>CAMTZB010000031.1:1480000-2947500 GCA_947086495.1 Morpho achilles | reverse complement strand
ATTTAATATATGATTTACTAACTTTTACCCGCAACTTCGTTTGCGTGAACTGTTGTCACGTGATAGGTTGATAATAATTTATAGAATTAGGCGTTACTTTGCGGAGATCCATAATACAAAATACATGAAAAAATCTTTGTATTACAAAAAAGAGCCGTACGTGGCATATACAATTTAAGTCCGCGGGATTCCCTGCGAGAGAAGTTTAAAGAAATAGGTATTCTTACATTTGCCTCACAGTATATTTTAAGTAATTTAATTTTTGTATATAATAATATAAAGAATTATAAAACAATAGGCGATGTATATAATAGACAAAGTAGGAACCGACATTAGCTTGCGGCCCCTGCTTTGCGCCTTGAAAAAGTACGTAAGTCGTTTGTGGGTTTGGGTATAAGATTCTATAATAAAATTCCACAATCAATTTTAACTTTGCCATTACAGCAGTTTAAAAACACTTTTAAGGAGAGGCTGATACAGAAAGCCTACTATACTGTTGAGGATTATTTAGACGATAAAAATGCGTGGATATAAATATTTTTCGACCCTGTACAAGATAGAAACATTAAATGTAACTAGCATTAAGAATTGTATTTTTAAAAAGAGCAACCGCCGAGTTTCTTGCTGGCTCTTCTCGGTAGGAACAGCTTTCCGAACCAGCAGTAGAGTTGACGATTCAAAAGCACTTGTTTACAAGTTTATTTGAATAAAGAATATTTTGAATTTGAATTTGAATTTGAAAAGTAATAATAGAAATTATTTTGCTATAATCCGCGATTAAGTAAAATAGAAAATATATATAATGCTAAATGTAGAGTGGACAATCCATTTTCATACCAGATACTTGCAGGATTCGTAAAAACACTAGCACAAACCTCCACCACCGCCACCACAATACACAAGCACTACATACGTTCACTATCACAAACTCAACAATCGTTTCACCCCGCAACCGTAGCATCATCAGGAGATAGACTCCACGACCTAAATCGCAAAGCGAAGCAATACCTTAATAAGCTTAATTATATACTAATCGGTTCAACCCCACCGTTTATTTTATATTGCCTGCGAACAAGTGTAACAAGCTTGAACTAGATAAATTTATCTGATCGTTAATGAGGGTGCCATCGTTGTTTTAAGTTAATATAATCTCAAGTTGTTCCCATATGTTCAGCTTAAGCACTTTGTTACACGTGCGCAAAACTTCGAAACTTTGGTCACTAGGAACTTTATGACTTCTTTCTATCAGGAATAATAAACCACAAAATTCACATTTCGCCAAACATTTGATAGTAAGAATACTTGTCTCCTTAAACTTCTCTCGCAGGAGGTAATCACGCGGACTTAAATTATAAATGCCAAGTATGGCTCCTTTTTGTAATACAATTTTTTTTTTACTATCCGCGCATTTACCGTTGCCCATTATATCTTCCTGTCCTTATCCAACTCTAAGTGGGGTCGGCACAACATGTTTTTCTCTTCCATTCTGTCCTATCTTTCGTCAACTCTGGCGCCACTCCTTTTATATGCATATCATACTTCACACAATCCAACCATCTCTTTTTAGGCCTCCCTCTAGGCACATAGCCACATTCAAATTTAACACACGTTTGGTCACATGATTTTCATCCCTCTTTACATGTCCATACCATCTCAATCTTGCACTTCTCGTCTTTTCTATAATGGGCGCAACTTTTTTTTTTTTTTTCGAACACTAACTAAGGCTGTTAGCCGTGAAGGCTTTGACAGCGTCACCGAGAGAGTGGGCGAGCGCGGAAGCATCGCCGGGGGTTGAAGTGCTGGGAGAGCGGGTCTCGAGAGAGGCCCGCAACATCCTGGGAGCGTCGCCTTAAGGGTGCCTCCTGTGAGGCCGGACCTCGGCTTAAAACGACGCGTTGTGGAGGACTGTTCGGACTTGGATGGGCGCAACTTTCAGACTTCCCCTTATATACTCGTTTCGTATTTTATCCAGTTTTGTCACACCACACATCGACCTTAACATTGTCATCTCATTTGCATGTACTCTTCATTCATCCGTCTTTTTCATTGCCCAACATTCTGATCCATACAATACGACAGATCTTTGACCGCTTTGCCCATTATCATTTATTATTTTAAAAAGTTTATATGGTCATTATTAAAAAGGTTGTATGGTCATTCTTGCGCAAAACTTCGAAACTTTGGTCACTAGGAACTTTATGACAGCTCAAAAGCTGTGATGGCCCAGCGGTGCGACCGTGTGAATCTCTAGAGACGATCACAGGTTCAAACCCGGGCTGACACCAATGAGTTTTTCTATTAAAACTTATGTGTCTAATTATTAATTGCAATTTATCACACGCTTTACGGTGAAGGAAAACATCGTGAGGAAACCTGCATATCTCTAGAATTCTGGAGATATGAGTAACCTACCAATCCGCATTGGAGCAGCGTGGTAGGTCTTAGCTCCAATCCTTCTCTCCAAAAAACGGAGAGAAGAGGCCTATGCCCAGCAGTGGGACTTACTAAAGGTTGTATGGTCCTTCTTTACACCGAACAGTCGTCATGTCGACAGGACATCACCGCCGAGAGGGTGGTCGGGTGGGGCGCGGGGGAGGACGAGCCGCACTGGTCGCGCGACCAGTCGGACGACGAGTGGGCCGACCCGCCCGCCGACATCGGCTCCTTCTTGCGGACCAAACTGCGCGTCGACGGCGACAACAGCGGAGGTTGGTTCAATGGACACATTTTGGCCCATAAAACAATAATTTATACCCGTAATTGACAATCACTGGCGTATTTACTGTCATCAGATTAAGTTAAGTGACTGGCCCGTTGGCGCAGTGGGTAGTGATCCTGCCTTCAGCGCTGAGGGCCAATATTCTATCAAAAAGAATTTGTCGGCTCTTCGAGCCTGGGTGTATATTTGTATTTAAGTATGTATTTAAAATTTATATCACTATCACTACATATTATAAAACAAAGTCCATATTTCCGTATGTACGCATAAAACTTTAAAACTACGCAACCGTTTTTGATGCGGTTTTTTTTAATAGATAGAGTGATTCCAGAGGAAGGTTTGTACGTATAATAACATTCAATACAAAGTAGAGAAATACTGTAATTTTTGAGGTTTCTGTATATAATTACATTTTTTTCCGCTTACATTGCAAACGCAGGCTAAACCCTACGAGATTTATCAAAATGATGTACTAAGTATTTGTACACCTTAAAAAGGTCTACAGAAAAGTCCGCGATGGTATATATCTATCTCTTATGGATAACCCACAATAGCAGTTTTTTTCATTTACTTTTTACGAAAAATGATGCCTTATGTTCAAAGCAATTTTTATACAATACAGCATTAATCCTTATCCAATTGAGTACCTTAAATAAATTGTTGATTTAATATAGATCAATATGGCCGTTTACAGCATGTAATTTAAGTGAACATTTTCGGAGATATTAAAGATTTAAAATGTCGTAAGGACGCCGCGCTTCACCCTATAGCACTTCGAATCTTTTAGAGTTTGTTTAAAGACATTATGTAATTAATTGTAAAAATAAAATACATAGGTAAAATGTAAAAGTAAATAAGTAAAAATGTACTATATGAGTTTAGAAATTCCAAAGATAGCAGAAAATCGTCTTGGTATAGGGAGAGGAAATTGTTTTTCTCCAAATTTAACGCTTGCGCTTGCGGCAGTAATGAATAAATCAAAACTACTGGATCGATTTTAATCATTTTTTTTACACTGACTGACATGGAATATATATTTTATACCCGTGCGAAGCTGGGGCAGGTCGCTAGTATGTATATATTCACCAGTTGTCTATCACCCATAACACAAGTATTAAAATTATTTACTTCGGGGACGGACAACCGTGTGTGTAAGTGTCCCATATATTTATTTATTTAAGTAACAATGGTAGTAAGCTGTGATAGCTCCACGGTGCGGCCGTGCGAATTCCTACGATCACGGGTTCAAACCCCGGGCATACACCAATGAGTTTTTCTATTGAAACTTATGTGTATAATTGATAAATGCAATTTATCATACGCTTTTCCGTGAAGGAAAATATCGTGATGAAACCCGCGTATCTCTAAAGAATCCTAGGAATATGTGAGGGGGTTAGAATCAACCTTGCTATGTCCAAAGTAATTAAAAAGAATTTAGCTATTTTTGATTCTGATTTCCTCATGTGTAACCTACCAATCCGCATTGGAGCAGCGTGGTAGCTCCAACCCTTCTCTCCGAGGAGGAGGAGAGAACGGAGAGAGGAGGCCTATGCCCAGCAGTGGGATAGTAACAGACTGTTACTTTACTTTTTAACAATAGTCGCCATTGAAAACCAGCGTTGAGGTACTCCTCAACTTAAGCTGAATGGTATTCCAATTTGTAACGTCACATTTATTTATATTTTTCTTATTTTTACTGTTATCTACTTTACTGTGATGTGTGGTACCCGGCGTAATAGAATAGACCACCCTCATTTTTTACCGAAGAGTCGTAAAAGGTGACTAAGGTAAGTCGAGCCTCTAAGTAGTACCCGGCTGAGTAGAATAGACTGCCCTCATTTTTTACCGAGGAGTCGTAAAAGGTGACTAAGGTAAGTTGACCCACAGTGTGGTAACCAGCTGAGTAGAATAGACCACCCTCATTTCTTACCGAGATATGATCACTTTTCTATAATGGGCGAAACTTTCAGACTTTCGCATATATTTCGCATTCATTAGTGAAGGAAAAGGTATACGAATTTGAAATGGAATAAGAATTTAAACTCTAATTTCAGACGAGGAATCAGATGGCAGTGCTTGTGGTGCTGTGGCCCAAGCTTCCTCATCATCGTCCACGACAAGCACAGCACATATAGACTATATCAAACGTGAGTATATATTTTTTTAACTCAGAATACGCTGAACATGGGTATTGGTAATTACTCTGTGGTGATTTTAAGACCGCATCCCTGTTAGCAAGACTTCGCTCAAGCTCAAACAGTATCCTAAGTACGTTAGTGTAGAAAATGGAGTCACCCATATATGAACGATTTATGGAGTTGTTAGTGCGACACTAAGATATGTATATAATGTAAATTTTTGGATAAGGATTTGTATATTTTATTACTAACATAGTTCATATTTATTGTTACTAACAATTTTTTTTGTTGTTACTAACAATTGTGAGCCTTTGTAGCTTTGAATAAAATGATTATTATTATTAAGGTTTTAAAGTATGCTTATTTGTCTGTGACATAGCTGTGTGGTAACTGGTACGTAGAATAATGTAAACGTACTGGTAATAGTACGTACTGGTAAACGTAATAGTACCACCCTCATTTCTTACCGAGGTGTCGTAAAAGGCACAGTATGTTATAAACGTGCTGTAACATGATTTGGCAGCGTTTTTACGACCGGCAGCCTGTCTGACGTCAACTCACCTTAGTCGCCTTTTACGACACCTCGGTAAGAAATGAGAGTGGTACTATTCTATTCAGCCGGATATCACACGGCGGGTCGATTTACCTTAGTCGCATTTTACGACACCTCGGTAAGACATGAGGGTGGTCTATTCTATTCAGCCGGATACCACACGGCGGGTTGACTTACCTTAGTCGCCTTTTACGACACCTCGGTAAGAAAAGAGGTTTGTACTATTCTATTCAGCCGGATATCACATGGCGGGTCGATTTACCTTAGTCGCCTTTTACGACACCTCGGTAAGAAAAGAGGGTGGTACTATTCTATTCAGCCGGATACCACACGACGGTTTCACATAAACTTAGTACGTAAAGAAAACAAAAAAAGATACAAAGAGAACTGTGGCCCTGTAAAAAGCAAAAAGCATTATTACCACACAGTATTTTTTGTGTTGTTAAATAGAAAAATATTTGTTATCTTAGTATTAATTATTATTTTATTTAATTTTGATTGAAAAAAAAATGCTTTTTCCAGCGGGTAAACATGGAGTCCAGGATCCTAGGTTTATGGACGTGGTCAAGCTTAACGACTACCTCCAACACGGCAGGAGGCCACAGTTCTGGGAGGAGAATTACGTCAAACGGGTAAATATATGTCAGGGAATTTTCGAATGGATATCAAAATCTAGAATTATCTTGTGTAGGCGAAACAAAACGCCGGCTGTCAGCGATTGTATTGATAAATGGCTGATTGAATTCAAAACAAACAAAAGTTAAGTAACGAATTGCTACTATCCCACTGCTGGGCATAGGCCTCCTCTTTCCGTTTTTGGAGAGAAGGATTGGAGCTAAAACCAACCACGCTGCTCCAATGCGGATTGGTAGGTTACACATATCCCTAGAATTCCCTAGAGATATGCAGGTTTCCTGACGAGGTTTTCCTTCAGCAAAAAGCTTGAAAATGAAAAATCATTTTTTGGACAGGTAGGGCTCGACCTTTGGGTATTTTTACTTCATTAGTCCCACCGATATCCGCTGAGCTAAAACTTTATAATTCACAGCTAAAATATAATTTGCATTTTATTCTACTTTTCAAAGCTTTCGAACCCGAAAACAAGGTTAAAAAGATTTTTTTTTTAAATGAAACCTAACTAGATCGATTTTTTAGAATTTTTCAGTGCCCTAAAACGGATAAAAAGATTTTTTTTAAAAATGAAACGTAACTAGATCGATTTTTTTCTCAAAAACCCCTAAATGCTGAATGTTATGGAAATGGAGCCGATATTCAGAATATATATATATATATATATATATATATATATATATATATATATATATATATAAATATATATATATATATATATATATATATATATATATATATGTATATATATAAATATATATATATATATATATATATATATACATATACAAGATTTTGATACATTTACATTTAACATACATTTGACCAAACGAGTATTAAATGAGTATTGAATGAGTGAATATGTGACTAGAGGGAGGTCAATAAGAGATGGTTGGATTGTGTGAAGTATGGCATGCATATAGTAGCGCCAGAGTTGAAAGAATGGAAGAGAAAAACACGTTGTGACCCCACCTAGAGTGGGATAAAGGAGAATAAAGACTTAATGGTGCATTCCAGGTGATGGAAGCGGTGAGGATTAAGGAGTTGGAGATGAAGCAGGCGGCAGAGATCCTCGGCGTCAGCTACGGGACGCTTTATGGCCGGTATCGGGATGTATATGGTTGCATCAACAGGCCTTACAGGTGAGATGTTACACGACATTAGATTATATACTAGCGGCCTGCCCCTGCTTCGCACGGGTATAAAATATATATCCCATGTCACTCGGTGAAAAAAAATGATTAAAATCGATCCAGTAGTTTTGATTTATTCATTACTGCCCGTGGCCCGCAAGCGTTAAATTTGGAGAAAAACAATTCCCCTCTCCCTATGCAAAGAATATTTCCTGCTATATCTAATATCTAAATTCATATACTATATTTTTACTTTTTACATTTTTCCCTTTGTATTTAATTTTTACAATTAATTACAGAATGTCTTTATATACAACATTCACAGCTACCTTGTCGTTAGACAATACAAACATGTTTTCTTTAGAGGTTACTCTTGAAAGAGCGACATATAGCTGCTAAATTTAAAGTGCTATAGGGCGAAGTGCGGCCTCCTCACAGCATTTTAAATGAACTTTATCGATTTTTCTCCCCTAAAACTCCCTACATGCTGAATTTCACGAAAATCGTTGGAGCCGTTTCCGAGATTTTGAAAATATATTTATATATATACATACAAGATTAACTCATTTGAATATTAATGATTAAATACATCTATATGTAAGTTTTTTTTATTTAATCCTACCAGAACGGCCAGGGAGTTCTGGCAAGCGAAAGGCCCTTCCGGTGTTCTGGAGAGGCTGCAGCGTGGCGACATGGGAATCGAATCGGCTGCCCTCGCGCTCGGCGTGAACCCCGCCAACCTCGCTGCGTACATCGCGGATGTTTCCGATAAAGGTATTCTTTCTCATTCATACTAATTGTCTGACCTGTTAGCGTTCGTAGCAGTGAGCCTTCAGCTCCGCGGGTCGCGGGTTCGATTCCCGCCGAGGACCAATATTTTCTATAAAAAAAATTTGTTGGTCTTTGAGCCTTGGTGTATATTTGTATTTAAGTATATATTTAAAAGATATATGGTAGAAGTATATATATAAAAATATATTCACCAGTTGTCTGTTTCCCATAACACAAGTATTAAGTTACTTACTTTGGGGACGGACGACCGTGTGTGTAAGTGTCCCATATATTTATTTATTTATTTATTTCCAGATTTTGAAATGCAACTCGAAGTCGATCCCCTTAAACTGCGTGGTAGGCCGCATGGTACCACCAACGCCAATACAACGGCCACTACACCCCCTGTGGGGTCGAAACCTCACCGGAAACAGGATAAGGTAAACTTAATCTATCATCATCATCTTCCTGCCATTATCCCACTCTAAGTGGGGGTCGGCACAACATGTTATAAACATGTTGTCACATGATTTGGCTGCGTATTTTACGACCGGCCGCCTGCCTGACGTCAACTTATCTTAGTCGTATTTTACGACGCCTCCATAAGAAAGAGGGTGGTATATTCTACTTAACCGGATACCACACGGTGAGTCGACTTACCTTAGTCTCCTTTTACGACACCTCGGTAAGAAATGAGGGTGGTATATTCTACTTAACCGGATACCACACGGCGGGTCGACTTACCTTAGCCGCCTCTTACGACACCTCGGTAAGAAAAGAGGGTGGTACTATTCTGTTCAGCCGGATACCACACGGCGTATTAGCTTAATCTATATCTATACTAATATATAAACCTGAAGAGTTTGCCCGGGGTTTGAACCCGTGACTACTACCAGGGTCATAGGGTCTTTTTCTTCAACCGATGGACGTCCACAGCTGGTCATAGGTCTCTTTATGGGATCTCCTTAAGTAGCGGCCTGTTATTATCCCACTGCTGGGAATAGGCCTCTTCTCTCCGTTATTAGAGAGAAGGATTGGAGCTAAGACCTACCACGCTGCTCCAATGCGGATTGGTAGGTTATACATATCTTCAGAATTCTCTAGAGATATGCAGGTTTCCTCACGATGTTTTCCTTCACCGAAAAGCGTGTGATAAATTGCAATTATCAATTAGACACATAAGTCTCACTTAGCTGGCAGAGATCTCTGTCACAGGGATAAGTTGACCTTTGTACACTTTTTTTACCAATAATGTTATTTTTTCAACATTTTTCATCATCCTCCTGCCCTTATCCCACTCTAAGTGGGGTCGGCACAACATGTTATAAACATGCTGTCACATGATTTGGCTGCGTTTTTACGACCGGCCGCCTGCCTGACGGTAAGAAAGAGGGTGGTCTATTTTACTAAACCGGATACCACACGGTGGGTCAACTTACCTTAGTCGCCTTTTACGACACCTCGGTAACTTTTTTATGATACATAAATAAATAAATAAGTTTTAACAGATAAACTCAATGGTGTCTGCCCGGGTTTGAACCCGTGATCTTCTCGAAAGAGTCGCACGGTGTTACCGCTGGGCTACCACAGCTGGGATCTCCTTAACCCACGATTTTGTGCCGCTTGGACCCAGCGGCTCCCCACGACCTTTTTGAATTCGTCAGTCCATCTAGTAGGGGGTCAGCTTCAGCTTCGCAACACTAAAATACTATAGTAAAATTACTAAAATAACTATCGTTAAATTATATCTCTCAGTTGTCGTAACTTAATTTGAAAGTTGTTATTTATTTATTTATTTTAATAGGTCCGCTAACATAGTATACATTTTTTATTAACTTGATTATTAATTTACATTTTAAAAGTCTAATGTTACCCTATTTATAAGTGGACACAGCATGCTCCAAAATACATTATGATCGTTATAAAATTGTCAACATATTAGAATTTCGAAAGTCAAAAAATATATAAGAACTAGCGGCCTGCCCCTGCTTCGCACGGGTATAAAATATATATCCCATGTCAGTCAGTGTAAAAAAAATGATTAAAATCGATCGAGTAGTTTTGATTTATTCATTACTGCCCGTGGCCCGCACGCGTTTAATTTGGAGAAAAACAATTTCCTCTCCCTATACCAAGAAGATTTCCTGCTATCTTTGGAATATCTAAATCCATAGACTACATTTTAACTTATTTACTTTTACATTTTCCCTAAGTATTTTATTTTTACAAATTATCAACATAATTGTCAAATTTTTTACCATACCTCACCAAAGACAAAATTACGTTTAGCTGTCATCTATGTTTTGTATTCCACTGACATTTGCTTTTTCTTATTCAATGTCATAGTCGTTTTTGTTATACCACGTTTTATAGTGACTTGACGGGGTAAAATAAATGCGGTCGAACGGGATAAAATGCATCCTATGTCCGTCTCCTGGTTCTAAGCAACCTCTTCACCAATTTTCAGCCGAATTGGTTCATCCGTTCTTGAGTTATAAATAGTGTAACTAAGACCAACTTTCTTTTATATATATAGAAGATATGTCATTACAATAGTCAGAGATAAATGTCAAAATAACGAGTAATAATGATAAATAACAATAATAATTAGACTACAATAGTAATAAAAATAAATATAATATATTTAAAATTTGTATTAAAATTTTACATTAAAGGACATTTACTAAAGTATTACTTATTGAGTTTTTAAAGCGGCCAATTGAGTCATGTGCAATATCTATTGAACCAGACGTCTTTGTAAGATTGTTATTACCTTTAACTAAAATACTACTTATTTTAAGTTGTTCAATGTATAATTTTTATGTGAAGTTTGTATTTTGTTGGTGATCTATAAATAAACACGCTAGCTATATCGGTGATTATAATTCTTCTGGGAATCTCCACATTTCTGATTTGATTACGTAGATATACTCCTAGCTTTCTCGAAAGCTCGTTGAGTGACTGTGTTTTCATACAAGGCCCATTGTCAGCGAACACGTTTTCATATTTACAATTGAAGGTGAATTATTCCCTTGATCATTTTGAATTTCAGGTCCAAGGGAAGAAAGTGATTGTTGGCAGTATGACTGATGAGGATCCTATACCTGCCAGCGTCATCACAACGCAAGAGAAGTCACCTGCCCTCCCAGCCTCCAGTGAGTGCTTGCAATTTCAATTTCAAATTCAAATTCAATTTTTTTAATTCAATTAAACTTGTAAACAAGTGGACGTGTGGTATCCGGCTGAATAGAATAGTACCACCCTCTGGCTTACCGATGTGTCGTAAAAGGCGACTAAGGTAAGTTCGCCCACCGAGTGGTATCCGGTTAAGTAGAATAGACCACCCTCCTTCTTACCGAGGTATCGAAAAATACGACTAAGTTAGCTAAAGTCAGGCAGGCGGCCGGTCATAAAACCGAGTCGTCGTAAAATACGACAAGATAAGTTAACATTAGGCAGTCGTAAAATACTTAGCCAAATCATGTGACAGCATTATAACATGTTGTGTCTACCCCACTTAGAGTGGGATAAGGGAAGGATTATGATTTTATAAAAGATTAAGCATCTTACCGATTCTTCTTCATCTATTATTCATAGAATTGACGAGTCAATAGAACGTTATTTACTTAAATAAAGATTTTCTTGGAATTTGAATACGATTTCGCTAATTCGCAGGTGGCAAGTGGCCGTCGATCCGAGTAGCGTCGCTGGAGAGCCTCCGGGGCGGAGAAGCGCCCTCCTCCCCTCCAGCGCCCCCCTCCCCCTGCCCATCGCCCTCCCCCTCCCAGTTAATGCGAACACGTCCCGATTTAACCATAGTTGCCGCACGTCACGCCAAGACCGACACGTGATAACACCCAGAGTATATAATTAGTTAAACCAATATTTAACTGTAAGTTTAACCGTAGTTTTATCGTTGACTTACATTTATTTTACCAATATATAATCCGCGTAATAAAAACAGAAATATATGTAATTAACCTGTTTCACAAGTTACTGATAAAGTGTCGGATACAAAAGTAATGTGAATATTATTTTGCTATAATCCGCGATAAAAGGAAATATATGTAATGCTAAATGTAGAGTGTACTATTCGTTCTCATACCTGATAAATGCAGAATTTGATGCCACATGATCTACCTGTTAACTTATTAGGGACTTTAAGTGATGAATAAGCCTATAGCTTTTATTTTACACTAGTTGCGCTTGCGACTTCTTTCGCATCGACTTAACTTTCAAAATACCCTCAATCTGTTCTTTTCGTGTTCCAGAAAGCGAAACAATTTTTTTTACCCCTAATTAATAAAGTCCCCTTTTCTTCTTCGTAATAACGTCTTACTTTTATTAGTTACTTATATTTGAGGGTAGGTACTTAATAATAATAATAATATTCTTTATTGGACATCAAAAATAATAAACAAAAAGTTAGGTGCAATAGGCGGCCTTATCGCTAAAGAGCGATCTCTTTCAGACAACCTTAATAAAACCTTTTTTTTTTAATCTTTATTTTTGGGGGTTTTTTCTCAAGGAAAATGCCACCCCCATAGTAACTACAAACTAACCTTACTTTTAACGACTTATGCCTACTTTAACCACATTGTAAATCATTTTCGCTTCCGAATCTGGAGAAGCCAAATGCTATTACAAGTGGCAAAATCAAATATTAATCCTAATTTAAATCTAAAATCACTCCTAAAGTCCTCGTTCCGCACACATTCCAACAAAATATAAAATGCATCTTCGATAACACCGTAATTAAACCTTAATTACCTTATTTAAAAGCTGTGACACCAGCGGTGTGGCCCAGCGGTAACACCGTTCGACTCTTTTGAGGAGGTCGCGGGTTCAAATCCGGGCAGACACCAATGAGTTTTTCTGTTAAAAACTTATGTGTCTAATTGATAATTTCAATTTATCACACGCATTTCGGTGAAGGAAAACATCGTGAGGAAACCTGCATATCTCTAGAGAATTCTGGAGATATGTGTGACCTAACAATCCGCACTGGAGCAGCGTGGTAGGTCTTAGCTCCAAACCTTCTCTCCAAAAACGGAGAGAAGAGGCCTATTCTCAGCAGTGGGATAGTAACAGGCCGCTACTTACTACTTTTTACCTTATTTAAACACTCAATTTGAAGTTAACGTACAGTTATAGTTTGTCAACGATAAAAAAACATAAACTTTATGGTACATACATCAAGACAAACGGCAAATGGCGATATATAAATGGCGATATACGTCTATAAACAAAAAACCCTATACAGTGAAGTATAAGTACACGGTTTGCCAGAAATCTCAAAATCCTACAGCCCAATGTATTCGGTATCAAACTGGCAAACTCGGTACTTGCGATGTATAAAATTCACTTTAGTTTTAATAAAAAACTTGTATGATATATGAAATATCATAGCTGACCAAATTAAATTATAATTTATATATATTAATAATTGACGGTATTTAAATATATGGAAACTCCTTTCGTCAATTTTATAAGCTATAAAGTGATATTAAAAAAAATGCTGCAGGACTTGTGTTAGTACTCTGGCTCTCTAACCGGTAAGCTAGACTTCGATTAAATAATTAATTTGCTGTATTCCACGTTTGTTAAGAAAGTCTGTTATGCTAAGTGTTGAAAGCATAAAACGTTCACATGCCTAATACGTGCAGGATTAGTTCCGACACGTATCACAAAACGCTGCCACCACCACACACGCACTACATATATTTACTACGACAATCTCTGCGATCGTTTCACCCCGAAACAGAAGTATCATGATGAGTAAAGACTCACGACAAAATAGTAAAGCTTCAATTCGCTTAATTCTTCAATTAAGTTAGCATTCTTATATACAAATAGTTAAACCCCCACCATTCATTTTGCCTCCAAACACATGTGGCAAACTGGAGTTGGAAACCTTTACTTGTTCGTTAATTAGACGGTCATGGTTAAATTTTATTTTCTGGAGTTGCTCTAAAATATTAATTTGAAAGCTTTTATCACTGGTGTGAAGAATATTAAAGGAATGCTCGTTAGGTACTTTATGACCGCTTTCCAACAGATGTTTTGCAAAATACTTAATATTATATATATTATATAGGTGTATTTAGATGTTTATTACTAAATTATATATGTATATATTTACAGTATTATATATGTATATATTTACTAGTAGTAATCCATAACACAAGTATTAAGTTCCTTAGAGGACTGATGATTTTGTGTGTGTGTAATTGTCCCACATAATTATTTATAAAAAGATGGTTCGAAGGTTGAGATTGTGATGGTTAATATGTGCAGTGCTTGTGTATTGTTGTGTTATTGGTGGCTGGTAGCATGAGTGTTTACAAATTCTACATGTATCAGGTATGAGAAGGAATAGTACACTCTACATTTAACATTATATTTTCTTTTATCGCGGACTATAGCAAAATAATATTTTCATTAATTTTGTATTATGGACCGCAAAGTAACGCCTATTCTATAAATTCTTTGCACATATTATTGATGGGAGGAGTTTCTAAATACACTATAAATAATCTCCCGAATTCGTTCAGATTCCTATAAGACGTGTCAGTTCATTAATATGAATAAGGAAAATATATTTTTAACTAATGTTAGTAATATCTGACGTGCGACTGATAGTGTCAGTGTCAGAACACTGACGTGACACCGATTGGAGTGTCATAATGTTATCCACTGTTATATTTATATGCACCGTGTCAGGTGCATAGACTATAGAGGGTCAATATTGTGCTGAATATTTATTATGTAATCAACGTATATTGATTACTATAAAAAAGTTCTATATAATACGTTATTCAAGATCTTTGCGCGGGAATAAAAAAAATAGGTATTTGTAATAAATAATTACATTTAATTTCATGACACCAGTCCATAAGTACTAAATTATAACGTATCTTTAAAAGAGATCGCAACATAAAACCGCCCTTTGCACATTTAACTGTTTCTATTATCTATGTCTCTTGTTCTTTTGTATTTTATTTGTGCAATGAAGTTATTCTTCTTCTTCTAAAATCAATCAGGAAATCTCGAAGGACCATTTAGTGTTAATTATTTGGAAACAAAATATTTTTTTATTCTATTAAATTAATTATCCATTGCCAATAGTACAGTTTTAAAAACAAAAAACATTTTTATCATTATTTATAAAAAATATGCATAGGTTGTTTTATTATTTTTGCGCATAAACAATATTTAACATAGAATTATTTTATATTATATCTTTGCTTAAGTGCAAGGATTTAGTAAATTATACGAATGTATATTTGCTACTTTTAATTTATTTAACCGTTGATTACATAATGATTATTCAATATTTAGTTTTGATTACTGACTTGATTCATTATTAATATCATAAATTGATTGATTATTAATATCATAAATGTTAAAGTTCTGCCAGTATTTAACGCTTTCATGGCTAATCTGCTGAACCAATATTGATGAAATTTAGAAAAATGTGAATCTTATATACTGAGCTAACAAAAAAAAAACAAAATTTCTCCTTCAGTATTGTATTAATGTTGTTCTTTCTTTGAGCATGAGACCACACTCCTCTATTGTTTATGCACACGATAATAATATAAATAATCACTGTAAATTTTGGGTTCTGTTTATTTCTAAAGAGAAATATTTTAGTATAGAATGAGAAAAAAAATGTAAAAGAAAATATATGAAAAAAATGTAAACGTATATTATTAGTTTTACAAATGTGTTTTTATTATTAATATAGCGTAGTGTATATTATTATTGTCAAATCTATGAAAACCGTCGGTTAGTTAGTAATTAATTAATATCGTCCATTGAAATGGTATTTGAGGTGATTAGTAAAATTGTAATGGTCATTTTTTTAAATAAAAATTATAAAATAATAAGAATTAAAGATTTAATGAACGTTTAATTAATGATCATGCGAATGCATTTTAAGCGAGAACAAGATTTTGAAATTCGAAGACAGTGCCTATAGACAATTAGACAATTTTCGTATTTTTCACCTCAAATAGCATTAGAGTGTGACAAAATTGTAGATATTATGAAATATATTGTTCCTCTCGTGTCCAACTGGTAGATTTTATTTTGTATCTTTTTTTACTAAGTCGAATACTCACTAGGTTTTCAATGTTAATTCTTTTTCGCCAATATTGTGTATCTGTAGTTGACTATAAAAAAATGGAATAGACTAAGATCAAAGACCATACAGCCAAATTTTTTTTTTTGAGTTTTTATTCGTTAATTATGGTCGATATATATGTAAAGATATTTTCTCAAATACGAATTATCTCAAAGAATCTAATGTTTATCTATTTTTTTTTAAATTGATGAATATAAATATTCTATATCGGCATACTCCATATTTGAGGGAAAGAATTAAAGGGAAATATCAAATGTGAAAATACACTTTTAATATATTATCTAGATTTAGGTTATTATATGGCTGAATTTAATTATTAAGATATGTTATATATTTTTTTAGTGTTTAGGCTTTCGATTATTTAGTTTTAGGTTGTATAGTATTATGAAATTCATTTAGACAGTTTTTTTTTATATTACATTTATATCCGTTTGAACTGATAAAAATAATTTTCGAAAAATCACTTTTGATTGTCACCAGATAGCTTTGTTGGTTTTACGTTAATGTACAACAAGATGGCGTAAGGAATATTTTGTTTTTTTTTTATTTACCTATTTATTGTTTATTTATTTATGAAATTAAATATACATTAAATTCTACATATTGAAAATATAATTAAATTACTAGAGATTTAAAGTAAAAATTTCACTTTATCAGTGACTGCTTGAGTGACGTTTAGAAAAGTTTTGGCGCGAATATTTTTTTTTTAATTAACTGTACACGTTATACAACAAAATTTAAAAATATTTTTTATGGTATGATTTTTGCGCCAAAGTATTATGTAATTTACTATTTCCGGTCATGTGCAATTATACACAGATCAAAGTTGTCTCTGGTCGAGTGTTGAAGAAACCTAGATGATTTTATGGCAACTTTGATAAACGAATATATTCTTCAAATATGAATTTAGTAACTGTAAATTTTGTTTCATACTTTAGTGTGATTAACATTTTTTTGAGATCCTAAACACATCTGTTGTTAATGTAACTTCAATTTATATCTGGTGATATAATATTTTTGACTATATTTATGTTTTTGGATATATATGTTATCGATTTATGTATTATTAAAAAGAGATTTTTATATTTAAGTGATAAGAGGCAATCTTGTTATTTCTAGCGTTAATTATTTCTCATAAAGTTATTTTTTGTTTTTTTTTTCGGTTTTTTTGTTTTTTCCGATATATATATTTCTTTTTACCAAAAGTTGAATATATCGTTGACGTACATTTATAAATGATATATCTTTCATAACTGACCACTTATCGAATTTATATAAGAAATTTTTTTTTTTTATATTATGCACGTTGACGATGTCATTGACTGTATATAATATAATTATACAGTTTGATTGCCTTCATGAAGTCTAACTAGAGAGTATAAATAGAATTGTATAAATCCAATGTAGAAATTGATTTTGCAAAAAGTATAACCCCACCCTTCAACTGGATAACGAAAAAAAAATGTATATAAAATTGTATGAATTATACGCATATATTATATTTTATACTCTGTCCAACTTGAAATTGGATGTGTCGTACCAAATTATCATTGTAAAATAATTTATTGGTTAATTTATATTAATTTTTTTTATTGTTATCAACTCATAGGCTTACTGTTTATTGAACTGATTACCGCCTTCGATTTTACCTTTGTTATGTGGTTAATAAAATTTAACACAAATAATCATTTAGACCTGGGTGACCGAACTTTTTCGGTAATTTTTCTTTAAATATAAAAGAAGATAAAACTTGAAAAAAATAATAGGGCAAGTGTGGCCTCGATTCGAGGTATTTTTAGTTCGGTCGGAGTTAAACCTTTATCCATTAATCTATTATAAATTTACAAATGAAAGCTAAAATATCATTTGCATTTAATTCGACATTTTAGTATTTTTTCAGTGCCTGAAAACAGGGATAAAAGACAATTTTTTTAAATAAAACTAAGCTAAATCGTATTTAAATATTAAAAATACACGCAGTAACCATGAAAGACTGTTGCGTTTTAATAAAAAGTAGGGAATAGGCCTCCTCTCCATTATGTTATTTTGGGGGAAGGGTTGGAGCTAAGACCTACCACGCTGCTCCAATGCGGATTGGTACGTTACACAAATCCTTAGAATTCTCGAGAAATACTCACGATGTTTTCCTTCACCGTAAAGCGTGTGATAAATTACTTACCTATGATTACAATTCATATAAATATACCGAATTTATTGTAATGCTCATATCATTTAAACAGTTAAAATAATATTTGTATAATTTTTGCATGTATGCATGATTTAAAGCGATATTGATTTTAAATGAGTTATTACAAAATTGTTATTAAATTGATTGAAAGTTACTTAATCGAAACACATTAATTGAAATAAAAAATTGTTAACAAAATCGTTGGCGGTTTTCAGTACTTAGTTTCTAAACTTAATAAATGGGAATTTGTGTTTATCTTAATATTAGAAATGTTTATCAAACAATTCCTTTTTTTTTTTAGTTAATTTAAAAACAGACATTCTCATTTATAGTTTATTATTAATAAACATGGGATAATGGCGTCAGAGAGTATCTTGTATGCTAGATGATAAATTTACATAATGAATAATTTAAGCAGTTCCCAATCTAAAAAAGTACTTCGGCTAGGTACCTTCAAGAAATCCATTTAACAATCTATATACAAACGAGAAACCCAAAAATATGAATGTTTGTACGTATAAATTGTGGTTTCTTATGTATCATAAATTATTTAAAAGCTTTGTCCATATAGTTTGTACTGATATAATGATTTTAAATTTCAAAATAAATCATAAATCGTTAGTTAACTTAAAATTAACCTAGCTTTTGTAAATTTCAAAATTATTGTGATATTTTTTCTATTAAAAAGAAAATGTGGACGCCTATAATGGCAAGACATATAAAAAAGTATTTATTTCTATAATTTTATAAAATTTTATTTACATTAATTTATTTAATGTCACATAAGAAAATATTAACACATCCTCAAGTATTTAAATGTCTCGAAAAAACCGGTTTTTTTTTGTATAATTTGTATAATATATACACACATCTCTATTATCTCTGGCGCCTTATTAACTCAGTGTGCAATTATTGTTAGCTATTGTATATCCACTCATTATTTTTAATCTACGTGTATTAATGTCGCAATTTTTTTAGGCGGTAAAGCGTCTGGGCGCGAAAGGGTATAATTTAAAATCAAATAAAAGTTTCGATAGATTTTGTAACAAATCTCTGAATTTACGCAAGATTATTGATAAACTAATATAAAACATAAAAGATTCAAGAGTGACTTAAAACTAAATTAATTTTGATTTGATCAATATTTGAAATTAGAACGACAGTTTTAATGTCGGCTTGTTTCCATATATAAATCTAGACGCTTTTTGACTGTTCTGTATTTTTTAAATTATATTTTTGAAAAACACTGATGACATCGTTATAAAGGAAATTTTGTTATTGTTATACAATTTAATAATTATTTGTTTTTTATTTATCTTTGATATGAGCTTAAATTTGAAAATATTTTAATATATTTAGTAGGTTATCAGAAAGACGGCTCTAGGCTGGGAATAATTTTTCGAAAATCTTTTATATTAATTTTTCAAAATTTTCCTTCTGAATCTCGAAATTCAAAATATAATTTATTCAGAGAGTATAATTTAATATGTAACTTTGTTCCAATATATTTAATATCCTATACATATTTTACAATTTTCAAATACCATAATGAAATATTTCTTCTATTTGATATTAATTATTTTGTCCGCCCGGGTCGCTTTACTTATGTAAACAAAATATTACTACTAAATATTAGGCGAATTTAAAAATAAAAGATATAATCATATATTAAAGTTTCATTTAATACAGTTCTCAGTTACTAATACAGTGCAAACCCTATATAACGACCCTCAAGGGACTGTGCATGTTTTGACGCTATAGAGAGTTATCGTTAGATGGAGTGAAGAAAAATCTGTATTAGAAAAAAAAAGTAATACAGACCTGTGTTAGTAATTACATAAAAAACAACTCTTATTGAATCTCTCTAGATGAATTGAATCTATTTTTGTGTGACGTCTTTTCCCGCACCAGTAACTTATTTGCTTTGATTTTTTATGTAGATTTGATTTGATTTTGACGCATCGTAAATAAAAATAAGTTCCATATGTTTATTTATAGATGGCGGTTTGAATGTCATCCTATTTAATTCCTCCTGAATTTAAGTCCTGTTGAATTAACGGGATTTCTATCCTATATAGTGTATTATCTATGGGGATTTCTATAGCCTATATGTTACCCCGCTGTATAAGCAATAATTGTGCCAAATTTAATCGATATTCGTTCAGATGATCAGCCTGTGAAAATGTAACAGACTGACAGACTTTCGCATGTATAATATTAGTAAGGATTTTAAATTTTCAAAAAAAATAGGGATCCGATATAAAAATGTAATTAGGTGTACAAAAATAAAAATTGCGCGGGTGAAACCACGCTACATTACTAGTAATTAACAAGTTCTTTAATTAATGTATAGCTATTCAATACAAAGTGCCTTTCTCCCAATGTTTGATGTATTCACACTTGCGCTGTTCACGCCGGCTGAAGTATTCGGGGTACTGCGCCTTCTCCAAAGGATGCCAGTAATCCAGCACCCAGTCTGGCGGCTCCGAGACACGTTTGTAAGCGACACCGCCGGCTATCCCGATGGATTTAGGAACTATAGAGCAAAGAATTGAACTAAAATATGGCCAAATCGAATACATAATGTAAGTAGCGGCCTGTTACTCTCCCACTGCTCTGAGAATAGGCCTATTCTCTCCGTTTTGTAGAGAAGGATTGGAGCTAATCTAGTAACGGCCTGGGCATAGGCCTCCTCTCTCCGTTTATGGAGAGAAGGGTTGGAGCTAAGACCTACCACCCTGCTCCAACGCGGATTGGTAGGTTACACATATCCCTAGGATTCTCTAGAGATATGCAGGTTTCCTCACGATGTTTTCCTTCACCGAAAAGCGTGTGATAAATTGCAATTAGCAATTAGACAATTTTAATAATCAAGCCGTTACTTTTAAAATTATATATGTATATATTTAGGTACAAGTTGTCTGTCACTTATATGACGTCTTCAAGTTACTTACTTTGGGGACAGAATACGTGTGTAATTTTCTAACATATTATACTTCTTTATTGGAATAACCAAGCATCGTCAGATACAGAGGTCGCCTGACTGCTAGCGATGTAAAAAATAATCGTTTTTTAATAATCGATTATTTTTTCACAAAAAATCGATTATTTTAATTATCCTCTTGTTCTTTTTTTATAATATTAGATATTCATTGTTGGATGAAACCAATGTAGCCAAACTAGACATTTTAATCGAATTTCGGAAACAGCGCATCTGTTATTATTTCTTGGTAGCTGTCCACTTTAATTAGCCTTTATTGTAATTAATTATTAATATTAAAAAGGCAACTTCTCAAATAGTTAGAAAAATATCGACATTTTAAAAATCGATTATTTCATATCAAAATTATCGATTTCTTTAAATCGGTTTATTTTAGAAAGGAAAAAACCGATTATTTATTCGTCGATTTTTTTCGACTCCATGTGACATCCCTAACTGCAACAAAGTACAGAAAATAGACAACGAACGAACGAAAATAGCAAAAAAAAATTACATTTAGCTACTGGTATGGCATGTGATTGCATGAACAACTCATGTTCCCCGACCCAATACAGCCTCCGTTGATCTTTCGGATCGTCAACACATTTGTTTGCATCAAAACGACTCCTCAATAGCACTTGGTGATACCTTACGATATATCTGCAAATGAATTCTCAGATAAATTAGAAGTACCTGGTTGAACGAGCCTTGCTCGGTAATTTTTTACTAAATAAAAAAAGAAACAAAAAAAATAAAATAGGGTAGGTGGGGCTCGATCCTAGGTATTTTCATTTCTCACGACCACCCGTTCCCCGAATAAGCTACCCTGACTTATGTAAATTATTGCTGATTATCTTTGATATTTTATTTATTTATTTTCTTACATATGACAAAAATAAGTTAATATATGACCATCTGTACTCTGTAGTCGAACTAGTTAAAACTGTATCTCGACATACAGCGACAAACACCGAAGACATGTGACTTAATTAATATTTGCTATAAGAAAAATAACAATTGGAAGCTTGGATCTCAAAAGAGTTTAAAATTACCTTGTCACATAATAAGCTTCGAGCTGTCTCATTGCTTTCTTGTAAAGCGTGCAAACTTTTTGCGCATGCGTTCTAAGTTCAGGCGCAAAAGCCATTACGATTTTACAAGGTTTTTCGCTTAATAAAATAATTGGTAATCAAGTCAACAGTAATTGGTTTCAGTATATATTTTGTGACATACAATTTGTAAGTGTCACATACATATATTTCAAATACTATTTTCAAATTTTTCAAATTTTTTTCTCTAAATAGTTACAAAGGTCTCTTTAAATATTCAAATGTAGCTCACTCGGAGGTCCTAAATTAAAAAAGGCAGACAATTAATTTGAACTAATCTTAAATGTTGGAAGATATATTTTTCAATAATGAACATATTGCAGAGACGATTATAATATAATAATAATATTTATTATTAGATATATAAGTATATTATTTTTCTTTGTTACGTAGTCTGTTGTAAAATATTTTAGTCTATGGTTACAGCGGAATTGTTCACGACGTTAGCCTACTCGTTTAAACACGGAAATGGAATAAAAAAGTCTATGGTATTAAAAGCCAATGTTACCAACCCTACTGTTTTAACAGTAAATTTGCTGTTTTTACATTGATGCCTCAGTTTTCTGTTTTATCCCTAATTTTTACTGTTTTTCAACATGTTCCAGCACAATCTAAAACAGTATGCAAATGTTTACCTTTGTAAAGAATATACGTCGGTGATATGATGGCGAATTTGGTCAGGAATAACAATTAATGCCACAAAAAGGCTGATGAATGAATGATTCCACAAAAAATATTTATGATTTTTAAAAAGGATCTTATTTTTTAGAATGAGATGAGAAAATTATTTACTTAAATTTTTTCTCTTTTCTTCCTAAATGAAGAGAGGAGGCTTAGGCCCAGCCGGGGAATAGAAACAGGCCGTCACTATACATTTTTTTTTAAATATCTTGATCAATATAATAATATATTATGACTCCTGGTCAATAATAAATGTAGATATTACAAGAGTACACTATGAAATCTGCGTTTTTGTTACTCTATCTACTTTTTCTGCTATTTGTTTTATTTGTGAGCTGCTGCTTTTATAGTTTCTTAGGGTTGGTAAAACTGCGGTCGTTTAAACACGGAAATGGAAGAAAAAGTCTATGGTATAATACCAATACCATAAAGTGCTGCCATCTTAGTGGATTTTCCACTAAAACTGGTGGTTTTAACTCCCCATTTAGTGGTGAAATATTGTTTTTAGTGGCTTGTGATTTTTTTGGTGGTTTTGGTAAAATATATTTGTAGTTACAAAGTTAGAATTAATAACGATTTTACGATGATCTTTATATACCTGTTCTCTACATGCGAGGATTTTCCACCTAATATTTTTCTAAACTAATACTTTATACGTGGGGATTTCTTAGAAGTTAGAAGGGTTCACCGTTCAGCAATGCTCATGGGCTCATAATTATTAATTTTGATTTGTGTTAACTAAGCGAATTTATTAATACGTATCTATGCAAAAATCACAATATACGCAACGGGATTCGTGACTCTTAGCGATATCTAAGGGTCAAGAATCCCACGAAATACCACGGGTCGAGTAACGAAATGTAAATTTCGTGATATTAATTTGTTAATTTTTTAATAACTAATAATAAAGGACTAAAATAGTAATAAAAAAACTAATTATAAGTATATTTATTTTCTTTCATAAAACAAAAATTGTTCTGGTTGTATTGAAAGTTGAATCAAGTGGGAAGCTTATTGAATGTTGACAACACTGGTATTAGTATCTGGTTATTGGTAGCAAATTTGCAAAGATGACAGATGTTTATCGAATATCAGCCATTTAACCGGAATTGAAGTGAGAAGAAGTGTTTCAAAAAAAGAATAAAATAAGCTAACGTGACAGTTTAACAATCAAGTTTTTTTTTTAATAATTGGGACGAGTTGTTAGCTAAGAGAAAGTGCACGTCACGTTGTTTTCTTTCGAGATTTGATCGTTCTAGAATTTGCAACCAACGTTTTAATTTTGTTTAGCTTAGTTCCACATGGGGTCAAAATATAGCACTAATCTACTCATTTGTCTGTATTTTCTGCGTGTGTGTGGAATATTATGAGTTGTTTCTGATTGTCTTTTCTTAGTTAATAATTTTTTAATATTTTTGTTACTTCTGTTCAATCGCCTTAATAATGTATTTTTGGAAAAAACAATTTCATCTATCTACTCGTAGATACACTGTCACTAAATTTGAATAATACCTTCACGGCGTCCAATGGTGTTTATGTTCTAATGATATTGATAGATATTCAAGAATGGTAACTTACCATTCTTCCATTCAGCTGTTGCTTTACATATATATTCTGTTGATAGTATTTTTAGCGCCAAATTAATATGGCCACCGTTTTCAAATGACTTGATAGGATTGTTTGTTATGTCAGCTGTTATGATTCATATAATCAGAAATGAATTCGCAATTATTTATTTTAAGCATTTTGGGTAATTTTTTACACTTTATGTGGGGTGATTCTACTGTACAATTGTACTCGAATTCAATTCGAACTAAATAATAATAATAAAAAGTTTATTTCGCACCACAAACCATACAATAAATAAACTTAGCAATTTAATTAATTTTACAAGAAACAAGAAGAATAACAATTGAAGGTTGTGATTTTTTGGTTGCAATTTGATTGTGTAGGTTTCGTTAGGCCTTTTCTTTTTAAAGCAATTTAAGCACAAACTTATAAAGAACAGTTCATATAACAAAAAAAAAATTCAATACAGTAAACTACATCATGTAAAGGCACACAATTGTATCCTAAAAGTGTATGCCACTGTCTAAATCAAAGAAAAATATTAATAAGAGAATAATTGTAATAATTAATAATATGTTAAATAACTAAATAAAATACAAAGCAAATCCAAATTATTCTTTATTCAAGTAAACTTGTAAACAAGTGCATTTGAATTGTCAAGTCTACTGCTGGTTTGGAAAGCTGTTCCTACCGAGAAGAGTCATCAAGAAACTCGGCGGTTGCTCTTTTCTACTATTACTAGTTACATTTAGTCATTTTTGTCTTGTACAGGGTTGAAGGGTAGCTATATCCACAAATTCTTATCTATATAATCCTCAACAGTATAGTAGGCTTCTTGTATCAGCCAGTTTTAACAGTGTCTTTAAACTGCTGTAATGGCAAACCTAAAAGTGATTGCACAATCTTATACCCAAATCAAAATGACTTTGCAAGGCTTTTCAAGGCACAATACTTTGTGCAGTAACCTTGTATCAGTTTCTAATTTCTGTTATATACTTAAGTCGCTACTTAAGGGATAGTGACAGGCCGCTGCCTGTCACTATCCCACTGCTGAGAATTGGCCTCTTCTCCGTGTTTGGAGAGAAGGGTTGGAGCTAAGACCTACCATGCTGCTCCAGTGTGGATTGGTAGGTTACACATATCTCCAGAACTCTCTAGAGATATGCAGGTTTCCTCACTGTGTTTTCCTTTATCGAAAAGCGTGTGATAAATTGTAATTATCAATTAGACACAAGTTTTTAACAGTACACATTGGTGTCTGCCTGGGTTTGAACCCGTAAGCTCCTCGAAAGAGTTGCACAATGTTACCGCTGGGCTACCACAGCTTCACTTATTGTTTTATAATTCTTTATACTTGTTGCAGGTGTGTATTTCCGAATGCACTTGTCACATAATAAGTTAATAACAGTCTGGACAACCAAGATCATTATTTTACTTTTATTATATCACTGCTGATGAAACAGCAACATGTCCGTGACAATGGATTGTTACCCAAGCCCAACATTGGACTATAAGGTTTCTTTTGCATAATCAGTCACCATTGAAGTGGAGGGACCCCATAGACTCAATAAAAAACCTATAAATAAAAAGAATAATGAAAATATAAAATAAAACAACATTAAGGACTCAAATATTATAACTCAAAATTTTAGTACATTTAGTAAGTTCTTCATGCTTATAGTAGTATTCTAAAGTATTTGAACAGGAAATCTCTATATAGTAGTTTGAGATCAGAGAAATTGTTGTGTTTGGTCATTGAGTAGCTGGATATTTGTTGAAGTATTAAACTTAGTTAAAATCAAATCAAATAATCTTTGTTCAATTATTTGAACAAAGAGTATTTGGGTCAATTTCAATTTTAGAATATCAAACCACATGTATGACGCTGAAAGGATTTTCAAATCCATGCATTTTTATCATCAAAATAATCTTCAATTTTGTAATATGCTTTACCTATAAGCATATTTCTTTCACTTAATTTAAACCTTTCTTGTTGTTTCAAATTAATTATATTTCTTAATATTCCTAATTGAAATAAACCATTTTACCATTATTTCATTGTAAAATTGTAATTGAAAGATTGACCACAGTTTCTTGCTGATTCTTCTCAGTAAAACAACATTGCAAACCAGTTGTAGCTTCATTAATCATTATCTTTGTCAAATCCAAATACTCTTTGTTCAATTATTTGAACAAAGATTACAATTCTGAATTACTTGACTTTACTGACAAAGAGTTATGTTAATATCGACTACTATAGCCTTAACATTCAAGACTGTTTCATCAGTCATCGAAAATGATATTTCTTGTGATAGGACGTAAAGCAATTATTGTTACGTGAAAGGCACAAGTATACGTCATATTACTCACATTTCGGCTGCCACAATTCTCCATTGGGCGACTTCTTGGCGCTTTTATATCGTCACTGATAGAAAAGTGCTCGTAGCCATCGCATGTTTTCGAATATGATGGCTTGTTTGCAGGACGATATATCTTATAATCGTGACGTGCAAAGTACTGTACATCTTCGCTTTCTCTATGAGCCCTATCTGGTGTGCTCGACAAGGAATTACATCCATGCGGTAATCAAGAAGCGGTATAGTTTCTTTTCAATTTCGACCATTGACTTTGTAATGTACATAAAGCATCCATGAGTCCACCATGGCGAGATTAATAAAATGAATCAAAACTTTCAAGGGCCACTTTCTTGTTTTTATAAACGTTCTATAATATTCCATTTGCTCAACTCAACAGGTCAACTCCCCCCAGTGGTTATAGTTCGCAATACTTTTGGAGAAATTGTTGAGTTTCGCCCCTTTGCATTTGGGAATCCTTTTTAAATTTAATAGTGCCTTTATCGGGGATTCATTGATAAATAAGTTAAAATTAAGGGGTTTACTGTTAGGATGATCGGCTGCGCACCGTTTTATGGAAAAAAAAATCAACACTGCACACATGATATATTGGTGATCACTTTTTTTTTTACAAGGGACAGGGGGATGGATTTCCGAAACGCGTCCCGAGGTTGCAATAGATGTAACTACGCCGGTGGTTAAATTCAAACTCTAGGAATTACAAGTGATATATATAGCCTGACGTTAAGCGTCACTTGGACCTCATGGGGCCTTGTCAGCACTATTTGCCTACAGTCTTACACCCGTATTCATAGACATTACTATGAGGACGCACAGTGCTCAGGGACGCATAGGGTCATTCAAACCAATTCATAGATAATACTTGAGTGAAATGTCCTGCTATGCGTTTGTCAAAATGGACGCATAGCTAAAATAGATACAGAGCTATTTTAACGAACGCATAGTGTTCTAGCGCCGATTTGGTTAAAATCAAAATTGCTGAAAAGGTTTTAAAATTGTGATTGTTGAGAGTTTTTTGCAAGATTTAATAAATTGAATAATGGATTACAGTAGTGAAGATGAATTTGATAACTATATCAATGCTAGATTAAACGAACGAAGACCTATGATTGCAAAAAAAAATAATACGTGATTTCCAAAATCCCTTCGAATATTATAATGAAGATGAATTATAAATATAATTTATATGAATTAAATTGAATTTATATTTTATTATTATTTATTATTATTATTATTATATTTTATTATAATTATTGAAATTATATTTTATTTATAATGAATTATAAATAAAATATAATTTATAAATGGGCATATAATATCAACAATATTGTCAGAGCAAGTTGTAGAGCTTCCCTGTGACGGACCACCTCCTGTGCCTGTCATGTACAGAGATTCCTGGGACATGTCTTTTTTCCTCTGAGTTTTTATGTTTTCCCAGCATCTTTTGAGCTGTATGCTATTCCTCGGGATTAATATGGCTGTGCATTAAAAGCAACAGCCAAATTTTCCTATGCCTGTTTTTTCAATTCAATATTCTTTGCATTTGTTCGCTTATCTTCTATCACAGGCCTTTCGCGAACTAATGCAGAAATTAGCTCTCTCTCAGAACTAGTAAAGGGCGACTTCTTTGAACTGAAACGATTGGTTAAATAGATATTTATTTATTATACTTATTCTTATAATTATTTTATTTTGACTACTAAACAATATAAGTATTAAGCAACAAAATTATCATACATGATAAATTAAAGTAAAATAGTTCTTACCTCTTAGGAGTTGCAGTGCTTGCATTTAAATCCAAAGGCGAAGTCATTATAGTGAACTATATTTTGTTTACACCATACAAAATAATTAACACGTTTAACTGCGAATTGTGGGAATCTCTAAATTCGGTTGTTTGTCAATGACATTGACATAAGTCATAACTAGGCTGAACTACGCCACATTAAATGAACCAATCAGAGCGTGAAATTGGACGTATAGCGTTCTTTTAGTTGTGTGTTGCTTAAGTATTGTTTATGAAATGGAAGACTGGACACGGGGAACGCATAGAGAACTAGCCTCCTTTGCATAGTAATTTGTAGTTACTTAGCTAAATATGCTTCTTGAATACGGGTGTTAGGATATAACAGTACCTTGATTGGGTTGAAGTTGAATTAAATATATTATAGTAAAGATTTTTTTTGAAACTACTGTTTACTTACAGAAATAGTAATAACTATTTTACCATCCCGTTGATTTCAAACTCGTTGTCGAAACTCAACCTGCTTGAAACACCGTCTTTGAAATGAGTGTAGCTATATAGAATTATGGCGATCAATTAACGGTAAAGTTTGTTATTTTCGTTCAGGTATGAAGTAACTTGTATTCTGTGAATATATTTGATTTTTGGTTTACAAACTCCAGCGCTTTTCGTATTGTTCCAAGATGCATTCAACGAATACGGAATTCGGTAGGAACTTTTTACCCTCGAGGATTTGCTTGTGGCGTCAATAGTTCCGATACTCTTCACGTCTTTTTAGTACTATAGTACTCAATAGATTTTCAAAATGTTTGTACTTGATTTAAAGTCGACTTTTCTTTGTAAGTGCAATTATAAAAATTAATATAACTGACAATACGTGTGCACATTATAACGACGACAAACTCGACACCGCCCTGGGACTGTTGTTCGCGCTCCCGGTAGTAAAGTAAGTTGCCGGATTTTAGGATCATCGTGTCCTCCCCTTCTCTTCGGACTTCGGATAATCCTATGACGTCCCACCGCAACTTGTTGACTGTTTCTTCCAGCTCGAGTATCTTTTCGTCTTCCCTCAAAGTGCGTGTGTTCTATGTTGCCAGGTCAACAACAACTGGCAGCGTAATGTCTTCCGGAGATTCTTGATACCCCCTGCCGTTAGCCGAACCGCTGCCAGAGCTGGGAATAGCGGAGTTGCCGGGAACTATGGGCATTGGCTGTTTGTGTTGATCCATTAAGGGTTTTGCCAATAATCACCACGCTTGGCATGCGGGTTGGTGATCGCAGAGCTGACCATGTTGCACCGTCAGTGTTGCTGCCCACTGTCGGTCTGTTAGTATTTTGGTCAGCTGCAGAAAAGGTTATACCGCCATTAATCGGTCGCTCAGTGCCTCGTTAGTTTATCAGCATGGTGAACCACGAAAAGGTGAGGTTGACTCTTGATGACACGGATTGAGAGGAGCCCCCCCTTGCACCCCTTTCACGCCACGGGTCGTAGGGCTCGGGTTCATGAGTCCATTTTTCTGCCAACTTCCTATCATTATAATGCACGTAATTTATATGCGCGTCGCGGGCTGCACGGCGGTTACCACTGGATTGGCCTCTGCCAACTTTAATTGCAATTAAATTTTCCATTCGTATTCCCTTTTTCGGGTTAGGATTATCTCTAATTTACATTTTGATAGAATATCAAAAGACGTTGTAAGAATTCTGAAGTATGATTAAAAAAACCATGTGAACCAGGAAATATGACTTTTTTTTCAAATTTACTAATTAAACCGGCATATATAGAAAAAACTTTACATATTGTCAGTTCTTTGTTGTGTGTTATATCATACGATGCCAAAGTTTTGAGTTTCTGTGATAGATACTACAATGTTTCTCGCTATATCAGTGTACTGTTACAAATTCGACAATTTAATGTCCAGTTTTGGAAATATATATTGCCGGTGCAATATGTCGATACAACATGACTCTGCAAAATGTTTTCTGAAGAATTACTATGTTCTATACACATGAAACTGTGAGTCCAATATACAATCTGAATAATCAATGACGAACTTTTACCTATTGACTATATTATTCGGAGTTTCCAAAACTTTATCACTATCATCGGCAACAGTTAGCAAACAAAGATTTACCTGTACCAATATTATTAATTAATAGGGCGTTAAACCAAGAAACAAAATGATGATAATCAGAGTATTATGCTAAAAACACCCTGTTTTGGGATTTAAAAAACAAAAATTACAGGGAAACCGGGTTCTGAACCAACCTTAGTCTTTAGGCTCAGGAATTTAACACTTGCACGCATTCTTGGTTCTGATAGATGTTTGACAATTTTAATATCATGAATAAAATTTTGTAACCACAATTTCCGTATCTATTCATCATTCTTACAAAAGTGAACAATTTTTTCGTTTGCCAAACTGATAACAGTTTGTCGGCAGTATCTCACTTCAATCATAGATTCTACAGTTGTATTGCGTATTGGAGTGACTCTGAATTACTTTAGTTTACCGACAAAGAGTTACGAAAATATAGACTATTATAGCCCCAATAGTTCAGACTGTTTAATAAGTTGTTAATGAATAAAAGTAATTCCGCTGTGAAAATCTTACCAGGTGGTATAAAATAATTATAATCTAACTGAAGATCTTCATAAATCTACAAATAATTTTAACAAAAAAGTAAATAAATACATCAGCATCGTAATACGCACTTCTGCGAACGCGGTTCAACGATCCGATACCTGAAGCGAAAGCTAATCATTATCCTCCTATCGCGTTAGTGCGATCCCTTTGTGAGACGGATATACAAATCTCTATTTCCATGCCCCATGGTTAGAGGGCTTCTTCTTCTCTTATTGCTGTTTGTTATCCGTTCTTCGGGAATAACCCATGGATCGCTTGTTCAGTGCAACACCAGTTGGTGTTGCTATTGGCGATGGTAGATTTGTGTATTTGACATATTCGAAGCACCGCACAGCACTCTACATTTAGCATTATATATATTATATATATATAATGCTAAATGTAGAGTGGACAATCGGTTATCATACCTGATACATGCAGGATTCGTAAAAAACACATGCACATACCTCCACCACCGCCACCACGATACACAAGCACTATATACGTTCACTTTCACAAACTCAACAATCGTTTCGCCCCGCAACCGAAGCATCATCAGGAGATAGAAATCGCAAAGCCTTTGCTTTGCGATTTTGTGCATGTATTTTTTACGAATCCTGCATGTATCAGGTATGATAACCGATTGTCCACTCTACATTTAGCATTATATATATTAGGTCCTTACAAATGAAATTGGCGTTTTCTATGGGAGGAACATAAAGTCGTTTTTTTAATGAAATATATTTATTTAATCAAAGTATGTACCATTGCTATGTATGCACTTTTGCCATCTCATAGGTAGTTCATTGATCCCCTTACTAAAAAACCATTCGGGCGGGAATCAATAAAATCTTTGAAGGCGGTTTGGACTGCCCCATCGGAGTTGAATTTTTTTCCTTGCAAGTAGTTATCCAAATTGCGAAAAAAATGGTAATCTGTTGGAGCAAGGTCCGGAGAGTCCGTTGGATGTCTAAGACATTCTAATTGAAGCTCCTCTGATTTGGTAGCCGTCTGTTGTGCAGTGTGTGGTCTAGCGTTGTCCTGAAGCAGCAGTGGCCTAGAGCGATTGACCAGCCTCGGTTGTTTAGCAGCTAGCTTTTCCATCATGGTTTGCAGTTGCTGACAATAGATATCTGCCGTAATCGTCTGACCAGATTTAAGATTAAAGCTGTAGTGAACGACACCGGCACTAGTCCACCAAACACTTACAAGCAACTTTTTTTTAGTCAATTTTCGCTTAGGGCTGGATTTGGCTGGTTCGCCAGGGTTCAGCCATTGCGATGAGCGCTTCCGATTATCGTAGAGGATCCACTTTTCATCACAGGTAATGATTCGATTTAAAATTCCTTCACAATTCATGAGGTATCCACCTTTCAAGCTTTTTCACCTTCCCAATTTGCTTCAAGTGGATTAGAATAGTTTTATCACTAACACCGGAGCCTGCAGCTAACTCGGACGTGGTTTGCGATGGATCCGCTTCCACGATAGCCTTCAATTCTTCATTATCAACTTTGGTGTCCGGCCGTCCACGAGGCTTGTTCTGCAGGTCGAAATTTCCAGAACGAAAACGTTGGAACCAAAAACGCACTGTGTTTTCTTTTGCGACACCGTCACCATACACATCATTAATCCTTCGAGCCGTTTCTGCAGCACTGGTGCCACGGTGGAACTCATACCTACTCGTAAAAAACGCGATATTTCATGTTTTCCATTTTGTAAACAGAGTGACACAAATAAAAAACAAAAGAAGAAAAAACAAATGAATTAGAGGGTTTTAAACACAAATGCATGAGTAAATAGCTGTATGAATTTGAATTTGGAATTCCTAACCATAAAGGTAATGTTTGAGATCAAAGTGGCCAGAACGACAAAACGCCAATTTCATATGTAAGGACCTAATATTTTCTATTTTACTTCATCGCGGCTTATAGCAAAATAATTTTATTATTACTTTTGTATTATAGATCTCCGCAAAGTAACGCCTAATTCTATAAAAAAAAAAACAGTTTATGATAATATTATTTAATTAATCATAGTCAAAATCAGAATCAAGGTATTCAACTCCTGAAATGTTTCCTGAAGATCCAGCACAAGGAAGTTGCTCCATTTCTGCATCTTCAGATTCACTAGAACTGTCGCCTACTGTTATGATCTGTTGGTCTATATCATTATACAGAGGGTCACCTCGAGCATAATATTCATTTTCAATTTTAATGACATGGTCAGTACAATTTTTCCATTCTTGTGGGGTAACTGATTTGAATGCTTCTTCTGCCAACTTTACAATATTTTGACCACCAACATGGCAATATGCTTTTTTATGATGGCCCAAACCAGTTCAATGGGGTTGAGATCACAATGATAAGGTGGCAGTCTTATCACTGTATGCCCATGTTCCCCTAAAAGCTCATCAATGTGGTACACCGGTTCAGGTTTATGTTTTTTTACTAACATTAATAAGGACGGTTTTCTTAATGTGGCATCAAATAAAATATTGTTTTCACGTAACCACATTTTGATCTCTTCAACACGTGAACTAGATGTCGGAGCCTGGTGAAAAGGTTCAATTTAGTAATCAAATTTCAGATTGTACATGAAGCATACATAATGATAAAGAATGTGACAATAAGAAACATAATATGTAAAAAATAGTACCTTGTTCATTACAACTGAATGATATGGGGCATTATCCATAACAATTATTGATGCTTCAGTTAAATTAGGTATTAACTTTTCAGTTACCCATTTTGTAAAATTATGTGCATTCATTTCAGAATGGTAATCTTCAGTCTTGTTTTTACCACTAAATATTAACAATGCATTATTCGAATGCATTATTTCAAAACCTTTTTCACTACCAGCATGCAAAATTATCCACCTTTTCCCTTTAGATACATTTTGTTGAACGCCAGAAATATTTATAGACTGCCAACATTTAGTTACTTTGTAGGAGTCATGAATATAACTTTCATCTAAATAAATTATGTTTTTTTGAAGCTCTTCTGGCAATCTTCTATTTTCAAGAATTTGCTTCAAATAATATTCACGTTTTGAAGCTATAATTGGCTTTTCTATAAGCGCCAGTCTATTTGTTTTGTATTTTTTGAACTTAAATCCAATTGAATGTAATATCTGTCTGAGAAGTTCATGGCTGCCATCAAAATCTAAGTCTTGTTTCACCACAGCTAATAGTTTTCTTAGCGTAGGTACTTCTTTTTTGACTGTGTAGAAAAATTGAACTTTTTGACGAATGGCACATAGACTGAAATCATCAATCGGTTTACTAGGTCGGCCCTTCCTTTTTTTTCCAGGCGTTACAAATTTGCCTCCATTTTTCATACCCTCGTCCACTATACGTCGAACGGTGCTTTCAGAAACACCTGGAAGAAAAAAAAAATTCAAACATTGTAATAAAAATACGAAAGTATCAAAATTTTCTAAGCGTGGTAATATAGGAAAGCTATACCTACAATAACATAACTTTTAAAATTCGTAAACAATATTATCACAAAGCTAAAATATCACTTAAAAATGTACAATTTCATTTCTGTTACAGTGTCTAACATTAAAATACGAGTACATACCTGTTATTTTAGCTGTTCGACCGTAAACATCTCCCAAATCAGAAAATAACTTTCCCGTTTGAAATTCACTCATAAATTCTTGAAAAACCTTAAATATGATCTGTCTCGTATTACTTTTATAAACAGTGCGATTCATTTTAACCACAAAACGGTTAAACGATAAGAAATATTCGCAGTAATTAATAAAAATCCAGTAAGCTAACCACAATAACCTCTGATGTGACAATTGATGTACTCAGTTAGACAGGAATACAGTGTTTATTTATTTATTTTTATTTATTTATTCCTTAGAACTACCAACAGATTTACATGTGTAACTACAGTAACATGGTTATATATACTAGGGTTGCTAATGACATATAAATCTAATTAAAGGTAGTCACAGCGTGCTTAAAAGGTAACAAACATACAATAACTATAATAACTAAAATTAGAAGAAAAAAAAAAGAAAATAGATAATATAAAGTATAACAAACTTAGGGAAAATATGGAAAATAGCTTTGCATTGAGAATGGACGTATAAATTACGTCCTTACTCAATGCAAAGCTTTGTATAAGTGTTTTTTGAATAAATTTAATTTATTACTAAAATCTATTGAGGTATTCTTACTGACAAATTCATTAAATTGCCTGCATATCCTAGGTAACAAGGAGTAATGCCCTAAGTTTGTTTTATACATTTTATGGGTAAAACCGGGAATGGGATGTCGTGGCAAGCGAGAGGGAATCTTAAACAATATCTGGCTTAACAGTTCTGGGTTGTCAATTAATCCATTTAAAAGCTTATATAAGAACAAGGTGTCGTTAATTTTTCGTCTGTCTGATAAGGAATTGAGCTTAAACATGTTCATTCTCATCACATATGGCAATCTTTTTTTCGATCCTGTCAAGTACAGTTGCGTAAATTTCCGTTGGATACTTTCTAACCTATCTTTATACACCTGATAATGAGGACACCAAATGACTGTACCGTACTCCAACTTGCTTCTAACTAATGCAGTATACAAAAGTTTTTTCGTATGCATATTTTTAAAACCTTTAGAATGCCTAAATATAAAACCTAACATTTTTCGTGCTGACCTACAAATACTTTCAACGTGATGGTTAAACTTCAACTTAGCGTCTATTATAATACCCAAGTCACGAACAAATTCAAGTTTTTGAAGTACCTTATCGTTAATCACATATTTTGCATCAATAATTGTTTTATTTCGTGAGAATCTAATGAATGAGCATTTATCAGTGTTTAGGACCATGCCATTACTTGTACACCATTGTGCAACTTTATTGATGTCCTGCTGCAGTAAATAAGTGTCATTCTGATTCAATATCTGTTTTGCTAATTTTAGGTCATCGGCAAAAATGTAACATTTGGAGTATTGAATACAATCAGTAATATCATTGATAAAGATATTGAACAACAGGGGTCCCAAGATTGATCCCTGAGGTACTCCAGAAGTTGCACAAAATTCGAGGGATGAATAACCCTTCACGACTACATTCGAATACCTGAGGTCAAGGTATGATGAAAACCAATGCAAGAGAGATCCACCAATGCCGAAAGTTGATAGTTTTGCTAAGAGTAATTTATGATTCACTTTGTCGAAGGCCTTTGAAAAATCCGTGTATACAGCGTCAACTTGCATCCGGGAGTCCACAGAATCAGATACATAGTTTATAAAACCAGCCAAATTTGTAATTGTAGACCTGGAATGCATAAATCCATGCTGTGCGCTTGACAGCGCTTGGTAAATATGACTTAACAAAATAGGTTGTATAATAGATTCAAAGACCTTCGACAACACACATAATATAGATATCGGCCTGTAGTTGCTTATATTTTCTCGACCTCCTTTCTTAAAGACTGGTACAATCCTCGCTCGTTTCCATAGATCTGGGAATATACCCGTACAAAGTGATTCGTTGAAAATTATGCTAACCGGTAGTGACAAAGAGTGTGTTGCCATAACAAGTAAAAGCTTTAGTTCTCAAAACATTCTTTTCATGACTTTCTTGACGGACTATAAGTCTAATGGCTAGATTCGTCCACTTTAAGCCTTGGTTGAAGTTCGCATTCATCGGTCTATGACTTGATGAGTTCGACACCATCTCCTTCAATGGTAAGAGTGTCAAGTTTGACTTTCTCGTTTCTGAACGTTGGACATCCAACAAGGCTTACTTTCTGTACCAATTGAACGTTGAGCCTGATTCCTGCAATGGTTTGCTCGAAGTGATTGGTCGTTACACCTACCGAATTCAGCAGGATGCGGCCTTCCACTTTTTTTGATCTAATCTTTCCAAGTTCCCTGTCGGTGATCATGTCGCTCTGGTGTGTGGTGGTAAAACGCGGAAGTTTAGTAAAGGATTTATTGCTTCTAATGTGTTTGTCATCACTATACTTCCACAGATACACAGGCTACTATACAGGCTTCTTGGATCTCTACTATGTCTTCAAGGATGACCACCATATCTCCAATTAGAATTAATAAATTTATTAATTTTAATATATTTTTTAAATTTGTAATGACTACCGAAGCATACTGACTGTGCTGCTTCATTTTCAATGATAGTTTTATCCAAATTAGAACTACATTCAACAAGTTCAGTAAATAAGACTCTGGGTCACATCAGATCACTAGAATTTTTTGCTTGTTCCAGATGGCAAACATTCTGTTGTTTCGTTTGTTTGTCTCTTTTGTTGTGTCTCTTTGGGGCTGGTGCCACTTCCTGCATGCTGTAAGCTGACTCAGCTACTCCGATTATCCAATCCAAATATCTGAGACCAGTTTCTGCGTCAAGTGTGATCTTATTCTGGTATCCTGACTTGGTTCCAAAACATGGAGTTTTGGAAACAAGTCATCCTTTCTGTTAAACAATGTGCCGGTGTTTTTTTTTTTTTTTTTTTTTTCTTAATCTAGTTTAGCCACACTGTATCCGATTTATTACTTATAATTATATTAATCATTATGTCACAATTTTTCCTTAAGAGTATTTTATCGGAAGAGCGCGATTTGATACGCTCTTCCAATAATTAATCAGTCGCGCGTCAGTTTTCTGACTGCCTTAATTAATTAATACTATCTTAAAATTAACTTATATAATCTTAAAGGTAAAACATGGATTTAACAATTAATAATTAAAATTAAGGTCTATTATCAGACCAGAGGAGAAGTTAAATAATTCGTGTTCGTTGCGGTCCCGTTAAACGTCTTCAGTCGGCTGTAGATATTTCTAATTAAAGTCACGTATGAGTGAACAGTCCTGTGGTGGTTGAGTAATTCGGTAAGTAAGTAAGGCGAGGCGTCGTAGTGGTGGCAGGTCTGTTCATGGTCAAAACGGTATGTGTCAAAGTAAGGGCACCGTTGCAGTAGGTGCTCGACCGTCTGTGGCGTGGAGTTGTCGCAGGGGCAATGGTCGTCTGGTGTTATTTTAAACCTACTTAAATATTGTTTGTGATACCCATGCCCCGTCAGTACTTGAGTCAAGTAAAAGTCGATTTTGGTTTTGTCAAATAGTTCTTTAATATGGTCGAGTGTGGGCAGTAGAGAGTAAGTGTGTCGGCCAGTAAGAGATGTTTGATATAGTCTAGTTGCGTGGTTGGTGCTTTCTGTCTTATGTGCCGGTGTTAAAATATCTAAGTCCTGTGGATGTCTGTTAAAGAACATAAGGGACGCGAGTTGAGGCATGCTTCTAGTTGAGTTAGCAGGGTAGAGTACTCTTCGAATGTCAGTTTTTGTATTCCTACTACTCGTCGAAGATGATGCTCCGAAACGCTCGTTCCTCCAGCCCTCCGGTAGAAGGCCAGGCTGGCGCTATAAAGTGCCACTCTATGTTTATTTCAGTAACCTCGTTCATGGTAAATCGTTACTAAAATTTTGTTTTTTTTTAAGTATCCGGTCCGGACCCACAAAGTTTGACCCATTGTGATAATGGATATACACGTGGCGCGCAGCCATCCTTCGTATCGCTGCCGAGAATGCTGAACTTGTTAAATCGGTCACCAGCTCTTAATGCACTGCTTTGGTGACCATGCAAATTAATGTAAGAATTCATCACATCAAATGCGGACCAAATGGGCCTATATTCTTCATCTGCCAGACGATGTTCAGATGAGAAAACTCAAAGAAGTCGCTTGGTGTTAGATCTGGTAAGGTGTATGGTCAAGCAGTTCAAACCGTAATGGATTTTCGCCCATGTTAACAGCTGAGGTGTGAGACGGTGCGTTATCTATTGAAAAAAGATTTATCTTTTCAAATCAAATCAAATCAAAAATCTTTTATTTACACAAAAATCACATTAAACTACGTACAAGGAGAAAGAAAAAAAAAAACAATACATAAAACATAGCATTAAAAAAAAAAAAAATTATACAAAAACAATAAAGAAAAAAAATAAATAAATAAAGGTACGCAGAGAAATGTGACCCTGTAAAAAGGAACACCACTCAGCGTAATTTGAGGGGGTACCTCAACGCTGGTTTTCAGTGGCGACCTCTTACTACTACTAATAATACACCCAGAACGTCAGCGACAGTGTTACATATATCAAGAATTTATAAATTTGAGAAAATATGAGAAAATAAATATATAAAAGTAATAATGTAAAGTTTGAAAAATAAACAACAAAAAAAAAATTTGCAGTCATGTGCCTTTCCGAAATTGTTAACATTATTATATATAGTCATATATATTATACATAAAAAAATAAAAAAATAAAAATAAAAAAACCTCCGGGCATCTAGTGAGACTGATAGCCACTGGCACTCCACAACAGCAACAAACAGCATCAAACAGCATATGTTGGTCATTGAAATGATCACGACATTAACTGCAAGTTTAGTAAAAGTAATTTGTATGCACGTTTAAAACTATGGATAGTGCTTAATTTCCACAAAGGTGGTGGGATACTATTCCAGCAGTTCGTTGCTGCATATTTGAAGCTGCCGTGGAATGCAGCGGTATGATGACGCGGCATATACAAAATATGTAAAGAGGAGCGAGTATTATTAACTGGGATTCGATCATTAGGCCAACTGAATTTGGTGTACAAATATGTAGGCAACTTGTACTTTGCTATACCAAATAGTAAACTAGCGAAGTGTAGTTGTCGTCTATAGCACATCTTCAATATCTTGGCACTGTTTAAAAATGGTGTCACATGAGAGCGTGGTGGAACTTTAAAGCAGAAACGTGCACAGGCGTTCTGCACACGTTGTATTACGTTCTTAGTTCTCGCCAGTAGTCGCGGTCCTATAACCGCATCGGCGTAGTTAAATTTCGACAAAATTAGCGCTTCACAAAGATTTATTCGCACATTAGTGTTCAAAAAGTTCCTGATGTGATAGATTAATTTCAGCCTGTAAAAGCAACTTTTCACGGTATTAAGGATATGTTTTTCGAAACGCAAATTCTCATCAAGCAAGACGCCTAAGTTTTTTGCCTCACTAACTCTCTTTATTGTTTTATTTTGTACGCAGATATTCAAATTCATGGCAGATATCTTACTGACTTGTGCTCTTGTTCCTATTATCATATACTTAGTTTTATCCGGGTTAAGTTGTAGATTATTTGCATCAGACCACATTGCTAACCGACTTAAGTCCTCATTTAATTTAGCGGCAGCTGCAAGAGCATCATTTGGACTGAAAGATATATATAACTGAATATCATCGGCAAAAATATGATATCGACAGTTCTTAATGGTTTTTATTATATCAGCACAATACAATATATATAACAAAGGACCTAAAATAGACCCTTGGGGAACACCTCGAGTAACTGGGCTACTTTGAGAAATACTTTTGGACCCATCTTCATTTAATACCTCTACAACTTGAGATCTATTGTTGAGATAACTGTGAAACCACTTAATTGATTCTGGACTAAATCCATAATAGTGAAGTTTAGCCAAAAGTAAGGATAAGTTAATGGTGTCAAAGGCCCTAGAGTAATCCAATAGTACTAAGATAGTTCCCGCACCCTTATCTTGAGCACTTAGAATATTGTCTATTACATCAAGTAACGCCGTTGTAGTACTTCTGCGCTTCCTGAAGCCTGACTGAACGCTAGGTAAGATGTTATTTTTTTCCAAATATTCTGATACTTGCAAATAAACAATTCTTTCTAAAATCTTGGAGAGACATGGTAGGATACTTATCGGCCGCAAATCACTGTAAAGAACGGGGTTTTCAATCTTAGGGATTGGTTTTACCACTGCGTTTCGCCATATTCTGGGAAACACACTGGTTTTTATAGATGTATTTACAATTACACTTATTATATTAATTATGTGTGTAAAACTGGATTTCAACATTTCTAATGAAATTCCATCCGAACCAATAGCATTTGATTTCAGACTGCGAAATGCTTCAATTATAGCGAATTCATCAACAGTTATTAAGGAAAAAGTACTACTTCCGTGTCTGTTTGATAAGTAGTAACTTAATTCTCCAGGCAAGGGAAGACTCCTACCAGGAATATTTAGAAAATAGTTATTAATTATGTGGGGATCATTTAAAGTATTTGGTAAAATACAATGTTTAGAATTTTTATATTTAACAGTTCGTCTTAAATTTTTCCAAAGGAGTGAAGGGTTCCTAACATTATTGTTTATAAATGTAGAATAATATGCAGTTTTCTCATTTATAAGCGCGTTTTTCACGTCAGTTTTCAACATCTTATAGTAGTCGTAGTGCGTATTCAGTTTAGTTTTACGCGCTTTTAAATAAGCTTCGTCACGAGTTCGCATCATCAATTTAATATTATATGTAATCCACGGATACTGAAAGTCTTTAAGGAAAGTGGCCTTTATTGGTGCCAGGGTGTCGAACACAAAAAGAAGGTTTGAATTTAGTTCTGATACCATGACATTGACATCTTCAGCATCTTTAAGGTGATCCCAGTTTACAGAGTTCAAGTAAAAACTAAGCATATTCGAATCAATATCTTTTATTTTTCGGTAGTATTTTAATTTAGTTTTAGGCTTAGTTTTCGTAATTTTTAACTCGCAAGCTACAAATGCATGCCTGCTAAAATCACTTACATGATCTATCCAAATTTTGCTAACCGCGAAAAAAAGGCGATAACCAGGCACAAAAGGGGCGCGCCCTGTTTCTCCCTGTCGTAGCCACGTTTCGTTTAAGCCCATAATATCCACCTGATGCCGTGCCATGGCTACAAGAAATTCATCATGCCTACTTCCAAGCGATCCTGGGTTCAAGAAACCAATTTTAAGTTTCCGTTTGTTTAACATTGTAATAAAATAACTATAATTATTAATATGTATAATAAGCGGCATGACAGATGAAGGAAGTTATTCAAAAATAGTAAATGATCGATATAGGTCATATTTCTCTTACAAAGCAAATACAATACACAAAACATGTTATCCTTTAAAAAATAATGCCAGATAAACAGTATTAAAAAAAATAATGCCAGATAAGCTTTTAGGAAAAAGATTGTTATAATTAAGTACAATAAACTATAATAAAAAAGACTCAAAATATCCACTAATAAAGTGAATGACATGCGTAAAACTCTATAACCATAACTGTTAATTTTTATATCTGTTAAATACGTTACGCTCCAAAAACCTTCGTAATATCCGATTCATTTAAGATACGGTGTACCTCGGTTTCCATGTTACGACGGGCAAAGATCCGCCCTGCCTTGGTCCATATGAAACGCCATGCTTTATTCCGGCCCTCTTCCCGCGTTTTATAAAAGAGACGTCTATTCGCTGCAGTTAATCGCTCGTTTAAATAAAACCGCCGCGGCTCGCCTTCCACGATACCGGAGGAGTCAATAACGCGACGTACGCGCGCAGCATGCAGCATATCGTCGCGCACAATCCGCCGCGCCAGCCGCACTACGACCGGTCGCGGCCGCTCGCGCTCGCCGCCATCCGCTGTATGCCGACGTCCCCTTCTCTCTGCACTAACGATGTCTCTTTCGTCAAAATTAAGACCAATTTTTTTTGCCACAAGTTGAACAATGTGTGTGAGGTTTTCCTGCGGTTTTTCCGGCAAACAAGCTATTTCGACGTCATTAAGAAGATATTCTTGTTCACGTAGGTTTAGCTCAGCTCGCAGTAATGTTATGGTTTCAGAGGAGTTCGTAGACCCAGATGTCTCTTGGACGTTCTCCAAGGCCACCAATCTATTTTCCATAAGATCGACGCGCTTGACGCAGTCCGACAATGATATATTAAACTGAGATAGTTCTTCTCTAAAATCTGCTACTTCCCGCCTCATCGAGAGAATTTCGGATCGTAGTAATCTAATTTCGTGGACAATCGAACTTATGGGAATATCTTCATTTAAGATGGCATCGCTGTGAGTGTCCATCTCATCATTTACGGACTCTTGCGATGCTGCTGCGCTTACGGGGGTACACATTTTAGGTGGCGCATCGCATTTTGGTTTGCAGCGCCCGCACAGCCACTTAGGCGATATTCGAGCTTCCGCGCTTAAATTGACACACGAGCGATGATACATAGTAAAACACTTTGCGCATTTAACGCCCTCTTTCAGAAACTTCCCACAATGATGACACTTGTTGGCCATAGCGAATGGGTCGTTAAACGCTTTGTGTTGCAATAAGTTTTCGCTAGATGGCACTCGGAATTGAATAAAAAACTTTTTAATGTTTGATTTAGATAAATTTTTGTGTTATCTTATAATAAGACGATGGAAGGATATTGTTACACACTACGAGAGGCGAAAATATGATAGCTACAGTTGAAGTTACACAATTATTGAAATTAGTAGGCAGTTTTAAACACCAAAGTACTTGAGGGTAAACACTGTCAACAGCTGTACGTCAGCTGTTATTCTCAGCTGTTATTATGGTAATGTAAACTTTTAAAAACAGTTTTTAATTATTTAGACACAGCAAACACACAATCACAGTTCATAAATTAACTTTCACAGTTAATTAAACAGTTTACTTATTTTTAAACGCCTTAAAATCTTAACAACAACTTGCTGTCACTGACGTTCGTGACGTATATCGTCGTATATTTTCTATAAATATGTCCGTTTTTCCGCAAGTCTTCAACTTGTCAAGCAACGTAATAATATGCACCTGTAACAATACAGTTTTCTTCGCTTTTGGTGCATTTTATTGACTGTATTTTTATTTCAGGCGTATAATGATTTATCTATCTGGGTATATATATATATATATTTCAAAATTATATAAGTATATATTCACCAGTTGTCTGTCACCCATAACACAAGTATTAAGTTACTTACTTTGGGGACAGACGACCGTGTGTGTAAAATGTCCCATATATATTTTTTTTAATAATTTTTTTCAAATTCAAAACATTCTCTATTCAAATTAACTTGTAAACAAGTGCTTTTGAATCGTCAACTCTACAATATCTATACTCACGCATTCTTATCGTCTAAATAATCCTCAACAGTATAGTAGGCTTTCTGTATCAGCCTCTACTTAATAGTGTTTTTAAACTGCTGTAATGGCAAAGCTAAAATTGATTGTGAAATTTTATTATAGAATGTTATACCCAAACCCACAAACGACTTACGTACTTTTTCAAGATGCAAAGCATGGGCCGAAAGCTTATGTCGGTTCCTACTTTGTCTATTATATACATCACCTATTGTTTTATAATTCTTTATAGTTTTATATACAAAAATTAAATTACTTAAAATATACTGTGAAGCAAATGTAAGAATACCTATTTCCTTAAACTTCTCTCGCAGGTAATCACTCGGACAAATTAATTGAAATGGAAATGTTCATTCGAACACGTTTTTAGCTTACCGTGAGCAAATGCGGCACCCAAGGCGCGGACAAGCTTTCTTATGCCTAAATGTTGATTCACATCATCCTCCTGCCCTTATCTCACTATAAGTCGGGTAGGCACGACATGTTATAAACATGTCACGTGATTTGGCTACGTGTTTTACTGACTTCTTAACGTCAACTTACCGTAGTCGTTTACGATACCACGAGACAGATAAGAAACGAGTCTCTTTTTTACTCGTATTTCACACGGCGGGTCAACTCACCTTAGTCGCCTTTTACGGAACCTAGAAGAAGAACCTAGAAGTAAGAAATCTGTGATCTATTCTACTCAGCCAGATACCACACGGCTGTATACAAACAGCCATTTATGAATAAATGTAGGGTAAGGGCGGGCAAGATGGAAACTATCTACCAAAACCTAACCTTCCAACGTAGCTCCCCAGACCACACATACACGGATGCAGAGGACCATCTTGCATTTACGAACGGGAGATCAATTCGGCCCGTGCCACCCAACGGAGTTAATTAGCACTTCTTGTTTTCACAGGAAAGTATTACGAATTTGTTCGATTTTTGTGACAGGATTATTTAAACGAAGTGAGTAATATTACTATAATGCATCTATATAAAGGATCTCTTGGGAACATATTGTGTGAATTGATATTGAAATAAGAGAAATTATAAAGCGTTTTTAAATTATTAATATTATTACTGGAAAGGGGCATATGGGCAAGATGGAAAACTGCACTTTAGGGCAAGATGGAAGAGTTATCCTATAGTACCTGTCTACCTATAGTAGACATCATTAATAGGCTAATTGTAATATAGTCTGTTAAAGTAGAATGAATTCGTGAAAATCGTTTGCAGGGAAGCGAGGGGCATCTTTTTCATTCACACCCCTAAATACGAGTACATTGTGCGCGAGACGGTTGCGCGGTATCACATTTTGTAGCCGTCAGTCGAACGGGCGTGATTTTAATCGATTGTTGTTTAAAGTACAGTAATTTTTGTAATATCTAAATTTTGCAATGTCTATCGTTCGTATGATTCCGTCATTACAAACAATATTATCCGGATTAATTTACCATGGCGTCTACACTTGAGCGTCTATTCAAATGCTGTGTGACAAACTGCACGTCAACAAATAGAACTCATCGCTTATTCAACATACCAAAGGATGACAGACTCAGATCTCTATGGCTATCGTTCTTAGTGCCAGTGAATTCTGAACTCATTATGCTAAAACAAAAGAACAGCTCAAAAATAAACGCGTGTGTCAGAAACATTTCGATAAATATCAATTCGACAGGTACGGCAATCGTTTACAGAATGGATATCCATGTCTTTTCTCGCCTAAAGAGATAGAATATGGTTTACCTTTGAACTTAAGCGGTGAGTGATTGAGATAGAGATTTTTAATTTTGTCATAAAAGCAAAGATTATAGAGCCTATATTTTTTAAATTTATTTATTTAGACTCCAATTATAAATTTATATTATAATTATACAACATTTGAGACATAAGCTAAGTGTACCCCCAATTAGAGGCGAACACAACAGTATACAGTCTTACAAAAGTAATAAAAACGATTATCATAGAACATACAAACTTAAATACCTAATAAATAAATAAATAAAATAAATAAATAAACTTATATGTCTAGAGATAAGAAATAGAAAAATACAAAAATTAAACTTAAACTAAGATAAAATATTTAATGAAACAGAATAACAAAAAAGATATGAGATATAAAAAAAATGTGTGTGTGTTTTTGCTGATTCTAATATAGATTTAATTTTTTTAAGTTAGTGATATTTGCAAAAATGGTAGGCAATACAGCTCTTTATATTTTATTTTGTGTATGCAGGTTTTTAAGCCGGTTCTCTAATATATGTACAGAATATAAATTCTTTTTCATTTCGATATTTGTATATCTCAATTTTAAATTTGGAACTGCACTGATTGACTCCGTCAAAAGAACAATGTTTTTGAGGAGCAAATATTAACAGGATGGATATACCTATATGTAAATATTTAAAGGGAATCGGCAAAATAGAAACTTAATTGTCGTTTCTTTGATTTTCAGAGAAACAGTTCTTATTTGCCGCTCCAAAAAATTACTTTATAATTTTTCTAAAGATTCTAATTTTTTAATTTTGTGGTATAGGCAAAGATTATAGACCTTCCTTCCTACGTCCTTTATATTTTATTTTGTTTATGCAGATTTTGATGCTGGTTTTCTAATATAGATTTTATTTTTTTAATTTTGTGATGTATGCAAAGATAGACAATAAGTGCTTTGTATTTTATTTTGTTTATGCAGATTTTGTTGTTGGGTCATATAGGTTCTATAAGAATTGATTTTTTAAAGTTTGCACTTTGATATAAGCCAAGGACAGGTTTATTTAGAACAACATACTAAATAGAATAAAATAAGATGAACCAAGTATTAGAGACAGTTGTTCTGAGATTTTTATCCTTCACCTGTTACTCAATTAAAATTAAACAAAACCTTTAATTCATAGTAAGAGAATAGAGAAGAAATAATAGTCTCTGTCAACCTTGTAAATAGTGTACAGTCGGCATTATTACTAATAGTTAAATAATAATATCACTAAGAGCTTCTCTCATAATACTTTGTTATATTTGTTTATAATTTTCAGTGGAATATCCAAAATCTGACCACAACTATTCTACAGATGAGATCGTTGCAAAAACCTCTGGAACTTTAGTTATTGTTACAGGTGATTAAAAAAATGCCATAATATTCTCAAGAATTTCCCACCGAGCTTAAATCACACCACCATGCTGTTAGGTGATCAAATTAAAAATATTCTTTATTCAAATAAACGTAAACAAGTGCTTTTGAATCGTCAACACTATTGCTGGTTCGGAATGCAGTTCCTACCGAGAAGAGCCAGCTAGAAACTCGGCGGCTACTCTTTTAAAAATATAATTCTTAATACTAGTTACATTTAGTCATTACTGTCTTGTACAGGTTCGAAGAGAGCTGTATCCACACATTCTTGTCATATCAGTAATCCTCAAAAGTAGTATAGGCTTTCTGTATCAGCCTTCCTTTAACAGTGTTTTTAAACTGCTGTTATGGCAATGATAGATTGCAGTAACATTTTAAACAATTCAATAAACAATTAAGTTGAGTTTTTCACATTTCATTTTTTAGTTAATTTTTTTTAAATATAACAATATTTGTGACGTTTTATTACATTTTATTTATTTCTACTACAATACAACGTGTAATGCATAAAACAAACGAAGATCGATTGAAATAGTTGAATTCAGATTAGTAAAATTGCATTCTCGATAGTCAACAAAACCAGAAATATTTGTAACGCAAATAATGCTTACGCCCTTAGGTTTAGTTCCGCCCTACGCCATGTTTATCACGCCTTTAGAAATTTTAACAAAATCTGCGCAAAATTTCATTTTATCATAATTCCTTGGAATAGTGTTTCCGACGTAGATTACTTAATTCTGGTATAGATAATAGTCCAAATCCATTTGATTCTTTGACATTGTTTACAGGCCATTCTGAAGATCATTGGTATACAGAAAAAGACTGCATCAATTCTCGGCTTAAAAGTACAGGTAAATAATCACTACAAGAAACAAATAATCAAAAGAAAATGAATATAATATCTACTATTCTAATCAGCCGGATACCATAATTTTCCTTCACAATTATTGCAAAATGTTTTTACACTTTTTTTTTCTATTCGTGGTGTACTAAATGCTTCTTAAAAGTAGGTTCGCTAATTGGTTACTACACTATATCGCCTTCCCGATTTCCTCGCTGGTCCTTCGTAGGGACAGAAAATGGTTTTTCTTTTTTTTATTATATCCCTGGGGTATCTACGATATCCATCAACGAATAATCAATAATCTTTTCTCTGGATTTTAAATTTTCATACATTAACTTCACCGTAATACATGAAATTCATCAGATTCCGCAAATCAACTGTGTAACAACTTTCCAGTACCGTTTGACTGTTCTTCAAGAATATAATATAGGTCAGATAAATTGACTCCCTTTTTCGCATGATTGTAAAAAAAAGCATACAAATAATGGTAAATGTCAGCGCCGGGATCAACGTGCTAATCAATATACCCTGAAATTTTGATATTATTCCCGTTTAGAAATACATTGGCCTGGCTTTTACCCGCAACGTTACCATGGACTGTTGTCGCGTGATAGGTTGACAATAGATGGAACTTTTTAATGTCGTCCTAATCCTGTAGATATAACGGGATTTCTAAAGCCCATATGTTACCCCCGGTTTATAAGGAATAATTACGCTTAGGATAATACGCCTAGAATTTTGTTTTTGACAAATCCTCACCACTGCTAGTCCGGAGAAAAGTAAAGAGAGCGTGTGCACTAAAAACCTACCAGAGCCGCCGTACTTCTAAACAGTTGGCCTTGGTGAGAGATTTCGTCTGATGGCGATAAATACATAGAATAATAACCAGGTTTTTTTTGTTTTATATTTTACTTTACTATTGTTGGTACAATTTAATTATCAAGTTTTGTTAGTAACCATGACTTTCAGTTGGAGCCCGGGTGGCGTTGCCTTTATATCGTATAATTCCCAACACGTCATATCACTAAGTTCGACGTGGTCCGCGAGTTTCGTCTCCTCCAGAAGAATACCCGGTTCACTTTGCTTTTCCGTAACTCGATCAAGTCGTAGAATGCGCAGTGTAAAATTACCAAAAAGACACAAACGTATTCTAATACACTTTGAATACACGAAACCATTTACTTTCACAAGCAGATAAGCCTAATTGACATTTGTTACTTCATATTAGTAAACTTTTAACAATCATTCCTTGATTTCAGGTTCAAGAGAAAAGAAAAAGTCTAGAAAGTCTACTCATCTTGATAAATCTAAAAGAAGATTAAAGAAAGCATCCAAAAAACCGAAAAAGAAATTGTAAATTTATAATTGTGACCACTATATATATCTGGTACATTAGAGAATGGGATTGTCATTAAAAGCGTGCGCTGAAAGAGTATTTTAGCATAGAAAATATAACTTAATAATTTGCCTTTTTTCAAAAACTGTTTGGAGTCTTTCATGTCTGTTTCAATATGCGAGCTTCTTTTGAGTGGGTGTTAAGTTTCTTTGTATGCCTTTAATATTATGTTTTTAAAACTTCAATATCTCCGGAGTTTTCAGTTTCACTACTCAAGGACGAAAAGCTCTCGTTAATTTCATGAGTGTCTCGTTTCTTCCAAATATCTGTTCGCGTCACATCTGCCTTTTGTTTGTCTTGATTATGTAAATACTTTCGGATATCGTGCTTACCGAATTGAAGAGGTTCCGTGTTGCACGAATATGCTAGAAGTTCCAGCTTGCCGACCTGATTGCTAAGAAATAAAAAGAATTGCATAAAATTTCAAAATTTAGATAAGCGTGACTAATAATCCTAAATTATGTGTAGAAACTACACTCGCTATACTCGCGTCTTAATTTATCAGGTCATCCAATTTCCTTTATTAATTAGCTCTAGGGATGTCACGTAGAGTGGAAAAAAGGCCTGTTCTTGAATACAATCCAGGACTAACATATCCACTGGTACCATTCAAAAGTTTGTTAGTTAATTTGCACCATTGTAATATCAGAAACCTAGATGAAAAATCAAACATGAAATGGATAACTTTTTCTTTGTGGTCATTACACGTAATAAAATTGTAGTTAATTACAACATACCATATTGTTTTTATATATAGTTTTAAACAAGTATACTGACTTCTATCTCTTAATACGTTAAATACCACATTTTGAATTTTTGAAATTGAAACAAAAGAACTTTTTTCAATATAAATTAGAATATGTTAATGATTTCGTAGTTTTACATATTCTCTACATTTTAGGTAATAATTTATATTTTTATTTTTTTCGAAACAAATAATTTCTGCATTTATGACAAATATTAAAAATAGTAAGGGTTCTAACGTCGTAAGGCGCCAGTTGTAAGGGGCCTCACGTGGGTAGAGTTACACTTACAAAGAAATGTTCGGGTCTGTGTTGAAAACGATTTTATTTACAATGCAAGTTAGTTACAATAGTTATAAGCGCGGAGAGTAAGATAGTGTGGACCTCGTTCTATGACGGTTCGCGGCGCACTGTCTGCGGCGCAGTAGTGCCTCAGCGGTCCAACCCCATTCTTCGGCTTCTACGAAAGGTGCCAAGGCGGCACGCACAAAGGTGGAGATAAGGATGCTCTGTTGAGCAGATGGCGGGCTAGAAAGCGGCGATAAGGTTTCGCGGAATGGTCGACGATAAACTCAAAGGCAGCGGTATAATTAAGAAATAGGTGAGCGGAGAAGGATTAATAAATGGTCACGTTACAAAATTATTTTTTTCGACAGCCGCAATATTGTATATCCCGTAACAGTCTGTAGCATACTTAGCATCTTTTATTCTGGGGTCTCTTTGTGTTTCATAAAAATTTACGATAATTTCATTTCAGACCAAATCATTGTAGTCAATTTCACAAGTTTCTTGAGGTGTTTCATCATTTTTAGAAAAAAACAAATTATTAAAAGATTCAAACGTGTCACATGAGTCGTTTTCGCAGTTGGACCCTGGTGCATAATTACTGGTAAAATTGTTAACCAATAAAGTGGCAAAAGCAGCGTATCTTGGTGAATTTATTTCTGACTGACTGACTACGTATGCTACCAAAAAAAATTTCAAGTGGATCTTGGTTTAAATGTCTACACCATATAGACTTGATATTATATTCCATAAATAACTAAACAAGGCTAACTTCTCTTAAGAATTCCATGTTTTCTATAGTATGAATAAAATTATTTATAGATGGAACAGTCCCAGTTTTACCCTTTATTGTTACGAATTTCATTGTTCTCAAAATATTTTTAGCTTCTTCCCATATCTTACTGTGTCTAGAATATGATGTAACATTCCTTTACCACCTCGATTATGAGATTTGCTTAAACTTCCGTTTAATGAATCAAATAAATTACACTAGTTTACAGTACATCTGTTGCCGGACAAAAAATATCTGTTCTTGAGTACATATATTATCCTGATTTCAATTACATATGTAATTTTTTTTTATCAGCTTTAGTTTTTTAGTTTCAAATACGTCTTAAACGCAAAAAAGACCAAGTATTTATTTAGAGAAAATATATTTAAAATTAAATTAATGATTAGGATCTAAAATCCTTCGCTTTAAAGCTCTTCAGCTATGTGCTAATTTAGGAGAATGTTGTATTAGAGACCCGCAATAATCAGACAACATGTTCGTATCCCAAAAACCCTAATAATGTTCTTCTATCACGCGGAGGTCTTGATGCTTACGCTCTCCTTGTACTTTGCTCATATCTCCTAAATTTTCCGGAATCCTGTCCAGGTGACGGTAGAGAAAGTGGAATATTATGCTCATATTTCACCCCATAATTTTTAATTGTAGAAGGAGGTCTTAAACAGGTTCGATATAATTTTCTGAATTCGTGTTTCCAAGAAAATTTTGTATCACAGAGACGAAAGCTGTCCAAGCTCTTAATTCTAGGTAGGTATTGCCATTTAAGTCGATTTTTCTTGTTTATGCCGTTTATATACGTGCTACAGAAGTAGCAGTCATCGATATGATTGCGTGGTTCTCGCCAAATTGTTGGTGTTATATATTTAAAGGCCCTTCTTTTACCACTTTTCCATAATCTTTAATATTCAACACAATTTACAAACACAATTAGGCGCCCAAGACTTGTCATTTTTATCCAAGGACATTTTGAAATACAGAGTATAGGTGTTTTTAAACAAGTCTGATATAACTTTCCGACAATTTTTAATAACATACTCTCCGCAAATGTAGCAAAAATTATTGGGATTGTTTAAACAACGTCTCCTTAAAGTACTCATGTCACAAAAACTATAAATATTAATCTTAATTTAACTTAAATATGCACTTTATGGACTAATAATAAGAAAAAATTATAAAATTAAAAACAAAAGAACTTGAGCTGCACAAACAATTTTGAGGTTAGATCTGGTAAAAACAAGTCATGAGTCTATATTACCAACCAATTCAAAAGTATTTGAATACAAGTTTATTTTACTAAGCAACATTTCGAAAGTAAAAAAAATAATGCCGAACACTTATATTAAATTTAGCACCAGAATTTATTACTTTCTTGTAAGTTATTTAAGTTTGAATTTTATACACCTGCAAATTTAAATTTGAATGGTGTATGGTGGATCAAATCCGCAATTTTTTTTTCTCCAAGCAGTGGTAAGCCTATACACACGGTTTTTCTTTGTTAACAAAGTTTTATTCCATTTTATGTTAATATTGGGTAAAGCAATATGAGCACAAGAAACTCATATTATTTCTAAAACAGTCAAGCTAAATAGTTGACTAAAGGAGACTTATTTCAAAACGAACATAATATGTACATAAACAAATCATGATCACATATATCAGTAATGAGTGTTTTGTCATAAGGAGACTCACCTGCTAAATATCCCATTGTTCTTCCAACTGTTTGGCTAAATATTTGTGCTGCATATTTTACTTTTAGCTTTGGGATTTTTTCTTTGACACAATGGCTTTTTGATAAATTTTTTACTAATTTCAAGCCCTTATATGTAGGATTATTTTCATATATATTAGTGATATGTTCCCATTTAGCTATTTTTTCTTCTCCATTCAAATTTTTCGTCATCAAATTATTTCTAATCCCTTTTAATAAATGTGGGACAACATACAGTGGTATGATAATATTGCCACTGATTTTGAAAACTCTCGTTTTTTAATATTTTGTTTACTTGAAGATATTTTCGTTTGGTTTTTTCAATCAGCCAATTTATTGCAGCCGCATTTGACGTGCCTTGGTCACAAACTGTTGCTAGTACAGTGAGTCCAATGGAGTGTAACTTGTTTATTATTTCCTCAAGTTGGGCAACTAAAACCATTTTTGGAGTACTGCCAGAAAGAGTAATAAATGTGCTGTTTATAATTTTTCACTATGCCTCGTATCATGAACACAAGCACGTGATCTGCAATTTTTTTAATAGGTTCGCCCATATAATATACAAACCCTGTAATTTTGTCTTTTCTTCTATTATAATCAAAATGAGGGCTAAAAGCCATTTAATCGAATATTAGTACACAACTTTTCATTTGGTTTCATTATGTAGCAACCACCAATAAATCCACGGGTAAACTCGGGACGGTCGACCGGGCGCGCAAACTTAAGGATGATTCACGCTACACCGTGCCGCGACCGGGCCGTGCCCCGGCCGGGGCACGGCCCGGTCGCGACACGGTGTAACGTGAATCATCCTTTAATCGTTGTACTGCCAAAGATGTTTAGCTGCGCGGGCGCAGAACTTGATGCGCCTTGCGTGCCCGGCCGTCCGCCAGTCGACCCCGTGTCCTCACGGCGAATGCTTTTGTCGCGGTCAGTTGATGTTATTGTACTCGGATTTTCACGAATAAAATTTATCGCTGATCGCCGAGTACCTAGTCGTTAAGGAGTTGCTTCACCTTAGCTTCTCGTGATATGGACCTCTTTATTAGCTCGTTCTTTACCTTTTCATATTTGCCGTCAGCTGGAGGATTCTTAATAATGTCGGCGATGTATCTTGCGTACTGGGGTCCTAGGTTTGACGTTACGTAATAGAATTTTGTGGTGTCAACTGTCAACCGTATTACCAGTTAGCGCGAACTGTCCCTCAACCTGGGCAAACCATACTTCGGGATCCTCTGGCCAAAACGGCGGAATGCGGCCCCCCCCCCCGCCTTTCCAATTTCTGTCATTTTCGTACGTGGGACAACACTTATGGCCTGCCCTATCTACGGCTACTAATAAAACACCCGATCGAGAACTAAATTTTATTCGTGCAAATCCGAGTACAATAACATCAACACCGACAGTGGCTGGTCGGATTTGCACGAATAAAATTTAGTTCTCGATCGGATGTTTTTATTAGTAGCCGTAGATAGGGCAGGCCATAATTAATAGTGCTTTCTGTTTTAATTGTTGAAATTTTTTTTCGTTAATTCCTGGTTTTAAATTTGCCTTAGCTAAAGTTGCAGAGGAAGGTAAAACAAAAATTTGGCTCAGCCACCTGTAGCACTTTGTTCTAAGTAATGACGTGGCGTACGTAGTATAAACAGTAAGTGCCATGAGCTTTTCTTTCTTTGTAAACCTCCTGCCCATCTTGGGTTTAGTTATTTCTCTGAACTGCATTATCGTAAAATTAGCAGCCAAAGTTTTAAACTTCCCTAAAGCTTTTATTTATAACTTTTTTGTAAACGTTGTTTGTACGTATCATTTTTATGTTGCAATTTTTTTATTTCCTTCACCAAATTTTTTGCAGTGTTTGTGGAATGTATATACTTTTGTTGATATCTAAAAAAATTTTTTATTAATGATATCATAACATAAAGATGAAGGGTATACTTCATCAAGGGCTTTTGGGTATACTTCTGGAGGAATTTGTTGAGCTTCAACTTGAGATATATTCTCTCGTTTATTCTCCTTATGCCTAAAACATAAAAAAAATACAATAAACATAATATCCACTAAAAACTAGTAACAGATTTTCCAGATAGTATCCTTTGTATACTATCTTTTATTTTAATTTTATTTATTTATGTATTCTTATTGCACTAAAAAACATACATGTATTAAAAACATGACAGTTGTGCAAGAGCGGTCTTATCGCTATAGCGATTTCTTACAGATAATTGGTGTGAGGAGCAAACTATGAGAGTGGGTACAGTGTTAACATTACATAGCATGATAAACTACATTAAATTTAATACAAGTGTTCACAATAATATAAATTATTCATAATAACATAACTTATTATTTATAATAACATAAATTTATTTAAAATAATAACACAATACAGTTTAGGACTAATTACTAATTACAGAAGTCGCTGTCGGAGGACTCAAGAAAACCCAACATAACTAAAACTGATTTATTTTTATATAAAAACTACAAACTAATTACAAATTAAAAAAGCGTCTTTTCTAGCTCGATGCTAAGGAAAGAATATTTTTAAACTAATTTACTTTAATATAATAATTACAATGTAACTACAAACTAAAAGCGTCTATCCTAGCTCGATGCTAAGGAAAGAATATTTTAAACTAATTTACTTTTATATAATAATTACAATGTAACTACAAACTAAAAGCGTCTATCCTAGCTCGATGCTAAGGAAAGAATATTTTAAACTAATTTACGTTTATATAATAATTATAATCTAACTACAAACTAAAAGCGTCTATCCTAGCTCGATGCTAAGGAAAAAATATTTTAAACTAATTTACTTTTATATAATAATTACAATCTAACTACAAACTAAAAGTGTCTATCCTAGCTCGATGCTAAGGACAGAATGATTAAATTAAATAACTATTCCTAAGGGCTGGCGGCAACATATCCGATCACAAGGATTTGCCGCACGGCGACGGTGTACTCTGATCAAGTTACACCGACGCCTAATTACTGTTCCCACGGGCAGGCGGCAACGTATTCTAAAGCAATGATTTGCCGCACGGCGACGGTGTACTCTGATCTAGTTACACCGACGCTTAATTACTGTTCCCACGGGCAGGCGGCAACGTATTCTAAAGCAATGATTTGCCGCACGGCGACGGTGTACTCTGATCTAGTTACACCGACGCTTAATTACTGTTCCCACGGGCAGGCGGCAACGTATTCTAAAGCAATGATTTGCCGCACGGCGACGGTGTACTCTGATCTAGTTACACCGACGCTTAATTACTGTTCCCACGGGCAGGCGGCAACGTATTCTAAAGCAATGATTTGCCGCCCGGTGACGGCGTCCTAAGGTCCAGTTACGCCGACGATGTAAATATCCGACGTGGACCCATTATTTATTATAACACCACTATAGAGCACCATTGTTACTTCTATAACAAACTAATAAATATATATTATTATGATAATTATATTTGTTACCAGGTAAACAAAGTGTAGGAATAGCATTTGCACTTAAAATTTTGCTTCTAGTATGAAATGAAGGTTCAAATTGTATATGGCATACTCTGCGATACTTATACATAATATCTAATGATGATATGTCACCTCCAATATTGTACATCCATGTGCGGAGGAGATCAATATCCTTCTCTGGGTTAGGAAATTTGTGAATAATTTCACTATCCAAATGAAAATAGGTGCCATAGAGATCATTCGGTATAAAATATTCGAAAAACAAGAACAGCTTACTGAGCACCAAAATCCTAAAATAAATTCTTTATTTTTTATTTATGAAGATTTGTGTAACGTATTGTGACTTGCTTCTGGCGATTACAGAACCTTCTATCAGCCAGCCGAGGTCAATGAATTCATCGTTTGATATTGGAAATACCCAAAGCAATATATCACAATTGCCAAAGATACAATTACCTACATTCAGCGGAAGCTAAATGGCTCGGCCCGCATTCCATGACCTTTTCGTTTCTTTAGTGCATAATATGTACTTAACCGAGGTTCAGAAATTACACTATCTCAAGTCAACATCAGAAGCAGAGAATCTTTTATAGCATATAACAATAACGGCGAACAACTATAACCATTTTTGGGAATCTTCGAAGGTAAGATATGGGAATAAAAGGGTAATTTTAAATGCTGATATGAAGAGATTATTGTAGATATTTAATCTTAAAACGTTTCTGCTAAATAAAGCTTACTTACTATACAATTGAGGCTTATTTGAGTGACGGCTACGCACCAAGCTGCAACGATTAACTTTTAACCATCAATCAATTATTTATCAAAAAAAATTCGCCGAGTATTTTACTAGTTTTTCTAGGTAGGAGCAAACTTCCAAATCAGTCGTAGCTTATTTAAAAAAATTAGACGATTCAAAAATACTGAAAACAGTCCAATGGAATAAGACAAAAGCATTATCGGAACCGGAAACCGTACCAACCTCACTGCACATGTCCATTAACTTAGTTTTTATGACATCTGCACTTATATCGATGCCGGAATGCCATCAATATAAGGCTGTATTTTTCAGGCAATCCCGCAACAATAAACTAATTTTTCTTGTATAGCCGGTATGATCAAACATTCGTCTATAACATTGTCCACAACAACGCGACAATAAAAATTCAGAGTGCCACTGTTTGCGGACCAGTCCGTGGTTTCACTTTCAGGTCGGGCCTGAAAATCAGCGCTGCAGTTTTATTTATATTCTTAAATACCGCAGCAATATGCTGAGGCGGCGACCGTTTCAACTAGATTACCTACCACATAAGTTTATAGTTTAAGTTGTTTTTTAATATATTTTTTGTTTATTTTTTACCAGTTTTAGATTTACTTTTCTTTTTTGTACAATTATTATTAATAAGTTGTGGATTGTGGATATTTTCTAGTCGAATAAATACTTTTTAATTCATACGTAGTAGTTGCATAATGGTGGACGCCATGCCTTCTAACCAAGCAAATTTTGCACCGCAAAATACCAATCCTCATAGTTTTCGCGACCTTTCAACTTCGGTATAGTTGCGATTGCTTTCGTCGACGAAATTTTAAAACAAAACAAACATTATTTGTTAAAACTCCTAAAAAATATATATGTAAAACTACTATTATTCTTTATTTATCCCTCGCCGCTCGCCTATTCCCTAAACATGCCTCTGCCTTTGAGTTTATCGTCGACCATTCCGCGAAATCGCCGCTTTCTAGCCCGCCATCTGCTCAACAGTGAATTCTTATCTCTACCTTTGTGATTGCCGCCTAAGCACCTTTCATACAAGCCGAAGAATGGGGATAGACCGCTGAGGCACTACTCGACAGTGCGCCGCTAACCGTCTTAGAACGAGGTCCACACTATCTCACTCTCCGCGCTTATAACTATTATAACCAACTTGCATCACTACATATTATAAAACAAAGTCCATATTTCCGTATGTACGCATAAAACTTTAAAACTACGCAACCGATTTTGATGGGGGTTTTTTTAATAGATAGAGTGATTCCAGAGGAAGGTTTGTACGTATAATAACATTCAATACGAAGTAGAGAAATAATGAAATTTTTGAGGTTTCTGTAAATAATTACATTTTTTTCCGCTTACATTGCAAACGCAGGCTAAACCCTACGAGATTTATCAAAATTATGTACTAAGTATTTGTACACCTTAAAAAGGTCTACAGAAAAGTCCGCGATGGTATATATCTATCTCTTATGGATAACCCACAATAGCAGTTTTTTTCATTTACTTTTTACGAAAAATGATGCCTTATGTTCAAAGCAATTTTTATACAATACAGCATTAATCCTTATCCAATTGAGTACCTTAAATAAATTGTTGATTTAATATAGATCAATATGGCCCTTTACAGCATGCAATTTAAGTGAACATTTTCGGAGATATTACAGATTTAAAATGCCGTGAGGACGCCGCGCTTCACCCTATAACACTTCGACTTTAGCAGCGATGTCGCTCTTTCAAGAGTTTGTTTAAAGACATTCTGTAATTAATTGTAAAAATAAAATACATAGGTAAAATGTAAAAGTAAATAAGTAAAAATGTGCTATATGAGTTTAGATATTCAAAAGATAGCAGGAAATCGTCTTGGTATAGGGAGAGGAAATTGTTTTTCTCCAAATTTAACGCTTGCGGGCCACGGGCAGTAATGAATAAATCAAACTACTGGATCGATTTTAATCATTTTTTTTACACTGACTGATATGGGATATATATTTTATACCCGTGCGAAGCAAGGGCAGGCCGCTAGTTGTGAATAAAGTCGTTTTAAACACAGACCTGAACATTTCTTTGTAAGTGTAACTCTACCCACGCGAGGCACCTTAGAAGTGGCGCCTTACGACGTTAGACCCCTTACAAGTGGCGTCCCAACGTGGAGCTGCCTTAGGGATAGGACGCTTGCTTGGGGCTGCTTACCCGTGTGGTCCTTTGGATTTGAGAATAAGACGCTTGCTTGGGGCTGGTTACCCGTGTCATTTGAGGATTTAGATTTGGTGTCGATTTTCTTTTTATATTGTCTCGGACGACACCGTGACGAGACTTTTAAGCATTTAAGAGTCGAACGGGATATCTGGCTCATCTTGGCCGGTTTCCTCATCGGGTTCCTCTACGTAATTAACTCGTGGAGGTTGTCTATAGGAAGTTTGATTTTGTTGGACCCTAAAACGGTTATTATTGAATTCGCGTTTTTTACACGCGGAGATATCGTGTCCGGGTTGTTTACAGTAACGGCAAAACGGACTTGATCCTTGTGCTACTGGATTAAATGGTTTTTGTGCTGGAGAAGGAATATAAGAATTTTGTCTCGGTGGACCTACCTTGAATTTGTTGTTGCTATTGACAGGTTTTTGTTCTGTCTGCGGACGCCTATACAATGTGGCTCGTCGGCATGTGACCGCCCGAAGTAATCTGAATATTTATGAAAAATTATCGATAAAAAACCTTAAAAGGGGGGGTCTAACTTTAATAGTTTTTTTTTAATTTAATTTTTAATTTTTTTAGTTTGGTTGGTACCCATGTTGTGCATTTTTCGTCCTATCTTTGATGTTATTGGCTCGATTACGATTCTGTTTGATATTCCTAAAAGCTTATTAACTACGTAAATTATTTACTAAAAATTTACAAACAAAATGTCCAAATGTTTCGAGAAAAAAAAGAAAAATGTAAATTTTTTTTCCAAAAAAAATCGCTATTTTCTAAATAAACTTATTTAAGTACATAAAATGTCTAACTATTGTAGCTTTTTTATTCTTTATTATCAATCTACTACATTATTACTACAAACTCACAAAACATTGTTGGCACTTATCTCTTCAAACTTTGTAACAATAACACGGCAAAGTTGGCTAAACGCACAGTAAAAAACGGTCTCCCACGTAGAAACCGAATTTCATAAAAAATGGGGCTCGCCCCGCATGCACAGTGCAGCTCTCATTTGCGAGAGTTTCTTTATGCATTAAGTAGCTTGATCACTTATCCTGTGACGCTAAGTATTTTGTGATTTGTGTGGTTAAAAGGTTCAATTTAACCGGAACTGTTCACACAAATCACAAAATACTTAGCGTCACAGGATAAGTGATCAAGCTACTTACTTAGAAAATAGCGATTTTTTTTGGAAAAAAATTTACATTTTTCTTTTTTTTCTCGAAACATTTGGACATTTTGTTTGTAAATTTTTAGTAAATAATTAACGTAGTTAATAAGCTTTTAGGAATATCAAACAGAATCGTAATCGAGCCAATAACATCAAAGATATGACGAAAAATGCACAACATGGGTACCAACCAAACTAAAAAAATTAAAAATTAAATTTAAAAAAAACTATTATAGTTAGACCTCCCCCTTTAAGGTTTTTTATCGATAATTTTTCATAAATATTCAGATTATTTCGGGCGGTCACATGCCGACGAGCCACATTGTATAATGTCTGCTGTATACGTTCTTCGGATATGGCAAAATTTATGACTTCATTTAAAGTTTTTGGAGATCTACACCTCACGATATTTGATATTCTAGGATGAAGGCCCACGACAAAATGGTGGAGGGCGAGGTCCTCCATAGCCGCGGTGCGACCCGGCATTTCTTTCGCTTTGGAGGTGGATAGTGATATTTCTGTTAGCAATTGTGAGAGGTAGGTCTCCATGCGTAACGCATATTGACTAACGTTATCTTGCGGACCCTGCCCGTTTTCTTGGAGATCAGTAAGCAAATGGGAATAATGTTTACGCTCACTAAATTGATTTTTCAAAAATTCTTTTAACTGGTCCCATGAATTAAAATCTTTGATTGAACAAGCAGTTTCCGCTTTTCCATTTAATTGGCTGAATATATATTTAAATAGAATCGGTTTCTGCTGATGCAAGTTCGAAAGCATTATCACAATTTATAAGAAATGAGTTGAGAGTCTCCCTACTGCCGTCGTATTATTTGACAAATTTGAATAAGATATTTAGCTCTAATTCAGCCATTGCGAGAGCTGCAGCGGCTCTCCTGGTAATTCGAGGTGAAGTAGTCGGAGACCTCGATAAAGGATCGCTTCAACCTGGTCTAATGCGGGAATATCAATAGTGAGTTTTTTATCTTCAAATTTAGCTTTGGAACACATTAAATATATTATGATTACGATTACTAAAAACTTACTGTACGAATAATGCGTGGGCGACTGATGAGGACATGACAACGATCGGAAACATGTCGATGAATTGATATTCGATGTGTAATTGATATCTTGATTTCTCTTTTTTTTTTTTTAAAAATGGATGGGTTTATTTTCTTACAGGATATACTCGTAAATCCTTTTCTAGGATTTTATTTTCTACGTTTACTCTCGTTATGAACAAATGTTGCGGATAAGTGTCAGTTCAAGGGATTTTCTTGCAGCACTAACAAGTCCTTTCCAGGATCACGATAAAGGACTATTTAAGGGTAGCACTAGGTTTCACCTCTCACGTAGTTTACTCACTAGCACATAGCACTTGGATTTTCTTGTGGACACTTTTCCGGATTTCGGGATACGGAGCGAGTCTGCGGGACGGCCCTGGGGACTTCCGAATCCCACTGCTGCCACCATTAATGTTACGCGGATAATAAAATAATTCTTTTAAAAAAAAAACTAATTAAGTTACACAAACTAAAATACATGAACTTATAAAAATAGGGCAACCGTCCCGTTTGAAATTCTGATGCAGACTGACTCGTGCTCGGGTCTGGCTCAGGGATCTGAGCTCAGGAATGTGCATGGCTTGCACTCGTCAGCACAAACCCTTACTATTTATGAATATAACAGTACGGTACGGTTTAACACTGCTGCATTAACGTATCTCGAGTTTAATTCAATTTATTATTACGTTCCCGTTGTCAAACACATGTTAGTAATAAAACAATAGCACTACCAAAAGCTTTCTGGAATAATCTTGATCCATATACCAGACGTAATCCGGACATTGACACAGGCGGAGCAATGTTTGCTGTGCAGAATTATTCCCTTTCTTAGGCCGGGACTCCACCAAAGCGGAGACGAGACGAGCGGAGAGGAGATGTTTTTTAAACAACCAATAGAATTGAGTTATTGACACGTCTCCTCTCCGCTCAGCTTCAGTGGAGATCGCTGTGCGGAGATGTGTAATATTTGTATGTCGCGATGGAAGCGGAGATGTGAGCTGTGCGCGGACGACGCGCAGTGGAGACGAGAGATGTGAGCGGCGTGCAGTGAGCGATGTCACCCTCCCCCCTCTCGCCCGCTAGCAACCCGCAGAACCCCGCGCGCGCGCCGGCCGGCCATCTTGCTAGTACCGTGCGCGCGAGCACACGCTTTTATCGTGAATAATTTGTGCAGTTTGTATTTTTCAACGTAAACAATTAGTTAATTTAAATAAAACGTAATGGATGAACAATTTATTGAATCAGTAAAAAAATATCCATGTCTATGGAACACATCAATAGATACCTATAAACTTACTGACGTCAAAGATGCAGCTTGGGAGAACGTTTTGAAAGAAACTCAATTATCTGACGGTAAGTGCAATTTATTATATTAAGTATTTCGTTCAAGTAATGTTGTAATACGAGTGTCTTGCCATGGAACGGCGCCCTCGTTGTTGAAATAACTACAGAATTTTTCTCGAACTTGATAGGCATCCATATTGTCATTCGATAATAGATTTTCCACGTTTGTGTCGTTAAACATAGTCGTGGCCAAACCCGTTTCATTATTATCTAGATAGCCAGGCATCTTGTCAATTAAAAAGTTGTGTAGAACACACGTTGCTTTTATCACTTTTTCCACTGTTTCTATTTTACATTCAAATTCTTTACGGTATACGTACCATTTCCGTGATAATACACCAAATGTAGCTTCCACAATACGACGAGCTCTTGAAAGTCTATAATTGTATGTTCGTTTTTCGTTATTTAAATTATCGCGTGGATATGGTCTCATTAAGTTAGTCATCAAAGGGAAAGCTTCGTCTCCAATAAAAACAAACGGTACAGGTTCTCCATTTTGGTACAAGGGTTGTGGCTGTGGTAGATTTAGTCTGTTTTCTCTCAAACGAATTCCGAATATACTATCAGCAAAAATACCACCATCGCTGAACCTTCCCATTGAACCTATATCTACCATAATTATTCTTCGGGTAGCGTCGGCTACGCACATCATTACAGTTGAAAACCTGTGTTTATAACAGTAATATGAGGACCCAGATTTTGGGGGTGCAAACATGTACACATGCTTGCCATCAATGGCCCCGACGCAGTTTTGGAATTGCCAGATTTCTTCAAATTGCTTTGAAATTTTTTTCCAATCATTTTCATTAAGTTCTGGCAAAACCAAAGGTTGTAATACTGTCCACAAGGCATCGCAGACATCTTCTATAATTCTTGGAACAGTCGATTTTCCAATCCTAAAATTTTCAGCTATTTGTGAAAATTTTGAACCAGTCGCCAAATACCTGTAATAATTATAATATAGATTTATATTTATGTGTCGTGGTTTCAGTTAGAATAGAAGGGTCATTTCAAAATAATATCTTAATCAGTGTCGTGTTGTTTCCGGAACTATAAAAGATTAGGCATTACTGAAATTATGTATTTACAGAATTTTCACTCGTTCAAAAGTTATAGCCATTTTTAAATAATAGAAAAGAAACAATTAAAAGTCTAAGATTCACGAGCACAACACATTGAAATCAAACAAATAAAATGGATTTATCACTCGTTATTTATTAACATTTCAAATTTCGACGCCGCCGTCTGCCGCGACCACGTACGAGAGATACAATCCGTTTTGTTTGTTTGATTTCAGATATTTTTTTTATAAATTGGTTTCCCTTGAAACTCTGGTATTTTTTAAATATTTATAATGGTTATAAATTCTGCATGAGTGATAATGCGGTAAGTATATTTTGACTATGGCAATGTCAACATTTAATATTTATAATGATTTCAATTATTTTTATTTCAGTAAAAACGGCTAAATCTAAGTGGAAAAAGTTGAGAGACAGCCACCGGGACGCATTAAAAAGGAAGAATGCCACTAGAAGTGGACAGAGTGGTAAACAAATTCGTGAATGGAAATATGAGAAGGTAATGGAATTTTTGATACCATATATGACGAATAGAAACAGGACTACAAATTATACCTCACAAACAAATATAAATGAACAGGAAACAAATTCATTGGAAAGTAATGTAACCGATGAGTTTTTTGAAACATCAAGCAATCATACAAGAAGCACTCCAGAAGATCGTCCATCTGTACAACATTCGCCGTCACCGACATCAAGCGTCTCAGCCTCGACATGCAGAAATGCAACAAGAAAATCGGATGAAATAAGTAATTTACTTATACAGCACCATGCAAACCGTGAAAGAATACGCCAAGAAAAACTAGAAATACAATCATTGATAGAGAAAAATAATACCCTTGACGAAATGGACACTTTTTTTCTGTCGATATCAAAAAGTGTAAAAAAGCTTTCTCAATATATGCAGCTTCAGGCTAAACGTAAAATTTTCAATGTTCTTTTAGAATTGGAAGAACTTGAGCTACAAAACACATGGTATAGCACAAATGAAAATAATTGGTATTCCCCCGGTTACACTTCAGCACCGGGTCCAAGTTCGACACCGGGTCCTAGCTCAACACAGGCACCGGTTCTTACATCAACACAGGCCGGTGGTCCTAACTCAACACAGGCACCGGTTCCTAGCTCAACACAAATACCGGGTCCAAGTTCGACACAGGCACCTGTTCCAAGCTTGGAAGATACGCACATGACCGATGAACAGATAGAAGCATTCAGAAACGAAGAAGACACATATGATAATTTGTAACTATATGGAAAAGAAAGCAATATGTCTCATGTGATTTACTGTTATAATTTTTTTGTACGTTATGTTTCTAATATAACCTTACGTTTTTTTTGCTACTGCCAGAACGGCAGTTGATTTTTTTGTTTTCTTTATGAATAAATAAGATAATATAAAAATATATTTGGTTTTTACATAATATGCATCACTCCAGTCTCCCGGAGGGGTAGAAAGAGACAACGGATCTCGATTTCTCGTAATCCTTACATACCTCAGTTTACATAATATTTTTCATGTATTCTCGTACTTCTTGATTCTCGTTTTGAGTACTTCTCACTTAGCCCTTTTACACAAAAAAAAACAAACACTCAAAAAAGACTGATCACATTCAAACGCAGATAACACACATAAACACAAACACACATTAACAAAAAAATAATTAGGTAGGTACTTACTTCAAACATACTGCTAGCCGCTCTTGGGTACAGATAGATCTCCTGTAGTTAGTATCTTGCTTAAATATATGCGGTTTAATTAAGTTATGTAGTTCGTAGAATATATTCCTCGGTAGTCTGTAGGACTTGGTAAAACTTTCATCATCTAACTCATTAAACAGAGTAAAAAATTCTCCATGACTGGTATGGTAATACAAGTGACTTCTTTTCCAAAACCGATGTTTTCTTTTGTTTAGGTAGTATAAAGCTATCAATTCTGCTTCTTCAGACTGTAGTTCTTCTTCAAGTAAAAGAAGATACTTTTTTTGTAATAATAGCGACATCGTCTACCTTTCGTGTCAGAATGCGTACTGAGCACTCAACGCCCCGCACCCGAGCTGAAAAACATCTCTTCTCGCACAGCACACAGCACACCGCACACATCTCCGCTTTGGTGGAGTCCCGCGAGCTGAAAAACATCTCTTCTCGCACAGCACACAGCACACCGCACACATCTCTGCTTTGGTGGAGTCCCGGCCTTAAAATCGTGAAATTGAGTGGGCTCTATGGACAGTACGGTTTTCGCGGACAGGCTGTTTTGTTAGCCCAAGATATCTTTGAAGTCAGTGAAAGACTACCTAATATGCTTCCAAGATCATCAAGCCAGGTGGGTATTACTGTGGTTACTGAACGGAAAATTTAAACATAACCAGAGAATTAACGATATGTCGCGAAAAAGTCTATAGTGCTTTAAGATGGTTAATTACAAATATCCATCCGTTTTAAAAGAAGCACACGTAAAAATGGCATGTCTGTAAAAATCATTCCAAATAGCCCCATCGTACAGTAGGTGAAATTGATTGCACTCATATTAAAATTTTCACAACCTAGATGTATTCTACACATCGAGCAGTACAGACACCGAAAGGCTTATTTCATTGAATTTTCCAGTCGTTTGTGGCCCTAGTGGCAGGTAGTACCCACGATAGCCGTGTATTTCGAAATTGAAGACTAGATATATAATTACAGAGTAATGCAATTAATGGGAGCTTTAGTAGCAGATCCAGATTATCCATGTACTCGTACTAGGCATGTTCTACCCCTGTGTCACATCTCCGGACATTACCAGAAGAGAGATATAAAAGGTCTCAAATTAAAACTGAAATATTATAGAAAGGCTGATTGGTATTTGGAAGAGGAGATTCCAATGTTTGCAAAAAGGTTCAGCACCTAAATATTATAGCTAATATTATTGCAGCTTGCGCAGTGTTACATAATATATAATTAGAAATTAATGATGTTTTTGAAGATGAAGATAATGATATTATGTATTATTCAAATCAGGATAGCAATACAACAACTTCGAATACTGACTCAAGGAGGTATGGACCAAGGATCATCAAGAGATTTTAGTTAAATAAAAGGTGTAATCAAATATTTGTTACTTTCATTTTTGTATCCACTCTGCTTCTTTAAATTACAAATTCTAATTCATTTTTTTCCTTATATTCTCAATCTAAAATTGTGAACCTTAATGCTTCTTCATGGATTTTTATCTTAAAATCCAATTCCTCTTCCAGAAGTTTACATTTTTGTACATCAATTTTATAAGTTCGTTTGTCCTCCGAGTTAATTTTTCGTGTTGGAGTTTTTATGTTCAATATTTTGTTCCACTAGTTCTGGTACCTTTTTTCCAGGCATCATTGTTATGATCTCTTATCATCAACTCTGTTCCTATAGTGACAAATATTTCAGTAATATATTCAGCATGTAGCAGAGGGTTTGGTATTGGGGGAATTGATCTAAATAACATATACCCTTTATCCCTGTTTAGAAAAATTGCTTAAATTTACATTGAATACAAAAGCCTATTTGAACTGTCATTTGTAAAGTTGTAATAGCTCAGCGGATAACGGGCCGACTAAAGAAGTGGATATACCCGAGATCAAGCCCCAGTTATCACCTGCCTTTTTAAGAAATTACCAAGACATGACTTAGTTTTTTTTTAAACCAAAGAAACAAAAAGATTATAACCAAAGAGGTTTGTCTGGTATGTTGGTGAAATAGTTAGTGCGATCGCGGCTTACTTGTAAACTTGTGAATAGCACCTCAAACCAATTTAATACATATTAACACAATGCAACAGAATAACCAGCCATGCGTCATTATTGAAGTGAAGTTAGCGGCTCGGGTTGCAGTGTGCCATGCACCTACTACTTTGTTGTATACAGGTTGGTCAGAAAATATGTTTTCAATTTAGATTTAATGTGACTTTTGTTTATACTTTTTTTAAAAGTAAGATCCATATTATCCAATAGTTAAGCAACTACTTGAGAACAAGTAATTACTCCATTATGAATACTGGTATAAGACGTTCCTCTTTAATGAGAAGCATTTTACGATCTATGATCACGTCTTTTAAGTCTTTAAAGTAATTAAAATATTTCAATAGGACACTCTTCATCGCTGCACGCTTCCTAATCAGATCCAGTAATTTAGATTTATTTGGCTCAAATGATTTGTCAGACATTTTTTAATATTTTTGTGTACGCTTACTTTTGTTTGAATTGTCAGAATATTCTAGTTTAAATCCCAATCGTCAATCCGCATCCAGGGTTTCATATTCTCAGCAGCTACTATCCCTGTACACAGTTTAGGACTTCTTTCGCTACCCCTTAAATAGGTCACCTAGTATCTGTCATTTCTTAATTCTGAACCCGGAATGGTCCTTTATATAACGGAAGTAAATTTGTGCTCTTGCCATCATTATTTTGGCTTTGAATTTTACTCAGAACTTTGTTACCTTCTGCGTATAGTCGTGAAGCCGTCCAAGTTTTAGCAAATCTTAATTTCTGTGATTATTATGCATTAGCATATTCTCATCAACCTTTTTCAGCAATGCTGTCAAACTATCAGTGCCTCCTCGTTGTCCTATTTTGTTGCCAACAATAAAGATATTTCTCTATTAAGGTCATACATTAATTCGGCATTGATTGAAATTTGGTGTTCGTGACCTTTTAATTTTCAGTTCACTCGCATCGCGCGAAATGGTAACGTCGGTCTGTGTACGTATAATTCGAATTACTTATTTTTATCGTGATATAATAAACAGTGCTTTTAGTGCTTCAAAAATATTGAAAAACTATAGCGATATTAAATTTATATGCATGTACGTATTTTAGGTGTACTATTTCACAAATAACTCCATAACGAGGATAGTGTTGACGGACAATGCATAAACATAAGAGAAAACGCATATGGCGCATTTAATCTTTTAGCCGCGAAGCCGACAATGCATTAACATCTTGTCCATTCGGCTAATTCACCACTTTTGGTAATTACAGGAATATTATACAGGAAACAAGATCAAATTGATGATTTGTTAACACAATCAGCTCACACAATATCCAAGCGCAAACAACAAAATATGTTATTGAAATTGTAAGTTGATTTGTTTATTTCGGCTGAGAAGATATGAGTTATAAATTAATAGGAATAAAATTTACAATTATCTGAGAACATTATTCCAAATGAGTATTCGTTCGGATTATAATTCGACACTCCTTGTGACAATAAACAAATTAAATAAAAAAAAAAAACATTGAACCCTCCTTCGGCCTACACTATCATTTGGAATGTGTCAAAGTAACTGATTCTTCTGCTATTAGAGCCAAGTGGACATACCCTTCCTGTGTAGCGTCTCAACCTAAGAGCGATATTTAAACACGCTGATAAACAATAAGGCTTAAAGAAAGATCGAAGAGCTCGAATCACATAAGAGCTACTAATGCACAACTTTTGGACTGTTAATATTATTAAAACAAATAATTATTACTGTGTATGTCTTAAAATATATACGCACTAATCAGACACGTTTAGAAGCTGAAAACTACGACTATGTGCCCCTTCGAGACGTAATGCAATAAGATAACAAACCGGAGAAAGTGGGTCAATTTAGAAAGACATAGAAACGAAATCTATGCTACATAAAAGAGACATGAAAACGTAATCTATGTTATAATTAAACTATGCCAACATATAAAATTTTTGACTAATTCTTTTATTTCTAAATTACTTAAAACTTTGTGTTTATAAAATTATCGCTAAGCGCAGACTTAACATGCCAAAACCCAGGAACATGTATATTTCAACTATGGAGCATTAAAGAAGTTGAGCAGCTCCAGAGGCCAGTGAAAGGGAGCAATCACCAGATTGGAAACCTACTTCAACCAAGAAACGACCTTCGAAACCAGAGACATTCATGTTCGAAAGTAAAATTTGACAAGCAATTACCAAAAATTTCAAAAAGTTCAACTCAAGATTCTCTGCCAGGGTGGTGGTAAGTCTCCCAACCTCAAACCGTACAATGGACGGGACATTAGTGGCTTTAAACCTTCCATAGATTTACTCCTGGTCATCGGTAAAGACTCTAAATTAAAGGACGTAGAAAAGTTCTATTATCTTAAGAGTTCGTTATCTTGTGAACTCCTGCAGCTCATTCAAAGTTTACTGATTTCTGAAGTCTTCATTCCAGAAAATGGCTCAAGTCTGACCTAAAGAATACCTTTAAAGCCATTTGCAATGATTGCGATGCATCCATGGCTGCCGACCATATCCATTAGTTAGTAGAGCTAATTAAAAAAAATCAAATATTGATGATTTATTGTGTGGAACGTTTCAAACTTGAAGCTCAGCAACTGAAATGGTAAAGACAAAAAAATGTTAAAAGCATGTAAAATGTGTGATCTATGCACGAATGTACTTAAGTTAATTATGTTACTTAGTTGTAACTAATCCTAATCGGATTGAAATTTCACAGTTTTCAGACTTAGTTTTTTTTTAAACCAAAGAAACAAAAAGACAAACTTAAAACCAAACAGGTTTGTCTGGTATGTTGGTGACATAGTTAGTGCGACCGCGGCTTACTAGTAAACTTGTGTATTTATAGGTGAATAGCACCTCAAACCAATTAAATACATATTAACACACTGCAACAGAATAACCGGCCATGCGTCATTATTGAAGTGAAGTTAGCGAGCTCGGGTTGCAGTATGCTATGCACCTACTTCTTTGTTTTATACAGGTTGGTCAGAAAATATGTTTTCAATTTAGATTTAGTGTTACTTTTGTTTATACTTTTTTTTAAAGTAAGATCCATATTATTCAATAGTTAAGCAACTACTTGAGAAAAAGTAATTACTCCATTATGAATACTGGTATAAGACGTTCCTCTTTAATGAGAAGCGTTTTACGATCTATGATCACGTCTTTTAAGTCTTTAAAGTAATTAAAATATTTCAATAGGACACTCTTCATCGCTGCACGCTTCCTAATCAGATCCAGTAATTTAGATTTATTTGGCTCAGATGATTTGTCAGACATTTTGTGTACGCTTACTTTTGTTTGAATCGTCAGAATATTCTAGTTTAAATCCCAATCGCCAATCCGCAACCAGGGTTTCATATTGTTAGCAGCTACTATCCCTGTACACAGTTTAGAACTTCTTTCGCTACCCCTTAAATAGGTCACCTCGTATCTGTCATTTCTTAATATCTTCTGAACCCGGAATGGTCCTTTATATAACGGAAGTAAATTTGTGCTCTTGCCATCATTATTTTGGCTTTGAATTTTACTCAGAACTTTGTTACCTTCTGAGTATAGTCATGAAGCCATCCAAGTTTTAGCAAATCTTAATTTCTGTGATTATTATTCATTAGCATATTCTCTTCAACCTTTTTCGGCAATGATGTCACATCGGCAAGGACTTTATTATCAATTTCAGGTGCCAAACTATCAGTGGCTCCTCGTTGTCCTATTGTGTTGCCAACAATAAAGATATTTCTCTATTAAGGTCATACATTAATTCGGCATTGATTGAAATTTGGTGTTCGTGGCCTCTTAATTTTCAGTTCACTCGCGTCGCGCGAAATGATAACGTCGGTCTGTGTTTGTATAATTCGAATTATTTATTTTTTATCGTGATATAATAAACAGTGCTTTTAGTGCTTCAAAAGTATTGAAAACTATAGCGATATTAAATTTATCTTCATGTACGTATTTTAGGTGTACTATTTCACAAATAACTCCATAACGAGGATAGTGTTGACGGAAAATGCATAAACATAAGAGAAAACGCATATGGCGCATTTAATCTTTTAGCCGCGAAGCCGACAATGCATTAACATCTTGTCCATTCGGCTAATTCACCACTTTTGGTAATTACAGGAATATTATACAGGAAACAAGATCAAATTGATGATTTGTTAACACAATCAGCTCACACAATATCCAAACGCAAACAACAAAATATGTTATTTAAATTGTAAGTTGATTTGTTTATTTCGGCTGAGAAGATATGAGTTATAAATTAATAGCAATAAAATTTACAATTATCTGAGAACATTATTCCAAATGAGTATTCGTTCGGATTATAATTCGACACTCCTTGTGACAATAAACAAATTAAATAAAAAAAACCAAAAACATCGAACCCTCCTTCGGCCTACACTATCATTTGGAATGTGTCAAAGTAACTGATTCTTATGCTATTAGAGCCAAGTGGACATACCCTTCCTGTGTAGCGTCTCAACCTAAGAGCGATATTTAAACACGCTGATAAACAATAAGGCTTAAAGAAAGATCGAAAAGCTCGAATCGCATAAGAGCTACTAATGCACAACTTTTGGACTGATAATATTATTACAACAAATAATTATAATTGTGTGTATCTTAAAAATATATACGCACCAATCAGGCACGTTTAGAAGCTGAAAACTACGACTATGTGCACCTTCGAGACGTAATGCAATAAGATAAGAAACCGGAGAAAGTGGGTCAATTTAATCTTATCATCAAGTTTCACTGGGGGTCCACGTGTTAGAGACATAAAAACGTAATCTATGCTATAATTAAACTATGACAACTGTCATCTTAGACATACCGGCCTTCAGCAATACCTGTACCGATACAATAAATAGTAAATATAAAATTTTCGAATAATTCTTTTATTTCTAAATTACTTACCTTTTTGTTTGTAAAATTAGCGCTATGCGCAGACTTAACATGCCAAAACCCAGGAACATGTATATTTCAACTATGGAGCATTAAAGAAGTTGAGCAGCTCCAGAGGCCAGTGAACGGGAGCAATCACCAGATTGGAAACCTACTTCAACCAAGAAAGGACCTTTGAAACCAGTGACATACATGTTCGAGAGTAAAATTTGACAAGAAATTACCAAAAATTTCAAGAAGTTCAACTCAAGATTCTCTGCCAGGGTGGTGGAGAAGGTGATGAAACCTGCCTAGTTGAGGAAGGGTACTTGACCTTGTGCTAAAAAATCCGAAGGCTCAAGCTTGCTGCTGAACGGGAAGAGCAATGTGTTAGTGGTCAGAAACCGAGTGTGAGTAAGTCTCCCAACCTCAAACCGTACAATGGACGGGACATTAGTGGCTTTAAACCTTCCATAGATTTACTCCTGGTCATCGGTAAAGACTCTAAATTAATGGACGTAGAAAAGTTCTATTATCTTAAGAGTTCGTTATCTTGTGAACTTCTTCAGTAATAAAACACAGCATGTAATGCTTTCAATCAAAGACTAACTTTTATTCACAGATAATATATATAATTTTACATCACATGGCTTATGCAGTCTGTAGGCGGCGCTAGTATGTATAATATTAGAATTATTTTGTTACAAGACAATTGAATATAAATAACATCCTGACCTAACAAAATAATCTACACTCCAAAATTATATATAACTTAAAAACAGATATACTATAAATTGCAGTATTCTTTATTTCTCAATTTCAGACATGCCAATCATATTTAAGAATTTATAATGTTTATTTGCACTTAAACTTTTAGTAAATATATCAGCTGGCATTTCTGAAGTTGATAGATATTTAATAACAACTTTATTTTGTGATATACATTCTCTTACAAAATGATGTCTCGCATCAATATGTTTAGTACGCTTATTATTAAACAAAGGATTAGTTGCTAATTTAATGGAACCTTGGTTATCACTATATAGACATATTGGTACAGTTTCATCTAAGTTAATTAGTTCCCTTAATATATTTTTGAGATATATACCTTCTTTACAAGATTCAGACAAGGCCATGTACTCTGCTTCTGTGCTGGAAAGAGCTACAGTTTTTTGTTTTTTATTTTCATATGATATCACTGATCCTGCCATTATGAAACAGAAACCAGTATATGATCGTCTATCTAATGTACAAGATGCCCAATCAGCATCAACAAACCCATAAAGATTACATGTAGTCTTTCTATATATCAAAGCATAGCTTTTTGTTTTCTTAAGATATTTCAATAAACGCTTCAAATGTTTCCAGTGAGTTTCATTAAAACAATTATTATACTGACTTAAAAAACTTACACTATAAGAAATATCTGGCCTGGTGAGCACAGATATCAAGCTTCCAATCAATTGTTGATATGGAAATTTTTGCACTACTTTACTCTTAACATCTTTTTGCAATTTTAAGTTTATTTCCATTGGTGTATTTGAGTATGAGCAATCACTCATGTTAAATTTCTTTAAAATACTCTCAATAAAGTGCTGTTGGTCTACAGTAATACAATCCTTATGAACATTTATACACATACCCAAACACTGCTTGATCTCACCTAAGTCTTTAATACTAAACTTAGCTACCAACACATTTATTAACTCTAAATAAGTATTCTGACAGTTATAAAAAACAAAAAAATCATCAACAAATAAAGCTACATATATCATAATGTTATTATCATTTTTCATAAAGAGACATGGTTCATAATTTGACCTTTTAAATTCTAGTTTTAATAAACAATCTTCGACACGAGAATACCAAGCTCTTGCTGACTGTTTAAGACCATAAATGGCTTTCTTTAGCTTTAAAACTTTACTGTTACAATTAACAATGTTAGAATATTCTGGTATTTCCATGTAAATAGTTTCATGAAGAAAACCATTAAGAAATGCAGTAGGTACATCAAGGTGATTGATTTTAAGATTTAATTGTACACTTAAAGCTAACAATAACCTGAATGTGGAGTACCTTAAAACTGGTGAAAATGTCTCGTTAAAGTCTATGCCCTTTTCCTGGGTAAAGCCCTTGGCTACAAGCCTGGCCCTATAACGCACTTCACCTTGAGTGTTATATTTCTTTTTAAACACCCACTTATTTTTCACAATTGAACTTTCACTTGGCCTATCCACTAGTTCCCATGAGTCATTATCGTGAAACGATTTTAGTTCCTGTTGCATCGCACTTTGCCACTGATCTTTTTCAGATCCACTCATGGCATCACTAAGAGAAATTTGTTCATCTGACATTTCTACACACATGTTTACACTTTGGTAGAAGTTTGGTTTGCGTCTAGCACGTTTTCCTGGTAGATTTATGTCACTTGCCTTTGCGATTGTATTTTCTGCCTCTGGTGACAAAGATGATTTGTCCAAAGTATCATCATAGTCACTTCCTGAATTATTAGGAACATATGTCATATCATGCTGATCCTCTTCTTCTGAATCATTCTCGAGAACTTCCTCTGTTGACCGATCTGGTTGCCTACTTTCGTCTATCATAATAGATGTTGACAAACTGTCATCTGTTCTCTCCATAATTATGACATCTCTGGCTACAATAACATCCCGTGATTCAGGGTAATATAAGCGATATCCCTTGACACTTTCAGAGTATCCCACTAGGTACATTTTCTTCGCTTTCTTGTCCCATTTGCTTCGTTTCTCTTTCGGTATATGAACCATTGCTGGGCTGCCAAAGATCCGTATATGTTTCAACTCTGGCTTTCTACCCATCCACATTTCATAGGGGGTTTTATAATCATCCAAGCCTGCTGCTGGTGATCGATTTTTTATGTACACTGCTGTGTTCACAGCCTCAGCCCAAAGACTTTTCTCAAGTTTGGCATCATAAAGGAGACATCGCGCCTTCTCAACTATGGATCGGTTGTATCTCTCACTAATGCCATTCTGTTCAGGCGTATAACTGTTAGTTTTTTGATGAATTATGCCACTATGCTTTAGAAAATTAGTGAATTCAGTAGAACAGAATTCTCCTCCATTGTCAGATCTTAATATTTTAATTTTCTTTGACTGCTGGTTTTCTACTAGCTCTTTGTATTGTTTAAAATATGTGAAAGTTTCACTTTTAGACTTTAAAAAATAGACAGTGCACCATCGACTGAAATCATCAATAAATAGCAAGTAATATTTTGCTTTTCCGAGTGATACATTCTCCATTGGCCCACATAAATCTGTGTGGATCAGTTCTAATGTATTTTGAGTCTTGCTAGTGCTTCTAGGAAATGGTAGTCTAGTCTGCTTGCCTTCACAGCACACTATACAGCTATTTTTACTACTTTCACTCTTATCTTCAAAACTAACTCCATCTGCTGCTCCGTTCTTTAGTTTATTTAAATCACTTGTATTGATATGGCCTAGTCGCCTGTGCCAAATGTTACTTGAAGTCTTTACAGTTGCTACTAAGGGTTGTTGCATCTTTTTTACTATCAATCTGTATACTCCATTTTCTAGAATCGCCTCGCCTATACAATCATTCTGTGAGTTGTAAATTAGACAACCATGCTTTGTAAACATTACTCTGTTGCCACTAGCAATTATTCTGCTCACTGACAGTAGGTTCGTTGTGAGGTTAGGTACACATAATACATCATTCACATCAATAGTAAATTCATTGTTTCCAACACATGTCGTAATCTGCAAGTCTCCAGAGCAAGAAACGGGCACGACAGTTTGATTTGCAACAATGATCTCTTTAATTTTGGGTCGATTACTAACATTCGATAATAAGTCCACGTTCGAAACTATATGTGTGCTTGCGCCGGAATCCAAGTGCCAGTCTAATTTACTAAATTTCTTTGTAAGAAAAACTGCACTAAATGCATTTGTTTTCATTTTATCCGCAACTTGACACTGATTTTTGTAGTGTCCGATCTGCTTACATTTGTAACAGCGAATTATTTTACTTTTCGACGCCATGTTTTGCCCTCTGTCAAATGACGTTCCGTTCGTTCCATAAACTCCATTAGTTCCGGTGCGGCCATATTGTTGAACATGCGTAAGTAATGGTAATCTATCCTTAAAAGATAGATATATGCCATCCTGAACTTTTTTGTAGACCTACAAAAAAGGAATAATCCCACCAAACATTGTTTTCTTATACATTTAGCAACGTTTTTGATGAAACTTCCTAGGTGACTAAACTACTTCTAGCCCTTTCAAAAATTATCATCACATTTTAACCAATTTACACAAAACCTTAACAACATATTCACAAAACTATCGTCAGGAGTCACTCTATCTATTGGTGAAAACCGCATGCTCCAGTATGTATTCATTCAGTAGTTTTTGAGCTTAGCGCGAACACACAGACGCGGCGAGACATTATCACTACATATTATAAAACAAAGTCGCATTCTTTGTTTGTGTTCCCTATGTATGCATAAAACTTTAAAACTACGCAACAGATTTTGATGCGGTTTTTTTTAATAGATAGAGTGATTCCAGAGGAAGGTTTTACGTATAATAACATTCAATACGGAGTAGAGAAATACTGTAATTTTTGAGGATTCTGTAAATAATTACATTTTTTTCCGCTTACATTGCAAACGCTGGCTAAACCCTAAGTGATTTATCAAAATGATGTAGTAAGTATTTGTACACCTTGCAAAGGTCTACAGAAAAGTCCGCGATGGTATATGTCTATCTCTTATGGATAACCCACTATAGAATTTTTTGTCATTTAGTTGTTATTGTAAACAATTAGTTACTAATTTCTCACGACATCTACTACGCGACCATAAAGATGAACATGAAGTTTTACTATATGCCTCAATAAACGACGCTGATTTAAAAGAAAGAAAAAGGAGACGCCAAGAGATAACAGACAAATAAAGGAATCGTGGTAACTTTTTATTCAATAATAGTGTTGCAAATGAAAATGGGAAAAATATAATACCCAACAGAAGGGTTACAAGAAAAGTTGCAGTTTCACCATATAGTCCATCTAGCTTTGTTGTTTGCAAAAACAGTATTAAACGCGCTACATTTTTTAAGCATTTAAAACTGTGAGAAGGATTTTAATCAAGAAAGTCTTTTAGGGGCTAAAAGACGCGTGATTTGTAGTAAATCATTACCAATTTTACCATCTTTACGCGGCGCTAGTGAAGAATTGAAATCAATTATTTTGCCACATTTACGTAATGATGAAATATCTGATATAGTAAAACGCGACTTTTTAATACTGTCTTTCGGAACGAAGCTTTTAAAAAAAAGAAAGAGCGTCGAAGCCGTAAGGCCATTTGTTCTAAAATGCGGGATTTAGCAAACTTATTGCAAGTAGTTAAGTATGAGAATCCTGAGATAACCACATTAGAAGAGTTGCTTGACCCGATTTTCAATACGATTTGTTGATTAATTCTAATAAGAAAATGTGTGGATTTTGTAATGAGACCGGTGACGTAAAAATTACGAGTATACCAGCACGACTACGACCTTCTTTACTCAGTTGTGTGGATTTGTTCTACACTCAAATCATATTAGACAAATCTTTATCGACAGCTGTTAAAGACCATAAGAAAAAGAGGTTAGATGAATTTAAACTAATCTTAGAAGCAAACTGGCAGAGGGAAATTTCATCAAACGCAGAAAAAGCGAGAAAAAAGAAAAACATGACAAAAGAAACAATATTACCCTTAGACAAAGACATAGAAATTATATAAATAATAATATAAATAATATAATGCGGGTAGATGAACAAAATAATGACTAGTACTCGGGAACGAAGACGCCGCGGCGCTCCAGTCAGTTCGGGACCACGGTGGATGCAACTCTGCCGAAACGTAGAACCTTATACAAAGGTAATCAATTATAACGCGATGTGACCCGTATGTTTATTTAATAATCAGTATGAATCGCGAAAGTTTAAAATCTACTATAGAAATTATAATTAAAAAAATTCATGAACTCGAAGAAAAATATGCAGAAAACCTTAAAAGAGACGTAAATACTTTAAACTATGAAAATTTATGTGAAGTGACAATTGCACATATAATAATACTTGACAGAAAGAGATCAGGTGACGTGGCTGAAGCCGAATTGAATTATTATGTAAACAGAAAAAGAACCGCAATTCCCATAAGCATCCTTAAATTTTTAACTTCAGAGCAACAACAGGCTATTGAAAAACTAGATATATTCCAAATACCGGGGAAACGGGTACGTGCTGTGCCCGTTTTACTAACGCTAAAGATGCGTGAAAACATAGATATCATCGTAACTTCAAGGGAACAACTAAACATTTCAAAAACAAATCGATATTTATTTGCAAGGCCAATGACTGACGAGCCCTTTGACGGATGGAAATGCCTCAATCGCATAAAGCAACAATGCACATTAAAAAAGCCGGAAATGTTAACAGCCACAGGAATGAGACACCATATCGCTACGATGTCACAAGTTCATGCCGGACGTAACGATAGTTATACCGAACAGTTGGCAGGATTTATGGGTAATGATATTCATATTCATTCACAAAATTACAGATTACCATTAGAAGCATTACAGAAAGGTATAATTGGCAGCCGATTGATAGAAATCGAAGAATCATATAAAACAACTGAAATAAATAAGGAAAACATCATCCATGATGTACAAAAAAAAATGATGCAGTTAATACAAACATTGTAAAAGATAAAAATGTCGAAACAAAAGAAGATGTAGTACAAATGCATAAAAAAAAAATATTGACGAAACTAGAAGAAGAACTAGACAACACACAAGAATAAAAACACATTGTAAATCTGACAATGATTCTGACGACAGTTACGACGAAATTGAAAAAGATGGAATCGAATTAGACTGCGTCAAAAAAATGGTTATAATCGAGCGTATGTATATGTATGTACATTTCTAAAACACGCTTCACAGGTGCTGCTGTCTGGGACAAATAATACTTTGTTACCTGGAACAGAAAGATCTACCAAAACTGCTTGTGTCCTCACCTGCAGCCCATTAGAACCTGTACTTGTAATTCATATATTTTGCCAAATTCCATAATACAAAATTAATAATAGAAAAAAAAAATTAGTTGTCACAATCGCGGATTATAGCAAAATATTTTTTTTTACACATACTTATTTAAAGATTTTCAGTTCATTATTTTAGGCAGAAAGGAGGGATTATTAGGGTTTTAAAAAAATATTAATTGATATTCTTAAGTCGAGCTTATTTATTCTAAAATATTGTAATTTTGATTATAACCATCAGATCGTTCACTTATGAAATCTAGCACACTCTAACGAATGTACTGCAAACCCAACCTTGAAAGAGCCTTGAATTCTGGGGTCAAAGTACGTAGTACGCTCGGTAACGATCTGCTCTGTGATTGGCTCGTTTGAATCGGATCAAATAACTACGGAGTGGATTTGTATAATTATTAAAGCACTTACGAAGAAACAGTAATCATGATTTGTTGATCCGAAACGGAGCTTATAAATATGATGTAAAATTGTATTGGATGAACAAAGCGGGCTTGAATCAACAAATCCTGACGGATCAACCTAAAACTGATTATACGTACCGCTGGATCAAACAACTGCTAGAAGAGAGATATATATAATATAATATGTAAAGAAAACCATAAGGTTTTATTTAGTTATATTTTCTTTTTTTGATATTGTGTCAGCGGATTGTCAAAGAGACTTTTAGTTAAATTCGTTAGGAAAATTATATTTTATTGTTTAAAGTTTATTTACAAGATAGACCCGAAAATAAGGGCTTTAAATGTTGTTTCTTTTATTTACAGGTAAATACATATTTATTTTATAATTTTATATTAATAGGTAATTTTGTAAATTCGTAGATTTAATAAATACACTTTTATTTACAGAAACGCACTTAAGTCTTTGTTTTTCGAATGAAAATAAATAATATCATTATATATATATATATATATATATATATATATATATATATATATATATATATATATATATATATATATATATATATTATACATTTGTTGTTTGTATGTGCTGAGTCTTTGTTACTTGAAATAAAAAAATAAAATAAAAAAATAATGCATCCGATGTCAAATCTTTGATCAGAAATACACGATACAAAGAAGTATAAAAAAAAGATTGCTTCTTGTATCTACTATTCACAAACTAAGAATAAGGAAGTATATCACGCTTTACGGATGCAACTTCTTAGAGTAAAACAAGTTTAAAAAAACTATACTGAGATCAGTGTATCTAAAAATATACCCAAAAATAAAATATTATAATTAAGCGGCTCAATATAATAATCACATATACACCCACACAATATATAAAAGATTTCATCTAATTAAGACAATCTTTTTATAATGATGAGGATTGTATTATAATAATACCATTGCTGGCAGAAAAAAGGAGTTTATCACGAGACATATAGTTCGTAGATTTTAGAAAAGAAATACTAAAGACCTTTACGACAAAACCTTCGATACAAAGAGCACCTTCGGACCGAAAGACAAGAAGAAAGCTCGTTCTTCAGAAAAAAGAAGGACCTTCATTGAAGGTGCGTCGGTCTTGTGTAGAATGTTACAGGAAAAATGTGTCAACATTTGGGCGTGTAATAGCCAGGAACAAGACCAAAAAAGGATCTACTTTCTGTAATGCTTGTCCAGACAAACCATTTCTGTGTGTTGAGTGTTTTGCCAACGTTCATATATAATATTTTTAGATATTCTTGATCACTGTTTATTTTTATAAATTATAAACTTTTTATAATTTTAAAATTATAAAAAGGAACAGTAAAAAGTTTTGATTTTTTGTGGATTTTTCAATAAAAATTTTTGTTTGGTAATTGTTGCTTTTTTTCCTAAGTTCTTAAATTTTCTAAAAACCAACTTCATATAGAAAAGCTAGAGGCCCTCGCGGGTCAATTAATATGAGATTTAGTTTGACATCACTGTCCCACGGCCTGTAAGATCGTAACGAAAACCCCCGTAAAATGCGGTCATCACTGATTGACGCGGCTTGAACTGAAAGTCTATATGTCCACCAACAATGACCGACACGGCCTGGACGGGAATCTGCGTTTTTTGCTTGGCATAGAACGTGTTAATGACAACACCATCATATCTTCACCAATGGAAAAGAGGTACTAGAGATATTACTTAAAAGAACTGTAAAAAAACATTTTTAACTGTTAAAGAGAAAAACTAAAGATCAACCATTAATCAAAATATTACAATTAGAATTTTCGCTAGGTCATGGCACGATACATTCTGTCGACCTCTAAGTTCACCCAAATTTTTTTTCTATTGCATCATTTCTTCAAATTTTACATTCAATAACTTTGTTTCTTATTAATTTACTGTTTTTTTCTTAACTTTTTATTAACTCAATTTTTTTTTCATTGCACCAAGATATAGCAATTAGTCTAATGCAACAACATTCATTGGATCAAAATGTTATAATCCACATAGCGGAGACGACATATTCTAGATAATGTTCAAATTGACCGTTGAATAAACGTACCTCTAGTCCGAAGATCACAAACTCATTCGTGGGTATATGCGTTCTTGATTTTTCGTAATTCCTTCAGTACAAAACACCTTTCCAAGCAAAACCCTGAAGATATTTTATAAAACATCTAGCAGGTATTTGAAATCACATATAAAATTTTATATGTATAATTAATATCATTTAAATTTGTTTCATTTAAAATATATTCGTTGGATTCTGCAACTAAATTTTTTAAGTAAGCATCGAAGGTTTTGAATCACCATAATATATATAGTCTTAGAAAAATAAATTATCTTCACTAACTGCGTCACTTTCTAATATAAGCAACTATGTACCTAAAAGAGTTCATTTAACTATATACAATTTTCTGGTCAAATCACATTTATTATATGTCATAGACACATGGGGTAGTGCCACTAAAACTAATTTTCAAGAATAACAAAGATCGCAAAGTATACTTGCTTTACCCAAATTCCATACAAATTATGTAAAAAAAAATCACTTATGCAGGAGCACAATTTTTTAATAAAATACCTTCTAATATCACACATGTAAGCTTGTTAAACTGTTTTTAATCACTTCTCGCAAAATACATAAAAATTACACAGAATAAAAGTTTAATAAAAACAAGAATAATGAAAACTCTAGTATAACTAAAATAATTTACAATTACAACAGTCAAACGAAAATTAAAACCGTTTAACGAGCAGTTCTTTTGGTGACTGCCTAATTTAGTTAAGAGTTTATGTTCTCATGTAAGTGGCCATTGGCTTTTTTATAAAATAATAAATTCTAAGGTTTTAAGCTTAAAGAATAAATTATTTAAGCTTAAAATCTTAGAACAGCATTCATAATTTTGATTATAAACTTTTTTAACGATAGGCCATACTTTTCCCTATACCATGAAGATTTCCTGCGATCTTTGGAATAATATCTAAATATATTTACTTTTTAATTTTTCCCTATGTATTTTATTTTTACAATTATTTACATAATGTCTTTATGTACAACGTTCACAGCTTTCTTGTCATTAGACAATACAAACATGTTTATGTTCGTATGGTATTCGTAAGGAAGGCTGGCTTAACATCAAGTTGTATAATTTTGAGTTTGTGTTGGTGCAAGGTTTCTTGATATCCTTTGGCGCATAATCGTGATTAATACCTATTTGCATCTAATTATTTTGATATTTGGGGTTTTCTCAACCAATGTCCAGGTATTGTTTTTCTGATGGGAACCTAGTTCTTCTTGTATAGAGATATAAATTAAAAGTAAGTCCGGCTCGAAGGACCACAAAGATGTACGGGCTGCTACTACACTACAATCTTTGATTGATAGATTGATAAACTAATGACGAACTAATTGATAGATTTATTGATTATTATGATTTGATAGTTATAAAGTTTGATATGTTTACTACGCGCGGCCTCTAACGTTGTACTCAAAAACAACCGACCAAATCAAAAAGTACCGACCAGCAATATGGGCTTTTTCAAAATTCACTCAGTTCTTGTAATCTACTCGAGACTTGCTGCCCAGCTACGGAACCGGTTCCTGCCTGCCGGCTGGCTTCGGGCAATCGACTGGTGATACAAATACTTCGGCTCATATAACCCGCTACAAGGGCTTCGCGAAAGGTATCCAAGTACCAGCAGTGATTAAAGTAATTAACACTACTTTATTTATAAAGACAAATAAAAGTGAATAAGTTTGTTTTTTTTTAATCTGGACGATTTCACAGTACTTTACACCTTGGAGACGCATTATCGAGTTAATAGGCATCTAAGTGTTTTGTTCGCCCAAAATCCAACAAAATCATGCACCATCGCCTTTCCCTGACTTCATCCGGTTCAAATAGTATACCTATATAAGAAACTAACAATCACTGAGGTTCGCGAACAAGTTATTACAGATATGCTAGAATCACACATCAGTGACTGCTACAACTAGCTCGGTTAGACGTAAACATAACCTATTCCCGAATATGAAAGATGGAATGAAAAAGAAACCTCCTTGCTCTAATAAATCGGTGCTGCCATTTTATGCAATTAATTTGATACATATATTACCACAGCATTCAACTTTTAAAACTTTGTTGTTAGTAATTCTTATGCTCAGTATGGATGAAGATTTGATTTCAGTAAGCCAGTCCCGGTGCATTGTCATGTTGCATGGATGCCCTTGAGTCAACATGTCGTAAATTGATTATTTGCTGTTGATGCTGAAAATGCTGCGACATTCCTGCTTTCTTGGTTTTTCACTATTATTTTACTTCTTATACCAGCAGTCCTTGCTGAGGTGATTATACTTATTACAATTAAAGCATCTAGGACCTTTCTTATTGTTCGCTTTTGGACTGATATTTATTTGTTTGTATAAATTGCTGTAGTATCTGCTTTCTTTACCTCCTGTAGTAATTTATTTTTTACCTAATCAGCACTAATCTTTGCACCGGAAAATTCTAATCGCATGATCATGGGTTTGTACTGTTCAGGCAATCCTGCCAGCATTAATGTGCCCAGCCACTCATCTCGTACATCGAATTTATATTCCTCACCTTGTGTGCGGCTTTCATTATTTTATTTACTTCGTCTTCAACTGATTAACTACTTTCCAAGTTAGTATTAATGAGTACTTTAAGTAACCCGACTTTTGTAGTCATTACGCTGTCTTCAAATGCCTTTGACAAATTTTGCCACACCTGTTTTGCATTTTTGGTTTTTTAAATATGTACATATAAAATTGGATCAACTAATAATATCAACTTTGAATTAGCAGTAACTAATGGTTTTTTCAAAATCGAGCAATGTAATTCTTTGTGTTGTAAGTATGCTTTGACTGCAAAACTCCAACTTGCCCATTTATCACGATCCGTTAGCTTCACCGGTCGCAAAATACGGCTTCACCAAATACACTGCTTTATAGGTAATGTAACTTTTGAACTTTACTTGGAAAATATTTTTTTTGTTCTAACGTGTCTAAGAAATGTCTTAGAACGACGGCTATTCTTCATTAACGCTATAGTAAATGGGTAATTCTATTTTCTGTAATTTCACTTGTATCTCATTGCTGGAAGGCTGGATGAGTACCCGTGACGATACTAGTATCGTCACTTCGATTTGTAATCGAGAACAGTAAATTCCGTAATTCGCAATAAATTAATCTTCATTTACGAATTACGGAATATTATTTTTCTTTTCCTTTAGGAATCTGTGTTAAGACCTTGCGATGTGCCGTAGGAAACTTAGTCCAATAGGTCTTAAATTATGCTTAGACGGGATTTGACGTGTCCCTTTGTAAGTCTTTGTTTAGGCCATTTCTTTAAATTGCTTTGTGCTTTGATTAAAGCAGTACCTTCTAATTCCGTAAGCCAAGGTTCCAAAGGTTCGCACAACAATCACTTGTTTCAAATAATAACGTTGTAGTTCTTATTGTTAATTTGTTTTTAATTTCATCTAATAATTTGTTTAGATTTTTGAATTGTTTAATTATTGTTTATATTGAAATCAGTAATTGACTCTTTCAATATAAGCCAGCGCCAGCGATTGTGGCGTCATAAACATTATATAATAAAAGTTTTATAACTTAAACAAAAATAATGTACATTTAATTAAGATCCTTGAAGGGTCTTTCTCTTTTTTTTTATTTCTCTCAAAGATGCTTTGATGAGTAACCAAAATGGGCTTTTTTAATCTTAGTAGTCTTTTTTATCTAACACTTTGTTATGTGAATTAAAATTCAGAAAGTATCGTTTCGCTATATATTATCCCATAATTCCTGTTGCTAGCACGAAATGTAAGGTCTAAAAAGGGAGTACAAAGCAAATGATGGTGCAGTTTTTGTACTGTGTGAGTGTTTTATTTTGTGATCACGACGTCCTTCTACATACCCGATTTGTTACAAGTGTTGTCGCCAATGACTTTCGCTTTGTATTTTTTTAGTAACACCGTCATGAAACGAGTATTGCGCCTTTTTTACGGCAACACTGTGTCGTATTGTTTCCGATGGAGTCTTCCTATATATTGCTAAAACGTTTCAGTTGCATTCAGTCTTTGTTCGTCATTCAAGCGAAGAGCATCTCGGAACGGGAATTGTGGTATTTCTATTATATAGTGTTTTTGTATAGTGCGTGCGCTAACACAAGTAACAGCCACAATAGCGTCACAAGTAACAGCGTTTGTACTAGGAATGTTACGGAGCTCCGACTCCGGTTCCGAAAGGTCGTAACTTCCGATTGAATCCACACCTCATTTGTTTATTTTCAGTATCAATGTTAAGACGCGCTTGAGTATTCAATTTTTTAGATCGTAGTGTTCGTATTATCTGAGTATAGTTTACGGGCCACTTACCAGGTACGTCACATGGAATTATTTTGATGAAATTGATGTTAATAGGACAAAATGTAAAATCTGTGAAAAATCTATGCAAGAAAAGGAGCTACGATTCGTTCAAAAGGTCATTTGCTTTTTTTAGATGAAACAGAATATGAAGAGTGTATTAGGCAAGAAACTGAAAAAAACGAAACTAATTTAACTCATTTCAAGGGGCCAAAATCAAATAACTCTCAAAGAAGCTTTGATGAAGAATAAAAAATAACGCTCCTAATAAAACGCATAACCCTCATGAGTCATGAATGCAATGTATTCCCATAATGTAATCGGTACATAAAAAATCGTTTTGTCCACTAGCCTCTTTTTTTTTACGAAATTGACGTTAATATGGCAAAATGTAAAATCTGTGAAAAAAAGCTATTCAATAAAAAGAGATACCACTTTGTCCTTAAAAGGTATGTCTCTACATGAAGCAGAATATGAAGAATGTATTAGGCAAGAAACTGAAAATAGGTCTCATTGCCAATTCGCAGCTTAGAGGCCTACGAAAATTTGCACCCTTGAAGTAAGTACAATCGTAATTGTATTTCATTATGAATAGGTATGTTGTAGAGTTATCAGAGTTTAATAATTGTTTCAGAAAAATGAAGCCTTAAGAAGTGAATCGAACCGGCCCGCTGAACCGCCCAAGCTGGACAGTGTCGAAGTCGGCGCCGCACTCGTGGCACTCACCAGTGGGTTCGCGCTGGTCCACCCTCCACAGATACCACCCGAAACAAAGCACCTGCGTAAGGCGGAAGGTGAGGACCCCATGCCTCCTGGCGACCCAGCCCATTCTTCCTGAATCCTGCACTGGGCGATTCCAGCCGCCGCCTCGTACGAAACAAGCTAAACCAACCAAAGCCAAACGATATCGGAGATTACACTGTATAATTTCTTTTTTTCTTATTCATTTGTTTTGATTATTTTTTTTAATCCAATATATCCAAATCCTCATTTCATAACATAATCATAATATGTACACGGTTAAATTTCTAATTTCAGATTATTACCAACCATGGATCATGGAGAGGGGCCCAGCGTGCAATATTGTGTGTTCGCCAGGAGGTACACTGAGGGAAGATCCTAAACCCAGTGTACAAGTGACACCTGGTGGAACCTAAGTACTTTGTTAATATATCTAGCATTGCATATGTTACATGTGTAAAACTTTTACTGTGTAATAAATGCCTTTTTTTTCATTCATTTTAATCCGTATTTATTATTTAAAACTCCTTCTTATTTTACTCCGTCATCATCTTCCTGCCCTTATCCCACACTAAGTGGGGTAAACATGTTATAAACATGCTGCCGCCTGCCTGACGTCAACTTACCTTAGTCGTATTTTACGACGCCTCGGTAAGAAAGAGAGTTATCTATTCTACTTAACCGGATACCGTACGGTGGGTCAACTTACCTTAGTCGCCTTTTACGACACCTTGGTAAGAAATGAGGGCGGTCTATTCTACTCAGCCGGATACCAAACGGCGGGTTGACTTACCTTAGTCGCCTTTTGCGACACTTCGGTAAGAAATGAGGGTGGTACTATTCTATTCAGCCGGATAACACACGGCGTTTCTTATTTTACTCCGTATTTAATCATTTTTACAATTTAACTTGTATTTAAATTTGAATTCTGACATATCGGTAGAACATATATGGAAGGAATTTTTACAAGCTACATCTTATTATGTAAACAATAAGTATGCGATCCGATCGTGACGTTGGTAGGGGCATTCCATAGTATTTGGATGCCTGGGTCGATGTTACGGTTGAAGAGTTATACGTATATTTTGCCCTTGTTATCTATGTCTTTTTGCTTGCGAACCGAAATTCTGGAGTATTGGACTACTGGGGTCTTGGCAATGCCCGGATTTGGTAAAATTATATTAGATATTGAAAAATATTTACCATTAAAAGAAGATAAGCGATTGCCGGAAGATGATTTGGAGGTACTAGACCAATATGAGGAAATTGTGAAAGTAACAATAGAAAACAGATACTGGATATATTACAAATTGTTGGTATTTTTGCCTTAATAGAAATTGTCATCAAAGAAGCAACCGGTTACGCCTCGATAGATTTTGTCACAAGACAGCGGATATTCACCCTTTAGGACGAAAGCATTAAAAAACGACAAACTTATTAGTGAACACACTTGATATTGTTATGGGTGGACAAAGTCTAAAAATAAAATTTTCAGTAATGCCTGAGGCAAGCGATAATCGCACACTTTTGGGCATATAGAGTGATTGCATAGTTCAAGCTTACTGGAAGCGCTGGCGGTAAGCGCGCGTGTCACGAGCAAAGTAGTTTCTTGTATCATTTCATAGTCAAATAGTACCCGCGCCGGTGACACAAGCAGATGTCCAAACTAGCGATGATCGTCAGCGCTCCTCAACCGCGCGCGGGCGGGGAGTAACTGTTTTTATTATGCGTTACATAGTCTTGCATACATTTTAAAATCTTACATTTAGAAAAAGATGACCTTATTTCTCATACAAGTATGATCCACTGTGGAGATAGGACCAGCGCAGGGGGATGTAACTCGCTTATAAATCCCCAATTGAAAATTTTTGCTAGAAACTACTGCCACCTATAGATAGAGGAAACCTAATTTTGAGGACGATTTGATACTTTACTACACTAGATGGCAGTACTGACGAAGATTTTGGGTAAAACAAATGTATAATCTGTGCAAAAACTATAGTGTATAATCTGTGGTAAGGATATTTGAATTTTTCCGTTGTCCATTTTGGTTCGTTGGGAGTCAATTAGAGTTCAGTGTGGTTCAGTGTTTTCTTTTGCGTCTCGTATGTTTTCATTCTTTTTCCACGACTTGGCTTTGACAACGGATTTTGTTATATTGTACCCGATATTGCTTACATGTTTACCTAGCTGTGATTTTCACGGACTTCTGATATTTGATACATTTTGTATCAAATATCAGAAGCATCTAGCTTAAAATGCTATTTTGGGTGTGCCCTTGATGGTAAGTAACATTAATTCATTCATTTTATTTGTGAATATTAGTTTTCACAATCATGAAATCAGGTTAATCCCTATGAATAGCAACACAGCTAAAAGTTACTTTGAATACTTGTTTGAGTCAGAGCTTATTCAGCTCTTTTTTTTTTCTCGTACATTTGCAACGTTGACCACTTATCACAATGTGGTCCATTTATCTTAAAAAAAAATTCAAATATTTAGTTTAAATTAAATTGATACTGTTACCTAAACAATATCATGAATTGTTTCATTTACTTCGGGTTAAAGAAAAATGTTTTTTTAAACAATACTCTGTTCACTTATGAGAATTAATATTAAACATTTCATTTGCTTGAAAGCATGCACCACAAATCATACTCAAAACTTTATTCATTATTAAATTTACCAATATTAAACTATTATAAAAGAAGGATTCTTCTTATTATGTGTTCTTAACTTGAATTGAATTTCCTAGTAGTACACATATAGGCTAGTATACATATAAACAACTTTAACTTCCATATAGCATCTTCTGCCACATAGTATGATAGATAATTTAAGCTATTATAAATTTTGATGACATTCTTAACATGGTTTATTTAGCTACAAATTCATAATTTCAGGTACTACCAAATTCCGCTGTTTAAAAAGAATCAAATCATCACCTCCGAAGGACATACTAATACTACAAAAAAAACTTAATAGATTGCAGAAGAAATATAACACAGTAAAAAAAGAAGTGATCATAACAAGAAAGATTTCAATGTCAAAATCATTTCTTTCAACAGTTGAAAAACTTACAGATGCAGCACAAGTTTTTCTAAAATTACAGCTACAATAAAAAAAAAAACAAAAGGCAGACGTCTTACAAATAAGGAAAAAATAATGGCTTTAACCATTTTAAAACAAGAGTCCAAAAGCATATAATTTGTTAAAGAAAATGTTTGTGCTACCATCCAAAAGATCATTACAAAATTTTTTGAGTGCATTCATATTAAGACCAGGCAATAATAACCAAAATATTTTTGAAAGTCTTAAAAAAGCAGTCCAAAGAATGCCTGAAGAAAAAAAGATGGTTAATTTGATATTCGATGAGATATGTCTGGCACCAGGTCTAGTTTATAATGCTAGACTTAATGAAATTATAGGCTTTGACGATGATGGTACAAAAAAACAAACCTTATTGCAGATCATGCCCTTGTGTTTATGATAAAAGGCATTAGTAAAAAGTAAGACTAAACAGCCTTTGTCATTTACTTTTTCAAAAAGTGGAGTTAAAAAAAACACCTTAAAAAGTTTGAATGTTGATATTATAAAAAAAACTTAACGAAATAGGCCAAAAATTGGTGCCACTATATGTGATCTGTCACCGACAAATGTTTCAGTAATCAAAGAGTTACTGAAAGAAACTGTTTAAAATCACTTCAGCAAAGGGATACCTATAATAAATATCAGGTATTTTGAGATTGAAAATATCAAAGTGTTCCCATTATTCGATACATCTCATTTATTGATGGGTGTTAGAAATAACTTGTTAAATAAAGATGCGCAGTTTCTGCAAAATGGAAAAGAAAAATGAGCCAAATGGGAGCACTTAAAAATGTTACTGGACATTGATGTCGTTGACAACGAGAATAGGTTAGTCAATAAACTGACGGGAAATCACATCATTAAAGATAAGGTAAAAAAAATGAAGGTAAAATTAGCCGCCCAGGTGTTTAGTCAAAAGTCAAGTGTATTGTCTATGGGACCAGCGATTATTGAAGTAGGATGAATAAAATAGAGATAAAGACATATTTAAGAAGAATCCATCAAAACCACCAAATTAACGTTTATGCTGCAAACCGACTACCAATTTATGTTTCAACACCCGCTTATTTAATAAGTAATCTAGACTGTGATAATAAACCAAGATCCCATTGGATAGCTATAGATACATATCGATATTGATGGTATCGGACAATACTTTGATTCCTATCCAACTTACCCCGTGATTTGAAATGATAGTGATTTATATTTCTTTCGTTTTAGAATGCGTACGTATAAAAGGAAAACTTCAAGAGGTATGTACTCAAGTCAACAGTTAAATGATGCTGCTAATGCTGTCAAGGAAGGAAAAAGTGTGAATGCTGCCGCCAAGGAATTTGGTATCAAGCGAATGACTTTGACCAGATTTATTAAGAAATCGGAGTCTGAACGAGTTGTCCCTTCAATGGGTTATGCAACACCAAGGCAAATATTTTCTCCCGAGATAGAAGATTCTTTAAAAAACTATTTGCTACAAATGGCATCAATCTTCTATGGATACTCTCCTAAAGATGTTCGTCGCCTTGCCTACGAGTGTGCTGTTAAATTTGGAATAAAAATTCCAGCCTCCTGGGCTGCTAATGAAATGGCGGGGAAAGAATGGCTTACCATGTTTTTGAAACGTCAATCCGAATTGTCTATTCGTAAGCCAGAACCAACCAGCCTCTGTAGGGCGACAGCATTTAATGCCCATAACGTTAAAGTTTTTTTTGACATGTTAGCGGAAGTTATGGACAAAAATAGATTCACTGCTTCACAAATATGGAATGTGGATGAAACTGGAGTGTCCACAGTCCTAAAGCCGTTAAAAATTGTAGCTGCCAAAGGTAAACGTAACGTTGGTGCTATGTATGACGTCAGGGGAAAGAGGTACAAATGTTACAGTCGTAACAGCTGTGTCTACTTCTGGAAACACAGTTCCTCCTATGTTTATATTTCCCAGAAAAAAATTCAAGAGTCACTTTATTAATGGCGGCCCCCCTGTCTATAGGAGCAGGTAATTCCAGTGGATGGGTTACAGTTCAGGGGTACAGTTCAGTTACACTTTATCTACACTTTATGCTACACTTTATCAAATATGTTAAACCGTCTATTAATCACCGCATTTTGCTTGTCTTAGGCAATCACTCATCTCATTTACACATAGAAACAATAAATTTAGCTAAAGACAATGGCATCATTATGTTATCTTTCCCTCCGCATATTAGACATAAGCTTCAGACTTTGGACGTCTCAGTATTCGGGCCGTTCAAAAAATATTGCGCCTCTGCACAAGACTCATGGCTAAGAAACAACCCAGGAAAGACTATAACCATTCCAAAAATAGTATCTTATTCACTGCCTTTAGCTCAGACAGGTATGAATATTATGAATGGTTTCAAAAAGACTGGCGTGTTCCCATATAACCCCAATATTTTGAGCGACGATGAATTTTCACCATCATTTGCAACCGACCGTCCAGATCCAGCATCTATCGACCAAGAAAGAGATCATCAAGAGCACGCAATGTCCACCACTCAACTTATGCAACCTGATCCCGTTCCGTCTACCTCTGCCATTCAACGTGAAGGTGAGCCCAGTACGAGTAATAAAGAAATCAAGATGTTAGATTCACCACAGGCATTCTCACTAGAAAATGTTCGGCCACACCCAAAGGCAGCTCTAAGAAAGATACGTACAAGTATCCGAAGAAAGAGAAAAGCTGCAATTCTCACAGAGACGCCTGAGAAAATACGTTGCAAGAAGAACAAAATAAATCTAGTAAAAAATTTAAAAAGCAAAAAAAGAAAATTGAAAAAAAAAGAAAGAAGAGCGTTAGTAAAAAAATACTTCAGTCAAGTGACGAAAGTGATGAAGATGAATGTATCTGCCTGGTTTGTAGCGAAGTCTGGTCTGACAGCATACCAGGAGAAAATTGGATCAAATGCGAAGATTGTAAAGAGTGGGCACATAAAAAATGTGTCCAAGTTACTGGCTTTCATTTCATTTGCATCAATTGCAATTCCGATGACGATGGTGACTAGTTTTAGTCATTGTGGATATTATTTCTAAATTTCATCTTTATTGAAATTGATAAAGTCTGATTTTAACTCGAAAGGCTGAATCTATTACAAAAATTATTTTTTAAGTATGTTGCGTTTTAGGTGATTCTAATTTTATTCTTAATATCTCGAAGAATATTATTTTTTTGTTTTATTTTTTTAACTTAGAAATTAATAAAGTGACAGTTGATTATCAAATACAATTTATATTTAATGTCTAGAAACCTTAATTAGACTAGAAGCTCTAACTGCTCAATTTGCCCTATATCCTTGGTCAACTTACCTTACCTATGGGGTAAGTTGAGCATACTTAACTATTTTCGTTTTAACAGCTGTAACTTTTGAACTTGATTTGTTAGAAATAAATTACTATGGACTTTTCTGTAGAAGAATAAATAAGAAATCCATCGGTATACCACACAAGCTATTGAGAGTTATTTATGAAGAGCTATAATCACTCCAGTAAAAAAATTGCTCAACTAACCCCGCCCTACCCTACTCATTCTCAACCATCGAGGGTATCGGTCGACTTTTAGTTTATAAAAATATTATTAGTTTTTGTATGTAATAATTTTCCTTTATTAACTATAATTATTAAGAGCAAAGTATTTTCTTACATCCTCCGGCTGTAGCCTTTATAACTTGCGTAACAATGTTCATTTATTTATCATAGAATCTAAGGAAATATAAAGCCAGTATTTAACCAAATGTTATAATTTGATGCTTATAATTGTTGCTACATGGCATTACTTTGGCGGCGCCCACATACACGTCGTCGCCGTTGCTTTTTTTTCCATAGGTATCTAATACACTATACATATAAAGAAACTTCATCACGACTATACGCGGGGACAAACCGCGGCATACTAAAAACGTTTCACAATATTGATTATAAGCCGCGTTTGTGAACCGAGCTGACGGTAAACTTGACTATTTACCCACCCATAGAAATTCCCTTTTCGCAATTTGCATTCGCATGTAAAACACACATATTATAGTATTCCAAAATTCTATGATAGCCCATTTTGATCGACGGTTTAGTGAATAAGTTCGACTATCGAATCTTTTAATGCATAGATTACTTGTGAATTCAAAAAAGTTACTGTAACGGTTAGCAACTGGGAACATCTTTCAACTCTGTCGTCGAGAAAATAGGTGAATTTGATCTCACTCGCGTACCAGGGCGCACGTTTCCGTAAGCCTCCTTAATTCTTTATCATAATCTTTTGGTGTGCTAAATAAATCCTTTTTTTAAAGATTTTACTAGCTCCCCGTTACAGGACGAATGGTTGGCACTTTCATCTATCTAAATTTAATACCACATTATGTCCTCGCACGCTCTAAAATGATAAAATGTAAAAAAATGCTCATTAACGCACCACAAACTTAAGGATGAGCCGTATCAAAGTAAGTGGTTCTGATTTGTTATTAATATTTTGTATTAATTTTATTACATCAGTATTTAATGTACTCTTAAATTGCTAAACAAGTTGCTACACTGCGTAAAACAAGACAACAGAAATGAGCAATTGCATTGCGCAAGCGCATGCACACGAGTCAGCTGTTGATATGAGAGAGTTGTTTTGAACTTCACGACTGTTTGAATTTCCGCCGAGGGCCAACATTTTCAATAAATGAATTTGTTGGTCTTTGAGCCTGGGTGTATATTTGTATTTAAGTATGTATTTAAAAATATATAAGTATATATATTCACCAGTTGTCTGTCAGCCATAACACAAGTATTAAGTTACTTACTTTGGGGACGGACGACCGTGTGTGTAAGTGTCCCATATATTTATTTATTTATTTATTTATCATTTCTTTTATTTGTATACGTATAGACGTAACAAAGTAATACTTTTACAGACTGGTGGCGGACTTTCTAATTATATTACTTTTGATGACATTTTAGACAAAGTGTCCGATATGGTTCGGGCTGATATATACATAACCAATATTGTCGCACGTTGGCCTGGCAGCAGTCATATATTATAAATATAAAATATTTCAACTATAGTGTCATAAAAGCAGGCAGGATGGTTTTTACTAATTGGTTGGCAGGGTAAAAAAGGCTATGTTGTTGTAGCACCATCCAATGGAGCCACGAGCAAACTCGTGACACACGATCAGGCGCGCAAACTTATCGGTATCTCTGTACAAATTATTTACCTAAAAGGCTCATTTCGCGGAGTCCTCGAATGGAATGGAATGGAATAAGACTAGTGAAAATGCGCCATGAAAATTGAAGACGATATGCGGGTAATACCCGCACACGGTCTAACAACCAATGAAATTCATAGGTTGGTGTAAGGCAAATGGGGTGCCGGGATTCAGTTTGAGAATTGTGTTAGACGCGGATTGACACTGCGCAGGATAAAATGGCTAATCGGTTCACCAATTTCAAAATGCTTAAATTGGTAGACACCAATGTTTATGGCACGATAAGTATAAAAAACAAGATGCCAGAGTAATTCGTTCAAGAAAATTTGGGAAAACGTTAGATATGCCTCGCCTCTCGATCCAGGACATACCTAAGAAAATAAATATGAGGTCATCTTACTATCAAATAATAAAACGAATCGAAAAAGCACCCGATCAGGCGCTGGCAAGGATTCTGTTTACAAAGGTTTCGTAGTTTGTCGTAGCTGTTGTATTTTTAAGGACCTTTAGAAATAAACAAGAAACATTCTCGAATGTAAGTAAAATTTACTATACAAATTGGTACAGCTTTACCCAAACTGTGGGCCATCACTTTAGATTTGATACTTGTCCCTCAAAGGATCATGTTTTAAGACAAGTGCTTTGCTACTGCATTTTCATATCAACATAACATGAATTTCGCTCATAATCTACTCAACAAAATAGGGCCCACCCTAAAACAGCTTACAAATTTGATTTAAAATATTTTGTACGGTTAACATGACTCAAGCACTTAAACGTATACTTGACATGGTGATGAGTCTGTAGCAGCTCTAACGATAACTTTAACATAGTTCTCAAGTAGCTAGTCAAAAAAGTGTAGGGCTAAACAAAGCATATTTTCAAAAATGCATATTAAAATGACGACGTTACAAAATTTTACTACACTTTGTCGCAATTGGAGCACACCTACGCTGCGCAGGTAAAAGTCGTTATTTGTACACCGCCGTCGACGGGGAAGTTTAAAAAGTTATATCTAAACTTATCAAAAGAGGTGCATCGAAGGAGAAAAGACTATTTCTGCATAAAGACATCGGTGACCGTAAGCCTAGTCAATTTTTAAGACATTTAAAAAATCTTGCATCGTCTCAGACGATGTATTAATGACCTTGTGGTCCGGCCGCTTACCGCATACTTTACAGACCACTAGACAAAAAAATGCACTAAAAATTGTGTTCTGAGCAATTACTGAAACAAAACATACTGCATCCTATCGAAAGTGTTCTGAACTTGATCAAAACAGTTGCCGATGGTGCTGTCAACAACGATCATGATGACGATACAGATTATGACGCAACGTGTGAGGAGCCGAGTAACGATGATATCCTAATATATAATATACGAAAAAATTTAATCACTCCGAGCGTATCTGAAGCTTTAAAAGCTACAGAGGTACTAAATGTTATGCACATAGATATTATATAGGTACATTTTACATTAAATAAATATTTATTTTTATGCAAATGTTTCTTTTTTTGGTCACCTATATATATATATATATATATATATATATATATATATGATAAATTAAGAATATAAATTATCTCTTCGTTTAATACGACTTCCGGTTAGTACGACGTACGATCAGGGATCCCTTGTATAACCGGATTGTAATGTATATCGTAATGCAATTACCTTTAGCCAACAACTACAACTGGTGACCCTAGACACGAACAAAGGAGAATGGAATCTGCCCAAGATGCAAGTGTGTGCCGAGTTGAAGTGAGGGTGTCTCCATTTTTGCCTGAATAACCGTCTTTATGGTTTGAACAGATTGAAGGTCAATTTGCATTATCCAATGTAACGAATGACGCAACAAAATTTAAACATGTCGCTCCTTAGTCTGACAAACAATCCGCATTAGAGGCGAAAGACATTATTACGTCACCCCCGGAGACGTTTTTTTGCGCGGTTAGCAATATATCAAAACCAAGTAATTTCTCATAGCTGCCAATGGTATATTAACACATATGGACCTATACAACTTCGACTTGATATAGGACTTACATAAATTCTCCTGGAAGTTTATCATAGCGGATATAGCATCTTTATACAATATGAACTTAATAAAAGAATGCCCAGAATTTGGAGAAGAAGAAATAAACCTTCATCTTACGGTTGAGTGCCCTATGTACTCGCAGATAAGATGGGAGATACTAGGTACGGATGAAATTGAAGTTGAGGACCTAACAAATGTCCTATACCTAATATCATAACAAATAACCTACTTGTTGCTTTTACAGTGGAATTGCGTCGAAGAACCAGAAAGGAAAAGGAAAGTCGACAAGCGCAACGATAAGTCGGAAAAAGATTATGAATCAATGTTTAATAAAATGTTTAAAAAGTATATGGAATGCGGACACCACTCTTCGCGTGATGAAACCATGACTGAAGATGGTCAACGACAAAAGTCTAGCAGTGAAATGTCAGAAATTGTTCACGATAGGTCAGACGTTTCTATAGGTAATGAAATAATTTTTCTTACACGTGAAAAAGAGAAGAATTTAGTCGATTGTTCATATCATCGTTTCGAGGAGTAGTGCGACGTGGAGAAAATGTATCGTCAAATAAAGGTGGACAGTTCTCAACGTCACCTTCAACTAATTCTACGAGGGATGAAGAAACACTTCCACTAAGAGTATTACAACTAAATTCAGTTAAATACGGAACTGCCTCCGCTCCATATTTTACTTAGCATACATGCGATGGCCACACATTTGACCCTTGAGAGTTTAGAAACAGCAAGGAAAGCCAGCCAAAATGTTCTTAACTAGAGAACAGACGTGAGAGAGATCAGGTCCGATTATCAGGCCATTCCTCAACCAATAGGTTGTATCTACAATAGTAGATTATATAATTATATTATATTTTAGATATTAACAAACGCGAATTACAGAACAATAATTTCATTGTAACTTCTGTTCTAGGATAATAATTGGTCTTTGGAGACAACAGTTAAGGACAATTCTTCACTCACTTTTCTACATAGTCTTTGCAACCAAATGATGACGGACCAATACGTTTCATCAATATCAGACTTAAACTTTACTTTACTTAAATTATCGAGCAAGGCAAGGTCACCCAATTACTATATTTTAAACACCGTTGAATTGTCGCATTTCTCAGATGGGAGAGCAAAATGAATGCAAAAATGATGTTTCGTTCAAGTTAAATATTCTTACTTATCTTCATTTAAATAATTTGCTAAAGTCACAAAAATACTTCCACTAGTGCCAATAACAAACTACGAAAACAATAATAACTTAAATTAATAAATACTTTTAATGTTATAACAATAAATAATCTAGAAATATAACAACGAAGAGTAAACCAGTTTAATAAGTCAGTAACGCTTGGGCATCTTGACTGGTCTTCAGCTTAAAACTGAGCTTTATTCCGCGTCTCGCCGATGTCTTTAGCCACTGCCAAAACAATGCGGCATTAATTCTGTTTGAGGCAGATTTTTGCTCCTTTTTCATATAAGTCACAATCTGCGTCTTGCTTTCAGGTTTTTCTTCAATCTTAAAATAATTATTAACAATTAAAAGAATAAGGTTTAAAGCACAAAAAAAAGGCTGATACACAAAGCCTACTAAACTAAGGAGGATGACTTAGATGATAAGAATGCTTGGACATAACTACTCTTCGACCCAGTACAAGACAGTAAGAATTTTATTTTCTAAAAGAGCAACTTTTAGTTACATTAGGTATTTAGTTAATTGTATGAAAGTTCATCTTATTTTTTCTAATGAAATTTATTGAATTATTATTTATTTTAATATAAATAGAAATGATTTTATTTATATAATTTTATAATATCTTTTTTTAATATATACTAATATTATAAATAGGAAAAATTTGTATGTATGTTTGTAATGTTTAGTGAGCAACATAGGCAAAATACATTACATTGAAAATATAGGGATGCAAAGGGTTATAAATATGTAATTAGATAGATAGGCGTAAAAATCTGTCATCGCATGCGCTGCTGACACTATTTTTCTTAATATTTAAATGAGTTAATCTTGTATATATATATATTTTCCTAATCTCGGAAACGGCTCCAACGATTTTCTTGAAATTCAGCATGTAGGAGGTTTTGGGGGAGAAAAATTGATCAAGCTTGGTTTTATGTAAAAAAATATTGTTTTATCCCTGTTTTTGGGCATTAAAAAACACTAACATTTATACTGAATTGAATTTTCGCCATTAACTGTCAAGTCGGCGTAGCTTATTCGGTTAACGGGGAGCCTCGAGAAATGTGAATGCCAAGGATCGATCCCGAACTAATTAATTGTTTTTTCTTTTTTTTTAAGTTTTTTATTTTTTTGTAAAAAATTACCGAGCGAAGCTCGGTCACCCAGATATTAATATATTTAAGAAAAATAAATCTAATAGTCTGACTTAGTAGACTTTTCATTTTCAATGCCATACGATCGCGGATGTACGCGGTTGAAAACGCTATTACTCGTTCGAGATTAACTTAAAAATTTGACTACTTACATGGACAACTAAATCACTATCCTTCATTGTTAGACGTATACAAGAACAAATCTTCTCAGCGAATCGTCGAAGAATGATTTGTTGATGCGTTTACTTGATGTTACATTTATTGGCTTCCTCTTCCGAATTTTTTACAAGCATTCAATTCACAAGTAAGGCTGTTCTGCCATCCGTAAAATAGTTTTTACTGAGCACTAATTAACGACAAAAAAACAGCACTGATACGCCGTGTGGTATCCGGCTGAATAGAATAGACTAATTTACAACAATGATTTGTCCTATTTTAATTGATAAAAACATGTGATTTCGATAGCCCATGGATGAACAAAGATTTTAGTCCCGATTTGCAGGGAGAAAAAAATTTGCAATTGTTGTACGAAACGCTGTTAGAAACATTAATTTTCATTAATTTTTATGGAGTCATGTAGACTCCATATTCATTCATATTTTTTGATAAAAGTGTTTAGTATTTGTTATTTTCTTCGATAAACCAAGTAAGGGGTCAAATTACGGAGCGGAAGAAGGCCCATAAGTGGTATATAAAAATGTTTAAGAGGCTGCTTAACGCCAGTATCTTAAATGCCTACATAGCATACACGCGTAACCCCATGTTTCGGGTACTCTCGCACCGCCAATTCCGCATGAAGATCACCGAAGGCTTGCTTAGCCGATACCGCTGGACCGGCCAACTCGGTTAGAACGTGCACGTGTTGGAAGATCCTAGTCTTTTAAGTATTAAGTTTCACTTTTACACTTGTGTTATGGCTACTCAGCTCAATGTTACAATAATCTTTCTATACTTATCCCACTCTAAGTGGGGTCAGCACATGTTTTTCTCTTCCAATCCATTGAGACGAACGGTCCTAAAAACATTTGTCAAATCCACTACATGTTGATAAATGTTAAAATACAGTTGTGAGGTGCACGCGGTGAGAGATAGACGTGTTATTAAAATTGTTTTTTTCGTTTGTGTTATCGGTAGCCGGCCGCCAGGCCGGCGCATGTTTAAGTCACGTAGACTTGTAAAATAGTGAATATGCAATGACAGAAGCGGCGGCATATTGTGAGGACGTAATATCTGATTGTTGCATAGATGAGGATATTTGTGGTCAGTCAAATTTGGTGATGGACGTTACTTATGATTCGATTAAGAAGAGGTTAAGAGTAGAACATGAAGATAGTGATGGAGAATGGCAGACAGTAGGAAGAGATGCAAAAAGGAAACAGAAATTTCGAGATAAACAATCTCATACCGATATAAACATTCAAGTTTGCATAACACACAAAGATAAATTGCCAAAGCAGTTTGCCTTAGCAAAACTTTTGAGATATAACGAGATTGAAGGTATTAATCGTGTGAAGTACGTAAATTCATTTAAAATTTTGCTTGATTTTGAAAAAGAAATTAATGCAGAAAAGTTTATTAACCATAGTGAATTTAAAAATTTAGGGTGGAGGATTCAAAAAACTAGGGACGTAGGAGTTTCTTATGGCTTGGTACGAGATATAGAAGTGGATTTAACTAATGAGGAATTGCTAGAAAATATGGTAGCAGATAAGGCAATTATTTCCGTGAAACGCTTAAATCGTAGGACTGATGATGGAACTTGGGTACCATGTGAAAAGGTCAGAGTCGGATTTGTTGGATCTAGACTTCCGCCATATTTGTATCTACATCATCTGCGTACTCGAGTTGAACAGTTTGTCTTTCCAGTCACTCAATGTTCTAAGTGCTGGCGTTATGGACACATTCACAAAATGTGCCCGTCTAATAAGGTGAAATGCCCAAAATGTGGAGAAAATCACTCTAATTGTGAGCGTGAAAACTTTAAGTGTTGTAACTGTGGTGGTAATCACATAAGTTTATCAAAATCATGCCCAGTATTTATAAGAGAGAAAAAACTTAGGATGCTAATGTCTGAATTCAATTGCTCTTACGCGAAGGCATTAACATTATATGTCCCTCCATCTCCGCCCCCAAGATCTAATATTAACCTTGAACATAAACAGCAGCCTATACCTTGTTGTTCGATGAAGGGTACTGAAAATATTCCGAAAAATAATGTAACACCCGTAGAGGATATACCCAGTCTCCAACCAAAACCTAAAGAAAAGAAAAAGAAGAAAGATAAAATTCGTTTTAGAGTGGACAATCAGGATCAAGAAATGGAATGGTCGGTGTCGGAATCTGATTCGGAATATAGTGCATTTTTTCGAAAAGAAGTGAGGCGGATAGTGGTGTTTACCACTTGAAGGAGAATAATAGTAATGGTATTGAATGGCGTATATACTTACGAAAGCTTATTAATAAGTTGAAGTCTGTAATATTATTATTAATTAATTAATTAATTATAAATCTGTGCGGGACAGTATAGTTTATGTCCGGACAATATAGTTTTTAGATATATAGTTTGTATAAGTTCATAGTAATATAAGATAATAGGCTAAGAACATTTGTAAATTATATAGCAAAGTATTAATAATATAGTATATAGTAAATAGAAAAATGTTTAGAAGGTTGCGCAATTAGTTGTCATCATATTAAATTATAATAGATTTTTTACTCGTTAGCGGCGCGGCTCTCCCTACGGTATAGCCCAAGTTTTAAAAACCGGTTAGAGGTGTTATGAATATATTCGTAATAGGTATATGGAATATAATACAGCCCACCTAATACCGTATTATAATACACAATGTAAAAGTAACCTGTTACCAGATAATAGCTTCCAAGATAATAGGGTCGATATCGGTCGCCGTGTGCGTGGCGATCGCCGGAGCGCTCCCTATTCCGCATAATAGGGTATTCCGTAACAGGCTAATACGGTAATACCCGTATTAAGAACTTCAGTAGTAGCGAGTCGCGAACTGTGAGCGAGAAATCGCGATTTGATTTGCTAAATACATGTCAGGCTTTGTTTCAATGCGCCTTGGGATGGTTACTAAGTAAGTAAGCAATGTACGCGCGTACACTACGATAATCTATTGTACTAAACTAATATTGAATAGGTATATGGAATATAATACAGTCCACGTAATACCATATCATAAGACGCGGTTTTAAGGTTCCTTTTACCATAAAATAGTCAAATAATAGCTGTCCCAGATAATAGGGTCGATATCGGTCGCCGTGTGCGTGGCGATCGCCAGAGCGCTGCCTATTCCGCTGAATAATAGGGGCTATTCCGTAACAGGCTAGTATTAGACTGTTACTTAATAATAGGGTCTATTCCGTAACAGGCTAATACGGTAATATCCGTATTTAGAACTTCAGTAATAGCGAGTCGCCAACTGTGAGCGAGAAATCGGGATTTGATTTGCTAAATACATGTCAGGCTTTGTTTAAATGCACCTTGGGATGGTTACTAAGTAAGCAATGTACGAGTGTACACTACGATAATCTATTTTACTTAACTAATATTGAATATTGTAATGTAATAATATATAATATTGTAATAAGAAATTATATTTTGTTACACATGCACGTCGGGTTTCATGTTAACGCGCATTTGTACTAATAAAATTTATAGTATATAATAATAAATATAAAATATAACCAATGGTGAAACAGTAGGGGAGAAGCAGTAGATTTTTGCTTCTGCACTAGCACCGTCCTATTTGGTTACAATTTTGTTGCATTTAATATTTAATATGGTTAACTATAGCTGTCGGAAATCAAACCCGCTAATAAATCAAATGCACCTCGTGCGCGCCGCTCCGCCAGCTACAGCTAGGTCGCTATAAATCATCTCGGAGAGTCGGGAACTGTTGGCCACAGTCCGATAATAGTCCTCCACAGCGCGTCGCTTTAAGCCGAGGTTCGGCCTCACGGGAGGCACCCTTAAGGCGACGCTCCCAGGATGCTGCGGGCCTCTTTCGAGACCCGCTCTCCTAGTACTTCACCCCGGCGATGCTTCTGCGCTCGCCCACTCTCCCGGTGACGCTGTCAAAGCCTTCATGGCTAACAGCATTAGTTAGTGTCCGAAAAAAAATAAATAAATAAAAAAAGGGAACTGTTGGAGGTGGCTCTTTTACTAAAACTTTTACCAAAATATCGATATGTATATTTAATGCTACAAGTCGGGTTATGTATGAATGCTGCAAAGGATGGTTAAAAAGAAAACTAGCAATGTAAACAAAAAATAGACTGAATTCTTAAAAAACGCTATTATTACTTTTTTTAAATCGGCATGTGTACAGGTGGCCTTTGTTTACTTGTTATTGTTTCCTTTTGTAAAGCATAGTTAAAAAAATTAAACCAGTTTAACATTTGTTTGCGTACTGCATAGTGCAAATCCGTTGCATCGCGTAAAATAGAAATATAAAAGATTTTAATTAAAATAAATAATTAAATGTAAATAATTTTAATTAAAATAAATAATTAAATTAAAGTAAATAAATAAAATTAGGTTTTAAATGGTTACTCTAAGGTGGTGGTGGATATTAAGTATATTGTGCTTCAATTTTAAACAATTAGTTACTTTAAGGTGTTAAGATATTAAGTTTTTTGAGTTTTTATTATTATTTTTATAATGAAGCGAACTAATGAAGTTTGGACCCATTTTCATGTAGACTCAGAACTAAACAAAATTGCAATTTGTAAAATTTGTAACCAAAAGTGTTCTTTTAAAACGACAATTTCAAACCTAAAAAAACATTTAAAAAACAAGCATATTGGAATAATATCCTCAAGTACACAATTGCGGCAAATTATTGACTATGAGACTACTCATTCATCAGGTCAAACAAATAATTTGGCCTCTGAACATGTGCAACCTATACCATCTACTAGTGTAGTTGTACCTTCGGTTGCTGATATACCTGCAGGTATGTGGTATATTTAAATTTAATTTTGTTACACTAATCAATATTCAATAGAGAAGAACAAGACATAGCGTACGATGACCACGCCTCGCCGGCGCAGTGTTGAGAGCGGTTGATTATCAGTGGGCGAAGAGCGGTGCCGGGTTCTAGATCGGTGGTGTTAGATAAAACAATTTTTTTTATAAAACTAATGCTAATATTGTACATTTTTACTTTATATATAGTTTACTTATAATGTACATTTTTTCTTTTCAATAAACTAATTTTTATTGAAAGTGTTCTTTGACATATGTTATCTCTTATTTTAAATATTAACTTGATGAAAGCTATTATCCTACTAATAATAACTTGAAATAGAATGCGATATTTCATGGTCTTCCTTTAATTTCTGATGCTATATATATTATTTAGCAAAAATAATCCTTATAACAAAGCCTTTCGATCTGTAAGCTACAGAGTTTTTTTTCGTATAACGGGTTCGAGTCTCGATTCAACCAGACCATAATATATAGATACAATTTAAATTGTTTTTAAATAAAAATAAAATCTTCTTTCAGTAAAATGTTTTATCAACAAGTTTAGAGTACTTTTCCTCCAGGTGTCATGGCCGCGGGATATCTACTATATAAAAATAAGTCGGGTTTTCCTTCCTGACGATATAACTCCAGAACGCACGAACCGATTTCCACGGTTTTGCATTCGTTGGAAAGGTCTCGGGCTCCGTGAGGTTTATAGCAACGAAAATCTAGGAAAAATTTCAATAGAAAAGCGGGAAAATAGGGAAAATCATTTTTTAAATACAGCGCCATCTCTGATACATAGCATGTACTACAAACCAATATTTTAAGTAGATGGCGTCGGTGCGTGACACATTGCTTGACAGCTACTTATTGTTTTCTTATCAGTTAATTTCATGTGACAAACCGGTATTGTGTACACTGTGAAATAATGAAAAAAAAGTAAAAAAAATTAGTTATTCGTTTCTTAACATTTTAATTGGAAACCATCAAATCAATCAAGTGTATTGTGTACATTTTTATTCAATTTCAACAGCAGGTATTTGTCTTTAAGGTGGTAAGTTGAACTGTGTAAATTATGTGGATCGTGCATTTGAGGTTAAATTTACCACTCTGTCCATAGCCCAAAATGCCTAGAGGACGACGTGCGAACATCGGCCGCCGCACAAGACATGCAAGTCAGCAACAAGTGTATTCACAGAACTTAAGCGAAGAAAGACAAAATATAATAAGAGAAAATGCACGATTGAGACAACACGTGAGCACACGAAGATCATTGGCATCATACAATCGCTTGGCATTCCAATATGATCCCACTGCGAACTACAGTGATGATGAAAAGTTAGATATTGGACCAATGACGACTGTATGCCGATATTGCAATGCGTTAAAGTTCAAAAGAGAAACGGCTGGATTGTGCTGCGCAAGTGGAAAAGTCAAACTGGATCCATTACTTACACCACCACAGCCACTGAAAGCATTGTTCGATGGAAATGATCCCGATTCCAGCCATTTTCTTCAACACATCCTTGAATACAATAACATGCTTTCGCATGACTTCCTTTGGAGCTAATATCATTCGAGAAGGCGGCTTCATGCCGACTTGCAAGGTAAAAGATACAACACACACGATCAAAAGTTACACCATATTCTTTAACAAATGATTGTTTGCAATTACAGATACAAGGACAAGTATATCATTTGCATGGTTCAATGGTGCCAACACCAGATGAACCGCATCAATTTCTTCAAATATATTTCATTTCGTCGATGGTGGATCAGCTGAATGTGCGGTGCAATATACAGGGAACAGAACAGTTAAAGAGACGAATTATTGAACAGTTGCAAGCATTTTTTCACGCTAATAACGCTGTGGTTAATATATTCAAAACAGCATTGGAACGAATGCCATCACCCACCGTTAATGATGTTGCTGCAATTATTGTTGGCGATCCAACTAAATCGCGAGACATTGTCGTTCAGCGAAGACGCAATATCATGCATCCTGTAAACGAGACACATCGTTTGTACGATGCGTTACAATATCCAATCATTTATTGGCAAGGGCAAGACGGATACGATATCACGTTGAAGATGGTCGATCCAATTACAAGTAAGATGGTCGATTCAATTACAATTACAATATTCACACACTAATTATTGCTATTATTGGTTTCCATTAACAATTCATTTAATTTTGCATTTTCAGGCGTATCAACGAATAAAAATCTAAGCGCAATGAATTACTATGCGTATCGTATGATGATTCGTACACATGAGGAGAATGTCATTCTGAAGTGCCGTCGGCTATTCCAGCAATTCGCTGTCGACATGTATGTCAAAGTCGAGACAGAACGTTTAGCGTTCATCCGATTCAATCAGGCAAAGCTACGATCTGAGGACTATATACACTTGCGTGATGCTATTCATTCAGATGGTGATGTTGAGAGTGTTGGACGTCTGACGATTCTCCCATCATCTTATATCGGAAGCCCACGCCACATGCATGAATACGCTCAAGACGCTATGACATACGTGCGAAATTATGGAACTCCCGATTTATTTATTACGTTCACATGCAATACAAAGTAGATGGAAATTGAACGTGAGTTGGAACCGGGTCAGAAACCGCAAGATCGCCATGACATAATCGCCAGAGTATTTCAACAAAAACTCAAGGTTATGATGGATGTGCTTACTAAGTATCGAGTTTTTGGTGACACACGTTGTTATATGTACTCGGTGGAATGGCAGAAGCGTGGACTACCGCATGCTCATATCCTAATTTGGTTGCTGAACAAATTACATTCAAATGAAGTGGATGACATCATATCAGCTGAAATTCCTGATCCAGTCACTGATCCCCATCTACACGACATTGTGACGACACAGATGGTGCATGGACCGTGCGGTGCATTAAATCCATTATCGCCTTGCATGGCTGATGGAAAGTGCACAAAACGATATCCGCGACCGTTAGTTGCTGAAACAGTTACAGGGAACGATGAATATCCAGTTTATCGTCGGCGTTCAAAAGAAGATAATGGTCGAACTATCAAAGTTAAAGTTAAAAATCAAGAGATTGAGATCGGAAATGAATTCATTGTACCATATTGCCCGCTGCTATCACGAATTTTCAAAACACATGCAAACGTTGAGAGTTGTCATTCGGCCAAATCAATCAAATATTTGTGCAAGTACGTCACAAAAGGCAGCGACATGGCTGTGTTTGGTATTGCGTCGGAAAATGCGAATGACGAAATCAGCAACTTCCAAATGGGCAGATACGTCAGTACTAATGAAGCACTGTGGCGATTATTTTCATTTCTAATTCATGAAAGATATCCCACAGTTGTACATTTAGCAATGCATTTGGAAAATGGCCAAAGAGTTTACTTCACTGAGGCTAATGCAGCACAACGAGCTGAGAGACCACCATTGACAACATTGACTAGCTTCTTTGCAATGTGTGAAGCAGATCCATTCGCAGCGACGCTGATGTACGTTGAAATGCCCAAGTATTACACTTGGAATCAATCAACAAAGAAATTCCAACGTCGCAAACAAGGAACCCCAGTTCCAGATTGGCCACAGGTGTTTTCCAGTGATGCACTAGGTCGCATGTATACTGTTCATCCTAGAAATGATGAATGTTTTTATTTGCGACTGCTGTTAGTAAATGTACGTGGACCAAAATCATTTGCGCATTTGAAAACTGTGAATGACCACCAATGCCAAACTTTTCGAGAAGCATGTCAACTATTGGGTTTGCTAGAGAACGATTCTCATTGGGATTTAACACTTGCGGATTCAGTTGTTTCATCAAATGCGTACCAAATACGAACGCTGTTCGCAATTATCATCACCACATGTTTTCCTTCATAACCAATTCAGTTATGGAACAAATACAAAGATGATATATGTGAAGATATCTTGCATCGCTTGCGCATTCAAACGAATAATCCTGACATGCAAATAACCGATGAAATCTACAATGAAGGATTGATTCTGATTGAGGATCAATGTTTGACTATTGCAAACAAGCTACTGATTGTAGTAGGAATGATTGCACCAAATCGATCGATGCACGATGCATTCAACCAAGAATTAAATCGAGAGCTGCAATACAATGTTGATACATTGCAGGAATTCGTTCAAAATAATGTGCTGTTGCTAAATGAACAGCAAAAACAAGTATACGAAACATTAATGCAAGCGGTGGACAATAATACTGGTGGTCTATTCTTCCTGGACGCATCTGGAGGAACAGGGAAAACATTTGTCATTTCATTGATTTTGGCCACTATTCGATCAAGATGTGACATAGCTTTGGCGTTAGCATCATCTGGAATTGCGGCGACTCTTCTAGATGGCGGTCGTACTGCACATTCTGAGCTTAAGTTGCCACTCAATTTAAACACAATTGATACTCCAACATGCAATATTTCACGATCCAGTGCAATGGGAAAATTGTTGATGCAATGCAAGCTCATTGTTTGGGATGAGTGCACAATGGCACATAAGAAATCACTTGAAGCACTTAACTTCACACTGAAGGATCTTCGGCGAAATAACAACATCTTTGGTGGCTTAATGATATTGTTGGCAGGCGATTTCAGGCAGACGTTGCCAGTAATTCCCCGTGGAACGCCTGCAGATGAATTGAATGCTTGCCTGAAGGCATCACGTTTATGGAATAACGTAAAAACGTTATCGCTAACCACTAATATGAGAGTTCAACTTCAAAATGATCAAAGTGCTGCACAATTTTCAAAACAATTGTTAGCTGTTGGAAATGGAAAAGTCACAGTTGATGCGACATCTGGATTAATTACTCTTACCAACGACTTTTGCCGATTTGTAGACTCTCAACTAGCTCTTATTGAAAATGTTTTTCCAAACATTAGTGAGAATTATCAGAATTATGCTTGGTTAAGTCAACGAGCAATTCTTGCCGCAAAGAATAATGATGTACACGCACTGAATTTCAACATTCAATCAAAAATCGATGGCGATTTGGTGACATACAAATCCGTTGATTCCATAACAAATCCCGATGATGTAGTACATTATCCAACGGAGTTTTTGAACTCTCTCGAGTTACCAGGATTTCCACCACATAACTTGAAACTCAAAGTTGGTACAGTTATTATGATATTGCGTAATTTGAATCCACCGCGACTTTGCAACGGTACTCGACTTGCGGTAAAAAGACTTATGCCGAATTTGATTGAGGCAACCATTATTAACGGAAAGTACGCAGGTGAAAATGTATGTATTCCTCGAATACCAATGATTCCGACTGATCTTCCGTTTGACTTCAAACGATTGCAATTTCCAGTTCGCCTTGCGTTCGCAATGACAATTAACAAGTCGCAAGGCCAATCGCTTAGTGTTTGCGGGATAAATTTAGAAAATCATTGTTTTTCACATGGGCAGTTATACGTTGCGTGTTCACGAGTTGGAAAACCATCCGCTTTGTTTGTGTTAACGTCAGACCAAAAAACAAAAAATGTGGTTTACCAAAGAGCACTTCAATGAAACGAATGATTTGCGGACACGTATAACGATTCGATTCAGTATTTACTTTGTATTCACTTTCATTCACTTAGAGAAGTTCAACTAAATAACACTTAATTTATTTTAATCTAACTGAATTCATTACTATTGTGAAATGAAATAAAATTTTTCCTTTTCAAATATAAAACAAAAAAATTTTTTTCGTTCATCTTTTATCACCAAACGAAATGTTACATAAAACGAAGCCATCTGGTGGCGAAACGGAGTTCGCCGGGTGTGCTAGTTCTGTATACAAAACGTTTAAAGTGACTACTCTATTAAAATAAACATGTGTTATACACATAAGTCTTCCCCTTGATGAAAACTGCATTAAAATCGGATGCATTGTTAAAAAATCGAAATATACAACAAAAACTATTTTTTTATTCTACATAAAGATATAATCTTGTAATAAATACTATAACTTTTTACTAATTATGCAGATGGAGTAGGCGTATCGTCATCAAGATTAGTGCAGAGTAAATTGAATGTGCATGAAAAAAAACTCACTGCTGCACAACGGGCAAAAATTGACGAAAAATTGTTATTGTTATTTATAAAAGATTTCCAACCTTTCTCAGTAGTAGAAGATACAGGATTTAAAGAATTTTGAATGCAATGAATCCTGCTTACCAACTACCCACTAGACAACACATTTCCAATACCTTTTTGCCAGCGCTATACGAAAAATATATTAACATAGTTCGTACAGGAGATATTAACAACATTTCTTCGTGTTGCTTAACTACTGATTTGTGGACATCAGCGTCACAAGAAAGCTATATAGCGATTTTAGCGCACTATATAGATAAAAATTTTAAACTAAAGAAAGTCTTATTAGAATGTGCAGCATTACCAGGAAATCACACTGCAACAAACATAGCAGATGAAATTTCCAGAATCATCAAAGATTTTGGTATTGATAAAAAAAAATTCTGATTGTTACGACTGACCACGCAAATAACATGCAGAATGCAGTTAAAGAGCATTTAGGCTTAAAACATTTCGGCTGTTTTGCCCACACAATCAATTTGATTGTTGAGAAAGCTTTAGATATAAGCAACATAAAATCCACTATTGATACTGTAAAAGTTATTGTTGCGCACTATAAGCGAAGCACCATAGCAATGGAGAAGTTGCTTCGATACCAAGTGCAAACAGGAGTTACCCAACCCAAGAGGCTTCTTCAAGCAGTTCCTACACGGTGGAACTCCGTCTTTTATATGTTAGAACGCTTCTTGGAGTTGGAAGATGCACTAAGAGGTACATCTGGTTTATTAGACAGATGTATGCCTATGATCTCCGTAGAGGAATGGCAAATATGTAAAGATTTAGTTACTATATTGAAACCATTGTAAGAAGTAACTCAACTAATGAGTGGTGAAGAATATATAACTGGTAGTCTGGTTATAGTGTACACGAGAAGTTTATTAAATGTGTACGACAATAAAATTTCTCCTACAATACATCCATATGTAGCCACGTCAGTTGAAATAATTGTAAGAGAATTAAATAGAAGGTTAGGGCAAAACATAGAGCACAGCGGTACTTTCTCTATGTGTTCGTTATTAGATCCGCGATATAAAGCACATTGTTTTAAGGACAAGACTGCTCTTGAAAAGGCCAAAAAAAAAACTCATAGATCTTGTTGCTGCTGAAATAAACAAGAGTTCTCAAGGGAGCTTCACGTTGTTTCCACAACCACCGACGAGTGCGAACAATCCAAATGAACCCGAAAAGTGTAAATTGTCAATATTGGAAAATATTAATGAAATGTTAGGAGACGTCGAGCCAGCACTATCTCCTCAAGCATCTGCAGAGGAACAAAGATATCTCGCAGATAGATTATTGCCCATAAAAGACGATAAAGGAAAATTTATTGACCCTTCTGATTGGTGGAGAAATCACCAATTTGTTTATCCGAATTTGGCAAATATATATCGAATTAAATGTTGCGCAATGAGTACCTCAGTTTCTTGTGAACGCATCTTTTCGAAATCCGGATACATTATTTCGGATCGTCGAACAAGGCTAAAAGCCGAAAAAGTTAAACAATTGATGTTTTTAAATGTAAATATGTAATAGGTATAAGACAAGTCAACAATATTTTTAAATAATTAATCTTTCATATACATAACCACAAAAATAAAAATACAAATGAACAGAAATGAACATAAAAATATAAAAACTATGATTACTTATCAATTATTGTACATAAGGTGATTAACTTTTTAAATACGCCAACATAAACAACGTTGACAGTCCTAAGCCTGTTAAAAGTATGAAGGAAAATTTAATCACCGTATCACTAATATAATATGTCACGTCGCGGAATAGGCACGAATACAATAATAGCCAGTGAAAAAATAATACATCATATTATATCACTGGCTATTATTTGCCTATTACCAAATAATAGGGTATGAAAACCTAATATGAGAATCCTATTATATCACATAATAGTATTATTCAAATATCATCCTAACACCTCTAAAACCGGTAAGGGTGCGGCTTTCCCTACGGTATGACCGGAATCATAAAGACGCCCGTAATTATAGGGAGCGAAATTCATATAAATACGGGCCGTTTTGGCCCGAAATAGTCAGTCTACGACCTTTGTCTGTCTCTGTCTAAATAAATAATCTCTGTTTGTTTTGATTGTTTCAGTCAACAAAGCCCGTCCGCCAAGTTTCGGTCAAGCCCTGCACCCCTGCACCCGGCGCCAGTCGTACTCGCCGCGACCCGTCGCGGCTCGAGGAGACGGCCGGTCGAGCATCGAGTGCGCCGCCTCGCCGACACTACCCGGACACCGTTTTCGCTCAGGTTTTTCGTAACGAAAAACACCTGCGAAACAAGACTCCACCGCCGCCTTAACAACCGCTGAGGGCGTGACTCCGACTCCTGCGCGCGGGCGTCTAGCTGGGCCTCCCGTCTGGGTCTCACCTGGCTTGATTGCACGCGCCGAGGGAGCCGTATCACGCTTTCTACACTAGAGGCTGCAAACACGGAATCGTTACTATCGTAACGAGCAAACATGTCGGACGGAGGGAAGCCCCCCCCCCCCACTCGAACAACGCCGCCGCGGAGCAGGCCGTTCCGGTATTCCGAGAACGGTAACCCGCCGCAATATTATCGACAATACCACCGTACCAGTCGTCCCGGCCGTCTCACCGATGCCGAGATTCAGACTGGTCCCGGAGCAAACTCCAGCCGCACAATCTGTGCCACCGCCCTCGGAGGACGCCGCCGTGGATTTCCTCTGCCGCAGTAGTTGACACTACTGTGTGCCTGGAAGGAGCGAAGCGCCCTCGGCCAGAGGACGCTCCGGAAGCTGAGGCGGGGGGCGGGGGGATAAGCGCGTGCGGGCGGGTACCCCGCCAGCCCCTCCCTCCCTCCGCCATACCGACATGCGAAGAACGAACCGGACGCGGTCTCAAGTTCTCGCGACCGCCGATGTCGCCGCCATCCAGCGAGAGGGGCCGAACGCCGCCAATGACGACTTCTACTGAGCCGACATCTCAGGAGTCCACGAGCTACAACGTGCTGGCTTCCTTAGCTAGTGGGTCACAGCCGATGGACTCGTCGCGCCCCGGACTCTCATATGCCGCGGCCGCAGCCGCGCCGCCCTCGCCGAGCCGGCCCGCGGCTCCACAACGCCTGACTCAGATGAAACCGGCCCGAACCGGTCACCCACCCATTACCACAGAGTGCCTCCCCAATTGGACGAAGCACTTCCGAATACTCCAAACCAAGCTGGGCCGCGCGCAAAATGCGCGCCCTATGGGCAAGGGAGTAAGGTTCCTGCCAAAGGACGCTGAAGAATACCGGGTGGTGCAAAAGCACCTGGTAGAGGAGGCAAGCCGGGATAAATCAATTTCCTGGTTCTGCTACACGACAGCAGCAGAGCTACCTACCAAGGTAGCGATAAGAGGCCTCCCGATGGACACTCCCGCAGAAGAGGTAGTGACGGCACTGCAGGAGCACGGGTTCCCTGCAGAACGCGCCAGGGTGATACCACCGATCCAAGGACGGCACGGGTGCACCTACTTCGTGCAGCTCGCCCACATGACCCAGGCTGAGCTCGGTCGTTTATATAAAGTGACCGAGCTCTTGTACATGCCGGGCATCTCTGTGGAGGCATGGCGCAGCGGCAAGACGCCGCCTCAATGCCACCGTTGCCAGGCGTTTGGGCACGCCTCGGCAAACTGCCACAAGCAGGCACGCTGCCTGCGATGCGCCGGCGACCACATCGCGCGGGACTGCAACCGCGCGAAAGAAGATAAGCCCACCTGCGCAAATTGCGCCAAAGAACACGCCGCAAACGATCGCCGCTGTGCCGTTTTCAAGAGAGAAGCGCGCAGGCGAGGCGTCACCGTACACCCGCCGCGTCCGGGACAAGCAAACCGTCGAGGGGTGGGGGGGGGAACACATGCCCCCCCCAACCGCACCGGCACGGCGCCCCCGTGCGCAAGTGCCCGTCCCACTTCCCCGCTCCGCGCCGCATAGCGCCGCTACGACCGCCTGCGCCGCTTTCGCTACCGTCGTCATATACTCCCGGTTGTTGAAATTTGTAGGTCATGTCATAATACCGGAACAATTCGGCTTTCGACAATATCATTCGACGTCCCAGCAATTGGCAAGAGTGACGAAACATATTGCTCATAATCTCAACTGTAACAAGTCAACTGGTATGATTTTGCTCGACGTTGAAAAAGCTTTTGATACTGTTTGGCATTCTGGACTGGTACATAAATTATTGAATGGTCAATATGGTGTTCCTTATCCGCTTGTTAAACTAATTCAATCATATCTATCAAATCGTTGTTTTTCTGTTTTAATTGGTGATAAAGCCTCCAATCAACGTATTATTCCTAGTGGAGTTCCGCAAGGGTCAATATTAGGGCCACTTTTATTTTTAATTTACCTTAATGATATTCCTAAACAAGCATATACTCATATTGCTGTCTTTGCAGATGATGTAGCATCGTATACGTCATCCAATGATATTGATTTAATCGTCTCCCGTTTACAACTTTCACTAGAGTTACTACAATCATATTATTCAAAATGGAAACTTAAGTTGAACACGTCGAAAACTGAAGCAATAATGTTTACGCGCAAACGTACTGTGCCCTCTAAGCGGCTTTCAATTGACAATTACTCAATTCCTTGGAGCAAAAGCGTCAAATATTTAGGCCTACACTTAGATAACAAAATTAATTGGACAAGTAATACAGAAGCATTACGAATTAAAGGTATGAAAGCTCTAAATGCACTTTCTCCTATCTTAAACCGGAAATCTAATTTAAGTCCCAAAACTAAACTGAAGATTTACTCAACACTTGTTCGTCCGTGCATAACCTATGCAGCTCCTGTCTGGAGTAGCACCTGTGACACTAACTATAAAAATCTTCAAACTATTCAAAACAAAGCTTTAAAGATTGCTTATAATACTCCGTTTAAAACTAACTTACGCAAATTACATAATTATATTAAATTTCCTTTAATAAAAGATTTTATTTTAAAACTAACGAAAAAATTTTATCAGGTTAAAAATCCAAGTAATCCAAACAAAATAATTGCATCAATAGGTAAAACTCGTAAACACATGTTGCACTTCAAAAATTATGGTCGATATAGGTTGCCCCATCACTACGTGCTGAGCTGTAGATAACAAAGGCGCCTTACCATATGATCGCTTGTTTCACTCAAGTGTATTTCTACCCGCTACTAAAAATTATTACGCACGTCATCTAATGAATTATGTAGTTAACTTTTATACAACTATGATTGTATCGTTTTATAACATCACGTTTGGATGCTTATTATGTATAATTAATTATTCTGACTTGTAACTTGTACAAATCTTCATGTGAATGTAGGTTAATCGTATGTCTAACCTGCTTTATACTGTTGCTGTTTTTTATTAGTTATATTTATATTATATTATAAAAGTAATTGTTTTTCGAAACTTACAAGTTCTGTGTGAGGTGTTATTAGCCTTAAGGAACATTTTCGTCTTCTTAACTGGTGTATTCTTAGAAATAAGAAATGCATACATGTATGTTTATGTTGTTCTAAATAAATAAATAAATAAATAAAAAAAATAAAAATGTGTCGGCCGAGCCAGCGGTTGCTCAGCCAACTACATTGGCTCTGCCGGCAAACGAGCCGATTGAAAGAGGGAAGCCTGCCAAGAGAAGACGGAGGAGGCGTGCGAGGAAGATCCGAGCGCCACCGGCCGCCGCATCGACCCCGCAAGCCCAGCCAGCAGCACCAACAGCGCCAGAATGTGCGCAAGCCCAGCGAGAGGAAAAATCTACGCAAACAAATCCAAATACAGAGCCGCAGCAATCAACGGCTCTAGAAACTTTTCCGACGACAACAACGGTGGCACCCGCCACCCCTACCGTAGCTGCGGCCCAGGATATCAGGGAGGTGGTGAGGACCATGATTGAGGCCCTCAACGAGATCCTCCAAGCATATACCCAGGGCCAAGACATCGTCGCACCAATTGCCAGAGCCATGGCGGGTTTGACGCAGCTGAGCTTCATCCCACAGGCTGCGCACTTAGGGGGACTGCAGCCTCAGTGAGATGAAACGTCTCGCAAGAGTGATAAGGCGTCCGCCTCAAAAGCGGACTCCTGGCCGTCAAGGCCAAAACAAATACCCGGGCGATTGGGATCGCCCGAGAGGACAAGCCCGGGTAAAGAGGTTTGACCTCGAGGCCCGAAGCCCTCCCGATAAAAAGGGAAGACCACGACAGACAGACCGAGCCGTCAACCCAGGAGTCCACGAGTTACAACGTGCTGGCCTCCCTAGCCAGTGGGTCGCAACAGATGGACGCGTCGCGCCCCCCATCCCCGCAGCCCGGACCTTCGGGACTGTAATACGCCGCGGCCGCAGCCGCGCCACCCTCGCCGAGCCGACCCGCGGCTCCACAACGCCCGACCCAGGCGCAACCGGCCCGGTCCGGTTACCCGCCGATCACCGCGGAGTGCCTCCCTAATTGGACGAGGCACTTCAAACTACTTCAAACCAAATTGATAAGGGAGTAAGATTCCTGCCAAAGGACGCCGAAGAGTACCGGGTGGTGCAAAAGCACCTGGTAGAAGAGGCAAGCCGGGATAAATCCATATCCTGGTTTTGCTACACGCCAGTAGCGGAGCTACCAACCAAGGTAGCAATAAGAGGACTTCCGATGGACACTCCCACAGAAGAGGTGGTGGCGGCACTGCAGGACCACGGGTTCCCTGCAGAACGCGCCAGGGCTAGCCCACCGATAAAAGGACGGCACGGTTGCACCTACTTCGTGCAACTTGCCGAGCTCGGCCGTTTATACAAAGTGACCGAGCTTCTTTACATGCCAGGCATCTCTGTGGCATGGCGCAGCGGAAAGACGCCGCCACAATGCCACCGTTGCCAGGCGTTCGGGCACGCCTCGGCAAACTGCCACAGGCAGGTACGTTGCCTGCGATGCGCTGGCGACCATATCGCGCGAGACTGCAACCGCGCGAAAGAAGAGAAACCCACCTGCGCAAATTGCGGCAAAGAGCACGCCGCAAACGATCGCCGCTGTGACGTCTTCAAAAGAGAAGCGCGCGGGCGAGGCATTACCGTTCACCCGCCGCGTCTGGGACAAGCAAACTGTCGAGTGGTGGGGGAGGGAACACATACCCCCCCAACCGCACCGCCCACCGCGCCGGCACGGCGCCCCCCTGCGCAAGTGCCCGTCCCACTTCCCCGCTCCGCGCCGCATAGCAACTGCTACGACCGCCCGCGCCGCTTCCACCGTCGTCGCGCCTGTGCCCGCCGCGACCGCACAAGCTGTGTCGGCCGAGCCGGCGGTTGCTTAGCCAACCACATTGGCTCCGCCGGCAAACGAGCCGACTGAAAGGGGGCGGCCCGCTAAAAAGAGGAGGAGGAGGCGTGCGAGGAAGATCCGAGCGCCACCTGCCGCCGCATCAACCCCGCAAGCCCAGCCGGCAGCACCATCAGCGCCAGTATGCGCGCAGGCTCAGCGCTGCAAATGTCTACGCATCCAAATACAGAGCCGCAGCAACCAACGGCTTCAGTAACCAGACCGACGACCACGGCGGTGGCAACCGCCACCCCTACTGTTGCTGCGGTTCAGGGAAACTGGGAGGTGGTGAGGACCATGCTAGAGGTCCTCACCCAGATCCTCCTAGCCTACACCCAGGGCCAGGACATAATCCCCTCTGTCAACAGAGGCATCGCAGCACTGAGTCAATTAATTCCGCGCTAAGAATCGTATATTGGAATCCGGGCGGGATCAAAAACCACATCCGCGAGTTGATTTTACTCACCCAGTTGAGGAGCCCACATGTTGTTCTCCTGGGTGAAACGAAGCTCGCAGATCACATCGAGTTGAGGATACCGAATTACCTCGTCTATCGGCACGACCAGACGTCCCTACAAGGCTGGTCGTATAGGGGAACAGCAGCCTTTGTGAGGAGAGACGTCAAGCACGAGGAAGTTCCGAAGGCAAGCTTTGTCTCGTTGCGATCGCAGGAGGTGAGCGTATACACAGGATCAAGACCGCAAGACCGATCACATAATACGCCGCCTACAAGCCACCGGGAATACCTTTCCACAGTCTAGACGTCCAGACACAATTCAGCTCGCAGGAGCCGACTCTCATCGCAGGTGATTTGAACGCCAACGACTTACCGACGCTCCGTGAACACCTACGGGAAGGGGAGGAAAATGTAATGCTGGCCCTATACGCGGACGACAGCGCGTACTTTACATCTTCCTACCACCAGCTGGTCACAACATATAAAGTGCAGCGAGTACTGAATTTGCTGCCGGCGTGGTTAGGTAAGTGGAGGATGGCAGTCAACGTCAGGAAGACTGCCGCTCTGCTTACCTTCGGCCGACCGCTACGCCGCCTCACCTTTTGCGGTACCGACGTCGAGTGGAAGCCCTCCGTCCGGTACCTGGGGTGCAACATTGACCGTTCGCTGAAGATGGTGCAAACGGTCAACACCATGGTGACCCGCGCTGCAACAGCGAGGTCCCAGCTGCACGCGCTCTTTCACTCCAAGTTGCCGATGAAGACCAAGCTGAAGATTTATACAGCGTATGTAAGATCGCGCCTTACATATGCAGCGTGGTACGCCCTATGCTCGAACTATCAGAAGAATCGCCTCCAAATACAACAAAACCGCTGCCTCAGGATGATAGTAGGAGCGCAGAGGTACGTCCGAAACGACGTCATTCATCGGGACACAAAAACACCGACCGTGGAGGAATATGTCCGCGCATAATGTTCGCAAGCGCGGACAACAGCGTATGCGCCCACCTCCACGGCATAGCACCGTTACAACCCAGACCGACGGATGGACGACCTCTGCCCAGAGAGCTCCTATCACCCTCCCCGGCAGAAGAGGAGAGGCGAGGAGACGAGGCGGCGGAAGTACGAGCATAGGAGCCCGACTAGTACACCCCAAAAGCGTCCGCCTGAAAAGCGGACCCCCGACCGCAAGGTAGAACAAATTACCCGGGCGATTATGATCGCCCGAGAGGACAAGCCCGGGTAAAGAGGTCTCACCTCGAGGCTCGAAGCCCTCCCGATAAGGGAGAAGACCACGACGAAAAGTCAGTCTCCATTCGGCGGCCGGCAGAAGCGGTAATAAATAAAGAAGTAAGCCTGAAGAAAATTGTAAGTGTTTTTAAGTTTAATTATAGTAGACAATAGTGATTTATTTGTGTATTAGACTATAGTGAAGTGTGTGTAATAAACAGTGTAATTAACTATGACTCTTTGTGTAACCTCCCCTCGCACCCCGCGCAAGAATTCCACGAATCTCACGTGTGCAGGTCGCATACGTCAGAGTTTTCCGGTGCCGAAGAATGGCCGGCATAGTGTAAATGTGACATAGCGCACAAAATCCTAGGCCTAGTTATTGTATAACGGACGAAAATTGGCAAGTACTCTGTTTTTTGTAATCTGTCACAAACTGACATGACGTATTCCCTTTACGTGTTTTATAATAAATTTAACGTGCCCAGCATTTCTCGAAACAAAAATTGTTATATATATTGAGCCGGCCGGTTTTATGGTGTTTATATTTATAGAACTACTTCTCTTTCAATATGTATACTAAGTCACAATAAATTTACCAATCACTAAGGGTTGCTGGCAAAGATATATTTTATTAAGTTATTCTTTGTACTTTTTTTTTATTGTATGGTTCTTTATAATAAATAAAATAACTAAAATAAATTATAATATTAGACAGTATGTTATTCGGGTATATATATTAGTTTATATGTATATTTTATGCAGCCATTGCTATTCGAACACAAATTTATTTATTTAATTTCATAATTGATGAATATAACTCTGGATTACATGAGACGCGAGAAAGACCATGTCGTGAAGAAAGCCCTCGCATTGCCAGACAAAAAGAGAGGCAAAAGCCGCCGCTTGCCATGTGGTGGTCCATATTATCAAAAGACTTGAAGCAAGCCCAGTTGAATGAGGAGACAACCCAGGATCGATGGACTTGGCGCATGAAAACCAGGAGGGCCGACCTCAAATAATAGGAACAGGCACATAAAGAAGAAGATGAAAATAACTTTGGGGTTCAGCATGTGACTCGAATATTGAAATAATTCAAAGAACTCGGAATTATATTCGCAAACAAATTTCCAAATCTCCATGTTTCTTGCGAATGTTAGAAATCCATGATAATTTAAGAATATTGTTAAACAAGAAATTGAAAAATATAACTGTTGATACAAAAGATTTGCAAATCAGCCGAATTATTTGGTGGTGCAATTGACATTGCTACAGGTTCACCATTTGAAAAGAAACCACATACTTAAGAATCTACAGAAAGTTATAAGAAATATTCTTATACGTAAATTATATTACAAAACTAAAGATTGTTTGGATGATAAAAAAGACTGGATTTGAAAATCCTTTTAGCTTCATACAAGACTGCGGTTTGATAATGTGAAATTGAAAATGTTTAAATAACCATTAGTGATGGACCGAATTGTCCTATATTGAGGCACTGGATACAGACCCATCTACATATACAGAGAGCTCCGGTTAGAAGGGGCAAATATACCCTTCCAAATCGTGACCCTCAAAACAATGTGTAATCCGAGAAATCGGGTGACGTCACAGGTCAACGCGCACTTGAAATTTATTGACCGTTACTGTCGGTTTTTATGACTCAAGTCATTGTTGTTTATGTTTTTATGACTTCAAGCGGCAATTTGTGAGAGTTAGATAACAAGCTGATAAGAATAAACAAAAACGACAATAACACAATGTATAATTAGGACATACAGGCCTTTGTTTTGAGCGGCTTTGGAAAATTGTCGCTTTTAAGTTTTTTTAGAATTAATTTTTACTAATATAGTTTAAAAGAATAATTGTTACTAATACAACATAATATGGATCTCATAGAAATAAATAAATATTATTGTTAATAGATTGAATGCAAAGTTTCTTACTGGTTCTTCTCGGTAAGAGCAACATTCTGAACCAGTTGTAGCTTCATAAATCATATTGATACTTGACGATTCAAAAGTGATTGAAGGAGCTTATTTGAATAAAGATTATTTTGATTTAAACAGCTGACAGATGGAGTTCTTCCCGTTAAGAATGTAGCCTCTACTAAGAATCTACCTTTTACCTGATATAAAACGAAATTATTTAATTATCTTTTGGAACAATGTTATTATGATATTAATGAATTTTTAGTTAATTGTAATATATTGTTTTATTTTTTTGACATTTTTTATTTTAATTTACATGACAATTTTTTTCTGACTAATTATATAAATTTATATTATTTGACATTTACACGCCACTTATGGCAGTTTATTGCTGTGCTTAATTAATTATTATATATGTACCTACCCATAATCTCCAAATAAAGATGATTTGATTTGATTTGAAACGATAAATTATTTGATACCACATCTTCTCATAGTCTGTCGACTGATGATAACCAAGGAGAAAAACAAAAATGTTTTAATTGGACTTTACTTAACATAGAGCACACCACATTACAATTTCTTTCAATATTTTAAATACCAACATTTTCATCACCAGAACCAATTAAGAGACAAACAATTCATTTATTTATAGATTACCAACAAAATAAGACTCAATACTAATGTATACTCCTATGAGACATGTCTAATTTCAGACACAATAAATAAAATGAGTGAACGCCGGACACCCAGCTACAACTGCGCAATTGCGTTAATATAAGTGCAGACTAGTTTTAATAACTTAGCGGAATATACACAAGAAGAGGCACTTGAGGATTGTCCGGGTCACTCACCACACCCCTTAGGCGCTGCGTTATATTAATTAATAAACAGTACTTGCAAATCAATGTCAATAAAAAGAAAACTATTTGACACATGTATACATGGCAGCATATGGCACTATGGCATATGGCAGCCAAACCTAGGCTACAACACACTATGAAACTTACAGTATGCCATGTATAGAAGTCATCATTCTCCTACCCTTATCTCACTCTAAGTGGGGTCATCACAATGTCTTCTTTTCCCATTTTCCTCTATCATTTGTCAAATTCTGGTGCCACTCCTATAACATGCATATCATTTCACACAATCTATTCATCTTTTTTTCGGCCTCCCCCTAGCCATACATCCATCCACATTCATATTTAAAACTCTTTTGGTCACATGATTTTCATTCCTCCTCATTACATGACTATACCAACTTAGTCTCGCACTTTCATCTTTGAATAAATATAAGTATGCTGGGCAAAAAACTATCTGACAAAATAGGAACTTCCAGTATAAAAAAATACACTAAAACTAAAGATTGATAATATTATTAACACCATCAGGATGTTAAAATGGTAATGAGTTAGCCATACAATAAGAGATGAAAGGTGATTGAAAAAAAATTATGTTCTGGTATACAAAACATCAGAAAAGGCACAGACCACTCCGAAGATGGGTGGATGACATTTTGGCTAAGGCAGGGCCAAAATGGACTAGAGCTGCTGAAGTTAGAGTGAGATGGTCATAGTTAGAGGAGGTCTTTGTCCGAAGACAAACACACATAACAGAAAATAAATAACATTGATATTAAAACAAATCAAAGTTAATGACAAATGTCTTTAAATAAGTTAAGGTGTCATACAAAGAGTTTCTTCCCTGCCCATTTGTAAGTTTATATATTTTGTATTTATTTTTATTAATTTATATGTAATTTAACTTGGATGTGTGTTCTATTTGTTCTTTAAGTTTTTTTTCTCTTATATTTGGTTTCTCTTATAATTATGTATTGTATAACTGTTTGTCTTCTTAATAAATAAATAAATGTTTGAATGAAGGCTTAATAATAAAATCAAATACAAGACTTTTTCTGTACCGAAAGTACTAGGTGGGATTCAGTAACCAACCTATCAACAATTCCTCTATACATGGGGATTGTGACAGGACTTCGCAACACCAGTTTTCAAGTTCTATTATTTCCAAGTTAATTTCCAGCCTGTGTGCCTAGTTTCAATAATATTTACTTCTGATAGTTAATAGCTAACATTATACATCAAACAACTAAAAGTGTATTTTAATTAAAGATGACAGCTTTCATATTAAGCTACTACAACTGCAAGATACAATTAAACCAATCATTGAGTTAGGCCAAAGAAAGAAGAAAATTCAATAGTATTTTACACTGGTGGAATACTACAAAAAGAAGCCAACATAAGACAATACCATTATCATTTTAAGTCTGCTTTTGGAGCAAGAAGTATTTATTGTTCATTGCCACTTACCAAAAATCTAGATCATATATTGTACAGTAACTTTGATAAGTAATAAAGGCTTATTATGATGTTTATTACCTAATTATTTCAAACTATATTTATATATTGGTCTCAAAATACTCCCCCTATGTTCAGAAATTGAAAAAACTTAGTTATGCAGTAATTTTCAAACTTCTAATACAACACCATAAACTTTTAAATAAAGGCAACAAATTACATACAATCCATCAATATTTTCGATTAACCTAAATCAAAACAGCCAAATTACCTTCCACATGACCCTACAAATATTGACAATAAAACCGATATAAGTACCTTTACGACTATATCTATCTGATACGAACCTTTAATCTTTGGAACATTTCCAGAAATCATTGGAACAAATGTTGCGAACCTAATTATTATAAAAATTTTGATGGTTCAAACGACAAAATAAGCAAAAACCGTAAAAACCTATTTTCTATTACACAGTAAAAGAATACCAAATTATAAAATAGCATGTTAGGAGAACCAATCGGTTATACAACGAATAAATACCTTCGTAAAGAATCGAAACCTAAGATGGAGGCACCACGGCCTAAAACTGATTATGGAATTTCTCAATACAAAGAAAATGTATCCTATAATTAAAGCATGATTGAACAAATGCTTTTAATTTTATTTTTTGATTACTCGTTACAAAATGATTTAGGGCTTATAAATTAAAGCTAGCCTCGACTTCTGAAATCTGAAGTCTAACCGCTAACAACAATGCTTACGCTCTTGTAAAATTGTTTATTGTAGATGTAGAATTAATACTAATAAATAATAGAACGTAGACAGTAAAAGTACTAGTGATGTCAAAAATAACCGATTTTTATATGAATCGATTATTTCTTCACAATAATCGATTTTTAATAATGGATTTTTCATAACATTACAAAACGATTCAAAAATAAATTTACATTTAATAAGATTTCATTAAATACCCACTTTTTATTCTTTTTTATCCTGTTTTTTTTGTCTTTTAAAGTAAGATATATGTTGTTGGATGAATCTAGTAAAATCAAACAACACATTTTAATCGAATATCGCAAACAGCGCATTAACTATTTTTTATTCGTAGTTGAATATCTTTATTCGTCTTTATTCCAATTAAATATTAAAATAAAAAATATTTTTTTTAAATAGTCAACAAAAACATATTTTTTTGTTTCGTTCAAAGTTATGGTAGCTCATTTGGGGAACGGGCGGTCTAGAGAGGTAAAAATACCTACGATCGATCCCACCTAACAATCTGACTATGGCACAATATCTTGGCTGTAACTTTAATTATAAAAATAATTTTGAAACAGAATTTCAACATAATGGACTAAATATATATGTATTTCTTAATCCTTGTCACTGCCTGAAACTAGTACGTAATACTCTGGGTGATAAGATAATGTTGCTTAATGAAAGAGGACAAGAAATATCTTTTAAATAATTTGAGATGCCACACAGTTTGCAAATTAATGTGCTTGACTCAATCACATATCAATGAGCTTTATATTGATTACATCAAACAAAAAATAAAAGTTAAGTTAGCTATTCAACTCTAGCCAATCTGTTCCAGATGCAATCACTTTTTGGCGCAACAATATAAAACTACGAGAATTAGCAGGTTGTGAAGCCACATGTGAGTTCGTAGACAATTTTATATGCAAGAAATTACATGCATGTGGCTACAAACAAGCGATTCTGCCAAAAAATTTCGATAGAGTTTTTAATCTCATAGATGATCACATTATAAAAAACCTTACATTAAACCAAAACGAATATATATTAGACTCTCAAAGAAATAGTTAAGAATTCTTGGGATTTTTGATTTGTCTTAATTCATTAAAAAGCCTGTGTGAACTTTTACTTCAGGGTAAACGCTCAAAGTTCCTCTGAAAATGTGTTTTTTATGTACATATACATTTTCTCAGGGCCATTTACAATTGTTTTTTGGTGCAGTGCATTTCAACGGGGGACTGAAATAATAATCAATCTTCTAAGCAGTTCAGACTATAAACTGCTTATAAAAAGTTATTGGTTCATGCAGAATTTAAAACTGCAGAAAGGAACTGTATGACCTTAGAAGATATCCCCACATTAAATGTTGCAAAAAAATCGCCTTTCGTTAATAATATAAACTAATCTTTAGGAGAACATAGAATGTTAGAGGAAATAGAGGAAATTGCAAAAAGTAATTATTCTCTAAGCCCTTTTTTTCAGCTCTGGAGGGTCCGAAAAAATGTCCACTAAGGATACCAAGGATAAAGGAGGTTTATCCAAGCAATGTTTACTACATATGTAAAATGAGTGAAAAGATCTTAAAAATTTTTCGAGAACCACCCACCACGGTAAAATAAGCAGTAAAGATGTGCATCGGTTGATTCATGACATTATACTGCAGACTGTACACTCGGGAAATTATGAAATATTAAATATTCAGGAAATTATCAATTCAAATGTTTAAATCAACATTCATTGAACTATAGCTTCTTAAATATAAATTTCCGAAAAAAATTTAGAGCTCAGGATACATTATGGTATGAAAAATGCTGTGGTGAAATACAGTGTAAGAAATATGTATAATAAATTGATTTTGTTTAAGGGGTATTTAGCTAATGAGAAAGGTGATAATTTAAAAAAACTTTTATTTTATCTTGCCATGTATTAAGTATCTGTTGGACGAGAGGCCTACAAAAAGATCCTGACTCGAAATGTGTTAATAATAAAAAGTAGCTGTTATATTACAACCTTTTTTTTATTTCACGATAAATACCAAACATATTTTGAACAGTTAACCAACTAGGTTGGTTAAAACTGTATATTAACGGTACCTAACTGTAATTTTATTCAATTCATTTTGGTTCACTTAGCTTATCGATTATAATCGATAAGCTATGTAAACCCTCATCCCTAATTACGATTAGGGATGTCACTCAGAGTACACAAAATCGATTTATAAATAACCGTTTTTTTATCTTTAAAATTAATCGATTTATATAAAATCGATTATTTTGTATCAAAATTGTTTGAACAGATTCTTGGTCAGTTAGCTTATTAAAGTGGACTAATTTAAGTGAAATTCGATTGTTTGTGAAATTCGATTAAAATGATTAGTTTGACTACATAAGTTTAATCCAACAATTCATATCTAATCTTAACAAAGAAAAGGAGTAAAAAAAGAAAAAGAGGATAATTAAAATAATCGTTTTTAAAAATATCCATTTTTGATGAAAAAATAATCGATTATTAAAAATCGATTATATAAAAAATGAATTATTTAAGTTCGATTATATTTTACATCCCTACACAGGTCGATGCGCATTATTCGGCATATCCGTTAATTTAATGGAGATGAAGTCCAGAAAGAAATTAAGTTTTGAAGAGCAATTTGATCATAACCCTTTGCTCTATGAAGACGAGGACGAGAACTTTTAACTACGGTTTATCTATGAGGACAATTGGTTAGCAAAACTGCTGAGATAATTTTCTAAACAGATTCTCTGAAGGATACATTTCCTTGGCTACCTCAGTATAAGGCTTTTTGACTGGACGATATTGGCTTGAAGCCTCTGCAAAGGAAATCTTTACCGGCCATTTTGAGACTCGGATCGTTATTTAATATCTTCTCTATAGTTTCTGCTACGACGCTGTGAATATCTTGTAAAAGTGACTATATGGAATTCCTAAATACAGTGAAATGGATTGTATTCCTCATCGGGTTTAAGTTATTTTGAGAAATTTGAATTTGCTTAGATTTTCTTCAAATTATTGGAAATGTCAAGGTTTTAGGATTTTGGTCTGCCTTTCTCTCTTCAAAGTTCTGCGTTTCTCAACTAGAGATCTTAATGTAAATGTGGCTTAGGTGAAGACATCTTATGTGATCTTTTGTAACGAATTGCTTTTGAAAATTCAGACAGGCTATCTGTGTTCAGCCTTTTGTCAGCATTCATTGCTAAACTTTATTTTTGTGATGGCTATAGGTAAATATGTCAATAAGATAGTTCTTATCTAAGATTTCTTCTTTCTTTTGTAATACATAGGTCAGTGATTAGAGTTGTGGTGTTATCTACATTGTTTTAGGTGAAGAAATATATGCAAAAAGAATTGACTCAGTAAAATATTTATAAACTATTTCATTAGGAACATACAATCAACAGTATTAGTACTATTAGTACTACATTGCTTTCTTATTTAAATATCTACAATGTAATATGATTATAAAGTCATATGTATATTTGCCTGCCTGTGCCTGTCCTGCGTTGAATATTTTTTTAATCTCAACGAACTAACAGACATCAGTGTCTTTCACTTAACCTTTCATGGGCTGAATTTTTGTGCTAAATTAAAAAGAAGTGTGAAAAGTGAAAAATTAGACTGTTGTGTCAGAATGACAACCTTAAAATTTGTAACAAATAGTTATGCTGGTTGTGTTCGTAATCTCGTAGAATTTGGTTTTTGCATGAAATAGTATTATGAATATGAATATGATGATTTTCTAAAATGAATAATAAGAATGTGACCTGAAGGTTGCATGACACTATAGAGGGTTAAAGTAGTGTTTAATTAATCATAAAATAAAAATTAAATTAAATTAATTAATTAAAACATTATTTTCCAGGACTATTAAATTACAGGATTGCAGTTTTAAAACATTATTCATATATCTTGCTTGATCAGCGTTGATGTGAGAAAAAAACTCATGCACTCTTAAAATTTTACTAGTTACACCTTTTTTAAAGTTATATTTCAGTTTTTGTGTTGGTTGCATTTTTGGTTTATTGTTGTTCTCTTACTTGTTGTTATTGTTGTTTTGTTCATCATTTGATATTTTTTAATTTGTTTGCTGTCAATTTCATTCATGGAAGAAAATCCTTTATACTGTTGAATAAAGCAAATTTTAAACATTTGTCCATCAATTTGTATCATCATTGATAAAAAAACATTCTTTTTTGTAAAACACAGCTGGGAAAGTTCAGTTACTTGTAAAAAATTGAAAAAAAAATCATACCACATAGTGTCATTTGTTACAAAATTTTCAAATAATACTTTTTTTAAATAGTGTATTTAATCCAAAACTATTTGTGTCACCCAGGAAACAAAAGATAATATACTAATTTTAAATCTTTGTGGTGGTGGCGATGTGATGCAGAATATATGGATGTTAAATGTGCAGTTTTTCTACTTTTTTCTGTAATTTTGAAAATTATAAAAAAAAAAAAAAAGTAATTGCTTCGTCTTTTGTCCTTGCACTTGGAAATTTATGGTCGTATAATATTTTTACCATTTGCAATGTACAATGCATTGATCTGAAACTTGTCATTTATGCTGTAATAGAAAGGAAATTGCCTTTTCACTAATGCTAGCTATACTAGTAGACTAGTTTGTCCATGTAGCCGAACCTAGAAATATGAAAAAACTTTTATGTTAAAAGAGGAAGTAGCAATCAGAAATTTTTTTATGCATTGTTATCGCTACATATAATTTCATTCCGCCACTTGAGACTCATAATTCAATATTGTATTTATGACAAAGTGCCATATAGTATATTTTGAATTTATTATATCATAATTTATGATAATCATAATCAAGCAAATGCTTACTTCCAAAGTTATTACTTCAATATAAAATATGTAAAATTGATATGTATGAAACTGATTTATGAAATGGAAAGCTAATGTTTTAGTTTTATTATTAAAGCCTGAGTGGTAGTACCTGCAATCATATAGTTGCATTCCAACGATCCAATCTATCTATCGCTTTCGGTCGCATTTTTAATGCCGCTAAACGTCATAGCGGGCGAAATCATATCTAAAAACTTCAAGGGGCAATACGCGTCATATTCCATGTCACTTTTACATTCATCATTCGAAACCGGAACGCGAGAGAAATAATCGGCAATTAAATTATTAGCGCTCGAAGTATACTGTATAGTTATACGCTGCCAATATTATCGCGTACCTTTGTAGGCGCAACGCTGTCGTTACGGGAAGACTTTTTATTATTAATAATCGACACTAGGGGTCTATGACGCAGTAATTCATGAAGCTGGCTCATATTACTAGACGCGTTGGGGTATAAAGTTTCTATAGTAGTTGACTACAGTGAGAAATCTCTTTATTTCTGTTACGTTTGACGGCTCGGGCGCGTTAAGTATCGCCTTAACTTTAAAAAAATCGCGTTATCTTCCTTTGATAATTGTCCATTCGCTTATTTTATGATCAAAAGTCCCTATGCTATTTATAAACGACATTTTTATTTTTTATAATTGCACGTGTTGGGTTCTTTCCGCTCGACACCACTGATATGTATGCAACTTACGGAGAGGACCAGCGACAAGGAAACACGAACGACAGTTCGTTTATTACTGACTCAATATGCACGGTGCACCGCAATATACATCAAAAATACAAAAAAAAAATGCAATCTTAAGTGTTCAGGATATAATTTCGGCTCACAATTAAAGTTTTGCAAGTAATTATAAAAAGTGACAATGATTATTCTGTAATAAGTAAATTATTGTTCTAATAAAATGGTTATATAATATAATGCTCAAAGAAAAAATATTTAAAAATCCTGTTATAAATGCAAATCTACATCATCATGCGTGTCACATATTTAGCTCCGTACTAAATAAATTTAATAAATTCTTTATGATAATTTAAAAATCACTTATTATTCAAGCACAAATTAATTCTACATTTAGTGCACGAAATTGTGGAATAGCCTTTACATTTGGGAAATTTTCACCGGAGTAACCCATTCACTTTGGGCCTATGTTTAGAACCATCTTTTCTTAAGTATTTTACTTAATCAGTCTGTTTCTCTCATAATAAAAAAACTTTATTTTCTAATCCGAGGGTAGACTCCGTTCATATGCACTATATCCGATTTGAACTGGATTATAGTCGTCGTCTACAGCACTGTCATGGCCGTCAGCTTGTAAACATCTAAGGCAGATGAATTCTATTTGTAAAACATCGCTTCCAGAACGAATTCGACAAATGTAATTTTGACAGACATTGCATTTAATCCAGGCGTCATCTCTTTAAACAATGACAAATTCTACACATCTGATTCAATCGATTCATTACACTGATTACAGTAGTGACAGGCGTTACATTATATTGTAATTTTGTGGTGGCTATTTATTGCAACTGCATTAAGATTGACTTTCTTTATTAACTTGTACAGAACCATTCTGGACGACGTGCGAGGACAGAAGGGAGGACCAAGACATGACAATAGACAAGACTCATTGACAGATGACATTATGTGACACATTAGTACATTTGATGGTCCTGGCTTGAGTTCTATAACATCCCTTGCTATTTTACCTTTTTTTGTTTTAGTGGTGTATATATTGAGCTTTTGTGTTTGATTTTTTGTGTTTCATGTTCTTAATAAACTGCATCGTTTTCTAGGGTGGTTAAATTTTCTACGCCGATGTTGCTTTTGAAGAAAACACTAATTATTTAGGAAATTATTATCATTTCTCTTTATTATGATAATATGGTATGGTTCAATTATGGAGTTTCAATTATCCTTCGGAATTCTGGAAGCCATTGGGAGCGATAATTGTTATCATGAAGAATTCTTAAAATAATTATGGTCAATAAGTCAATGATTTATCTCATTATCAACTTATCTTCGCATGAGTTGAGAATTGACTTTTAAAATGAACATGGCACACATGTTATTTATCAAAATCTTTATTTCGTAGAAGATCGCAGTTTCAAGTGAAATTTGAATCTTTCCCACGTTTGTGAAACTTATGTAAAAATACTTCTCGCGTATTCGAACAGCCTGGCATACAATACTTGTAATACGTTTCGTGATAATAAGTTATTATTTAAATGGAACATAATTAAGGAAAATTAATTTAGTACTATGGATTCAATAAACGAAACAACAACATAAAATTAAGTAACGATTGTCGTAGATGACATTAACAGGACGTTGACTGTTCCACGTTTGTGAAACTTATGTAAAAAATCTTTTCGCGTATTCAAACAGCCTGGCATGCAATACTTGTAATACATTTCGTGACAATAAGTTATTATTTAAATGGAACATAATTAAGAATTAATTTAGTAGTATCGATTCAATAAACGAAACAACTACATAAAATTAAGTGACAATTGTCGTAGATGACACTAACAGGACGTTGACTGTAAGCGACGAAGAATCGTCTGGAGCGGGACGAAATGTGAAAGGAAAAAGCAAGTATCTTTTTTTAATTTGCTCGTTCTGATTGGTGTCTAATACAACTTCTAAGGCGGATTACCCCCAGTGATAGTTTTTAAGAAAAGAAATTAGAACATATTCTTGTCCAGAAATTCAGTGTCAGGGTTTTTTCGCTGATAATCCAAGTTTTAAGTAAAGTTTGAGTCTTTACACAATTAGAAAACTAATGTAATAATTTCGCGTATTAGAACAACCCGGCACGCAATACTTGTAAGACATTTCGTGAAAAGAAGTTTGTTATTATTTAAATCTTTTAATGCTTCAGTATTAGATCGACGTTCAAGAATTGCCTCTGCCAAACCTGAAGGTTTTTCTGGTATTATAGCAATTTCACATTTAAAAGGTCACAATCCAACTGACAGTACGTGTGTCACAATAACGACAAGTAATTTGAAAACTGCTTTCTGAGTTTGATAAGATGTATTATAATTGTATCAAGGATACAATACAAAAGCAATAAGTAATATTTTCTCAATCTACCAAAAACAAAGCTAACCTTGAAAAAGAAGCTATCATGTTCTATTCTATTTTTTGTCTCCAATATTGCACTTTAATTCATACGCTGACTCTATTTCTCTCGCTGAAATGATATTAATATTCTTTCTAGTAGTTTTAGTTAGATATATCTTTATACAACTCGAGAACACTAGTGGTGGGGAGTGACATGGCGTGGCCTGCATATGTCGCTTAATTGTTTAAGTTGAAAAAAATACTTACAGGTTTATAAAATAGAAAAATTAAAAATATATACTTTTTACTCTCAAAAGTATCATTTTTACCCCCAATTGGGGTAATTTACACCGGTTCCCCGTTGATTGGAATAATGAAAAAAAGAGATTTTTCGAAATAGTTAAGGTGTAGCTTCCCTGCAAATCTAAGATTATACTACCATTTAGCAAGAGAGAACATGCGAATTAGAATCTATTAACTAAAGAAAGAAATTAGATCTTTTATGGATCTTTCTTTTGAAATTTATTTTCAAATTCTAGAATTTTTAACTCTAATTTTCTATTCTCTTCATAATAATTTGCAATAGCTTATTTTTTTCTTTTTGAGATGTCCTCACACCAGCAGTAATGGTTGATGTTTTAGCTTTTATCAAAATTTAAATGATGTTATTGTCACAGGCACCTTTGCTTGTTGCAGATTTAAAAAAGAATTTTTGCTGGGATGTAGCGGGCAGTAAAGGAAAAGGTGTTGATGAAACAGTTTTAGCAAAAATTTTAACTGGTTCCTTAACCACCTCCACCTCGACTGCAACCTCCAGCTCGTCTGCAACCTTCACCTCGTCTGCAACCTCCACCTCAACTGCAACTTCCACTTCGTTTGCAACCTCCACCTCGTCTGCAACCTCCACCTCGTCTGCAACTTCCACCTCGTCTGCAATCTCCACCGCGTCTAACCTCCAACACTTCAACCACAGCATCACCACCATATAGCCATATAGTGGAGTAATCCGATGCAAGTCGGATCTAATATAGCTTAAACTTTGTCAAGAGCATCGTCCGGTGGAATTTTTCCCGGTTTCTTACCTCCTGACTTAATATTTTTGAGTGAAAACAATGAGCATTTTAATATAGAACAAACTTTAATATGATGGTACTTTGGATGAAATGATGATGATGATGATGTGTTGGAATTTCATTTTACATGATCCATGGTACTGGAAAATAAATCATAATTTAGCCATGGAAGTACGAGAACATGTAACACCTAACTTTTTTTTGACTTACTTTGTTATACAATAAGCACTGGATTATGACAATATTTAAGATATAAGATGAATATTTAAGTAAAACTAAAAAAACTATGATACAAAACATATTAATTAATTTCTAACATTCTAATATTAACAAACTAAACTAAATAATTAGCCAGTGAACCCACTTAGAGCGATTAATATACATATGATATCTGGTTTACATGCATCTAAGCTTTCATGAAAGTGAATTTTAATTCGTAAATCGGTCCCGCATTTCTGAGGATCTAGGTCATCTGCTTCCACCTATTCCGATTCAAAGTAGCTCTCACCGTCTGATAGAATTTGGATGAAGAGGTGAGGTGACTTCTTTTACTTGGTCATACTATCGTGTTGGCGATCGGCCTCGTAGTATTTGGCCTTCTGTATTTCCAATAATGACGAGCTTTTCAAGGTTGCCATCTCTTCGCATTATGTAGCCGAAATATGAAAGTATAACGGACAAGCAGGTTTATATGTCGGATTGGATCGGATCGGATTTATTTATATGGAGCATTCTCCTCCAGCACCACATTTCGTTTACTTACCATAGAAGGTTTAGTTACCTTAATGTTATTATTTCTTTTTGTGGCCATCCTTTTACGTGCCGCCTTTTTGAGATTTTCCCATTTATGTTGCAACGTTCCCGGCTTGCGTGGTAGTTCAGCAATAGCGACTATACTAAGGACAACAGGATATGACACAATAAACTCGATTACATGAAGAACTCCGTTTGTCGTAAGCGATTGATGATAATTGGTGATGGCAACTCGGATCTAATATGGCTGCAACTTTATCCTGAGTATCGTCTGTTGGAAGATGTTTCGGTTTCGTATAAATTATTGTATTACAAATTAGTATCTATTAGTATTAGTAGTAGCAGTACAATCGCCTGGTCTAACAGGTCAGTTACGTTGTTTTGGAGTTAGGCAAACCATCCGCCAAAGATTTTGTGAATGTTCCGTTATTTTCTAGCATTAACTGGTATACTCGTAAACGTTGTCCAGCGATGCTTGTGCTAGCGCACAAGCATCGCTGGACAAGAATCGCTGGTTTCTAGATAAGCAACTCCTAATAATGTAGGACTCCTCACATTATTTTGAGGATTAATAATTAACAGGTACAGGTGGCTCCTAAAAACCCCTAGGGCTCCATACCCATAACAAGTGATAGATGACTTAGGCTCCAAGGTCGGTGATCCATTAATCTCCTTTAGATTGGCAGCACGTTTGTGATATATGTCTATGGTGTCCTTTTCTGTTACAATATAGACATCATTTTACGTTTTTGTTTAGCTTGTTTGATGTTATTGCGCTAGAACTTGATGCTTCAATATCTGACGTGGACGACGGCTCTCCCAATGATTCCAAAGGACGGACTTTATCTAATAAATCGCTAAAAGGACCGATATCAGTAGGGGGTACTTTCGTCTTAACGTCTGTTCTCAATAACCTATATATAAATATACAGGCAATATACTTAATAATGATCGTTTCTAACACAAACTTGTGTATAGACTTGCGCTCACCTGCACAGTCAGCGAACTACTGAACCTCGTACGGCTGTAGTTTTGGAGCGAACACCGAGCGTATAGCTTTTAAGTGCAGCCGGCCACGTTTTAGTTTCCGACCAAACGCCACGTTTAAGATTTTCCATTTAGTCCGCAACGTCTCCGGCTTGCATAATAATTTTGCAATGGATGCATTAAAAGCATCCGTAATTTGGCTCCTAGCGACCACGCTAAAGACATTCGAATGTGACACAATCAACTCGATTAGATGAAGCACTTCTCGTAAGCGGGTGACGGTAAAGGTGGTAATCTGGTAGTTTTACATTGACTTTTCAAAACTATTGAATCATAAAAATATGAATTATTATTTATTATATGATCAGTACACCCACTATCTAAAAGCCAATTGATTTCGCTGTTATTATTAGACTTTTCTGTTTCAATAGACCCACATACCTGAATTATTTCTTGATTACATACTTGAGCTGTCCATGACTCCGATGAACAGTTGTTTGAAGATTCACCGCTGTATTGAACTTGACCCTGAAATGATATTTTCCTCTAACATGGCTATGACCTCTGTATAATCTACCTTCTGTCTTAACCTCTCTGTAGTCTTCGCTGACCTCTGAAACCTTGTTGTCCTTGATTATATTTCTGACCGTACCAGCAGTCCTTCTTGAGATGACCAGTCTTTTCGCAGATAAAACATTGAGCTCCAATTTTGGTTGTAAATGTACCGATATTGTTTTTCTTATTCGAGTCACTGGTGGCCATATTTTTTTTTAGATTTTAGAACATACATAATCAACTGTCCTTTGTTCTTCCGGAATCACATCAAGAAAATCTCCGATATAACTATATATCTTAGTGGAAGTGCTCTGAGTAAATACCTTAATTTCTCAGGGTTATCTATTTTTCCTTCGGCCCCTTTAAAATTATTTATTGTCTTCTCCAAATCAACAAAAAATCTTTTACTGTATTAAATTTTATTGGTTAGTCTTATCTCATCAATTTTTAAATAATTTATAGAATTCGGCGTTACTTTGCGCTCCGTCCATAATACAAAACTAATGAGAATATTATGCTCATTATTATTTATAATATTTTCCATTTTTAAAAGTTAAAAAAAAGTTTTTATATTAAAAGAAGCTTGAAACAAGTTTAGTCGGTTTTGAGCATGGACGTGTGTATTCTTTATCCAAGGTTTTGAGCATCAACATAAACTTATCTATGACATAAACTTACTATCTATGACATAAACTTATTATTATTATAAAACAGATTATGAATTTGGGAACAATCTGTGTCGCTAGAGACTAAAAATAAATAATATCGGGATAAAGACATGAAGACAATGTTCACTTAACTGAGAATTAAAATTCAACTATTTTATTTGCTTAAAACGCATGCACAACTTAAAAATTCGTAAAATCTTAGCAAATTAATTTACTGATATAAAATAAATACTACTTAAACATAAAAAAATAACTTAACATATAAATATTGACGAGAGAAATACGTATGGCGGCAAGCGAACTTCCAAAAAAACCGAAACCAAATTAAAATAATTTTATTATTATAAAATCACAAAGACTTAAGATAATTAAAAATACGTTTCACTCCGATGTGAGGATAAAGAGTGCGGGGCATTGTGTATCGGAATGGGTCGGAGACGGCGAGGCGAGCGTTGCGCAATCCTATGTCCCACGGTCTTACGGCAAACACCTGCATTCCGCGAAACGTGGGTGGTCCCGGCATCGTCGGAAGCATCCATGTTGCCTCATAGCGTAATAAGAGCGATAAATTAAGTTAATGTTTTTGTCAGATATGTCTAGCTGTACTTTTAAGTTATGAGTTTTGAAACTGTTTGAGATTTGAATCTGTCAAACACTTGTCTAAGGGCCCTTACGCACTAGCGGTTGGCCGCTAGGCGGTAGACTCGAGCGGTCCAACCGCTTAACGCGGTTTCTTCGCGGTTGGCCGCCATAGCGGTCAGCCGCGATGAAACCGCGTTAAGCGGTTGGACCGCTCGAAGGCGCGTGGCCCATAAATAAAATGGACGCCGTCGAGATAGCTTGTGTTATTTATTTTTACTCCCGAAAACAACGAAAGAAATATAAAAAAAGATACTGGATTCATCCTTTACTAGAAACACGCAACGAATTCGGCCAGTTCGCAAGTTGTTTTCAAGAACTGAAGAAGCACCAAGATAAATTTTTCGGCTATGTTAGAATGAGTGTTTCGTCATTTGAAGAACTACAAACAGTTTTATATGACACCATCAAAGGACAAGATACTAAATTTCGTGATTGTATCCAACCCGAAGAGAAATTAGTAATAACATTAAGGTAAGTATGATAAAAATAAAAAAAGTTTTAGTAGTTATTATGTTTTAATTTTAATCGCAATGTGGGTTTATAATTGAATAAAAAAAGTAGTAAACTATAACTATTACTGAGAATTATTATCATTAAAAAGATCTAGATAATCAGATTCTTGAGATATCTGTGAATATGTTGATTCAGGAGACATTACAGATTGTTCTTGATTACATGTTCCACGGTGTGTAGGTGGAACTGAGGGCGGTGGTGGTGGGTTATTATTTCTAGCAAATGATGGTGTCTGATATCCTTGGGATGGCCCTTGGTTGTAGTTAAATGGTCGTACGTAATCCCAAGTAGAGTTACAGTAGTTGTATCCAGACGTTTGGGCTTCAGTAATGACTTGCATTATTTGAGATTTTGTACGTAGGCGTATATGTTCAGGCACTTTTTTTATTTCACTAACCAACGACAAAAAGAAAAGTCTATCTTCATCTTCTTCCGCCTTTTTCAACTCTACATTCTTATTTAAGACGTTAATCAATTCAACTCCTATATCATCTTCTTTATTTTTCTTTTTTTTTCGTTTTGGCGGTGGTACTACGACTGGGTCAGCTACGTTTTCTGTTTCATTTCTTTCATTTTCTTGCCTTTGCATGCTTGAATCAGTTTCATTGATAGATACTGTGTCCTTCAAAAACATTAAATTATTGTAAAATATGTATTGAGTCTTTTTCTTAGCCGCTGACCCACTCCTGGTAACATTGTCCTTTAGAGCTTTCACGAAATTATCCCTAATGTTCTTCCATTTCTTTTGTAATTCTTTTCCTAGAACAATACAACAAACAAGTTAATGATTTAGTCATAAAGTAATAGATTTGTTGTAATTCGTGTGACATGTGCAATAAAGAATATACATAGGTCATTGAATTCAATAAAACATGTAATAATAATAAAATGTTTGTTTCAGATATTTTGCAACAGGTTGTACATTCACGGAACTACATTATACATTCAAAATTGGAGTAAGCACTGTAGCAGAAATCGTACGAGAAGTTTGTTTTGCAATTTGGTTTTGTCTGAAAGATATTTGTTTGCCTGAACCAAACAAAGACGCTTGGAAAAAAATTGCCAATGATTTTTTTCAAAGAGCAAATTTTCCTAACTGCTTAGGTGCTGTTGACGGCAAGCACATACGATGCATTGCACCTAATAACAGTGGCTCGATGTGTTTTAATTATAAAAGTTTTTTCTCTTTGGTTTTATTAGCAATATGCGACAGTAATTATAAATTTGTTATGGTTGATATTGGAGCTTTTGGTAAATTCAGTGACTCGTCAATATTTCAAAATTCGGTTTTCTATGAAAAAATGCAAAAAAACCAATTGGATATTCCAGAGCCACAACCGATTTCACAAAGCAGCGAGACATGTATCCCATACGTATTTGTAGGCGACGAGGCATTTGCGTTATCTACGAATTTAATGCGCCCATACGCAAAAAAAGATTTGGATGAAACCAAAAGAACGTTCAATTACAGGCTTTCTAGAGCAAGAAGATATGTAGAATGCAGTTTTGGAATTTATGCAAACAAGTGGCGTATATTTCATAGACCTCTAAATGTTCAATTCACTCTAGCAAAAGATATCATAAAAGCTACTTGTGTCTTACATAATTTTGTAAGAGATCGAGATGGCTATTGTTTCGACGACTCACTCAGTTGCCCTTTGCCAGAAAATGTAACACAGGAAGGGTTAAGAAGGAACAATAAAACTGCGTTGAGATACAGAGAATTGTTTGCCGAATATTTTATGACTGATGGGAAATTAGAATGGCAAAGAAATATGATTTAACTGAAAATAGACCTATTTATTATGTTCTAAGATGTTTAAAGTATGTTTAGTTTCGTTTAAAAATATGTAACAATAATAATAAATACTTACCAAGACTTTTTTTTGCCTCTGTTGTCATCTCTTCTTTTCCAAAAATATCTACTAATTCTTCCCACTGTTTCCGTTTTAAATCTCTATTCTTATAAACTGCTCCTTCACAATTCCAAATAGCTTCTCGTTGTTGAATTTCAACAATGAATTTCTCTGTGTCGAAGTTCATGGCTGCGCAACTCAAAACACGTGCATACTTCACCGGCGGCTCGCCGCAAACTAACCGCCAGTGCGTATACACAAGATGGCGGCTAGCCGCGAAGCGGGCCGCGGCCCTCCATTCAACCGCCGCGGTTGAAATTTTGTGGCGGTTTAGTGCGTACGATCATAAGCGGTTGCATATTAAACTGGAAAAGCGGCTAGCCGCGCGGTTAGCCGCCCCCGCGGTTAGCCGCTAGTGCGTAAACGATTTAAGTTTCTCAATGTGTTCCTGTAGTGAAGTCGAAATAATTATTACGACATCTAAGTGTGTAAAAACGTTGTCTATTCATCTCAGAATATGGTCCATAAGCCGTTGAAAGGTACTAGGAGCATTCTTTAAACCGAATGGCATCCTAAGGAATTCATAATGTCCTCTTTTTGTTGTAAACGCAGTTTTTTCTATGTCTTCAGGGTGCATTTCTACCTGATGGTAGCCACTAGGCAAGGTCGAGAGTCGTAAAGTATTGTGCTCTAGTCTGTTGAGTATATCGTAAATGTTAGGTAATGGGTACTTATCTTCTACTATTCGTTCGTTAAGTCTACAATAGTCGATAACAAGTCTCCACTTAACTTTACCGGAGGAGTCTGGTTTTTTCGGGACTATGTGAACGGGGCACGACCGTGGAGATATGCTTTCTTGTATTATTCCCTATTTTAAAAGATTATCTACTTGGTTCTGTATCTCTTTACGTTGTTATGGAGGTTGTCTATGACTTCGTACAAATATCGGAGTCTGGTCAGTTAGTCTTAATTGATGTTTAACCCCGTGAGTGCAAGAGAGTGGAATATTTTCAGATAGATTTTTTAGATATCAAATTATTGTTATTTTTTCAAAAATATAGGACTTAGCAGTTTTTTAAACACAGTAATATTATTTGTTTCCTTTAGACTATTGGGCAAATTATTGTATAACTGCGCTCCTTCAAACAAATTGGTTTTTTTTCCATAATTATTTGTTCGGGCATACCGTAAGCAAATTTTGTTTGTTTCGTAGATTATGTTTAAAAGTTCTATAAGTTAGTGTAATATTTGAATGTGATGTTTTGTTTAATAGTTTTTTAATTAAAATAAACGTGTTGTATGAATATAGCTGCATAATATTAAATAACTTCGTTTTAATATATAATTCTTTAGTAGATGTTAAATAATTGTAATGGGATAAGGCCTAGATTAACTTATTTTGAATAATCTGTAGTTTTTTAAATTGCGTCGTCGAAGCATTTCCCCAGATTTCTACTAATTACTCTAAGTGAGGCTATGCTAGGGCGTTATAAATTGTTTTTCGTATTTTGTGTGTAATGCAGTTTAAAACTTTACGTAATGCTCCAGTAAGTAATGTCAATTTCGAGACCAGTTGATCAATATGGGGGCCCCATTAATTAATTTATATCACATAGTTTCGGATAAATCTAAAGATCAAAAACATATACAAAGATTGTTGTGACAAAGTGTAAAAACCATCAATTAAGTAATGTAAACAAATATTTAATTTCATTCCTTTAAAATTAATGTGCGATAGCGTCATTAGTATGTAATAAATAATAAGGTAAATAACATTTAAATACATCTTTTTCGACACTGAATCTAACAATTACTTTAGAAATATGTTTCAACTCTGCAAAGTTTATTAACAAACCTGCGCCCAAGTGTCAAATAATGCTTTAGAAGTAGTTTTAACATATCTTCGGAAGGACCGCCAGCAATGAATGTCTTCAAGATAATAGTCATCTGAAGTCTTTTCAATTACTAGCTATATTTTATAAGTGTAACAACGTCGTCACCAATGTATGCATTGATTAGATCTTGCACAATATCAGTGGAGACGCCGACCTTAGCAGCAGACATTCTGCTTGTCTGCGCTCGTAAACATGCTTCAGCACGGGCAGCGGGTTTAAGCAAGGGTTGAACCCTAGCCTTTCTCCTATTCCTAAACTCACGAAGTTGAGTCTTGCTATACTGAGGATTAGCGTCTTCAGAAATAGCGATCTTCTTCTTCGGAGGTTTTGCCGCTTTCGCAGCAAAAGTAGGCTTCGGAGAAACATCCGAAACAGTAGCTGTCTCGGGAGCTGCCACAGATGATGAAGATGAACGCGGTCGCTTGTTAGGTGCAGACTCACTAGCTGCGCATTCAGCGGCCCAGTCCATCGTAGGTCCGTCAGATTGCCCCAAAAGAGGACAGTCAGGAGATACTGGTTGGACCAGTTGCACACCGACATCAAATCCAACGCAGCACTAGGATTCACCAGCGATCCACGCTGGTAAACGTCCAGATGCGATGTCGTCCTCAAACTCTTTAATTGCGACAGGTATCAGCGCTTTAGCAATCGCTGCCGAATCATCATGAAACTTATCAACCCAAGCTTTAGAAGTCTTAGGTATAATAAGTTTATTCCTAACAAATCGGTCAAAACCATATTTGTCAAGAACCAAACCTGCAAGAATGACATCATATAGAGTAATGTTTCTCTCAAGAGCGTCGATCTGTTCGAGGCTACCACTAAAGTCACAAATAGAATAGTTGAAGTTACAGATCTGTAGTACTAGAACATACCGGTCGAAAACCTCTTGAGGAAGATCCATCATAGAGAGAGGATCAATTATAAACGTTGCAGGATGACGTGAAGACATCTTCTCTGCAGGAGCAGTCTTTTCGGCTTACCCTTAGCAGGGATCAGCTTAGAACCAGATGCCTGAGTGGAGGACATCATTAACGTATGGTAAATTACCTGGTACTGAATGGTATCCGCTTAACAATTACTAGTCTAAGAAAAAAAGCTATAAAAATATTAACTAAAAAATAAGAAAACTATGGATATAAAAAGATATTTCACCATTATTAAAAGATATTCAATAAAAGTTAGTCAGATTTGATCCTTCAAGATATTCGATAAATCATGTTCATTTTTCACCAAAATAAGTGAAGGTCCTTCTTTTTTCCGCAATAGAATCTTGCCATTGGATAACCAGCAATATTTATATTCATTAACCTTAGCGAAATCCAGTTCCAAAAAAAAATCCAAAATCTTTTCATTCTGGCAGATAAGTTTTCCGAGATGAAAATTGGTAACGGTTTTCCTTTGATTTTAAGATGTTCAGTTGTAAGCCTGGAGTAAGACTTATTGAATTGTTTATACAATTTTATTAACTACTCTTTCAGAAGAACACTGGTAAGGTTAACTATCGGCCGAAATTAATAATCGATCTAATCCAAAATCTTAAAATTTTAGATCGCCAATAATCTCTAGATTACGAATAAAGTGTGCCAATAAACAATCTGTAATCTGCAATCTCAATCCGTCAAACCGATCAATCTTTGGGAGGACAAATCTCAGATTGAGGATTGACCTCTGTTTGAAAATGATGTTTTGAGCGTGCCAATAACATATCTGTTGCGTTTAATCTGTGATGTTTAGATTATTGTAATCTGTACTCGCAATCTGACAATTTCGGGAGATTTCGATACTTTTTTACGGATTTATTTTCTAAAAAATGGCGCAGGAGAACATTATTTCCAGTGATAGTGATTTGGAAGTCCTTGCTCAATTATCAGATTGGGATAGAAGCTCTTCTGATGATGATCACCAATAATAACAATTTCTGGTTCTCTGTCGCCACAGAAAGGAACAACAAAACCAGTGCCAGTACTCCCAAGCAAATCAGACACTTTGTCCAAAATGACATCAGGAGGAATATATTCCGGAATTCCACCACCAGTCTGCAAAAGTATTACTTGTTTAGCAATTTAAGATTTAATTAACTACTGATGTTTATTACATCAGTAGTTAGTTTAATAAATACAAAATATTGATAACAAATCAATACTTACTTGGATACGGCTCATCCTTATTTTTGTGCTGCGTTTACGGGCATTTTTTTTTAATTCTCCCATTTTAAACGCAGCTGTTGGGGCGTGCGTGGACACAATGTGGCCGTGGCATTAAATTTTTTTGATATTTCGAGCCATTCGTCCGTTTTCTTTTTATTGTTGGTGGCGTTGGTAGTTTTTGATAAGATGTAATTACTTTTTTCAATTAATCCCACCAGAAATGTAGTTTCATCTTTGTTCAAAGGTTTACCTCTTACCTAGAATAACGAATGCAAATATTTCGTCAATAAATGTACAAAGAAGAATCATTTAATGTTAAAATGCAACCTCTGACATACTTAGATTATCTGAGTCCATTATCTTAACGTACAACGTAATTAATAATAACTTTTATCTTTTTTCAAATATAGAAGCTAAAAGTAAACTGCGATTTCAACTTTCGCGGAATTTATGTAGATAAGCAACAGATATACATAAATGGCTACCCAATAGAGATGTGTCAATCAATTTTCAAGATGTCATCGATTTTTATATTAGTCGACTATTTTTTCACAATAATCGATTTTTAATGTATTTTTTTTAATTTTTCGATTCGATTTTTTACTACATTATAAATTTTTTTTTTTAATCTATTCTGCTTTATTAGATATGGTACGCATTGAAACCTACTTTCTATTAACTTCATATGCTTAAATTTTTTATGTATATTGTTAAATAATTTTTTGGTGCCTGTTGTGACACCTTGATAAGTTGTACATGTTAAATTATTTTTTGTTTTAAATTATTATTATATGAAAGTTATCAATTTAGCAATAACTGGCTGTCCAAATAAATAAATCTATGTAGCCAAACTACACACTTCAATCGAATTTAACAAAAAGTGCATCTGTTATTATCTATTGTTAGTTAGCCACTTTAATAAGCTTTTATTCTAATTAATTATTAATTTATAAAAGGCAACTTCTCAAATAGTCCGAAACCAATTAATCGATTATCGATTTTTAAAAGTTCGATATCTTTGAAGGACAAAAAACAATTATACAGGGTGTTTGGAAGGTCGATGCAAAGCTGCAAACAGGAGCTAGTATAGACTATTTAGAACCATTTAAACTGAACTTATGTTAGGCGAAGTGCGACTATTTTTTTTTTTATAAAATTTTAAAGATTTTTGAAGAAAAATCCGAAGTTATGTCATTATTTGCTAATAATCGGCCATTTTGAAGCCAAAGTCAATTATTTTTTATTTTATTTTATTAAACTAATGTGTAAACAGTGTAATAAAACATGATTAAGGTATCTGTGTTAAGAGATATTTTTTTTACAGATATTTGAAGTCAATCATTTCTTTTAAGATCAGAGAAAGCTGATTTTTGATGGCATTTAAAAAAAAAATAGATTGTGCTTTTTTAGTTCAAACATTTTATTAAATATGCCTGGTCATTGTTCTTTATTTTGAGGTATCAACTATGCGGATAGCCCGCAAATTATTGAAATTAAGATCTACAAACTAAATTGCGAGAGAAAATTAAAATTTATAGGCGAAGTAATTAAAACAAAATTTTAATGAAAGTCATTTATTTTTCGTGTTCAAAATGTCCGCCGCGGTTTCTAACACAAGCACGGGCCCGACTTCTCACTTCTGTTGTCGTTATCTTTAACTTCATTTCCACTTTCATCGTCGCGAACGCTGAATTAATACTGTCAATTAATTCTTCTTTTGTGTTTATTTCCACATTTGTGTATATTAGCTCCTTAGCCCGACCCCACACGTAAAAGTCAAGCGGAGTCAGGTCAGGTGAACGGGCGGGCCAAGGGATGGGCCCATCTCTGCCGATCCAGCTATTGGGGAAACAATTGTTTAAGTGCTCCCGTACATTTAATGTCCAATGCGCTGGACAACCATCTTGTTGAAAAATGAGCTCTCGGTCGCTAACGAATATCAAGGCCCCAGACTCCTCTACAAGCTCTGGAAGATCATTTTGCAGGAATTCTAAATAATTATTTCCATTTAAATTATCTGGTAAGAAATGAGGCCCAATCAAAATTTTGCCAATAACTCCGGCCCACACATTGACCGAGAATTTCTTTTGGAATGATTTTTGCGTTTTCCAATGTGGATTATTATGTTTTTACTACCTCAACAGAAAAAGTTTATTGCCATCTCATTTCACACGTCACGCGTCGGCCTTTGTTAGAAGAGTCCCTTCAATCTTTCGCACGAGCTTGTAACCCGACCAATGTAAATGGACATGAAGTTGAAAATAACAACAACAGAAATAATAAGACGGGCCGGACCTGTGTTAGACACCGCGGCGGACATTTTGAACACGAAAAATAAATGATTTTCATTAAAATTTTGTTTTAATTACTTCGCCTATAAATTTTAATTTTCTCTCGCAATTTAGTTTGTAGATCTTAATTTCAATAATTTGCGGGCTATCCGCATAGTTGATACCTCAAAATAAAGAACAATGACCAGGCATATTTAATAAAATGTTTGAACTAAAAAAGCACAATCTATTTTTTTTTTAAATGCCATCAAAAATCAGCTTTCTCTGATCTTAAAAGAAATGATTGACTTCAAATATCTGTAAAAAAAATATCTCTTAACACAGATACCTTAATCATGTTTTATTACACTGTTTACACATTAGTTTAATAAAATAAAATAAAAAATAATTGACTTTGGCTTCAAAATGGCCGATTATTAGCAAATAACGACATAACTTCGGATTTTTCTTCAAAAATCTTTAAAATTTTATAAAAAAAAAATAGTCGCACTTCGCCTAACATAAGTTCAGTTTAAATGGTTCTAAATAGTCTATACTAGCTCCTGTTTGCAGCTTTGCATCGACCTTCCAAACACCCTGTATATTCATCGATTTTTTCTACTCCAGGTCACATTCCTACTAGCCAGAGACCCATAAAATCGTGACGTTACATTTCTATATATAAAGAAATTTGAAATATGTTATTTGCAATAAAATCTGTTCTTTAAAAAAAAATATAGGGTCTATATAATTAAAAGTTAAGTTTTATGAGAAATAAAACCGATTTAAATCATTTTTTAATTAAATTATTTTAAATGTAACATGCAAATCTTTTTATTGTATTGTGTAAAACGGAAATATCAAGAGGAAAAGATTGCTAGATATCTACAGTTTACGCAACACAACTGGAGATTGTCTGGTTTTCGATTTGTTATTGGCACACGGATTGGAGATCGATAAATATCAAAGATCGATATATATATCTTGGATTACGGATACATTATTAATTTCGGCCGTTAGTGTATAATTCTTTAGTAGGTGTAAATAATTGTAATGGAATAAAGCCTTGATTAATTTATTTTGAATAATCTGTAATTTTTTAAGTTGCGTCGTTGAAGCATTTCCCCAGATTTCTACTTAGTACTCTAAGTGAGACTTTGCTAGGGCGTTATTAATTGTTTTTCGTATTTTGTGTGGAATGCAGTTGGAAACTTTACGTAATGCTCCAGTAAGTGATGTCAATTTCGAGACCAGTTGATCAATATGGGGGTCCCATTAATTAATTTATATCACATAGTTTCGGATAAATCTTAAGATCAAAAACATATACAAAGATTGGTGTGACAAAGTGTAAAAAACATCAATTAAGTAATGTAAACAAATTTATTTAATTTAATTTCATTCCTTTAAAATTAATGTGCGATTGCGTCATAAGTAATAAATAATAAGGTAAATAACATTTAAATACATCTTTTTCGACACTGAGTCTAACAATTACTAGTCTAAGAAAAAACAAGCAATAATAATATAAACTACAAAATAAGAAAACTATGAATATATAAAGATATTTCACCATTATTAAAAGTTAGTCAAATTTGATCCTTCAAGATATTCGATAAATCATGTTAATTTTTCACCAAAATAAGTGAAGGTACTTCTTTTTTCCGCAATAGAATCTGGCCATTGGATAGCCAGCAATATCTATATTTGTTAACCTTAGCGAAGTCAGGTTCCAAAAAAAACAATCTTTTCATTCTGGCAGATAAGTTTTCCGAGATGAAAATTGGTAACGGTTTTCCTTTGATTTTAAGATGATCAGTTGTTAGCCTGGAGTAAGACTTATTGAATTGTTTATACAATTTTACTAACTTCTCTTTCAGAAGAACACTGGTAAGGTTAACTATAACTGTTTAAGAATTCGGATCGGATTTCGGAAAATATATAGGACTTTAGCAGTTTTTTAAACACAGTAATATTATTTGTTTCCTTTAGACTATTGGGCAAATTATTGTACAACAGCGCTCTTTCAAATTGCTTTTTTTTCCATAATTATTTGTTCGGGGATACCGTAAGCAAATTTTATGTTTGTTTCGTAGATTATGTTTAAAAGTTTAAACGTAACATTTTGTATGAATAGCTGCGTAATATTAAATAACTTCGTTTTAATGTATAATTCTTTACTAGGTGTTGAATAATTGTAATGGAATAAGGCTTTGATTAATTTATTTTGAATAATCTGTTGTTTTTTTCAGTTGCGTCGTTGAAGCATTTCCCCAGATTTCTACTAAGTAAGAGTACTTAGATTACCTCACTTAGGGAAGTGAGGTTTTGCTAGGGCGTTATAAATTGATTTTCGTATGTTGTATGGAATGCAGTTTAACGTTTACGTAATGCTCCAGTAAATGATGTCAATTTCGAGACCAGTTGATCAATATGGGGGCCCCATGTTAATTTATCGTCTAATATTAAGCCTAGTGTGATAATTAATCGCAGTAAGATAAGTAGATTAGCTAGCTAACAATTCTGTTTTATTGGTGTACAGCAAGCTAAAAATGGCGCCAAACTATCAATGTACCGAAATTAATAGGCGGAAAAAATTACAGTGAATAGGCATTTGCAGCGGGAAACTTCTTAATCCTAGAAGGGATCATGAAAAGCATCAAACCAGAGGTAGATTGAAGATTGCTTGCCGAGGATGATGCCAAAACTGAAGCGAAACTGATTCTCACGTTTGACTCTTCATTGTATGTACACATTAGAAATGTTTCAACTACCAAGCAATTAGAAGAATGTAAGGGCCTTACTTTATGATTCCGGATTTGCAAGAAAAATAAGCTTACTACGTAATTTAACTTCTATAAGACTCGAAAATTGTAGTTACATGATTGTATATATGATAGATTATAGAAACAGTTGCAAAAGTTGTGCAATACAGGTTTCCAATGAAACGACGAGTTTATTGGTTCATGATTACCGGCTATCTGAACAATAATGCCTCCATGATAATGACCATCGAACATTCAGGCATTCAAATAACAACAGACGCCATTTAAGAATATATACACTAGTACGCAAGATTTAAGCGAAAAATACGCTCAAGTTTGTAGTTTGTATAAATAAATTACACATTTCAGAAAAATATAGTAAACAAATTGCGAAGAAGAAATTAAAGTTTCTGACTTATCTAGTGTACTGGATATTTGTTAAAACATTAAATTATTATTATGCAAAATAAAAGAGCTTTCATACGCACAGATTGATACGAAAGAAACCCACTTTAAAAAAGTTTAATTTGAAAAGTGCAGCAAAGATATATGCTGCCAGTCATGAATGATGACGAATCAGCTACAAAACAATTTATTTCTAATATTAAAATGTACAACGAAATGTTAGACCACGATAGTAAACTTTATTGTATTTAAATCCAGGTTATCAGACTTTGTCAAATTACGTTTATGTCAAAATTATTTCTCATTTCGCAACGAGTCCGATGATACTAATGTACCCAGGATCCATCATTGATGATACTAAAATGAATCTAAATAAATGTAATTTAATATTTATAGCACAATAATAGGATAAATAAATAACAATAAAATACACATTATTTTAAAAGCATTCTGAAAACATAGCAATAGAGATAGAATATATCAAAAATTATTCTTTAAGTTTTTTCAATTCTATTTCCAAAATTTTGAATTTTATTTCTTCTTGCTGCACATTCAGCTTTTCTTGTTTGAAAATCTCCTTATCTTGCTCTTCTTTAATCTTTGAGATCTGCATTTATGAATTAGGTATTACTAGTACTACTGGTAGAGAACCGCGTTGGCTTCGCCCGCGTGTAAATCAATGTGTCTCACAGTTTTACCCGCGTAAATACTGACCCTGAATGTACTATGAACCTAGTTATGAAAGACACAGCCGAAGGACCCAAAAAAAAACAAATATACTTAAGAAGATTTATTATTATAAAAAAATACAAAATTAAAATACAAAAATTAAATTAATAAGAATGTCTAAACTAACGCGATGTTAGTATCAGAATGCCTCAAACCGTTTCCCACCGTTCCCGGCATTCGTTCGTTATATATGTCGGGGATTTAGATGGGTTTTTATTGTAAGCGACTTCGGCGTTCTCTATATTTCCAGTCATAGAATCAGTGCGCACATCCGGCGCCGTCGAGTCTCAGATGTCCAATCTGTCATGTCACAATCACAAGCGACAGCTATTAGACAACCTTGACTACTGACTCCATGATTCGGCTAAAGTATCCCAAATGATAACAGATGTAACGCCATCTGTCCGGCAGTTAAACAAGTCTATTATTATCTTCACTTCTCCGACATATATATATAGAAGTATCAGGAAGCCTTTATAGAAGCATCGGGGAGCCTTCCATGACGGTCTAGGCTATTGTCCTCCATTGTGGGCGCGATAGTGGCAGTAACTCGGAAATAAAACCACGCTTGTACGATGCAACAACTAGTTATTTAGTTTCAATACAATGTACTTCGCAATACAATACTTAACGCCAGATTTAATAAGATCAAGAGCCAATAGATTAGAACTTCGCCCGTCTTGACATAACAACCCACGTTACCATGCCAACGTCGAACTACTACTCTATTCGGGGTTACCCGCTCTTAATGTTAATTTCTCCTTAGTACGTTTTTCTAGTATAATCATTGGTAAAATAACAATCCCATAACTATTTGTAATAATTAAATCAAATAACTTAGTTCACAACTTATAATTACTCCACGCGCCGTCATATATATAATAAATTATAAATAATAAAATAAATTTGTCCAGATGTAGATTTTTCGTCCTAAGCAGCTTGGATTGCGTCTTTCAACGAGCAATAATTTATCTCTGAAATGATTGTGCTTAATCTACGATTTCTTAAGCCATCTGCAAATTGTTTTATTGGCATTATTTCATTGAGGTTTTAAAATATTGTAACATTGCACATAACCATCAGCTTGGGAAATTGTGAGATCCACGAATAATTTACTGACACACACGAGTTGATTCCTCATAATCACTCTTTAAATGTAGCCATTCGATGCAGTCACTAAATATCGGTAGTTCATGAGGCATAGCTAATCTAGTCAACATACGCTCTTCGTGCTGCGTAGATGACGTCACCATGATATCTTTCAAGGTGTGGGCTAGTGTCAATATGCTGCGACAGGCTGCGGGGGGATTGGTAACTGGCGAGATATGACTTCAGTCGTTCCCAGCTGTGGTGCCTCCGGTATCGTCGCTGCTGCCACCGGTTCATGCTCTAACCATTGTTCCACATTAGACTACCGGGTGTTGCATGTGGATGGAGCAGTTTTTGAACGTCTGGATTGGTTTTCTTGTTCTTTTTTTCAATCGATTGTATTTCTATTTCAGCCTTTGCACAAGCAGCTTCCAGCTCCAGATGTTTTCGTCGTACTCGTGAACATGTAGATTTTTTGGATGAGTAAACGGCCTTATTTTTGACCGATTGCTCCGTTGGCATTTTAAGCCTAGTGGTGGGGGGTTGGAGGATGGAGTCGCCCGCGTCCGCAGGAAATACCTTCTACTACCCTGCACGTATCCTCTGGGTGGTGCCAAACGAGCTTGACAATGCCGAGCAGCGGGCGGCAGAAAAATGACCCGTTCCTGACCAAACCTCACGGTCAGAAGAGGCTACAGGGGCCTAGACGATTTACAGACCCTATAAACAACCTGGCGTAGAAGGCAAGGGGAAACCACTACGACTAGTTCTCCCAAGAGAATGTCCCGACCTCAATAATGACAAGTACGAATAAGAAAAATGCGAGGTCGGATGATCCGATTGACAACCGGCGCTCGATGATTCCCGGGTCATCGAGTGTGAAATTGGCTACCGAAGGCGTCGTCAGAGTTTGTCATCAGGCTCAGACGGCAGCAAATGTTACTGATGGCCAAATAGGTAAAATGCAAGCCCGTACTTTGAATCGAATCGGTACGTGGAATACTAGAGGCCTACTAGAAGATGGTAAGCTGAACATCGTCGAAAAGGAGATGGTTTCACATAACATAACAATACTAGGACTCTCAGAAACACATCTTAAAGGAGCAGGTCACTTAGAAACGGAAGAAGGTAATATTCTGTTTTTCTCGGGTCATGAATCAGCAAGTAAAAACGGTGTTGCCGTTATAGTTCCGCGTAAACTGAAAAACTGTGTGGTGGGATACAACACTGTGAATGATCGTATCATGACTATTAAGTTGGCATGTAAACCCTTACCAATGAACATAGTCCAAGTATATGCACCTACAGCACAATCTTCAGAAGAAGAGATTGATAACTTTTATGGTACACTGGAAGAAACCATCAAATTACTACCACGACGAGAAGTACTGCTTGTCCTTGGTGACTGGAATGCGAAAATTGGAGACACCACTAAAGACGACCATATCCGCAAAACCGTAGGTAGTTTTGGACTAGGAGTACGAAATGACAGGGGAGAACGCTTCCTAGAATTTTGTATCGGCAATAAGCTTGCAATATCCAATACTTTCTTTGAACATCACAAACGTCGCCTGTACACATGGAAGTCGCCAGGTGATAGATATCGAAATCAAATAGATTACATCACCATAGATCAAAAATGGAGATCGAGCATAACAAATGCAAAGACATTACCCGGTGCAGATTGTGGTAGCGATCATCAATTGCTAGTGGCTGAAGTGCGAATACGATTGAGAGCCTCCCGAAAACCTGAACATAAACCTTTGAGACTTATGAAATCTGAGATGGAAGCTTTTAAAACAGTGACTGAGGCCAAATTTCGATACCTTGACCAGAATAAAAATGTCGAGAACAACACAGAACAGCAATGGTTAAGCTTTCAAAATATAGTTACGGATGCATGTAATGGTATAACTCAAAAACGCAAATGTAAGATTTTGAAAAAGAACTGGATCAGTGACGAGACTTGGGCTGCTATTGAGAGAAGAAAAGAACTTAAAGCTCTCTCTACGACTACACCGTCTAACAAACACAAATACAGTGGTTTGAGCAATCAAATCCAAAGACTCTGCAGACGCGACAAAAAAAATACCTGTCAGATATATGCCTTGAAATAGAAAGCCATGCTGAAAAACATCAAACAGCAGATCTCTTCAAAAAAGTGAAGCTTATCACTCGGCAGTGCAAGGTTAACTCATGGATGATTGAAGACAAAGACGGCAAGATGGTAAGTGAGATCGCAAAGGTTGCAGAAAGGTGGAAAGACTACTGCGCTGAGTTGTATTGCATGGACCATGTAACTACAGACCCAAATTGGAATTCCTTCACAGAAGATCTAGAACCAGAAATAATTTACTCAGAAATAGTAGCAGCTGTTCAGAAACTTAAGCTACAAAAAGCGGCTGGTATAGATAACATCACAGCTGAAGCTTTAAAATCTTTAGGGGAAAATGGTTTTGCAAAACTTTTACAACTGTGCAACTCGATATGGCGCAGCTGTCAGTGGCCCAAAGACTGGACTCACTCTTCAATACTACCTATTCACAAAAAAGGCGCAACAAAGAAATGTGATAACTATCGTACTATAGCCCTCATCTCACATACCAGTAAGGTACTACTTCACGTACTCAACAGCAGACTGCGGCACTTCCTGGAATGGCAAATCCCACAAGAACAGGCTGGCTTTGTCAAAGAGAAAGGAACGCGAGAGCAAATACTTAACATCAGATTATTGATTGAGAAGTTTTACGAATTTAACATCCCAGCAGTTATATGTTTCGTGGATTACCAAAAAGCCTTTGACTGCGTGAGTTGGACTCACTTATGGGAGGTTCTGAGGCAAATGGGCGTTCCCCATCATCTGATACACCTTATTAGGGCACTATATCAGTCGAGTCACGGTTCTGTTAAAATTGGCACAACAAGATCTTCGGAATTTAAGTTTGCTAGGGGAGTCAGGCAGGTATGCATCATATCGCCCATACTATTTAATATCTATGGTGAATTTATAATGCGCAAAACACTGGAGGGATGGGACGGTGGTGTAACGGTGGGAGGTAATAAAATCTCAAACTTACGCTACGCAGATGATACAACGTTAATAACAGCTAACGAGACCGAAATGGTAGATTTACTGCACCGTCTGGATACTGTTAGCCGGGACATGGGACTTAAAATCAACCAAGCCAAGACGATGATCATGATTGTTGATAGAGCCGGCACTCTACAAGGATCTACTTTAATAAGTCGATATGGCATAGTAGAGGACTTTAACTACCTTGGATCGATCATATCCAACAAGGGCGGCTCTGAAAAGGAAATCAGACGACGGATTGGCATGGCGAAATCAGCAATGAGCCAACTTGATAAGATATGGAAAGATCGAAATATTCTGAAAAGGACAAAAATCAAGTTGGTACGAACCTTAGTTTTTTCGATCTTCCTATATGGTGCTGAGTCCTGGATCCTCAAAGCAGCAGACAGAAAACGTGTTGATGCTTTTGAGCTGTGGTGCTGGCGTCGTATGTTGCGTATTCCCTGGACAGCGTTTAGGACCAACATCTCTATTCTAAACGAGGTACAGGTCAAAAAAAGGCTTTCCACCATCTGCCTCCAGCGAATCCTATTTTACTTTGGACACATAGCACGTAAGCCCGCAAATAACCTGGAGAAACTGTTGATAACGGGCAAAGTCGAAGGCAAGAGACCCAGGGGGCGGAGTCCAAAGAGATGGTTGGATCAGGTGTCCGAACACCTGGACACAAACATCAGCCACGCATTGCACCGCGCCGATGACCGAACCAGGTGGCGAGAACTTGTTTTTGAAAAAACTGAGGCAGGAGATCACGATGCTCAGCAGTGAGCGAACGGTTAAAGGAGGAGGAGGAGGTGGGGGGTGACATGGCGTGGCCTGCATATGTCGCTAAATTGTTTAAGTTGAAAAAAATACTTACAGGTTGTTCACGCCTGACAATATTTTAAGGCAATTGCGCACGCGACTGGTATCACGTCATCGAGCTCCGCTCCTATTGTCTGCTTATGACGTGATATAAAACTGGACACGGCCCGAGGGATTATAATTATATGTAATCGCATTGTTCGCAATAAACCGCACGTGGATACACATATCCGTATTTTCATTTACGCTTAAAATTGTACATTGTGATCCTTCGATGCTGGATTTAATTGAATATGGAATTACATATATGAAATATACAATATACGCAGACGTGGTAAGACGTGCCAGCCAAAAAATTACACCCTTCCTTGGATCATTTGTCTAATACTGTGCTGTTTTCAATTTTCAGTGTTTGCATACAATTACTTGAGTTCACATAAGGTATTGCATTTGTGAGTGACGAAAGGTTATATCGGGTATCACGGATCCGTAAGTACCTACTTGCAACTTTTCACTTTTGTGCTGTAATTATGACTATGTCTGAGCAATCTGTAGATTTGATGATAAAGGAGTTACGGAAAAAAGGGGTTTTATAAAAGGTCGATTAACAAACTTCAAAAAATACGTTTCGTCATTCGAACATGTTGAGTTAACAGTTAGTCAACGAGCAGAATTAAAATTGCGCATTGTGGGGGCTCAGAGATTGCTGGACGATTTCAATCATGTTCAAAGCCAAATCGAGGACTTGTATTCCGAGTCAGATGTTGAAAAATCTATAGCATCTCGCGTAGAATTTGAAAAAGAATATTACGTCGTTTTGGCCATGTTAGACTGTATTGTGAATCCGGAAAAAGATACAGATCAATCGGTAAATAAGTCGCTTAACTGCTCCGTATTACATGAGTCATGTTGTGCTGTAAGCAGTCACGAATCTGTAAAATTGCCCAAGTCCATAGCTTTGACGGTTCCCTTGAGCACTGGGTAGAATTTAGGGACATTTATGTCGCTCATTCACAACTCCAAGATCATTCCAGAAATACAGAAATTTCACTATTTAAAAGCCAGTTTAAAGAGTGATGCTAAGATTGTTATAGAAAACGTTGAATTTTCTTCTGCGAATTACCAAGTAGCTTGAGATCTTATGCTTCATAGGTTTAATAACACTAGGTTATTAATTCAAAGCCATATTAAAGCCATATTTTCAATTCAGGCCATAACTAAAGAGTCACCTAGTCAACTTAATAAATTAATTGATACTATATTAAAAAACTTACGCACCTTAAAGCTACTGGGCGAGCCGACAGAACACTGGGACACATTGATTATTTACATTGTGGTTTCCAAATTAGATAATGCTTCCGAACGAGAATGGGAACAGTTTAAAAATACATTTTATAAAATAAATCGCGAGAAACAGATTAAGTTAGACAATTTACTAGAATTTCTGAAGGAAAAGGCGGATTTATTAACTACTCTAATAGTTAATCATAGTAAAACTGGTACGTATAGCGAAATAAACAAAAGATCGACGTCTCAAAATAATAATCATTCTTCTAAAATTCATTGTAACATAGTTTCCGATAGCAATAGTTCTAAAAATTCGCAATATAAAAATAAAAAGTCACAAAACTTTAAGACTGACTAAATGCTATGTTAATGCTATGTTTATTAAAAAAGCTATGTTTATTCTGTAACAATCAGCATCCATTGTACTCGTGTCAAAAATTTATAGACTTAGATGCGCTAAATTAAAATTTGTAAAAGATAAGAATTTGTGTATAAATTGCATGCGTGCAGGGCATTCCGTGGTGACTTGTATTTTCGGCCCATGTCGAAAATGCGACCGAAAGCATAATAGTTTAATTTGTGACGCGATAAAATCAGATAATAATCCAGTTGTTACGTTAACAACTTCCGAGCAAGCGCTCGCTTCACCGTCCGCTGCCGATAACGCACACACGCTCAACCATTCATTAGTCGTAGATAATATGCACTCGCCAAGCATCCATAATTTACATAGCAGTGATGTTAGTAAAGGTCAGCTAATTCTTTTGTCCACAGCGGTTGTTGACATACGCAGTGCAGCGGGTGATTATTATACGGCGCGCGTTATCTTAGATAGTGGCAGCGAGCGATCATTTATCACGGAATCGTTTTGTAAAAAATTACAATTACGCGTTTTACAGTCCACTCAGCATATTTACGGTGTAGGTAATTCAGCAACGCAAAGTACGCAATCGTGTAACGTTGAACTAAAATCGCGCGACAGGAGTTTCACTGCCCGGGTTCAATGTTTGGTTTTGTCGAAGATAACGTCTAAATTACCTACTACTAATATCAATTTAAATAACTTTATGATTCCTCATAATTAGCCGTTAGCAGATCCTAATTTTTACGAAAGTCAAAGTATTGATTTACTTTTAGGTGCTGACGTGTTTTGGGAATTAATTATAGAAGGAAAAATGCGCTTAAAAAATGGGTCATTCATTCAAAATACAAAATTAGGTTGGATAGTTTCCGGTATTATTCATTCTATTCCGTATACGCAACAAAAACCGGTTTACTGTAATTTTTTAACACAATCCCCAGAAATAATTTCGCTCGATCAATTGGTCAAAAGTTTTTGGGAATTAGAAGAATTACCCGTTTCTTCAAATAAAATACGCACAAGTGAAGAAACTGCCTGCGAAGAACATATTATTCGAACCACGGTACGACTTCCCGATGGTCGATTTTGTGTACGATTTCCGTTAAAAGGGCCGCGTGAGATTCTTGGTGAAACGCGAGACCAAGCTGAACGTCGGTTTTACGCATTAGAGAAACGACTACAAGGAAACCCTAAGTATAAAAAATTGTATTCTGATTTTATTCATGAATATCTTAATTTAGGTCATATGAGCTTAGTTCATACCTATGGTAATCCGCATTATTTCTTACCGCATCATGGTGTGTTCAGGGAACACGGTATTACAACTAAACTCCGCGTAGTGTTTGATGCAGGTATGGCCTCAGGCTCAGGTCAATTATTAAACGATTTGCAAATGATTGGTTCCGCACTACAAGGAGATTTATTTTCAATATTGTTACGTTTTCGCGAAAATAGGTATGTAGCTTGCGCTGATATAGAAAAGTTTTACCGTCAAATAAATAAAGCGAAGACCAGCGTGACCTGCAATTGATTTTATGGCGGGATGAGCCCTCAGATCCAATTCAGGTGTTCCAGCTGAATACGGTAACGTACGGTACTGCATCTGCACCTTTTCTTAGTTGTATATGTTTGAAGGAATTAGCTCAAAAATGCAATGTTCCGTACGTAGCCGACACAATAAATAATTGTTTCTATGTGGACGATTTAATTGTTACTTCTAATAGCATATTAGATCTAGAAAATATTTGCCAGGGTACTAGTGAGGTTTTAAATACAGCTTGTATTCAATTAAGAAAGTGGGTTTTTAATTACGACCGCTATCTCATAATATAAGGCGGAGCAACAATCAAACGACCGAGTCGGTGACACAACTGTTTTATTATTTTAATACCTACATACACAACACCACATACCTGAATTATTTCTTGATTACATACTTGAGCTGTCCATGACTCCGATGAACAGTTCTTTGAAGATTCATCGCTGTAGTGAATGTGACCTTTACCTTGGATATCACCTCTATTGATTGAAGATTCACCACTGGACTGACCATGACCTCTGATATGACCTCTATAGTATCCACCTCTGTTTAACCTCTCTGTAGTCCTCGCTGACCTCTGGAACCTTGTCCTTGATTATTTTTCTGACCGTACCAGCAGCCCTTCTTGAGATGACCAGTCTTTTCGCAGATAAAACATTGAGCTCTTATTTTGGTTGTAAATTTACCGATATTGTTTTTCTTATTCGAGTCACTGGCAGCCATATATTTTTTTTTATATTTTAGAACATACATAATCAACTGTCCTTTGTTCTTCCGGAATCACATCAAGAAAATCTCCAATATAACTTCTCAGGGTTATCTATTTTTTCTCCGGCCCCTTTAAACTTATTTATTGTCTTCTCGAAATCAACAAAAAAAAATTTCTACTGTATTAAATATAATTGGTCTTATCTCCTCAATTTTTAAATAATTTATAGAATTAGGCGTTACTGTGTGGAGGTCCATAATACAAAAATAATGAGAATATTATTCTCATTATTTTTTATCATATTATCCATTTTTAAAAGTTAAAAAAAGATTTTTATATTAAATGAAACTTGAAACAATTTTGTCGGTTTTGAGCATCAACATAAACTTATCTATGACATAAACTAATAATAAAACAGATTGTTTGAGAACAATCTGTGTCGCTTCAGACTTAAAATAAATAATATGGGGATAAAGATATTTATTGAATTTAATACCTCAAGGAAGGGTGGTGGCCGTGTTGTAAAACATTTAGATTAATTTCTTCATTTGCTTATTGTTTATATATGACTATTGGTTCTATGGTGTACGGCTAGGGGATCTGAAAAGAACTGCATTATTCGTCTCTTAACATTTTGGGAGCATATTGAGGGAATTTATGATATGGTTTTATATACATGCTCCAAATTTGTCCAGATGTAGAGTTTTCGTCCTAAGCAGCTTGGATTGCGTCTTTCAACGAGCAAGATTTTATCGCTGAAATGATTGTGCTTAATCTACGATTTCTTAAGCCATCTGCAAATTGTTTTATTGGCGTTATTTCATTGAGGTTTTAAAATATTGTAACATTGCTCATTACCATCACCTTGAGAAATTGTGAGATCCACAAATAATTTACTGACACACGAGTTGATTCCTCATAAGCACTCTTAAAATGTAGCCATTCGTTGCAGTCACCACTAAATATCGGTAGTTCACGAGGCAAAGCTAATCTGATCAACATATGCTCTTCGTGCTGCGTAGATGACGTCACCATGATATCTTTCAAGGTGTGGGCTAGTGACAATATGCTGTCGACAGGGACTGGCGGGGACTGGCGAGATACAACTTCCGTCGTTGCCAGTTGTGGTGCCTCCGATACCGTCGCTGTTGCCACCGGTTTATCTTCAGGAACCTGTGACGGCTATGCTCTAACCATTGTTCTACGTTAGACTACCGGGTGTTGCATGTGGATGGAGGAGTTTTTGAACGACTAGATTGGTTTTCCTGTTGTAATAAAGCTAATGCTGCCTCTAGATTTTTCTCAATCAATTGTATTTCTATTTTAGCATTTGCACGAGCAGCTTCCAGGTCCAGGTGTTTCCGTCGTATTTGTGAAGATCTAGATTTTTTGGACCCTCGTTCAAAAATAAAAACGGGCTCACTTGTTTTGACCGATTGTTCAGTTTGCATTTTAAGCAAGTCTTCGTTATTTCGAATTGAAACGTGTGAGTGGACGCGATGTGAGGACACTATAATGTCGTTTGCTTTTCCGAGCATTTATTATTAATTAATCCGTTCGTTTGTTCAATCGTTAATTTGTTAATTTGTACCGTTCTTTACTCGTGAGGGTTTTATTACGCAGTGGCGTGGGATCCGATTCCTAAACAGAAAAGGCTACAGTCGTCGCCTGATGATTCCATTGCACCTTCCGAGTTAAATTTTAGTGACGTTAGCCATATAAGTAATACTCCTCACACTGTAGTTCTTGTAGATAGTAAGTTATTAAAACCTAATACTCTTTAGAAGTGCTGTGATGGCCTAGCGGTGCGACCGTGTGAATCTCTAGAGACGATCATGGGTTCAAAACCGGGCAGACACCAATGAGTTTTTCTATTAAAACTTATGTGTCTAATTGATAATTGCAATTTATCACACGCTTTTCGGTGAAGGAAAACATCGTGAGGAAACCTGCATTTCTCCAGAGAATTCTGGAGATATGTGTAACCTACCAATCCGCATTGGAGCAGCGTGGTAGGCCTTAGCTCCAATCCTTCTCTCCAATAACGGAGAGAAGAGGCCTATGCCCAGCAGTGGGATAGTAACAGGCCGCTACTAACTAACTAACTAACTCTTTAGAATATGAACAAGATAATAAGCATTTTGGAAAACGATGTACCAAAGTCAAATGAAAATATCATAATAAATTCTAGACAAAAACAAAAAAAAAAGTTTACATTCGCGGTATAGACTTTTGCCTTTCGTAAGAGACTCAGTGTTAATTTTTGTTAGGCATTTACTTCGAATTCACAGAAATGAAATTAAAATGCAGAAAATTTTCTCTTAATCTAAAAAAGAGCCTTATAAGAAATTAATTTCTAACAGCACTACGTAAAAAGGGCAACTAAATTCATCAGTTCAACTTCAATCAAACTGATGTAATAAAACCCATGCGCAAACAAAAATTTACTGAGTATTACCATGCACTCTCTCCATGCAATCTCTTAGTAAAGAATTTTAAAATTGATGAAAGATTTAACGAAACTATATTTTCTCGAAAGAAGGCGACTGCAATATTTAAAAAGTCACAGGGAAACGCAAATCAAATCCCAATTCATGTAATCGGCATGTCATATTGACCAGCTGTAAACAACCTGTTACATTTTATTGGTTTTCTGTAACGGCAATAACGATAAAATTATGTAATCGGTGAATCATTAAATTATTTTTATTTCATATAGCAATACTGACATGCAACTAATTTTGTTTGATTTTTTTCAGCGTCAGATAGGCTATAAATTTATAAAACAAATCTAAAAGCTAAAATTATTATAATAATAATGATAAGTGTACTGATGTATTTTCATTTTGTGTGTTGTATGATTCATACTCATATATTTTAGAAAATGAAGCATTTTCATCGTTACGTACACCCTCAATATCATTGTTGTCAATGCTATATGCTATATTGTGCAGAACAGAACATGTATTGCCGTATTGAGATTAACCCTCAAACCCATTTGCTGAATTTGGCCGTAAAAATGGAGTCAACAAATATTGCTTGCATGGATACAAATTGTCGCCTAATAGGAAATCATTTCCATAAGCCTTTTTTTTTTAAATCTGCCCGGACATGACTATCATTAATAATGGTAGCATCATGGACAGATCCATACCATCTTGATATGATGTCTATGTATGATGTATGATTGTATGATGAAAAAACCCTTTTATGGACTGAAAAAATTCAGCATCTGAAATTTGAACCTTGGATGAGCTGGTTGCATTGGACAGTAAGAACGCTTACTTTCTCTATTGGAATATTTATTTTCTCTATTTAAGTATTGTTTGATTGTGTTTACTTTAGAATCTCCATACAATTCTGGTTTGTTTACTTTGTATCTCTGCCTGCTGTTCCATAAGCACTGCTTGCGTTAATCACTCATTAATTGTATCCGTTCACTTAAATTACGATTATTGATTCCAACCACTATCTTATCGCGAAGTGTCTCCTCATTTGTGATTTTCTTGAAGTCATAAAGTGTGGCCATTTTATATATATCCGTTATGGACTACTCCGCTGTCTCCCCTGCAGCTTGATTTTTAATATTGAATTTTGCTCTTTCAAAAATTAAATTCGTCTTCGGTAGGAAATATTTATCAAACATGTGGAGAATTGTTTCTTGAGAGAGGAATTGATTAGTAATATCCTCACTTTTTTCGCCCATACAATATAGGAGCAAATTAATCTTTCCTTCAGATTTAAAAAATGTAAATTCCGACAGTTATATAAATTCTTCGAAATGAATTTGGTCATGACGCCGGATCTTCAAAATTAAATTCCGCTGGAGGTGATATTTTGTGGGACATTTAAACGAGTTTATTTTTCTTTTCTTTTTATTTGAGTCTTGTTCAATATTTTAAATATTTTTTTACTGCTGCCACCATGTTTAAAATTAATACACGGTTTGTATTGATCACGTATATTTGATTCTTACAAGTTGCAAGCACAGGCTAAAAACTTATTCTAACACAACAGTTATTACCTGCTATGATATTTTTGACGTATTTTAAATATTGTTCGTGAAGACTTACTTGGGCATGCGCAGACACAGTAAATTAACTAAATTCCCGTGAACACTGTTTTAACATTGCACATTGCAAGTATGGTGCTATTTTTTAAACGAATATGAGTAATACATGGTAAAATCTGTTTTATTTAGTCTGTCATAAATAGCAGAAGCGATTTGATTCTGAAATCTCACTTATTTATATAAATTTTAATATAAAAGTAACCGTATAATCAACTTCAAGGATCCAAGGAAAAACGCAAATATAACCAATCGGGCTGTCAGTACCAGAACATTCTTTATGTGCCTATTTACCGCAACCTCTGCGGTATCATATTTCATTATTTTCTCCTGTGTCACAGCAAATAGCACACAATGTCTCTTCTTCTAAATATTCTGACTCAAGATTCTCAATGTCTTCTTCTTCAGATGTGTCAGTTTCAACCTCAAAAAGTTTATTTTTTGCTGGTTGCTTTCTTTCGTTTTTCATTTTCCTGCGGTACATTTACTTTCCTTGTTGCTGGTTTTTCCCTTCTCCTTTGCAATGACTTTAGTTTGTGGGAATGAACTTATTAATTCTGATACAGCAGTAGCTAGTGCATTTGAGCATTTCTTTCAGAACATACCCATTTCTATCACTAGCTCAATAAACTAATCCCCAATGGAAGCTTTTAATGTTTTGAAGGACAGCGTCACGAAGTGCAGAGTTAAGATTGGAAAGGACTTAAAAGACAGTTTTTAGTAAGGTGAAGAGATAGTTGATGGTGAACAATACGTTCGAGAACTTTAGATAAAAACGGGAGTATAGAGATAGGTCGATACTGAGAAAAGGTAGATGGATTGGTGACCTTAGGAACGGGGATAATATGTGCCTGGCGCCAGGCACTAGGAAAGACATTACAAGAAAGGGAGTAGTTGAAAATGTGACAAAGGATGGGTAAAATATTGTTCAGTACTAGAAGTATCATCCTACGACCGATTCCATCACTACCCACAGCATCGGATTTAATGGCAAGAATATGATTTTTAACATCGTCGCTAGTAATATTGTTAAAGATTAAAGGAGGGTAATTGGGTAAGGATTGTGAGGAGATCGAGTTTAAAGTGCAAATTTTAGTTAAATTGTTAAGTTGGGTAGCAGTCGAAAAATGTTTGTTGAGCGCGTCCAAGTCTATGTCACGGTGCAATAACTGAGACTTGCGTGTACGGCCAATGCCCATAGAATCCAGAAATCTCCACACTTTGGACGTGCTTTTATTATTGACGGAGCTGTGTATAAATGACCGTTGGGCATCTCTGCAGGTTTTACTACACAGATTGCGCAATTTTTTGTTCTTAGCTAGGTTTTCCACTGAAGGGTTTGATTTATATTTAGACTTAGCTCTGTTGCGCCTGGCCATGAGTGTCTTGATATCGTTAATAAGCCAAGGAGCCGGAAGGTGCTTCAGTTTGACTGGTCGCAGAGGTGCATGCACATCGAAAAGCTCAATTAAAATGGAATTAAAAATGTTGAGTTTATCATCAATACTAGGTGAAGTTAAAATACAATCCCAATCAATTAAACTGAGGTCGTGCATGAAGCTCTCATTATTCAAATTCTTGAAGCTTCTTCGCATCACGACCGTGGGCTTAATTTTAAGAGAACGAATTTTAAAAGATAAATAGACAAGGTCATGATACGAAAAAGCCTCAGCAGCCAGTTGGCCGTACGCGAATACTCGTTCAGGAGAGGAAACGATCATTAGGTCTAACAGAGATGGGGAACAATTTGGAAAGAAGTGAATGGCATTACTTGGAAGAATATTAAGGTTAGCGCTCTCAGTGATACGTCGTAGTCGATTTGCACGTGAATCGTTTTTGAGTAGACAGGTGTTGAAGTCACCCATGATTATTGAGTGATCGACACTGGGTACAAATTTGTCTGATAAGTTTTCAAAAATTTCAAAGTAGTTAATATGAAGCGTTGGACAATAAAATACACCAAGTAGAACTTTTAACGTGCCGAAAAGGATTTCTACAAAAAGATGTTCGGACGATTCGTTATAATGCGAAGGTGATTTATCTAATACGGAAAATGGAAAATGGCTACGGAGATAAATGGCGACTCCTCCACCGCCTTTACCTGTCCTATCATTCCATATTAAATGAAATCCAGGCAAAGCGCATGACGTGGATGGTAAACATGGTTTGAGGAAAGTTTCCGATATTAATATCGCGTGAATATTTTTGACGTCAAAAGAAGCAAGAAAGTCGGAATAATGACCAGGAACACTTTGCGCATTGATATGAACTACATTAAAATGCTTAGCAGATTCCGCAAAAGTTGAATCTAGAACTGAGTCAAGTGGCATCGCTGTACTGTGAAAGCTATCTCCCGACGAAGAAGACACACATTGCTGAAAAATATCATCATCAGAATTGTAACATATATTCATAATATATAAACTTAAATAATAATAAAATATATAAATTAATATAACTATATAATTTTATATCTTAATAGTAGAAAATGGTTTTGTTTTTAACTCTAAAATTTAGTACTCTATTCACCCACCAGCTTCACAATTTTATAATCTTACAATATCAAATGCGTAACTAAAAAGAAAATTACAAAGACGTTAACAAAGTCATTAAATGTATATACAAATAAAATATTAATCTACAAATGATATATTATATCGTATATAATTTTAAGAAATTCTGAGAAATAAAATAAAAAGAGAACAAGAATAGTAACAAAAAAAATAAAAAAATAAAAATAAAACACTAAATCCCTGAACACATATTCTGGGAAAGGAACGTAATTACAAATGTTGACATGACACAACATACAGAAACTGACATTAGTAAAAAGATTTTCAAACGTCAATTTGCTACTGTCACGTACAGAACAATCAATTTGTCAAAACAATTTTTGTACTAGTACAGACAAATAGTAATTGTGGGTAATTTTACAGTGTAATCTAAGATAAAGTGATAGTAATATATCATAACAATAGGATAATAACTATAGCGTATATGTGACGTAACGTGACGTAATGTGTGACGTTATCTTTTATAGTTTCTCTTAGAGCGGGATATTTGAGTAACTTACTTAATTTTCGACTCTGCGATAGTACCAGATGAAGCAGTTGGAGCCTGGTTGCCCGACGCCCCCGGCATACTATTGCTTATATTATGAAGCTCTGCTTTAGTAGCAATGCCATGGCGTTTTCCATCTGGGCCTAGAATAATAATATTTCCTTCCCTCGTCCAGCATTTGGAAATACCAAAGCGCTGTCTAGCGGCCATAAACACATCATATCTATGTTTAGTAAGAAACTCAGATAGAGTGAGCCCGGTATTTTTCAGATTGATTTTAGAAAACCAAATCTGTTTTCTTAAGGAAATATCTTTTAACTTGAGGAGTATGGCCCGAGGTTTCTCCTTTGAAACTTTACCCAAACGGTGACATCGGCTTATTGCATCCACCGAAAGGCCCGGCAGGTCAAGATGTTCTGACAAAATCTTAGTTACCAGAACAGAAACATTCTCCTTTTTCTCTTCCGGCACACCATGGACTAAGAGAATTTTTCTCCTACTCCTCATTTCACATTGATCATACTGTTTAGACAATAATTCAACCTGCATTTGAAGACTTTCCAGTGCAGATAATACAAAAGATCTGAATGCAGTAAACTGGGCAGCAATATGTGAGGTTGTACTTGTCGCAGGAATAGAGGAACTTAAATTCTGCTGAAATTCCGCCATTTTTGTATTGAAATGAAGAGTCAATTCTTGAATAGAGTTCTAGATTGAATCCATAGTGCAATATAATATATGATGGTGATGTAGTACTTATAGTTTTTTGTTAGGTTATGTTATGATTTGTAAGCAGTAGCAACTTTTGAAATTTCTTGAAGGATTAACAGCTGGTAGGTATAGAAGCTTTTAATTCATTATTTAAAAACTAAAAAAAAACTTGAACTTTGTATATTAAAAAAAAAAAAAAAAATTATTTATAGAAAGCACAGTAAAACATGTGTACTTTATGCACCTACCCACTCTAATTTAATAAGTTATAAATTAAGAGAAAAGTAATTCACAATTATTGCGTAAGTACATTGTTTTGGTATTAATATGTAATATATTAAAAGGTGTACAACATTTTCTATATGCTGGGATGTTTTATAGAGAACCATCACATCGAAGAGTGAGTTACAGTTAATGGGACAAGAGGCTGCTTGCCGATCGCTAATTAGAATGTCAGAGAGAAGGACGGAGATTCAAGAAAAAATCAGTGAATCGCTAGTTAATTTACTGCAAGAAATGAAAGTGGTTGGGAGTATTTTGTAATACATGTCACTGCCACGAACTTAGTGGTGAGTGACAGTGGTGAAGTCGCGCGACCAAACCAATGGTCGCGCTGCAGCCGCCATTGCGGTTTATCGCCGCGCCGCAGCCGCATTACGCTTGACACCGCCGACAAGTCAAGTCCGCATCGCTTTTCCGCATCATCGTTTTGTACCGCAACGGTCATCCGCGCCGCGCCTTCTTTAGATCCCGAGAGATCTGGAGCAGGCTACTACCATACAGTCCACAACAGCTAAGGTAAGTGCTTTGACTGTTGTTGCACTATACGCCTTTTCCGCCTATCCGCAGGGGAGAACATAGGATCGCGGAACCGCCCTGCTGGTTTATCCACCAGAAAGAAATAAAACTAGCATTGCAGTGCATTGCAAGGTAAGTATAATTAAAATATATAAAAATAATATAATGGTTTAACATAAAAATATATAATATTATTCCATATGTCTTATTTTAGGTCCGGGCGTCCCATAAACGAAGTATGAGGTTGTTCCTACATTGAATACCAGACTGCTAAGTTTGATTGTTGCCCGTTTCATCCTTTTGCATGTGCTGCTGCATCTGAGACTCCTGGAGCATATCTTCATGACTTAATGCATCCACAGGAATATTTGCCTTATTCCTGATATGCTGAGTCTCCTGCAATATATTATATAAGAATACTTTACTTGTTATATTAAAAAAAATATTCAGTTTTAAATTTAAAATATGCTACAATATACAATAAAATAAATATAATTGTATTATAGAATCGATAATCAGTTAAAGTTTTGAAATTTTATTGCAGCTTTTGAGATATAAAAATATTTATTCATTGTCTTAGAAGATATCCTCTCTTCTGTAATATTTAGGTTAACCTTGTTTTTTGTTATTTTTTTAAAACTTATCAGTATTTTCCCTATAATATAAATAATATTTATTTTTCATTAGATCATCAAGAAACAGTTTGTTTTAAAATTTTATTGTTATTTTAGTTAATTTAATGTAAAGAAATACATATATGTATGGCAAGTAACCATGTAGTTTCATTCAAGTTTTCTATATGACTAACCTAACCTAACCTACCTACTTACGGAGCATTGCATTGACGGGCAGTAGACTTACGACCTAATAAAATTTGTTGTTTACGGTTGGTGAGTCTTTTCATTTACTCCCAGCGGGACAAGTTTTACATTTTTTCTCTAAACGTTTCTTCTCCTTCTTCTCAAATACTGTTTTCATTGACGTGCTAGATAAAATTACTGAATGTTGTTTTTCTCGCGAAGTCTTATTTTTGTCAAATATGTAAGGTAGTGGACTCACAACTGATAGCACTTTCACAAAATCATTTGATTATAGTTGGGTCTGTATAGAGTGGACTGTTCTTGAACGTCGTTTGTTGTGGACGAGGTCATGGAAAGATTGGCATTAGTTGGATCCGAGATTGTTTTATCATTCATCGTAAACAAAATTTTAGTAGTAGCGTTTGTGTTTGGCGACAAGTTGGATGTACTATTTGCTGCAGATGCCTCCACTTGTAGCTCACTTTATATAGAAGGACTTACAGCATAGTCAATATCAGGCAACTGGACTTGTTCAAAATTTATCATACCACGAGATTTAGATGGAAGAGGGTCAGAGTTGCCAGTAGCTAGCCGTTGAGAAACGGGTCTCTGAGACTGAGCAACAGTAGCTAAATTTGCTTGCTTATTTATTAATTTGGCCCTGATCTTCATCCACAGCAATAAAATCGTCTTCTGAAAATGCAGCAGGATTCAGGTAGCGGCCCGCGAGGTGTAGCAATAGCTACTATGTGGCCCAGAGAAAAAAAGGTCGAGTTTGGCTGTTCTAGAGTATTTCAAGTTTAACTTGTTGTTATTTATAAGTTTCTAGTGAATTTTTATAGTTTGTTGTTATTGTATTTGAACTTATATTTTTATAGTTTGTAGTGAGTTATTTGTTATGGTTTGTTTGAGCGGTAAAACAACATTTTCATAATGTCTAAAGAAAAAGGGACCTTACATTTATCACGTTTAATAGCGCTAAACGCCGAAAATCAGGCGTTCAGAATGTAAACCGCGCTTAGTATTTATTAACTCCGTTCACCGTGTGACGGTGAAATCCAAACTGTTGCCGTAAATCGAATTCAACGTGTTAACTGAGTTTATCCTGAACTAAACGCGTTTAGTTTGAATGGTGAAATCCGCCCTAAGTAACTTTGTTGTCAATCAGTAACCGTTTCGGTTTTATTACCACATTATCGTAGTATAGATTGTGCGTATCTCTTCCTGTGCTTATTATATGTAGGCTTATAGCTGACGCATTTAATTAACGTGAGAAATATGAAAGCAACTGTGAACTTGTATCTATTACATCAGGAACTCCCTCGAAGCTTAATGTCTTTGCTAAGCTACAGAACACTGGAGCTGACTGTAACCTTGCCGTGTACTGGAGCTGGGACGTGAGCCAGAACCGGCAATCTATCACTACAACCGTACCACCACATCTGACTAGGAGCTCGCCGAGTATCGCGCAGCAGTTTTGAATAAACCCGCCACGTACTGTGCTGCTGATGCACATCCTGCGTCCCTAGTAGAGGACTACAACTCTTAAGACCACCTTATCCTACCGCCGCTCCTGTAAGCGACCTACGACCCTAAACTTATCTGTATAAAAATATATAATAACAAATTAATATATATTTATTAACTTAATTTCTCGTTGCTTTTTGTTTGATTTTACAACACGCAGCGTAAAACGTGACTCCTGCATTATTTAATAAAGAAGTTCAAGAACATATTAAGGGTGGATTGCACACCAAAATTCTTGTTAATGTAATTGATAAAGTTAACTATTACAGTAACGAAATCAGGTAATCGTCACTTTCATCAGAATGCGTTGCACCATCAATTTTTTTGTTAACGTTAAAGTTATATGGGCTGCCAGTGTAATAACACATTTTTCTCCCTAAAATTATTGCGGGTAATTTTTTTTATGTTGCAAGACAGGATACAAAATGTCATCAGCCTTAAACTTACTTTTTGTTATCTATAAAATAGGAATGTCTAATGTCTTTCATGACATAAATATAAGATTAGTAATCTGTTCCGAAGTTTGTTAGACGACGTGTTGTAAAAATTTTGTTCGAGCGGATTGCTTTTAAGATGTCGGAGAATAAAATGCTTCTATTGGAAAACTTCTTCTCCAAGTAAGTATTAAATATTATTTATACAAAGCAAATTAATGAATACTCCTGAAATTCTCAAATGATGTATTACTAAAGTACTAACCAAGCGTGTTAAATTTTTGTCACTAAAATATGAATTTTAATTTAATTTTTCGAGAACGAAGTACTAACTTTTCAAAAGGTGAAGTTGACAGACTTCAATCTCTCGTGGCGAAGTATAAAAATGTGATACTTTGCAAAAAAACCGATGGCAACAGCGGCAAACAAAAAGAGAATATATGGGGATGTATTGCCAAGGAATTTAATGCCAATGGGGAAACACCGCGGACGATTGAACAATTTAAGTACAAATTTGATAACATGAAAAGGTACAGATATATTAAAACTACTAATATAACCATTTTTCAGTTAATTGACTCATACAAATTGCTTGAACTAAAAACATGTTTTTCTGTAGGAAGCTACCAATAAGAGGCAAAAAATGATCAAAACTGGGGGTGGCCGGCTCACTCCTTCTCCACCACTATCTACTGGCCAAAAATGTGACTCGGAGTGGTTGAAAACAATAATGTCAACATCGATAGATGACAATGAAGCCATTTATGATGATGATGTAATATCGGAGGTAACGTTGTTAAAATATTTTCCTAATATCATTTTTCATGTGACATAAATAACTTACCTTTTTTTACAGCCTTTGATGGTAGTCCAGGATGTCAACTTGCAGATTGATGGGGATGTGAGCCTTACAAATGTAGAAGCTAAAGATCTTAGCACAGTAGAGAAGGTACATACTGTTTACCTTAGGTTAAATTTAAGTATGACTACTTTGCTTTGTATAATTCTTTAGCTTTGTTTTCATATTCTTTTCAGATTGATAAGAGTGAAACAGAAACTGTAGCAAATACATTCCAAGTTTTTGAGGCGAGCAGTCCTCATTCATCCTTGAAGAGACCTATCTCTTCACCACTAAAACGTAATAATCATTTTGATGTTGATAAATAACCTAAATTTGTTTTGTTAAAATATTATCTTAAAAAATAATGATGATAAAAATATATTTTTTCCAGTTTTGATGAAAAAGAAAAAAATTGAAAAAGATAATAATAACGATGGATGCAGGATTAAGAGCGCATTGGACGAAAAAAAACTAACAATTCTGAATGAACTTCATCAACTGGAAGTAGAAAAATTGAAAGATAGCATTATCCAGCAAAAAGAAAGACATAAATTAGAAATAAAAAAATTAGAATTAGAAATATAAATTTTGAAGTGTACAAAAAACAAAATTGAATCATCAATAAATACACAATGAAACTGAAATTTTATTTTTATTTCATCACATACAATGACAATATTAACTTAAATGAAAATAATATATAAACAACAACATAAATTAAAAACAAGTTTTATTAACTTTATGTTTTATTAACAAGCATAGCCCTTGTCCCCTACCAATCAATAGGGGCCAAAAACACCATCATCTAGCCTGCTTTTTATTACACTGCAGTTGAAAATATGGCTGTATTGACTGCTGCCAGGCCAACGTGCCACAATGTTGGTTATATACATGTCTGCATCACAGATAGCTTGTACGTTCATAGAAAATATTAATTTCCTATTTCTATAATTTTCAGCATCTGAGCCACCTTGTAAAGGAGAAGAGAATATTATATATCTTTGCTAATTGATATCAATTTATATGTTATTAAATTAATACACACAATGTACAATATAATTTTTTAAGGTAGGTTATTGTAAAATGGCTGTATTTTACTTATAGATAGAAATCCCTTTATAAATATTCATATATATGATAATATTCACTCAAAGCAACGATATAAATACCATCACATTATTAATACATACCAGGAGATTTAATAGGTATATGGGTGCAATCAATAGCTCCAATTACTTTGGGAAAGGCACTAATTTCATAAAATTGTGTAGCTGCTGTTTCCATTTGATTATAACCCTGGGGCATTGTTATCCATTGTTGTCTCATCTTAGCAATTGCTTTGCTGGACTCTATTTATAATTCGAGATACACTAGATTTATTTACACCTGTAGTATCTGCAATACATCTTTGGAAAGAGCCACAGGCATATTATTCAAAAGCAATCAATATTTGCTGCATTCGAGTTATAGCATGGTTTCTGTAAAGAAATTAAAATAACATACAACTATATTCACAACACATAATATGTATCAAATAAAATATCAATAACCTTACAAAAAATATATAAAATATGCAACAAGTACTAACTTCATTGTTTGTGGCGCTAGCGATGATGCTAAATGTATCGCTAATGCATTTGCTAGTTTTTTTAGAAAGATTTCGTCTTTTTAATTATTGTTCCACTTGACGAATCTATCGATTCTAGAAAGATATCTCTTTTTACGCCGCAGCAAAGTATTCACCATGACATTGCTTTCCTCGTCCGAGTCCGAACTACTTGTTTCCCACAAGATATCTCGTAGCAAAGACATTATAATTAAAATAGTACTGACTATAAATTTATAAACACAGCACAAATTCGCACTTCAAATACTTCAAAAAATGATACGAACTAAAAACCTCAAGAGAAGTGACATAAGATATTTGATAGTAACATTTTACATTAACATATTCAGCCCATATTCCCATATTCAGCGGTAATTGGTCAACGTTAAATAATGACGTCATTTTACTTAACGAAACCTGGTGAAACTCAAATTCAGCTTGACGCTGACAATTTTACGTTAACGTTCGATTTTTAACGATAACGTTAGATGGTGCAATCCACCCTTAGGGTGGATTGCACCATCATCAATCATGCAAGTTAATTTGTCTCGATTAGACAATCTTTTCTATCGGATTCAAATATTTTTTTTGTTTGGCAACCCTGGTTTTGAAAACACTATCTACGGCTATAAAGTTCTTGAAAGATACGTAAAATTATCCGGAGCCAGGAACTCAAAATCAATTTCGTCTACGCGACTCTGAAAACATTTAGCAACCTTATCACAAATATTTAGCATGGTAGCGCACACTATATACAATAACACGATATAATAGTGTTCAAGTTAAATAGATTAAAAAATAGTAGAAACTAATTTGTTACTAAGTCATATTTATTTGTCTGTAATAAAATGTCAATGTCATTAAATGTCGGTGAGAAAATTGTATTCGCGCGTTTTTAGTTTTCTCCCAAAAAGTTAATTTTAAATAGCTTACTCGTGTAACAAGAGACCTGGTGCTAGGTTTAATTAAACATCTGGTCCACCGAGTCGGACCTAGGTCATAAAAACTTTTGGTGTGAGTGAAATACGTAACTTTACTTAAGCGGTTTATAAAGACAAAAACTTTTGTGTAATCGTGGACTGTAATCTCGGAATATATTGTGTTATTTTGGACTTTGGACTTAAATTTAGTTATATTTGAACTTAAAACTAGTTGTGAAATTTGGACTTTATGCGTATTATTATATTTCAGTGTTATATGGACTTCAAAATTGTCGGTTGACATTAACATATATTCATATGTTTGGACTGGAGTGTGTGAAGATAGAACTTGTTAATGATTAAAATGGATGACTTGTGTGTTTTACAAGATAATAACTTATCTACAATAATCAAAACATTAACTAACTTTAAGAAATCACCAAAATCCAGATTAACCTTAAACCATGTGAGGATAAGACTTGATAATTTGGAAAAGTATTGGGAAGCTTTTAGAGAAACACACAACCAAATATTAAAGGTTGCTTCTGCAGAGGAAAGAGAGGATCATGAATATTTTGATAAGGATATATTTTCCAAATGCGAAGAAGAGTATATTAATGCAAGATGTGAAATAACAGATGTATTAGATAAATTACAACTATCCTATTCCATAAATCCAACACAAGCTTCTACTATTCAACATTCTAATTCGGAAGTTAAATTACCCAAAATTAATATACCTCAATTCAGTGGCAATTATAATGACTGGAACACATTTCAAGATTTATATGTATCGCTGATCCATACCAATACTTCATTAAGTAACATACAAAAATTACATTATTTAAAAACAAGTTTGTCCGGTGAAGCTGAACAACTTCTGAAACACATTAATATAATTGACAAGAACTATGAGATTGCTTGGAATACACTGAAACAAAGATACAATAATAAGAGAGTGATTGTCAATACAATTCTTAACAGATTGTTGTCGCAAAAGAAGCTTACTCAAGAAACCGCTAAGGAATTAGAGAGTTATTAGACTTCAGAGTGCCTGAATAATTTACAAAATAATGATGTCAGCTTCGAGAATTGGGATTCTATTATAATACATATCATAGTAAATAAACTTGACCAAACCTCACACAAAGAATGGGAAGAAGAGTTAAAAGACTTACCTGTAGAAAATCTCCCAACGTTGAAACAATTTCAAGATTTTCTAGAAGGGAAATTTAGAGTGTTAGAAATGATACAACCTACACAGTCTAAAGACAGGCCTAGTGTTAAATCCAAAGCTTTTTATACCTCAGCACCACAGAATACTACTTCAGACAGTACATGCACTTATTGTAAAGAAGATCACATAATTTTTAAATGCAAAGAGTTTACTAAATTAGTACCAAATCAGCGATCAGAGTTCGTAAAGAATGAAAAATTATGTTTTAACTGCTTATGGCCCGGACACAGTGTGTTTTATTGTAGACATAATACAACATGCCATAAGTGTAAAAGGAAACATCATACCTTGTTACATGAGCCTAAGCCGAAGTCAAGAGAACAAACAGACACACATAACAGAGCTTCGGTTACAGAACCTCAAATAGTTATTCCACAGATTTTATCCCATGTATCTACCAAGAGCAATGTGACACTTTTAGCTACAGCCTTAGTCAATATTAAGACTAATAGAGGAGAACAAACAGTACGTGCTCTTATTGTTCCATGTTCTCAGGAATCATTTATATCAGAGTCCACAGCCCAACGATTACAACTGAGAAAGAGAGAAGTGAACGGACAAGTTACAGAAGTTGGCAAAATGTCTTCTCCAATTAGACATGCGGTAGAGCTTGTGATCACATCCAGATTGAACAATAACTTCAAACTGGAATGTAACATTTGAAGAGTTGTACATAGGAGTAAATAGGAATACCACAATTCCCGTTCCGAGATGCACTTCTCTTGAATGACGAACAAAAGACTGAATGTCAATGAAACGTTTTATCAATAGGAAGACTAAACCGGAAACAACAACGGCACAGTGCTGCCACTGTTTTAATCAAAAAGGGCGCGATACTCTTTGATCATGACTTTGTTGCTATAAAATACAAAGCGGAAGTCAATGGCGACAACAAGCATGACTGAAAGGATATGGAACAGTTAGCTACGTTTATTGGCCATACCGGTGAAGTGCACAAAAAGGCATATAGATTCCAAGATGACGTGTATCAAACTGCTATAATTTCTAAATTACTTATTCTTATAGAATATGGTAAAGCAGATGCCGATGCAGAATCCAAGCGACGGGTCGCAATATACCGGGCGTTTTGGAAGAAACTGCTCCTAATAAATAGGATCATCTAGTCCCGCGCTAAGTCCCGTGTCGAACGCGCACTTACAAGTCCCGGGAGCAGCTATACAAACTTAGCCAAAAATTGCTCAAGTGGCTACGGACTTCAGTGTAATGTGACTGTGCTATCCTGTGCAGTATTAGACGGCACACAAATGTGTAAAATCCCAGATTTTTTGGGTTAAAATTAGAATTGTTATCAGTGTTTTTCTGCCAAAATTTCTAGTGTAAAAACAGTTTTTAGTGAAAAATATTGTTTTCAAAATTTTATGTCATTATGGAGAAGGTTTACTTGAATAAATAAGAGACAAATTTATATCTGGTTTATTAAATGAGTTCTTTGTTATTAAATGTTATGAGTTATTAAATGAATTCTTTGTTTGAAAATCAAACAAAGAATATTAAACGAACCTGATTTGACATTAGAAAGGGCATATAATATAAGAAAAAACTGAAACAGACTTACATGTGATGACTACAAAAGTAAATAAAATAACTTCAAGGAATATTGTTCTATAGGAGAGGAATATGCTAGTGCAATATTGCTACAAACATAAGTTATAGCATATTACAACGCTACCTGAATCTCGTTATACTTCTTTCAAGTTGGAAACCATTGCTGTTGTTGTTTGTGGTGTGTTTGTGTTGAATCCACAAGCGATTTTAGGTCATGATTTGAGCAAAAACAGATTAATTTAATTTAATATTGAAGTCATATTAAACGTGCAATGAATCCTTGTTTGGGGTTATAGTATAATTTTGCATTTCTTCATTATAGCATGTCGAGAATCACGATACTTTCTCGTAACCAATTTGAAAAACTACTTGAGTTAGTTGAAGAAAAACGTTGGCTTGTTGCTGGGCGTGCTCGAACAAACCATGTCAGAGAACAAGAAAAGCCTGGCAAGACATTGCAAATAAATTAAATAGTGATGGACGAGGCTATCTCAAAACATGGCAGCAATGGGACAAGGTTTACTAACGGTTTTTGGAAACTTCTATATTTTTTAACATCGTTTAGTGCTTAATACTTATTAGATGGTTTTGTTTTGCTTCATTTTTAAAATAAGAAGGCAGCTTTAAAAAAAAGTCAGCCAAATGAGTGACAATGAATGACAAAATGATAGGTGTTGGTATTGCAGAATCTATAATTCTTTCTACATTAGAAGAGTGTATGGTTGGCTTATTGGGTGGAGATGGATTCGCTATTGGTGATAGGGATTTAGAAATTAATGATTTATTTATTTATTTATTTATTCGTAAAAAAATCCACAGCTATTATTATGACTAAATTACTCTTAATATAAAAATATTATCATAAGCCATTAAGGTTTTTAAATATAAAAAATAAAATGAAAATTATTATATTAAAAATATTATCATAAGCCATTAAGGATTTTAGTATGTTATTTGATTCTTTGAAATTTATTATTTTAAGCATATAAATTTTGATTTTTTTTTCATCCAATTGTTTGCGCCTAAACCCACTAAATGGAAGGGACGTGGGAGAAACTGAAGGAAGTGATCGGCCGACAGACAGTGCGTTATAAGAAAGAATTACCACATCATCATTGCAACATTAACCCAAATTATATCATTATCCCTTTAATAACAGCAAAGCTTAAGAATATATTACATTCAATCATATACAAGATTTATTTATTACAAGAGTAATTTATACTTCACGCAAGTGATAGCCGCACATGGTGACCCCGACGTGAAAGAAATACGAGGGTCCGACAAGTACTTAGCCTCACCGCCCGATGGTGCCAGTATCGCAAGAGAGATTTACTATCGTGTAGTACGTTCTTGTAGACGGCTACTGTCAAAATTTCAGCCGAATCGGACTCGTAGTTTTGTTTAGACCGCGTGTGGATGCAGACGTGTTTGCGGATTTTAGAAAAATGGAAAAGAGCAATATTGGTCGGTGATTCGATTCTTCTTTTTGGAAGGGAAATCGCGCAGCGAAATTAAAGAGCGCTTGGATGCTGTTTACGGTGACGCCTCTCCTTCGATGGCGACTGTCAAAAATTGGTTTAACGAGTTTCAACGTGGTCGCATGTCGGTTTTTGATGACCACCACGCCCAGGTGCACCGAAAACGGCTACCACGGAGGATAACGTGACAAAGGAAAGGTGATGGCCACCGTTTTCTGGGATTCACAAGGTGTGATCTACATCGACTATCTGGAAAAGGGCAAAACAATCACAGGGCTCTACTATGCCGAATTATTGGGCCGATTCGACGTCGAATTGCAGAAAAAACGGCCTCATTTGGCTAAGAAAAAAGTGCTCTTCCACCATGACAACGCACCGGCTCACACCTCCGCCGTCGCCACGGCCATATTGGTCGAATTACACTACGATCTGCTGCCCCATTTTTTTTGTTTCCAAAGTTGAAAAAGTAACTCGCCGGGCAGAAATTACAGTCGAATGAGGACGTCATCGCCGCCACGGAGGCCTACTTTGCACACCTCGAAAAAACGTATTTTTCAGATGGGTTAAAGAAGTTGGAACATCGCTGGGTCAAGTGTATCGAGCTAAAAGGAGACTATGTTGAGAAATAAATCGCCACTTTTCCAAAATTTTTGTTTTTCTTTTGTAGGCTAAGTACTTATCGGATTGCCCTCGTATATCAAAAAGGCGCTTCAACATCGCAGTTGCTAACTAACAATGATTCACTTAGTTTCCTTCGTACTTGTGTCACCTCCTCCCTCTTAAGCTTCCATCATTCAAAGTATTAAATTTGTACTTTGACAAAATATTAAATGAATTTAGGAAATTCGTAAAGTTGTATTCAACGGTTACAAACACCAATCTCTTTGGATAACCCAAAGGTCTAAAGAATAAAGAACGCAAAACAGAAATCAAAACTGGCGCAGTCGATAAGGATTTTGCGGTAACCCATAGCTCTATTGGTAAAAAGAAAGACAGAAAAAGTTCCTGAAAAAAAGTAAATTTTATATTTTTGCTGGGGTTACTTTCTTTTAAGGATTGACGCAAAAGGATACTGCAAAAGAGAGAACAAAAGAAACTAGTGAATCGGTAGGAGATCAAGATTACAAGGCTTGCTCCTTTCTTAACCCCTTTTTTTGTCTTGTATTTTATATGCGCATAGAATATTATATTATTTTTCTGTATATTACTTTCTTGTATCAATTATATTACTTTTATATTTTAGGTATAATTATTAATGTGTGATAATTAAATTTATCTCACATAGGGGAAAAGTTAAAAGGCCATTTTGAAAGTGTATATTTTAATTGTTTCTACTACAATTTTTATTAGTAGGAAGAAAGCCTGCACTTTTATTAATTATCGTCCTGCGAAGTTAAGCTCTAATGCCTGAAAATATTTATAATTGTTGCCCTGAGTAGCTAACAAAGGCTTATATAATTATAACTATTATAAGGGGCATAGCCTACATAGTTATAATTATTAGATATTAAGTTTGCGGAAGAATTACCCGCTATTGATTTAGTGTCGACTAAAAATTATTAACGTTCATGAACGAGAATAGTTTTAAAAGGGAAAAATTTATTGATGATATATTAATGATTATAAAAAGTGAAAATAATTGATGAATTTGTAAAGAAAAGTTAAAGATAAAATAATACCCATTGTATTATTGAAGTTTATAGAAGGGAATTTATGTGAAATTTATACATATAATATAGGGGCCCCCCAAAACAATTTATACCCGCAAATAATTATATACCCGATAATAATGTAAGATTTATATAAACGCGTAATTAGTTTATATTACCACAATTATTTTATAATAATTTTACAATTTGAATATAATTAAGGAATATTATATTTTGCAAATAAGATAATAATTGTGAATAAACTTAACTGTGATAAAAGTTTATTAATATAAACTGAGATTAATCGAATTCATATAAAAACGGTATTTAATGAAATAGGATTCATTTAAATTGATTTATAAAATATAAAAGGATTTTTATCAGTTTCGATAAAGTAAATTTTTATATTCTTTAAATTATTAATCATGGACTATTTAGCAAGAGCAGCTAGACAAACAGCTGATGCTATTAAAAATATCTTCTGCTTTACATCAGGCAGCCGAGTCTGCTACCGAACATGCAACAAATGGTTTACATCAGGAAATCCATAATACTACTAATACGATAGCAAATCGAATCGCGGAACATATTACAACAAGTGTATTACCCAATTCAACGGTAATTCATCACGAAAGTCCTATTAGAAGTCCAGAACCTCATAATTATTCTCCGGAACCTAGTGAACATATACCAATTCACTCTACACCACCACCTGCTTATTCTCAAATGAAAAATATTCCTTACACTCAGGATCAAATAACGCGTGAAGTAAATCACGACCCAAGATTTCGGTTATCAGAAATTTCCGCTTTATTTTCTTCATTCGATGGTAACTCCCAAAAATTAAATTTATTTTTGAGAAAAGTAGATTATGTTTTAGAATGATATGGTTATGCGAGTAGGGATCATCAGGAATTAATAATAGAAGTTATACGGAGAAAATTAACAGGAAAAGCAGCGATAATTGCTAGAGATAGTATTTAATTGGCCCAATTTAAAACAATTATTAACTCAATATTTTGATAATCAAAAGACGGAAGCATGTTCTAAGTTAGGACTAGAATCACTCAACAAAAGATCACATGAAACTTATGTAGAATTTGGAAATAGGATACAATTAGTACGATCTAATTTATTCTCAAAAATCCCAGCGTTATTGGACACATTATCTAGAGACGTTAAAATATCAATTTATAACAATATCGCATTAACGTTTTCCTTTATAGTTTTCCACAAGATTTATTACGTATAATCCGTTCATAAAATCCCACGATGTTAGAAGAAGGTATAAAATTTGTCAGCGAGGAATTCAATTTTGAAAAACAATATGAATTACGAAATGAATAAAATCAGTGTAATAAAAAATATTATAGGGTAAGGGAGTGCAAGATGGGAAGTAAAAGGCAAGATGGATACTATCTACCAAAACCTAATCGCGCAACGAAGCGCCCCAGACCACACATAAACGGAAGCAGAGGACCATCTTCCATTTACGAACGGGAGCTCAATTCGGCCCCTGCCACCTAACGGTGTTATATCGTGCTTCTTGTTTTCACAGCAAGATATTACGAATTTGTTCGATTTTTGTGATAGGATTATTTAAACGAGGTGAGTAATATTACTCTATTTATATAAATGATCTCTTAGGAATATATTGTGTGAATTTATATTGAAATTAGAGAAATTATAAAGTGTTAATATTATTACAGGAAAGGGGCATATGGAAATATGGAAAACTGCACTTTAGGGCAAAATGAAAGAGTTTCCAAATTGCCCACGCACCTTATTTGATATATGATTGCAGTTTTTGTTACAATATTGCTTCTTATTGTTTTTAGATGGCGAATAAGCATTGAAGTTCTAGTGGGTTCAGAAAGTCTGATATCTTCCCATGAAAAAGACATTTGCATATTTAAATTTTACACTGACCACTGTATATGATAACGCTGCAGTTATAAAATGTGAAACAAATACCACTGCGACAAATGAAGAACGTAACTTAACGTTACTGAAATCTTAGGATTTAAATAATTATAATGATCCAGTAATTGAAAATCCATGTGATGCTATCAATGATTCTGTTAAAATTAACAATACTAACAAACTAACCGGTGTCGATGATTAAAAGAAGAAACAAGAAAAGCCAATACATTTTACAAAGAAACGACTGAAGAAAGTATGTTTGAAACTTGTTCCAGTGTTGTTCATAAGAGCGGGATCTACCATCCACTTCGCACATTATTCCTCAAACTAAAATTCTTTAGTCACTAAAATTAAAGTCAACTAAAAAAAAAATCTTCATCCAAAAATGCTATTAAAATAAAGAATTAGATGAAAGCGAAACTAATGTTACCTAATAGTTAATCGGACCATAAAAGATAATGGTGACTTAGAGATTTGAATAGGGACTTGTAAAAATAAAAAAAGGCTAAGGAAAAGAGGAAAAACCAGCAAAATAAGAGAATATTGTACAAAACTAGCAACATTCTTTACAAACTTATGTGTTCTGCACTATATGTGGAACCACCCTCAAAAGACTGGGTGCAATTTGAAATATGTACCTACCTGCGAGTTGACACACGAATTATCTAGTTATACAATCGATACAGAGAGTTTTATGCGCGTAAACTGTTAAATGTAGTTTCTTCCTGAACATTCCATCTTACCCGAACAAGCTTTCCATCATGCCCTCAGGGTAAGGGCAAGATGGAATTTGGAAGTAATTATTTAATGAGTCATTAAAAATAACTACTTATATTAATAATTTTTGATTGCTTAATTGGTTAACTGTATGGTATCACTTTCAAGACTGAACAAAATTAAAGTTTTATATTTCGTTGTTTTATTTTTTTATACATCATAGAGTTAAGGCTTCCATCCTGCCCTCCCTTCCCCTATAACTATACAACCCTTACTACCTCATTCTAAACATTTTAGACTAAGAATGCCAAATTATAATAATAATCAAAATTATCGCCGAAATATCTTCCCTCAAAATCGAAATTTGAGATTTAATAATAATGGACAAAATAATATTTCTTCACAAAATAATTCATCAAATAATTATCAACAAAATAGTTATCCAAATAATAGGTGCCATTGGAGACCCAATTTTCTACAATCAACTTAGTATAATTATAGGCAAAACTACCCGAGACCACAAAATCAGCAAAGCCAGGTAACAAATCGCATTCACGAAAATAGATAGAAGAATAGATAGAAGGAGGTAGACTCCACGACCAAAATCGCAAATTGGTCGTGGAGTCTATCTCCTGACGATGCTTCGGTTGCGGGGCGAAACGATTGTTGAGTTTGTGATAGTGAACGTATATAGTGCTTGTGTATCACGGTGGCGGTGGTGGAGGTGTGTGCATGTGTTTTTTACGACTCCTGCATGTATCAGGTATGATAACCGATTGTCCACTCTGCATTAAGCATTATATATATTTTCTATTTTACTTCATCGCGGATTATAGCAAAATAATTTTATTATTACTTTTGTATTATGGATCTCCGCAAAGTAACGCCTAATTCTATAAATTATTTAAACATACATACATTATCGATATCGCAGTCCCCAATACAAATAATTTACAAGTTACTATTGCGGAAAAAATTAGAAAATACACAGAACTACAGGAAGAAATAAAACGAGTATGGAACATGAATACAGTTACAATAGTCCCAATATTATTTCAACCACGGGAGTTGTTCCCAAACATTTGCACCATAGTAGTATCCGTATTTTGAATCTCCCCAAAAATACATTCATACTTTTACAAAAAGCAGCCATATTAAATACTTGTAGAATTGTTCGGAAATTCTTACAATTATCATCAGATGGAGACGTTTTATATACTAACACCAACCAAACCTAAGTATTTACTTGGTATTCTATACCCGTAAATACTTATTTTTACCAGGTTTAACCTGAGAAGTAGTTAACTTAAAAAAATAATAAAAATAATAATCATTTATTTGCCAGAATATGAGTGGTATACAGAGATGTTGAAATTTTTAAGGGTACTAACATATTCTACCGTTATACAGTATGCAAATTTGAATTACAATTTTATCGAATATTCCATTTAATTTAATTTACAATTTAAATACAAAATGTCAATAAGAAAAAAAAAAGGCTGGAATATCGATGATACAAATTAATCTATTTATTACTACCTTGGCAAAATATATTAATTATTACAATATTGTCAATATTAAATTAAAAAAATAAAAATAAATCCTAAATATATGTATATATATGTCAATAATCAAATACATGTCATACGCTGGTTATATAATACATTTAAAAAAGTTTGTCGTTTAAATAGTCATTAACATTATAATAGCACTTTTGTAGCAGAAGCTCTTTTACATTTCTTTTAAATAGAGGCAATGACTCTTTTTTATAATTTTCAGGTAATTTATTATAGATAGTTATTGCCATACAAAATGAACTCTTTGCAAATAACTGTAACTTCCTCGATGGTACACATAGTCTATTTTGCCTACGGCTTCTAGTGCTATTAACCTCAGACATAGATGTAAACATATATGAATGTTTTTTGACGAAAACAAGTAATTCATAAAGATATAGGCATGGTAATGGCAAAATATTGTGCTTTTTAAACAAAGGTTTACAGCTGTCTAGCATTTGAGTTTTAGTAATCGCTCGAAGACACGCTTTTTGTTTTACCCAATATCATCGACATCTTTGATAAATTAGGGAAAAACAATTATTTTACTACTTTAGATTTAGCTTCTGGATATCACCAAAAAGAAGTAGAAAAAAGTGATAATCCTAAAACCGCTTTTAGCACCCAAAATGGTCATTATGAATGTAGTGTTTACATTTTAATTGTCACGCGCCGGCCGCGTGTGCGAAGCCTTGAGCTATCAGGCGGCGCTGTCGCCTTTTTACCCCGATAAACTAGCTCTGTGGTTCGCACAATTAGAGCCATAGAGAGCCAATTCGTGCTGGTCAATATTACGTTAGAGAACACGAAATACCACTACGCTATTGGACGCTCGAGGCGATCTACGCGTCGGAGGTGGAAGATATAACTGCCCCGGCCACACCCGACAAATACGAGTGTTTAAAAGCTGAACTGATTAAACGCAATTTTTAAGAATGTCCTTTGGTCTTAAAACAGCACCAGCTACATTTCAAAGAGGCATGGATAATATTTCAAGAGGATTACAAGGAGTTCATTGCTTAGTACATTTAGATGTCATTATAATATTTTCATCTACACTTCCTGAACACCTGCAAAGGTTAAGAAAAATATTTTCTCACATTAAGAAAAGCGAATATAAAAATCCAATTAGATAAATCCGAATTTTTAAGAAAAGAAGTCTTATATTTAGGACATAGCATAACGGAACAAGGATTAAAACCTAACGAAAATAAAATTAAAGCAATATTACAATTTCCATTACCGCGTAAAGTAAAAGAAATAAGATCATTTCTAGGATTATTAGTTTACTATTAAAATTTAATTAAAGATTTCACGAAAATAACCAAACCTGTGACTGAATTATTGAAAAATGAAATTCGAAATAAATGAAGAATTTTTAAAATTCATCGAGACTTGTAAAAATATCTTAACTAGTTCACTAGTATTTTTATACCTACTTCAATACCCAGGCTTCAAACATAGCATTAGGAGCCGTTTTGTCTCAAACAACTGAAGGCCAAGATAAACCAATAACTTACGCAAGTAGAACTTTAAATTCTCCTGAACAAAAATATAGTACTATCGAAAAAGAACTCTTAGCAGTGTTATGGGCTGTAAGACATTTCCGACCATATTTATATGGAAAGAATTTTACCATATAAACTGATCATAGACCATTAGCATGGTTATATTCATTAAAAGAACCCAATAGTAAATTAACTAGATGGAGACTAAGATTACAAGAGTATGGCTTTGATATAATTTATAATAAGGGAAAACAAAATTTAGTAGCTAGGCGCGTTGTCTAGAACTCATTTAAATACTTGAGATATAACAAATCTTTCGGAAGAAAACACTTCAAACTCTTCTAGTAACGATTAAGACACAATAAGAGACAAGAGACTTAGACTTTGATGAGGGCAACTCAATTATTCCAATTTTACATAAAGCCATTGATGTAAAATATAAGTAATTATTAGTATACCATTGTTATAAAGATGAAATAAAAATTACGGATATATCTAAAAATAAAACTAAAATTTTTGAAATATTTTTACCTTTAATTCTAAATTAGTTGAAATTTTATAAAAGAAAATATTGATAAACAATATTTTCTATACTTCGGAAATAATAACTTAAGAGACTTTTTTAATTCAGTAATAAATAAACTATTTGATAAATCAAAAATCCCATTAATAGTCTACTGAGTTCAAAAGTCTTATATGATGAAGTTGAACAAAAAGACAATAATTAAATACCATAAAGGAAAAACATGTCATAGAGGAATCAACAAACTTATAATAGATTAAAAAGAAATTATTACTGGATTAATATGAAAGAAACTGTAATAGGAATTATCAATGAATGTAAAATTTGTAAGGGAATGAAATACGATAGAAACGCTTTCAAGTCATTAATTCAAATTCACCTACACAAAACAAACCTTTTGAATAAATTTTCATGGATTCATTTTCAATTGAAAAATCTAGTTATTTATTCTTAGTAGACGCTTTTAGTAAATTCGGTCGAATAAGAATTATAAATCGATAAACAACAGAAATAATGAAAGTTTTAAAAAAAATTCTGTATATGGAGTACCATATAAGATAAATAGTGATCCAGGAACAGAATTCAAGAATTCTTTAATAAAAGAACTTTATTGTCATGAAATAGATTTACATATAGGAACGCCCAACAATCCTTATTCAATGGCAATCGTTGATAGATTTCATAATACGTTAGTAGAAATTTATCGAATAGTAAAACAGGAACAAAAATTTACAGATCAACATTCAATTCAATTCAATCAACATTATATGAACTCTTTTGAGAGATCATACCAAAAGAAAACATAAACCTTATGGGTACCGTATGGGTACATTAGTACAGAAATGCTTTAATCTAAAACAGAAACGCGTAAAAATTCAGAAAAAATTTCTGCACCCTCAACATCATCTTTCGAAAAGGGAGATGAAATTTATACTAAAAATGGTTAATAAAAGACTTGCTAAAGGTAAGCCTGAGTACGAAAAGGCAATAGTCACAGAAAGTCCACATAGAAATATTAAACCAATTACTATTAGAAATAGAGTTACCACAGTTCCAATAAGAAACATCAAAAAGCCGAACAAGATTAAAAGAATTTTAAACTCTTTAAAGGTTACAGAATCCTAGTTCATTAAATTCATTTAAGTAATCAATTATAAAATAAAACGCATATTAAATATTACACCTGTAAAATTATAAAATTTGTGCTATACTTTTATAATTTGTATAAGATGATACGTTAAAATTAAGGTTTAACATAGAACCAACTGCGATAACGGAAGTGGCGAGAAGAAAAAACACTGTGGGGTCTCGTTGTTCAAAGAGCCGGCGCGCATATTTAATGGCGCATTTAGAGCTCGCAAAGCTATTAAAAGAAAAAGCAGAGGTCGCAGCCGCACTTGCGCGAACAAAATTAGAATTAGTACTCCTTGATGCAGACCACTTGGCAAAAGTTGTAAAACGAAATGTGCAGATTAAGTAAAGAATTTCTTGGCAAACAGCTACCTGACCCTTACAAAAAGAGGGTGTCCGGCATATTATGCCGTTGGTCATTTACCAAAACGAAAAAGGGGACAAGTATTCGACGTAGCCGAGCTCATAAAAGAAGTTTTGAACAATGTATTATGAATTAGTATGATGTCGACGATTTTAAAGTCTCATTACTTATTAGATAATTAATTTGGTCAGAACGAACGCGACGACCGTGGCGCAGCGGTAACGATCTAGATGACTTATACTAGGCGTTGTCAACCGCCGGCGCGAGTTCGAATCCAAACTTCGTTTTAGATTTTAGTTTTTTCTTTTTATTTAATTTATATAAGGTAGGTCACGGTAGGTCGAAGGCATTTCCGATCAGCTGTCCAAGGAGACAGGACGTAAATCGTAATACGGTACATTTTGTTTTATGTGCCATAGTCGAAATTAATAGTGGTCTTTGTTAGCATTTAGTGCTATTGATATTACTATAAATAAGTGATATAATAAACTCCAAAAGGGGTAAGTTGCACAAGATTTATGTAACTTTGTTTCTTATATAGTGTTATTAATTAATAGTAATTTAATGTCGGCGTTTCATTGTTATAGCCTATGGGAATGCCCTTTTTATGCCTCGTTCTAAAACCCTGAGGAAACGAGTAGCCGCGGATTGGGTTTTGGCAGGATTCCCACAAAATAAAAATTCTCCTGGCGTCCAAATAAATTTAGTTTAGCTAGTTCATAGTTTACATAGCAATACAAGAAGTAAATAGATAAAAACTGTGTTTTACTGTAAGAACTCGTAACAAATGGCCTTACTACCTGGACCCGATTTGCTGCTATTGTTTTTTGGAGTCTTAATTAAGTTTCAGGAAGGTCCCATAGCTGTAACTTCAAATATTTAACAAAGGTTATGGTGTGTACAAATACACGAAGAATACAAAGCTAGTTTCCGCTTCTCAAAAATATACGATGAAGATTTTAATATGCGGGAAAACATTGTCTTCGTATTCAGCGATTTTTATAAACGGTAGAAACCTTAAATAGATTTGAAATTGAAAACTAACAATCCGACCATTCTGAATGATCTCCGAGATGTTGAGAATGAAAACAGCTTTATAGATGCACCGTCTTCTCCACAATAGATTTGGTTAAAGCATACAATCAAATCCCAGTCCACGCCAGCCCATAGTCGATGTATTTAAACCGATTATAGGTGTGGATTTTCTAATATTTTACAATCTTCTTGTAGACTGCAGGCATAAGCGCTTAATCTATGGTACTACAACTTTAGCAGTGTCTGCACCACACAGGAAAATTCCAAATGGCTTGTGTTCCGTTAAAGCCATTTCAGGAGAGTCCGGATACTATCAGCTACTCCGGGAGTACGCAGGGGTAACCAGACCAGCAGGTATGCATACTTTGCCTATACTTTGCATTATATAAAAACCACAGCCGGACCTCCAGTTACTACCAGACCACGTCGATTGGATCCAGATCGATTGAAGATTGCCAAAAATGAGTTCGAGGATATGCTTGCTCAAGGGACTGCTCGTAGCTCAAACAGCCCTTGATCATCAACGTTACACTTGGTAAAGAAGAAAGACGACGGATGGAGACCGTGTGGTGATTACCGTGCACTTAATGCACGCACTGTTCCTGACAGGTATCCCCCCATTCGCAACATTCAGGACTTTTCCTATCAGATTTCTGGATGCACGGTCTTCTCCACAATCGATTTGGTTAAGGCCTACAATCAAATCCCAGTCCACAAGAACAACCTACCACAAACTGCTATAACAACTTCTTTCGGTCTTTGGCGAATTTTCATTCATGACCTTTGGTCTACGCAACGCAGCACAGACCTTCCAGAGGTTCATGGACGAAGTTCTGAGAGACATGGATGGATTTTGCTTTGGATACATGGATGACATATTGGTATTTTCACCCAACTAAGACCAACACAAGTCTTATCTTCGCCATCTACTTAGCAGACTTAAAGAATATGGTGTCTTAATAAATGCTACCAAATGCATTTTCGGACAACCTGAAGTAAATTTTCTGGAATATTCTGTTTCTGCAGATGGAACAAAACCACTGGACACTAAAGTTATCCAGGATTTTGCTACACCCAAAACTGCAAAGGAATTGAGGCGTTTCCTGGGTATGTTAAATATTTTACCGCCGTTTCATCCCTAATGCAGCCAAAATACAAGCCCCTCTCGATGCAGCACTGGCGGGACCTAAGGTGAAAGGATCGTGCCCCATTGAGATGACACCGGAGATGCTTGAAGCTTTGCAACAATGTAAGGCCAGTTTATCAGAAGCTACTCTTCTAGCACATCCGATACCATCGTCTGAATTGGCGATAGCTACTGATACTTCAGACATTGGAATCGGCGCAGTTCTCCAACAACGCAAGAATGACGTATGGCAACCTCTTGGTTTTTACTCTCATAAGTATGCCAGCGTAGCAAGTTCATTGTTAGGAAAGATGGGAAAGATTTAAGTTATTAGTAGTTCACTATCCAAATCATGCCCAATTATACAGGACCTCTTCATTTTTCAAATAATCGGTATTATAAGACACCGACACTTAACATGCCCGAATAAAAAAAAAATGTAGACAATTAAATGGATTATTTGAAGTTTGGCTTCGTCCCATCATTATTGGACAAACAAATGCCTTTGTGCCTTTTGTGCAACAAAGTTTTAGGAAATGACGCTATGAAGCCATCTAAGCTAGAAGATCATCTGAGAAGATGTCACCCTGATAAAACACTAAGATTTTGTACTTGTATAAATATAATGAGTTAGCGTAACACGTAGTACTAATAAAGGAACCTTGGCCATGGATAGTCGTCTATCACACATATCTCTGCGCATCCATCAAACTGTAACCTTAGTTTAGCTACGTAGGTGAGCCTTCTCATTCAAATCGTTTACAAGTTTACCGTAGTAAGGGATTCAGGCATATAAATACGGGGAAAAGATGACAGTGAGACCCGTACTCATTATTATAACGATAATTTATAAAAGTAATAATAAAATTATTTTGCTATAATCCGCGATGAAGTAAAATAGAAAATATATATAATGCTAGATGTAGAGTGGACAATCGGTTATCATACCTGATACATGCAGGAGTCGTAAAAAACACATGCACAAACCTCCACCACCGCCACCGTGATACACAAGCACTATATACGTTCACTATCACAAACTCAACAATCTGTGATAGTGAACGTATATAGTGCTTGTGTATCACGGTGGCGGTGGTGGAGGTTTGTGCATGTGTTTTTTACGACTCCTGCATGTATCAGGTATGATAACCGATTGTCCACTCTACATCTAGCATTATATATATTTTCTATTTTACTTCATCGCGGATTATAGCAAAATAATTTTATTATTACTTTTGTATTATGGATCTCCGCAAAGTAACGCCTAATTCTATAAATTACGATAATTTATCTCAAAATCAGATGAACAATACTAATCAGAACATGCAGTTTTTATCATAAACAATATTATGTTTTAACATGCGATTTAGGTAACGCGAGCTATATTTCATTCTACGTAAAAGACCGTTTGGTTCGATGTTATGCGATACCGGAGCTAGCTTACCTGCTTTGAACATTAGCGTTGTACTTAAGAATGCACGGATATATAGGTACAATATTATTATAAATGACATAGTGGAAAAAGTATTTCTAAAGGTTATGTTTATTTAAATGTAAAATCTGAACTTTCGCAAAAATCATATGTTAAACATAAATTTTACTTGTTTGAAAATTACCATGTTTATCGGATGGTATAATTAGACAAGATTTCTTTGATAATTTTAGCACAGTTACGTTTGATTTACAACAATCAATTCTAATTTTGATGAATCCTGATAAAAGTCACAATTTAACTTTATATAGAAAACTGGAGATTAGTACAAAATTTTTAAATATTCCGTCCCGATGCAAATCAATACATTACATTCAGTTAGATACCAATTTCTACCAAGATTGCAACGTACTTCCGAAAGAAATACAAGAAAATTTATGCTCAGCAAGTGTAATAGTTTCACCTTAAAATAACTTTATTCGAATCCGTATTCTTAATACTAGCGATAATCATGTATTATTGCCAATTTTGAAACTCGAATTAGGACCATTACAAAATTATAATCTTTGCTAATTTAATAAATATCCGAATAACTTCAAACGTGCAGAAACATTATTGTCACTATTGAAGTTGAATCATCTACATTCCCACCGTAACTTGACACACAACTTAAACAACCTATACTAAAGGCGAATTAAAATTTCATGCTTATCAACACCTTTTAAAAGATAAAACACCCAAAAAGCTAATACAAGCAATAGAAACCCAGTGGAATTCGAAATATTTCATGTTAACCAGTATGGTTGAATTGAAAGATTTTGGTACGACGTCGAGTGGCGGTGGCAGCGGACTGTCTGTGTTCCAAAATGTCTTGTAATGAGGAGAATTGTGAATCTGGCGGTTGGAACATTTTCCACTGAGGATTACTCGACATTTTCACAGTTTCGTATTTTGTATAATAGTCAAAAACATCTCAGTTCTATGTACCAATATATCACAGTAAAGGGTGTATGGTGTTACAGTTTTTTCCAAACAGATATAAATGTAAAAACTAAAATTTCATCTTTATCTTTACATTTGAGTCATAGGGAGTCACAAATCAAACACCAAAAACACAAAAATCTACTGAGGGTTAAACTACACTAGATCCTCAGATGTCTTCAATGCTTGCTGAGTCGGAGCTCCTCTTAGAATAGGCTTGCCTGTGTATTCCTGGATGGTCGTTACCAACTACCTACACGACACAGCACAGCACTGATGAGATACCGCCATATTCACAATCCTCCTCATTACAAGACATTTTGGAACACAGACACTAATGACGTCTAAAATGATATATATTAATTTATTAGCGACTGTTCGATATGGGAACATAGAGCAGATTTTTGGTATAAATGGTTCAATGATACTTTGGTACAATCTACACTTATTATAAAATAAGGTCCCCAAAAACTCTCTGTATGTAGTAGATTTTCTCAAATCTACAAAGCGAATTTTACCTCGTATTAGATTGCTATCAAACCGGGTATTTTCCGGGTAATTAATGAAAATAATGTTCACACAAAATTCGCTCACAGACATGAACACGAATCATCAGAAAACGGAGATCAGCACGAGTTAGGGCGGAACTCGGTACTTTGCGCTAATCGTCTCACTTTTACCTAACCTTTCTAAACAGTGGTTATATGTTTTTAGTAGACTCGGGAGCCTAGCGTCAGTGTTCTGTGGAAATCCCCATGGTCCAAGGGAAGGACGATCGATTTTAATTCAACTTATGGAAACGGTAATAAATAATTATGCAGCGAAAACATTATGGATTTGGGGTTACACCGACCTTTCGTTTGGACATTCATCATCGACGATGTCAAGATACCAATATTGGGTGCCGATTTTTCTAGATACTACCGTCTTTTGATAGATCTGCATGGAAAAACCTCTAGGTTCAAAAAGCATGCACATGTGAAAAGAACAAATATTCCAGCTGAGTGTAAGGATGCTACTGTGTTGCTTATATTTCTGGATGATCTAATTGAAACGGTAAACAGTAGTTAGAGTAAAGTTAAAAATGGCAAATATATCCAAATATCCTCATCACTTGTTATGGCGTTAAGGTATACCTATATCAAAATACATTGTATTCATTGTAAATATAAGTGATTGACGAAAAATCTTAGTTCCATCTCTTGAAAGCTGATTAAAAACGATTGATAGGTTTCAGTTGTTATTTATTCACTTGAAATCTGCCAATGTGACATGAATTGTATCAATTTTTTTTAATAAAGATCCGCTCGAAAATAATCGGGCCTTTTAGGGCACAAGGTCATGCAAACAATAAGCCAAATAAAGGCATTTCTGGCAGCTTTTAAGATACTTTTAATCAACAATTTGACAATTTCATATTGTTGGTAGCAGCTGTAAAAATAATGATAGTTTCTGCTTTCACAATAAAAAAAAATAATGCAGAAACCATAATGTAGAGACCCAAAATAATAGAGAATTGGATATGAATGATTTATACATAAATTTAATACTTTAACTTCTCTAACAAGGCAAATTACAATAGACGTTGATAGATGCATAAGGATATTGTAGTAGATGGTTAGTAACAAAATTATAAAAAAAATTTCTCAGAATGTCTGAAAATATTTACAGAGTACAGAAATTGAGTCCTTTCACGAATATATAAAAAACAGTAAGATAAGAAAGAATGGTTGTGTTACCCAACAGTACGTACATACGTATACTACATACATGAATATATTTACACAGACACTAATACTATTGCTCATAACGCAAAATGTCAGTAACAAGAGAGTCCTTGGTGCGAGTGGACGTGTAGTGACATGTTACTTTTTAGTGCGTGCTTGAGCCTGTGCTATTTTCATACAACACAATTCTATATTAATACACGATACGAGCACGCACACTACACCAACGAAACACATTTTTATTGTTTTACTTAAATACAATATATTAGAAATATAAAAAAAAATCTTTGAGCGTGAAAAGCATGAAAAAATATTTATTCTTTCACTCGTGATACATAAATTTTTTCTTAATAATTGGTGCAAACATGTAAAATACATATTAATTAGAAAAACAGATATCTTTGATAACGAAGATCATATTAAAAGAGATGCCCGTTGTAATAGTTTTGAGTAAAATTTCGCCGAACACTTTAGGGGTTAAAAACCAGATCCTTTCTTTAACGCTGGGCAACGGGCTCGCCTCCATTTGAAAGCCGCCTTGACCCTAAAGTGGATAAACGATAGTGAAGATGGCCTGCTGAAGTATGATGAAGCAGGCGAGTCGTACCCGACTCTATTAAAATTGCGAATAGTTTAGAAAGAAAAATGTGGCCTTAATGTAATCAAATAAGATATAAAAAAATGTATTGGCTTATCAGCAGACATTCTACGTTATCAACTGAAAATAAGGTTCTCTTATACAAACAAGTCCTTAGGCCAATATGGACTTATGGTGTTCAGTTATGGGGCTGTGCTAAAAAATCAAACATAAATATAATACAAAGATTCCAAAATAAAGTACTGAGGGCTATTGTTAACGCACCCTGGTATGTAAAGAATGAACACATTCATCAACATCTTCAGGTTGAGTTTGTTAATAAAGTAATAAAAAAGTACGCTGAAGCCCACGAGCAAAGGCTTCATCATCACGTGAACATCGAGGCCATCCAGCTTCTCGATAACACTGGACTCGTAAGAAGACTTAAAAGGACAAAACCTTTTGAGTTAGTTTAATATAGTGATAGTGTAGTGTAGTGCTAGTGCTACTTGAAAGAACACAAGAACAAAGTGTCTCACATACCAAGAAAGACTAAGATAAGTCACTGGACCTATTCTCAGATATAAGTTAATTTATAAGTTTAGGTTATCTTTAAGTTGCTTATTAGCCTCTTGGCTAGATCGCAACATCAATAAAGTACTTCCTTTTGGTTGTTCTTTATAATAGCAAAAAAAAAAAAAATGTAATCAAATTCAATGTTTTCATAGGTAAAAATTGATCAATGCAATTAATTTGGAAAATACAAACATGTTCGAAAGTCTTATTTGCTTCGAATTTATGTCGGTAGGATTGTGACAGGTTAATCAAATTCTTAATCAACTTAACGGTGTCTATCGTTAAAAATCACAATACAAATGTGAACCTACAAAGGCGTCGCTGATTAAGAGAATGACCTATAAAGACGATCCCATTCAGTTAATAATGAAGTTTTCTGCAATCGCGTATAATTCTATACACTCTACAACAGACTACACACCACACGAATTATTTATTTTATTTATTTATTTTCTTACATATGACAAATAGGGCTTAATTAAATTAATATATGACCATCTGCAGCCGAACTAGTTAAAACTGTATCTCGGCATACAGTGACAAACACCGAAGACATGTGACTTAGTTACTATTTGCTATAAGAAAAATAACAATACAATGAATATAATAATAATTAGCATGTCTGTAAGGAGAACCTCTCTGTGTGTTTATGAGTTGTGTTTATGAAGTATGCATGTAATTAATGTATATTAGTGTGAGTAGGAGGCATGTATGGAGAGAGGGTGAGTTAATTGTATTGAACATATAAGTTTAATATAAAAAATTGTAACGTTGTAATTAAATTATTAAAGATACGAAGGAATCATTCGCCGCGCCGCGTACGCATCCCTAGCAACAAAACCTGTTTGTTACGAGGGGCACGCCGCGGTGAGAGATGTCGATCTTCCTTTGCCCGGCGCCCCGGCAGTATGCTTTCTACCTGCATAGAGGACGGCCGTACTACCTTTTTAACTGTCCGCAACTATTATATTAGATTACGTGTTGTAACGTGAACCCGCTGGGGTGAGTTTCAATTTTAAAATAATAATCTAGCTGCTCTGCGCTCTGTAGTTGCTGTTCCATGTTCTTAACATGGACGGGGGCTCGCAGGGCTTGGAGACAGCCTAACGCTGGTCTCTTGGGTTCCAGTTTTGAAGACACGTTTTTCAAGACACGTTTTTTCTCAAGACACGTTCTCAAGACACATTGAAGTCGCCTTCAAGTCGCTTCGAGTACGCCTCGAGACCTGACTTACGCATCTGGTGACACCTATTGGGGTCGGCGCACGCGGTCAGGCTGGTGACCGTGCGCGTGGCGCTGGCACGCGGCGTCCACGTGGAGGACCTGAACTCCGGAGGACCGCGTTAAGGCCAGTGCTTCAAGTCCCCTGTATCAAGCTCTAAAACCAGTGTATGGCGGTTGGTCAAATACAAGGATATAGAACCCAATCGTCTTTTTCTGCCCGTCGCAGCCGCTCAAACGCGACAAAATAAAAATAAAAAGTCTGCATTCTGAAAGTTTTCTGTAAATATTAATTTAGAAATTATGTAAGAGTTCTTCAGTGTCATTATATGAAAGTTTGAGGAGATAATGATGTAACTTATACTTGCATTTAGCTTTTGTTAGGGAATATATATTTAAATTTGTGGGTTTTGGTATAAGATTTTATTATAAAATTCCGCAATCAATTTCAGCACTGCCATTACAGCAGTTTAAAAACACTGTTAAAAAGAGGCTGATACAGAAAGCCTACTATACTCTTGAAGATTTTTTAGAAGATAAGAATGTGTGGATATAGCTCTCTTTGAACCTGTACAAGACAGTAACGACTTAATGTAAATAATATTAAGAATTATATTTTTAAAAGAGCAACCGCCGAGTTTCTTGCTGGCTCTTCTCGGTAGGAACAGCTTTCCGAACCAGCAGTAAAGTTGACGATTCAAAAGCACTTGTTTACAAGTTTATTTGAATAAAGAATATTTTGAATTTCAACTGAATTTGAAATGTTCGGAATCCCTCTTCCCCCCGGACCACCGCTGTGTGTAAACGTTCAGTACTATTTATTAATTAATCTCATTTTTCAAAATTAACTACTTAAATTAAATGAAAACAAAGTTATTTCTCGTAATAATTCAAGAATAAAAAATAGGAGTGCATAACTTGAGCAGAAGTAAACTGTTAAAGTGTCAAGACCGCAAAACGCCTCTGTGAGAATTATGTTGTCCTGGTACAATTGTTCTGATGCCCTAGTACAATTGAATGTAGTTGCTCGAACGTAGAACAAGAATTTGGAAGTTATTTTTACTGAGTTTACTTAGTTACTGAAGGCTAGAAAATCCTCTGCACAAGATATGATTCCCTAGTACAATTGATAGAGAAAAAAAAATTGTCAATATTTATTTCAATTGCACTAATAATAATAATTTATTGAAGACATTATGTTGCCATTATAACTTCCATGTGGGGTTTGTTCTCCTGGTACAACTTTTAAGACGCTTACAATAACCGACAAAGAAAGAAGAGGGTTATTTCTACTTGGACGTACTTATACCAACCGTTGTTCACACGTGTGTGCAGTTCTGTTGCCTTAGTGCAATCGTTAAATATCTATATACATCAGTAAAATTTTGTCTGTCTGATTATATATATATATATATATAAATAAAAAAAAAATTTTCTACCGGGCAAATAAATAAATATAGACGCTCAAGCTAGGAATTATCAAAATCTACTACTTTTAGTCACCTGGAAGATAGATTTTTATTTGAAATCAAAAAGTCTCAGAAGCTGAATTTTCTATTCAGTTGAATAAATAAATAAATAATAATCAAAATAGATGAGTATCCGTTTTAAAAATATTACGGTTAGCTCAAATACAACTATGAACCAATTGCACTTTTTAAAGATATTCGTACAAATAGCTAGCGCTCAAACTAGCCTGTATCTTGAACGCTAGTCTTTCGATGACATCAACCGTCTTATGAAGGTAAAAAACTATCAACTACCCTATACTAGCAAACTTGGGTGATCAACCACGAATAGTATGGACTTAAGAACAAAGTTAGTTGTTAATTAATTACTTTTGTTTTTAATATATTATAAAGCTTATGGAAGATGCGCCGCGCCGCGGACCGTGCGGCCGGGGGCCCCCAGCCTCACGACGGCGCCGCGGACCGAGCGGCCTAGGCCCTCCAGACTCACAACGGCGCCGCGGACCGAGCGGCCTAGGCCCTCCAGACTCACGACGGCGCCGCGGACCGAGCGGCCTAGGCCCTCCAGACTCACGACGGCGCCGCGGACCGAGCGGCCTAGGCCCTCCAGACTCATGACGGCGCCGTGGACCGAGCGGCCGGGGCCATCCAGACCTCCGCTTCGGGAACTCAACAACAACGAGAACGTCATGGCGAGGGGTTCGCGCGCCAAGCCCGCGCAGGCGGCTCCGGGGTCGCGGCCGTTCGAGCCACCGACGCCCAGATAGTTTCTCGAAGCGCTCCGCGACCAACTGACCGACGTGCTGCGTGCCGAGATAAGAAGTCGTCGCGAGCGCCCGACCGACACGAGCGACCCGGCAGCCCGGCCCCCCCTGTGGGTGGGGCGGTGGTGCGACCGGAGCGACAAGTTCGGCTTTTCGTACCGGCTGTGCGACGACAGCGCGGGCGTCCTGTTCGACGACGGCACCGCCCTGACCCTGGCGGCCGACGGAGAGAGCGTCGGCGCCGTGGCGGGCGACGGCAGGCTCGTCCCGCTCGCCGCGCTTGCACGGGTGGCTCGGACGTCGTCGGCGCTCGTCATGATTCTGAGTAATGGGACGGTGCAGATAAACTTCCACAACCATACAAAAATGATCCTCTGCGGCTGCGGACGGAAGCTGGTCGAGAGCCTGGCGTACGCGCGCCGGAGGATCGATATCATTCTGCAGACCGACACCCACGCGCTGACCGGCCGATGCTTTATTTGACTGTGGATATTATGACATTCAATTCATATTGACATTGATATTTTGGCATCCATATTGACATAGATATTTTGACATTCATATTGACATTGATATTTTGACATCCATATTGACATAGATATTTTGTTATCCATATTGACATTGATATTTTAGCCGTGTGGTATCCGGCAGAATAGAATAGACCACCCTCCATACTTGCCGAGGTGTCGTAAGAGGCGACTAAGGTATATTTTGGACGCTTAAACACCTACATTTCAGTTCGTCTACCACCGATGTCCTAACGGTAAATTAGGCCGTAAACATTCCCAAAGAGGGTTGACATCAGGCTGGCGGCCGGTTGTAAAATCCTATGCCAAATCCTTTTTTCAATATGTCTTTGAATATTAGAAAGTGCGATGGTGCTAGGGCGTTCCCCCCAGGCGATGCGCAGGCACAGCACCCGGTGCCTGCGAGAAATGGACAAGGGTTGTCGCATCAGGGACGGGTGCGACGTAAGATGCGAGTCCAAAGAGATGTACGAATGAGGATGGCTAGCTGGAATATAGGTACGATGAATGGAAGAGGAAGAGAGTTGGCAGATGTACTAGAAAGGAAACGAATAAATGCTCGATGAACAAGAAGCCACTAATCATCCGTTAGAATTTTAAATTCTTTGAATATGCCCGGACTTCCCCTTCTCATGAAAATTGTTTAAAAATTGTCATTCTGATTATTTTGCTCTGAAATTTAAGACCACAACTTTGCAATGGAACTCGGCTAAAAGTAGCCCAGTTGCAAACAAAATATAATCGAGGCTCAAATTTTACATGTTGCGGTGCAGGTGAAACCGTCTTTATTCCCAGAATTCCAATAATACCTAATAATTTTCCATTTAAAAGAACGCAATTACCAGTAACTGTGTGTTATGGAATGACAATCAATAAGGCCCAAGGGCAGACTTTCGTGTTGCTGAAATGTCTCGGTGTCAGTTGTTTCTCGCATGGTCAGTTGTACGTCGCTCTTTCCCGGTTTTGCAGTTCTAGAAATCTTTATGTTCACGTGCCGGACGGGTCGACTTTCAACATTGTTTACTAGGAAGCTTTGCGCTGAAGTGTTTCGTTCTAAAGGTACTTAAACCTAATGTGAAAATGATCTTAACAATATTACCAATACATACAACTTAATAACACACAAGGAGTTAATCGCTGACGGAGTCGCGGGCATAGCTATTAACAATTATATTGTGCGGTTCCGTATTGCGATATTTTTCATCAGTATTGTAGAATGACATATTATATTTCCCTACGAAAATACGAAGGTTAATCTGTTCGTTACATCAAAACCACTGAACCGTGAGGAAGGACGTAGGCTCCTTTTTTTACGAAAAACGACGGAAGCGCGGATGAAGTCGCGGGTAACAGCTAGTAATGAAATAAAAATTAAACTGCACTTATAAATCTATCTTTAACTAGTAAAGATTTGTTCTTTTTTTCATTTTTGTATTGAAATAATATTTTTTTAAAGAATTAAACTCGCCGCCATATCATAACTACTATAGAAATTTTTTTGGGGCTATCAGAGCACAAGGCCATGCTTCCCTTTTTCTTTGGGAATCCCTTTTGAGGAAACTTGCATACTCTGGCAAATATGTGTTACCTAACAGTGTTCATCATTTTAAGCTTTACATAGAGGCATTCGCCCAGCGATGAGATAGAAACTACTTTATATTTTTATATATTATATTTCCATTTTAGATGAAACTGTTACTCTGCCAAGACAAGATACTGCCATACAACCAACAACATCTACGAGTACATTTATATAATAATCACTGGTTTTTACAAGTTGTACAACACACGCTGTAGAAGCGTTAGTTCTAAAGCATATATTTTTAAGCTCTTTCAGTGTCTTACCGAAAAGGAAAATGCTACTACCTTTTTGCATAAAATTGATTTAAAACCAGGTACGTGAACATCTTTGAGAAACTATAAAAAGCAGTTACAAAAATGATCGGTCAATATTTCACCGTAATATTTGGTGAAATATAAATTGATTTTGTTGACGATGGCATAGTTAAACACAAACAAATGCGTTAGTGTTCATGTTTAGGCGCATGTGGCGAACAGCCACAAATAATACAAAAGCAAAACAAAAAAAAAATTAGCTCACAGTTTTAAATAGCTAGTACGTAGGCTATGGATAAATAATCTTATGCGAAATAGGCATATAGGAAATACACTGTATGTGACAAAATACCTGTATTTCGCTCGCCATAGAAATCCGTAGTATATAAGCTAAGGAATTTTTATTTGTTATCACTAACTTAATCATTAGCATGTAGTCAATAAAACATACATTTGTCATTCATCACGTCATATCATTGAACATTCCTGCGGTTACGGTACCGTACCTACCTAGAAAGGTCAACAAATGTCACAAGCAGCACCTGGAGTGATAAAAAAGGCAGTTAGTTCTATGTAACCACTTTTTTGGAAAATAAAAAATTTGAATTTGAAATACACCAGACCAGGGCCTGCAGACTGCTTTTATGTTCGATGTAGATCCCTGGTGCGCAGATTATGGAACAATTCAAACAGGATTCTGAACTAAATGGCTAGCAGACTTGACTGCATATACGTGAGACAATGCTGCGCTATTTCGAGTGGAAAAGTGCAGCAATGCAATATGTATACATTCATATATACATAAATATAAAAGATAAGTGTGAGTTAAAAAGTAATAAAATTTTAAGTAACTAAGAATATAGTCAGTCTTTGTTAATTGTATAATAGTAATAAAATAAAAATAAAAAAGTTATAAACGACAAGCCACGACCTGCCGTAGCTACTAAACACCTCAAAGAACCATCCTTTAACATGGCCTACTTTCCATCACCGCCGAAAGAGCACGGTGCGGTCAAAGACGCACTCATAGATGCAGTAAGCTCCATAACAATTGCTGACTGGCGTCCAGAATTTTGGAAAACAGACCCTACTCTGTGGTTTACTACATTCGAAAGTATTATCGCACCGCAAAAAAGAGATGGTTAAGAATATGGCGTGGTGATATCCAAGCTATCGAAGAAAAACAGCTGCAAGTCAGCGATATTTTGCTTCATTCTAATATAGACAAGACAATTTAATGCCTTAAGGAGAAATAGATCAGCTACTATGAAATAAATAAGCAGCAACGCTTATTGGGAGATCAAAGACCATCGCAAGTGCTCCAAAATTAAAAGTCGGTCGTGAAAACCATAATTAAGAAACTACGATTGCTATGGCTAAAACAATTCCCTCCATCCATAACGTCCATAACGTTTAGCGGTAACAGAGGATGCTACCATAGAGAAGTTGAGCGAGTTGGCTGATCGCATTCATAAAAACGCTCGTAATATTGAAAGTGTTGCGTTGACGGCAGACAGTGAGGCACACTGACCTAGCAACGCAATTAACTTAAATACGAAATTACAAATCAATTAACTCACTTAGAAGTTAGGAAAGGCGCAAGGTGATGATAATACCTCCTATGATGAAGCAGACTAGCCGAATTAATTGAAAAAACGAATAGCTTAGAAAAGAAAAAAACAAAAACAAAAATGTGGCTAATTGTAATCAAATTCAATGTTTTCATAGGTAAAAATTTATCAATACAATTATTTTATAAAATACAAGAATGTTGGAAAGCCTTATTTGCTTTTATATGCGTCGCAGTTCTATCTTATATCCATAGATGGCGTTAGAAGTGTTTTAAGTTACGCGTTAAGTTAATAGAGTTTGATCTTGCTGGATATATTATAAGGATATATTATAAGTATGGAGGTACCATTCTGTGGGTTGAGTTTTGAATGTTGTTCTTCGTTGTTACCATTTTATTCTAGTATTATAGAGTGGTGTCGAGATTTTAGTGTTTTCTTTAAACAATATGTGACCAGTCACAGACTAAAGAGTGCTATTAAAAACCTAAAAAACTGATAATCAAAGACGAAGTGTCATTATTTAAAGGTCGGTGATAGAAATCAGTCACTATGCATTTCAAATGTACACCTTATTCACGTCCAAGTTACCATTAAAAACCAAGCTGAGGATCTATGTTGCATACGTCCGCTCGCGACTCACAAATGCGGCCTCAGCAGTATGCGCTCTGTTCAGAGCACCAAAATCGCCGTCTAGCAAAATTACTGTCTGAGAAAGATAGTAGGGGCTTAGAGATACGTCACGAATGATGTTATCCACCGCGACATGAGGACACTGACCGTGGAGAGCTGCCCTCACTTGAGTGCCCCTACACGCCCGCATCAGCATCAAAAAGAATGATCACGCAAAACGAGGTTTAACCCATCGTGGTAACTCACAACCCATGACATACGTCATACTTACGCAGAAATTCTCCCTCCCAACTTCAAAACACCAAAATGGCATCCACCCTATAAAGCCTACTCCCTAAATTTGACCCACAAATTGACAAAGAATAAATCCTGAGAGGACCTACCCGGGTAACGAGCACTAGCACAATAAAAGGTACCCTGCACAGAAAGTCAGAAATAAATTATTTTAATGTGTAAAATGTCCATTTCAAAAAATTCAATAAATATACTTAGGTATATTTATTGAATTTTTACTAATACTAATTGAATTTTTAATAATACTCAATTTACGTACACCCTTCTGTAACTATAACTGATCGGATCTATGGCGCTGAGGACAGAGCTCCCTATATCGTTCACATTTCGCGGATTGAACCCGACCTAGCAGCGGGCCTTAGCCTTCGCCCTGTTAAATTGCGAGTTTGTTTGTTGCAGTTGCGCGCGCACGGCGTTAGAGAGAGGACGCGACCTGTTTATGTTGTTGCGAGCGCACGGTCACCCTTAAAATGGTTAAATGCGCAAAGTGTGGCAAAGTAGTTGCTAAAAAAAACCCTGGAGTGCAATGTAACAAATGTAATAAGTGGTACCATGCCTCCTGTGCATCATTAACAACCGAACAACTCAGCGCGTTGTCTGTAACGGATTCCGTTGACTGGAAATGTCAAGGTTGTACATTTACAAATGGCGGAAAGAATAAACGAATCTCTGTTATTTTGCCGGACCCGGACGACGAAGAATCCGATACGGAAGTATTCAGTAGTGGCGAAAAAGATAAAATGCTTATAGATATACGACAGGAATTAAAAAAATTACGTCAGACAGTGCGAGACATAATTCGGGACGAACTTCAAAACACGCTCAAATATTACTCAAATAAGATTGATGAATATGAAGAAAAAATGAAGGATAACGAAACGCGTGTAAAATTAATGGAGAACCAGTGCAAAAATCTCCTTAGCACGTGCAATAATCTTAACCTAAAAAATGACGTGTTGGAACAAAGATTAAATAAACTGGAACAGTCACAGTCACTAAATGACATTGAGATTTGTGGAGTCAGTGAGAAAGAAAATGAGAATATCAAGCAAATAACGATGTCCTTATGCCAGTTTTTGAATCAAAAAGCCGATTATGTTGTGAAGGTGTATAGAAAAAAAAAGCAAGTCCGGCCGGGTACCGCTCGAGCCGAACGCGCTCAGGTTGATGCACCCATTGTGGTATCTTTGCGAGAAGGGAAGCGCGACCTGTGGATCCAAGCATCTCGATCGAAAAAAATTACCCCCAAGGACTTGGGGAACGTCGGTGAGCAAAAAATATACCTTCGAGAAGCCCTAACTTCCATTACTGCATACCTACTTTGGAAAACTAAAACTAGCCTGAGAGATACATTGATATGTAAATATGTGTGGTGCAGAAACGGAGTAATTATGGTGCGTAAAACTGAGGGGGACGGAAAGATATACTACGTACGCTCCGAAAATGACTTTGAAAAGATAGGCAAAGAATTGCAAAAACAAAAATAAAGTTTTTATTTTTAGCGGGTCATACTCAAGGTTGCAATAAGCGCCCGGCAACCAAAGATAAACAAATAATATATCCATAGATATAATTCTTACTAATTATGGATAATTGCGATATTAGCGTAATTGAAACTAGTAACGAAACATGGGACGACTTTACTTATAGCATAAAGAGTAATCAAAACAAATTATTATTACTACACGTGAATATACGGTCATTGATAAAAAATCATGCACAACTTGAACAAATCATCTGCAGCTGTCCAGTCACTGTTCACCTTATCGTTATAACAGAAGCGAACGTAACAGATCTAATATCTAACATTTTTAACTTAAACGATTATTCTATGCATACGGAGCTACGTCAACATAGAAAAGGAGGTGGTATAATTGTATATGCCCATAAGAGCATTACGTTCCTGCAAAACAAAGTGATAACGGTAAATTTTGAGTGCTTATTTGGTGAAGTGAAAACCAGTCATGGTTATAAAGTTTTCTTATGTGCTATATATCGGCCACCTAGCCTGAGTGAGTACGACTTTATATTTGAATTATCAAGACTTTTATCAGTGTATCCTACCTACTCCAATTGTGTAGTGGTGGGTGACATCAATATAGACATTAAAATTACAAATAAAATAGTAACCTCTTATATTGATACTATGAATGACCTTGGTTTTGAATGTTGCATATCACAGTATACTAGAGTTAATTGTCAAAAAACTGGTATATCCAAAACATGCATAGATCACATTTTCATCCGTGACATATGTATGCGAGGTACAAATAATCATGTTATTCATTCCACTGTAGTGACCAACGCGCTGGCCGATCATTACATTACAGGTTTAGCTCTTATTAGTTCGGAGCGCATAAATTCTTTCAAAACTGTAACAAAATTTGACACCAAAAAAATTAGACAAGAATTACTCAAAGTAGATTGGAGTCCGATATACAAAATTGAGGATCCAAACGAAATATATGAAAATATTGTTAGTAAATTTGATAATATATATATATATATATAATGTAAATACCAGGAGAAAATTAGTTTAAATTCTAAGAAAAAGTGTGTATGGATCACAGATAAACTGATTAGTATGTGTAATTAAAAAAAAGAACTCTTAAAGATACATTTATCAGATATAAGTAATAAACAAAATGAGCTTATTTACAAGAAGTATAGAAATAGAACTAACAAATTTATTAATAAAGCAAGAAATAATTATACCAAGAAAGAAATTCGTAATGTTATTAAGAACCCAAAAAAAATTTGGGAGATTGTTAATAGACTAACTGGTAGGATCATTAAAGCAGTTGATGATGTACTTATTGAATCATTTACAGCTAAAGGTAAAATTTTGTCCAATAAATTTGCGCACGATTTTGAAAATAATGTTAAGAATGTAATGTTGACCTGTGCTGAACCACTCCTTGATGAAAAAACATATATTAAACAATCTAGTTCGTCTGTAAGGATAACTAAAACTAACGAATCCATTGTAATTAAAATAATAGAGAAAATGAATGATAAAAAAAGTCCAGGACTAGACAATATTCGGGTTAAAGATGTCAAATTAATATCAACTCAAATAGCCCCAGTATTAACCCACTTAATAAACACATGTATTCTCAAAACTATTTATCCAGATAAATTAAAAATAGGAAAAATTCGACCTATTCATAAAAAAGGTAGTTATTCTGATACTAACAATTATAGACCTATAACTATTTTGTCTTGCTTTGATAAAATAATAGAAAGATATTTTGGTCAAATTATAAATGCCTTTTTATCTAGTAATTGTATCATCCATGAGAAGCAATTTGCATTCCAGAGTAACAAAAGTACATCCCAATTGTTGTGTTTATTCACTGATGAAATAAATAAGTATCTTAATGAGAAAAAGCATGTCCTAACGGTTATGGTTGATTTTAGTAAGGCATTTGATACATTAAATTTTGATACACTTTACAAGAAAATGCAGCAGAATGGTATTCAGGGCCCGATGCTGAGGTGGTTCAAAAATTACCATACAAAAAGATATAACACAGTGTGTATTGATGGTGTACTGAGTGAGTTCGTGTATTCCACTCATGGAACAGCTCAGGGCTCAATTTTAGGCCCTACAGAGTACTTGATTTATGTTAACGATATGTGCAATATATTTCAGCATGGCTCTGTATATCAGTTTGCTGATGACACTTGTATTGTAACAGCTCACCATGATAATTGCTAATAAAATGATGCAATCTAATTTTAACCAATTATGTAAATGGGCACATGACGTTGGTCTCTCTATTAACTATGATAAAACTAAATTAATGTATATTCATTCTCCTCATAAAATAAGTAGCACCATTCCATGTGTCATAGCGCACGAACACAGTTGTCTACATAAGCCGAGAGATTTGTGTACCTGCAAATCACTTGATTTAGTTAAAGAACATATGTATTTAGGATTAAAAAAAGATGCCAAATTTAATTGGTCCCCCCACATAAACCATGTGTGTGGGAAGCTTAGATCAATCTTAGCTAAGTTGTGCATTCTTAAACATAAAATTCCCTACAGTACATTAAGACTACTTTATATGTCACTAGCAGATTCAGTTATAAGTTATGGTATTGTATGCTATGGAAGAGCAAGTAAGAGTCATGTAAATAATATATATAATTTACAAATAAGATTACTAAAAAATATAGTTCCTCTAAAAATTAAACACAAATATAGAAACAATTACCATGGCCTATTTGAGTATTGCAGGGTAATGAATGTATATGACAAAGTAAACTTTGCTATAATAAACCACTATCATAATAAAATTTGTACCTTAAACATTAACAAAAGACCCAATAACCTGCGTAATCTATCAAATATCCCTTCATTTACTATACCCAGATGGAATAATGCATATGGGAAGCGAACCTGGCTGCACTACCTGCCATGTGTATTAAATAAGTTACCAAAACATTTATTGGAACTAATAAAAAACTCAACCTTGAAACAGGCAAAAAGAATCCTAAAAAATTTTTATATAAGGAAATGTATTCCTATAGCCTCTCATAATTATTCTATTAAAAATAAGTAAGTTATATTTTGTCTTTACTGTATGTCATTCCCATTTAACCAAATAACCCTTTAACAAACATGTAGCGGCACTAGAGTGCGCAATTCTAGCGCAATAATTATTAACTCATATGATTAGCGTTAGACTTAAGTACAAACTGTAATAGATAATAAGTGTAATAAACAGATTTAAATTTAAAATTTTTTTTTTATTTAGGTGCAAATAAACGGAACCACTACCGTTTTTCGTATTTCTTGATAAATATTTTTTGTTACAATTATTTTATTAATTGGAAACATATGCTATATGAAAGTTTATTTAATTACCTTTAAAAGGAGGCTATTTTTTTGTAAAATTATTAATTGCCATAAACGCGTTTACACTTATAGGTTGATATCTGATGGCTGCGGAGGCCAAAACAAAAATAAAACTATGATGACTATGTACTCGTAAGTGGCTTTTGACACATTCACGCGTCAAAACTGTTGAACTCCTTTTCCCAGTCACCGAACATTCCTATTTACCAGCAGACCGCGTTTTTGGTAACACTGAAAAAAGGTTTCAAAATATGGTCACGATTATTTCGCCAAATCAATTCATTCGTTTAACATTCGAACGAACGTTTTTGTTATCGGCTTTTGTTAACCTGGACTCGATATTGCAATTTCATACTTGTGATTGTATTCAAAATGCCGGGTTTGCACACAGCGGCAGAATATGCTAAAATGCATCCCATCTACGGTGAATGTTGTATTAACCGTATGATATAGATACTGTTCGACCCTGTACAAGGAAGTAATTATAATAACTAGTCATAAGTATTATTTTGAAAAGAGCAACCGCCGAGTTTCCGAACCAACAGCAGAGTTGACGATTCAAAACACTTATTTACAAGTTAACTTGAATAAAGAAAATTTTAAAGTGGAATTTGAATGGTTCTGCGGCAAAAAGATTATATCTAGAGTGATGTTCAAATGCAGTGCGTCATCACCGCGTGTTTATAAGCCATATACTAAAAGCCGGAGAGAAAAAACGTGGACCTTCATCGGGTCTGAGTCAAAACATTTTCCCCTTTCTTCAGTGCTATTCAGTGCCTACAGTTCGGGCAACCAGGCTATTTTTATAGGCAAACAAATGTAATTTCTATTAATAGTTATTTGACTACGATTTCTACAAATTGCAGTCTTTATACACGAGACTTTTACAAACAAAACTGAAAACGAACGTTTTTTTCAACCTCTGAAAATAATTGATAAATAATTGCTTTTTTTTGAGGGGCAGATATAATGAATATACATTTCTTTAGTTACATATGTCTATGATCATTGTCGAACGGGGTTCGAAATCAGAAATAGAATATCTTATCATGTAAATATTGAAGTGATATAAAATGAATATAAAAAGGAATTAGCGATTAAAACAACTTTAATTGTCGTTTCTCTATTTTACGAGCAACACACTGAATCATTTGCCATTCCCAATTAGATCAATATCAATTGTGTTATAAAGATTACCAGAGAAATCTACAGCACCCAAAAAATCACATAAGCCTAAAATCCATCAATCTGAACTTATAATCGATATATAGTAATGTTACACAAACACAAAGGCATCTACAATATTCAATACTCCCATTCCTTTTGACGTAGTTCTATTAAGTGCAGTTGCACTCAACATTGTTGACATACTGTATAAGTACAAAAAAGCAAAAATCAACCAAGAAAAAACTATTCATATAGAATATGGAACACCAAAGCGATTCAAAAACAGAGATGAGCATTTTCTAGCAATATTGTATCATTCTGTGATGAATTAGCTGCTCTACTGAGAATGGAGGAGTTACAGTATAGCAATATAGGTACAGCACTGACCTAATCAACTGATGTACATTCAAGCTAAATATCGTCGAGTAATAGTTTGAGGGAAATCATTTGAAACATGTAAAATTTATTCGAACAAACATTATTATTCTTACATCTCATCAGTTTTAGAGATGTAATACATTAATCTTGACATTATTATAACTTTAAAATAAAATAATTTTATTAAGTAAATTTAGTTTGCTTTGGCTCCATTGTCCTTCAATAAGTTAGTATTACAAGATATAATAGATACATCATATGTATAGATACATCCAACATTTATTTACCCAATATAATTAAAGAGAAACTAAATAGGAAGTTTAACACCGTGTGGTAGCTGAATAGAATAGTACCACCCTCATTTCTTACAGAGGTGTCGTAGAAGGCGACTAAGGTATGTCGACCCGCCGTGTGGTACCCGGCTGAGTAGAATGAACGCAGCCAAATCATGTGACATGTTTATAACATGTTGTGCCGGCACCAGTTAGAGTGGGATAAGGGCAGCAAGAAGAAACTAAATAGGAAGTTTAATTGACATATATCATCCTGACACTCATATTCACTACACAGCTTGAAAAAGACGATTCATCAAAAATAGTGTATTAATAAAAATTAATATATAAGATTCTGTAAAGAAATTCAACAATTCACTTGTGATACCAATCATCGCAAATCCAACACATTTTGGAATTAAATGCTGATAAGTTTGATAACATTTTAAGCCTTTATCATATATTCAATTTTTTTATAAATTCAATTATAAATTCTTTTTATAATTGAATTTATAAAAAATATAATTGAATTTATATAAAATATCTTTATTATAAATTCAATTCATTACATAATAACAATAAAAAAAAATAATGCATCTAAACTTGGTACTATATTGCAATAGTTCAACGCAGTATTAGTTTCGATTGACTTTTTACTCTCTGAATTTACTAAGTGTCTCCAATATGCCGCTTGTCCGCTCACCGGTCAGGCAAGGGATCGACGGTGGCGCTCCAGCTCAAGGGGCTACGAATGGGAAGGCCACGCAGCAGAATGAGTCTGGTAGCGTGCAGGCTATCATTGATAGCGCTGCGGAGCTCTGCGCAGCAATCCACAAACCCGCTGAGGAGACCACAGCGGGTCTCAGTGAGGGCAAGTCCGTCACTAGAGCCAACAAACTGGCCGCCATCCGATCAATGAAGGAAATGGTAGAGATGTGTAACAGTTTCCACAAACAGCTCTCCAAAAAACTGTCACCCTTGCTGAACACGCGAGGAGACGCACACACAGGTGCTGCTAAATCAATGAAAAAGACCGAGACTAGGGACGTAGCAGTCTCTGCTATCCCCACATGTGCAACAAAGGAAACAGATACGCCCCAACTAACGAACGACGAGACAAACCAGAGAGACCATGTGAGCATTAACACCAAGGAGATTGAGACCAACCTAAAATCACACATAAAAGATTGCATTAATGAAGGAATTGAGGCGCTCAAAGAAGTAATTGGCTCGGCGCTTTCCTGCCGCCCATCCTATGCAGACACACTTAAGGCGGGAGGCTTCACCTCGCCGCCTACTAACAAATCAACGCCTCATTCTAAAGGCCTCCCCGCCGGAGATGGCCGACCGGTCTCGAGGCCGGCCATAATTGTCAAATTCAAAAAACCTAACAATTCCTACCAAGACGCCCTTTCCGCTTGGCGGAAGAGCATCAGCTATAAACAATCATCATATGGCCCGGTTGACATCCGGCCCATCTCTGGCGGTAACCTGAGGGTGGAATTCGACGGCGAAAGTGATAGAGCTGACACCCTTCTACGGTTACGAGGGTCGGACCTGGTGGTAGCCGAAGAAGCCAAGAAAATTAGACCTATGTTCATACTAAAAGGCATCACCAGGGAGGTCCCTCCGGAAGAGGTCACTACGATCCTAACTCAACAGAACCCGCTCCTTCGTATCGCCGACCCGTCGGATATCACCCTTAGTTTCATAAGAAGAAACAGAAGTGACAGATTATTTAACGCAGTACTTTCGGCCCATCCCGGAGTGTGGAGGGTGGCCATTGAGCAATGACGCGTAAACATTGACCATCAAATGGTACATGTTGAGGCGTTCTCGCCCTTCAAACAGTGCTATAAATGTTTTCAGTTTGGGCATACCAGTAGGGTATGCTCGGCACCCAACAAGACTCTATGTTCATACTGCGCTGAGGCATCTCATGTTGCCACCGAATGCCCACAGAGGTCTGGCCACAAAACGGCGAGATGCCTCAACTGCACCAAGAGGAATGAGAGATTTGGGAGGAAAGACAAAACTGACCACGACGCGACATCAGGACAGTGCCCAATAGTGAAGACCATGAGACAACGCATAGAAAGACAAATTGACTATGGGACAGCAAACTAAACTTAATATTCTACAGTGCAATCTAGACCGAGCTCGCAGCGCCTCGCAAGAGTTTGCCAGTTATTTTGTTTCGGGCGAGTACACGTTTGCCTTGGTGTCAGAACCGTACGTTGGAAACGGTAAAGCTGTCAAAGCAGAGAAGGGGTATAATGTCATCCAATACCCCGGCAGCGAACACACCAAGGCATGCATTTATTACAAAGAAACAAGCCTTCAGGTAATCGGAAGGTCGCAATACTCATCGGCCAATCTGTGCATCGCGAAGATCCAGATGGCGGGCCGCAGGCTCTTCTTGGTGTCCGCCTATGTCGAGCCTCGGCGCGACTCGAACGACACCTTGGAGAGACTGAGGCGCTTCCTGTCGGAGGAACGCGACGCCAGTATAGTAATTGGCGGCGATTTCAATGGCTGGCACTCTCAGTGGGGCTGCGACCGCAATAATGACAGAGGACGGGACATTGTCACCTTGACTCAGACTTATGACTTACATGTTTGCAATACTGGAAACGACCCGACCTTTCAGACGCGACGACTGGGAGCTGATATAGACTCCATTGTGGACATAACTATGGCGTCAGAATGCGCCTACCCCTCCATCACTGACTGGAGAGTCGACCTGGAAGCGTGCCAGGCCTCACAACACAACGCAATCACTTTTACTATAAATTTCGGCGACAAATCCCTCGGCAGACTGTACAACTACTCCACTTTTCGATACAAAACAGAAAAAGCTCCTTGGTCCGACTTCACCGCCAGACTCACACATTACTTCGAGAATTCTGGACTCCTCACTATAAACATACCAGCCCTAGACAAGACACAACTCAATGACCTTATTGACTTACTGACCTCTAACATACAGGAAGCGTGCCAGGACACCATGATCACGAAGGGCAATGGCGAGGGACATCGTGCCCCTTGGTGGAGAGACCATTTCACTACACCGTAAACTTCACAAAGCTAAAAAGAGAGGACACGATACCGACGCCCTGTCCCAGGAGTATCGGGAGGCCAAACAGAGGTACGCCAGAGACATACGAGACGCGTCCTCCTCCCACTTTCGGGAATTCTGTGAGCTCCAGACTAAGGAGAATGTCTGGTCCTTGACCAATAGATTACTGAAGGACAGCAACCCTCGTAGGCCTCCTACTACTCTCAAGATAGGCAACAAATACACTAAGGACGCTACAGAGACAGCCCAGGCACTCATCGACCATTTTTACCCTGACGACACTCCCGACACCGTTTACAAACACCGCTTACTACGACAGCGAGAACAACTGCTTCCCGACACTGACGACGACCCACCCTTCACACTCGGGGAGGTTATGGCAATTTTGGAGAGAATGAATCCAAAAAAGGCTCCAGGGGTAGACCATCTAAAGGCCGACATCTGTAAAAAGGTGACGGCCAAATTCCCCAACCTTATCCTGGTCATTCTCAACCTCTGCCTCTCTCTCCACCATTTCCCCCGGCAGTGGAAGGTGGCCTACTTGAAAATCATACCGAAACCTGGCAAAAGCGACTACAGTAGACTCGACTCACACAGACCCATAGGACTCATACCGGTATTTGGAAAGCTGCTTGAACGACTCTTTATTAACCGAGCCATCTACTCAGCCTACAAGACCAACAGTATGAACCCGAAGCAATTTGGGTTTAGGGAACAAGTCAGCACCACCGCCGCTATCGATGCTGCGCTCTCCATTGTCAGGAGAGCGGTAGCTGATAAGGAGCTCGCTCTAGCAGTCTCCCTTGATATCAGGGCTGCATTTGACAATGCTTGGTGGCCATCTCTGATGGAGAGGTTGCGCAAGGTCGGCTGCCCGGGAAATATATTCGCCCTCATCAGCGACTACCTGCGGGACCGCGAGGTCATCCTTGACCACGCGGGCAGCCGAGCTTGCAAGACCATGAGCAAGGGATGCGTTCAGGGCTCCACTTGCGAACCAGTCATGTGGAATTTCATCCTGGACGAGCTGCTGGCTGCCGAGCTACCAGTAGGGTGCCATATCCAAGCATTTGCTGACGATGTGCTGCTCATCACCCACGCTAAGGATGTCAATACCCTACAGGAAAGTACCAACTCTGCTCTAAAGACCATCTCAGAATGGGGCCAAGGGGTCAAGCTACAATTCGGCCCGCTCAAGACCCAGGTGGTCGCCTTTAAACCCAAGGCCAAGAAGGCCCTCATTACTATTAACGGGGAACGTCTGCGGTTCGAAAAAAGCATCCGATCCTTGGGGGTATACATTGAGGAAAAACTTAATTTTCAGGAACACGCACAATACATTGTCGCCAAGGCCAACCGCATATTCAGTAGACTCTGTGTATTCTGCAGACCCACCTGGGGGATGCACCCCGAAAACGTCCAAATAATATATCGGCAAGTGATTGAGCCAATCGTCACGTATGCCGCTGGTATATGGGGACAGGTGGCCTACAAAAAGTACATCGCCAAAAGTCTATTGGGAATGCAGAGGGGATTCGCGATTAAATCTATTAGAGGTTTCCACACTATCTCCACCACTGCAGCCATTGCACTGGCACAGTTCACGCCCCTTGACCGCAAGGTCATCGAGGTCCACACTACACAATCAATAAAACTCAAGGGAATCACTGACTTCCTGCCACACGATATCACACTCGAACAAAAAACCCATCCAAGCCAATTGCTACACCCTGCTCACAGGATCAGCATACAATCACCCTCATACAACACCATTGACGAGATCACTGCCGACACCACACAGGATACTCTACAAATCTACACGGACGGCAGCAAGCTGGAGGACGGATCAGTCGGAGCGGCGTTCATCTGCTTAACAGACGGAACCGTAATGCACTCCCGAAAGTTCAAGCTGCACAAGTGCTGCTCAGTCTTCCAAGCGGAACTGCTGGCCATTGATCAGGCATGTACATGGGGTACCAAACAGTACCCCCTCAAACACATTAAAATATTCTCCGACTCTCTCTCTGCCATTAAGGCATTGGAAAGTCGGAGCAATACATCACCACTAGTCAATCATATTCACCACACCATCAGCAACCACACAACAGGCACAATAGACTTCGCGTGGGTGCGGAGCCACGTAGCCAACCCCGGGAACGAGGCGGCAGACGCAGCGGCCAAGGCAGGTGCCAAGCTACACAGGAGCCCCTCGTACTCCCATTTCCCCATCAGTTTCGTCAAGCACAGACTTAAGACAGAAAGCACCAACCACGCAACTAGACTATATCAAACATCTCTTACTGGCCGACACACTTACTCTCTACTGCCCACACTCGACCATATTAAAGAACTATTTGACAAAACCAAAGTCGACTTTTACTTGAGTCAAGTACTGACGGGGCATGGGTATCACAAACAATATTTAAGTAGGTTTAAAATAACACCAGACGACCATTGCCCCTGCGACAACTCCACGCCACAGACGGTCGAGCACCTACTGCAACGGTGCCCTTACTTTGACACGTACCGTTTTGACCATGAACAGACCTGCCACCACTACGACGCCTCGCCTTACTTACTTACCGAATTACTCAACCACCACAGGACTGTTCACTCATACGTGACTTTAATTAGAAATATCTACAGCCGACTGAAGACGTTTAACGGGACCGCAACGAACACGAATTATTTAACTTCTCCTCCCGGGTCTGATAATAGACCTTAATTTTAATTATTAATTGTTAAAATCCATGCTTTACCTTTAAGATTATATAAGTTAATTTTAAGATAGTATTAAGGCAGTCAGAAAACTGACGCGCGACTGATTACTACTTTTACTACTGTAAATATGAAATTTTATTTGTTTATGTTTAATATATTGATTATATTTAATTGATTATATGTATTTTTATTTAATTTATTGTATATATTAATTTATGTAATAATTTACAATAGTTTATTTTAGTGTTCATTTGCCTGTTTATATTTAATACATTCCCAATAGTTTTTTTTTATTACACAACACTTTAAACAACAATAACTTAACAACAAACCATCATCACGTTCATTTTTTTTTTTTCATATTTGCCTGTTTTTGTTTAAAACGTTTCCCTATAGTTTTGTTTTTTGTTAGACAACACTTATAAACAACAATAACTTAACAACATTAGATCATCACAAACCTCTATCACACATATCCCAATCTAACAACTTGTATTGACTTAATTGTTCATTATTTTTTTTCATATTTGCCTGTTTTTGTTTAAATGTTTCCCCTATAGTTTATTTTTTTGTTAGACAACACTTTAAACAACAATAACTTAACAACATTAGATCATCACAAACCTCTATCAGTCTATCTATCTAATCTCGGGGACGCCTGTCGGTGCAGGGCGGGTGATCAGCTCCTATTCTGGACTATTCCACCCATTTCCACATGTTGGGACAAGGGTTTCACTGCTGTCCCGACAGTGTCACCTGCTCTAATCTATCCGTAGCTTTTACGAACCTGATAATAACCCTGAAGGAGATATTTGTCAGATCCTCAACTTCAATTTTATCCTTACCTAGTATCTCCCATTATTTTTTTTTCATATTTGCCTGTTTTTGTTTAAAACGTTTCCCTATAGTATTTTTTTTTGTTAGACAACACTTATAAACAACAATAACTTAACAACATTAGATCATCACAAACCTCTAACACACATATCCCAATCTAACAACTTGTATTGACTTAATTGTTCATTATTTTTTTTCATATTTGCCTGTTTTTGTTTAAAACGTTTCCCTATAGTTTTTTTTTGTTAGACAACACTTATATACAACAATAACTTAACAACATTAGATCATCACAAACCTCTAACACACATATCCCAATCTAACAACTTGTATTTATTTAATTTTTCATTATTTTTTTTTAACATTTGCCTGTTTTTGTTTAAATGTTTTTCTGTAGTTTTTTTGTTTGTTAGACAACACTTATGAACAACAATAACACACATATCTCAATCTAACAACTTGACAAGTCTATATCTGTTGAATACTGTGATAGTTGTATATGTATGTTATGTTAATTTATAAGTTTTTTTTATTAGTGACAATGAATGATGTGAAGTTTTATCATGTCAACATGCCATAGAGATAAGTATAGGGCAAAGAATACAGAAAAAAAGAAACAGATATTCGCATTAAAACTAAGTTAACAGATGATCTTTATCATAGTTTAGAAACAGAAGTGGAGATGGGCATTTGATATAGAAGCAAAAGGGTTGCTGAAGGAGGCAATGAAAAATCATGAGATACCTATGCAAGAGATATTCCTTCCTTGTTCTCCTCTAAACTATAGGCTCGATTGGTAATATAACTTATGATCATGAGCTGCATATGATGTATATATATTTATTTATTTTATCTTTCATACGTATATACATTTAATATGTATAATGATAATCAAAATATTAAATATTTTATTTTGTAGTTTATATCATATATATTTATTATTATTATTTTTATTTTTTATTTGTACACATAATTTGTTTCTTGTTTATACTGCAAACGCTACTCATAAAATGTTACTCTCCTATCAGTCTCTCAAAGGTTACTGGAAGAGATCCCTTTATGGGATAAGTCCGCCTTTGTGCTCTTTTTTATAAGCTAGTAATATTGTTTTTTACTTTTTACTTTGTAATAATTTTTCTCTTTAAATTGTGTACAATAAAGAGTTACAACAACAAGACAATAGAAAAGTGTACAACACATGCATATTGCCATGCTTAATGGTGGCTAGACCTGGGCACTAACAGAATAGATGCTGAACAAAAATTAAACAGTCAAAATTCAATAGAGAGAAGCGTAGCTGGAGTAAAACAAAGAGATAGAATAAAGTTACACAACATAAAAACAAAGAAATTCAGACAAGCCTACAAAGTATTCAGAGAATTAAAATGTTGATGGACATTCCTAACAACAAAATAGTGAGGCCGAGCAGGAAAGAGAAATGTGGAGGTTTTTTTTTTAAATATATGGGACACTTACACACACGGTCGTCCATCCCCAAAGTAATTTAATACTTGTGTTAATATTAAATTATTTTTAGAAAATATTAGCCCTCAATGAGAATTGAACCTGCAACCCATGGAGCTGAAACCAATGTTAACCAGATATGTATAAACAATTGTGTGATCAATTTCAATACATGCCACATTTAATACCATATATCTCAATGACTAATCCCATATCTACTTTTAATCTTCATCATCCTCCTGCCCTTGTCCCACTCTAAGTGGAGTCGGCACTACATGTTACAATCATGTTGACATATAATTTGGCTACGTATTTTGCGACCGGCCGCCTGCCTGACGTCAACTTGCTTTAGTCGCATTTTACGACTCCTCGGTAAGAACTACTTTTAATCTTAATCACCACAAATAGCATCTAAGTTATTAAAATTCCAACATATATACATTAGTTTGAGTAACAGTGCCCAAGATTGATAAGTAGGAATAGCTTCGAAGCTGCAATAATAACCTGAGGTATTAACATTTTTAGGCTACACCTGTATCTAAAAAATATTTGAATTCTTTTGTTATCTTAGAACTTCATCATTATTATTTGATTGATTTTTTCAATTACCATATAATAGCTGAAATAGAGATAACACAATTGACATAAACAAAGGTATATAGAATAAGTTTTTGTCAAAAAGAGTCAATATAAAGACCACCATTTTACGTGGCAAAATTCTCCTACTGTCAATGCCGAACGCATTGAACTGATTTTTCATGCAACATTGAATAAGCAAAATGCTGATACTGTGATTCGAAATTGTAATTGTTTTTGTACGACTTTATTGACAAGAACAGAAAACACAAATAAAACTTAGAGGCCTTCGACATTCAAAGGCGAAGAAAAAAATCACGACACACCAAAACTAAGCCATTTTAAGGAAACGATATACCCAAATACACAAAGACGATACACAAAAATTATCACGGTGTAACCTGATTCTCGTTTCTACGAAACAAAAGTACAATTCCTTGGAAGTTTTTTTCCTGATAATGTTATTAACTCAAACTTAAGACTATAACCGCATAAAATACTAATGAAAATTTAAAATAATAATTGTAGCTTGTAAGAAAAAGAGGTGCGAAAGACCTAGAGTCCATAGACTACTAACTATAATCTAGACTCTAGAGTCTAATAAACTTAGCGATGATTTTTAATAATCGATTATTTTTTCACCAAAAATTGATTTTTTAAAATCGATTATTTTAGGTATTCCTTTTTCTTTTTTACTCTTTTTCTTGTTTTTTAAGATTAGATATGCATTTTTGAATGAAACCAATTTAGCTAAACTACACATTTTAATCCAATTTTACAAACAGCGCATCTAATATTATTTCTTGGTAGTTGTCCACTTTAATTAGCCTTTATTGTAAATAATTATAAATATTAAAAAAGACACTTGAAGATTTTTGAAATAGACAGAAAATATCGTTTTTTTAACGATTAAAACGTTAAACGTTAAAAATCGATTATATCGTAACTAAATAATAGACTTTTTTTAAATCGATTATTTTTAAAAGGGATGATAATCGATTATTTATTAATCGATTTTTTCTGCTCCAAATCACATCCCTAAGTTTAGCGTTAAATGAAAATGAATATCTTCCATAGACACCATAGAGTTATTACAAATTTTACAATAACTCCATGACGTCGTTCCGGATTCTAGATAATTCTAATCGGTGATGTGAAACAAATCGATTTTCATATAAATCGATTTTCTAAATATTAAAATCAGTTCTTAATAAATCGACTACATAGATTACTCTTCTTTTCTGTATACTCCCTTTTTCTGTATACTCCTCTTTTTTTCTGTATACTCCTTTTTTTGATAAAATATGCATTTTATTATCATATAAAAAGCGACATTTGAATAGAAGTCATAAATTGTTTAAATTCAATCAATTTTATTGAAATGGAGATATGATCGATTATTTAGCACTTGCAAGTTACATCAGTAATTCGATTATAGAGAGCAATTTCATCAAGTTTAAAGCAATTTTTTTTCATTGTTTTTCCAAGGTTCAAAAAAAAATTACAAAAAAGCATTTAAAATTTATTTTGTTTTAAAAATACTGACTTAATAGTGATAACGTAAAATAAATACATATATCTCTTTAGCTGTGTTGTATCCGGCTGAGTAGAAAAGACCACCCTCATTTCTTACCAAGGTGTCGTAAAAGGTGACTAAGGTGAGTCAACCCGCCGTGTGGTAATCGGCTGAGTAGAATAGACCATCCTCTTTCTTACTTAGGTGTCGTAAAATACGAATAAGGTAAGTTGACGTCAGGCAGGCGGCCAGTCGAAAAAAAGAAAGCTAAATCATGTGACAGCATGTTTATAACATGTGCCAACCCCACTTAGAGTGGGATAAGGGCAGAAGGATGGGGATCATGAAATACATATATCTCTAGTTTGCAACAGTTTTCAAATTTGACCTATGAATTCTAATTATGTTAAATTTAGTATATGTAAGATGATTTATTAAATCCTTGCAATGACATTTGTTGGTTGACCCAGTTGTACAAATATGGCACTTTCACATATACGCCGGGCAAATTTTTTGTGCCGCATTCCAAACCATAAGCCACCATGCCGACTACTGCGTATCGTTCGTCCTTCGGATCCTATAAAACAATGTGTGAATAAATTAATATTGCTATCTTTCCATTATCTTCTATACTTATTATAACAAAAAAATCCTGTATGTGATCGATTTTTTCCATTTTCGTGCGGTTTTTACTATTTTTTTTTCTAACTAACCTAATTTCTCTAAATAAATCTAATCTAAAAAAATTTTAAATAATAAATAAATCAGTTATTATTTATTTATTTATTTATATATAAATATGCTGCACTTGCAAGGATGGCATTGCGATAGTATAAAACTGTGTGCATATACCATCTTTACAGTCTAAATTATTAAAAGAACTTTAGATATTAATTTAAAAAAATTATATAATATATATTTAAAATAAGTAAAAGAAAATAATACTACTATGTACTACTATTAAATAAATATTATAAAATGATAGTGCGCGAGGTGGGTGATTGAGTGTGACTATTGTGTGGAATTATATGTTTTGATTTGTGGAATTATATGGGTTGATAAGGTAGGTTTCAGGTATTAAGCATTAAATCTTCTGTTTTATGATAGTTGAGTTGCTGTAACCAAGATATAATTTTATCTCTGGCTGCGACTTTTGTTAGGGGATAGATGTTTGTTTATCTTATTATATACAAAGAATGCTAAAAATGGATGTTGATGTTCAAAGAAGGATGTTTGATGTCTTATAGATGGAAAAACAATAATTCCACGATTGTTAATTTGAAGAGAAGGATTAAATTCTGTTGATGTGTGTGGCCTAAGTGTAATGGATTATAAATCGATTATTAAATAAAAAAAACGATTGTTTTTTCATCACTAATGTCACACAGTAATAATTATATAAATCAACGCCATCTACCAGGACGGGACCCTAAAAAGTTTTATGTTTTTTTAATTTTGTACTAGGTGGCAGCTATGTATCAATATACTTTTTATTTAGTGACAATAATGAAATGCCTATTATATTAAATGTAAAAACATATTTAAAAAGAGTTTTAGAATTTCTTCTTTTAACTTTCTGATCTTTTAAAAGTCGTGTTATGAAGTGATTCTTGCTTATTATTGAGTTATTATTGTATAAACGCTCCATGGATTCTTGCGTTAACAGAAACGTAACGTCAGTCATGTGTAACATGTTGTTTAATTCAAATAGGGATGCCGAACTATCGATAGTTATAGTATCCACAGTTATATTACTGTGTGCTTGTGGGCTGCGACGTTTACAAGGTTCTCTTGTGTATATTGCTATTAAACCCTATTCAAGACTATTGAATAACAAACAACTATCGATAAACCAAAATTATAAATAGTATCGATACTACCAATGGTATCGATACTAATGCAGATCATCAATAGTATTACCTTATTTTATAATAATGATACAATCGATAGTCCCATCGATATCCTAATTGATTTTTAAGGTCAACTATCGATAGTTACACTATCGAAAGTTCGGCATCACTATTTGCATCAATATCAAATATATAACCATATTTTATACTATATCAATAGTATTGATACAATCGATAGTCCTATCGATATTCTCACTATCGATATTCCACCGATAATAGCAAATCGAGCGGAATCTCTTAATTCAAATTAGTAGTCTACTGATTTTTCAGATTTCAATCCATTTATTGTGAATAATTCGAAAATATATATAATTAACGGACTATTTAAAGGGGTGAGCTGATAGGGGAATCACTTACCCCTATAGGACATACTAGTGATGAGCCACCATCACCGAGACACGTGTCGACCATGGCCTCGCCGCCAGCACACGTTAGGGACTGATGTAAGGTATATCCCGAACCGAGTCGCGAGTTCCTATATTGCATTTGACAGGTGCTACCTTTCACTAGAGGCAAAGGAATCTGAAATAAAGCAGTTTGTTTGTTTAATTTCTTTATTGTACAAAATAATAAAAAAAGAATATACATGGCACAGAAACATATATAAAAAATAAAATTGTACAAAGGCGGACTTATCCGAATAAGGGATCTCTACCAGCCAACCTTTGAGCTCTGAAAGGACAAAATAACAATACGACAGTCGGGGAATGCAACGAAAGGACAACAAAATATAAATAAAATAAATATTTTATATTTATTATAACACAATAAGCTAAGTCATTTATGTATACCAAAAACAGAAAAGGACCAAGGATTGACCCCTGTGGGACACCCATAACGTTGAACGATCCAGATGACCGAGCATCATCAATACAGACCTTCTGTAACCTTTTGCTAAGATAAGAGGAAATAAGACCAAGCGAGTTGCCATTTACACCATAATAACTTAATTTTAGCAAAAGGTTTTTATGCTTAACACAATCGAACGCTTTGGTTAAGAGTTAAGTGTAAGTGATTTCTGGAAATGAGCAGACCATTCCATAAAATGACACCTCTAAAGGATCTTGAAAAGGTACGAGAAGAACTAGCAGTACATATCTATTAAAAAACATCATTTTCATCATTCTTCTGCCATTATACCACTCTGAAGTTCGCCACAACATGTTACAAACATGTTGTTTTATGTTATCGCTAGTTATTGTACGACCCTGCCTGGATGACGTCAACCTACATATATGCATAAATTAAGTCAATGTATAAATTACGTCTCATATTATAGTTATATTATCTATGGACTATTTAAAGGGGTGAGCTGTTAGGGCAAACACTTACCCCTATAGGGTTTACTACAGGGACACATTTTGTCCATCTCTAATTGTGACCCATGTTAGAGTTTTGTGTTTGGTTTTGCATTTCATTTTATTCCCATTTTCATTTACTTATTCCTTAAATGACGACGTAGGCGACATATTCAGATAGCGGGGACGTTAGACCGGCCTCCCCACCAGGACCGATTTCCCGAGTAGCAAGGGACTCCCCATGTCTTCCTACCTACGTACCTTCTTTAGTATAATGGCGTATTTCTTGCTTTTGGTGAAGTCCTCCCCCCACCCCATGCTGTAGCACTGGGTGTCGGAGGGGGGCAGCACTGGGCTGAGGCAGGCCACGTCGATATGTGGTTCGATGACGAACGGCTTTTTCACGATCAGAAGTGCGATATTGTTGTGAGCGTGTACTGGTGACAAAAAATGTTCATGTCTTTAAGATATAATGGCATTGATTGCGCAGTGTTGTGATAGCCTAGCGGCCGTGCGAATCTCTAGAGACGATCTTGCGGCTCCTGCTTTGCGCCTTGCAAAGGTACGAAATTCGTTTTTGGGTTTGGATTTGGGATTCTATAGTAAAATTCCGCAATCAATTTTAGCTTTGCCATTACAGCAGTTTAAAAACACTAGTAAAGAGAGGCTGATACAAAAGGTCTACTATACTGTTGAGGATTATTTAGGCGATAAGAATGCGTGGATATAGCTACTTTCAGACCCTGTACAAGATAGTAATGACTTAATGTAAATAGTAATAAGTAATTTGTTGAATAGCAACCGCCGAGTTTCTTGCTGGCTCTTCTCGGTAGGAACAGCTTTCCGCCCAACAGTAGAATTCACGATTCAAAAGCAAGTGCTTTTAAATCGTCAATTATATTTATATTTAATTATATTTATAAGTTAATTTGAATAAAAAAATTTGAATTTGATCGTGGGTTCAAAGCCCGGGTAGACACCAATGAGTTTTTCTATTGAAACTTATGTGTCTAATTGATAATTGCAATTTATCAAACGCTTTTCGTCGGAGGAAAACATCCTGCAACCTGCATATCTCTAGAGAATCCTAGGGATTTGTGTAACCTACCAATCCGCATTGGAGCTGCGTGGTAGCTCTTTCAAGCACTTTTGAATGATCAATGATCAATATGATTAATGAAGCCACTAGCTAGAAACTCGGCGGTCAATCTTTGATTTATTTCTTTCTTTTTATACATATATTTAGAAAAGAGAAAGAAAAAATAAAAAAAGCATGTATAAAGGCGGACTTATCCCTAAAAGGGTTCTCTTCCAGTCAACCTAAAAAACAAACATTAAACATTAACATTTTAAAACATTTCGATTTTGATTGTAGATACTCACCACTGTTGAATTCTTCGTGAACGATGATTTCCTTAACCAGTCTGTCCTGGTGTATATAGAATTCATTTTCAGTTTGTGTCTCCCATTCACCGGCCCGGCATTTCACCTACAAAGATTTAATAATAATTGCATTCAATTCTGCAGTTTAGCATTTTTTTTAAGCCCGAAAAAAGTATAAAACGTCATTTAAAAATAAAACCTAGCTAGATAAATTTAAAAAAACCCCTACATGCTGATTTTCATGGAAATAGTTGGTGCCGTTTCCGAAATTAAGATAAATACGATTAAGTCATTTAAATATTACACACTAGCAATTGCTAGAAAGATTAAAGCTCTAATATAGTATTTTGATAACCATAAAAATGAGTTAAATGGGTTGACCTTAAAAGATAGACATATGCTGTCGCAGACTTTTATTTAGAATTTTTAGATGGAGAACTTTTGTAATAAACAATTTTTTTTAAACTTTCACCGTTTACTCAGCGCACGCAAGGAAAGCTTTCGATATTACAGTTTTGCTAATATTTTTTATTGCTGTTCCTATCCTATTCACCTTAGCGTGATGTTATATAGCCTATAGCCTTCCTCGATAAATGGACTATTTAACATTCAAATACTTTCAAATCGGTTCAGTAGTTCCTGAGATTAACGCGTTCAAACAATCAAACAAAGTCTTCAATAGCGATGTGAAAATAATAGATTTTTAAAATAATCGATTATTTTTTCAAAATAATGGCTGGCTTTACCGTTGTTCCTTGATTTTTCAGTTTGCTAAGAGTACATGCTGTTTTTGGTGTTACATTTACAGAACTAGTACCATACCTCGTCTGCTCTCAAATCCATCACTTTGTGAGCCGCAGTCATCACCACAGAAGGGTGAATAAGCGTGCCTCCACCGATGTAGTTTTCGTTCGCCCAGCTCTTTGTGCTATTTAGAAACATATATTATAGACATACATATATGTTACCAAATCTCATCATCAGCCTTTATCCTACTCTAACTAGGGTCGGCACAACATGTTTTAAACATGTTGTTATATGATTTGGCTAAATATTTTATGGCCGGCCGCCTGCCTAAGGTCAACTTACTTTAGTCGACTTTTACGACACCTAGGTAAGAAATGAGGTTGGTTCTATTCTACACAGGTGTATACCACATGGCAGGTCAATTTACCTTAGTCGCCTTTTACGACGACACCTCGGTACGAAATGAGGATGGCCTATTCTACTCAGCTGTATAACACACGACGGGTCCACTTATCTTAGTCGCCTTTTACGTAAGAATATATGATAGAGTAGGATAAGGGCGGCAGCGATGGCGTCCTTCTGCTCTGTGGAGGGAGGGAGGTAGCGGAGCTGTTCCGGGAACTTTTGTTCTGTATCCAATCTGCTGCTGGTGAGTCCAAGTATTAGCGACCCAAGCCCATCGTTTGCTGCCCTAACAGGGGACCTTCGGGTGTTTTGAACGGGGTATATCGCCTGGCTTACAGGTCCCTGAGGTGGTCGGTGCATCTGGTGCTCCCGATGCACCGGTTAGTGGAGGGGGACTTCTCTTCTGAGAGGTTCCTACCCGGTTGTAGCTTTTGCCATTACATCAGTTAAAAAGAGGCTGATTCAGAAAGCCTACTAAACTGTTGAGGAATACTTAGAAGGTAAGAATGTGTCGATATAGTTCGCTTAGACCCGTACAATGACTAAATGTAGTACTAGTAACTAAGTAACTAGTAATAAGAATTATATTTTTAAAAGAGCAACCGCCGATTTTCTTGCTGGCTCTTCTCGGTAGGAACAGCTTTCCAAATCAGCAGTAGAGTTGACGATTCAAAAGCACTTGTTTACAAGTTAATTTGAATAAAGAATATTTTGAATTTGAATTTTGAATTTGGACGAGGTATCTCTGGGATCAGAGCTGCTTTCGGCGGGGATGGGGGTAATGTGTACCACGATACCCAGTCCTTGTCCTTGGCAGCGTAGTGGAGCACACAGGTCGTTTTAGTCGGTGCGAGTCCGACATAACCGCCTCCTGTCCCCGTCGGGCGGCAGTAACCATAAGGGGTATTTTCCTGTATAAAAAGGGGTATGGCAAGATAAGAATTTCCACACTTACCCAGCCATAAGCAATGCGACCATCCAACGGAATTCGCCAAAATCAGCGTAGCCGTTTTTAGTATTGTCCTCTGAATTTCTGAACACGTTGGCTCCAGGGTTGCTATAACCGCAACCTGGACTGACTGTGGGAGCTTTCCTCGAATCTGGCGCTTGGACTTGGTCACCAGGGCAGCATATTTCCAGAAAATGGCAACTATCTTTTTCCCTGGAAAGATAATATTGACCCGTGTGTTTATACAATAATTGGTCTATTCTACTCAACCAGATACCGGTATATTTTGTTACACTACTCTCGCCTCATAAGCACTGTACCTCCATATAAAGTTCGCGCTCGGGTCTAATTTCTCGGGCTCCTTCTTACAAAGCGACGCCTTCACACATACGCCGTCCTTTTTTTCGACTTTGCACGTCGTGAAATCTGAAATAACGAATACCTTATATCATCTTCCTGCCCTTATCCCACTCTAAGTAGGGTCGGCACAACATGTTATAAGCATGCTGTCACATGATTTGGCTGCGTTTTTACGACCGGCCGCCTGCCTGACGTCAACTTACCTTAGTCGTATTTTACGACATCTCGGTAAGAAATGAGAGTGATCTATTCTACTCAGCCGGATACCAGAAAAATCAAAAAATCAAAAAACAGAAAAAACACGCATGCCAACAAAGTTTCCACATATGAGTGAAGGAAGTGAACATAATACAATAAAAAAAGTAAAGTGATGAAAAAAAAAGTGCAAAAAAAAAGCTTTGCGATTTTGGTCGTGGAGTCTATCTCCTGATGATGCTTCCGTTGCGGGGCGAAACGATTGTTGAGTTTGTGATAGTGAACGTATGTAGTACTTGCGTATTGTGGTGGCGGTGATGGAGGTTTGTGCATGTGTTTTAACGAATTCTGCATGTATCAGGCGTGAAAACCGATTGTCCACTTACATTTAGCATTATATATATTTTCTATTTTACTTCATCGCGGATTAAAACAAAATAATATTATTATTTCTTTTGTATTATGGATCTCCGCAAAGTAACGCCTAATTCTATAAATTATTTAATGTGATGAATATAAATATGAAAGTAATATGATGGTAAATAAAGTTAAACAGTTAAATATAAAAGTAAAATTTAGACGAAAAAAGACAAAAAAAGAAGAGGAAAAAAGATAAAGGTTGCTGTCGTTATTGACTGATATATTACCGTGGTTTATGTATACTGTACTGTGGTTCTTACTTTTGCCTATATCATTATTATTTCTATCGCCGACTCCTGGACTTGCTGATTTGTTGTAAAAATCTTTCAACCATTGCACGGCTGTTTCTATATCGGCATTCGAATGGACTGTGGTGTCACCGACGACCAGACTTGAAAACAACACCAAACCCAGAAACGCAATCAGCTGGTGCCTGAAATACATTGTTTATAACGGAATAAATATATATTTATTTCCTTATTTGAGGTTTTTAGCTACAGTTGCCTGTACCTACTATATCTTTAAATTTAAATGAGTTAATAATGTATGTATCCTTACTTAATATTATAAATGGGAAAGTCTGTCTGTCTGTTACATTTTCACGGCCAATCCGCTGAAACAATATCGATGAAATTTGGCACAATTATTCCTTATATACCGGGGCTGGAAAGTGGCTGAAGCTACTCTAAATTTCAAAACAACAGTCCACGCGATCGAAGTTGCGCGAGTAAAAGCTAGTATGTATATATATTTTCGGAATCTCAGAAACAGCTCCAACGATTTTTATTTAATTAAGCATGCAGGAGGTTTTTGGGGAGAAAAATCGATATAGATAAGTTTTATTTAAAAAAAATGTCGTTTTCTCCCTGTTTTCGAGCTCATTTGGAGAACGGGCGGTCTCGGTCTAGGCCGCCCTTTCCCCAAATGAACTGATGAACGAATGAATGATTTTCACCTCTCTAGGTGAAAATCCTAGGAACGAGCCCCACCTGCCCTATTATTTTTTCATTTTTCTTTACAATATTTTTTTACATCATTTTGAAAATTACCGAACAGGGCTCGATCACCCAGGTCCTATTTTGTAAATTAATATTTTATGAGCTGTGGATTTTGTAATAAATAAATTTAAAAAGTCCCCAAATGCTGTCTGTCTGTTTGTATGAGATAGATTTTCTCAAAATCTACGAAACCGATTTTTGTGCGGTTTTTACTAAAAGGTAATACAATTCTGGAGTTAAAAGATTAAAACCGTAATATAGTATTTTGATAACCATAAAAATGGTTTAACTGGGTTAACCTTAAAAGCTAGATATATGCTGTCGCGGACTTTTATTTAGAACTTTTAAAGGGGAACAATTTCGTAATACATAATTTTTGAATAACTTTCACCGCTTACTTAGCGCACGTTAAATTATACTGTTTTAGTAATATTTTTTATTGCTGCTCCTCTCTTATTCCTCTCTGCGTGATGTTAGCCTACAGCTTTCCTTGATAAATGGACTATCTTACACTCAGAAAACATTTCAAATCGGTAAAAATCAAATCAAATCAAAAAACCTGTTATTGATAACGTCACAGTAAATTAATAGAAAGAAGAAATAAAATAAAATAAAATTAAGGCAGATATACAGAAATGTGACGTTACAAATTGGAACACCATTCAGCTTAAGTTGAGGAGTAATTCAACGCTGGTTTTCAATGGCGCCCTTTTTTACTTAAAACTAAAACTTAACCCAACGACAGTAAAAACGACAGTGACAGACAGTACAGAAGTGTGAAAGACTATAAAGTTATACATAATAGAGAATCAAAGAAAGAAAGGGCAAAAGTTACAACAGCATAGTTACTGAGATTAGCGCGTTAAAAAAACAAATAAACAAACTCTTCAGCTTTATATATTAGTATAGATGGCGTTTTGGGATGACCTCTCTAATTTAAAATAACAGTTCAATGCCATATTTGTATATTCTAAATCCAAGTATCAAAATGTTCACAGATTAAACAGAAAACGGAAGTGCTCATGTACGAGTATTAAAAAAAAAACATTAAATACTCTTTATTATAAGAAGTGTTCAAAATTTAATTCATTTAAAACTTTATTAACTGTAATCTTATTCGTTTTCTTGAATTAATTAATTATACAACTTAAGGGCCTGTTTCACAAGTTACCAATAAACTGTCAGCTTATTCGGAATATATCTGACAAATATCTCTATTTCTGAGTAGCTTATTCAGCACTTAAAGTCCCTAATAAGTTAACAGGTAAATGTGGCTGTTATTTTTTTATCTGCTGTATAGCAAATACGTATTTCAAAATGGCCGCGATTCTATTTTTTAAATTTTTACTTTTTAGAGACATTTATCTGTTACTTAGTTTATTTGTCGGTTAGCTATCCGACACTTTATCAGTAACTTGTGAAACAGGCCCTAAATTATATTTTATAATAATTTAATCACGACTCACCTCATAATGTAAGCACATTAATTTTTATTCTAAAACACGAACTGACTGACCGGTTGTCGTGTATCCTATAGTTATATACCAGTAAAGTCTAATGGCCGCTCGTATGAGGAAAAACAAGACGAGTCCACGTTTCGTAGTGATGACCTTCGTAATTACTTTAATATCGACGAACTTTGTTAAGTCGTGATCCGAAAAATCTAAAATGTTTGTTAAACTTTACCAAATATTTATATAGAATAATTTATACAAGTAGCCGTTACTTTTTCATTTATTCATTTGTTTGCATTTAAATTTTAATTTAAATTTTAATAAAGTTACATATTTTACCTGTTAGGATTTTGCGAAATATTGTACACACGTAAAACATTATACAAAAAAATTATTTTATTATGTCAATATTTATATAATCAACGATTTCAATTTAGTAGCAAAAATAGTATTTAATTATATTAATAATATCGCAGGATTTTGCGGAGATCCCTAATACAAAAGTAATAATAAAATTATTTTATTATTACTTTTGTATTTATATAGAAATATTAACACAGAATATTTTAAGTTATTTGGTTTTTAACTTATCGAGGGGTTGTATTAAAGAAAATGGAGGGAGGGGAGTTTATACTATTTGTACCGGAGTTACTAGTTGTGCGCTCGGAGTTAAACATAATATATACACGTGAGGTACTCGGCTGAATAGAATAGTACCACCCTCATTTCTTACCGAGGTATCGTAAAAGGTGATTAAGGTAAGTCGACCCGCCGTATTCGGCTGAGTAGAAAAGACCACCCTTATTTCTTACCGAGGTGTCTTAAAAGGCGACTATTTAAGTTGACCCACCGTGTGGTATCCGATTGAGTAAAATATTGATACCACACAGCGGGTCGACTTACCTTAGCAGCCTTTTACGACACCTCGGTAAGTAAATGAGGGTGATACTTTTCTATTCAGCTGGATATCACACGGCTGATATACGTTAATCGATATCGACGTGTAAAAGAAATAATTAAGGTACATCACTACACCAAAAACGATATGCCTTGATATAGTGTTATTCTGAGGTCAAGTGATAAAGTAAATATGGAGGATAGTTCAAGTTGAAAGATCAATCAAAAATTCTTTTCTCGCTATCGTTTTTATATTAAGTTATTATTTGTAGTCGACATCTCAGTAAGAAATCAAGGTGATATATTCTACTCAGCCGGATAATACGGCGGGTTAACTTACTTAGTGCCATTTACGACACCTTAGTAAGAAATTAGGGTTGTCTATTCTACTCAGCCGGATACCACATGGCGAGTTGACTTACCTTAGTCGCCTTTTACGACACCTCGGTAAGAAATTTGGGTTGTCTATTCTACTCAGCCGGATAACACGGCGGGTTAACTTACCTTAGTGCCTTTTACGACACATCAGTAAGAAATTAAGGTTGTTTATTCTACTCAGCCGGATACCACAGGGAGAGTGAATTTACCGTAGTCTCTTTTTACGACACCTCGGTAAGAAATGAGGATAGTCTATTCTACTCAACCCGTTACCACACCGGCTTTTAGGCAAAGGTTAAGCGTAAAGGTTAGGTTAAGGTACGGTCATTGATCTATATAAACCGTGTTTCTTTTTTTAAAAAGTTTAATTATTCTGTCACTAAAATACTTCACTGAATTAACTAATTTTTAATGTAGAGTGCTGGGGTTTGGAGTTAGGTACCTAAACTTAAATTAAATTTCTTGTCGTATGGTCGGTAGCACCCTGTATAAAAAAGTAAGTAGCGGCCTGTTACTATCCCACTGCTGAGAATAGGCCTCTCCTCTCCGTTTTTGGAGAGAAGGATTGGAGCTAAGACCTACCACGCTGCTCCAATGTGGATTGGTAGGTTACACATATTCAGAATTCTCTAGAGATATGCAGGTTTCCTCACGATGTTTTACTTCACCGAAAAGCGTGTGATAAATTGCAATTATTAATGAGACACAAGTTTTAATAGAAAAACTCATTGGTGTCTGCCCGGGTTTGAACCCGTGACCTCCTCGAAAGAGTCGCACGGTGTCCGCTGGGCTACCATAAATTCTGTATATATTTGAACAAATTCTCTATTTGTTTAAACATATTGCTTACTCATCATCCTCTTCCTGCCTTTATCCCACTCTAAGTGGGGCCGGCACAACTTGCTATAAACATGCTGTCAGATGATTGAGCTACGTTTCCACGACCGGCCGCCTGCCTGACGTCAACTTACTGTCGTATTTTACGACACCCCGGTAAGAAAGAGGGTGGTCTATTCTACTCAGCCGAATACCACACGGCGGGTCTACTTATCTTAGTCGCCTTTTACGACACCTCGGTACGAAATTAGGTTGGTCTATTCAACTCAGCCGGATACCACATATTGTTTACCCAATGATATATATTTCCTTATATAAATGTTATGGGAAACTACGGATTGTTTTTAAATCAATTATTAGGGTATTTACAATTGTGATAATGTCAAAAGAAATTATTTTGTTATCTTTACAATGCTATTAATTATTAATCTTTGTCTTTGTATTCGTATGTATTATTAGTATGTATTTAACTAAAGAATAGTGCACCACCCACACCGTTGTTACAGTTCTCCTTAACCCATGGGTCGCCTGGAAGAGATCGCTACTAAGCGATAAGGCCGCCTTTTGTACGTTATAATTTATGTTTTCTTTGTTTTTATTGCTGTTTTTCTCTTGTGGTGTACAATAAAGTGTATAAATAAATAAATAAATAAATATTAAGCGAAAGATGTAGCCGTCACCACATCACTACATAGTATAAAACAAAGTCGCTTTCTCTGTCTGTTCTCATGTCTTTATATCCCCATATACCTATATATATATACTTAACGCCGTGTGGTATCCGGCTGAATAGAATAGTACCACCCTCATTTCTTACCGAGGTGTCGTAAAAGGCGACTAAGGTAAGTCGACCCGCCGTGTGGTTTCCGGCTGAGTAGAATAGACCAACCTCATTTCTCACCGAGGTGTCGTAAAAGGCGACTAAGGTAAGTTGACCCACCGTGTGGTATCCGGTTGAGTAAAATAGACCACCCTTTTCTTACCGAGGAGTCGTAAAATACGACTAAGGTAAGTTGACGTCAGGCAGGCGGCCGGTTGTAAAATAAGTAGCCAAATCATATGACAACATGTTTGTAACATGTTGTGCTGACCCCCACTTAGAGTGGGATAAGGACAGGAGGATGATCCCTATATATACTTAAATCATTAAAATTACGCAACAGATTTTGATGAGGTTTTTTAATAGATAGAGTGATTGAAGAGGAAGGTGTATAAGTATAATAACATTCAATATGGAGTAGAGAAATACTGTAATTTTTGAAGTTTCTTATGTGATCTAAATAATTTCAGTTTTTTCCCGCTTATATTGCAAACGCAGGCTGAACAATACGAGATTTATCAAAATGTACTAAGTATTTGTACACCTTGAAAAGGTCTACAGAAAACTCCGCGATGGTATATGTCTATCTCTTATGGATAACCCACAATAGCATTTTTTGTCATTTTCATTTTACGAAAAATAATGCCTTATTTTCGAAGCAATTTTAAACAATACAGCAGCAGTACCTTGGTAAGGCGCAAAGCAGGAGCCGCAAGCTTGTCGGTTTCTACTTTGTCCTACCTATTGTTCTATAAATTTTTACCTATCTCTTTATATTATTATGTACAAAAATTAAATTAATTTAAATATACTGAGAAGCAAATGTAAGAATACTTTTTGCTTTTACTTCATTACTCCAAACCTGTTGTAGAGGAATTGAATTCCTTATTATTACTAGCCTAGGAACCAGATAATAAATGTACGTATTCTGTTTCGGCCACAAGTATCTATAAAACTAACCTTACTAATAATATATATCCTCCTGCCCTTATCCCACTCTAAGTGGGGTCCGCACAATATTTTATAAAGATGATGTAACATGATTTGGCTGCGTTTTTACGACCGGCCGCCTGCCTAACGTCAAATTACTTAAGTCGTATTTTACGACACCTGTCGCTCCGCCTTTTACGACAGGTGTGTTACATGTTCCCAAAACGCCGTGTGGTATCCAATCCAATAGAATAGTACCACCCTCCTTTCTTACTGAGGTATCGTAAATGGCGACTAAGGTAAGTCGACCTTTCGTGTGGTATCCGGCTGAGTAGAATAGACCACCCTCATTCAAATTCAAATTCAAACTCAAAATATTCGTTATTCAAATAAACTTATAAACAAGTGCTTTTGAATCGTCAACTCTACTGCACTTGTTACCGAGGTATCGTAAAAGGCGATTAAGGTAAGTCGACCCACCGTGTGGTACCCAGTTAAAGTAGAATAGACCACCCTCTTTCTTACCGAGGTGTCGTAAAATACGACTGAGGTAAGTTGATGTCAGGCAGGCGGCCGGTCGTAAATACGTAGCTAAATCATGTGACAACATGTTGTGCTGACCCAACTTAGAGTGGGATAAGGGCAGGAAGAAGATGATGACAATAATGTCTTAATTAATTAAGAACAAATTAAAATTTTACAATATAATCTAGTGCGTAGCTGGTCGCAATTTAAATCTAAATTTTCTTACCAACATAGTCCTCAAAAGTGCTTGTTAAAAGATTATTTGAAAAAAGAATATTTTTATTTTAATCCGTGCAAACCCGTAAATTTTCTAGTTAACAATTAACCATTATCAAATCAATATTATCATTGTAAGCTAAATATACATAGAGCTTAAAAAGTACAGATTTTCCTTAAATACCGTTTAGTACGAGTGACGTATGGGAGTCTGCGAGACTCAGTTCGTGCGCAAACACTGCGCATGATACTCGTGCTTATTCGTATTTAATACTCAGATTTAATTACAAAATCAATTATTTCTCTAAATCTGTGTTTTCCTTAAAAAATGATTGATCGGTAAGTTTGTATTATTACATTTATTATACTTTACGTATATTTTTACAATTATTTCTGTATACATATTATTGCTGTTAAAATGTCAAAGTTTGCCACACGGTTTCTTATTGCATAGATATCGTAACGGAAAAACCAGTCATTAAAGCATGACTTATAGATGAATTTATATTTATTTTATAACTAGCTTTTACCCGCGACTTCGTTTAGCCGTGTGGTGTCCGGCTAAGTAGAATAGTACCACCCTCATTTCTTACCGAGGTGTCGTAAATTGCGACTAAGGTAAGTCGACCCGCCGTGTGGTATCCGGCTGAGTAGAATAGTACCACCATCTTTTCTTACCGATGTGTCGTAAAATACGACTAAGGTAAGTCGACCCGCCGTGTGGTATCCGGCTGAGTAGAATAGTACCACCATCTTTTCTTAGCGAGGTGTCGTAAAAGACGACTAAGGTAAGTTGACCCGCCGTGTGGTATCCGGTTTAGTAGAATATACCACCCTCCTTCATACCGAGGTGTCGTAAAATACGACTAAGGTAAGTTGACGTCAGGCAGGCGGCCGGTCGTAAAAACGCGGCCAAATTATGTTGTACTGACCCCACTTAGAGTGGGATAAGGGCAGGAGGATAAATATACCCGCAACTTCGTTTGTGTGGACTGTAGTCTTGGATTAACAGTAGCTTCTGTCACTATCCAACCCTGTAAATATCTCCATAACAAAAATGAGATCGATCCGTGAAAACTTAGATTTATCGTTTTATATAGACCAGTGGTTCTCAAACTTTTCTGGTGACGGAACATTTTTGGGAAGCTAAATACTTGATGGAACCCTACTAGAAAACAATAGTTTTTAAAAGTGTATTCTTTATTAATAAGCATAAAAAAGTACAATGTAACTTGGTTTGCCACCTTTTTTTTGAAGAAATATAGTATTTTTCTGTTTAAATCAAAAAAATATAGTACTTTTAGGAAATTCAGGAAAAAAATAGTACACATCTATTTTCAATCATTATTTATTTTTCCATTATTTATTTTTATTGTTCGCCGGACAATGAGAAAGGAGTTAAAGTTACTAACTAAGCCCCGTTACATGAATGAGTTTCGTTCAAACATTCCCTATGCAGTGCTGCGGGTGCGTTCCATTCACAGTTGATTAAAAAAAGCGCGACAATTGAATTAGCGATAAAAATATAGTATTTTTCATCCTATATTATTTTTCTATAATATATAGTACAATTGACTAAAATATAGTGCGATACTATATAATATAGTACGGGTGGCAACCCTAAATGTAACAGTTACTAATTATTACTTACTTTACCAATGGCAAGTACAAAAATAATTATTATTGTATGGGTATGGGAAGTAAGTATTGAATAATAGAAGATATTAAAAAAAATCAAACTAATATACTAGCTGTTGTAAAAAATGTTTATACAAATACAAATAAATAAATATTATAATTTATTAATTTTTTTATAGGTATATTTATTTAAAGCGCGGACGCGGAGTCAAAACGTTCGACCAGAGAGAGATGTTTGAATTTTTTTCTAAATTCTTGTGGAACCCCTACAGAGGTATCCGCGGAACCCTAGGGTTCCGCGGAACACACTTTGAGTATCGCTGATTTAGACCATAGTTTAATAATTTTAGTAAATAAGCAGTATGACTTACATGAAATATATATTAAAATAGCTCGGTTAAATTTATCCAATAAACAAAAACTGAAATATATAGTTTATTTTAATAACTTTTTCTACGTTAGGCAAACAGCGTAATTTAGAACCCATTTTTTTTTTATATATAACAGCGTTTTGTCTCTCTCTGTTGCTCTTTTCACTCTTCCCTTACAAAAAAAACGTATTTCATATGTTACAAAAACGTAGCTTATATGTTACATCGGTATATAAGCATTATTGTAACAAATTTTATCTGTATTGGTTCATCAGAATAGCCATGAAAACGTTACAGACAAACTTTCGCATTTATCCGCATTAAGTTTATTTATTTTAGTAGATAACCCGTGTTACTTATTTTAAATGATTTAAATTTAAAGTTAATTTAAATGAGTTAAACATGTATATATATATTTTTCTGAATTTTGGAAACGGCTTCAACGCTTTTCATGAAATTCAGCAGGGGCTTTTGGTGAGGAAATCAATCTAGCTAGGTTTAATTAAAAAAGAATTGTTTTATCACTGTTTTCGGGTATTGAAATAACTGCGACAATTTTCTATGAAAGCAAAGGTTAACTGCGCTGTTAATTACAAATTTATGATAGCTTATTTGGGTAACGGGCGATCTCAAATTAAGAATACCAGGATTGATTCCACATAACATTGTCTTCTTTTTTTTATGTATTATTTTTATATTAAAAAAAAATAGCAAGGATCTATGGTCGAGTCTGTTCATTATGGTCGAATTTCGACAACTAGGCGACCCTCTAGACTAGTGTTTCCCAACGTTGGGCCCACGATCCACAGAGGGGCAATTTAATGGTTAAGGTGGGGGGGGGGAGGGTCAACTCGACACGAGTTTAAGCCTTTCGCTCTGGGCCATTTAAGTGCAATGCTAGATTTCGGTGCCAAATTTAACAAAATAAAGCAATTTTGCTTCCTAAAACCAATTATTTATGTTCATTAAGGGAACAATTAAATTTTTATGTATTTTATTTATTTATGTACCATAAAAAATGTTGGAAAAACATTATTTGTAAAAAAAAACGGTACAAAGGTCAACTTATCCGTATGACAGAGATCTCTGCCAGCTAACCTACGAAGTGAGACAATTTATAGTTAAGAAAAAGTTGGTACGCAAATATCAAACATTATGAATTAGAATTACATTACTAATAATTTCCTAATTTAACAATAAATAAAAGAAATATATAATATACATTTATATAAATAAATAATTGTATTTTACTTATAAGGGCAAAATATTTTTTACCGTAGGCCATGGACCAAAAAAGGTCGGGAAACACTGTACTTATTCACTATTAACATATATTAACACAAACAACTTTTGTCCACAGGTATTTAATAATTTCTTGCATAATTATTTCACATCAGATCACAGCATCTTCGATTGACGAAGAGACTACGCTATGGGTGGAAAAAAACTTACCTGAGCAATCTCAAAGAACCCAAAGGCAACTTAATTTAGACCCTGTATTGCCTAAAAAAGGTTACAATATTTAATTTATAGAATTAGGCGTTACATTGCGGAGATCCATAATACAAATTTATGATACAATTATTTTGCTATAGTAAGTAGCGGCCTGTTACTATCCCACTGCTGAGAATAGGCCTCTTCTCTCCGTTTTGGAGAGAAGGATCGGAGCTAAGACCTACCACGCTGCTCCAATACATTGGTAGGCTACATATATCTCCAGAATTCTTTAGAGATATGCAAGTTTCCTCACGATGTTTTCCTTCACCGAAAAGCGTGAAAAACGCTCCGTATTGAAGCAGCGTGGTAGGTCTTAGCTCCAATACTTCTCACCAAAAACGAAGAGAAGATGCCTATTCTCAGTAGTGGGATAGTAACAGGCGGCTATTTTATTACTTATTTTAATACTTAATTTTGAAAAGAGTGACCTCCGAGTTTCTTGCCGGTTCTTCTCGGTAAGAGCATCTTCCGAACCAGTCGTAGCTGCATTGTAAATTCCGCTATGACTGACCCATTGGCATAGTGGATAGTGAACTTACCTTCAGCTCCGCAGATCGCGTGCTCGATTCCCGCCGAGGGCCAACATGTTCTAGAAATGAATTTGTTGGACTTTGAGCCTTGGTGTATATTTGTATTTAAGTATGTATTTAAAAATATATAAGTATATATTCACCAGTTGTCTGCCTTCCATAACATAAGTATTAAGTTACTTACTTTGGGGACGGACGACCGTGTGTGTAAGTGTCCCATATATTAAAAAAAATAAATTCACGATTCGAAAGTTCTTGTATGAGCCAATTTGAAAAAAGAATTATTTGTATATGAATTTGAATAACAAGCCGATTAACTATACAAATTTGCTTTGCAGATAACATTGATGCCGCAGTAAATTGGGTTTCGAGCCTTATAAATAAAGACAATATATCTAATAATCAAACTAAAAAGAAACTAAATCTGGACCCCTCTAATTTTAGTAAGTTCGACTACTTCTTTTCACAACATAGCGTTGCCATTACATTTTCCATTTGTTATTGCCCACCACGCCGGGCGTTTGGCTTTTTTCGAAGGACGCTTGGTGACAGAAAACCGGGTCGAGTTCACTATCCATCAGCTATACTGGTAACACGCACGTTAGCAGCGACCTCTTGTAATATCCGTTTACATTAGTTACATTAGACAAAAAATTGTAGCATAAGCAAAGAATATTTGTACAACTAACTGATGTCTTACATTTATTTTGAAAAACGATGATATTTTTAAGAGGAATAAAAATTGTTCATTCATTCCTATATTGTAATTTAATAAATAAAAAAAATTCTACTCCACGCCGTGTGGTATCCGGCTGTATAGAATAGTACCACCCTCATTTACCGAGGTGTCATAAAAGGCGACTAAGGTAATTCGACCCACCGTGTGGTATCCGGCTGAGTAGAATAGATTAACCTTATTTCTTACCGAGGTGTCGTAAAAGGCGACTAAAGTAAGTTGACCCATCGTGTGGTATTCGGCTAATTAGAATAGACCACCCTCTTTCTTACCGAGGTGTCATAAAATACGACTGAGGTAAGTTGAAGGCAAGCGGCCGGACGTAAAAACGCAAACTATGTGACAGCATGTTTATAACATGTGGGATAAAGGCAGGAAGAAGATGATAATGAAGGAATGTCTACTCCAAAGTTTGTTTATTCTTTTCTGATTCATTAACTCAGAGCATTAAATGACAACAACTGCGCCAAAAGGCGCCATTACTCTCCACACCTAAAAAAAATGTATTGCTTTACAGATATTCAAGAAAAAGCGACTACTACGACGACGATCAGGTCTATTGCAGCAACGGATGAAACCGGAGGTAAGTACTATGGTAACTTTTTATCTGTTGGGCGTCATCTGAAAATCAGTGCTGAATGTCTTATTTGACATTTGGCCTGCCCCTGCTTCGCACGGGTATAAAATATATAGTCTATGTCAGGGCTTCTTAAACTGTGGGTCGTGACTCCCAGGGGGGTCGCGAGACTACTGAAAGCAAAAGGCGTCGCAAAGATCTGATACTTTTCAATCATTATTGATACAACTACATGGCTGCAGCTGTCCTTTAAATAACTTTTGTAACAAATATTTATTGATATTTCTCCTCCTAAGTTCCTTCATTACCACTTTTCATTAAATTTAATTAAATAGATTTTATTAAATTTATGATTGGTTAGTTTACAACAATTATAAATAAAATTTTAAAATTAGTATACACACTACGTACAAATATAAATCATACTAATAAATATAAATACTATTGTAGTTTTATTATAACTATTTTTGAGAAAAGTGGCAATGCAAAACTGTTATTTACATTGTAAAGTAGTGCGATATTACATCTACATCTACGGTTAATATATATTTCATTATATGGAGGAGGGGGTCGTTTAAAATTTCCTAAGCTTGAAGGGGGTCGCTATATAAAAAAGTTTAAGAAGCCCTGGTCTATGTCACTCAGTGAAAAGAATGATTAAAATCGATCCAGTAGTTTTGATTTTCATTACTGCCCGTGGCCCGCACGCGTTAAATTTGGAGAAAAACAATTCCCCTCTCCCTATACCAAGAAGGTTTCCTGCTATATATAATATCTAAATTTATATACTACATATTTACATTTTACATTTTTCTCTATGTATTTTATTTTTAAAATTAATGACAGAATGTCTTTATATACAACATTCATAGCTTTCTTATCATTAGACAATACAAACATGTTTTCTTTAGAGGTTACTCTTGAAAGAGCGACATTTAGTTTGTACTAGATATAATCAACTCAGTCGGATACAACGTGGCGGGTCGACTTACCTTAGTCGCCTTTTACGACACCATAGTAAGAAACAGGGTGGTCTATTCTACTCAGCCGGATACCACATGGCGCGTCGACTTACCTTAATTAGCTTTTATGAAACCTCGGTAAAAAAAGAGGGTAGTCTATACTACTCAGCCGGATACCACACGGCGGAGTACACTCCACATTTAGCATTTCATACGTTTTCTTTTATCGCGGGTTATAACAAAATAATATTTTCATTACTTTTTAGAATAGACCAACCTCATTTCTTACCAAAGTGTCGTGAAAGGCGACTAAGGTAAGTTGACCCACCGTGTGGTATCCGGTTTAGTAGAATAGACCACCCTCTTCCTTACCGAGGTGTCGTAAAATACGAATAAGGTAAGTTACCGTCAAGCAGGCGGCCGGTAGTAAAAACGCGGCCAAATCATGTGACAGCATGTTTATAACATGTGCCGACCCCACTTAGAGTGGGATAAGGGCAAGAAGATGATGAATATTTTCATTAGGTACCTACTTTTTGTTGTTTTTTTTAGTTGTTCCGTGTATGATAAACGGTGAAACTGGCGCGTGTGTGCTGTACTATTTGTGCGATGAGTCGAATGAAGTGATAGCAGACGGCTCGCATCTCTTGGATATAAGGTAATAAAATAATTTAATATATGTATATCGCCCTATTCGAAGAACTATATTCTTATTTATTTATTAGATATTATTACACTATCGAAAAAATAGTCAGACATATTATTGCAATAAAATGTATTAATATTTAAATGAATTAATTTTGTATATACAGAGTGGTACCGACGATACGACATTAATTTTAATCCTAGATAGCTACCCACCTTAACAGCCTACATAAAAAAATTCAGTTAATTCAATAAAGTACTTTAGCCACAGAATATTATTTTTCATTTTGAAATTAAACTTCAAGATGTATATGGATCAATGACCGATGGCAGCATGCCATACAAAAATAAACCCTATAAATAATATTATACTCCTCTGTATTTATAAATCTGTAGGTGAAAGGTAAAGAACCGTAAGTCCAACATAGTGTCGTTTAACATTTTATTTAGTTTTATTGATGATTTTAAGTGATGAGATGAGAATGTTAAGGTGGATGTGTGGTGTGACAAAACTTGACAGAATACGCAATGAGTATATTAGGGGAAGTCTGAAAGTTGCGCCCATTACAGAAAAGATGAGAAGTGCGAGACTAAGTTGGTATGGTCATGTAATGACGAGGGATGAAAATCATGTGACCAAAAGAGTTTTAAATATGAATGTGGATGGATGTATGGCTAGGGGAAGGCCGAAAAAAAGATGGATGGATTGTGTGAGAAATGATATGCATGTTAGAGGAGTGGCACCAGAGTTGACGAATGATAGAGGAGAATGGAAGAAGACATATTGTGCCGACCCCACTTAGAGTGGGATAAGGGTAGGAGAATGATGATGATTAAAAATAGTAAACAATACTATGTGATCATACGACTATGTCATTTATAATTTTACATCCACGAAATTAGGACTTAATGCCTTTTATCATTTGATAAATACGAGTATACTGACTAAGAATCATTGGAAATACAAAAATGGAAAAATGGCCTAGCCCTTGGTCTTGCGGTCACCGACCGCGCGACCTTTGTATTTCACCGCTCCGTTTGATCTTCGCGGCGATCGTCATATCTACACCGAGCGCCGTACGCACGCACTACAAGGTGAGTGAACCCTAATGAATGAGCGTGTTTCGTTATTAATCGCAATTTGAACGTATTTAGTTTGTTAGAAAATATATTTTTCTTAAATTAGTAATGTAGTACTTCCAAGTGAGCAATGGACGAATTTAATGTCGTATCGTCGGTACGACTGTGTATATATATTATTATTTTTTCGGAACCTCGAAAACGGCTCCAAAAATCGATCTAGCTAGGTTTTATTTAAAATAAATCGAATTATCCCTATTTTGGGGGGGGGGGGTGGTAGTCTCTAGAAATGAAAATACCTAGGATATAGCCCCGCCTACCAAATTATTTTTTATTTTTTTTATTTTGTAAAAAATTACTTTTTTTACATTATTTTAACTAGAGGAGGTGATAGACCTGTTGGATTACCCTGCGAACATTATCTGGAGACTTGTTGCAAAACAGGCCATCTAATAAGCACCGAGAAGAATCTAACAGAGCAGTCTACAACACATAGTCCATTCAAGAATCAGTTTGATGAAATTTCCTATACCAGTTTGGCTCTTGGAAAACCTGGTAAGGTAACAATGATAGTATTGTATAAAAGAGGTCTTGGGCACATGTAGCATCATCATCATCCTCCTGCCCTTATTCCACTCTAAGTGGGGCACAACATGTTATAAACATGCTGTCACATTTGGCTGCGTTTTTGCGACCGGTCGCCTGCCATACGCCGAGGTGTCGTAAAATACGACTAAGGTAAGTTTACCTTAGTCGTATTTTACGACACCTCGGTAAGAAAGCGTGTCGTCTATTTTACTTAACCGGATAGCACACGGTGGTTCAACCTACCTTAGTCGCCTTTTACGACACCTCGGTAAGAAAAGAGGTTGGTCAATTCTATTCGGCCGGATACCACACGGCGGGTCGACTTACCTTAGTCGCCTTTTAGGACACCTCAGTAAGAAAGGAGGGTGGTACTATTCTATTCAGCCGGATACCGCACGGCGTCTTGGGCATATGTAACAAAGGGCTTGAATTGAACATCTGGGAGCATCTTGAGGTTATCAAACATAACAATGGCACCGTCATTAACGATCAGATAAATGTTTCTAGTTCAAGCTTGTTACACTTGTTTTAAGACTACTTTGGGAAACTGTTCATGCAATTGTTTGTTTCTCCAAGTATCTTTCTGCTTCTTAACAAATGCTTGTCTAATTTCTATATCTGTATGTATATTATTATAGAGATGACATTTGACTATTTCCATTTCTAACAACTTTAAGATGGCACCACAATCGCTGGCGCCTAAATAATTATGTCAAAACAACTATGTCACTTTTTTGGTCATTAAATATGCTATAAGTCACGACTATAGCACTTGATATAAATATTGATTATTATTATACACCACTAGATCATCACGTATTCCATAGTCTCCTATTAATCGTGCGGTTACGACAGTTTTAGAATCAACCACCGCCACAACGGAGTGCGGCTGGAACAATCCCAGTTTGTTCATCTTCAAGCCAAAAGATCAAGTAGTTGCTGATTCGGATTACTTTGCGAATTTTGGAGACTTCCCATGGATGGTCGCAATTATGAAGTGAGTTTCTTTAATTTATACACATTAACTAGTTGTATCCTTTATATCAAACTACCTTTTAACCGCCTGAGAGTAGGGTCATCTCGCTTACTCCCCGTCAAGTTAAAAATGTTTTGAAAAAAGCTTTTAACGAAATTTCAAGTCCCTACTGTTAACCGTTGAGGAGTTCCCTCGTCTGGAGCCTATCCTGGCAACAGAATCAGGTCATACTTATCATTAACATGCATTGTTATTAGAACTTCACCTGTATATAAAATTCCAAATAACTTCAGTACTCTTAAATTTTACTTCTTACCTATGCAATCGCAAATATCTTTCAACTTTGTGCCACCTTCATCTCATTCTTCAGGTTTTAAGGAAATATTCGAGGGGCAATTCTAGGCGCCGAGTTGTACATTTATTTTTAAGTCCTTTACTTTCGTCAATGAAATTTGCTGCCTTACTTTATAATCATGGGCTATGGGCCTCATAAGAAAGCTCCGCGTCACTCAGCGAGCGATGGAGGTATATTCGGAATATGTCTCTGAAGAACCAAAGTCATCGACATAGCTCAATGTCTTGGGGTCTTAAGGTGTTGGAATAGCGACCTCGTACCGGATAACATAGCGTCAGTAGGCCCTGAACGAGATGGACTGACGACCTCAAAAAGGTCGCAGCGAGCCGCTGGATTCAAGCGGAACAAGATTGTGTGGTGTGGATATCCAATGAAGACCTATGTCCATCGGTTGACGCAGAAGAAGACGAAGAATACTTTATAATTCTTCTTTTCTAACAGGAAATCGGACACAAATGTGTGGGTTCAGGACAACTACGTTGGAGGCGGTTCCCTAATCCACCCGCAAGTCGTTATCACGGCATACCACGTACTCCGAAAGGTCACCGCAGAACAGGTAAATGAAATACTGTTTATTAATAGTTTTCGCTTATATGATTCGGCTTCGCCCGAATCTTCCACCTGCGTTTGACGATGCTGAAAAGGCCGAATGCTTGGCAGACAGCCTGGAAAACCAATGCTCTCCCAACCCTAGTGTACTCGAATTCACCAAATTCCACTCCAGAGTGGAAAAGGTGGCGAACAATCTTTCCGCAACGACTCCCGAAAGCGAGCCGTTACTTCCCACTACCGGAGAAGAAGTCCGTACCATAATTAAAAACCTCCACTCCAAAAAAGCTCCCGGTCCTGATTCCATCTCTAACAGGGCGCTGAAGTGCCTTCCCGACCAAATCATCCACCTACTGGTACTGATTTTTAATGCCCTCCTTGCCGGATGCTCCTTTCCTGACGAGTGGAAAGAAGCTACAGTGATAGGTATCCCCAAACCGGGCAAGCCTCGAAATCTCCCGACTAGCTATCGTCCCATTAGTTTGTTAAACAGCCTAGGAAAAATATACGAGCGAATTATCCTTGCCCGATTAAAATCCGTAGTCGATACTTATAATCTCTTTCCCAACGAACAGTTCGGATTTCGTCCGAAACACACCTGTGTTCAACAAGTGCACCGCCTCACATATTGCAAGGTTTGCAAACCAAGCAGTTTACAGGTGTCATATTCTTCGATGTCGCCAAAGCCTTCGATAAGGTCTGGCATGCAGGCTTAATCCACAAGTTGCTCCTATTAAATATACCTGACAGACTCGTACTTATCATACGAAACTACCTCACTAATCGTACATTTCGGTACCGCGTAGACGGCACTCTGTCGTCTCGCCGCCCTATCCGTGCCGGTGTCCCTCAAGAATCTGTGCTAGCACCCTTATTGTACTCGCTCTACACGAGTGACATTCCACGGGCGCCTATTAAAGAGCGCACTCATCTTGCTCTTTTCGCGGACGACACCGCTGTATTTACCACATCTAGCCAACCTCAAGTTATCACTAGACGTCTCCAGAAAGCGGTAAACAGTCTCGGACGCTGGTTCCGCCGATGGAGAATCGAAATAAACCCTGATAAAAGTGCAGCTATGCACTTTATCGGTAATCGTTTCCGATCTCACATAGACACACCTACGGAAATTTCCCTTTACGATACACCAATTCACTGGCAACAGAAAGTCACTTGGAAAGTGACTTTCTGTCTTTGACACCACCTAGGTGTCACTTTCCAACCTTCCATGACCTTCCACGAGCACATACGCACAGTCTGCAATAAGGCTGCGTATGTCATGGGACGACTTTATCCGATGCTATGCAAGAAAAGTAAAATGTCACTTCGCAACAAAGTGACACTCTACAAAACTTGCATAAGACCAATAATGTCCTATGCGAGCGTTGCGTTCGCGCACGTTTCAAAGGTCAGATTGCTCACGCTCCAAAGAATGCAGAACCGATTTATGCGTACAGCCACTGGTTGTCCGTGGTTCATGCGGAACGTTGACCTCCATAGAGACCTCGACCGACCATTACTCACCTCTTTAAATGTTTTTCGAAGTCTTACTTCGAGAAATCCGAGGTACACCCGAACCCTCTAATCTCAGTTGCTTCCACCTACATCCCAGTTAGGTCTGACCACCGAAAATATAGGCGTCCAAAAAGCGTCCTATATGACCCTGACGATCAAATAACGATCGCAAACACAAAAACACGTAATACACACACACAGCGTCTTCGCCGGCGAAGACGAGGTCCCAGATTTCTGATATCGGTTGGTCGTGGCTTCTTGCCACCCTTCCGTCGTCGTATTGACTAATCAAAGTCATACCATCAGCCCTCCACTACACGTCGTCCTAAGCCGTGGTCCGGCCTCACAGGAGGCACCCTTAGGACGACGTTCCCCGACGCTAGTAGAGCTTCTGCGCTCTACTCTACGCATTTCGCAACCTCGGCGATGCTTCTGCGTTCGCCCATCCCGCCCGGTGACGCTGTAAAAGCCGTTAGGGCTAACAGCATATTGTCAATTCGAAAAAAAAAAAAAAAGTACTTTTATTAATAATGTAGAGTGTATCATTGTATGGGAAACAAGCTAAACCAACCGAAGCAAAGTGATATGGACGCTTTAGAGAGTTTATCGTTAAATCGAGTGACGTTACATGGAGTTCACACTGTATTTTATTTATATTTTCATTTTTTTTTTACTATTTGAAAAAGTTGTCTTTTTTTAATAATAATAGTTAATTACAATAGTGGTAGGTAAGATGTGGTAGCCCAGCGGTAACACCGTGCGCCTCTTTCAAAGAGGTCGAGGTTCAAACCCCGGGCAAGGCACCAATGAGTTTTCTAGTAAAACTTATCTAACTTAGTAAAACTTGTCTAATTGATAATTGCATTTATCACACGCTTTCCCGTGAAGGAAAACATCGTGAGGAAACCTGCATATCTCTAGAGAATTCTGGGGATATATGTAACCTACCAATCCGCATTGGAGCAGCGTAGGTCTTAGCTCCAATCCTTCTCTCCAAAAAAAAAATCAGAGATAAGAGGCCTATGCCCAGCAGTGGCATATTAACAGGCCGTTACTAACTTTTTACTCCTTACTTACAATAGTGGACAACTACCAGTTAACCAGTGTTAAAAACACCTGTAAAAACTAAAATTGATTGCGGAATTTTATTATAGAGTAAAAAGTACACTTTTTTTTCAGATCAAATGTCGAGCCGGCGAATGGGACACACAGACAGACAAAGAGCAGTACAAGGAGCAGGAGAGGAACGCACGGAAAATAATTAAACACGAAAGATTCTACATCAGTGAGTTATAACTAATATTATAAATGCGAAAGTTTGCAAGTATGGATGTATGTGTTTGTTTAATTCGCCGTGAAAGATTAAGAAAGAAAGAAAAATATTTATTTAAACACTGCATAAAACATAGATACAAGTACACTTATAATAAAACTAGCCGCCTGCCCCTGCTTCGGACGGGTATAAAATATATGGCCCATATCAATCAGTGAAAAACAACACTTGAAAGAGCTTCTAAATTCGAAGTGCTATAGGGTGAAGCGCGGCCTCCTCACGACATTTTAAATCTGTAATATCTCCGAAAATGTTCACTTAAATTACATGCTGTAAACGGCCGTATTGATATATATTAAATCAACAATGTATTTAAGGTATTTAATTGGATAATGATTAATGCTGTATTGTATAAAAATTGCTTTGAACATAAGGCATTATTTTTCGTAAAAAGTAAATGACAAAAAATGCTATTGTGGGTTATCCATTAGAGATAGAAATACACCATTGCGGACTTTTCTGTAGACCTTTTCAAGGTGTACAAATACTTAGTACATCATTTTGATAAATCTCGTAGGGTTTAGCCTGCGTTTGCAATGTAAGCGGAAAAAAATGTAATTATTTACGATATTTATTAGAAACCTCAAAAATTACAGTATTACTCTACTCCATATTGAATGGTATTACACATGTAAAACTTCCTCTTGATTCACTCTATCTATTTAAAAAAAACCGCATCAAAATCTGTTGCGAAGTTTTAAAGAAATAAGCATACATAGGGATATATGGACAAACAAAGAATGTGACTTTGTTTTATACTATGTAGTGATACAATATTTGATTACAAATAATAAATCTAAATTTTATGCAATCTTGAAAAAGGCAACACAACAGAAATAAAGAAATTTACACATAGAAATGTCTAATCGGTTTAAAGTATAGCAAATAAATATTTTGCCTTAATTAGTTTGCAGTAAAAAGGATAACTAAGATTGACGCTGTATATTAAAAAGGTGAGCCTTATGTTTAAGTTTAAAAGTAACTACTGATTTACAATAGTAACAATCATACATCCATACTCACAAAATTTCGCATTTATAGTATTAGTAGGACTAGTATTACTTTATTTACAGCAAAAATGTACAAGTTATATCTCTATTATTCAGCATGCAGGGCGGTTTTGGGGGAGAAAACTTGATCTAGCCAGGTTTTAAAGTACTAAAATTTATATTGAATTGAATTTTTGCCATTAACTGTCAAGTCAGCGTAGCTTATTCGTGGGATGGTCCCAAGAATGCTGGCAGCGTTTCCGCACTGAATCGTTAAGCTGATTCTTTGTGCGAAAAAGGAACCAGCCCTCTTGTCGCCTAAAGAGGCAATTAACCGAATTGTTAAAACGCATAATTTTTGTGCACTTTGACTCCATTGCCGTAGGGTCTCAACTGCAAACGGCACAAATATATAACTCTCGATGAGAGATGCATACTCCCACCGTTTGCCGGATTCGGCCACTTCCGCCGCAGCTCCAGGTTTAGACGCTGTTACCCTTATATGGGACGAGGCTAACGTATCAACGCATGTTGCGTAGTATAAGTCGGATTGAAATAATTATTTTTTGAAAAGAGTGACCGCCGATCTTGATTTTTCTTCTCGGTATGAGCGCCTTTCTGAACCAGACGTAGCTTCATTGTGATTTGAAGATTCAAAGTTGTAAAAGCTTACTTGGGTAAAGAATAATTTGAATGTAACTCGCGATAAGAATTGCAGAATTTACAATAAAATTACTTTGCTGTAGGGCTATTGTTAACGCACCCTGGTATGTAAATAATGAACACATTCATTAACATCTTCAGGTTGAGTTTGTTAATAAAGTAGGTAATACAAAAGTACGCTAAAGCCCACGAGCAAAGGCTTCATCATCACGTGAACATTGAGGCCATCCAGCTTCTCTATAACACTGGACTCGTAAGAAGACTGAAGAGGACAAAACCTTTTGAGTTAGTTTAATATAGTGATAGTGTAGTGTAGTGCTAGTGCTACTTGAAAGAACACAAGAACAAAGTGTCTCGCATAGCAAGAAAGACTAAGATTATTCACTGGACCTATTCTTAGATATAAGTTAATTTATAAGTTTAGGTAATCTTTAAGTTGCTTAGCCTCTTGGCTAGATTGTAACATTAATAAAGTACTCCCTTTTGGTAGTTCTTTATAATACCAAAAAAAAAACTTTGCTGTAATCCGCGTTTTTGTTAAGAGAATGCTAAGTGTATGAAGCAGGAAACAATCACATACCACATACATGAACGAACAAAATCGTAATGCATTACGCTTTTGTTCGTAGAGCCTATCCTCCTGATGCTTCGGTTTCGGGGCGAAACGATCGTAGAGTTTGTAGTAGTGAGTGTGTATAGTGTTTGTAGTGTTGGTTTTGGCGTCTTGTGATACGTGTGGCAGCTTATCCTGCATGTATGTATGTGATTGTTGCCTGCTTCATACATTTAGCATTCCATGTATTCTCTTAAAACTGTTAAAAAGAGGCTGATATTGAAAGCCTACTATACTCTTGAAGATTATTTAGAAGATAAGAATGTGTGGATATAGCTCTCTTGGAACCTGTACAAGACAGTAACGACACGTAAATAGTATTAAGAATTATATTTTTAAAAGAGCAACCACCGAGTTTCTTGCTGGCTCTTCTTGGTAGGAACAGCTTTCCGAAACAGCAGTAGAGTTGACGATTCAAAAGCACTTGTTTACAAGTTTATTTGAATAAAGAATATTTTGAATTTGAATTTAACAATCGCGGGTTACAGCAAAGTTTTTTTTCTTAATTTTGCCCTTAATAGTATTTTATTTCTCCACCAGCTTCCCTATACAATGATATAGCGTTGATATTCCTGGAATCCCGGTTCGATCTGGCCGCCGCTCCACACATCGGTACGGCCTGCCTTTCCTCACTGATGCCAGACCAGGGCACTCCTTGCTTCAGCATGGGCTGGGGCAGACAGCCGAACAACAAAATCTACGCCAATGTACTGAAAAAGGTAACTGTGAAACGTATCGAAGGTCAAATACCCTCAGATCCCATACAGCTCCTATTTTATATATTTACTAGCAATCGCCATATTTTACGACCGCCCGCTGCCTGACATCAACTTACCATATTCGTATTTTACGACACCTCGCTAAGAAAGAGGTTGGTCTATTCTACTTAACCGGATACCACACGGCGGGTCGACTTACTTAAGTCGCCTTTTACGAGACCTCGGTAAGAAATGAGGGTGGTCTATTCTACTCAGCCGAATACCGCACGGCGGGTCGACTTACCTTAGTCGCCTTTTACGACACCTCAATAAGGAATAAGGATGATCTGTTCTACTCAGCCAGACACCAAATTGGTATATATTAGTATTTATTTTGGATGACACAGATATAATCTTTACAAACCCACAAATGAATTTGTACCTTTGCAAGACGCAAAGCAGCAGCCGCAAGCTTATGTCGGTCCCTACTTTGTCTATTGTGTACATCACCTATCGTTCTATAACTCTTTAAATTAAATAACTTAAAACGTACTGTGAAACAAAAGTAAGAATACCTAAACTTCTCCCGCAGGTTATCACGCGGACATAAAATTGTAAATGCCAATACTAAACAGAATATTAAACAGATATATGATGTTCAGGTCAGGCTTCCGCTGGTCGGGGCAGAGACCTGCCAGAACCTGCTTCGCCAGACGAGGCTCAGAGAAATGTTCCAGCTGCACAAGTCTCTCACTTGCGCTGGTGGTGAAGAGGGCATCGACACTTGTACCGGCGATGGGGGCTCTTCTTTAGTATGCCCTATAGGGGTAAGTGTGACTAGTGCCCTCAAGTGTAAAATTCAGCCCTAATATACCCTCAGTTTTGTATGAAACCTTTCCCTATTCCCGAAGTATAAAAGCAAGTTATTTATTGTTCTGCTGGCGGGGATGGGGGCAATGCGTTCAACGGTATCCTGACCCTGCTGCCGGCGGCCTTTTAACCCGTTAAATTCAGCCCTAAAATACCTTCAGTTATGTACGAAACCTTTCCCAATTCCCTCAAGGATAAAAGCAAGTTATTTATTGTTCTGCTGGCGGGGATGGGGGCAATGCTTACCATGGTACCCTGTTTTCGCAGCTGGTGGCGTTTTTACCCGCTAAATTCAGCCCTAAAATACCCTTAGTTATGTACGAAACCTTTCCCAATTCTCGAAGGATAAAAGAAAGTTTTTTGTTGTTCTGCTGGGGGGGATGGGGGTAATGTGTCCAACGATACCCTGTCCCCGCCACCAGCAGCGTGGTGGTGCACACAGGTTGTTTTAGTCGTTGCGAGTCCGACATAACCGTCGCCTGTCTTCGTTGGGCGGCGGTAAAACCCATGTCAGGAATACCCATTATGGGACACTACCGCCCAACGGGACGGCGGGTATGTCGGACTCGCACCGACTAAAAACCTGACAGTGCTCCACCACGCCGCTTTTGGGGCCAGCAGCAACTAAATGTGGCCCCTTCCTACGCTAGACGATGCATCGGGAGCACCAGATGCATCGACCGCCTCGGGGACCCTTTCAGATGGGCGTCTGATAAACCCCATTCGACCCCTTTACCCGTTTGACAACTTTGTGAGTAGGGTTCTGACAACGGCCGATTCACTTCCCACTACATCTGACAAGAGATCACATTTTTGAAGACCCTTATTTTTCTGTTTGTCACGCTTGAACGGATGATTTTTATGCAATCATGAGCAAAAACAGCATCAATGATGAACAGATTACGTGGTAGCTCCAGCAGTATTCTGAAGATACTGTATGTAAAATTGAATAACCCATTTATGAAGCACTAGCTTTTACCCGCAACTTCGTTCGCGTGGACTGTAGTCGTGTGATATGTCGATAATAGATGGCGCTTTTCAATGTCATCCTATTCCTGTAGAATTACCAGTATTTCTATAGCCTATATGTTATTCCGGTGTATAAGGAATAAAATGTCTCATTTCATCCATATTGGTTCAACGTATTCGCCGTGAAAGAGTAAAAACTATACATCCATACTCACAAACTTTCGCATTTCTAATATTAATAGGAAGTAGGATAGGATTATTTATTGTTTTAATGTAGATTTGAAATTGATAGGTTACTATATTTTTTATATATTTTCAGAGGAACAACGGTCGCACTCGGTATGCAATGGTTGGTATGTCGGCCTTCGGTTTGGGCTGCGGGAAGAAAGACGTGCCCGGCGTATATGTGAATATACCGCATCTGAGCAACTGGATCGACGAGAAGATGACCGAAGAGGGCTACAACAACAGTACATATTCGTTTTAACTAAATTTTAGTATAAATAAATATTATTTTACTATAGATAGCATCATACTAGTGAGTGCTGCCATCTAGTTAGAGCGTTTGACAACTCAAACACAGAGTATAAAAATATAATCGCAACAACATCGACAAGAAATATGTAATTGTTAATAAATGACATACCAAATAGGAATAGGAATATAATATTATGACAAAAATTTCACATTTCCCATACTTCAAATTCAAAATATTCTTTATTCCAATAAACTTGTAAACAAGTGCTTTTGAATCGTCAACTCTACCGCTGGTTCGGAAAGCCGTTCCTACCGAGAAGAGCCAGCAAGAAACTCGGAATCGGAAGAATTCCAAACAACATCGGTTATAACGTAGGTTAATAACCTATGTTGTTTGGAATAAGTCAAATTTAAATAAACTTCATTTAAATAGGCTCTTCCAAGCAATTTTGAACCGTCAAGGATCAATATGATTAATGAAGCTACAAATGGAACCAGAAGGAAACTCGGCGGTCAATCTTTTAAACATTTTGTCTTGTATGATTCGTGTTAAGCGATAAGACCGCCTTATTGTACGATCTTCTAGATATAAGTATATTTTTGTATATCCTCCATGTTTTGACGAGAAATAAAGTACATTAAAATGAAAAATATGTATAGTATATAAAACAATATTTATTTTTTATATGTTTTTAATATTAAGAATTTAACTATTAATAATGTAAAAAATAGATATTATGCTTAAGAAAAGATGTTTTTTTTTGTCAGAAATTACCCAATTACGTTGGGTATGTGCGACTCGTACCGACAGAAACCTAACTTCGGACACTTCCTTACGCACCAAAGACTGCCGAACCACGGACAGCCACTGGTTATCCGTGGTTAATGCTGAACGTTGACCTCCATAGAGACCTCGACCATCCTACCATTACTCAACTCTTTAAACGTTTTTCGAAGTCTTACTTCGAGAAATCTGAGGTACACCTAGGGTTGCCACCCGTACTATATTCAAATTCAAAATATTCTTTATTCAAATAAACTTGTAAACAAGTGCTTTTGAATCGTCAACTCTACTGCTGGTTCGGAAAGCTGTTCCTACCGAGAAGAGCCAGCAAGAAACTCAGCGGTTGCTCTTTTAAAAAAAATATAATTCTTAATGCTAGTTACATTTAATGTTTCTATCTTGTACAGGGTCGAACAATATTTATATCCACGCATTTTTGTCGTCTAAATAATGCATAACAGTATAGTAGGCTTTCTGCATCAGCTATCTGTATATTATATAGTATCGTACTATATTTTAGTCAATTGTACTATGTATTATAGAAAAACAAAATAGGACGAAAAATACTATAGTTTTATCGCTAATTCAATTGTCGCACTTTTTTGCGAATCTACTGTGTATGGAACGAAAAAATGGGTTGTTAATTTACTTAAATATAGACCTAACTTGCTCAGATGGCTATAATTATTTAAAAAATAATAGATTCTTGAAAAGCGAAAAGTAATAATAAAAAATCATGGAAAAATAAATAATGATTAAAAATAGATGTATACTACTTTTTTTGTCTGATTTCCTAAAAGTACTATATTTTTTGATTTAAAAAGAAAAATACTATTTTTCTTCAAAAAAAAGGTGGCAACCCTAGGTGCACCTGAACTCTCTAATTTCAGTTGCCTTCCACCTACATCCCAGTTAGGTCTGACCACCGAAAATATAGGCGTCATCTCCGCAAAGTAACGCCTAATTGTATAAATTTACGGGCTCTAAACATTTTTTTGAAATTTACGTTGAATACAATCACAATTTTACGCTGTCAAACGTAAAGTTACGGTGGTTCATTTAGGGAACGGGCGGTCTAGAGAAGGCGTTCTATATGACCCTGACGATCAAATAACAATCGCAAACACAGAAACAGGTAATACACACACACACAGCGTCTTCCCAAGATCTTCAAGATTCCCAGATTTCTGACGTCGGTTAACCGTGACTTCTTGCCACCCATTCGTCGTCGTACTGCCTAAACAAAGTCATACCATCAGCCTTCCACTACACGTCACCCTAAGCCGCGATCCGGCCTCACAGAAGGCCCCACGATGTTCCCCGACGCTAGTAGAGCTTCTGCGCTCTACTCTCCGCATTTCGCAACCTCGACGATGCTTCTGCGCTCGCCCGTCCCGCCCGGTGACACTGTAAAAGCCGTTAGTGCTAACAGCATACAGTCAATTCGGAAAAGAAAAAAAAATCGGCCACTTCCAGTCCACTCAGGGACTTTATGCACTTCCAACACTTCTAGTATTGCTTATCATTGTCTATGGTTAATATTTGTACGAGGTTCCTAAATACATTTTTTTAAAACGAAAGAACAAAAAAATTAAAGGACACTCCGTCGCCTAATTAAGTAACTTAATACTTGTGTTATAGGTGACAGACACTGGTGAAAATATACTTATATATTTTGAAATACATACTTAAATACAAATATTTCCCTATATATCTGATACATCTACCAATAATCATTTTAGATTTCCAGCGTCATCTTATCATCAGTAAACGGCACACAAACAGTTTTGGAAAATTTTTCTCTCTCGCATCTTGTAAATTCCTAATTTGTAAAAAAAAGTAAAGAAAAGATATATTACTATCCCACTGCTGGGCATAGGCCTCCTCTCTCCTTTTTTAGAGAGAGAGATTGGAGCTAAGACCTACCACGCTGCTCCGATGCGGATAGCTAGGTTACACATATCCCTAAAATTCTCTAGAGAGGTTTTCTCACGATGTTTTCATTCACCGTAAAGCATGGGATAAATTGCAATTATCAATTAGACACATATGTTTTAAGTCCAGTGATTTGAGTTCAAAAAATCCCGTTGTCGCAGAAATCCCTAAGTCCATTCGTTTTTAGTTATAGTACCGGATTTAGTTATAGGCAGTGTTGCCATCTTAGTGGATTTTCCACTAAAACTGGTGGTTTTAACTACTCATTTAGTGACCAAATATTGCTTTTAGTGGCTAGTGGTTTTTTTGGTGGTTTTGGTAAAATATATTAGTACCTAGTTAAAAAGTTAGATTTACTTCCATTTTACGATGATCTTTATATAAATGTTCGTTTTTCTTTTTGAATATTCATATGGACATAGGTGAACAAGCTTAAATCCGCTGTTTGCTCATAGTTGGTGTTAAATGTTAATGAGCATATGAATCGGATATGACCATGCCATATTTTTATTATTAAGAGTACGACCTCGGTCACCAATATTGAGTCAGCTGTATTTGTCATTTCATACAAAATCCTAATTCATGAGAATCCTATACAAAAAACCGTGGTTTCATCCCGGCCGACCATCAATATCCATTCCAAGAACGAATCGCTTCGGGCGGAGGACGATGCTGTGCGTATGGTTCTATCAGCGGGGCATAATTATCTATTATGAAGTGCTGCAATCTGTTGAAACTATTGAAGTGCACCGTTACCACCGACAGATAATTTCTTTATAGCAAGCCATAATTTTATGCTATAAAGAAAAAAAGGCCAGAATATCAGATAATTTTCCTCCATGACAATGCTTCGTCACACACATCAAAAAAGGTTCAAAATTACTTAGAGACGCTCAACTGATAGATGCTATCCATATCGTTTATTCACCAGACCTGGCCCCATCCGACTATCATCTGTATTCGTCGGTGTGCCATTTGCTCGCTGAGCAGCAGTTCGATTCCTACGCGAGACGTCCAAAATTGGCTCGATAAGTGGTTTGCCTCGAAAAAAGAACAATTTTTGTTTGTAAGTTATTCATATATTATCTGAGAGATGACAAAAATGTTCTGATAGCGATTTCCAATATTTTGAATGAAGTTATCTTTTTCCCTTCCTATGATTGTTTGAAAAACTGATTGAAAAAATGATTTTTTTCTCGAAAACAAAGCGGATTTTAGCTTGTATACCTTTTTTTTTAACATGAGGAAACCCTTCATGGGTACTACTAATCGCTGGGGGGCGAAAGCAGTTATGCCGGACTCTTACCGGCTAAAATCTCATGGTGTTCCAGCTTGCTGCTTGGTGGCGAGGGCACAGGAATACTGGAAGCATCACGTCTACACCCTCGTAAGCAGCCTATCCTTTCTACTCTTGTAGAGCCTGGACTGACTCTTTCACCATAAACTGACACATTGGGAACACTTAATGCATCGGCCACCTCGAGGAACCTCACTCCAGCCAGAGCGTCGAATCCCCCTATTCGACGCCGATTCGATAGCTTGTATACCTGGTTGATATTTACTTTACTTGAGTAGACATAACTGATCGGCAAGTATGAGTCGTCTACGTTTTCTACACGCGAGGATTTTCCACCTAATATTTTACAAACTTATACTTTACTAGCGGCCTGCCCCTGCTTCGCACGGGTATAAAATATATACCCCATGTCAGTTAGTGTAAAAAAAGATTAAAATCGATCCAGTAGTTTTGATTTATTCATTACTGCCCGTGGCCCGCAACTCGCAAGCGTTGAATTTAGAGAAAAACAATTTCCTTTCCCTATACCAAAAAGATTTCCTGCTATCTTTGGAATATCTAAATTCATATAGTACATTTTTAATTATTTACTTTTACATTTTCCCTATGTATTTTATTTTTACAATTAATTACAGAATGTCTTTATATACAACATTCACAGCTTCCTTGTCGTTAAACAAACTCTTGAAAAAGCGACATATAGCTGCTAGATTCGAAGTGCTATAGGGCGAAGTGCGGCGTTCTCACGGCATTTTAAATCTGTAATATCTCCGAAAATGTTCACTTAAATTACATGCTGTAAACGGCCATATTGATCTATATTAAATCAACTATTTGATATAGGTACTTAATTGGATAAAATTGCTTTGAACATAAGGCATTATCTTTAGTAAAAAGTAAATGACAAAAAATGCTATTGTGGGTTATCCATAAGATATAGACATATACCATGGCGGACTTTTCTGTAGACCTTTTTAAGGTGTACAAATACTTAGTACGTCATTTTGATAAATCTCGTAGGGTTTAGCCTGCGTTTGCAATGTAAGCGGATAAAAATGTAATTATTTACAGAAACCTCAAAAATTACAGTATTTCTCTACTCCTTATTATATTATACATGCGACTTTGTTTTATAATATGTAGTATATATATATATATGCTACATATTATATATATATACACACACACACATATATATATATATATATATATATATATATATATATATATATATATATATATATATATATATATATATATATATATATATATATATATATATATACATGCAAGATTAACTCATTTAAATATTAAAGATAAATAGTTTTAAAGTTTTATGCATACATAGGATATATGGACAAACAAAGAATGCGACTTTGTTTTATAATATATAGTGATATGCGGGGATTTCGCACTTCATATTTTTTCTGTATACTTATACTTAGAAGTTAGAAGGGTTCACCATTCAGTGAAGCTCCCATGAGCTCATTATTGGTTTGTGTTAACTGAGCTAATTTATTAACGCGTAACTATTATATATATATATATATATATATATAATAGTTATTATATATATATATATATATATATATATATATATATATATATATATATATATATATATATATATATATATATATATATATATATATAAATAACTATATATATATATATATATATATATATATATATATATATATATATATATATAGTTATTGTGAATTTATACATAGTTATATATATATATATATATATATATATATATATATATATATATATATATATATATATATATATATATATATATATATATATATATATATATATAACTATGTATAAATTCACAATATACGCAACGGGAGTCTTCGCTCGTAGGTATCGGAAATACCACGGGTCGAGTAGCGAAATTTAAATTTTGTGATATTAATTTCTTAATTTTTTAATAAGTAATAGGTAGTAAAGGAAACTAATTATTTGTTATTTGTGTATTTTCTCTCATATTACAAAAATTGTTTTAGTGGAAAATTTAGCGGTTAGCGGTCATTTAGAGTGTAAAATTTCTGTTTGTTAGTGGTTTTCTGGTGGTTTTGGAAGTTGAATCTAGTGGGAAGCATATTGAACTGTTGGCAACACTGGTTATAGGGCCAAATTATAGTACCGGAGGTTTTTTTAATTTAGACCTTGAACCTTTTAGTATAATCCACCCTTAAAATAACGAGTTCTATGATGTCCTTAAGTCAAATGATGCCATTACAGCAGTTTAAAAACACTATTAAGGAGAGGCTGATACAGAAAGCCTACTATACTGTTGAGGATTATTTAGACGATAAAAATGCGTGGATATAAATATTGTTCGACCCTGTACAAGATAGAAACATTAAATGTAACTAGCATTAAGAATTGTATTTTTAAAAAGAGCAACCGCCGAGTTTCTTGCTGGCTCTTCTCGGTAGGAACAGCTTTCCGAACCAGCAGTAGAGTTGACGATTCAAAAGCACTTGTTTACAAGTTTATTTGAATAAAGAATATTTTGAATTTGAATTTGAATTTGAACAGAAAACAACATTTCATTCAACATATGTAAATGGAAATTATGCTGCTGAAGATGAAGCAGAAAAATATAAGTAGAAGTTATTTTATATAGGAAGGTCTGGATTTTAATAAAACTAAGAAAATTTACCAGAAGTTTTAGTCGTTACATACAACTACAACAACATTTTGTTGTTATTTAATTTGTGTTTTAAGCTGTTTATGAAACAAGTATTAAAAAATATTAAAATACTTAATCATTTCATACTTTCCCCGCCTTAAATATATTGAACCAACGATTTTAGTCATATCTGAAGCAGCGGAGCTATATTATTTTACGGATATAATTCTCAAGTTCTATAATTGTAGGGATAAAATCCCTAAGTCCAGCTAGAAGTCCAGCAGAAGAAATATTATTATTGACGTGACAACGTCTTAAATGAGGTTGCAGCTTGGAGTCACTCATGAAAAAGTGTAACGCCCGCTCACGTCTGTTACGATGAGTCACCGAACGAAAGAGAGGCCCGCCGGACTGGCAAATGCCTTGCGTCTCTCTCCCACTCCAATCCATCACATTTAAAAAGACGTAGTCACGTAAAATCTTTGCCCGTAAAACCAACTTTACAGGCAACCGTTTATTTTATTCAAGGTCAGTTTTACAAGCACTTTCGAATTGTCAAATTATAATGAAGTACCTACCAACTTGTTCCGAAAGGTGTACCGGCTGACTTGTACATAAAAATATAAGGAATTAAAAACGATAGGTGATGTATACAATAGACAAAGCAGGAACCGACATAAGCTTGCGGCTCCTGCTTTGCGCCTTGCAAAATTGCGTACGTAACTCGTTTGTGGGTTTTGGTATAAGATTCTATAATAAAATTCGACAGTCAATTTCAGCTTTGCCGTTGCAGCAGTTTAAAAACACTGTTAAAAATAGGCTGATACAGAAAGCCTACTATACTATCGAAGATTATTTAGAAGATAAGAATGTGTGGATATAGCTCTCTTTGAACCTGTACAAGACAGTAACGACTGAATGTAAATAGTATTAAGAATTATATGTTTAAAAGAGCAACCGCCGAGTTTCTTGCTGGCTCTTCTCGGTAGGAACAGCTTTCCGAACCAGCAGTAGAGTTGACGATTCAAAAGCACTCGTTTACAAGTTTATTTGAATAAAGAATATTTTGAATTTGAATTTGACTTATTTTTTTCGAACTGACTATATGTTGTTAGCCCTAACGGCTTTAATAGCGTCACCGGGCGGAACAGGGGAACGCAGAAGAATCGTCGAGCTTGTGTAATGTATCAAGAAGAACCAGGAAACAACTCGGTGCGTGCTCTTTTAAAATACAGTTCTTATAATTAGTTACATACATGGCTATCGTATGCACGGTTGAACAGAAGCAAAATCCACGCATTTTAATCATTCACATAAACTTCAATAAATTAGAAGACTTTCGGCAACAGTGTTCTTTAGCGACCAATTATTTTAGTGTCACCAATTATTTTAACTACTGTAATTTATAACATCATCACCCTCCTGCCCTTATCCCACTCTAAGTGGGGTCGGCACATGTTATGCACATGCTGTCACATGATTTGGCTGCGTTTTTACGTCCAGCCGCCTGCCTGACGACAACTTACCTTAGTCGCCTATTACGACATCTCTGTAAAAAATGAGGGTGGTCTATTCTATTTAGCCGGAAACCGCACGGCGGGTCAACTTACCTTAGTCCCCTTTTACGACACCACGGTCAGAAAGAGGGTGGTCATTTCTTATCAGCCGGATACCACACGGCGCGTCAACTAACTTTGTCGCCTTTTACGACACCTCGGTAAGAAATGAGAGTGGTCTATTCTACTTACCTGAATACCGCACAGCAGGCCAACGATCTTAGTCGTCTATTACGATATCTGATTAAGAAATGAGGGTGGTTTTCTATCCAACCGGATATGTATTAAAAAAATAATAGATCATAAGTAAAACAAATACAAACAAAAGTAATAATAAAATTATTTTGCTATAATCCGCGATAAAGTAAAATAGAAAATATATATAATGTTAAATGTAGAGTGGACAATCCGTTTTACAATGCCTGATACATGCAGGATTCGTAAAAACACATGCACAAACCACCACCACCGCCACCACAATACACAAGTACCACACACGTTCACTATCACAAACTCAACAATCGTTTCGCCCCTCAACCGAAGCATCATCAGAAGATAGACTCCACGTCAAAATCGCAAAGCCTAACGCCTTAATTCCTTTATTTACGCCTAATTATATAAATTAAATAATTCACACTTCCTTTTAAATTATTTTTAAAGATATCAGGAATATAGCAACTAAATAAAAAAATTGAAATTAAATTCGCCAATGAGGTATTGCGCGCAGTGTTATCGCAGACAACCCTTTGCATTATTGCCTTTGTAAATATACATATATTTCCTTAAATACTGTCTCCTAATAAGGAGACAGTATTTAAGGAAAATCTGTATTTTTTTAAAGCTCTGCGTATAATTAGGTCACAATGCGTATAGATTTGATTACTCCGCCGTGTGGTATCCGGCTGAATAGAATAGCACCACCCTCTTCTCTTACCGAGGTGTCGTAAAAGGCGACTAAGGTAAGTTGACTCACCGTGTGGTATCCGGTTAAGTACAATAGATCACCCTCTTTCTCATCGAGGTGTCGTAAAATACGACTAAGATAAGTTGACGTCAGGCAGGCGGCTGGTCGTAAAATCCTTAGCCAAAACATGTTTATAACATGTTGTGCCGACCCCACTTAGAGTGGAATAAAGGCAGGAAGATGATGCGCTTAGATTTGATAACGGTTAATATAAATTACCACGTTTTTATTTCTTGTCTAGCTTTTACTAGCAACTTCGTCCATATGGACTGTGGTCTTCAAATTAACAGTAGCTTCGGTCACTCTCCTACCATGCAAATATCTCCATCACAAATATGAGAACAACCCGGGAACACTCAGAGAGATTTATCGTTTTATAAAGACTGATAGATATATTGATAATTTTAGTAATAAATAAATATATGGGACACTTACACACACGGTCGTCCGTCCCCAAAGTAAGTAACTTAATACTTGTGTCATGGGTGACAGACAACTGGTGAATATATACTTATATATTTTTTTAAATAAATTTACACCCACACTCGAAGACCAACAAATTCATTTTTAGAAAATGTTGGTCCTCGGCGGTAATCGAACCCGCGACCCGCGGAGCTGAAGGCAGGGTCACTACCCACTGCGCCAACGGGCCAATGTAAATAACCCGTATGACTTACATGAAATATATATTAAAATAGCTCAGTTAAAGGAGACTGCCAAAATTGGGCCTGTTACAAAAACCCTATATACATAAAAAAAATCTTAATTTTTTTCTGGTATTAAATGTCCTATTTATAAATATGATAACGCGCAGTTTCTCGCCGACAACCCGCTGTATTGTTAGTAAACTATTTAAGGAAAATCTGTATTTTTTTTTAAGTTCTGATTTGATAACGGTTAATATAAATTACCTCTGTAACACAACGTACTAGGAACACGTGATTCCGCACTCAAAACTAGATGGCGCCACACGTCGTTTGCTCCGCGCTATCGAAAAACTATCGTAGTAATATAACAAGTCCCCATACATTATGTTATCAGATCATCATCGCCTACTAGTTCCTACTCCCAAGGCTTACACAGTGCATTCTACTGAAACACTACGCCTGTCGCCTAGCGCAACTGTAAACGGCGCATCTTCCGGTACACTCAATTAAGGAATGCCTTGAAGGACCCCGATCGCGATACTCTTTGTATAAGTGACTATTAAATTCTTGTTCCTGTCACCTGTACGTATTCTTTCCCCCCATCCGTCGGGTTATCGTATTACCTCGTTTTTATTTCATGTCTAGCTTTTACTTGCAACTCCGTTCGTGTGGACTGTGGTCTTGAAATTAACAGTAGCTTCTGTCACTCTCAAACCCTGAAAAATATCTCCATCACAAAAATAAGATCGATCCGGGAAGACTTAGAGAGATTTATCGTTATATCAAGACCATAGTTTGATAATTTTAGTAAATAACCCGTATGACTTACATGAAATATATATTAAAATAGCTCAGTTAAAGGAGACTGCTAAAATTGGGCCTGTTACAAAAACCCTATATACCTATACATAAAAATAATCTTTATTTTTTTCTGGTATTAAATATCCTACTTATAAATTGACTGGCCCGTTGGCGTAGTGGGTAGTGATCCTGCCTTCAGCTCCGCGGGTCGCGGGTTCGATTCCCGCCGAGGGCTAACATTTTCAATAAATGAATTTGTTGGCCTTTGAGCCTGGGTGTATATTTGTATTATGTATGTATTTGAAAAAATATATAAGTATATATTCACCAGTTTTCTGTCTACCATAACACAAGTATTAAGTTACTTACTTTGGTGATGGAAGACCGTGTAAGTGTCCCATATAAAAAAAAAATAATAACGCGCAATATTTTCGCCGACAACCCACTGTATTATTAGTAAACGGTATTTAAGGAAAATCTGTATTTTTTTTAAGCTCTGCGTATAATTAGGTCACAATGCGTAGATTTGATAACGGTTAATATTATATAAATTACCACGTTTTTATTTCTTGTCCGCTGGCCATTGCTAGTATTAAATAAAATATTAACTTTGGCTAACAATAACATAAGTGCGGGAATTCCGGTGCGTGATAAAAAAACAATTAAGTGTCCAAGGGTATTTTGATTGACCTCTCAACTTGAACTATCTTCTATATTTACTTTTATCACTTGACCTAAGCATAACACAGCATACAAGCATATTGTTTGAATGTAGTGATGTACCTTAATTATTTCCATTACACATCGATATCGATAGACTGTATGATGGTACCGACCACCGACATAAATAAACCTACACACCATTGCCGTGTGGTATCCGGCTGAGAAGAATAGACCACCCTTATTTCTTACCGAAGTGTCGTAAAATGTGACTAAGGTAAGCAGACCCGCCGTGTGGTTAACGGCTGCGTAGAATAGACCACCCTCATTTCTTAAAGAGGTGTCGTTGACCTGCTGTGTGATCCACTTCCTCGATAAATGGCCAATTTTATACTTAAAGAATTTTTCAAATCGGTCCAGTAATTCCCAAGATAAGCGCGTTCAAACAAACAAACATACAAATTCTTCAACTTTATATATTAGTAAGTATAGATATGGTAATATTAGAGCTGTGATAGCCTAGTGGTGAACCGTGCGACTCTTTTGAGGGGGTCAAGGGTTACTCAGGGCAAGCACCAATGAGTTTTCTGTTAAATACATAAGGGTCTAATTTTTAATTGCTATTTATCACACGCACTCGTTAAAGACTTTTTAACCTACCTGTGATGTCATACGGAGCCGAAACGTGGATACTGACAATGCGACTGGTTCACCAATTTAAAGTGCTTAGCGAGCTATGGAGAGGGCTATGCTCGGAGTTTCCCTGAAGGATCGTATCCGGAACGAAGTGATCCGACAGAGAACCAAAGTAATCGACGTAGCCCAAAGAATTAGCAAGCTTAAGTGGCAGTGGGCTGGTCACAATTGTCGCAGAACCGACAACCGCTGGGGTACACGTGTTGTGGACCGCGCCTTGGCAAACGAAGTGTAGGACGTCCTCCGGCTAGGTGGAGAGACGACATCCGCAGATTGAATTTCAAATTCAAAATATTCTTTAATCAAATAAACTTGTAAACAAGTGCTTTTGAATCGTCGACTCTACTGCTGGTTCGGAAAGCTGTTCCTACCGAGAAGAGCCAGCAAGAAACTCGGTGGTTGCTCTTTTAAAAATATAATTCTTAATACTACTTACATTAAGTCGTTACTGTCTTGTACAGGTTCAAAGAGAGCTATATCCACACATTCTTATCTTCTAAATAATCTTCAAAAGTATAGTAGGCTTTCTGTATCAGCCTCTTTTTAACAGTGTTTTTAAACTGCTGTAATGTAAACTGCAGAGTGGCTGGTATCGGTTGGAAACAAAGAGCTGAAGACCGAGCTCATTGGAATGCAAACGGAGAGACCTACGTGGACATAGACAGGTTGATGATGACGATTTATCACACTCCTTTCAGTAAAGGAAAACATCGTAAGGAAACCTACATATCTCCAGAGAATTCTGGTGAGAAAGCAAGCGATATTAAAGTTTATCGATATCAAATCGATTACGAAGGTCATCACTAAGAATTTGCACTGCAGTTTATCGATATAAAATTCTTTCCTATACGGAGCGGTCATTACTCTATTCTCATATATATAATAGGATTGTCGGCTAACGGACCAGTCAGTTCGTGTATAAGAAATAAATAACCTTACATTATGAGGTGAGTACTGTGATCACTTTTTTATAAAATTTTACATATATTAATTATACACAAACTTCTATTCTATAATTCCAAAGTACTATTGCAAAGGATCACTATGATTAATGAAATTACAACTGGTTCGGAATGTTCCTCTTACCGAGAACCAGAAAGAAACTCGACTTCAAGCTTTTAAATTTCAATATTATTAAACCGCAGTCTTGTATGAAGCCTTTGTCCCTTATACTTAACTAGTGTTTTACCCGCGCAAGTTTCTTCGCGTGGACTGTAGTCTTGAAATTAGGAGTAGCTTCTGTCACTCTCCAACCCTGCAATCTCCATCACAAAAATCAGATCGATCCGGGAAGAATCAGAGGGATTTATCGTTTTATCTAGAGTTATTTGATAATTTTAGTAAATAACCCGTACTTACATGAAATATTAATTAAAATGGCTCAGTAAAAGGAGTACAAAAACTTCATATACATCATAAAATTCATAATGTATTTCTGGTATTAAATATCTCTATAAATATTTAAACATGTCTGTAGACTGGTCTAGTATGGACAGCGGAATTTTATTGTTGAAGCGAATACCGAGACCAGCGAATGAGTTGCTAACTCTGTTGAGTCGCGACATATGTAAGACAAGATTTTTGTGACCTCACCAAAAATATGGTCTATTTGGACCGGATACCACACGGCGTTATCAAAGCTTATATTGTTTTCTATTCCCAGACACCAAGCGATAGTTCTGGGGTTTATCCTGTACTTACATCTGGTCAGCAGTGAAGAAATAGGTAATAGCGATATAGAAAAAGCCATAAATTGGGCAAACAATTTTTACAAACAACAACAAGGATTACTCGGCCGCGCTGGCTCTACGGACAGTCCTAATAATAAAACGAAAGGTAAGAACTTCATAGTATATGTCGGCGCAGTTCCATTAAAACACTCTTTTACATTCATATTTTATTTGTTAGGGCAGAGTAACGCCTTATACAATAGCATAAACGTAAATGATACCGGTCTTAGAGCAAGCAGTCTTAAATAATCAGCGATCAACAATCCCTCCATTGCCCCTATTACGTCACAATGGATTAAGCTACTTTTAAATTAATATAACAGATAAAAATCATTTTATATCATTATAATTAATTTTATACATTAATAATATTTATCATATAATATTTATAATTTATAACATATTTACTTTTATTTTATCATGTAAATGACTATCCGCCCATATTATCATACAATATTTATAATTTATAACATATTTACTTTTATTTTATCATGTAAATGACTAGCCGCCCATACGGCCATACTGATTCAGCGCGCTCCCTGCGCTTATCAATTAATGTAATTATGCATAAATCAACAGTTTCACTCATCACTAACATCATGGATCTAACAATTATATAAACATATGGCGTCACCCATCACGGGTTCTAACAAACATATAAACATATGGCGTCACCCATCACGGGTTCTAACAAACATTACATCATCCGGCATCACCCACATGGGATCTAGCCAAAAACACGGCATCACCCAACACGGGATCTAGCCAAAATCACGGCATCACCCACCACGGGATCTAGCCAACCAAGACCGGGATAAAGGAGACGCATGGTGGCCAGCCAGCGTTTAAGGAAGGATGTGAGGATAGTGTAAACACAGTAGTAACAATAAAAGAAAACATTTGATACCAATCATTACTGATCCGCCCATACGGTCGTTTCATCGTCAAAAAACGGGTCTGTCTGTGCGACTGGTGCCGATCGCAAAAAATCGTGACTAGCTATCTTCTCACTACAACCCCGTAAATTCACATTCTTTAATTTATAGCGGTCATTTGGTAGGACCTCTAAAATCTCCATAGGACCTTCAAATTTGCTGCCAAGCTTAGTAATGTGTCGTTCGTGACGACGCATGAGAACAAAATCGCCAACTTTGAATGGTTTTATTTTGGCTTTACCTTTATCAAACCTAACTTTATCATTAAGGGATCGCTCGTCCATCCTATCTTTACAGAGAGACCTTACCGATGCTAGGTCTTCGGTTGGTTTATCATCATCGATTTGTAACAGTTTAATCAGAGGCGGAGAACATTTTTTGCCAAATAGCAACTCCATAGGCGCTTTGCCGGTACTTTTAGAAATTGTGCAATTTATGGCTAGTTGAAGATCCTGAATAGCGCTATGCCAAGGTTTATCAAGTTCAATAACGGACATATTGTCTTTAATAATTTTCATGACTCGTTCTACCTGGCCGTTTGCCCTACTTGCACCTTTAGCAATTACATGATGTTCAATATTATATTCATTACAAAATTTCTTAAATTCTATAGAAGTTAAACTTTTATCTTGGTCTGAAATGAGACGAGATGGGGTACCGAATATAGTGATAACTTCACGAAATGATTTAATTGCGGATTGCGTAGTTCGGTCATTAGTATATACTAAATGGACATATTTTGTAAAACTGTCAATAAAAACAAAAGCATATTCAGCCTGATTACGCTTGCCGTTCATGCAACCGGTTATGTCGACATGGATTGTATGGAATGGGACAGCGATTTTATCAATAGGGTGTAGAGCGATTTGTCTTGCTCCCGATGTCCCTTTTCGGACCCTACAACTAACGCAGTTTTCTACGAATTTACGCACTAATTTTGACATATCAGGGAACCAATACTGCTCTCTTATTTTAGCTAATACCTTTTCCCAACTGAAGTGCTGCAGAGTATCATGATAATGACAAATGAGATTCCAACGATAGTTACGCGGTACAATGATGAGTTTACGGGTCTTGTTATCTATTTGGACTTTGCGCCTTAACAGTTTGTCTGATAAAATAACATAAGTATCGGCCAATGTCTGTGGAATTGAGTCTGAATTTAATTGGTCAACTATATTTTTTAACAGTGGATCTCGTTTTTGTTCTATTAAAAGCCAATTATGATCTAGAGTTGATGAATTTACGGTCAAATGAAGAGGTTTACAAATATAATTTTTTTTGACAAATGTTTGATCTATAGGATTGCGGCTAAAAAAATCGGCATGAGTCAATCGATCACCTTTGCGGTACTCAACTTCAAACTGAAAGTTCTGGAGGAAAGCCCACCATCGGTGCACTCTAGGCGAAAGCTCTTTTTTATGTCGGGAGGCCTTAAGAGAGTTGCAGTCCGTTATCAATTTAAAAGGACGGCCATGCAAGAAATGCCGAAAATGTTTGATGGCTTTCACGGCGGCCAGTGTTTCCAGCTCATAAGAATGATATTTGCTTTCAACACTAGTCGTTCGCATACTAAAATAACCGATAACATGAGAGGTCATAGCCTTTTTTTGTATTAACACAGCGCCATAACCGAGGGAACTAGCGTCAGTGTGTAGTTCACAAGGCAATTGTGGGTCATAGATTGTAAGCAATGGAGAAGATGTGAGCCGATCAATTATTTCTTTGCGAGCTTTATCTTGTCTGTCTGTCCATTTCCAGGGAGTATTAGTTTTGGTCAGTTCATAAAGAGGAGCCATGATTTTTGAAAAATTGGGAACAAACTTCCTAAAGTACCCAGCAAGACCGTTAAACTGTCGGAGTTCCTTAACATTTTTCGGGATTTGAGTTTTAGATAAAGCGTCTATTTTCCGAGGACTAGGTTTCACCGTACCGTTTTGAATAATGTTTCCTAAATACTCAACACTTGTCATAAGAAAGGAACATTTAGAAATGTTTAATGAGAATCCCGCATCCGTCAGTCTTTTTAGAACAAGATTTAAATTATTGATACCTTCATCAATTGTTGAAGACATAACCATAACGTCATCGATATAAACAAGGGCTATCTTGTCCTTATAATCTCCTAATGCTTTGTTAATCGCACGCTGGTAGACGGAAGGGGCATTGCAAAGGCCGAAAGGCATACGCAAATACTCATATTGACCATCCGGGGTCACAAAAGCAGTTTTTTCAATCGAATCTTTAGCTATCGGTATGCCATGGAACCCGGCGGCCATATCTAAGCAAGTAAAATAACGAGCCTTACCTAATTTATCTATTTGATCGGCAATGAGAGGTAATGGATAGTTGTCCCTAACAGTATTTGTATTTAGCTCCCTATAGTCTACGCACAATCGGTCAGAACCATTCTTCTTTTTTACTAAAAGAATAGGGCTACTAAAAGGAGAGGAACTATCCCGGATAATATTATTATCTTTCAAGTCTGTTATAATGGCCTTAACTTTTTCACGTTCCAAGGACGACAATCGATAAGGTCGGCGCTGAACAATTCTATCTGGGTTTTTAAGTTTTATACTCAGTTCTCCAGTCTTGACTTCCGAGACACTGTTACCGATTGTAAAACTAGATTTAAAATTATCGAGAATGTTATGCATTTTTTGTAATAAAATGGGGTCTTGAAGTTCACTGTTTATATCAAACTTATTATGATTGGTTATGGTAGAACATTCATTAATAACTAAATCGCGTGTAACTGATATACCCCTCTTACTAAAAGTAACACTAAGACCAGGAGTCCTCAAAACGTCATAACCAATGAGAATATCAAATTGAGTTTGAGTATCCCCGACAACATAAAATTCTACTTCAATGCAAACATTATCAACCTCAACCCTAGTGGTAATGCTCTGCGTAGAAACAACGGGGCAGCCTCCGATACCCAAAAACGCAATGTTAACAGTTTTTCTTTTACCAGGAATTGAGCCAGCTATTTTGTTTCGAATTAGAGAGCAGTCCGCGCCCGTATCAAATAAACAATGATAATATTTGTTATCTATTTTAACAGTGGTCGTACTACGGTCAGTAGTAGCACAAAAGTTTACAGACTGGTTACTGGTTTTCTTTAATTGCTCGTCATTTTGCTTTTTATAACAATTTTTCTCGATATGTCCCTTTTTATGGCAATAGTTACATTCTACGGATTTAAAACTAGATGAAGAACAGTTATTTTCAGGTCCAGGATCAGTACCAGTATTAACTTTGCACTGACGCGACAAATGACCAGTCTTATTACATTTGTAGCAAGTATTGGGTCTAGAAGACAGTTCGGTGACACGTGGTTTTTTGTTTTGTCTATTATTAGCACTATCAGCGCTCTCGATCTTTCGTTTACGGTAAGTTTTTAACACAGACACTAAACTTGGCAATGAATCGGGCGTATTTCTTAATAGGTCAGATTTAACATAATCAGGATAAATACCTGTGATCAAAGCGTCAATAACCTCGGCATCTGTAGCTTCCGGTCTCACTCGTTTGAACAGCGTCCAGCCTGTCGTTGCATATTCCGCGTAGCTACTAGCTTGATCGGAGGTGTAGCTGCGCCACTTCTGCACATCATCAGCGTACCGGAACTCTTTCCCGAAGGTGCGAATGAGGTCATCTTTCACTTGTTCCCAAGTAGTGGACTGGAGAGACCACGTATCAGCCCATATCTTCGCTCTTCCTTTTAATTGAAGAATGGCTTTCATCCGTGCTTCTTGTTGTGGTACATGGAAAGCCTGAATTGTCTCGTCGACATTAGCACACCAATCTCGTATATCGTGTGAACGAACATCCGGGTCAAACGGTGGCAGATAGAAATTACCACGGTCCCTCACTATCACTGGTGCAGCGTTAGCAGATAAAGCGGCGGTAACAGCACTTGTCGCCGCTTGTTTGGTGATGGAGGACATCAGACTCAACACTTCTTGCATAGTGAAAATTGGTTCGGTTCTTTTCTCAGACTGTGAGGCGCCTAAAATAGGTGATTCTGATCCCACCGCTGCTGTCGGCGCAGTTCCATTAAAACACTCTTTTACATTCATATTTTATTTGTTAGGGCAGAGTAACGCCTTATACAATAGCATAAACGTAAATGATACCGGTCTTAGAGCAAGCAGTCTTAAATAATCAGCGATCAACAATCCCTCCATTGCCCCTATTACGTCACAATGGATTAAGCTACTTTTAAATTAATATAACAGATAAAAATCATTTTATATCATTATAATTAATTTTATACATTAATAATATTTATCATATAATATTTATAATTTATAACATATTTACTTTTATTTTATCATGTAAATGACTATCCGCCCATATTATCATACAATATTTATAATTTATAACATATTTACTTTTATTTTATCATGTAAATGACTAGCCGCCCATATATACATCGACGAAATTCTATCGACATAATCCTTTATATCCATACTACCTTTTACCCGCGACTTCGTTCGCGTGGACTGTTGTCGTCGATAATAGATAGCGCCTTTCAATGTTACTATTTTTGTAGAATTAACAGGATTTCTATATGTTATTCCGGTGTATAAGGAATAATTGTGCCAAATTGCATCTATATTGGTTCAGCTGATTCGCAGTGAAAGAGTAACAAACAGGTCCAGCATTTTCATTTTTCGAGACCCGCACCCCGAATAAGCTACACTGACTTGACAATTTACGGCAAAAATACTGTTTTATATTAAAACAGAAGAATAATAAATAAAATAGAAGAAATAAGATAAAAAAAAATTAAATTAAAACCTAGCAAGATCGATTTTTCTCCCCCGAAACCCTACATGCTAAATTTCAGGAGAATTGTTGGAGCCGTTTCCGAGATTCCAAAAAAAAAAAATGTACATATACATACAACATTAACTCGTTTATTTACGAAAGATAATCTTTTTATGGCCAAAAACAGGGATAAACGAATTCTTTTGACGATTTTATGCTGCTTGTATACAGCGGCTCCTCGCGGCCTTTTTGAGGTTGTCAGTCCATCTAGTAGGGGATCAGCCGACACTACGTTTTCTGGTGCGGGGTCGCCATTCCAACACCTTGGGACCCCAACGCCCATCGGTTCTCCACACTATGTGCCGCCCGTCGCCACTTCTGCTTCGCGACACGCTATGTCGGTGATTCTGTTTCTTTTACGGATCTCTGCATTTCTGATTTGATCACATAGAGATACTCCATAGCTCGCTCAATCCCCCGCTGAGCGAATATGACCCTTCTCATAGACAGGTCCATAGACAGCGATCAAGTTTCGGATCCGTATGTCATCACTGGCAACACGCACTGTTCGAAGATCTTCGTCTTCAGGCACTGAGGTTTAGCTGTAGCAGTAAGCTGTGGTAGACCAGCGGTAACACCGTGCGACTCTTTCGAGGAAGTCACGGGTTCAAACCCGGGCAGACACCAATGAGTTTTCTGTTTAAACTTATGTTCAAATTGTAAAGGAAAACATCGTGAGGAAACCTGTATATCTCTGGAGAAATCTGAAGATATGTGTAACCTACCAATCCACATTGGAGCAGCGTGGTAGGTCTTAGCTCCAATCCTTCTCTCTAAAACCGGAGAGAAGAGGCCCATTCTCAGCAGTGGGATAGTAACAGGCCGCTACTTACTGAGGTATAACTTTAGTTATCCGTTACTTTATTACAGATTACGTGAAGTGTTATACAGATCAACAAGAAGATGGCGTATGTGTAAAGAAATCGCTTTGCAATAAGACGACTGAGAAATTGGACCCGACCACGGCTTTCATATGGAGGTACAGTATTCGCTTTATTTATCATAGGATCGAAGACAAATTACAAACAAAAGTAATGATGAAATTATTTTGCTATAATCGGCGAAGAAGTAAAAATAGAAAATAAGTATAATGATGAATGTAGAGTGGACAATCCGTTTTCATAGCTAATACATCCAGGATTCGTAAAAACTCACGCACAAACCTCCACCACCGCCACCACAATACATAAGCACTATCTATATGCGTTCACTATCACAAACTCAACTATCGTTTCGCCCCACAACCGAAACATCATCAGGATATAGACTCCGGGACCAAATTTTTAATATTTAACAATGGGCTTCAGTTCTGAGGTTTTGGGCGGTTGTTAATAGATGGCAACAGGTTATTACAAATTTATTTTTTATTAGCTACACAAAATGCTTATTAAAATTTCATACAAAACGGTAAACTACTAGTACATAGTTAATTACTAGTGCATTTACCTTAAAGACCACTTTGACTCCTAGTCGGAGAGTGTGCTCAGTTACTTTATGACCTTGTTCCATCGCCTTTTTATCATTGCACCGCTAGGCGCCGGGAGTTGTTCCACCCATAGCGACATACCACGAAGGCGCACAGAGCGATACGCCGAAATAGTCGGAGTGGCGTTGATGCGATACGGTTTACGTAGCCAATCTTTGCAGCAAAGTGCCGTACACAATGTGGGCATGTGGGCTTGGCGTCGAGCTCAGCTTTACGCTCGAAATCGCTGATTTGGCTCTTCACGAGCCCGCGCCATTTAAACTGTGTTGCCAAACCTGTCCATTGAGAGGGCTCAATATTGCATCTTTTCATCTGACGCTTCTGGACATCTTTGTATCTGAGGAGTTGGCCGCCATACGCTTGCCCTCCTCTAGCTCATTATAAGAAATGCACTTCGCCTCTTTCCTCCGCTATCCTTACGTGACCGCACCAACAAAGCTGCCTTCGCATTAAGTAGGCCTAAATGCCACTAACATTGGCTCACCTCAATACTTCAGTCAGACAATCGGATTTGACATTACACTTTCAGGGAAGCTGATGATTGCTCGGCTTTGGATGTATGCTGTCCTATCAACCAAGTCCTAACGTCAAGGAAGGGGGAAGCGCCGTACGTAAGTCCAGGGTGCGGGTACGCCAATCCCGGCGCATACGTGATAAGAAATTCAAATAACAAAAACGGCTACGCTGATTTTGGCGAATTCCGTTGGATGATCGCATTGCTTAAGACTGGGTGAGTGTTGGAATTATAACCTATACTAATATAAAGCTGTTTGTTTGTTTGATTGATTGAACGCGCTTATCTCAGGAACTACTGGACTGATTTGAAAAATTCTTTCAGTGTAACATAGTCCATTTATTGAGGAAGTCTATAGGTTATATAACATGATTTTTTACCTGTAATGTGTACTACGGACTAAAGAAGTAAAAATACCCGGGATCGAGCCCCTGTTTTAACAAAACTTTTTGCTTTTTTTATTTTTTCATTTGTTTATAATTTGAAAAATACCATGCATGACTTGGTCACCCATTGATGGTATTTTTTTGTTTTACAATAGCTCAAATACCTGGATGAACGAAAACTACATCGGAGGAGGCACCCTTATTCATCCTTCTGTGGTGATGACTGCCGCTCACAAAGTGATGAATGTGGCAAAAGATAAGGTATGGAACCACTTCTATATATGTGACACCAAAAACAGCATGTAAGTAATGTAAAACAAATCTTAGAAAGCTGGCTTGGCAAGGACAAGTCAAGGTAACAACAAGTAAAAACCAGCTATCGGAGGGATATGCGGGTACAGTCTCTGGGACCCCAAGTTCAGAGGCCCCTGGGACTTTGATTCACTCACTTCGCTCACTCGTCACTCCGCTCCGGTGGACAGACACACTACGCAACTCTGCTCCGCGTCACTCCCTCGCTCCGCTATGCCTCCTGACTCCGCTCCGCTGGACAGACACACTACATAACCCTGCTCCGAGTCACTCCCTCGCTCCGCTACGCCTCCTCACTGCGCTCCAGTGGACACTACAGACACACTACGCAACTCTGCTCCGCGTCACTCCCTCGCTCCGCTATGCCTCCTCACTCCGTTCCGCTGGACAGACACACCACATAACCCTGCTCCGCGTCACTCCCTCGCTCCGCTACGCCTCCTCACTCCGCTCCAGTGGACACTACAGACACACAACGCAACTCTGCTCCGCATTACTCCCTCCCTCCGCTACGCCGCTACGTTGTTTGCCGCTCATAATTATTATATGTTTGCAGCTGAAATGCCGAGCCGGTGAATGGGAGACACAAACTGAAGATGAAATGTACGAACACCAGGACAGGCTTGTTAAGGAAATCATCGTTCACGAAGAATTTTACGATTGTGCGTATCTACTATTACATTATGATTGAATAATAAAATAAAATTAAAACGCCGTGTTGTAACCGGCTGAGTAGAATAGACCAGCCTCATTTTTTACCGAGATGTCGTAAACGGCGACTAAGGTAAGTTGACCCACCGTGTGGTATATGGCTGAATAGAATAGACCACCCTCATATTTATTTATTTATATATTATTATTTATTACATATATCCCCAGAATTCTCTAGAGATATGTAAGTTTCCACTATATTTTACTTCACCGAAAAGCACGACAAATTGATTATTAATTAGACACAGGTTTTAATAGAAAACCTCCCGGATATTACCAGCCCTTTATTTTTTTTTATTTTAACACCCATAATAAAAACAAAACTGTCACGAGACAGACTAGACTCAAAAAGTTTATTTATTCTTTCTTAGGAAATTGCATACCTACGTTTTTATAATAAGACTAGCTGTGTCAGCAGCTTCGCCCGCATGGAAATCAGTGTCACAATTTTTTTCCGAATTGAAATTTTTAATATAAAAGTAGTAATTTTGAAAATAAAAGAGATTTTTGAATAACTTTCACCATTTAGTTAGCGCACGCAAGGAAAGCTTTAAAATTTGCCGTTGATTTTTAATAATTTTTATTGCTGCTCCTCTCCTATTCATCTTAGCGTGATGTTATATAGACTATAAACGGACTATCTTACACTGAAAGAAATTTTCAAATCGGTCCAGTAGTCCCTGAGATTAGCGCGTTCAAACAAGCAAACTCTTCAGCTTTATATATTAGTATAGATTTTATTACTTACTAGCGGCCTGCCCCTGCTTCGCACGGGCTACATAAAATATATAGTTTGTCACTCAGTGAAAAAAATAATTTACACTTTTTTCACTGATTGACAAACTATATATTTTATATAGCCCGTGTGAAGCAGGGGCAGGCAGCTAGTTATTAATAAGTCGCAGTCGCACTAACCTAGTCAATAACATACCAGACAAATCTCTTTCCTTTTAATAAATAAAAAATAGACCTAGGTACTTAGATGCAATTGATCCTTTTCCATTTGTCACCAGTACACGCTCACAACGACATCGCACTTCTGATCGTGCAACAGCCGTTCGTCATCGCCCCACATATCGACGTGGCCTGCCTCAGCCCAGTGCTGCCCCCCTCCGGCACCCAGTGCTACAGCATGGGCTGGGGGGAGGACTTCACCAAAAGCAAGAAATACGCCATTGTACTAAAGAAGGTACTGTCACATCCCTAATCATCATCATCGTTATCCCACTCTAAGTGGGGTCGGCACAACATGTTATAAACATGCTGTCACATGATTTGGCTGCGTTTTTACGACCCGTCTGCCTGGCGTCAACTTACCTCAATCGTATTTTACGACACCTCGGTAAGAAGTAGTGTGGTCTATTCTACTAAGCCAGATACCTTACGGCGGGTCAACTTACCTTAGTCGCCTTTTACGACACCTCGGTAAGAAATGAAGTTGGTCTATTCTACTCAGCCAGATACCACACGGCGGGTCGACTTACGTTAGTCGCCTTTTACGACACCTCGGTAAGAAATAGGGTGGTCTATTCTTCTAAACCGGATACCACACGGCGGGTCGACTTACATTAGTCGCATTTTACGACACCTCGGTAAGAAATGAGGGTGGTACTATTCTATTCAGCCGGATACCACACGGCGTCGTCACATCTCTAATCATGGGCATATATTCCTGACTTATCGTTTCCAAATCAGGGTTAATTAAAATTTAAGCAAATAAAACTGTTTAAACTTATGTCTAATTGATAATTGCAATTTTTCACACGCTTTTCGGGGAAGGAAAACATCGTGAGAAAACCTGCATATCTCTAGAGAGTTCTGGAGATATGTGTAACCTACCAATCCGCATTGGAGCAGCGTGTTAGGTCTTAGCTCCAATCCTTCTCTCCAAAAACGGAGAGAAGAGGCCTATTCCCAGCAGTGAGAGAGTAATAAGGCCGCTACTTTACAGTTACTTATTCTTATATTTCTATATAAAACTTTATTTACAAGATACTAAACGTAAATACTAAAACTAATAGATGTCGCGAAGACTATTAAAAGCCTTGTATATTTATACACTGCTTAATTTCAGATACCGTTGCCTCTAGTGAGTCCTAACACTTGTGAGTTGCAATACAAGAAGACGCGACTTTCTTCGACATACACCCTGCATCAGTCCCTAACGTGTGCTGGCGGCGAGGCCATGGTCGACACGTGTATAGGTGATGGTGGCTCGTCACTAGTATGTCCTATAGGGGTAAGTGATTCCCCTACTTTATCTTCCTGCCCTTATCCCACTCTAAGTGGGGTCGACAGGAGGATGATGAGGAGGATATAGACATATATACCTGTATATTAACTATTAAAAATTCGCCGTGTGGTATCAGGCTGAATAGAATAGTACTACCCTCATTTCTTACCGAGGTGTCATAAAAGGCGACTAAACTCAGTTGGCCCACCGTGTGGTATCCGGTTAAGTAGAATAGACCACCCTCTTTCTTACGGATGTGTCGTGAAATACGAATAAAGTAAGTTGACGTTAGGCAGGCGGCCGTTCGCAAAATACGTATGTACCAAATCATGTGACATGTTCCTAACATGTTGTGCCGACTCCACTTAGAGTGGGATAAGGGCATTTTAATTTAACCAAACATTCAAATTCAAAATATTCTTTATTCAAATAAACTTGTAAACAAGTGCTTTTGAATCGTCCACTCTACTGCTGGTTCGGAAAGCTGTTCCTACCGAGAAGAGCCAGCAAGAAACTCGGCGGTTGCTCTTTTAAAAATATAATATTTACTAGTTACATTTGTTATTACTGTCTTGTACAGGGTCGAAGAGTAGCTACGTCCAGGCATTTTTATCATCTAAGTATTCCTCAATAGTAGGCTTTCTGATTTAGCCTTTTATTAATAGTGTTTTTAAACTGCTGTAATGGCAAAGCTAAAATTGATTGAGGATTTTTATTATAGATCATTGTTTTATAAGCTTTATGAGCTGTTGTAGCCCAGCGGTAACACCGTGTGACTCTGTCGAGAAGGTCACGGGTTCAAACCCGGGAAAACACCAATGAGTTTTTCTGTTATAACTTATGTGTCCAATTGATAGTTGCAATTTATCACACGCTTTTCGGTGAAAGAAAACATCGTTACCTGCATATCTCTAGAGCAGTGATTCTCAACCTTTTTTTATTGCGGCACATATTTAACGATTTCAAAATTTGGCGGCACACAAAGAAAAAGATAAAAATTATTTACGCACTGCATAAATAGTTTATGACAAAAATTATAAATATACGAAATAAACTAATATACTCCAATAATAAATAACGTTTATAAAGGGACTAATTGCAAGCTAATAATAAAAATATTTTTCTTTTTAAATGATATAGTTTAATAATATTAACAGTATTATATATTTGCAAAATTTTGCGGCACACAAAAGTGCCGCGGCACAGTGGTTGAGAATCACTGCTCTAGAGAATTCTAGAGATATGTGTAACCTACCAATCCGCATTGGAGCAGCGTGGTAGGTCTTAGCTCCAACCCTTCTCACCAAAAACGGAGAGAAGAGGCCTATTCCCAGCAGTGGGATAGTAAAAGACCGCTACTTACTTTTTTTATTGTTTTATAGGATCCGAGTGATGAACGCTACGGAGTCGTCGGCATAGTGGCTTATGGTTTGGAATGCGGTACTAAAAATGTTCCCGGCGTGTATGTGAACGTGCCATATTTGTACAGCTGGGTCAACCGACAAATGTCATTGCACGGATTCAATAAATCATCTTACGTATATTAAACTTATTTGTACGACTGGGTCGACCACCAAATGTTTATTCCACAGATCAAATGATGTATAAAGGCGGACTTATCCCTAAAAGGGATCGCTTTCAGTCAACCTTTGGGTAATAGAAAGAAAAGGACAAGAATTTACATATACTATATGTAAAACTTTATGATGTCAAAACCATTGACAATCAAAAAGTTACTTAAAAAATACATTATAAATGATTTTTAAATCTGTAATATCTTCTAAAATGTTCACTTAAATTACATGCTGTAAACAGCCATATAGATCTATATTAATTAACAATATTATATTCAACCCTTATGTTGGTAACCGGGTACACGGGTAGCCATTGCGGTGCATTTGTGTGAATAGTTCGAAGAAAATTCAATATTTTATTTTAATCTTCCGAATCGTCGTTTTTTAGCAACATCGACATCGTTTTTTACAAGGAAAGCCAGTTATGAATGCATTAAATTTATTTATTTACTTATTTGTTTTTTAAATAAACTTAAACTTTAGCTATCGCCCCATTAGCAACCGGGTACCCGGGTACCCATAGTAAAAATATAGAAACTAAATTAAAAAAATATTTTTATAAATGGATACAACTCAATTTTATTATAAGAAATAAAGAAATATTACATTTTTGTATGATTAATAATATTAAATCTGACATTTAACACACTGTGTGACATTAATTTAGTACTCGTCACTTAGCTCTTACGAGTCCTTCGCCGTCTTCTAATTAGCAAGGCATTCTATTACACACATGATAAAATCCTATCACTTTTTTCTTCCGGTTTTATCTGGAACCCCTGGACTAGGATTTATATTCATTGTTTCTGCTAGCGTTGTACCTAGGACACTTCAGCAGCCATCTTTGTTGAGAAGTGATGAATTACCTGCGGAATTGCCGCGCGCTGTTCTGTCAGCAGCAATGCTGCTTCTTCACTTATGTTCCGCATAAATTGACGACTTTCTGTCGATTTCCTAACGATAATTTCATTATTTATATAAGTCATGTATGATACAGATATGTCTAGCATGTTGAAGAACATTGCCATGGGGCCATCTCGAAGATCGTCGTCGACTGGTGTATCTTCGGACCATTTGGTCCATTATGTAACGCCAGCTTTATATTTATTATAAAAATTTATAGTTTCTGGTTTTCTTTTCGTGTCATCACCAACTGCTGCATCTGAATGCATCGTAGATAATAAATAATAGTAGATAAAGAACAAAATGACAACTTTTTGTTTTCGGAACGTAAGAACATGTGGTAACCTTTTCGCGAAATCTAAAAACTGTTGAATACTGTTCTCGTGTCTTATTTGCTCCCATAACATAACACTAGGATTTAAGGTATATTTTTAGCGTGCCAACAATGCGAAAATACCACAATAATAAATGTTTAGCAACAACTAGAGTAGTAAAGAAGTTATTCATACAGATGCTTGTACCACTACCTCGGTATGGAGCCACTAATTCTTTCACTAGTCTTTAACTCTGATTTTTTCCAGTGTGTTATCAGTTTTAACAGTGTACATAATTCCTTGCAAAGGATATGCATTTTCCGCATCATTAAATCCACCAGATCTTTATATTATACTTAGCTGGTTTCGACTGTATGTATTGAGTGAATCCAGTACGGCCGAGGTAAGAATAAAGCTGTTCATCGAACGTTCAAAATACGGTTTGTTTGTACATCTGAGTTAAATTTGAGTTCAACATTGTCCACACACACATCACAAATTGGAGCACCGGAAAATTAAGACAGGTCATACTAATTGGGGTGCCCAAAACTAGTTTCAGATGTAATTTAGAATTCTACATTATTATTATTTTTTTTAATTATAATGTACCATTTTAACATGTTATTATTATTTCAACTGTCACTAGCAACACACTACAACTACATATTTCAAGAAAAAAAATTATATTTTTTTTAATGAAAAAAAAAACCACAATTTTTAATATTTAGTACCGTGGGTACCCGGGTACCCGGTTGCTAAAAGACGTTGGTAAAGTTGGTTACTAACATAAGGGTTAAGGTACTTAATTGAATAATTATTAATGCTGTATTGTTTAAAAATGCTTCGAAAATAAGGAATTATTTTTAGTAAAAAGTAAATGACAACAAATGCTATTGTGGGTTATCTATAAGAGATAGACATATACCATCGCGGATTTTTTTGTAGGCCTATTCAAGGTGTACAAATACTTAGTGCATCATTTTGATAAATCTCATAGGGTTTGCAATGTAAGCGGAAAAAAATGAAATTATTTACGACATCACATTAGAAACCTCAAAAATTACAGTATTTCTCTACTCCATATTGTATGTTATTATACATATTCAAAATTCAAATTCAAAATATTCTTTATTCAAATAAACTTGTAAACAAGTGCTTTTGAATCGTCAACTCTACTGCTGGTTCGGAAAGCTGTTCCTACCGAGAAGAGCCAGCAAGAAACTCGGTGGTTGCTCTTTTAAAAATATAATTCTTAATACTATTTACATTAAGTCGTTACTGTGTTGTACAGGTTCAAAGAGAGCTATATCCACACATTCTTATCTTCTAAATTATCTTCAAGAGTATAGTAAGCTTTCTGAATCATATTAACCTTTCTCATTGAATCACTGTATCTAGTAAAAAAAACCGTATCAAAATCTGTTGTGTAACTTTAAAGATTTAAGCATACATAGGGATATAGGGACAAACAAAGAATGTGACTATGTTTTATACTATGTAGTGATGTAGATGTAATGCTGTGGGAGCTCCGTATAAATAAATAAAACATTCAATAGCCGACATTTACAAGTTTGGATAATTTTAGAGGTTAAAGTCGAATATATCTCCAAGTAATTGGAGGAAAGATTAATACGTTTCACAATCACCTAGGGTTAACCAATGCTATCATCCAATGGAATCCACCAAAATATATAAAAAATATCCATATTTGGTGTTGACATCCAAAGATCTGAACACGTCAGCACCCAAGTTGCTGTAGCTGCAACCATTTACAGGAAGCATTGGCGTTACTTGCGATCGCACTTGGCCAGTAGGGTAACATGTTTCCGATAAATGGCAGCCTGTTGCCTGCAAGTGTAATATAATGTACATTTATTGTTATCTATTACTAATACAAGCTGTGATGGCCCAGCGGTGCGACCGTGTGAATCTCTAGAGACGATCACGGGTTCGAACCCGGGCAGACACCAATGAGTTTTTCTCTTAAAACTTATGTGTCTAATTGATAATTGCAATTTATCACACGCTTTTCGGTGAAGGAAAACATCGTGAGGAAACCTGCATATCTCTAGTGAATTCTGGAGGTATGTGTAACCTGCCAATCCGCATTGGAGCAGCGTGGTAGGTCTTAGCTCCAATCCTTCTCTCCCAAAACGGAGAGAAGAGGCCTATTCTCAGCAGTGGGATAGTAACAGGCCGTTACTTATTGCTTTTTATACATATATTTAGAAAAGGGAAAGAAAAATTAAAAAAGCACATAAATAAAACTTTAACTTTTCATTAACTGAATTTTTTAATGCAGACGGCTAAGGTGTGTAAATATCTGGAATTTTTTTTTTTTTTTTTAAATATAAATATGAATAAATATATGGGACACTTACACACACAGTCGTCCGTCCCCAAAGTAAGTAACTTAATACTTGTGTTATGGGTGACAGACAACTGGTGAATATATACATATATATTTTTTTAATAAATACTTAAATTACGCCGTGTGGTATCCGGCTTGATAGAATAGTACCACCCTCTTTTCTTACCAAGGTGTCGTAAAAGGCTACTAAGGTAAGTCGACCCGCCGTGTGGTATCCGGCTGAGTAGAATAGACCAACCTCATTTCTTACCGAGGTGTCGTAAAAGGCGACTAAGGTAAATTGACCCACCGTGTGGTATCCGGTTTAGTAAAATAGACCACCCTCCTTCTTACCGAGGTGTCGTAAAATACGACATAGGTAAGTTGACGTCAGGCAGGCGGCCGGTCGTAAAAACGCAGCCAAATCATGTGACAGCATGTTTATAACATGTTGTGCCGACCCCACTTAGAGTGGGATAAGGGCAGGAAGATGATGATGATACTTAAATTAACAGCGTATGGTCGGTACCATTCTGTATAAAATTTAACCAAAACCAATTTAAAAATACTTGATCTATTTATTTATAATTACCTCAATATAAAGTTATTTGAGATGTCCATTGTAGATTGTTCCTTATTGCAAAGCGATGCCTTAACACAAACGCCTGCCACTTGATTCTCCGTATACCACGTAGTGAAATCTGAAAATTTTTAAACTATTCACGCTGTAAGCTTTATATAAAATCATAATAAGCTATGAGAGCGTTTATTTTTAAGATAAGGCTAGCGCATAGCTAAGATTTCGCCTGATGTAAAGCGAAAGAAGCAGCCTTAATATTTTTTTTCCAATTGTCTATATGCTGTTAGCCCTAACGGCTTTTACAGCGTCACCGGGCGGGACGGGCGAGCGCAGAAGCAACGCTGAAGTTGCGAAATGCTGAGAGTAGAGCGCAGAAGCTCTACTAGCTATGGGGAACGTCGTCCTAAGGGTGCCTCCTGTGAGGCCGGACCACCGAGGACCTCCAACGGCGGATGTCGCTCGTCTGCGATGCCAGCATGCCGAGGGTGCGAAGCTCAGGGCCGGCGTGCGGGGTGTACTGGTGGTCGGAGGAGCTGGCGCGGTTGCGATATCAGTGCGTAGCAGTGCGCCGCCAGTACACTCGGTACAGGCGTCGTAGACGACGCGACGTCGAGGAGGAGAGGCGCCGTTACGAGGCTTATCGGGCTGCCCGCGCCTCCTTGCGGACGGCGATCGCCGAGGCCAAGGACAGGGCCCACAGGGAGATGGCCGAAGAGCTCAGTCGGAATCCGTGGGGGAGGCCGTACATAGCAGCACGAAAGAAACTTCGTGCCCGCGCCCCCCCTCTCACCGAGAGCCTTCGGCCGGATTTCCTTGAATCCGTTGTGGAAGCCCTGTTCCCGCAGGGAGCTGAGGTGGAGCCGCCTTGTATGGCACCTCTCGAGGAGGAGGATGGCACTGGGACAGGTGCGCCGGGGGTGTCGGAGTGGGAGTTGGCCGGGGCGGTGAGTCGCATGAAAGCGAAAAACACCGCCCCTGGCCCAGACGGCATCCCTGGGCGCGCCTGGTCTCTTGCCCTGGGTCCATTGGAGTCTGGACTCAGGGCGACGTTCAGTGCCTGCCTCGAGCGGGGCCTCTTTCCCCGTAGGTGGAAGACGGGGAGACTAGTCCTGCTCAGGAAGGAGGGAAGACCGGCCGATACACCCTCCGCGTATCGGCCCATTGTCTTGCTGGACGAAGCGGGGAAGCTGCTCGAACGCGTTATAGCTTCCCGCATAGTCCAGCACCTCAGGGAGGTAGGGCCTGACCTCAGTTGCCTCCAGTGTGGATTCCGCCAGGGCAAGTCTACCCTCGACTGTATCGAGGGTGTGAGACTTCTGGCGGAGGAGGCAACAACCCGGCGCGAGGTAGTGTTGGCGGTGTCGCTGGACATCGCTAACGCATTCAACACCTTGCCCTGGGGAGTGATTAAGGAGGCCCTACGTTTCCACCGCATCCCCATGTACCTGCAGCGTGTGGTCAGTAATTATCTGTCTGACCGCGCTGTCAGGTACCCGACGGCTGGGGGTGTGTGGAAGGAGCGGAGGATGTCGTGCGGTGTTCCACAGGGGTCGGTTCTTGGCCCCCTCCTGTGGAACATCGGCTACGACTGGGTGCTGCGTGGGCAAATGCTTCCGGGGGTGCGATTGTTCTGCTATGCAGACGACACCCTCGTGACTGCCCGCGCGAGCACCCACCGGGAAGCCCGAGGGCTGGCGACCGCGGCCACGGCTCACGTTGTGGCCCGGATTCGCCGGCTAGGACTGGGGGTGGCCTTGGAGAAATCCGAGGCCATTTGCTTCCACAGGCCTCGGATGGCGCCCCCAGTGGGTTCCCGGTTGGTGGTGGGCGGGACGTCCATCGAAATCTCGGGTACATTACAGTACCTGGGATTGCTCCTCGACAGCCGATGGACGTTCGAGGCCCACTTCCGGCGGCTCGCCCCTAAACTAACGGCGACCGCCGGAGCCCTGAGCAGGCTCCTTCCAAATTTGGGAGGGCCTAATGCAGGCTGCCGGCGCCTATACGCCGGGGTGGTTCGGTCGATGGCCCTGTACGGTGCTCCCGTATGGGCGGGGCGGCTGACCGCCAGATCCCTGCCCCTGCTGCGCAGGGCGCAGAGGATCATGGCGATCAGACTTGTGCGGGGCTACCGGACCATCTCCGGCGAGGCGGCCTGCGCCTTGGCTGGGTCCCCTCCATGGGACCTAGAGGCCAAGGTGCTAGCTCAGGCTTACCGCCGTAGAGTCGAAATCCGTTCACCGGGGGGAGACTCAGCGGCGGTAGAGGTGGACTGGCGGAGGGCAGCTCAGGAGGAGCTCCTCCGCCAATGGAGGCGGCGGCTGGAGTCGCCCAGTGCAGGAGCCTGGACGATTTCGGCCATCCAGCCCATTCTCCAGGGCTGGGTCGCCAGGAGGCATGGGGTCCTTACCTTCCGCCTGACACAGTTGCTTTCCGGACATGGTTGCTTCGGGAGGTATCTGTGGCGGGTGGCCCGGTGCGAACCGACCGGCGAGTGCCACGAGTGCGGCGCCGAATTCGACACGGCGCTGCACACGCTCGCGGACTGCCCAGCTTGGGCGGTTCAGCGGTCGGAACTCGTGGCACAGGTGGGGCACGATCTCTCCCTGCCCACTGTGGTTCGTGCCATGGTGGACAGGGAGCGATCGTGGGCAGCGATGGCCTCCTTCTGCGAGGACGTTATCTCGCGGAAGGAGGCGGCGGGGCGGATCCGGGAAGTCGAGTCCTTGGATCCAATCCGCCGCAGGCGAGCCGGGCGCAGGCGACTCGCCGAAGTCCGTCGCATGCCGCCCTAACGGGGACCTCCGAGCGATCCGAACGGGGTTTATCGGACGCTCGCTGGAGTTAGGTCCCCGAGGTGTTCGATGCATCTGGTGCTCCCGATGCATCGTCCAGCGGAGGGAGGGGCCACTTTCAGAGAGGCCCCGACCCAGAGGTGGCGCACTCTGGGATACAGAGTTGCTGCTGGCGGGGATGGGGGGCAATGTCTTCATGGGTACCCTATCCCCGCCACCAGCAGCGTAGTGGAGCACACAGGTTATTTTAGTCGGTGCGAGTCCGACATAACCGTCGCCTGTCCCCGTCGGGCGGCGGTACCCATAAGGGGTTTTTTCCTGTTAAAAAAAAAAAAAAAAAAAAAAAAAAAAAAAAAAAAAAAAAAAAAAAAAAAAAAAAAAAAAAAAAGGCCGGACCACGGCTTAGGGCAGTGTTTCCCAACGTGGGGCCTACGACCCACTGGGGGGCAATTTGTTAGGGGGGAGGGTCAACTCGAAGGAGTTTAAGCCTTTCGCTCTGGGCCATTTAAGTGCAATGCTAGGTTTTGATGCCAAATTTAACAAAAAGAAGGAATCTCTTCTCTCTAAAACCTATTATGTATGTTACTTAGGGGGCAAATTCTTTTTTAACTTGGGGCATGGACTAAAAAAGGTTGGGAAACACTGGTTTAGGGTGAAGTGTAGGGCTAATAGTATGACGATTAGTCATTATGGCGTCGAGAGTATGGCGAGGAGCCACTGCCGACCGAAATCAGAAAACTAGGACCTCGTCTTCACCGGCGAACACGCTGTTTGCGTGTATTATATGTGTGTGTGTTTGAGATTATTTGCATTGCGCAGTCCACCAAAGCAGCCTTAGGTGGACTGCGCAATGTAGGGCCTGTTTACTCTTTTCTTTAAGGCCCCGTACTGACATCGAGAGGCGTGCGTCGCGAAAAGGTTGTCATGCATGCTTCAATCTGAGGCATGCGACGGTACATTTAAACATGCGTCCCGAATGACACATGCTCAAGGCAAGGCAAGGCGAGGCGTGAGAGATATATGCATGAAGGGAATTCCACACTTTGGCCGTACGCAAAGATGAGCATATCGCACAGACAGACGTTCATATTTATAATATTAACTAGATGTGCCTAGCGGCTAGACCCGCGTAGAAATCAGTGTTTTAATGGGTTTCTTTTTAAAAAGTCAATGTGAGGGTTGCCATTCTTGTAAAAAAGTAACTAACTTAATCGTAATCATCGTCTAGACTCCTCTACCCCCCATGCCATCCAAAATAAGCAAAGCAAAGACCCCATTCCCCGAGGGAAAGACCGTAATACTTGAACGGTTCCTTATACCACTCTTAAGTTATAAATATCATCATCTTCCTGCCCTTATCCCACTCTAAGTGGGGTCGGCACAACATGTTATAAACATCCTGTCACATGATTTGGCTGCGTTTTTACGACCGGCCGCCTGCCTGGCGTCAACATACCTCTGTCGTATTTGACGACACCTCGGTAAGAAGAGGGTGGTCTATTCTACTAAACCGGATACCACACGGTGGGTCAACTTACCTTAGTCGCCTTTTACGACACCTCGGTAAGAAATGAGGGTGGTACTATTCTACTCAGTCGAATACCACACGGCGGGTCGACTTACCCCAGTCGCCTTTTACGACACCTCGGTAAGAAATGAGGGTGGTACTATTCTACTCAGTCGAATACCACACGGCGGGTCGACTTACCCCAGTCGCCTTTTACGACACCTCGGTAAGAAATGAGGGTGGTACTATTCTATTCAGCCGGATACCACACGGCGTTCTTAAGTTATAAATATGTAGTCACATAATTTGGCCACGTATTGTACGACCGACCGCCTGCTTGATGTCAACTTACTAAGTTGTGTTTAACAACACCTCGCTAAGAATGAGGGTGGTCTATTCCACTCAGCCGTATACCTCATGGCTCTATCTTAAATATAGCGTAATATTTAAAATTGGAATTTTGAATAATTTATAGAATTAGGCAAAATTACACTATAAATAATAACATAAGAACAAAACAGTGATCTCTTCCAGACAACCCTTTTAAGCGAAGGAATCACATAAAAAACAGTATATTAGTGTTACATAAAAGAGAAAGGAGAAAAAAATATATACGAAAATCTTTAATATTTAAATGAGTTAATCTTGTATATATATATATATATATATATTTTTTCCGAATCTCGGAAACGGCTCCAACGATTTTCCTGAAATTCAACATGTAGGAGGTTTTGGGGGAGAAAAATTGATCTAGCGAGGTTTTATGTAAAAAAAATATTGTATTATCCCTGTTTTTGGGCATTAAAAAACACTAACATTTATATTGAATTGAATTTTCGCCATTAACCGTCAAGTCGACGTAGCTTATTCGGGTAAAGGGCAGACTCGAGGAATGTGAATGCCAAGGATCGATCCCCAACTAAATAGTTGTTTTTTTTTTAGTTTTTTTTTTTGTAAAAAATTACCGAGCGAAGCTCGGTCACCCAGATATTAATAATAATAACACAAAGAAATCTTACTTTTGCTCTTTTTATTTTCACTGTCCAATATACCAAAACGATCGCTTGTATTTGTATTATTGTAGACATCTCTTAACCATGCGATGGTTTCATCAATATCGATTTTGGAATTGTCATTTATGTGATCACACTCGACTAGAACGCAGAACATCTCTAACCACAGTGTTGCCAGCACGTGGTATCTGAAAATAAATAAGGTTATAAATAAATATATGGGACAGAAGTTACGAGAAAATAATTTTGCTGTAATCCGCATTTAACAGAATACATGCAATGCTAAATGTATGAAGCAGGAACCAATCATATGCAGGACACGTCGCCATACGTATAAAAAAAAATCGATCTAGTAGATTTTAAACTTTCGCGATTCATACTAATTAAAATATAAACAACCGGGTCACATCGCGATAATCACGTTACCATTGTATAAGGTTCGACGTTTCGGCAGAGTTGCATCCACCGTGGTCACGAACTGACTGGAGCGCAGCGGTCTCTTCGTTACCGAGTACTAGTCATTATTTTCACGTTTCCTTTGTATAAGAACCTTATACAAAGGTAACGTGATTATTGCGATGTGACCCAGTTGTTTATATTTTTAATCGATCTAGATAAGTTTTATTTTAAACTAGCGGCCAGCCCCTGCTTCGCACGGGTATAAAATATATATCCCATGTCAGTCAGTGTAAAAAAATGATTAAAATCGATCGAGTAGTTTTGATTTATTCATTACTGCCCGTGACCCGCACGCGTTAAATTTGGAGAAAAATAATTTCCTTTCCCTATACTAAGAAGATTTCCTGCTATCTTTGGAATATCTAAATTCATATAGTACATTTTTACTTATTTTCCTTCTACATTTTTCCTATGTATTTTATTTTTACAATTAATTACAGAATGTCTTTAAACAAACTCTTGAAAGAGGGACATAGCGGCTAAAGTCGAAGTGTTATAGGGCGAAGCGCGGCGTCCTCACGGCATTTTAAATCTGTAATATCTCCGAAAATGTTCACTTAACTTACATGCTGTAAACAGCCATATTGATCTATGTTAAATCAACAATTTATTTAAGGTACTTAATTGGATAAGAATTAATGCTGTATTGTAAAAAAATTGCTTTGAACATAAGGCATTATTTTTCGTAAAAAGTAAATGACAAAAAATGCTATTGTGGGTTATCCATGAGAGATAGACATATACCATCGCAGACTTTTCTGTAGACCTTTTAAAGGTGTACAAATACTTAGTACATCATTTTGATAAATCTCGTAGAGTTTAGCCTGCGTTTGCAATGTAAGCGGAAAAAAATGTAATTATTTACAGAAACCTCAAAAATTACAGTATTTCTCTACTCCGTATTGAATGTTATTATACGTACAAACCTTCCTCTGGAATCACTCTATCTATTAAAAAAAACCGCATCAAAATCTGTTGCGTAGTTTTAAAGTTTTATGCGTACATAGGCATATAGGGACTTGGTTTTATAATATGTAGTGATTATTTGTAGCTTTATTCCAGTTTTCGGGCTCTAAATTTTTTTTGAAAATTACGTTGAATACATCACAATTTTTCGCTGTCAAACAAAGTCATTGCGGTTCATTTGGAGAACGGGCGGTCTAGAGAGGTGAAAATACCTACGATCGAGCCCCACGTGCTTTATTATTATTATTTTTTTTTTTTTTCAATAATTTTAAAAATTACTCCCTCAGGTTCTATTTATTACTAGACTTACCTCATAGTGAAAGCACATTAATTATATTCTATAATACAAACTGAACGGGCGGTTGTAATGAAAATTACTATTATATATGACTTATAAGCGTTTCGATGAAGAAAACAATAGAATTTTCGTAGTGATGTCCAGTTATTTGAATATCGATAAAATTTTATTATGTAATTATGTAATGTGGAAAGATTCCAATTAAATATTTCGCCCCATCCGAAGAATAAAGTTACATCATCATCCTCCTGCCCTTATCCCGCTTAAGTGGGATCGGCACAACATGTTATAAACATGCTGTCACATGCTTTGCCTGCGTTTTTACGACCAGCCGCCTGGGTGACGTCAACTTACCTCAGTTGTATTTTACGACACCTCGGTAAGAAAGAGAGTGGTCTATTCTACTAAACCGGATACCCCACGGTGGGTCAACTTATCTTAGTCGCCTTTTACGACACCTCGGTAAGAAATGAGCTTGGTCTGCCGGAATGTAGCTAATTAGTTTTTTTTAATATATAAGTAAGTAATAATAGTAATTAAAGTAAATGTACAAACCTCCACCGCCGCCACCACAATACACAAGCACTACACACGTTCACTATCACAAAATCAACAATCCTTTCACTCCCGTAACCGAAGCATCATCAGGAGATAGACTCCACGACATTCGCGATTATATCGTGAAGTCTATTTTCTATTTTACTTTATCGCGGATTAGAGCAAAATAATTTTGTATTATGGATCTCCACCTAACTCTATAAAATATTTTATTATTATTTATGTACTACGATAAAAAAAAATTAAAAAACACTACTAATTAAAAATAAATGTACAAAGTTCGATCTTTTAAACAGAGATCTCTCTGCCTAAAAATATTCAGAAATCTCTAAAAATTTTAAGTTTATGTACGTTCTTTTACGGACAGAGCGGTGCAATTGCACTCCCTTGCACCCTACTGGTGCCTATGTATATAACTTACCTGTAAACCCTCCTCACTTCCGCTGCTTGACCCGACGTAGGGCCAATGCAATTTGTGTTGTATGCCGTAGCTCACGACGTTTACGCGGTGATGGACCACCATCATCAGGTTTTATACCATTAAATCCTCCTGTACGGGCCCCATTCATCTCTTCTAGGTCCTGGTCTCTCGAATCCAAAACATTTCCACTGTTAGATTTTGATATTAACTTATTCATATTTCGCTTTAAAACACCAGATTCTTCCACATTATTTTGTAATCTCTCACGTAAATCTCTGCCAAACAGATACTGATCGTTCCTAGATTCAAGAAGTCCTCCGTGCAACTTTGTGTCCATTGCAGATTTAACAAAATCCCTTCTCAATTCAGTTCCTGAGTTATGGCATTGGTACAAAATGCTACAAGCATCAGTAATAGGTTTCAAAACTTCAGTGGCCACGTTATTGTTAGAAAACATTACATTTACCGCTTGTGAAAGGGCACTCAAGGCAACACCTATAAGCTTTTGGTTGGCCATTAATAGGTTATCTCTTTTTATATACGCTTCCTCTAACGCTGCTTTTGTTTCAGCGTTCAAAACTGGAGTGAATAGTTTGCAATTAGCTTGAACTGAATATTCTGTGATTAGCTTCTCCATATCTTCCTCAGGCAAACCTTTTGATATGATTTCGATCCATTTATGTGTCACATCTTTGTGTGTATTTTTTTCTAATGAACCACTCTTTGCTGCGTCATCCAACAATGCTAAAATTTCACTCAATGTTGTTTCTTCAGTTAGCTGGTTGTCAGATGATGTACTATGTGCCGTGGAACATGATGATTGCGATAAAGGGGATATCTCCTCAGGCTGTATTGATGGTGTAATCACTTGGATCTGTGCTGACTCTGGACCTGCAGCATGAAGATATAGGGCATTTCTGAATGCTAATATAAAATGCGTAAAAATATACACCATTGTGACAGTGACAAGCCTGGATATATTTTATCTGATTACTAGCAATTGCCAGCGGCTACGCGTGAAAAGATTAAAACCGTAATATAGTCTTTTGATAACCATAAAAACCGAGGCGCTGCACACGCTCGCAGATTGTCCAGCTTGGGCGGTTAAGCGGGCAGAACTCGTGGCACAGGTGGGGCACGATCTCTCCCTGCCCCCTGTGGTTCGCGCCATGGTGGACAGGGAGCGATCGTGGGCAGCGATGGCCTCCTTCTGTGAGGACGTTATCTCGCGGAAGGAGGCGGCGGGGCGGATCCGGGAAGTCGAGTCCTTGGATCCAATCCGCCTAACCTTAAAAGCTAGACGTTTGCTGTCGTAGACTTTGATTTAGAACTTTTAGAGGCGAACAATTTTGTAATACATGATTTTTGAACAACTTTCACCGTTTACTTAGCGCACACAACCAAAGCTTTAAATTTTGCCGTTTTCGAAATATTTTTTTATTGTTGCTCCTCTCCTATTCATCTTAGCATGATGTAATATAGCCTATAGTCTTCCACGATAAATGGACTATCTTACACTTAAAGAATTTTTCAAATTGGTCCAATAGTTCCTGAGATTAGCATGTTTAAACAAACAAACTCTTCAGATTTATATATTAGTATAGATGAGCTGAATATATGGCTGTAATATTGCTGTTCTCTTAAAGAGAGATTTGGGTTCATTTCTACATGAAACTATAATAAATAAGGTTTGGAATGCTGATTTAGGATTTGGGAGTGTTGAAATCAAATGTAGGAATAAAGTGTTGCAAAAAAGTATATAACATATAAAAAAGTTCATCCAAGGAGGATCTGGGGAAATGTGTCTACATGTTAACTAAATTCCCAAAGAATGAAGCTTTGCAACAATATTTTGTAAGTATTACGCCGTGTGGTATCGGGCTAAATAGAATAGACCACCCTCTTTCTTACCGAGGTGTCGTAACATACGATAAAGGTAAGTTGACGTCAGGCAGGTCGGTCGTAAAAACGCAGCCAAATCATGTGAGAGCATGTTTATAACATGTTGTGCCGACCCCACTTAAGAGTGGGATAAGGGCAGGAAGATGCTGCGTGCCCAGAGTGTGGAGAGGAAGAAACGAGTCTTCACCTTATGGCTGAGTGCTCTATGTACTCGCTGGTAAGATGGGAGATACTAGGTAAGGATGAAATTGAAGTTGAGGATCTGACAAATATCTCCTTCAGGGATATTATCAGGTTCGTAAAAGCGACGGGTAGATTAGAGCAGGTGACACTGTCGGGACAGCAGTGAGACCCTTGTCCCAATATGGGGAAATGGGTGGAATAGTCCGGAATAGGAGCTGATCACCCGTCCTGCACTGACAGGCGTCCCCGAATTTAGATAGATAGATAGATAGGGCAGGAAGATGATGATGATTTCTTACCTGTCAAACAAAGTGTAGGTATAGCATTACAACTTAACATCTTGCTTCTTGTGTAATAAGCAGGTTCAAAATGTAAATGGCACACCCTGCGGTATTTATAAATATAGGCATTAGTTAATGAGGATATGTCACCCCCAATGTTGGATATCCATGTCCGGAAGCGATCTATATCCTTCTCTGGGTTAGGAAACTTGTGAAGTATTTCAGTATCCAAACCTGAAAGTATTAAATAATTTATAGAATTAGGCGTTACTTTGCGGAGATCCATAATACATAAAATACAAATCTTTATATTTAATGAGTTAATCTTGTATATATATATATTTTCTGAATCTCAAAAACGGCTCCAACGATTTTCCTGAAATTCAGCATGTAGGAGGTTTTGGGGGAGAAAAATTGATGAAGCTAGGTTTTATGTAAAAAAAATATTGTTTTATCCCTGTTTTTGGGCATTAAAAACACAAACATTTATATTGAATTGAATTTTCGCCATTAGCTGTCAAGTCGACGTAGCTTATTCGGGTAACGGGCAGCCTCGAGAATGCCAAGGATCGATCCCCAACGAAATAATAGTTTTTTCTTTTTTTTTAAGTTTTTTTTTTGCAAAAAATTACCGAGCTAAGTTCGGTCACCCAGATGTTAATTCTTAAATAACGTTTTTATCAAATAATAATTTAAAATAGATTTCTTCAAATATATAAACTTGACTTTTTTTAACAATAATTTCATTCCTCATTGATTAAAATTGATGCTTAGAAATAAAATATTTTTACTTTGGCTGTATGGCCTACGATCTTAAAATCTGTGGGATCAAAAAAAATGTCATTAAGTCTATACATGGTACAAAAGTAATAATAAAATTATTTTGCTATAATCCGCGAAGAAGTAAAATAGAAAATATATATAATGCTAAATGTAAGTGGACAATCGGTTATCATATCAGACATCGGTTGCTTTGCGATTTTGGTCGTGGAAGCATCCTAATGATGCTTCGGTTGCGGGGCGAAACGATTGTTGAGTTCGTGATAGTGAACGTATATAGTGCTTGTGTATTGTGGTGGCGGTGGTGGAGGTTTGTGCATGTGTTTTTACGAATCCTGCATGTATCATTTTTTTAATGATCATAGTTTATATATTTTGTGTAGTTCTTAGAATATAAGTATAGTTTTTGTTTTTAGAATATAAGATGTGTGCGAGCAATTTGTGGAATACGCAAAACAGAAAGTTGCAAACAGCACTTTAGAAAGCTCAATATACTCACCTTACCCTCTCTTTATATATATGAATTACTGCTTTTTCTAAGGCGAAACCAAAGTCTATTTGAAAAGTGTGCTCGCGAACGCCTTAAACACAGGTTTAAATTTCCAACACACAGAACTGCTTTCTTAAATAAAAGTGTCTGTGTAATGGCTGTTAAAATTAATAATAAGCTACCAAAAAGTATAGCAGAGATTTGCGACTATACAAAATTTAAAAACACACTTCATAAATTCCTTGTTGACAAAGTATTTTATAATATTGAAGAGTTTCTAAATTTTAAACCATATTAATAATGTTTCACGACGTCTTTATGAATATAATATAAATATAATAGTGATAAGAATAAAAATATGTTAATTTTGATAAATATAATAATTTAATAGCTAAAAATAAATATTAGTAAAATATTAAAAGATCACATTATATAAAATTATACTACTATATGTACTATTTGCATGCTTATAATAGGCAGAATGTGTTGTTCTATAATCTATATGTAACATCTTTGTGTACCACATTAAGCAATAAATAAATTTGAATTTGAATTTGAATTTTTTTTTTATATATTAGTATAGTAAGTAAGTAGCGGCCTATTACTATCCCACTGCTGAGAATAGGCCTCTTCTCTCCGTTTTATTGGAGAGAAGGATTGGAGCTAAGACCTACCACGCTGCTCCAATGCGGATTGGTAGGTTACACATATCTCCAGAATTCTAGAGATATGCAGGTTTCCTCACGATGTTTTCCTTCACCGAAAAGCGTGTGATGAATTACAATTATCAATTAGACACATAAGTTTTTAGTAGAAAAACTCATTGGTGTCTGCCCGGGTTTGAACCCATGATCGTCTCTAGAGATTCACACGGTCGCACCGCTGGGCCATCACAGCTCATATATTAGTATAGTTTGCATCAATTATTGTTTGAAGTCATAAATAAATGCTGTGCGTACCTGTAATTAAGAAACATATAGGAAAGATGATGTATTGTTAAAATTAGTTTCAAAAGTATATGTATATAATTTCTAGTTGGTAAGCCTTATAAATAAATAAATAAATAAATAAATAAAATAAATAAATCAGGTATGATAACCGATTGTCCACTTACATTTAGCATTATATATATTTTCTATGTTACTTCTTCGCGGATTATAGCAAAATAATTTTATTATTACTTCTGAAAGTATTAATTAATAAATAAAGTATGTAGTTATAGTAGATTATGATACTGTTGCATAATAGGGGTTCTTATAACACGAGTGTTATAAACGCCGTGTGGTATCCGGCTGAGCAGAATAGACCACCCTCATTTCTTACCGAGGTGTCGTAAAAGGCGACTAAGGTAAGTTGACCCACCGTGTGGTATCCGGCTGAGTAGAATAGACCACCCTCATTTCTTACCGAGGTGTCGTAAAAGTCGACTAAGGTAAGTTGACCCACCGTGTGGTATCCGGTTGAGTAAAATAGACCACCCTCTTTCTTACCGAGGAGTCGTAAAATACGACTGAGGTATGTGGACGTCAGGCAGGCGGCCGGTCGTAAAATACATAGCCAAATCATATGACAACATGTTTGTAACATGTTGTGCCGACCCCACTTATAGTGGGATAAGGGCAGGAGGATGATGATAACACGAGTGTTATAAGACCAAGTTATGTACAGTGTCATACACTCTATATCTTCTCTCATACTATTATACGTAAAACAATATTAATAAAAACCCAAACTTTGTTTAAATATTGAAAAAAGATGTCAAAATGTCAAACGTGTTGCATGCGTGTTGCGTCGCCGCGGATTAGTTCATTGAAAACTTTTTTTTTAAGTTAGAGGTTCAACCTCCTCGGTCCAGCTGGAGGTTGTTTAGGTGTATCGTTATGATTAAAAGTTATATTATGATACAGGTGTCCATACAAGACCTGTATCGTAATAAAACTTTTTAATTTTTTATTTTTGTTCTGTATGTATTGTTTGTCATAAGAAATTTTGGTTTCAGTTTTATAATCTTTGTATTATAGTATCAGAGTACATAAAAGTAGTAAGTAACCATTGTGATGTATAGATTACTCTGCAAAGTAACAGACTATTCCACTGCTATGCATGGGCTACTCTCTAAATTTTTAAAGAGAAGGATTGTAGCTAAGACCTGCCACGCTGCTCCAATGCAGATTGGTAGGTTACACACCCCAGAATTCTCTAGAGATATTCTGATTTACTCACAATGTTTTCCTTAACCGAAAGTGTGGGATATATTGCAATTGACTGTTGGCGCAGTGGGTAGTAACCTTGCCTTCAACGGGTCGCGGGTTCCATTCACGCCGAGGACCAACATTTTCTATAATTGTATTTGTTGGTATTTGAGTCTGGGTGTATATTTGTATTTAAGTATGTATTTAAAAAATTATATTAGTATATATTCACCAGTTGTCTGTCTACCATAACACAAGTATTAAGTTACTTACTTTGGAGACGGACAATCTTGTGTGTAAGTGGCATATATATTTATTTATTTAATTATTGATTAGACAGATTTCTTAACAGAAAAAGTCATTGCTAACTGGGATTGAACCGGTGACCCCTCGAAAGAATTGCACAGTCTCACCACTGTGCGATCACAGCTAGAGATTACAGTATATAAACATAAATATGCTCCTCCGTGACATAACAAAAAACACTGATGCAGTTGTTAGTGCTGCCAACTTAGCACTTAGGTGCTAGAATTAGCACTATTTGTAGTAGTATTATAATAGTCTAGCAACACACTTGAGTAAGGGGTTCTCACATTCATAGAGTTATTAACTGGACTAGGTAAGCCAGCCTAAAATGTGTTCATCGACAATAGAGAAAGTAAACAAGACTAATTATCTATCTCTCTTCTTTATATGTGATTAGACAAGATAAGTATATGACACGAGACATGTTATGTAAATTTGCTAATGAAAATTTATATGACATATGGATTTGTCATATTCCTAAAACTAGCACTATTTTTTGGAAATTAAGGACTTTTAAGCTTGTCATTTAGCACCCACTAGTGGCATCGAGTTATCAACCCTGGCAGTTGTTGAGCTAAAAGTGGTGAGAGTGGTTGTGCCATGGGACTTGGCAAGTAAATATGGAGTTCTTTATTTAAACCACTATAATTAAGTAATAATTTAATATAAAAAAAAATCTACAGAAACAAAAAGAAATCCTAAATGATAAAACACACTATTTCGATAGGTAAATTTTAAATGTTTTACATTCAAAATATTAAATAAAATATTGCGGTTATTGAATAAGCTGTAGGCATTATAACAAATTAAATTCCAAGATGGAAATTATGAAAAAATATAATTAATTTATTATACGTGTAAAACTTACCGCAAGTCTTAACACAACACGTTTTTTCTGCAGCCATTGCTCAATATTAAAAAATAGTCAATTAAATAAAATTCAATTTCAGTCCAAAACAAGCCAAACTCCAAACCATAGATTAGTAACTATAAACTAACCAAACTAAAAAAATCCAATATCCTATATAGTGTATTATCTATGCTTCCAAAGGTCAACGATTTACGAATATAATCTATCATAGATTACTAACTACTCTAACAAAATAGTATCAGTTACATTGGCAATTGACATTTGCAAAATTGAAAATAAAAATTGGAGGCTATTAGTCTGTGTGTTTTGTTTACACCATGGACGTAGTATATACGTGTCAAAGATTACAGATACGTGTATTCTTTATCCAACGTTTACACAACGGTCACACTGACATATACCGTTGCGGAGTTTTCTATAGACCTTTTCAAGGTGTACAAATACTTAGTACATTATTTTGATAAATCTCGTAGGGTTTAGCCTGCGTTTGCAATGTAAGCGGAAAAAAATGAAATTATTAACGACATCACATTACAAACGTCAAATATTACAGTATTTCTCTACTCCACATTGAATGTTATAATACATATAAACCTTCCTATTAAATCACTATATATATTAACAAAACTGCATCAAAATCTGTTGCGTAGTTTTAAAGATTTAAGCATACATAGGGATATAGGGACATAAGGACAGAGAAAGCTACTTTGTTTTATACTATGTTAGTATGTAGTGATTATTAAAACCGTTTTGGTTTCGACCTAACAAACGAAAAAAGGTTTCGATAAATGTTCAAAGTATAAAAGTTTCTGTGGTATACGATAGATGGCGCTAGCGGTGAGTTGTCGCGCGCTATCAACTGACACATCCAAGATATACTCTACTGTAATCTCGGGTTGAATTAGATAGTCATTTATTTTGTACTGTTGTACAATATTATTTTTATAAAGCGGAAATTTGCAAAATCTGTAAATGTACGCTTATTCAAATTCCATGTTAAAATACTTTTAGTATTATAAAACCTTCGTGCGCAGTTGGATCTAATTCTAGGATAACGATATGAATTTTTTTTTAATAATCGATTATTTATTCAAGCGCCGACTTTTAAAAATCGATTTTTTTCATCAAAAATCGTTTCTTTTAATCGATTATGTATATTTAAAATAGTCGATTTTAGATTAGCTATGAATTGTTGGTTGAAACCAATGTAGCGAGACTACACATTTTATTAGAATTTCAAAACAGCACATCTATTATCATTGCATGGTGTTTCTTCTTAGATGTTGTGAAGATATTTGGGCGCTGGTAATGACACAATGGTTTCGTCTTTCTCTCAGTTTTAATAGTCAGTTTTGGTAAAGGTAACAAGTCCGTGTAGTAAGGCAGCAAGTAAGTCCATTACAAGGTAGTTCATTGTCAAATTTGAATTTTATGACAGATACAAAAAGTTCTGTTGTGACTGCGTTCACAACACATGGTAGTTATCCATTTTAATTAGCCTTTATTGTAATTATTAATATTAAAAAAGGCTACATCAAAAATAGTCACGAAAAAATCGATTATGTCATTTCAAAATAATCGATTTCTTAAAAATCCATTTATTTTAAAATTTAAAAAATCGATTTTTCATTAAACGATTTTGTTACTCCATGTGACATCCTTAACGTACGGCCATGTTTAGAAAGTCACAAATAAAACAACCGATCCGCTTTGTACAAATCACATTTTATTTAACTATGTACAACGTATTTTCCGCACGCACACACAACATTGCGAACGGAATATAATTTTAATATATATAAAATTATAGGAAGAATAAAAATACCATGTAAATTCTGGAAATTAATTGAAGGTAATTTTACGGAGACAACTTGCTTCGAACAAAGGAAGGTGTTGCAAACAAATTAAGCATATATAAGGTGGTACCGACCTTACTAAATTTATTTTTGTAATATTTTTATTTTAGTTATTGTATTTTTATAATATTGTAATATTTTTTAGTAATACTTATTAAACTCCAGCAATTAAAAAGATCAAATGAATGAAGTATTTCACACAATAATTTAACATAAAAAAAACTTTATAGCGATCAGTGACCGTACAATAAAGTAATTTCAAATAATGTAATACGACACATAACCTTGACCTAAATACTAAATAGTAAGGTGCGAGTGAGACGAAACAAGAATGTTATCGTTTTCTCCTTGCGCCACTCAAGTTCAGTAAAACATTATAAACAAAGCAGACTTCAGATTAAATTATATGTATTAATTTTCTTTTAATGGCTTTTAGTAGTGCAATATTGGCACAGATTGCTTTGCCAATGTCACGTAAGATGGAGTACACACAAAGGAGATTGTACGGTGAAACAAAGAATAAAATTGAAATTTGGATTATTTACAAATAGTGGGTACCTTATGTTTAACCCTTCACCTGAACTTTTCGAAAATACTTTTTTTTAACTATTTAAAAGATTGAATTATGTCAAAGTTATGTTATACGTTCAAGTGATCTAAAATTCATTTATGTAGTACGTCGATACCACCTGTACATTAACCTGTTTACCAGAAAATATCTTTTTTTTTGTTGTTAAAATCCTGTCAATGCGAACATAATTTTTAATTCATTATAAAGTATTGCGGTTGATTGAAATCTATAAATAAAAATACCATGTGTTGTGTTAATATAAAATAACATTACACATTGCATGTAACTAACCTACTCTATACATATTCTATCTAATCTGTGGTTAGCACAGATTAAAAAACATCTATTTGTAACGGGCACATAGAACGTACAAATATAAAATAATACCAAACTAGAATGACAAATATAATTAAATTCAATACATTCCGGAAAAAATATTAAGCAAATTGATAAAATTGTTGTCCACTGGAATTGTGTGTTGTTACTAAATAAATTTAATTCAACATTGATGTGAATGTGGCAACATTTAAAAATGATATGAGTACTGTGTTAATTCCGCCGTATGGTATGGAATAGACCAACCTCATTTCTTACCGAGGTGTCGTAAAAGGCGACTAAGGTAAATTGACGCGACGTGTGGTATCCGGTTGAGTAGAATAGACTACCCTCATTTCTTACCGAGGTGTCGTAAAAGGCGACTAAGATAAGTCGAGACGCCGTGAGGTATCCAGCTGAGGATGATTAAAATAATCGATTATTTTAACCATCCTCTTTTCTTTTACACTTTTCACTTCAAAATAATCGATTAATAATAATCGTTTTTTTCTAATTATTTCAAAAGTTGTCTTTTTTTAATACAAATAATTAATAACAATAAAGGCTAATTAAAGTTTGAAAAATCGGATTAAAATGTGTAGTTTGACTAAATTGGTTTCATCAAACAATGCATATCGTATCATAAAAAACAAGAAAAAGAGTAAAAAGAAAAAGGGATACCTAAAATAATCGATTAAAAAAAACGATTTTTGATGAAAAATAATCGATTATTAAAAATCGGCTATTCTGAAAAAATAATCGATTATTTTAAAAATCTATTATTTTTTCATATAACTACTCTAGAGCTAGACCCAGCTTCGCTCAAAGGTTTTACTGCACTGGAAATATTTTGTTGTGACTATTAGTATTAGTATTTTACGCACGAGCGTACATTTGCAGATTTTGCAAACTTATCGCTTTAAAAAATATATATTGTACAACAGTACAAAATACATGACTGTCTGATTCAAACCGAGATACAGTTTAGCAGAGATTATTTTTTCATCAAAAAATCGATTATTTATGTAAAAAGAATCGATTATGAAAAATCGATTATTTTATTAATCGATTATTTTTTCACATCGCTAGCAGTGGGATTGTAACAGGCCGCTACTTACTTCATCATCATCAATATGAAATGTATTGAATTTAATTACTAAATATTGTGCTGGAATTATTAACAATTATAATTAAATATAAAAACATAATATTTCAAATACAACGTCCATCACATTCGCTTCGTACTTCCTTATCATACGCGAGAGGTTGAAAGTAAACTAATTGTTTGTGTGTTTTTGGTTATGACGTCATCATGTCATTGACCGAACTGGAATTGACCGCGCTACCCTTCAGCAGGTCGTTGATGTCCCTCCGAAACATGGACAGGTTCTGGGTGAACCTGGAATGGAATTAGAGAACATGTTGCAAGTTTATAGAGTGACCAAAGTGTTATACAATATCTAGTGGTCTGAGTCGCTCGGTAGGTGCATACTGCAACTAAGGATGTTCATGGAATAGAAAAAAATCGGTGAAATAATCGATAAATAAATCGATGAAATAATCGATATTTTTCCCTTTAAAATAAATCGATTTAAAAAAATACGATGATTTTGTTACCAAATAATCGATTTTTTATACGGTTTTTACTGACTATTTGAAAGTTGTTTTTTAAAATCGATTTTTGTCTTGACTATTGACAAAAGTGGCCTTCACTAATATTAATAATTAATTACAGTACAAAATAATTAAAGTGGACAACCACCTAGAAATAATAACAGATGCGCTGTTTGTGAAATTTGTTTTAAATGTGTAGTTTAACTACATTGCTTTCATCCAAAGTATCAATCACAACAAAGTATATCTAATCTTAAAAAACAAGAAAAAGAGTAAAAAATGAAAAGGGATACCTCAAATAATCAATTTAAAAAAATCCATTTTTGATGAAAAAATAATCGATTATTTTGAAAAAATAATCGATTATTTCAAAAATCTATTATTTTTACACATCGCTAGATAAAACCTGCATTTTGGAGAGAATTCTGTAGATATTGTAACATAAATTTTAGCGACGCGTGGTAGATCCAATCGCGAACCCTACTTTCCAATAACGGAGAGGCCTATTTTCAGAAGTGGGATAACAACAAGCAACAGGCCATTTCACTTTTCACTCACCGATCGCGGTTCTTCGTGAGCAGGTTGGGCTCTATGCCGGCCATCAGCCAGTTGAAGAGCTGCGTCAGCTGGGCCTGTTTATCTCGGGGCTGCTGCGCGATCATCTCTGCCCGCAGCCTCCCGAACTGCTCCTCATTGAGCAGCACCAGACCCAGCAGCGGCCGCGACATCGACCACTGGTTGCAGCAGTCCTCGAACATTATCAGGTTCAACACCTGCAAAATTGATATCGGACGCATTGAACATTTCAAATAATGCTACTGGACGCATTGAACATTTCAAACAATGCTACTGGACGCATTGAACATTTCAAACAATGCTACTGGACGCATTGAACATTTCAAACAATGCTACTGGACGCATTTAACATATCAAACAATGCTACTGGACGCATTGAACATTTCAAACAATGCTACTGGACGCATTGAACATATCAAACAATGCTACTGGACGCATTGAACATTTCAAACAATGCTACAGGACGCATTGAATATATCAAACAATGCTACTGGACGCATTTAACATTTCAAAGGATATTATAGGACGCATTGAATATTTTAAACAACAACCATCTCGTATACACGAAAGGAAATTCACATGTTTGGAGAGTATTGATGTATGAATCCAAAAGCAGTTACCGTTGCGAGCAGCTGCTGCATGATCTCGGGCCGCCGCTGGAGCACCTCGATGAACATGTTGCTAGTCTCTGGGGGCGGGTGTCGCGGGTTCGTCACCTTGTTGCTAGCTGGAAGATTTGTTAATGTTCATTGTTTTTTGTTTGCTAATTTTTATTGTTAATTGTTTAATTGTTAATTATATATTTGAATGTGTACTATTCAAATACTTAGCCCTATATAAAATTAACACTTTTTGTTTACTTGGTTATAGCAAATGAAATACAAACAAATTAAAGATTCAATTCAGCAGGTACACACTTCAAATTCTCACCACACACACTCAATCAACTACAACCACATACAAATCTGCACGCACGCACGCACCGCACGCACGCACGCACGCACGCGCGCACGCAAGCAAGAATCTCTCTCACACCCATACAAAGCGCGCACATATACACCATAAACGCACACTTAAACAAACACACACAATTAACCACACACGCACGCACACACGCACATAATTAAACACACTCTTACATACAATTAAATACTTACACACAATTAAACACACAAACACACAATTAAACACACAAACACACAATTAAACACACACTTACACACAATAAAACATACACTTACACATAATTAAACACAAACACACACACACACAAAATCACAATCAGTCACAGCCACGCACCTACAATCAGCCACAGCCAAAAATACACAGCAAAACATCAAAAAATACATTAGCTTACACTTTTGGACGAGCTGCTTGAACAGATACGTGACGACGTGGTCCAAAGTCGCACAGCATCCCGTGCACACGCTCGTATCTGGAACGAGCAAAATTAAGCATTTTATGCCACATGGAATAATGCTGTGGGGCAATGTGGCCGATACAGAAAAGATTTTTGTTGCTGAAAAAAGACTTCTGCCCGTTAAACCAAATCAAATAGCTTGCCCGTCAAATAGCTTGTGATAACGTGTGTCGCGAAAAAATTTGAAAATCCTTTCAGCTTCATACAAGACTGCAGTTTAATAATATAAAATTGGAAATGTTTAAAAGATTGATCGCCCAATTTCTTTCTGGTTCTTCTCGGTAAGAGCAACATTCCGAACCAGTTCGCTTCAAAAGTGCTTGAGAGAGGTTATTTTAATAACAATTATGTTGATTTTGATTTTTTAGAGCGACGTAAGTTTTTGCTAAAACATTGCATGCAAATAAAATAAAAAAACCTTTTGAGATAAATGGGTTTCAAGTTTTCATTGCTAAGGAATGTGCATAAAAATGCTTTTAATTTGCTTAAACGAACGGCCTAATATTGAATTAGGATCTGTCGGTATTGCTGCAAAAAATATGCATTTTAACTTTTACAGGTATACCTAAATCATCGTGAGGAGACGTGAGACGTGAGGAATCGTGATATCTCTAGAGAGTTCTAGGCATATGTGTGACCTACCAATCCGCATTGGAGCAGCGTGGTAGGTCTTACCACCAATATTTCAAAGGTGAAAATTATAAACAATATCTTAGCCTAAATAAATTCTGAAATTGATTGTAGATGAGTTTAAACCTATTTTATTATATTATTATTAAAACCGTTTTGTTTTCAACCTAAAAAACGAACAGTTTTGATAAATATTCAGTATATAAACAATTTAATGGCATTCGATAGATGGCGCTAGCGGTGAGTTGTCGCGCGCTATCAACTGTCAAATCCAATATATATTATACTATGGTAGGATATAGGCCACATTTAGACAGACAGACTTTGTTTAATAATGTGATATTAATTATTAAACTATTTTTTAGAGAGCAAAAGATTGCATATTTTGCAATCTTGCGCTACAAAAGTATTATCGATTCAAAATAATAAAGTAATGTAATTTGGAGTACATAAGTAGATTGCTAAATAAAAGATTTTTCCCCCCTTTAAAATTAATAGATTATTAAAAAATCGATTATTTATATAATCCTCTAGAAATATAAGTATAATTATCTAGGCTTTCTTTTTTCTCAGGCCGTTACTACTTGCTTTTCAATGAAGGAAGACATTTTGAGGAAACCCGTATATCTCTAGGGAATTCTTGGGATACGTTCAACCTACCAATCCACATTGGAGCGGCGTGTTGGGTCTTAGCACTAACACGTCTCTCCAAAAACAGAGAGAATAGAATAGAATTTCTTTATTTCTGTTCTACACACTACACTAAAAAGTATAAATAAATAATAAAAAGGGCCCTAAGTTGATTTTCAATGGCTTTGTAAACTTTAAGTGTAGGAAGAACCACACTATATCGGACGTCTGGCTTTCAGGTCCCCAAGGCGTTCGGTGCATTAGTTGCTCCCGGTAGGGATATGACTTGGAGTAGAAAAAATCGATTAATAAATAAACGATTTTTACCCCTTTAAAAATAATCGAATTTTTAAAATCGATTAATTTTTTATGAAATAATTTTCATTTTTTTCGAAATCGATTATTTCATAAAAAAATTATATAATAAATAAATTATATAATAACATTTCGAAAGATGTGTTTTTTAATATTAATAATTAATTACAATAAAGGCTAATTAAATATCAGATGCGCTGTTTCTGAAATTGGTATAAATGTGTAGTTTATCCTGGATAAATTGGTTTCATCCAACAATGCATATCTTATCTTAAAAAAAACAAGAAAAAGATTAAAAAAGAAAAGGGGATACGAAAAATAATCGATTAAAAAAAATCGATTATTTTTCTCATCGCTAGCTCCTGATGGATCGGTTAGCGGAGGCTTCTCTTTCGAGTGGCCCCTACCCGTAGGTTTTCTCTGGGATCAGAGCTGCCGGCGGGAATGGGGCAATGTGTACAACGACACCCTGTCCTTGCCATCGGCAGCGTCGTGGAGCACACAGGTCGTTTTAGTCGGTGCGAGTCCGACATACCATTTATCTTAAGTAATTATATATTAGTAGCATCCTTTTATCTATTTATTTTACCAAAGTTATTTAATAGATTAAATAGTTCAATTTATATAAACTTTTTCTTTTTCTCTATATGACCCTTACTCTCTTTCCTCTTCAATTCTTGTCCATTTCCTTCTATTACTCAAAGGTTCACTGGAAGTGATCTGTTATAAGTCCGTCTTTATACATGTGTTTTTTTTATTTTTTCTTTCTATTTTCTAAATATATGTGTAAAAAGAAAAATAAATAAAATAAATGGGTTATTTTACTGTATAAAAGAGAACGCACCACACTAAAAGAAGAGATAAGATTGTCTCACCCAAGGCAGTTAGACCCTCGGATATAGAAGACAAGATGTACAGCGTCGCCTCAGGCTGCAGCGACGCAAGGAATGGCATGTGGTCTTGGGCGAGCCGCTCTAACAGCACGTAGTACGTCTGCGACAGCTTGGGGTAATCCTGGAAACAGACATATCACTAACCGTTTAACTCAGTCCTCGCCTGCGAGGTACAACGGCTCGGAGATAAGGATGCATACAGATTTTTAAAATAAAAAAGATTTATAGAGATCAATGACCGTACACGCTATTCTGATCTTGGCCTAAATACGGTATAACTAAATAGGTTGGAGGGAGACAAAACTATAATGTTATTGCTTTCTCCTGTTTTTTGAACACAGGCGTCGCGCCTGGTCAGTCAACCATTACTGACAAATCCAGATCTCAATTATATTATAAGTTTCTTCTTCTAAAATATTTTTTGTTTACTATATTTAAGAAGATGGAACTATGCCAAAGTAATGTTATACGTATGTGATGAGTCGTTTAATGTCGTATCGTCTATAACCACCTTGTATAATTACAGCGAACTGTATTTTAGGGACATCAGATTGCGTAGAGGCGGTGGAAGACTGTTCCAACACTTAGTTGTATTGAACTTAAAACTGCCCTAGAAGGACGTAGGAAGTGCCTTATAATGTATAAGTATATTGTATGACTGTGAAAGAATGTAAACGAGTACTGAATGAACTAGCTGACTTTGGGGAAGATACGATTGCATGGGTTCCAGGACACCGTGGCCATGCAGGCAATGAAAAAGCTGATGAATTGGCGAGAAAAGGAGCCAGCCAGGCATTTATAGGCCCAGAACCTTTTCTTCCAATTGCAAACACTACAATAAAGCGCGTGATAGATAAAAGAATAGAATTTGAATCGAGTAAAAGATGGAGAAACACAACGTTCAGGCAATCAAAAGTGTTCCTCAAATCTTTCGACACAAAGAAAACAAAACAGCTAATGTCTCACAGCAGGGAAAACGTGGCAATTGTAACAGGCATTACTACTGGGCACTGCCTGTTAAACAGACACCTGTCAATAATGAGAATAACAGAAGACGCAACGTGCCCAGAGTGTGGAGAGGAAGAAACAAGTCTTCACCTTATGGCTGAGTGCCCTATGTACTCACTGGTAAGATGGGAGATACTAGTTCAGGATGAAATTGAAGTTGAGGACCTAACAAATATCCCCTTCAAGGATATTATCAGGTTTGTAAAAGCAACAGGTAGGTTGAAGCAGGTGACACTGTCGGGACAGCAGTGAAACCCGTGTCCCAACGTGGGGAAATGGGTGGAATAGTCCAGTATAGGAGCTGACCACCCGTCCTGCAACGACGGGCGTCCCCGCAATTAGATAGATAGATGACTGTGAAGAAAAAATAATAGAATAGGCTCGATCCTAGGTATCTTCATTTCTCTAGACCGTCCGTTTCCCGAATAAGCTACGCCGACTTGACAATTTACGGCATAAATAGTGTTTTATATTCAATGTAAACTTTAGCATATTTTAATGCCCAAAAACAGGGATAAAACATTTTTTTTTGTAATAAAACCTAGCTAGATCCATTTTGCTTCCCTATAACTCCCTACATGCTGAATTTCAGGAAAATCGTTGGAGCCGTTTCCGAGATTCTGAAAAAATATATGACTGGCCTGTTGAAGCAGTGGGTAGCGACCCTACCTTCAGCTCTGCGGGTCGCAGGTTCGATTCCCGCCAAAGGCCAACATTGTTGGTCTTTGAGCCTGGGTGTATATTTGTATTTAAGTATGTATTTAAAAATTATATAAGTAAATATTCACCAGTTGTCTGTCACCCATAACACAAGTATTAAGTTACTTACTTTGGGGACGGACGACCGTGTGTGTAAGTGTCCCATATATTTATTTATTTATTAATACATACAAGATTAACTCATTTAAATATTAAAGATGAAGATGTGTGTCTGTGTTTGCGATAGTGTCACTCACCAATAAATCGCTCTGCGGTATGCTCAGCAATAGTTTCACGAACATGTTTAGCGCGTTGTCGAGCGCCTCGTCACCGTATAGTCTGCAACAGTTCAGAAATCAATTGAAGCAGAATGTGTGGATATAGCTCTCTTTGAACCTGTACAAGACATTAACGACTTAATGTAAATAGTATTAATAATTATATTTTTAAAAGAGCAACCGCCGAGTTTCTTGCTGGCTCTTCTCGGAACAGCTTTCCGAACCAGCAGTAGAGTTGACGATTCAAAAGTATATATGGCCAAGTATAGTGTCAGGATTGGCTCCAGACGAGGGAACTCTTCTACGGTTTTCAGTTTATTACTTAATAAATAAATAAATATATGAGACACTTACACACACGTTTGTCAATCTACAAAGTAAGTAACTTAATACTTGTGTTATGGGTGACAGACAAACTAGTGAATATATACTTATATATTTTTTAAATACATACTTAAATATTTTTATAGAAAATGTTAGCACTTGGCGGGAATCGAACCCGCGACTGGCGGAGCTGCAGGCAGGGTCACTACCCACTGCTCCAACGGGCCAGTCAAAAGTCAGTTAATGTAAATAGTATTAAGAATTATATTTATAAAAGGGCAACCGCCAAGTTTCTCGGTAAGAACAGCTTTCCGAACCAGCAGTAGAGTTGACGATTCAAAATCACTTGTTCACAAGTTTATTTGAATAAAGAATATTTTAAAATAAAATAAATTAAAAAAAAAATCATTCATATTGTATACGGGATTTTCCTTTGAACCTATACTAAAGTACCCAAAAGCTGTCTATCTGTATGTGATCGATTTTCTCAAAATCTACCGAACGTATTTATGTACAGTTCTAAATAATAGATAGTGCAATTCTTCCGGAAGGTTTAAGTAAGTAGTACATTACAGTTATACGTAAATTAAGTTAAAAAAATTCGCTGCTTGGAAGTGTACGCCGCGTAAACCAGCAGAGATACACTAAAGTGATGTACTAGAGAATTGTAGATCTGCAAAAATACTACGAAAAAATCCACGCGAGTATGTCTCTATATCTTATGGTTAACTCACAATAACTACTTTTATGTTCAAAATTTCAATTATTATTATAATTCGTGGCTGCTTTCTTCTGTATTAATCCTTATCGTAATAAATGCGTTGTTAACTTTGCCATTTAATCTTCTAATATCTGGGTGACCGAGCTTCGCTCGGTAATTTTTTACAAAAAAAACTTAAAAAAAGAAAAAACAATTATTTAGTTGGGATCGATCCTTGGCACTCACATTTCTCGAGGCTGCCCGCTAACCGAATAAGCTACGCCGACTTGACAGTTGATGGCGAAAATTCAATTCAATATAATGTTAGTGTTTTTTAATGCCCAAAAATAGGGATAAAACAATATTTTTTTTACATAAAACCTAGCTAGATCAATTTTCTCCCCCAAAACCTCCTACATGCTGAATTTCAGGAAAATCGTTGGAGCCGTTTCCGAGATTCGGAATATATATATATATATACAAGATTAACTCATTTAAATATACAGATATATATAAAAGAAAGTTGGTCTTAGTTACACTATTTATAACTCAAGAACGGATGAACCAATTCGGCTGAAAATTGGTGGAGAGGTTGCTTAGAACCAGGAGACGGACATAGGATGCTTTTTATCCCGTTCGGCCGCATTTATTTTATCCCGTCAAGTCACTATAAAACGTGTTATAACAAAAACGACTATGACATGGAATAACTGTAGTATATGAGTTTAAATGGTCCAAAGATAGCAGGGATTCTTTATGGTATAGGGTAAGGGGAATTGTTTTACTCCAAATTTAACGCGTGCCGGCCACGGGCAGTAATGAATAAAACAAAACTACTGGATAGATTTTAATCATTTTTTTTCACTGAGTGATATATTTTATACCCGTGCGAAGCCGGAGCCGGGCCACTAGTATAGAATAAAATTATCCTTTACATCCTTTACATCAGTTTCGGGGGAGAAATATCGATCTAGCTAGGTTTTATATAAAAAAAATCGTTTTATCCCTGTTTTTGGGAAATACTAAAATTTATATTGAATTGAATTTTTGCCACTAACTGTCAAATCCGCGTAGCTTATTTGGGAGAACGAGCAGTCTCGAGAAATTTAAATACCTACGATCGATCCCCAACAACATAATTAGTTTTTGACGTGACAACGTCTTAAATGAGGTTGCGGCTTGGAGTCACTCATGAAAAAGTGTAACGCCCGCTCACGTCTGTTACGATGAGTCACCGAACGAAAGAGAGGCCCGCCGGACTGGCGAATGCCATGCGTCTCTCTCTCACTCAAACATGAAACATGAACTATAATTCTATAGTTAAAATTTGTGCAATTCTTATTTTCATTCAATTCCTTGTTCCTATTGTGCAATTTAATAATATTCATCTTCTTCTTCTTCCTGCGGCACTACAACCCTTTATGGGTCCTGGCCTCCTCAACGAGCCTTTTCCACTTCGCTCTGTCCCTAGCCTCCCGTCTCCAAGATGTGACTTTGCCCATTGATCTGAGGTCCTCCTCGACACAATCCCTCCATCGTTTCCTCGGTCTGCCTCTAGGCCTTTTTTGCTGCGGGATCCACTTGGAAATGGTTTTGGCAGCTCTAATATCATCCATGCGTTCCAGGTGGCCCGCCCATCCGAGCCTTTGTGCCTTGCAAAACCTGACAACCGTTTCTTTATGAATCAGCTGATCCAATTCGTGATTCATTCTTCTTAATAATATTCATATCAATAAATATTCTACTGAGAAAAAGACGTTGTCACGTAAAATCTTTGCCCGTAAAACCGACTTTACAGGCTACCGTTTTTCTTTTTTTTTTAATTCGCAAAAAGTTACCGAGCAACCGGTCAATCAGGTCAATTTAAAAGCAAAGTAAATACCTAAACACTCCGAAGTTCGCGTAGTTGCCGCACAAAGCTGCCTTCAGTATTGAGAAGCATAATGAAATGCCTTTCAATTTCATCGCGTATATTTGCTTCTTGTTTACATCTATTGTGAGAATTCTGCTGCCTGGAAACGAAATTTATTTTTATTCAGAGTGGTACCATAAAGCGATGTGAAAAAATAATCGATTATTTTTTTCTAAAATCGATTTTTAAAAATCGATTATTTAACAAAAAAAAGATTTTTAAAAATCGATAACTTTTTCATCTAAAATCGTTTTTTTTTAAATCGATTAGAGAAAGGGATTGATTTCGAGGGAAAATAAAAATAGAGTGATGATTTAGATTTTCGTTTATAGTATTATTTATTTTACGTGACACTGGCAGAATGATTTGCGCCCAATTTGCGCTGTACAGGCCATAAAGTAAGATAATAATTTAATCGATTATTTTAGGTATCCCTTTTTCATTTTTACTCTTTTTCTTGTTTTTTAAGATTAGATATGCAATGTTGGATGAAATCAATTTAGCCAAACTACACATTATAATCCAATTTCACAAACAGCGCATCTGATATTATTACTTGGTAGTTGTTTACATTAATTAACCTTTATTGTAATTAACTATTAATATAAAAAAGACAACTTTTGAAATAGTCAGGAAAAAATCGATTTTAAAAAGATCGATTAAACCTAGTAATAGTACCACCCTCATTTCTTACCAAGGTGTCGTAAAAGGCGACTAAGGTAAATCGACCCGCCGTGTGGTATCCGGTTTAGTAGAATACACCAACCTCATTTCTTACCGAGGTGTCGTAAGAGGCGACTAAGGTAAGTCGACCCGCCGTGTGGTATCCGGTTTAGTAGAATAGTACCACCCTCATTTCTTACCAAGGTGTCGTAAAAGGCGACTAAGGTAAATCGACCCGCCGTGTGGTATCCGGTTTAGTAGAATACACCAACCTCATTTCTTACCGAGGTGTCGTAAGAGGCGACTAAGGTAAGTCGACCCGCCGTGTGGTATCCGGTTTAGTAGAATAGACCACCCTCATTTCTTACCGAGGTGTCGTAAAAGGCGACTAAGGTAAGTCGACCCACCGTGTGGTATTCGGTTTAGTAGAATACACCAACCTCATTTCTCACCGAGGTGTCGTAAGAGGCGACTAAAATAAGTTGACCCACCGTGTGGTATCCGGTTTAATAGAATAGACCACCCTCATTTCTTACCGAGGTGTCGTAAAAGGCTACTAAGGTAAGTCAACCCACCGTGTGGTATCCGGTTTAGTAGAATACACTAACCTCATTTCTCACCTAGGTGTCGTAAGAGGCGAATAAGATAAGTTGACCCACCGTATGGTATCCGGTTTAATAGAATAGACCATCCTCTTCCTTACCGAGGTGTTATAAAATACGACAGAGGTAAGTTGACGTTAGGCAGGCGGCCGGTCGTATAAACGCAGCCAAATCATGTGACAGCATGTTTATAATATGTTGTGCCGACCCCACTTAGAGTGGGATTAGGGCAGAAAGATGATGATGATGATTAGGGATGTGACAGTACCTTCTTTACTACAATGGCGTATTTGTAAGGTAAGGTGTGGTAAGGGCAGGAGAACGATTTATAGAGATCAATGACCGTACACGCCAATCTAACCTTGACCTATAAAGTAAATAGTAAGGTGCGAGTGAGACAAAACAATAATGTTATTGTTTACATTTGAACGTTACGGTTCCGGACGTCCACTCACCGTAAGCGCATATGATGTTCGACAGCTCCCGGAAGAGCAGGATCCCGTTGGGCGAGCTGACGTCGAACTGCAGCCGCTGATTCCTGTTCTGCGCCAGCTCGGCCGCCAGCTTGAGCACCGGCGTGCTCACCACCGGCTCCGAGAACCAGAGCTCGATACCGCGCAGCATCACCTTCATGTACAGCGGGTAGCTGGAAATTACAACCAATTGCTTTATTTTTATTTTTTATTTATTTATGTCAAGTTTTTTTTTATAAAGAACAACCAAAAGGGAGTACTTTATTGATGTTGCGATCTAGCCAAGAGGCTAATAAGCAACTTAAAGATTACCTAAACTTATAAATTAACTTATATCTAAGAATAGGTCCAGTGAATTATCTTATTTCAAAAGTAATGAGAATATTATTTTGCTATAATCCGCGATAAAAGGAAATATATGTAATGCTAAATGTAGAGTGTTCGATTTTGTCGTGGAGTCTATCTCCTGACGATGCTTCGGTTAATGGGGCGAAACAATTGTTGAGATTGTGGTGGTGAATGTGCGCAGTGCTTGTGTAATGTTGTGCCATCGGTGTCGTGTAGTGCATGAGTTCTTACAAATCCTGCATGCATCAGGTATAAGAACGAATAGTACTCTACATTTATCGCGGATTATAGCAAAATAATATTTACATTACTTTTGTCTTTTTTTGAAGTAAGGCTCGGTCACCCAGATATTCTTTACAATACTCACATCCAATCAAACAGCATCATAAAGGTTGTCTTTGTGTTGAAGGCGAAGGCGAGACCTCGGAGGTCTCTGGCGAGGTCGACGAGGGTCTGCTTGGACTCCTCTGTCGCGTACATGGGACCCTCAGTGTTGTTTAACAAACCCACTATACTCTCGAAGGAGGCTGTGGAGGAAAGAATTACAAATTTATTATATAAATACTAGCTGCAAACGTTATGTTGCTATATAAATTATAATCCTACAAATATTGGAAGCGAAAGATTGTGAGTATGGGTGTATGTTTGTTACTCTTTCACGGCGAATCCGCTGAACCAATATAGATGAAATTTGGCACAATTATTCCTTATACACCAGGATAACATATAGGCTATAGAAATCCTATTTATTCTATAGGAATAGGATGACATTGAAGAGCATCAATTGATAATTGATATTTTATTATTATTTGATATATTGATAATATATCAAGAAATGTAAATATAAAAATATTGAAACTTTCCTACGGGCATGGAAGAAACTCTTCGTATGGCAGCCTTAACTTATTTAAAAATCATCACGATCATCCTCCTGCCCTTCATCTTCATCTTCCTGCCCTTATCCCACTCTAAGTGGGGTCGGCACATGTTATAAACATGCTGTCACATGATTTGGCTGCGTTTTTACGACCGGCCGCCTGCCTGACGTCAACTTACCTCTGTCGTATTTTACGACACCTCGGTAAGAAAGAGGGTGGTCTATTTTACTAAACCGGATACCACACGGTGGGTCAATTTACCTTAGTCGCCTTTTACGACACCTCGGTAAGAAATGAGGTTGGTCTATTCTACTCAGCCGGATACCACACGGCGGGTCGACTTACCTTAGTCGCCTTTTACGACACCTCGGTAAGAAAAGAGGGTGGTACTATTCTATCAAGCCGGATACCACACGGCGTTATGCCACTCTAAGTGGGGTTGGCACAACATTGTTACAACATATGTTATAACACGTTGTCACATGATTCGGCTAGGTAATTTACAACCGGTCGCCTGCCTGACATCAACTTACTTTAGTCGCCTTTTACGACACCTCAGTAAGAATGAGTGGTCTATTCTACTGAGCAGGATACCACACGGCGAATCAACTTACCTTTATCACCTTTAAACACAATACACAATGGACACTGCACATATTCACTACTACAATCTCAGCAATCGTTTTGCTCCGTAACCAAAGCATCATCAGATACCAAGACATACCAGGAGAATTACAAAAGTAATGAAATCTACTCCTGCTATATCCTGGTGGTATTTACCAGTGAGCGGCATCATGAACGCGTGGAACCGCTCCTCGTCCTCGCCCAACTCCACCATCAGCAGCCGGCCCAGCGCCGTGTAAAGCATGGTGCGACACCGCATCTTGGCCGTGTTCGCCCCCATGCCCAGGAACGGGAAGTGTTCCGCCTGGAACACCATTGGATATAAAACAGAAACCCCATGTACGTGCAATGGTTTTAGCAAACTCCTCATTACTAAGATGTAACGAACTTGTAATAAAGTTTAAGTCGTAGAAGATATGGGATACGTTGTCGCGTGAAAAATAAACGTTATATCACAATCCAGAAGTACCGAATGAACTAGCTGACTTTAGAGAAGTTACGATTGCATGGGTTCCAGGACACCATGGCTATGCAGGCAATGAAAAAGCTGATGAATTGGCGAGAAAATGAGCTAGCCAAGCATTTATAGGCCCAGAATCTTTTCTTCCAATTGCAAACACAATAATAAAAGCGCGTTATAGATAAAAGAATAGAAACTGAATCGGGTAAAAGATGGAGGAACACAACGTTTAGGCAATCAAAAGTGTTCCTCAAATCTTTCGACACAAAGAAAACAAAACAGCTAATGTCTCACAGCAGGGAAAATGGAGCAATTGTAACAGGCATTACAACTGGGCACTGCCTGTTAAACAGACACCTGTCAATAATGAGAATAACAGAAGACGCTGCGTGCCCAGAATGTGGAGAGGAAGAAACGAGTCTTCACCTTATGGCTGTAGTGCCCTATGTACTAGGTAAGATGGAAGACACTAGATAAGGATGAAATTGAAGTTGAGGACCTAATAAATATCTAATTCAGAGATATTATCAGGTTCGTAATAGCTACGGGTAGATTAGACCAGGTGACACTATCAGCTGGAAATGAGAAATCGAGTCTTATCCATCTCAAGAACAGTGAGAAATCGACTCCTATCAGTGAAAAACAAGAAAAAATGGAGTCCTATCAGATAAATAGAAGGGGAAATCGAGTCTTTTCATTTGATAAGAAGGAGAAATCTAGTTTTGCCAGTTGAAAAGAAGGAAAAATGGAGGTCTTATTCGTTGATTAGAAAAAGGGATCGAGTCTTATGAGTCGAAAAGCAGATGTCGACATTTCAGTCGACTTCTTTTCAGAAGGAGAAAAATCTTCCAGTTGTATTACTTTTAAATGAAATGTTAAAAAAACACCTCATTGATAATCTGTAACTTAATTTAAATTTTCCGTTTGATTAAGATAAGATTGACCATAAAAAGAGACTATAAGATTGACTAGTAGAGAACTCTTGAGAATGTTAATAATGCAATAAAGATTAAAAAAAGGAGAAATCTATTGAGCCGCATTAAACCTAAAGTAATGCGACTTTTATGTACAATACTTTACTAATATGACCACTCACCGTGTGGTGGGTCAGCATGAACTGCACCTCCTCGAGCTTGACCAGCTTCCTGACGCAGGAGTAGCCTCCGCTCAGCTCGCTAAGCAGCCCGAGGGTCTTCGATATGATCGGCTCGGAACCGCCCCAGTACTTCAGGTTGGTTATACTGTATAATGGGACATACTTCATATTAGGTTTTCTATGTAGATAGTAGATGATAAATAATTAACTTTTAGTAACGTGCGCTTATTGTCGCTGTCGGTAAACTAGTGGCGCTGCGAATACATGTGGCCGCATAATATAGCCATGAAAGCGTTTGACATTATATTAGTTGATACAATGTTTTTACGAACTAGCTACGAAGCTTCACAGCAGCTTAAAATAAAAATTCTAGAATTAATGGTAGTATATATATTTATTGCTCAAAAATATCCTCTATCTCCCAGTGAAAGCCCCATCAAAATCGTCGGAGAATGAACTATTAACCCTAACATTCCGCCAGAATTGTACAATTGCAATATTGTAGTAAAAAAACCAGTACATAAGGCTTTCCGTATATTTTGAGAAAATCGATCGATATATTTATGATATTATTATAATTAACTAGCAATCACCAGCGGCCCAACCCACATGGAAAAATTCAAACTGTATTATAGTCTATTGATAACCATAAAAATGGTTAGAGTGGATTAACCGAAAGCTAGACATATGCTGTCGCGGACTTTTAGAGGGGAACAAATGTAATACATGATATTTGAATAACTATTAGCGTTTACTCAGCGCACGCAAGGAAAGATTTAAATTATGCCATTTTCGTACTATTTTTTATTGCTATTCCTCTCCTATTTATCTTAGCGTGATGTTATATAGCCTTCCTCAATAAATGGACTATCTTAGAATGGAAGAATTTTCAGTAGTTCCTGTGATTAGCGCGTTCAAACAATCAAACAAACAAACTCTTCAGCTTTTTATATTAGTATAGATAGATATAGATGTAATTATTATAGTATTTGTGTCGATTGTCCGTATTTTTCCGGTTGCCAAATTTCTTTTTTACGAATTATTAATATTAAGATATATATATAAATTGAATTGGAGTCGGAGGTGTGGATCAAAATGCCTTCCTCGCTACCTTACATACCTGGACGTGGCCAACTTACATCTTCCTCATGATGACGCTAAGCAGCTGGCTCTCGTCGTTGAAGCCGAACACCTCGCTGAGCCGCCTATACACCTTGCTATTCTTCTGCACCTGCTCACCAACGTATATCTTGCGGAACGCTTCGAAGAACGACATCATAGCTAACTCCAGCTTCTCGCAGCCGCCCTGCTGGTGATTTAATTTAAGGTTCAAATTAATGGCCTCTTGATATCCCATAGCTGGATTAGGGCTGAAGATCTTTAGAGTTGGAATTTAAACCCACCACTCTGCTCAAATACAGAGGGGGTCTATAATACTCAGCTGGATACCACATGACATGACGACAAACCTAGCCTTTTTTAACACCTTGTTAAGAAATGAGGTAGTTCTATTCTAGTCAGCTGGATACCACATATTTTGCATATTCTGACATAGTAATACAATATTCTAATGAACGGCGAACGTCACGTTATTGGAGACCACCCCCCATGCCACATCTCGTAACTCCCAAACAGGCCCCCCCCTGTCTCGTCACACTTAGAATGGCCCCCCTCCTTTACCCTTGTAGGCGAACATATCTTATAAACGGCTCCAAACTAGGCATGGACCGAATCATCAATCACTTAATGATCATGATATGAAAAACTTTTCATATAGCATCATCTGCTAATGAGTTTTAGAGTTACTGCTATACTGCTATACAAAATTATGGATATTCTATGAAAAAGTAAAATTATAAATTAATACTGAGACTAATTCACTTATATTGAGCAAAAACACATGCAAAGGAAAGTGGGTTAAATAAATAAATAAATTAAAATAAAGACAAGATTTGTTTGTTCCAAAGAAGACGCTATTCCAACTTAAATTATAAGCTAGAAATATTGACCGTATTATATAGGAGTTAAGAATTACATTTGTTTGTAATAACAATTATTTCACCCAGATATTGATATTGATATAATATTGATTAGCAAAAACGCTTTCCGCTATTATATTATTCAGCTATTCGCTATAATATTATTACTTGATAAAGCGATTGCTATAACAAACAAATGTAATTCTTAAATCATATTAAATACGGTCGATATTTCTAGGTTATAGTTTCAGTTGGAATAACGTAAAAGTGCGTCATCTTCCCGAATTATCGACCGTATTATATAAGATAAAAGAATTACATTTGTTTGAAATAACAATAATTTTGCCTAGCAACATTGATTAGCAAAAACGCTATCCGCTATTATATTATTTACGTTAATGGACTAAATGACTGCTTATACGAACAAATTTAGTCTTTATGTCCTATATACTGCATACGACATAAAGAATACATTTGTTTGTATTCCAATAGCATTAGCAGCATTAGCATTTCTTATACGAACAAATGTAGTCTTTATGTCCTATACACTGCATACGACATAAGGAATACATTTGTTTGTATTCCAATAGCATTAGCAATAGCAGGTATGATCACGTGATTACAATCGATCATATCGTAGAACGAATATGATTCTTATATAGCAATCATACCCAAGCCTACTCCAAACAGCAGTTATCACGTAACTCTCAAAAAGGCTCCCCCTCCGTCTCGTCACACTCAGAATGGCCCCCCTCCTCCACCCTTGTAGGCGAACATATCTTATAAACGGCTCCATACAGCAGTTACCACGTAACTCTCAAAAAAGCTCCCCCCGTCTCGTCACACTCAGAATAACCCCTTGTACGCGAACGTATTTTATGAACGGCCCCATACAGCAGTTTTCATTTTTTTCTTGTATAAGATCGGTTAAGGACTGAATATAGCTCACAGTGGCCAGCCTGGAGTCGGTCAGGTCCATGAGCTGCAGCACCCTGCAGATCAGCTCGCCGTCCATGGCGTCGTTGTCATCGCTGGTGTTGTACGACGCGCGGCCTATTATAGCCGCACCGATGATATAAACCAGCCACGTCAGCTGACCTGAGGACCAAGCGAAACTATCATGGGTTTAGGTACTTAAATAAAAAACAAAAGTAATAATAAAATAAATTTGCTATAAAAGTTAATCTATACTAATATACACGGCCGGTGCATCTGGTGCTAACGATGCACCGGTTAGCGGAGGGGGGCTTCTCTTTCGAGGGGTCCCTACCCGGAGGAGGTGTTCTCTGGGATCAGAGCTGTCGGCGGGGATGGGGGCAATGTGTACAATAATAACCTTGTCCTTGCAATCGGCAGCGTGATGGAGCACACAGGTCGAGTCGGTGCGAGTCCGACATAAATGAAATGAAAAGAAAATGAAATGAAATGAAAAAACATTTATTCTGCAATTGATAATTGACAGAATGGGCCCACAGCTCAGCATTGCCGCATGTCATTACTAGGACTAAGGACACACGGCGCTGTTTTCAGCTGCTGCCCCAGTAACATAACAGAAATCAGTATCTAAAACAATGTAAATGTAAATAGAACTAGACACACCAAAACAAATATAAGTTAAAAAAAAAAAGAATATTAAATTCAGATAATAAATAATAAAATTACAACAAAATAATAATTAAAACGCAACAATAAAATTAAATCAGTTGCATTTTCGCGTTTAAGGTATTATATTGAATAAAACAAAAAACAAAAATAATAAAAGATAATAAAATTTTAATAGAATAGCTTTATACAACCGCTTAGGCAGTTTTTTGAAGATCCAGTAAGTGTAGCTGTGGTAGCCCATCGGTATCACCGTGCGCCTCTTTCGAGACGGTCTAGGGTTCAAACCCCGGGCAGGCACCAATGAGTTTTCTATTAAAACTTATGTGTCTAATTGATAATTGCAATTTATCAAACGCTTTTCGGTGAAAGAAAAATTTTTGAGGAAACCTGCATATCTCTAGAGAATTCTGGGGATATGTGTAACCTACCAATCCGCATTGGAGCAGCGTGGTAGGTTTTAGCTCCAATCCTTCTCCCCAAAAAAAAAACGGAGAGAAGAAGCCTATGCCCAGCAGTGGGATAGTAACAGGCCGTTACTTACTAGTAAGTGTAATTTGCATTTAATACGAAAATTAGCTAAGAGGTAAGCATAAGGGGTTATTTCCTTTTTTTAAAAAAAAAGCATTACCTTGCAGTTGCAGCACTTGCTGCGGGTTTGTCTCCACGCTGTAGCTGGCGGCGGCGCGGTCGAAATGCGCCACCAGCAGCTGGCAGGTCTTGCCGTACTCGCAGCGGCCGATCACAGACACCTGCTCCAGCTGCTGCTGCACCGTGCCCTGCTCGTCCAGCGGGTCCTCCAGCCCTTCCCTTAAAAGCATCATCCAAGATAATTTGATGCTCCTTGACATTGTCGTAGTGAATGTGTGCAGTGCTTGTGTAGTGTGGTGGTGGTATGTTGTTCGTTCCCTTAACATCATCCAAGATAAATTGGTGCTCGTTGACATTGTCGTAGTGAATGTGTGCAGCGCTTGTGTAGTGTGCTGGTGGTATGTTGTTTGTTCCCTTAACATCATCCAAGATAAATTGGCGCTCGTTGACATTGCCGTAGTGAATGTGTGCAGTTCTAGTATGCTGGTGGTTTGTTGTTTGTTTTCGTTTATTTTTTATTTTTATTTTATTTATTAAAGAAAGCTTACAGCTATTTGCAAAAATTTAAGTCTAGATTATAGTTAGCTACAAGCTAATTACAAGCTTCCACAGATAAGTAAACAAATTAACATTCAGATAACAGTAAATATTAGGTCCTTACATATGAAATTGGCGTTTTCTATGGGAGGAACGTAAAGTCGTTTTTTTTTAAATGAAATATATTTAATTAATCAAAGTATGTACCATTGCTATGTATGCACTTTTGCCATCTCATAGGTTCATTGATCCCCTTACTAAAAAAACCATTCGGGCGGAAATCAATAAAATCTTTGAAGGCGGTTTGGACTGCCCCATCGGAGTTGAATTTTTTTCCTTGCAAGTAGTTATCCAAATTGCGAAAAAAATGGTAATCTGTTGGAGCAAGATCCGGAGAGTACGGTGGATGTCTAAGACATTGTAATTGAAGCTCCTCTGATTTGGTAGCCGTCTGTTGTGCAGTGTGTGTTCTAGCGTTGTACTGAAGCAGCAGTGGCCTACAGTGATTGACCAGCCTCGGTTGTTTAGCAGCTAGCTTTTCCATCATGGTTTGCAGTTGCTGACAATAGATATCTGCCGTAATCGTCTGGCCAGATTTAAGAAAGCTGTAGTGAACGACACCGGCACTAGTCCACCAAACACTTACAAGCAACTTTTTTTTAGTCAATTTTCGCTTAGGGCAGGATTTGGCTGTTTCGCCAGGGTTCAGCTATTGCGATGAGCGCTTCCGATTATCGTAGAGGATCCACTTTTCATCACAGGTAATGATTTGATTTAAAATTCCTCCATTATTGTGCCGGTTGAGTAACGTAACGCAGCAGTCGACGTGGGTTTGTCGGTTTGCTTCACTCAATTCATGAGGTTACCCACCTTTGGATTAGAATAGTTTTATCACTAACACCGAAGCCTACAGCTAACTCGGACGTGGTTTGCGATGGATCCGCTTCCACAATAGCCTTCAATTCTTCATTATCAACTTTGGTCTCCGGCCGTCCACGAGGCTTGTTCTGCAGGTCGAAATTTCCAGAACGAAAACGTTGGAACCAAAAACGCACTGTGTTTTCTTTTGCGACACCGTCACCATACACATCATTAATCCTTCGAGCCGTTTCTGTAGCACTGGTGCCACGGTGGAACTCATACTCGTAAATAACGCGATATTTCATGTTTTCCATTTTGTAAACAGTGACACAAAGAAAAAAACAAAAGAAGAAATAACAAATGAATTAGGGGGATTGAAACACAAATGCATGAGTAAATATTAATATAAATAAATAAATAAATAAATAAATAGCTGTATGAATTTGAATTTGGAATTCCTAACCATAAAGGTAATATTGGAGATCAAAGTGGCCAGTACGACAAAACGCCAATTTCATATGTAAGGACCTAATATTACTAAACATTACAGTTAGGTACATGTAAGTAGCATTAACGTTGAAATTTTATTCTGTAAATTCTTATTGTACAGTTAATTATTTAAACGAGTTCATCGTTCCAATCGTCATCTTGGTTTCTAGGTACACCTGTTATTATAAATAAATCTATACTAATACATAAAGCTGGAGAGTATGTTTGTTTGTTTGATTGTTTGAACTCGCTAATCTCGGGAACTACTGGACCGATTTCGTAAAATTCTTTCAGTTTAAGATAGTCCAAGACTATAACATCATGCTAAGTCGAATAGGAGGGGAGCAGCAAAGCCTTTTGCGCAATATTTTTTATATTGCGCAAAAGGCAAAATTTATAGCTTTCCTTGCGTGCGCTGAATAAACGGTGCAAGTTAATAAAAAATCATATATTACAAAATCGTTACCCTCTTAAAATTCTAAATAAAATTCCGCGACAGCATTAGTCCGCGACCTCAACTCACCTTAGTCGTAAAATACGACTAAGGTGAGTTGACGTCAGGCAAGTGAGCCGTCGTAAAATACGTTGCCAAATCATATGACAACAAATTCAAATTCAAATTTAAAATATTCTTTATTCAAATAAACTTGTAAACAAGTGCTTTTGAATCGTCAACTCTACTGCTGGTTCGGAAAGCTGTTCCTACCGAGAAGAGCCAGCAAGAAACTCGGCGGTTGCTCTTTTAAAAATATAATTCTTAATACTATTTACATTCAGTCGTTACTGTCTTGTACAAGTTCAAAGAGAGCTATATCCACACATTCTTATCTTCTAAATAATCTTCAATAGTATAGTAGGCTTTCTGTATCATCCTCTTTTTAACAGTGTTTTTAAACTGCCGTAATGGCAAGTAATGTAAATGTAATGTTTATAACATATTGTGTCCCCACTTAGAGTGGGATAAGGGCATGAGGGTGGTCTACTTTACTCAGCCTGATACAACACGGCGTACCTATCCTATCCTACTAACACTATAAATGCGACAGTGTGTGAGTATGGATGTATGTTTGTTACTCTTTCACAGCGAGACAGGAGAAAAGAATAGTATTATTGTTTTGTCACCTGTTTATTTATACCGTATTTAAGCCAAGGTTCGAATAGTGTGTACGGTCATTGATCTTTATAAATCGTGTTTTATTTTAAAAAAAAACCTTAAAAAATTCCCGTAGCTAAGAAGCTTCACTGAATTAACTGTTTTAACAAATCATCAGGTAAGAAAAACCAGTCATGATTAAAATAATAGAAGTCAAACGATGATTAATCAACAATTATTATACACATATGGTAGCCGGTTTATAACCCATAATTAAATGATGCATAATACTTGTTTATTGCATCAGAATATTTTCCCATCTCTACATAGAGAATAATAGTGTGGCGGTATGCAATAAATGATGATACAAAGGGGCATACCGTACTATGAGCGCCACGGATTCCAGCCTGGAGGCCACGTAGGCCGCGGTGACGCCTGGAGCGTACACGTCCAGTAGGTGCGGTTCGGACGCCTTCACGTAAGGCACGGATGCGACCATGCGTTGCCATAGCGAGAGGAGATAGTGGACCGAGTTTGGAGCGAATTGCCACATCTGGAAAGGGCAATGTTAGGGTCAGAAAGGTCCTACAGCGAGCAATCATGACTGACAATAGGGTAATTTGATTCTTTAGTTTTGTCTTCCGGAATCACATCAAGAAAATCTCCAATATAACTATATATCTTGGTGGACTTCCACCAAGATATATAGTTATATTGGAGATTTTATTTAAATTTATTATAAATAAATAAATAAATAAATTACTTCTTTTGAACTACACATACTTTTATACCAATATCTATACTTTTCTTATATCTGTGCAAAAAAATAGTATACAGACTTGAATCGACATTTGTGATTAAATAGTTTCGGACCTTATGATGTCCATATTTATGGCCAACAAAACATCTTTAGAAGAAAATTTGGACATTTTGGGAATTCCAGAACAGGTCAGTACTTCTAAGGATATATGTAAGTATGCTGTTATATGTAAGAGAAGATGTTTATAACATGTCACCTGTAAGCTCTGTACAGTAAACTTGGCAATCAGCTCGATCAGCCGGGGGTATCCGTCCACCACCACAAGCTCGCCAAGCTGGTAGTTGGACTTCAAACGTGCGAGCAGACGGCAGAACTCGTGGTAATTCGTGGGGTCCGAAAGTCCCTGGAAATAAGAATGTGGAGTATCACAAATCACTTGGGACTAGAATAGGCTAGACATAGGCTAAAATCTATATCTATGGTCTAATTGTTTGAAATATAGCACCGTCCACACTTCTATTATCAATTCTGTTTCCAAAGAAGCTACCCCTGACAAAGCTACTCTTAACATAGAAACACCCCACCATATATACTTATTATAAAACAAATAAATGAGTTAATCTTGTATGTATATATATATATATTTTTCGAATCTCGGAAACGGCTCCAACGATTTTCCTGAAATTCAGCATGTAGGAGGTTTTGGGGGAGAAAAATTGATCTAGCTAGGTTTTATGTAAAAAAAAATATTGTTTTATCCCTATTTTTGGCCATTAAAAAACACTAACATTTATATTGAATTGAATTTTCGCCATTAACTGTCAAGTCGACGTAGCTTATTCGGTTAGCGGGCAGTCTCAAGAAATGTGAGTGCCAAGAATCGATCCCAACTAAAAAATTGTTATTTTCTTTTTTAAAAGTTTTTTTTTGTAAAAAATTACCGAGCGAAGCTCGGTCACCCAGATATTTATAAAACAAAGTCCCCAAAAGCTGTATGCCTGTATATGATTGATATTTTCAAAAACTAATTGATTTTTGTAAAAAATAATTAAAAGATAAGAAGAATAAAAAATATACTTTCAAGGCAACAAGTTTCCCAAGTATTAAAAGTTTGGTTATAAGTAGATAAATAAATAAATATACGGGACACTTACATACAGTCATCTGTCCCCAAAGTAACTTAATACTTGTGTTACGGGTAACAGACAACTGGTGAATATATACTTATAATAATTTTGAAATACATACTTAAATACAAATATACACCCAGACTTGCAAGAATCAACAAATTTTTGAATTTAAACTATCGTGAGTGGAATTCATAATTAATGTATAGAAACAGGCTATACTCACGTGTTATTTTATCAGATGAGCCCGACTAGCGATAACGCCGCGTAAAGAGCTCATGAATAAGAGCCCTGTATGGGCTTGAAACTAGTCGGGCTCATCCGATAAAATATCACGTGAGTATAGCCGGTTTCTATACATTAATCAACAAATTGTTGACAGAAACTGTTGGCTCTCGGCGGGAATCGAACCTGCGACCCGCAGATAGGGTCACAACCCACTACAAGGGACCAACGGAGCTAAATACAGGCCTCTGCCAACTGCGTTAACATGCCAGTCATAGATAGTAAGAAAAGAAAGAAAGAAAGAAAGAAAAACTTTATTTACAACATACACTATTAACAAATACGCCGAGTGGTATCCGGCTGAATAGAATAGTACCACCCTCATTTCTTACCGAGGTGTCGTAAGAGGCGACTAAGGTAAGTCGATCCGCCGTGTGGTATCCGGCTGAGTAGAATAGACCACCCTCATTTCTTACCGAGGTGTCGTAAAAGGCGACTAAGGTAAGTTGACCCGCCGTGTGGTATCCGGTTTAGTAGAATAGACGACTAAGGTAAGTTGACGTCAGGCAGGCGGCCGGTCGTAAAAACGCAGCCAAATCATGTTACAGCATGTTTTTATAACATGTTGTGCCGACCCCACTTAGAGTGGGATAAGGGCAGGAGGATATATATACACTATTAACAAATAAGGAGTATATAATTAAAAAAAAAAGTGTTACACTTATATTAAAAGTAAAAAGTAAAAACAAATAAAGGAACACGAAAACATATAAACATAAACTAAAAATATCTAAAAATAAATGGAAAATAAAGTATTAATGCCATCATTATTTGCCAATAGTGTATTGCCATGATAAACTATATTCATACCTGCGTGTCTTCCAGTATCCGCATGACACCGGCGCAGAGGCGGTTCAGGAACTTGGCACGTTCGCTATTGCTGAACAGCGAACGTCGTACCGAAGCCAGCTGCACCAGACAAGCCAGAGCCAAGCTGCCACTGGTGCTTTGAATGGTGCTGTGGTACAACTCAAAGAACAGCTCCAGAGTGCCACCAGTTTCAAGGAATGTCGAACGCCAGGAGGTTGGTATCTAATTGGAGTAATTTCAGCAACATCAGTGGAAATTACTTATTATTAATTGTAATTATGACTTTATTTAATGAAGTATATGGTATAAGTTTTATTACGCCGAGTGGTATCCGATAGACCACCCTCTTTCTTACCGAGGTGTCGTAAAATACGACAGAGGTAAGTTGACGTCAGGCAGGCGGCCGGTCGTAAAAACGCAGCCAGATCATGTGACAGCATGTTTATAACATTTTGTGCCGACCCCACTTAGAGTGGGATAAGGGCAGGAAGATGATGATGTGTAGAAAGTGTGCTAACATTTGTCAGCTAGTACCTGCACGGTGCTGAGGTCATCCGAGGACTCATCGCCAGTGGTCCCTATGAAGTCGAACGTGAGGCAATTGTGAGCCAGTCTCAGTAGAGCCGCCAGTAGCGCGTGAGACTCGCTGTTGGCCTCGTTCAGCGCCTCGCCCCGAGCCGCGCCCAGCAACGAGCAAGCCAATCGAAACATCTCGAACAGTTGGGTATCTCTGGAACATTAAATTAAAATCAATTAATCGAAGTAGCGGGATTTTTATTTTATTTTTATATCTTTCTGTCCTTATCCTACTCTGTCCTTCTGTCCTACTCTAAGTGGGGTTTTTCTCTTCCAATCAATTTTAACTTTGCCATTACAGCAGTTTAAAAACACTATTAAGGAGAGGCTGATACAGAAAGCCTACTATACTTTTGAGGATTATTTAGACGATAAAAATTTCATCGTTCGACCCTGTACAAGATAGAAACAATTAAATGTAACTAGCATTAAGAATTGTATTTTTTAAAAAAGAGCAACCGCCGAGTTTCTTGCTGGGTTTTCTCGGTAGGAACAGCTTTCCGAACCAGCAGTAGAGTTAACGATTCAAAAGCACTTGTTTACAAATTTATTTGAATAAAGAATATTTTGAATTTGAATTGAATTTGAATCATTCTGTCCTATCTTTCGTCAACTCTGGCGCCACTCCTTTCATACTTCACACAATCCAACCATCTCTTTTTAGGCCTCCCTCTTGGCAAATATCCATCCACATTCAAATTTAACACACGTTTGGTCACATGATTTTCATCCCTCCTCATTATATGTCAATACCATCTCAATCTTGCACTTTTCGTCTTTGCTATAATAGACGCAACTTTCAGACTTCCCCATATATTTATTTATTTCGTGTTAATTACAAAAATATTGCGTAACCCAAAGTTTACAAGATGTTATTAAAAAGAAAGCTATAATTTGGCCATTGAAATGGGAGAACATCTGACTCCTAACTAAGAAACTTGTGTGTTAGGATTATCATCAATTCTGCAGACTTGTTTATTTCGCCATACATTGTTAAGCAATATAGATGCACTGAATTACCACAATATGAAAGAAAAAAACCAAGATGCAAATCATAACAAATATTTTAACTTCATTTCTATTCTTGGGGATGGTTTGTTGTTTAATTTCTTTATTGTACAAAAGTATAACAAAAACATACATATACATACATACAGAAACGCCGTGTGGTACCACCCTCATTTCTTACCGAGGTGTCGTAAAAGGCGACTAAGGTAAGTCGAGTTAGAATGGGATAAGGGCAGGGGGATGATGTTGATTATAAAAACGATACCGAATCCCATAAACGATATTAGAACTTTCTAAAGCCGTAAAGAAATTGGTATTATCAATAGCTCGTCTCAAAAATAAGATGCTATACGCAAACTCACCTGAACGAAGACACTATCTTCCTGTGCTTGTTGATGGACCTGCTGGCGTCAGCATCCGACACCTGGTTCACCTCCATTATCAGCTGGGAGAGCAGCTGCACGCCGATCGTGCACATCTCCGCTGGACCCTGGAAGTGGGGAGATATATGTGGCAATGGAACATAAGATGTAAGAGTGGAATGGAATGCATGCAATAATGTGAAGGAGTAAGCGAGATGGTATGACAGGAGGAAGGGGGAAGGAAGGAGGAATGACGGAGGACGGTTGGTAGTCTGGAATAGCGGTGGAGTTAAAATAAGGAAGAGTTTGCTGGAGCCCGATAGTCCCAGTTACCACATATAATATAATGATAGGAGATAGAGGAAAGAGTGGAATGGAATTCATGTGAGGGAATGAGCGAGATGGTTAGAAAGGAGGGAGCGGGAAGGAAGGAGGAATGACTGAGGACGGTTGGAAGTTTGGGATAGCGGTGGAGTTAAAATAAAGAAGTGTTTGCTTGACTCCGAATGTCCCAGTTACCACATGCACTATACTGATACGAGAGAGAGAAAAGAGTGGAACGGAATGCATATCAGGAAGTGAGTGAGATGGTATGACACGAGGTAGGGGGGAAGAAAAGAGGAACGACGGAGGACAGTTGGTAAGTATGGGATCTATCTATCTAATATCAGGGACGCCAGGACGGATGATCAGCTCCTTTTCCGGACTATTCCACCCATTTTGCCATGTTAGGAAAAAGGTTTCACTGCTATCCCGAAAGTGTCACCTGCTTTAAGCAACAGGTTGCTTTTAAATACATGATAATATCCCTGAAGGAGATATTTATTAGGACCACAACTTAAATTTCATAGTTATCTAGTATCTCCCATCTTACCATTGTGTACATTGGGCACTCAGCCATAGTGTAAAATAGTGGTGGAGTCAAATAAAGGATTAAATTAAAGAAGTGTTAGCTTGAACGCGATAGTCCCAGTTAGCATAGTATAATGATAGGAGAAAGAGTTAAAAGTAACATGCCTCCCTTTTCCACTCTCTCCTTCCCGACCCATTTCTTCGGTCTTTCTCCTACCGTTATCTCATTTTAAGTGCGGTCGGCACAACATGTTTTTCTCTTCCATTCTGTCCTATCATTTGTCAACTCTACTCCTTTTAAATACATGTCGTACTTCACACAATCCAACCATCTCTTTTTCGGCCTCTCTCTAGTGACATATCCATCCACATTCATATTTAACACTCCAGTATCCAGAAGTGGGATACAGGCCGTTACTTTACTTTTAAATATTTACTAGCTGTGCCAGCGGCATCTCCCGTGTGGAAATCAGTGTGCCACAAAATTCCCAAATTGAAATTTTGTACAAAAATAGTTATTGTGAGTTAACCATAAGAGATAGAGACATGCTGTGGCAGACTATTTTATAGTATTTTTGTAGATCTACAATTCTCTAGTAGCTTACTTTAGTGTATCTCTGATGGTTTACGCGGCACACGCGAGAAAAGCTCTTAGCAGGCGAGTTTTTAACGACTGCGCGATCCCTTTAACACAATGTACATAAATCATAATATTAAACCTTCCGGAACACCAGGCTGAGTAGAATAGACCATCTTCATTTCTTACGGAGACGTCGTAAAATGCGACTAAGGTAAGTTAATACACCGTGTGGTATCCGGTTTAGTAAAACTGACCCTCTTTCTTACCGAGGTGTCGTAAAATACGACTAAGGTGAGTTGACGTCCGGCCGATCGTAAAAAAGCAGCCAAATCATATTACAGCATGTTTATAACATGTTGTGCCGACCCCACTTAGAGTGGGATAAGGGCAGGACGATGATGTTGCAAGTTTACACAGTGACCAAATATAATGTTATACAATATCTGTGGCCTGAGTCGCTCGGTAGGTGCATAGCATATTGCAACTAGGGATATCACACGGAGTAGAAAAATCGATTAAAAAATCGTTTTTTTAATTACCCCACTTAGAGGGATAAGGGTAGGAAGATGTGAACCTTCCTGAAGAATTGCACTATATCTTAATGAAGATCGTACAAAAATCCGTTGAGTAGATTTTGATAAAATCGATAACATACAGACAGATAACTTTTGGGGACTTCTGTTTTATAATATGATTACATGTCAAACAAGCCTCACCTGTAAGAAACTAGCGACGTCGTTCATCACATTGTTGAACACGGACTCCTCTTTGACCGTGTCGAACCAGCCCAGCTTCGTGATGCGAGCGAACAGCGACACCAGCGCCTGTTCAATTAAACCATGAACCATTTATAGAAAAGACGAGAAGATAGAGAAGAGATAGAGAAAGAGATTGAGATTTTTTAACTGGCCCGTTGGAGCAGTGGGTAGTGACCCTGCCTTCAGCTCCGCGGGTCGCGGGTTCGATTCCCGCCGAGGGCCAACATTTTCTATAAATGAATTTGTTGGTCTTTAAGCCTGGGTTTATATTTGTATTCAAGTATGTATGTATTTTATGTGGAATAAATATATTTTCATTTCATTTTCATTTCATATTTAACAATTATATAAGTATATATTCACCAGTTGTCTGTCACACATAACACAAGTATTAAGTTACTTACTTTGGGGACGGACGACCGTGTGTGTAAGTGTCCCATATATTTATATTTATAAAAAAAAAGATGGTATGGACATGTAATGAGGAGGGATGAAAGTCATGTGACCAAACGAGAGTTAAATTTGAATGGATACGTGCCTAGAGGGAGGCCTAAAAAGAGATGGATGGATTGTGTGAAGTACAACATGCATATAAATGAAGTGGCGCCAGAGTTGACGAATGGTAGGACAGAATGGAAGAGAAAATAGTTGTGCCGACCCTTAGAGTGGGATAAGGACAGGAAGATATAAATATTTAAGATCCCACGTCTTAGAAGGTTAAATTAGCCGTGTGGTATCCGGCTAAGTAGAATAGACCACTTTTATTTCTCACCGAGCTGTCGTTAAATACGAATAAGATAAGTTAACGCCAGGCAGGCAGCCGGTCGTAAAATACCTAACCAAATCATCAAATCACAGCTAGGATATCAAAGTGGTCTATTATACTCAGCCGTATACCCTGCTCTGACGGTATTTTAACACTTGTGTTGATGAAAAAAGCTTGTTCATAAATGATGTTACCTGCACAACAAAACCGGCCAGCTTGGGACGCGTCGCCAAATAGTTGAGAACATAGTTCCGTATGTCCAAACGCTGCTGCACTGTGAAACTAGTACTCGACCTACAAATATATATAGATTGGAGTTTTTGGCACACTTTATACCTTCACTAGCCCTTCACTTAGCAGCTTCGCCCGCATGGAAATCAGTGTGTAACAATTTTTTCCCAAAATGAAATTATGAACATCTAGTTACCGTGGTACTAGTTAGCGCACGCAAGGAAAGCGTTAAATTTTGCGACAGCATATGTCTTTTACAGGAAAAAACCCCTTATGGTTACCGCCGCCCGACGGGGACAGGCGGCGGTTATATCGGACTCGCACCGACCAAAACGACCTGTGTGCTCCACGCACACAGCTGCCGATGGCAAGGACAGGTTGTACACATTGCCCCCATTCCCGCCGATAGCTCTGATCCCAGAGAACACCTCCTCCGGGTAGGGACCCCTCGAAAGAGAAGCCCCTCCTCCCTAACCAGTGCATCGGGAGCACCAGATGCACCGACCGCCTCAGGGACCTGTAAGCTAGACGTCCGATATACCCTGTTCGGAACGTCCAAAGGTCCCCTGACAGGGCGGCAGACGATGGGCTTAGGCAAGGCTACCACCTGGACTCGCCAGCAGTAGATTGGATCCAGAACAAAAGTTCCCGGAACCGCTCCACCGCTCCCCTCCGCAGAGCAGAAGAAGACAACCGCTGCCCGCGATGGCTCCCTACCCACCGTGTTTGCGACAGCATATGTCTAGCTTTTAAGGGTGACCCACTTTTACCATTTGTTATGGTTATCAAAAGACTATATAACGATTTTAGTCTTTCTACGCGGGCGGAACCGCTGGCGATTGCAGAGAGCAGGGTCGTCTCGCTTACTCCCCGGGTGGAGGGTAGGCAGGGGGTACGGGCTTCGAGGCGTACCTCTTTGCCCAGGCAATTCCTCGCGGGCACTTAAGCCAGGTATGTGATTCGGCCGTAGCCCGAGGTCATCTAGGTGGCCTAAGGGAGTCTGTATTTAGGCCGTGGCCCAGGTCACCTAGGCGACCTAAGGGATGTCTGGTTCGGTAGGAAAGTCTGGAAATGGTAGCTCCTAGACCTCAAATTGCTGGCTATAGCTAATCATAAATAAAAAATATAACAAGTCCACCGATAGATGGCATTACCAGTTACATATTTACCTGCTAATAAGTTTCGATAGAGTGGTGGCTGCCAAAAGTTGCGAATAACTGGAGTCGGACCTCTCCAATAGAGCCTGGCATTTGCTCAGTGTGTCTGGGGATTCCTGTAACCGAGAGACCAGCTTTAGAAGGCATTTTAAAATGTTTCTTGTATCACTTTAATCGTGTATTTAATCGTATGGCACTATGTCAGAATCACTAAATAGTATAAAACAAAGTCGCTTTCTGTGTCTGCCCCTATGTCCCTATAGCCTATGTATGCTTTAATCTTTTAAAACTATGCAGTACATTTTGATGCGGTTTTTTTAATAGATAGAGTGATCAAAGACGAGGGGTGTATGTGTACCTATAATAACATTCAATACGGAGTAGAGAAATATTGTAATTTGTGAGGTTTTTAATGCGACGTCGTTAATAATTACATTTTTTTCCGCTTCCATCGCAAACGCAGGCTGAACCCTACGAGATTTATCAAAATAATGTACTAAGTATTTGTGCACCTTGAAAAGGTCTATAGAAAACTCCGCGATGGTATATGTCTATCTTTTATGGAAAACCTACAGTAACATTTATTGTCATTTTCTTTTTACGAAATCCAACGATTTTTCTAAAATTCAGCATGCAGGAGGTTTTAGGGGACAAAAATCGATCTAGCTAGGTTTTACTAAAAAAAAAAAAAAATTTATCCCTGTTTTTGGCATTAAAAAAAGCATTGGCACTGATTTTCAGTGACATCCTACCGTTTCTGGACAACAATGAAAAGCAGATGAGAATATAAAATACGATCATCATCTTCCTGCCCTTATCCCACTCTAAGTGGAGTCGGCACAACATGTTATAAACATGCTGTCACATGATTTGGCTGCGTTTTTACGATCGGCCGCCTGCCTGATGTCAACTGACCGCAGTCGTATTTTACCTCGGTAAGAAAGAGGGTGGTCTATTCTACTAAACCGGAAACCACACGGTGGGTCAACTTACCTTAGTCGCCTTTTACGACACCTCGGTAAGAAATTAGGTTGGTTTATTCTACTAAACCGGATACCACAAGGTGGGTCAACTTACCTTAATCGCCTTTTACGACACCTCGGGAAGAAAGAGGGTGGTCTATTCTACTAAACCAGATACCACACGGTGGGTCAACTTACCTTAGTCGCCTTTTACGACACCTCGGTAAGAAATTAGGTTGGTCTATTCTATTAAACCGGATACCACACGGTGGGTCAACTTACCTTAGTCGTCTTTTTACGACACCTCGGTAAGAAATGAGAGTGGTACTATTCTATTCAGCCGGATACCACACGGCGTAACTATTTATATCAAATTCAAAATATTCTTTATTCAAATAAACTTGTAAACAAGTGCTTTTGAATCAACTCTACTGCTGGTTCGGAATGCTGTTCCTACCGAGAAGAGCCAGCAAGAAACTCGGCGGTTGCTCTATCTTGTACAGGGTCGAGCAATATCTATATCCACGATATATATATTCTACTATAATATATTCTATTAAAAAGAAGTAAATGAGACGTGCTTATAATTATTTATTTATATAAATGGAAGCTAATATAACACTATATTATAACACCATATTATATAACACTGATGTATTACCTGGAATCTCACGACAGCTATCTCGGCCTGGTCTCGAATAGAAGGGTCTTGAGACTCATAGAGCTGCTTACATAGGAGCTCTATTTGAATCACCTCCTGAAATATAATGTATGGTAGTAAGTAAAAAAAGTACTGCTGAGTATGGGCCTCAATCCTCCCTAGAAAAAGGAATGGAAACAGAATCGAACAAAAGATGGAGAAACACAGTGCTCAGACAAGCAAAGTTGTTTCTCAAATCGTTGATACAAAGAAGTCTAAACAGCTGATGTCTCAGAGCAGGGAAAATGTAGCAGTTGTAACAGGTATTACAACTGGGCACTGCCTGTTAATCAGACACCTGTCAATAATGAGCATAACAGAAGATGCTGCGTGCCCAGAGCGTAAAGAGGAAGAAACGAGTCTTCACCTTATGGCTGAGTGCCCTATGTACTCGCTGGTAAGATGGAAGATACTAGGTAAGGATGAAATTGAAGTTGAGGATCTGAGAAATATCCCCTTCAGGGATATTATCAGGTTTGTAAAAGTGACGGATAGATTAGAGCAGGTGACACTGTGTCGGGACAGCAGTGAAACCCTCGTCCCAACATGGGGAAATGGGTGGAATAGTCCGGAATAGGAGCTGACCACCCGCCTTGCACCGACAAACGTCTCCGAAATTAGTTAGACAGATGGATGAGCCTCTTTGTTTTAAGCGTGAAGAGCCTAAACCCACCACGCTGTTTCAATGCGGATCGGTACGTCACACATATCCCCAGAATTCATTAGATAGCCTCGCAGTCGCACTGGGTTAACGCACCTTTTATTGAATAAAGTATTAAAGTGACCTAATTCAAAATAAGGGTTAATGAGTTAAGATACATTGGAACCCTTATTTCACTACTATTAAAAAGAAGTTTTTCGTTCTTTACTAAGTTATGGGCATCTTCTCTTCTAAGTTATGTGTCTCTTCTCTTCTAAGTTATGGGTCTCTTCTCTTCTAAGTTATGGGTATCTTCTCTTCTAAGTTATGGGTCTCTTCTCTTCTAAGTTATGGGTATCTTCTCTTCTAAGTTATGGGTCTGTTCTCTTCTAAGTTATGGGTCCCTTTAAAACTCGTGAGTTTTCGGTTGAGGCGCTATGCTATACTTTATTGCAATTTGCCAAAAAAACAACTTTTTGAATTAGGTTACTTTAATACACTTGCGATATGCATGTAAGACTTCTTTGAACTCAATTTGGCCAACTTTGAAGGGACATATTTAATTAAACTTTGAACTTAACAATAAAAATTGTATTTGATAAATTTGTCTAATTTCTTTTCTATCTGATATTTTTTATTTACAAAATTCTAAAGTTGAATCACCTCCGAAAGTAATGACATAATAATCTAACTATTGTATTTAAAATACAAATAAATAAATTAAAATTAGTAAAAAAAAATGAAATACATTCCAATAGACCTATAAATGTTAAGTAAACGAGTCAAGTTAGAAAAGCTTTTGATAAAATTTCATATCACTGTTAAACTTTTAGGAGTTTGTCATTCAAAAGTAATAATAAAATTATTTTGCTATAATCCGCGATGAAGTAAAATAGAAAATATATATAATGCTAAATGTAGAGTGGACAATCGGTTATCATACCTGATACATCCAGGATTTGCGATTTTGGTCGTGGAGTCTATCTCCTGACGATGCTTCGGTTGCGGGGTGAAACGATTGTTGAGTTTGTGATAGTGAACGTATATAGTGCTTGTGTATCATGGTGGCGGTGGTGGAGGTTTGTGCATGTGTTTTTACGACTCCTGCATGTATCAGGTATGATAACCGATTGTCCACTCTACATTTAGCATTATATATATTTTCTATTTTACTTCATCGCGGATTATAGCAAAATAATTTTATTATTACTTTTGTATTATGGATCTCCGCAAAGTAACGCCTAATTGTATAAAGGAGTTTGTCACCTTGAGCCAATCCTGGCAGTGACATCAGGTCATGCTTATCATAAACATGCATTGTGATTTGGACTGGACCAACATGTAAAATTACAAGTCAATTGGACACTGGTAAATAGGTCAAATTAACTTTGCAAGATTACACCTTCAAATATGATCGTATATAAACTCTACTATCGTTTCGCCCCGAATTTGAAGCATCCTGATGATACTTCGGTTAGGCTCCACGACAAAATCGTAATGCGATTACGATCGTAGAGATTGTGGTAGTGAGTGTGTGTAGTGCTTGTGTGGAGTGCTGGTAATGGCGTCGTTTTGTGATACGTTTGGTGACTTTTCCTACAAGTATAAGGTATGTAAATGTTGCCTGCTCCATACGCTTGGCATTACATAGGTTCTCTTAAAAAACGCGGCAAAATAGTTCTATTGTAAAAAAAACTCCTGCTCTTATCCCATTTTAAGTGGGTTCGGCACATGTTATAAACATGCTGTCACATGATCTGGCCGCGTTTTTACGACCGACTGCCTGCCTGACGTTAATTTACCTTAGTCGTATTTTACGACAGCTCTGTAAGAAAGAGGGTGGTCTATTTTACTAAAATGAATACCACACGGTGGGTCAACTTACCTTACTCGCCTTTTACGACACTTCGGTAAGAAATGAGGGTGGTACTATTCTATTCAGCCGGATGCCAAACGACGTCAAAATAGTTCTATTGTAATTTCTGGAACTCCGCAAAGTAACGTCTGCTTGTATAAATCGAAGACATTGTTTTCCTAACAATAGTTGCCATTGGGATTTCCCGTTTTGGGAATACCATTTGTCACAAATCTCTATCAAGATGCCGAATATATTGTCTATCAATGCATGAATCATTTTCACTATAATTTCCGCATAACAAAAACACAACCAAATAAAGCTGTGGTTATTTAATTTTAACCGCTTTTCAAAGTTATAGTAAACTCTGATTATATTATCATTCACTGCTGCAACCAGAATAGCCAAGAGATTATTTTTGTAGAATATCTCACCACAGAACTTAAAAGTTTGTACCACAATAATGTGGCCAACATGAAATATATTTAAGACATTGGTAATTCGTTCAAAAACCGTAAATCCTACAAAGTCACACATAAAGAAATCAGAGATGAACCCAATCTTACTCTCATATTCCTTTTTTGAATGTTTTTTTTTTATGACTGACCTCCCAAGGTAGAGATGCTATATGCAGCACTGTTTATGAAATCAAATTATAATAATGTTTATTCAAGTAAGCTTTTCCAAAGAAAACAAAACAGCTAATGTCACATAGCGAAGAAAATGTTGCTATGATAGCAGGTATAATTACTGGGCACTGCCTGTTAATCAAACACCTATCAATAATGAGAATAAAGGAAGATTTAGCGTGCCTAAAGTGTGAGGAGGAAACAATTTCTCACTTTATAGCCGAGTGCCCCATGTACTCCCTGGTAAGATGGCAGACACTATGTAAGGATGAAATTTTAGTTGAAGACCTATCTATCTATCTAATTTGAGGGACGCCTGTCGGTGCAGGGCGGGTGGTCAGCTCCTATTCCGGACTATTCCACCCATTTCCCCACGTGGGGTTAGGTTAGGTTTGGTAAGGTTATCTTTCTAATCTACCTGTAGCTCTTACGAACCTGATAATATCCCTGAAGTAGATATTTGTCAGATCCTCAACTTCAATTTCATCCTTACCTAATATCTCCCATCTTACCAGTAAGGACATAGGGCACTCAGCCATAAGGTGAAGACTCGTTTCTTCTAGTTGAGGACCTAACAAATATCCCCTTCATGGATATTATCAGGTTTAATATAGCGAGTTGTTAATTTATTTATTTGTTTACCCTTGTTAAAGTGTGTTGGTAGGTTAAAACAGGTGATACTGTCCGGCAGCAATGAAACTCATGATTAATAAATAGGTGGAATAGTTCAATACAGCAGTACTACCCGTCCTACACTAGCAGGCATCCCCATACCTAGATAGATTTATTATTTAAAATTATAATATTCAAAAACATGACATGACAATAGAATATATCATAAGCTAATACATTTTTTTTCATAGTATTTGCTGACATTCCTAGGAAACAATAAATACACATTTCACTTTTTAGCTTAAAGTATATCATTTCTCAATCTAAAATTGTTAGCAATCATTCCAGAAATAGACGAAATGTTAATTAATTTAGCAATTATTTGTATTGTATCAAATAATCTTTAATCAAATAATCTTTCAAGCACTTTTGAATCGTCAAGTATCAATATGATTAATGAAGCTACAACTAATTCTGAATGTTGCTCTTAACGAGAAGAACCAGAAAGAAATTCAGTGGTCAATCTTTTAAACATTTTCAATTTTACATTATTAAACATCTGGTATGAAGCTGAAAGGATTTTCAAATCCAGGCTTTTTTATCATCCAAATAATCTTCAATTTTGTAATATGCTTTATGTATAAGTACATCTCTTATACTTAACTCAAACATTCTGTAGACTGGTATAGTATGGATTGCAGAATTTTATTATAGCAGCAAACACCAAGACCATTGAAAGAGCTGCTAACTCTGCTAAGTCTCAGGTATCACAAGCTTTTTGTGACCTCTCATATATGATATACATCGAATTAGGTCTTGTAGATACGGATATTTTATCCTCTTGGATCACAGTTATTCAATCTCAACCTGATGTAATACTTGTGAAATATATTCGATTTAGAACTAAATTTATTCTGTCCTTAATCTTAAATACTATTTAAGGTTATCCCATCGAGTTTCTCCTGACCCATTTATCAAATCTATAGATAATTTCCGCATAAAGAGTATTTCAAACATATTTGAACTACAATATTTATTTAAGTTATATGTAATAGATAAATTAAAAATAATTACACAATAAATTCCGTAATTAAAATACGAAATTTGGCACTAGCTTAGAATTGCACATAATAGAAAGCACAAAATTAGGTGGTGTTTACCAATACACTTCGCCTATTCATTTTCAAGGGTATGCATTGTCAATACATATCTAACCCAAAATGCCGGCAAATAAATACGTTTGTTGTAATTACAAATAATTATAAACACAAATATTGACTTTTAACTAAACGTTAAATAGTTGTTTTATAAAAAAAACATCTAAATTCATTATAATACGCCGTGCGAAGATCACAAAAACAAATGAAGATTTTATACAATTTTATGGGGTTACGCGTAAAAGTCGTTATGCAGACTTAATTTAAGATATATAAATTTGTGCGGTAGGGAATATGAGAGTATAATTATGTTAAAACCAGTAAATAATCGTAATATTTTGATTCTCACCTGTTCTTCGGCCATCTTTGTTATTTTCACGCATTTGAAGTGACGTTTTGTTGTAGTACCAAAAATTTCAGGACCCAATAGATAAGGGTATGTTTACACTAACCGATATTATAGATTGTGAATACAGACAAAACATGGATGTATATAATTGAAGTTACGATCCTAGTCCCTGAATGGATATTGCAAAGTTATTTAATTGTGTATAATCCATTATAGCTGTACCCACTAAACTTCTGATTTAACCTAATAATATTAAACTAATATTATAATTTAAACTTATATTAGTAGGTGGGTATCACTTTTGTAATTTTGTAATAATCGCCTAGTGGCTATTCACTGTAAAAAATCCTAAAACTATTTATATTTCATTAATTTATACTTGAACGTAATTCAGTTAATCTAAAGGCAGGTACATAGCATCTATAACCAATTTATTACGAACAATTTAAACCAAAACAAAAAATCAAATACTGGCCGATTTTAATCTTAAATATTAACTTGAACTGCTGTCAATAAGATAGAAGAAAAGCGAAAATATTAAATTGAAAAGAAATTGCTAAATTTAAACGTGTAATGTAGAATTTTAAGCGAATAATAAAATATGTTGCGAATAAAATTGTCTAAATTAAAACAGGTCTGCGCTACTGCATTATTGCCTCGGATTTTCAATGAAACTAAATTTTTAAAGAAGAAAATTGATAAATGCAAGTATTGAGTTTTTATTAATATTTTTAATACATTTTTATCAATTTTGACAAGTTTATCATATAGGCTGCTTGTTATATGCAGCGGCTCTTAACCCAAGAAAGGTCGCGTATTCACCTAGTGTAAATATTACAACTGTGTTCACTAGTAGCGCTGTAATACAAAATATATACATGGTTTCTACCACATAACAAGAAACCCATTAAAATTTTACTTCTTCACACTTCTATAACTTGAAATTACTGTATTATGTGCATCTAGTTTTGGGACCTTTAAAATTTTAGTGGCAATTATATAACTTTACACGCCCACCATAGTAATTGATGCTTTGTTTAATTTCCTCTCAAAAAGAAGTCAACAAGCAATGGAATTCCAGCAATGGAACAGTTAAACAAGTCGTACCTGTTTTAACCATGATAATTTATTTCATGTGTAGTTATATTAACCGGGTTGCTTACGATAAAATTGCAGTTAGGCTATGCTTTATTTTAAGAAATATATTGGACACTTACACATACAATTTAGTACTTGTGTTATGTGTGTTAGACGACTTATATAAATATATAATTTAAAACTCGTTCTCAAATACAAATACACACCCACGCTTAAAGAACCAACAGATTGTTTATAGAAAATGTTGTCCCTCAGCCGAATCGAACCCGCGACCCACGGAACTGCAGGCACGGTCATTGTCAACTGCACCAAAGGGTCAACCAATATCTAATAATAGTTTATTAAGCACAGTCAAGAGGTAGAAGTTTTATTATTTATGTAACGCAGTGGATATACTCTTTATTGTACATAAAGTATTGTCTTTAAATGCCGAACAATAAAGAATAAGATCAATAAGTACACGATTAATATTATTTACACATACATTCTTTACGACCTCAGGTTCTGTGGAATATTTGGGGAAGATTAGAAAAAGTACCGATTCGGGATCTAAAGATGAAGAGTACGAAAAACAGATGCGTATTATCGAGAAAGGCTTTCCTGAAAAGGCCACTGTAATAGATATGAAACATTATAATAATGAAACAAAAGAATTATCAAAAGAACAGCACATCGAGAGTGATATAAAAGATAGACAAAATACGTTGATGACGAAAGGATTTGAATATGAAAAAATTGAAGACTTAACAAATACCGAAAAGTTCATACAAGATGGTTACTTAGAATCTACTACGGCGAAGATAGAGGAGGAAAAATTAACACAAAAAATTGACCACATCGACGAAACACCACATGTAGAGGCTGGCGTAGGTAAAATAGAGGGATTTAATGTTACTCCCAGAGTGTTAGGGCATGATAAAAATATATTAGATGGAAGTGCAGTTAAGTATACTGTCGCTATTGAACAAGAAGATCAAGTAAACGTAGATGAATTAGCAAAACGATGTCTTAACTCACCAGCTGGCGATATTGATAATATTTTGCTCAACGAATTGAAGAACATTTCGCGGAAACATTCTCATAAGATGAAAGTAAATATCCCCACTAATGATTCAGTCCAAAAGTATTTTAGTCAGGCAATTGAAAATTCAACAGAAAATAACTTGGTATCAGACATTTTTGATTCAAATCCTAAACAAGCTTCTGATAAAGACGAAAAAGGTATTAAAAATGAAAAGGTGATAGAGCGATTTCAACCTTTTCAATTAGATACAATCCCTGTTTTTCCAATTGATGTTAACGGAATGCGTCATAATCAAAATGAATTAACTACGGAATACTCACCAGTGGGCAATAATCTTTTACTTGACATCCCAGCTGTTTTGGAACCTTACGATATGCAAGCTATTCCTTTCTATGAGTATGTCAGTAAAGAGAATATTATACTTCAGGAAATCCCTAGTATAGAGGAACCCACAGCAGAAACGATACAAGAAACTGATATTAAAACTCCAATGAACGAAGAAGTTATACTTCAAAGGAATTTAGATGAACAAGAATCTATAAAAGACAGAGAGGATAAAGAATTGGAAGACACGGAATCAGCGGATATAAATCCTATGATTACTAAGACCATCGAGCCATCAGTTAACGCAATTGAAACACAAAAATTGAGTGACGCAGATGTAACAAAATTACTTGAATATAAAAATGTTATATCTACTAGTTTAGATGTACCTGAGAGGAGTTATATTGCTTCAGACAAAATTTCACCATCTCAAATAGACAAAACGTGTGTATTAACATCTACAACAGACGAACCCCCAAACCTTGATAGTTCTTTTCAAAATGATACATCAAACTCTGCAATCTCTAATGCATATCCAGCTACTAATACCAGACGCTCTCTTGAACTCCCAATAAATACTGCGATATCTGCAAATCAAAAGCCGGAAGAATATTTTGAATTGCCCAAAGATAATTTTCAATCTATAGAGGAATCATCGAATAACGAACCTAAGCCTATAGTTAATGATTCCAGAGTTACTAATTTAACTTTTACTGATATCCTGTATAGTAATATCAAGGTTTCCGGTACCGAAAATGTAGATGACACTTTTACCGATACTATAGTCAGTGCTCCTAAGGTTTTTGATACCAGAAATCCCGAGAATAAAGATACAAATAGTATTAATTTTGATAAAGCCTATTCTGCAATGCCTGATTTTTTAGACACTGAAGAGGGTAACAGAGAAAGGGTGAATTCTGTTATTGAAAATTTAAGCCGTTGTGATTATATTGATGGCCCTATAACACATCTTCTATTTCAACCACAATTAAAACAGCAGGAGGATTTAGAAACTGAACCGCCATGCACCACCAAAAATGATACGGCACTATGTTCAGAAGACACGATTCCGCTATCAATGCTGTTAAAACAAGTACGAGAACGGAATCGTGTAGAATTCAACAGAGGCGTATTTCTTAAATCAGGACCTAAGCCTGAAGAGGCAAAAAAGGTTACATGTGTGCCGCCGCTAGACAGAAGTAAACCAAAAACCAACCTTAGTCCAAATCCTTGTCAACCTAAGCCCAAACCGCCTTGCAAGCCCGAATGCCCACAACCATGTCCCCCGAAGAAGGATCCCTGTGCCAAATTTACTCCATTCTTTTTAGATACGATAAATAAATCTGATGCGTCTCTCGATAGATCATTCTCGCAAATATATAGTCTGATGTATACTTACTTTGCTTATTTATCTTTCAAAAAGCAAGTGACAATCAATAAACTCAAGGAGATGATCCAGTTTTTGGAGTTCCTCAGTATAAAGCGCAATATTAAAGCCAATCCGGACGATGTAGTTTGCGCAAGAAACTTCGACCCTTGGGTGCCAATACCGTCTTGGCCAATACCTAAAGTGGAAAAGAATAGGCCTGTTGTATGCCCAAAGGACGGCTGTAAGCTTCCAGTCAGACAAATTCCATCCAACACAGATAAACCATGTGTTGGAATGCCAAAAAAAATATCTCCATCGAAAATATTTTTCACCCCGTTTGCGTTTGACGGTAATAACGGTAGTTTTTGAACAAAGTCAGTGTTAAATTTTGATATAATTTTATTTTCGTTCAATTAAAGTATGAAATATATACTTCTTTGGTTTTCTCTTATAACTTTGGTTTACTAAAGCCGCTAATGAACTTTTCTATCAACTCGTTGCCTAATTGATATTTTCAATTTATCACACGCTTTTCGGTGAAATGAAACATTGTTAAGAAACCTGCATATATCTGGAAAATTTCTGGGATACGTGTAAGCTACCAATTTTAAATCAGTGTAAGCGAAAGCATAACGGTAGATTGACCTATGACCAATGAAATTGATGATAAAATTTATGAATGATAAAATTTTCGGCACAAAAATATGTAATATTTTAAATTAAAAATATTGCAAAAACAAACTATTTATTTAACATTGAACATGCATATATTTATTTATATACTCTTAGCGAGAGCTTGCGACTTTGCGATTACGTCCTCAATGGTGCCAACCATGTAGAACGCAGCTTCCGGAATGTGATCCAGTTCACCGTTCAAAATCTGGGAAACGAGAACCTTATATAATACTAGCGGCCTGCCCTTGCTTCGCACGGGTATAAAATATATATCCCATGTCAGTCAGTGTAAAAAAAAATGATTAAAATCGATCCAGTAGTTTTGATTTATTCATTACTGCCCGTGGCCCGCAAGCGTTAAATTTGGAGAAAAACAATTTCCTCTCCCGATACCAAGACGATTTCCTGTTATCTTTGGAATATCTAAACTCATATAGTACATTTTTACTTATTTACTTTTACATTTTACCTATGTATTTTATTTTTACAATTAATTACAGAATGTCTTTAAACAAACTCTAAAAGATTCGAAGTGCTATAGGGTGAAGCGCGGCGTCGTCACGGCATTTTAAATCTGTAATTCCTCCGAAAATGTTCACTTAAATTGCATGCTGTAAACGGCCATATCGATCTATATTAAATCAACAATTTATTTAAGGTACTCAATTGGATAAGGATTAATGCTGTATTGTATAAAAATTGCTTTGAACATAAGGTATCATTTTTCGTAAAAAGTAAATGAAAAAAACTGCTATTGTGGGTTATCCATAAGAGATAGATATATACCATCGCGGACTTTTCTGTAGACCTTGTCAAGGTGTACAAATACTTAGTACATCATTTTGATAAATCTCGTAGGGTTTAGCCTGCGTTTGCAATGTAAGCGGAAAAAAATGTAATTATTTACAGAAACCTCAAAAATTACAGTATTTCTCTACTTCGTATTGAATGTTATTATACGTACAAACCTTCCTCTGGAATCACTCTATCTATTAAAAAAAACCGCATCAAAATCGGTTGCGTAGTTTTAAAGTTTTATGCGTACATACGGAAATATGGACTTTGTTTTATAATATGTAGTGATATACATTCTTGATGATGTTTCCTTCGCACAAACTTGCGTGTAATCCCCTCAATTACCTTAGGAATAGGTAAGAAAAAAATTTAAAAGAACCAGTACATATTTAAGGGCATTTGAATAATTAAGTTACCGCGAACCAAAATCGCGGGTACAGCTCGTTAAATCTATTGTGTTACAAATACAACCTGCTTCAAATTAGGTCAATAATAAACAATACTGTCGCAGTCGCACTTTTCGGTAAAGAAAAACATCGTAAGGAAACCCTACATATCTCTAGAGAATTCCGGAGATATGTGTAACCTACCAATCGCATTGGCGCAGCGTGGTAGTTCTTAGCCCCAAACCTTCTCTCCAAAACGGAGAGAAGGCCTATTCTCAGCACTAGGATAGTAACAGGCCACTACTTTGTCGCCGCTAAAGTGACATTTGTACGTGTTTTGGTTTTCTCCATTATTTCGGGCTAGCGAATGCACAGTTGCATCAACTGACCTTTGCTTTATTTGTACCCTATACGCAGTTCAGTATTTTCACATAGCCTATTGACGAGAATCGAGCGACTATTTGATGCTGATATCTAGGTCGTGAGCTTAGCTAACGTGCTAACTTGTACTGTGGTGATGGCGTATGTCTCGCCGAGCCAAAATGGATTGAGGCGTGGCCACAAAATTTTCCGCGCGTTACAGCTATTATCAGTAATAATATTAACTAAATTTGACAAACAGACAAATTCTAGTATTAAAAATATATATATACCCTTTTAAATCCCTTAATCGTTTCCTCAAGCTTTACCATTTTCCCGACATGCCCGGTGAATACTTCTGCCACCTAAAAACAAAATTTATACACCTTTTTGTGACGATTGAATTGCCTATCCCCTTTTTTACCGCTTATAGAAATCTGTATGTCACCTTTTTGTAAGGATTGATTATAACCCTACCCCCTCCCCCCTATAGGCCACCGCGTTGTTGCCGTACCCACTTAGATTGGGATAAGGGCAGGAGGATGATGAGAGAAGAGCCGGGATTAACGACATGTCTTTACAAAGGTTCAAAACACATAAAATATACAACAGTGCTTATTACAGCTTAGACTAGCAAGCTATTAAGCTTAGACTTGAATTGCAACCAGCTACGTTAGATTTATTAAAATTTATTTATTAAATTATTTAATCAAACCGCTTCAGATGCAAATGACTACCTGAAAAGGTTGCGAGAGGAATCTCTGTATCTTCCTCGCTCGAGCCACTGTCATTTTATCGTCTTCCGACAGCTCGTCCATTCCAAGAATAGCTATTATGTCTTGAAGGGATTTGTAGTCCTGAAAGAAGAAAACATATTTGATTTTCCAATTTCGATTAGTTTTACGCGTCAAACACTAGGGTCCATTACAATGATAAGCAGTTGGAGACGTTTCTCTTTTTTACATGCAAAATAGAAAAGACATAGTTCAAATACGATATACAGCAATTGTGCACGACATTATTATTATAATAGCCATAATGAAATACGACACATTTCAATGTCTTCACAGTAATTTCCAATTCAGATATGCTGTGCCGTTGCAAACGTTTGTCTATTCTACATTTGAAATCTCCACAGAGAACCGTCGCCAATAAACACGTCAAGGCCATGATGTATTCGGAGTTAGGTTGTTTCAAATATAGTCAATTCTTTTGCAAATAAATTGAAAACCAAGCCCATTTTCAAATTGTTTCCTACTTTTTTGCCTTTGAGCTTTGTAGGTACCAAATATTTTACCGTAACAGTATAGTGATCATTCTACTTATAAATAAGATTTACCCTCTCATGAAGTAAATAGGAGACCTCAGGCCCTCCATTCTCGAGCTGATATCCCATTCTTGCGATTTCACTTTTTGGAACTCTATGGTTTAGAATCTTAACAATTTTTTCAGTATAAAGTCCCCTTTGTATATCAGGAAATCCACTTATGGATACCACCGTCCGCTGGACAGTACGACAGTCATGACGGACTCTAACTAAAAACCTAACAGTGGTCTACCACCCTCTTGATGGCGAAGACAGGGCCACGTTGGGATATTGCCCACCCCTTCCCGCCAGCAACAGATCTGACCAAATCCCTACGAGTACGATCTCCGGGAAGAATCTCTCTAAACAGTGGCCCTTCCTTTCGCTATTCGGCATCGAAAGCACCAGATGCATCGATCGCACGTAGACCTACCTAAATTGGGCGTCGGATTCCCCATTCGGAACAAAGTCTGAACACAGTTTCTTTAGGTTAAGGCGGGGTAAGAAGTTTACAGCTCATTTGATAAAACGCTTAAAATTGTTCACCATGGCAATTCAAAATCTATCATAGAAGTCGTGATGACTTCAAGAATTTACCTTATGGTAACTAAATAAATAAGCTATGGTAGCTAAGCGGTAACACCGTTCGACTCTTTCGAGGATGTCACGGGTTCATACCTGGGCAGACACCAATGAGTTTTTCTGTTAAAACTTATGTGTTTGATAATTTCAATTTATCACACGCTTTGCGGTGAAGGAAAACATCATGCATATCTCTATAAAATGGAAATGTGTGTAACCTACCAATCCGCATTGGATCAGCGTGGTAGGTTATAGCTCCAAACCTTCTCTCAAAAAACGGAGAGATTAGGCCTATTCTTTGTAGTGGGATAGTAACAGGCAGCTACTTACTTAATCCTTAACTAAATAAAGGTTTAACCTAAAATTACCTGAAGAATCTTCTGAACACCTCTCGCGACTCCATAATGCTCATCACCTATAATATTAGGGTCCATGACTCTTGAGGTAGAGTCCAAGGGATCTACTGCAGGATACACTCCGAGTTCGGCGATAGCCCTTGACAACACTGTAGTGGCATCCAGGTGTGCAAAAGTTGTCGCTGGGGCAGGATCTGTCAGATCATCAGCTGGTACGTATACCGCCTGTTTCAACGAGTTTCCAAGTTAGAGAAGGATTTAGTTTCAGATTACTCAGCCTTTAAAGGCTAATTCACTGATTTATTGGGACAGATATATGTTAATCGTGAATTTACTACATCGACCTCGATTATATCTTGCTGTCCTCACTTCAGCTATTGTTTTAACTGCTTTTGTAAGTTTTAGGTAATAAACTCCCCGCATCAGCTTCCAACCTCCTCACCCTTAATTAAATATCCCATAATAAGATATCCCTACAGTATACTGATAGTGGTAGTGTCAAAGAACCACTGAATCCGAGGGGAACACAATACCATCGAGTATTAATTAAAGAACAGAATCGCATGGACCTAATTATAGTCAGATTTCTCACAAGTAAGCAAAAAATGAATTGTAACTATCATACTGATAAAAATAATATGAAAAGAGCAACCGCCAAGCCTGTTGCTAGTTTCTTGGTACAAGAATTTTCAGAACCAGCACTAGAGTTAACGATGCACTTATTATTAGAATAAAAAATATTATGAATTTGAATTGAGAAGGAGAATATTCATAGGGAGCATTTTCAAAGTAAGTAAAGTAAATAGCGACCTGTTACTATCTCACTGCTGAGAATAGGCCTCTTTTCTTCGTTTTTTGGAGAGAAGGTTTGGAGCTATGACCTACTACGCTGCTCCAATGCGGATTGGTAGGCTCCACATATCTCAAGAATTCTCTACAGATATGCAGGTTTTCTCACGATGTTTTATTTTATTTATTTATTTTAATTTTACTGGGCTTGCATTTTCAAAAATCCAATGTAATTCAGGAAGTATCTCACCTGCACGCTGGTGATGGAGCCTGTGGTAGTGGTGGTGATACGCTCCTGCATGGTGCCCATGTCCGTCGCCAAAGTGGGTTGGTACCCCACTGCTGAGGGGATTCGCCCTAGTAAAGCTGAGACCTGCGTGTAAAAACTTTTTTTACCCATTATTATTCTTCAATCTAATATACACGTATTTCAGAAATTTAACATAATTCGTTGGTTCCGTGTGCCAATATGTTCTCTAAGTTAATAAAAATGAAGTAGAGAGTATTCTGGTAATAAGACATGAGTTCAGTGAGCTAAAAGAGAGATAAAGCTATATTTATATATAATAGTCTTTATCGTGAATTTATCGTAGCCTCGTTTAGAGATACAGTTGAAGCCACCGTATAGTACCAAGTGTTTTTCTTCCAGTTTTAAGTGGTTCACGTTTCTCTACAGTGGGACGTTGGGACAGTTGGGACGACTACTGTATTGACACATTACTGTATTGTACATTTTTGCATTCCTTATTTCACTTCATTTCAGCATTTATGTAGTCTGGCTACGTCTACTGGCTAAGTCCTACGAGTGACTCAAAACTTCCACGGTCACCATTCCAGCATCTAAGTAATTAAGACCTCAACGATGGCCGTCACTTTGGTCTATGTGACCCAACCATTGACGCTTTAGAACACGATGATGACGAAGAGAATGTTATTTTGGTTCTTTCACATATCTTGTTCCTGATTTTAAACTATTGAGATATTACTAATCTCCTAAAAAGATGGACAGATGACCTCAAAAAGGACGCAGGAAACCGCTGGATTCTAGCGGCACAAGATCGTGTGGTGTGGAGATCAATTCAATTCATTTCAAAATATTCTTTATTCAAATAAACTTGTAAACAAGTGCTTTTGAATCAACTCTACTGCTGGTTCGGAAAGCTGTTCCTACCGAGAAGAGCCAGCAAGAAACTCGGCGGTTGCTCTTTTAAATATATAATTCTTAATACTATTTACATTAAGTCGTTACTGTCTTGTACAGGTTCAAAGAGAGCTATATCCATACATTCTTATCTTCCAAATAATCTTCAAGAGTATAGTAGGCTTTCTGTATCAGCCTCTTTTTAACAGTGTTTTTAAACTGATGTAATATCAAAGCTGAAATCCCATGAAGAGACCTATGTCCAGCAGTGGACGTCCATCAGTTGACGATGTAGAAGCAGAGATACTAAAACTATAGTCCATCCATCACATATACTCCATCGCCATCTGAACCTTCGTATAAGGTCAATCTAAGAATCTTTACCTCAGACCCAGCCTGTGTGAAACGGAAGATATTGTCTATGAACAGTAACACGTCCTGTCCCTCTTTGTCCCGGAAGTGCTCGGCTACAGTCAGCCCAGTCAATGCCACCCTGGCTCTGGCGCCAGGGGGTTCATTCATCTGACCATACACTAGTGCTACCTATAGACATGATGGGACGGACAAAATCAAATGACACTAGTCTATAATTAAGTTTTTAAATTTAATTGAGTGAGTTTTATTCATAATTAATGTATAGAAACCGGCTATACTCACGTCGTATTTTATCGGATGAGCCAGACTAGTTTCAAGCCCCTACGGGGCTCTTATTCATGAGCTCATTACGAGGCGTTATCGCGGCGGGAACTGCGTGTAGCAGCTCACTCTCCAACCCCTTTCGAATCGCACCCTGCGAGCTCATGATTAAGAGCCCCGTATGGGCTTGAAACTAGTCGGGCTCATCCGATAAAATAAGACGAGAGTATAGCCGGATTCTGTACATTAATTATAATTAAGATGTTTAGTAATGGAAGTTAAAAAAGTGCAAGTGTGGAAACTTATGCTTTAAATAGAGGCGTGTGAATGAAAGTCAATCATATTCTAAACGTGGATTTGATACGTTTATTAGAAAAACTAAATAGTAATGGTGCTGATGCAAGGGAGAGAAAACAAGAAGAAGAATAAATTTATTGCACAAATAAAATACAAAGTGTAAAGAACAAACGACATAGATAATAGAAACAGTTAAATGTGCAAATGGCGGTCTTATCACACTGCTGTGATCTATTCCAGACAACCCTTTGAGAGAAAGGATCTTTTATACAATTATCCACGGGATAGCAAATGTACGCAGATAAGTAACAATGTTATAGTTTTCTCCTGTTTTTTTAACAAGTGCGTCGCTCCAGGTCAGTCAGGTTATTGACAAAGCCAGATATCAATTAAATTATATTTATTATCTTCGAAAATATATTTTTTTTTACAGATAATTAAGAACATTGAATGATGCCAAAGTTATCTATTACGTACAAATGATCAGTGGATTAATTTAATGTCGTATCGTGTATATCACCTGTATAGCCCTGCAAGCATCAATTGTACCTAATTTCATCAAAATGGCTGTCGGCGCAGCGACTAGCGCCTTCTATTAGCCCTTGGAGGAGTTACGTTGACCACGATTTATTCAGTTTAAACGAACGAAGATCGAAAGTCCCCGTGACTAAACAATGGCTCAAGCGAATTAGCCGACAGTGTAATAGACAGACTTTCTCATTCACAATACTAATTAAATAACTACCTTAGAGGACTTGTAGTCGTCTTTGATAACGCCTCCCATTTTCATCTCGTTATACAGATCGTTACCTTCGCGCGTTCTTTCACCTACGCCCGCGAACACCTACATTAACGTTATATTATTTTAATAATTAACTACAAGTCAGATTGCACACGTTCCAAAGACAATAGAACCGATCCATGCGGACAATCATAATGTGCGTCGCACTTTCGTAGACACGTAGTTTTTCCATATTTCTCATCATATCATCTTTGATCATTATTGTTTCTCCAGATCATACATAAGGACTTTTATAAATAGACAAAGTTTGAAAACTCTGCTTTAATAGGAAATACTATTATTAAACAAAATTCAAACAATGAGAAATTATTGTATTCTCACAGATTCCTAATAAATCTTCAAAGTTTGAATCAAAGTCCGGTCAAAGTTGAAAAATTGTGTTCAAAGAGTCGGATATACAGGTGAAGCGTGAAAATAGGTTTACGTTACATACAAAAAAACATATTATATATCTCCATACATAAATATGTGCAGGTGAAAGTAATACGAAGATAAAAAACAACGAAAGTAAATAGGTGTTGTAATATAAAACTAAAGAAGTATAAAAAGAACATTTACTAACAGAGAATCCTCCGTGTGCTTTGGCGACATTGTTGATCAATTCCATAATCAGAACGGTCTTTCCGACACCAGCGCCGCCAAAAAGACCGATTTTACCACCTGACATTTGATGGTCTTTAGTATCAATATTTAAGTATTAACCAAATGACGAGGGATGAAAATCATGTGACCAAACGAGTGTTTGATATGAATTTGGATGAATATGTGACTAGGGGAAGTCTAAAAATAGATGGATGGATTATGTGAAGTATGGACATGCATATCAAAAGAATAACGTCAGAATTGACGAGTGATGGGAAGGAATGAAAACGAAAAAAGTGTCGTGTTGACCATACTTAGGTATAGTGAGATAGGAGCAGGACAATGATGACCTGAGACAAAGATGTGATGTGAAAATATGTGACTAGAAGGAGCCGAGGGAAAGAGATGGCTGGATTGTGTGGAGTAGTGCCAGAGTTGACAAATGATAGGAAAGAATGGAAGAGAAAAGCGCGTTAGTGTAGGATAAGGGTAGAAAATATTGAGTTTAAGTACTAATCACAGACAGTTACAATGCTGTATGTGCCTGTTGTGTTAATTAAAATAGAACTAGGTGTAATATGATTGTTAATTAATGTTAAATGGTGGTATTAATATTGGTGTATCAAATAATAAATATAGTATAGATCGGATTGCTTTTCAAGTATTGACTTCAAGATAAAAAAATCTTTAGATGGCTGATGGTCATTTTGACGCTTCCCTCTCTGAGATTTGTCGCCAGTAGAACAATTTTAATATTTCTAATATAATTTTTTTATGAGGTCAAAATTTATGTTTAACGTCTTGGTTAAAACTCGAGCTAGTGTCTATGAGTTATTTTTTTAAACACATGTTTAATGGTTCTTTATTTATTGTTCCCTTTTCGTTGAACAAATACTCTATATCTCTAGAGAACTCCTAGGAAATGAAGAGATTAGGGTAGAAGCTTCATTCAAATAGCAATAAGTTCATTTTAATTTGAAATTTAAAAGAATTACGGAAAAGCTTTCTCCTTTTTCTTCTTTGTTAAGGCATTTAAACTTAGCAACAATATAATTCAAACATTTGACAATCAAAAAGTGTTTGTGTGAATAATTTGTGTTAGTCAAAAAGGTGTGAATAGAAAATATTAGAGATTTGATTGGATTATTATGTTACCCTTTACATAAGGTGCGAGAAGATCCACAACTTTAATTCCTGTGACCAGAATCTCTTGTTCCACGGACATCTCTACGAAGGGCGGCGCTTCCGCGTGTATGGGCGCAAACTGGTCCGTCTCGATAGGACCGCGTTCGTCTGTACACGAGCAAACGAGACTGGTTATCCAGGTGGCAAAGGGAACCCCCAGGAGTTCTGAATGGGGAATCGGACGCCCCTTTAAATAAGATCCAGAGGTGGGCGATGAATAAGCATACATTCTTATTCTTTTTATTCTTTACTAGCAATCAACCAGCGACTCCGCCCGCGTGAAAAGAATAAAACCGTAATATTATAGTCTTTTGATAACCATAAATATGGTTAAAGTGGGTTAACCTTAAAAGTTAGACATATGCTGTTGCGGACTTTTATTTAGAACTATTAGAGGGGAACAATTTTGTAATACATGATTTCTGAATAACTATCACCATTTCCTCAGCGCACGCTAGGAAAGCTTTAAATTTTGCCGTTTTCGTAATATTTGTTATTGCTGCTCCTTTCCTATTCATTTTACGGTGATGTTATATAGCCTATACCCTTCCTCGGGCAAGGTTCGGTCACCCAGGTACTATAAGTTTAAGGGATATAAGGGGATTGACAAGATGTTTTACAGTGATAAGTGTTTCTGTAAAAACTCACCTATAGGTTCTCCGATCACGTTAATGATCCTGCCCAGAGTGGGCTCACCGACCGGTATGGTGATGGGTGCTCCAGTGTCAACTACGGCCTGCCCCCGCACCAGGCCCTCGGTACCGTCCATGGCGATAGTCCTACACGTGTTCTCACCCATATGCTGCGCCACCTCGAGTATTAGTCTAGGTTCTGAAATCAAATGTCAATGGACGTAGATAATTCCGAATTTGGTATTTTGAGTTTCAAATCCATACCTAGGGGTTAAATATTTATATGCAAGCGATCGTTTGGGGCCGATCAAGTATTACGTAAGCAGATATATTATAATTATTACGGTCGTCTGTCCCCAAAGTAAGTAATTTAATACTTGTGTTATGGTAGACAGATAACTGGTGAATATATATGTCGGCGGGTAGCCGTACTTTGAATATCAACATCACGCCATTTGATTTAGATTGTTACTATGATGTTTAATTTGTCGATAAATACCTTCATTACTGAAATAAAAACACGTGGTTAATATTTTTACCACGTGTTCAGACTTCAGAATTAATATTTGCAAGTTACATTGTAATAAATTTAAACATTTCATTTTAAAATTGAGAACATTTCTTTGTAAGTAAAGAATAGTTTTAGTTGAAAAGGTGGGTAGTTTGTTCAATCGAATTACACACCCAGTCTTTCTATAAAAGCCGAGCGCACGACAGCTCGCGAGATTATTCCGTTTCGGACCGCCGCGGCGGACAGAGCTCTTGACAATAAAAGTTTATTAAAATTATCTTAGTTGTTCATATTAAAATACCAAGTATGGGTGATAACGCTGCCCGTGACGTGAGCAATACTGACGTCACGCTTTTCAAAAATGATCGCGCCGAGCCTCTTCCGTCATCAGAAGTGGGATGGCGGGCCTCTTCCGTCATCAGAAGTGGGATCGGAACAAGCTTCGATCCCAACCACGACCTCTACAGCTTTGGTGCCTCCTGCGACACCTGGTATAGCCCAGAGCAGTGCTATGATGGTGGACGCTTCATCATCACCCATGCTGCCGGACGTACCAACGAGTAACTACATCATCTGATTAAAATCCGCTTTAGTGCCTCCTGCGACACCTGGTATAGCCCAGAGCAGCGCTATGATGGTGGACGCTTCATCATCACCCATGCTGCCGGACGTACCAACGAGTAACTACATCATCTGATTAAAATCCGCTTTAGTGCCTCCTGCGATACCTGGTATAGCCCAGAGCAGCGCTATGATGGTGGACGCTTCATCATCACCCATGCTGCCGGACGTACCAACGAGTAACTACATCATCTAATTAAAATCCGCTTTAGTGCCTCCTGCGACACCTGGTATAGCCCAGAGCAGCGCTATGATGGTGGACGCTTCATCATCACCCATGCTGCCGGACGTACCAACGAGTAACTACATCATCTGATTAAAATCCGCTTTAGTGCCTCCTGCGACACCTGGTATAGCCCAGAGCAGTGCTATGATGGTGGACGCTTCATCATCACCCATGCTGCCGGACGTACCAACGAGTAACTACATCATCTGATTAAAATCCGCTTTAGTACCTCCTGCGACACCTGGTATAGCCCAGAGCAGCGCTATGATGGTGGACGCTTCATCATCACCCATGCTGCCGGACGTACCAACGAATAACTACATCATCTGATTAAAATCCGGCAAGTTAACATTAATTTATTTCTTTATTATTTTCCCAAAGTTCACAAATACATCTCTTTGATAATTACCAATGAGAATAAAATATCTGGAGAGTGTTACCTCTGAGCCAAATCATGTGTTACCCTTGAGCTAACCTCGGATCCTTGATGCATCCACAAGTGAACCATGAGATACCGTTGGGACGCCTTGTGGAGCCCATGATTTGGACACGTATACACCACAGATTCTTAAATAAATAAGTCAGTACATTAGAGAAGTCTTTGTGTACTGTCCATACAATAATAACTTCTTTAATAATAATCTGCGAAAGTAAAATATCTGGAGAGTGGTACCCCTGAGCCAGATCATGTGTTACCCTTGAGCTAACCACGGATCCTTGATGCATCCACAAGTGAACCATGAGATACCGTTGGGACGCCTTGTGGAGCCATGAGTGGACACGTACACACCACAGATTCTTAATAAGGAAGTCAGTACATTGGAAATATTTTCTGTACTGAACTTACAACAATAATCCTTTTAAAATAAGCAACATGAGTTGCTTACAGATACCAATCTTAGAAGAAATTGTTACCTTAGTTTCAGACATCACACATCACAACGCAGGCAGGCGCAGAGCACGCGCCGCCTATCAGAATGGCCGTGTCGGCGGGTAGCCGTACTTTGAATATCAACATCACGCCATTTGATTTAGATTGTTACTATGATGTTTAACTTGTCGATAAATACCTTCATTACTGAAATAAAAACACGTGGTTAATATTTTTACCACGTGTTCAGACTTCAGAATTAATATTTGCAAGTTACATTGTAATAAATTTAAACATTTCATTTTAAAATTGAGAACATTTCTTTGTAAGTAAAGAATAGTTTTAGTTGAAAAGGTGGGTAGTTTGTTCAATCGAATTACACACCCAGTCTTTCTATAAAAGCCGAGCGCACGACAGCTCGCGAGAGCCCCCAATAAGATTCACAGGCGCCCGAAGAGCGTCCTTAACGACCCCGACGATGCTATCACAGCATCCCACAAGATACACACATTACATTTACACAAACAGCGTCTTCGCCGGCGAAGACGAGGTCCCCGCTTGCTTGTGTCAAGCGGCCGCAGCCCTCTGCCGCGGCCGCCGTGACGCAGACTTCTTCCAAGTCATTTATTAGATGCAGCCCTCCAAAAACGCGCCGCCTTAAGCCGAGGTTCGGTCTCGCAGGAGACACCCTTAAGGCGACGCCCCCTGTAGGGCGGGTGCTTGTAATGCACCCGCTTGTATTATCCATCTCTTCTCGGCGATGCTTCTGCGCTCGCCCGTCTTATCGGTGACGCTGTCAAAGCCATTAGGGCTAACAGCATTAGTCATATTCGAAAAAAAAAAAAAAAAAAAAGCTCGCGAGATTATTCCGTTTCGGACCGCCGCGGCGGACAGAGCTCTTGACAATAAAAGTTTATTAAAATTATCTTAGTTGTTCATATTAAAATACCAAGTATGGGTGATAACGCTGCCCGTGACGTGAGCAATACTGACGTCACGCTTTTCAAAAATGATCGCGCCGAGCCTCTTCCGTCATATACATATACAAATTTTACATCTCTGCAATATTATTACATATTGATTGTTATGGAATCGGACAAGATCGTAGAACCTACTTCGTCCAGGAACCTCCAGTGCGTTGAGGATCGGCGGCAAATGCTTGTCGAACTTCACATCAACCACGGCACCAATAACTGAAAACAATGAATTTTGCGACACGTATGGTGACTTGTTCTGTATGTGTAAGGTATATGAATGTTGCCTGCTTCATATACTTAGCATTACATTCTCTTAACAAATGCGAATTACAGCAAAATAATTCGATTATAACTTCTATACTATGAAATTCTGTAAAGTAACGCCTGCTTCAATAAATCATTTGAAAAGCATTTGCGATTTTGGTCGTGGAGTCTATCTCCTGATGATGCTTCGGTTTCGGGGCGAAACGATTGTTGATTTGTGATAGTGAACGTATATAGTGCTCGTGTATCGTGGTGGCGGTGGTGGAGGTTTTTGCATGTGTTTTTTACGACTCCTGCATGTATCAGGTATGATAACCGATTGTCCACTTTACATTCAGCATTATATATATTTTCAATTTTACTTCATCGTGGATTATAGCAAAATAATTTTATTATTACTTTTGTATTATGGATCTCCGCAAAGTAACGCCTAATTCTATAAATTATGAAAAGCAATCAGTCATATAATTTGCAGAATTTCGCGTTACTTTGCGAAGATCTCTAAAAGTAATCGTAACAACGACAAAGTCGTGATTGCATTTGTTAGGACGTTTTAAATTTTTTTTTAAATAAACTATTTTTTTAAGGCTAGCATCGGACTACGATCTCGCCTGCAGCATAAAGTTCTTTTCCATATATTAGCCTCCTGATTTTTCGAACGTGAGAAATAAAATGCAAGTGGTCAAACCAGCAATAATCTTCCCCTGGGCTGCACTAGCTGATTCACCTTTCTCGATGGCGCTTTGACAGTACTGAAAGCATAAAAACCGAAACCAAAAACCAGATACAGTCTAAAAAATGCATGGCTTTATCATTAGTTGTCCTTGGTTGGCCAGCCTTGCTCGGTAATTTATAAAATAAAAAAAGAAACTTTAAAAAAAAATGGAGTAGTTAGGGTTTACATTTCTCGAAACCGCCCGTTCCTCCAATAAGCTAAGCTGACTTGAGAAATAACGGCAAAAAGAGTGTTTTATATTAAATTTAATTGTCAATAATTTTTGATGCCCAAAAACAGGAAAAAAAACGAATTACTTTTTTTACTTGATTTACTACGAAAATCATGGGAGCCGTTTCCGAGATTCCGAAAATATATATATATATATATATATATATATATATATATATATATATATATATATATATATATATATATATATATACACATATATATATTTATATATAATAAAATAAAGTAAAACATATAAGATTAACTCATTTCAATATTAAAGATAAGATAATGTAAATGAATAATGCTTACGCCGTGTGGTATCCTGCTGAATAGCATAGTACCACCCTCATTCTTACCGAGGTGGCGTAAAAGGCGACTAAGGTAAGGCGACCCGCTGTGTGGTATCCGGCTGAGTAGAATAGACCAACCTCATTTCTTACCGAGGTGTCGTAAAAGGCGACTAAGGTAAGTTGACCCACCGTGTGGTATCCGTTTTAGTAGAATAGATCACCCTCTTTCTTACCGAGGTGTCGTAAAATACGACTGAGGTAAGTTGACGTCAGGCAGGCGGCCGGTTGTAAAAACGCAGCCAAATCATGTGACAGCGTGTTTATGGTATTGTCGCCATTAACTTCCGCTTTGTATTTTATAGCAACACAGTCATGAAACAAGAGTATTGCGCCCTTTTTGATTAAAATGGTGGCAACACTGTGATGTATTGTTTCCGGTTGAGTCTTCCTATTGATAAAACGTTTCAGCGACAGTCAGTCTTTGTTCGCCATTCAAGAGAAGAGCATCTCGGAACGGGAATTGTGGTATTCCTATTATATCGTGTTATTGTATATAGTGTGCGTTGACAATGGCATTTTGTGCCGATCCCGCTTAGAGTGAGATAAGGGCAGGGAGACTAATGTAAATTAATAATACTTACATTAACAGAAGGAACTCTTAGAAAAGCACACGCTCCTAGTTTAGGTGCTTTGTACAAAAACATCTCGTCCCTTTCAGTATGAATATTTGTTTTCGAAACAATATAATTTACTTTTTTCCTATCGTTTCGTCCACCAGAGTGATTTGAGTGGCCATACGCATTGGATTTGTTCAAATCGATAAAATCCTGCACGTTTTGTATTGATATTTTAGGTAGGAACTTCTGGTCTGTAAAATTGAGATACTACTAGGTAAGCAGCAGTCACAAATAAATTCAAATTGAAATAATTCTTTATCTAAATTGGCCTTTACAAGCACTTTCGAATCGTCAATTACAATGAAGCTACGACTGGTTCGGAAAGGTGCTCTTACCGAGAAGAACCAGCAAGAAACTCGGCGGTCACTCTTTTCAAAATTGAGTATTACAATAATAAATCTAAACTAATATATAAAGCTGAAGAGTTTGTTTGAATGCGCTAATCTCCTAAAAAACTGAATCTTTCTGTGTAAAATAGTCCGTTTATCGAGGAAGTCTGAAAAGTTTGTTTGTTTGAACGCACTAATCTCAGGAACTACTGGGCAGATTTGAATAATTCTCTGAGTTAAGATAGTCCATTTATCAAAGAAGGCTGTAGGTTATATAACATCACGCTAAGATGAATGGGAGAGGAGCAGCAATAAAAGAAATTATGTTAACAACAAAATTTAAAGTTTTCCTTGCATGCGCTGAGTAAACGGTGATAGTTATTCAAAAATTATGTATTACAAAACTGTTCCCCTCTAAAAGTTCCAAATAAAAATCCACGACAGCATATAGCAGCTTTTAGGTTAACCAACTTTAACCATTTTTATGGTTGTCAAAATACTTTATTAAGGTTTTCAACTTTCGACGCTACGGAACCGCTCGCGATTGTTATTTAATAATAAATAAAAAAATAAAATACATTTATTTCGACCAACATTATTTCTGGTCATATTTTGTTAGTAATACACACATACTTAATCTAATGTTAGTAAACTTAGCCTAACCTTATTCTAAAAGCTTATCTATGATGGGCCCGATTAGCACGTGAACCATGTGACAGTGGTTCAGGTACTGACAATCAAGCCTGCCGACAAATACCAATAATAATTAATAATAAACTTACATGAAGCTCTATCAAAAAATAAGTATCTCGAAATACCAGTACACTTATTCATTTTTTTATTTATGAATCACAATCGACAAGTCAGAGTCAGAAACCACAGTCAAACCAATAATATAATCTGCCAAATACGCTGTCATTTTTCAAATCTTGTTATATATCATTAAAGGATTTAGGTATATTAGATTAAAACCTTTTTCTGAAAACTGAAAAAAACGCACCAACTGTACAACAAGATTATCTTCAACTGGTAAACTTTAAGTAGCTTAAGTTATATTAAATTCTATAAAAATATTCTTTATTCAAACGTGTAAACAAGTGCTTTTAAATCGTCAACTCTACTGCTGGTTCGGAAAGCTGTTCCTACCGAGAAGAGCCAGCAGGAAACTCGGCGGTTGCTCTTTGTAAAATATAATTCTTATTACTAGTTTAATTCTGGCACAGGGACCCGAATTTAAATTGTAAATACCACATATGGCTCTTTTATGTAATACAAATTTTTTGTCATTATTCGCAAATTTATAGAAGTTTAAAGAAACATGCGTTTACTCAAATGTCTTTTCGCAATGGAAAAATAGGGAAAATGTGTAGCATCTATTCACATATAATAATCACCTTACTTTTTACAAAGGTAACCTTAGTCATTCTTCCGCCCTTATTCCGCTCTAAGTGGGGTCAGCACAACATGTTATCAACATGTTGTCACATGATTTGGCGTCGTATTTTACGATCTTCCGCTGACGTCAACTTACGAGTACCATAGTCGCCTTTTACGAAACCTCAGTAAGAAGACGGTGGTTTAGTCTACTCAACCAGATACCACACGGTGGGTCGATTTACCATAGTTGCCATTTACGACACCTCGGCAAGGAATGAGGGTTGTCTATTCTACTCAGCTGGATACCATAAGGTAACCTTAGTGTCGCGTGTCAAATCGAGGGCGTAGGTAGTGCGTCATATCCTCAGAATAGATAGAGGTCGCAAAGCAATGTTATCAAGCTCATAACAATTACATCGCATTAAGTTCCATTGGTACCCGGCTTGGGAACGCGCAAGTGTCGTGTACGGGCGAACACTCAGGTTGTATTACTTTTTTTTTAATATGTCAGGAAAACCTCGCCTGACCTGACGGGAACGAGCGGCGGGTATGTCGGATTCACCTCCTCTTCCTCCACATCCTCTTGTACTTATCTCACTCTAAGAAAGGTCGGCACAACACGTTGTAAAATGTCACATGATTCGACTACGGCCGGCCGCCTGACGTCAACTTACTTTGGCCGTATTTTACGACACCTCGGTAAAAAAGAAGGTGGTCTATTCTACTCAACCGAATACCACACGGTGGGTCAACTTTTTTCCTTTTTTTTTAGACAGGAAAAAAACCCACCTGACGGGGACAGGCGACGGTTATGTCGGACTTGCACCGACTAGAACGACCTGTGTGCTCCACCACGCTGCTAGTGGCTGGGATAGGGTATCTATGAAGACATTGCCCCCATCCCCGCCAGCAGCAACGCTAAACCCCAGAGTGTGTCACCTCTGGGTCGGGGCCTCTCTTAAAGTGGCCTCTCCCTACGCTGAACGATGCATCGGGAGCTCTAGATGCATCGACCGTCTCGTGGATCGGAAAAGGGTAGGTCCAATAAACCTCGTTCGTAACGCCCAGACGGTCCCCGTGAGGGCTGCACGCGATGGTCTGCGGCGGAGCTGTTCCAATGACTCGACTTCCCGGATCCGCTCCGCCGCCTCCTTCCGTGATATAACGTGCTCGCAAAAGGAGGCCATCGTTGTCCACAACCTCTCACTGTCCACCATGGCACGAACCACGGTGGGCAAGGAGAGATTGCACCCCACCTGTACCACGAGTTCCACCCGCTGTACCGCTCAAGCTGGACAGTCCGCGAGTGTGTGCAGCGCCGTGTCGAACTCTGCGCCGCTCTCATGGCATTCAACAGACGATTTACGCTGGTCCACCTTCCGATTTGAAAAATTCTTTGAGTGTAAGATAGCCCATATATCGAGAAAGGCTATAGGCTATATAACATCACGCTAAGGTAAATAGGAAAGGAGCAGCAATACGTGAACGGCAAAATTTAAAGCTTTCCTTGCGTGCGCTAAGTAAACAGTGACAGTTATTTAATAATAATGTATTGCAAAATTATTCCTCTGTAAAAGTTCTAAATAAAAGTCCGCGACAGCATATATCTAGCTTTTAAGGTTTAACTTTAACCATTTTTGTGGTTATCAAAATACTACATTCTTTCCACGCAGGCGGAGCCGCTGGTGATTCCTAGTAAAATATACAGAGATAATTCCAAACTTCTGTCGCCGACCGTACGTATAACCCTTCCGTTCGCAACAATCCAACCATCAACGTCACCAGGGCGTATTTAATAATTGCGATTTATTTTTGGATTTCCTTTAAACTCATTTAACACTTTTTCGTAGATGAGTTATAGAAAAAGTTATAGGTTAAAATAATCCAGAATTAAAGGAGTTCGAACAGTAGACAGTTTTCTATTAAACCATAGTACCTAGGTGACCGAGTAATTTTACAAAAAGATTAAAACCGTAATATAGTATTTTGATAACCATAAAAAGTGTTAAAGTGGGTCAACCTTAAAAGCTAGACATATGCTGTCGCGGACTTTTATTTAGAACTTTTATAGAGGAATAATTTTGTAATACATACGTGATTTTTTGTATAACTTTCACCATTTTCTCAGCGCACGCAAGAAAAGCTTTAAATTATGCCGTTTTCTAAATATTTTTTTATTGCTGCTCCTCTCTTATTAATCTTAGCGTCATTTTATATAGCCTATAGCTCGATAAATGAAATATCTTACACAGAAATAATTTTTCAAATCGGTCCAGTAGTTCCTGAGATTAGCGCGTTGAAACAGTCAAAGAAACAAACAAACAAACTCTTCAGCTTTATATATTAAGTATAGATATAAAAAATGCAATAATAAATGCAAAAATAATAAAAGAAAGACACGGCCTTAAAGGTTACATTTGGGATTTGATCCCTGATATTTTTAGTTTTTTAGTCCGCCCGTTCCCCATTGAGCTATCAAAACTTTACAAATAACAGCGAATTTAAGCTTCTGTTTCTATTTCTATAGAAGAAATTCTTAGTACCCGAAAATAGGGATAAATTGTCATTTTAATTTTTCGAATTTCAGAAAACGTGCAGATTTTGATGCGGTTTTTTTTAAATAGATAGAGTGATTCAAGAGGAAGGTTTGTATGTATAATAACATTCAATATGGAGTAGAGAAATACTGTAATTTTTGAGGTTTCTGTTCATAATTACATTTTTTTCCGCTTACATTGCAAACGCAGGCTAAACCCTACGAGATTTATCAAAATGATGTACTAAGTATTTGTACACCTTGAAAAGGTCTACAGAAAAGTCCGCGATGGTATATGTCTATCTCTTATGGATAACCCACTTTAGCATTATTTGTCATTTACTTTTTACGAAAAATAATGCCTTATTTTTGAAGCAATTTTTATACAATAGAGCATTAATCCTTATCCAATTAAGTACCTTAAATAAATAGTTAATTTAATATAGATCAATATGGCCGTTTACAGCATGTAATTTAAGTGAACATTTTCGGAGATATTACAGATTTAAAATGCCGTGAGGACGCCGCGCTTCGCCCTATAACACCTCGACTTTAGCAGCTATGTCGCTCTTTCAAGAGAAAATGTAAAAGTAAATAAGTAAAAATGTACTATATGAATTTAGATATTCCAAAGATATAAGGAAATCTTCTTGGTATAGGGAAAGGAAGTTGTTTTTCTCCAAATTTAACGCGTGCGGGCCACGGGCAGTAATGAATAAATCAAAACTACTCGATCGATTTAAATCATTTTTTTTACACTGACTGACATGGGATATATATTTATACCCGTGCGAAGCAGGGGCAGGCCGCTAGTAATTTATAAAATCGCCGTTGATGATACAATGTAGATGACATAAATAAATAAAATTTTGCCAAATTTCATCGATATTGGTTCAGCGGATTCGCCGTGAAAGAGTAACAAACATACATCAATACTCACAAATTTTCGCATTTATAATATCAGTAGGATTAGTCAAATAAGATTATTAGCCTATCAAAATATTGTAACAGGTATTTTATTGATTTCCCGATTTATTCTTTCCTAACACTCGTCATACATTCCATCGGCACCGTAAGCCGTGAGCGGTAATTATAACGCCACGACGCCATGTTTGTTCTATTAGGTTCTTTATAGTGTACGGATTGGTTATATTTTATTTGGATTTTATTAAATAAATTATAAATAAAATTTAGTACTGTTTATATTGACGTATATTTTCTGTTTCTTATAGTAATAGAAAATATAAGTTCACGCTTAAGTTCGTAAGTAGTATATTAAATTCAATTCAAAATATTCTTTGTTCAAACTTGTAAACAAGCGCTTTTGAATCATCAACTCTGCTGCTGGTTCGTAAAGCTGTTCCTACCGAGAAGAGCCAGCAAGAAATTCGGTTGTTCTTCTTTTTAAAATATGACTTTACGAAACCTCAGTAAGAAATATGGTATATTAGACTCAACCGGATTTATTTATTTATTTATTATTTATTTATCTTTCTTTTTTTATATGCTACACGGTGCGTCAACTTACCTTACTCACCTTTAACTTTACCTCGGTAAGAAATGGGGGTGGTCTATCCTACTCAGCCGGATACCACACCACATATTTAATTAGATAAATTATTCTTTAAGAAATAAAATGCAGTAAAACATAAGAATTTATTACTCACAAACTTATGCTTGAGCTACTGATTTCGATACTAATTAAAAAAAATGTTATTTGTAACATTATTTGATAAGACTAAAAACAATATTAAAAAACAAACTTTTCACCATCACAAAGTCATATAGATAGATTGATACCTAAGCAAAGAAAACAGTCTTCTAGTTAATTAAAATATTTAAAAAAAAAAACAAAATTTCATAAAACTGTGCACTATAAAGAACCTAACATACTCCGAATAACTAATGACTCTTCATTAACAATACATCATCCATTACACTGTGTCATAATGACAGCTAACTGGAAAGCATGGGCGGAGCCCCGGCCAATAGCCGCCGTGAAAATTACCTAACGATTACAAAACCGGCCAATCGTAGCCCGGGAAATTATCTAACAATTACAAAACCGTCCAATGGGGAAAGTGGAAAACTTACATAAGTTTTTCATGTGACCGTGAGATGTTAGTAACGGAAGTGCTTGGAAGTTGTGTAAACGGTTTTGATTTGTCGTTTCCGGTTTTAAAAAATGTTTTTATTCAGCTAAAGGATTCAATGTATAACGTAACAATAATTACATTAACAATTGTAACGATTAATATAGTTTGCATCGACCAATAAAGAAAAAAATCTAATTCGCAGTAAAAAAAAATAGGCGAAACATAAATAAACGTAAATAAAAATAATACACTAAATAAACAATTCGGAACAGGTGAAAAATTTAAAGAAAAATTCATAATTATTTTCTTAATTTATAGCTCAAAAGCCGCTTGACCTAACCCTAAAAGTCAGAATGTATTATAATTTCAAAATCGGTACCTGAAATTTTCTGCAAAATACCAAATGCAAAAAATTTTCTACTGCAAAATGGTGCAAATTCCTGAATAACATATATAAACATAACTGTTAATGAATCAACTTTAGCTGGTCCCACTTTAAAAAGTCTTGCTTTCTTGCGTTTCGTAATGCTTCAAAAAGTACCTATACATTTCAAAGCACTAAAAATTTGCAAAAAAAAAACCAAAACTGTATGTTATTTGGAGGATTGAACCTAACTTTTTAAGATGAGAATTTAGACCACTTAGCAAATTAGCAAAAATTTATCAAAACCGTATTTCCTATTATTATATTCCTTAAAATTAGTGATAGAGGCATAGTAAGTAGTAAGTAAGTAGCGGCCTTTTACTATCTCACTGCTGAGAATAGGCCTCTTCTCACCGTTTTTGGAGAGAAAGATTGTAGCTAAGACCTACCACGCTGCTCCAATGCGGATTGGTAGGTTACGCATACCTCCAGAATTCTCTAGAGATATGCAGGTTTCCTCACGATGTTTACCTTCACCGAAAAGCATGTGATAAGTTGCAATTATCAATTAGACACATAAGTTTTCAACAGAAAAACTCATTGGTGTCTGCCCGGGTGAACCGTGACCTCCTCGAAAGAGTCGCACGGTGTTACCGCTGGGCTGGGCACAGCTGTTGCTGACATACCACCTTTTAAAGTGACTTAATAATGTTTTTAAATTTCGGAAACTACGTAGCTGCCCCATTAATAATGTCGAGCTCAAATTTTCGGGATCATTTTGACCTGACCTACTTAAAAATAAACGATAATCCATCGCCGTGATCCGTCCACTTGCCTTAAACTAATGGATCCGCCCATATGCACTCTGGTTTCGTTTCAAAACGAAGAAATCATTTATAGATTTAGGCGTTACTTTGCGGACGTCCATAATACAAAAGTAATGAGAATATTATTTTGCTATAATCCTCGATAAAAGAAAATATATGTAATGCTAAATGTAGAGTGTACTATTCGTTCTCATACCTGATAAGTGCAGAATTTGTGAGAACTCATGCACTACCCGATACCGATGGTAGAACAATACACAAGCACTGCACACATTCACCACCACAATTTCAGCAATTGTTTCGCCCCGTCACCCAACCATCGTCAGGAGATAGACTCCACCTTTTTTTTATCGCGGATTATAGCAAAATAATATTCTCATTACTTTTGAACGAAGAAATCGTTTAACAAAGACATGCAAGTTTCCTCATGTAAGACAATAAAATTTTAACCAAATAAGAAAATGTAAACTCGCATAATAACTAAATTATCAAAATCTTCTCTACGGTATTTAGTCAAAGATTTTTATTTATGGACATTATTTATTAAAGATTTTTTAGAGTAATTTAGGAGGATAGTGTAGGTTCGTTTTCGCGGTCTCTGGATTTACGCAAGAAAAAGTGATATCCACAGAAGCGCAGCCATAATATTTCCCTTTGATTTCAACAATTTCTTTTACTACTCATTATTTAGAATCTGTACAAAGTAGATGTTCCTACTATTAACACCCGCACAAATCGCTTTTTTCGAAAAATCTCTTACCCTTCTGAGTCTCAAATTATTTGCGAAATCCACATAGAATCCACGAAATCTACTCTACATTTTGCATTATATATATTTTCTACTAGTAATATCCCGCGGTTTTTAAACATTATTACAATTTTTTTAACGGATCCCTATTTAAAAAAAGCTCATTAAAAATGCAGCTTTCCAACGGTGTCATTTTAGAAATCGGTCCAGCAGTTTTTGTGTGAAAACATTACAAACATTACATTTTCCTCTTTATAATATTAGTATAGATTTACTTAGCCGTGTGGTATCCCGCTAAGTAGAATAGACCACCCCCTTTCTTACCGAGGTGTCGTAAAATACGACTAAGGTAAGTTGACGTCAAGCAGGCGGCCGGTCGTAAAAACGCAGCCAAATCATGTTACAGCATGTTTATAACATGTGCTAACCCCACTTAGAGTGGGATAAGGGCAGGAGGATATATATAATATTAGTATAGATTTACTAAATCGTGGATTATAGCAAAATAATTTGATTATTGCTTTTGCAGTTATATTGTCATTTTCTCGTTTCCGAACTTTGCACCTTCTAAATTAGTGAAACAAATCTCCTAAGTTAAGTGAATAGAGGGATTGTTTATCATTTAGTTATGTAAGATAAGTGCAATGGATCAAAACATGCTCTACGAGGTTGAACCCATGACCTGTGGCTCCCATGGTGGCCATAGCAGCGCGATGACCGCTCTACGTCTTCTTCGAAGCTACAACCACTTTGTGGTACCACCTGGTGAGTTAAACCATCATAATATCTACTCGTATATCTTCTTCTTCTTCTTCCTGCCCTTATCCTACTCTAAGTGGGGTCGGCACAACGTGTAAACATATTGTCACATGATTTAGCTACGTATTGTACGACCGGCCGCCTGCCTGACATCAACTTACCTCAGTCGTATTTTACGAGAAAGAGGGTGGTCTATTCTACTAAACCGGCTATCCATATTGAATGTTATTATACATATAAACCTTTCTCTTTAATTCTACACTACACTCTATCTATTAAAAAAACTATCAAAATCTATCAAAATCTGTTGCGTAGTTTTAAAGATTTAAGCATACATAGGGATATAGGGACATAGGGACAAACAGAGAAAGCGACTTTGGTTTATACTATGTAGTGATGCCGTGTGGTAGCCGCCGAGTAGAATGGACCACCCTTAATTCTTACCGAAAAGTCGTAAAAAGCGACTAAAGTAAGTAGACCCGCAGTAGAATAGGATATTATAATATAGAATGTTGGCGAGTTCCCGCGACTCCCCTGAACTGAAGGCTTCACTGCCACCTATACAAACGGGCAAATTTATTAATCAATCAGTTAAATCTCTAGTTACAAGTGAATAAATTCTTCACAGCTGCTAAAAATAACATAAAACATCCGCGTAACGCAACAAACACTGGGGTTAAACCAATCCAGTGAACACCATTACACCTGCGGCCGTGAGAAGTACCAGCTGAGCAGGGTTGCAAACCAAATCGAAATTTGTAAATTATTTATATGTAATTATCCTATTTATTTATTTTTTTACAATGATACCAAATATATTTTATAAAAGTACAACCAATCTGTACCCTATAAAGAACCTAATTGAACAAACATGGCGTCGTGGCTTTACAACTACCGCTTACGGCTTACGGTGCCGAGTGTTAGAAAATAATAGATCGGGAAATCAATAAAATAGCTGTTACAATATTTTGATAGCCTAATAATCGTATCCTACTAATCCTTCCTCCTACTAATATTATAAATGCGAAAATTTGTGGGTATGGTTGTATGTTTGTTACTCTTTCACGGTGAATCCGCTGAACGAATATCAATAAAATTTTGCAAAATTATTTTTTATACACAGGGGTAACATATAGGCTATAAATCCTGTCAATTCAACAAGAAATGGATGACATTGGAAACATAATCAATCTATCACGCGACAACAGTCCACGAAAACGAAATTGCGGGTAAAAGTAGTATAATATAAATATACGGGTCACATCGCGATAAACTCGAGTTACGCCGTGTGGTATCCGGCTGAATAGAATACAACCACGCTCATTTCTTACCGAGGTGTCGTAAAAGGCGACTAAGGTAAGTCGACCCGCCGTGTGGTATCCGGCTGAGTAGAATAGACCACCCTCATTTCTTACCGAGGTGTCGTAAAAGGCGACTAAGGTAAGTTGACCCACCGTGTGGTATCCGGTTTAGTAGAATAGACCACTCTCTTTCTTACCGAGGTGTCGTAAAATACGACTAAGGTAAGTTGACGTCAGGCAGGCGGCCGGTCGTAAAAACGCAGCCAAATCATGTGACAGCATGTTTATAACATGCTGTGCCGACCCCACTTAGAGTGGGATAAGGGCAGGAGAATGATGATCGCGATAAACTAGAGTTACCTTTGGTTCGACGTTTCGGTAGAGTTGCATCCACCGTGGTCACGAACTGACTGGAGCGCCGCGGCGTCTTCGTTCCCGAGTACTGCAGTCATTATTTTCTTCATCTACCCTCACATAAACCACACAATCCACATAAGATGTTGAAAATATTGTCCCTAAGCGGAAATTGAACCGACGTTCTCCGTAAACAGAGTCATCGCCACCAAGCCAAGCGCCAGTAAAAAAACTTACTTTAAAGAATTAGGCTTTACTTTGCGGAGATCCATAATACAAAAGTAATAATAAAATTATTTTGCTATAATCCGCGATGAAGTAAAATAGAAAATATATATAATGCTAAATGTAGAGTGGACAATCCGTTTACATACCTGATACATGCAGGATTCGTATAAACACAATGCGCAAACCTCCACCACCGTCACAAAACACAAGCATACATACATACTGACTGGCCCGTTGGCGCAGTAGGTAGTGACCCTGCCTTCAGCTCCGAGGGTCGCGGGTTCGATTCCCGCCGAGGGCCAACATTTTCTATAAATGAATTTGTTGGTCTTTGAGCCTGGGTGTATATTTGTATTTAAGTATGTATTTAAAAAAATATATAAGTATATATTCACCAGCTGTCTGTCACCCATAACACAAGTATTAAGTTACTTACTTTGGGGACGGACGACCGTGTGTGTAAGTGTCCCATATATTTATTTATTTATTTATTTATACGTTCACTATCACAAACTCAACAATCGTTTCGCCCCGCAAGCATCATCAGATAGACTCCACGACAAAATCGCAAAGCACTCAACATTTAGCATTATATATATTTTTTATTTTACTTCATCGCGGATTGTAGCAAAATAATTTTATTATTACTTTTTATAAACTTGTCAAAAATTAAATTTGTAAAAGGTTACAACCCTATAGTTTAGGGGGTACGTCGTTTGACGCCGCCACTCGCCCCATAACATTATATTGACCTATGGTGTATAGCTAATTACAAGACACTTTATAATATACCAATATTTATTATAGCACCCTATCCCTAAGTCCTTGTCTCCTTTATGGAGAAAATGATTTGATTTGACAATTTGACCCATCGTACTGTCCTGAACAACCTTTACAGATGTATATCGTATAACAAACTTTACAGATGTATATATGTAAAGTTTGGAACAAAGTTTTATAGTAATATCCTGAACAAACTACAGAAATACACAAAGGTTTATAACGTTTTCCCTCACCGATAAACGTGAGTTTTTATGTGTATTATCTATTGAAGTTTTCAATTATATCTAGACCAGTGTTTCCCGACCTTTTTTGGGCCATGCCCCACGTTAAAAGTTATTTTGCCCCCCTAAGTAACATAAATAATTTTTAATATAAAGAATTGTCCACTTAAAGAACATAAATAATAGGTTTTAGGAAGAAAATTTTTTTTGGTAAATTTAGCACCGAAATCTGGCATTGTATTTAAATGACCCAGTGTCGAGTTGCCCCCCCCTTAACCATCAAATTGCCCCCTGTGGGTCGTGGGCCCCACGTTGGGAAACACTGATCTAGACCCATTAACTATCTTCACTACATATTGTAAAACAAAGTCCCTATATCCCTATGTACGCATAAAACTTTAAAACTACGCAACAGATTTTGATGCGGTTTTTTTTAATAGATAGAGTGATTCCAGAGGAAGGTTTGTACGTATAATAACATTCAATACGGAGTAGAGAAATACTGTAATTTTTGAGTTTCCGCAGGCTAAACCCTACGAGATTTATCAAAATAATGTACTAAGTATTTGTACATCTTGAAAAGGTCTACAGAAAAGTCTGCGAAGGTATATGTCTATCTCTTATGAATAACCCACTATAGAATTTTTTGTCATTTACTTTTAAAGAAAAATAATGCCATATTTTTGAAGCAATTTTTATACAATACAGCATTAATCCTTATCCAATTAAGTACCTTAAATAAATAGTTGATTTAATATAAATCGATATGACCGTTTACAGCATGTAATTTAAGTGAACATTTTCGGAGATATTACACATTTAAAATGCCGTGAGGACGCCGCGCTTCGCCCTATAACACTTCGACTTTAGCAGCTATGTTCCTCTTTCAAGAGTTTGTTTAAAGACATTCTGTAATTAATTGTAAAAATAAAATACATAGGGAAAATGTAAAAGTAAATAAGTAAAAATGTACTATATGAATTTAGATATTCCAAAGATAGCAGGAAATCTTCTTGGTATAGGGAAAGGAAATTGTTTTTCTCCAAATTTAACGCGTGCGGGCCACGGGCAGTAATGAATAAATCAAAACTACTCGATCGATTTTAATCATTTTTTACACTGACTGACATGGGATTTATATTTTATACCCGTGCGAAGCAGGAGCAGGAGCTTTTAAGTAGTTGATCGTAGTTCGCCTACAAAAAAATAATTAAATAACAATAGACATTCATTTAAAAGTTTTTTTATTGTGAAAAATACAATGCGAAGTTAGTAAAGCGCATTATGATTTTAAAATTAAATTCAAATTTACAAAAGAAGATGTGCAAGCAAATGGATAGTAAGTTTTTGTGAAAGAATATATCTTATAGTGTCTATGGTGTCGATCATAACAATCGGTTACAATAAACAAATATTGTTATTAATAATAGGCAGTAGACGATATTCTTTATTCAATTTTTTTTTAATTTGAAAGTATAATACAATATAAGAATGTACAAGTTATATCTATCTTAAATTACTTACACGCTAGGACTATACAAATCATGCCCACGTGGAATGGTCCCAAGAATGCTGGCAGCGTTTCCGCGCTGAATCGCTAAGCTGATTCTTTGTGCGAAAAAGGAGCCAGCCCTCTTGTCACCTGAAGAGGCAATCAACCGAGGTGTTAAAACGGATAAAAAATTTTTTGCACTTAGACTCCATGGCTCTAGGGTCTCGACTGCAAACGGCACAAATATATAACTCTCGATGAGAGATGCATACTTCCGCCGTTTGCCGGTTTCGACCATTTCCGCCGCAGCTCCAGGTCTTGACGCTGTTTCCCTGATATGGGACGAGGCTAAAGTATCAACGCATGTTGCGTCCCAATTTAGGGCCCGTCCCCGTTCCCAAGGAACCAGCGTCAAGCCGTCTGGTCTCTTGCCATCATCCCGACATATCCCGGAAGGCTCGAGAAGAGCAGGAATGTCGTTGGTGGCAAGAGCTCTTTTGATGGTATCATTAAGAGAACCACGACAGAAAGGCCTACCAGAGCTCCTATGACATGAAAGCCCGTGCATGTCAAAAGTGTCTACCTCTTTTCCACATGGACATCGGTGCTTAAGGCACAATGTGGTTCCCAATCTGAGACCTAAAGCTACTCTGAAACTTTCGTTATCTAATAGTGTACCAAGATTTTTAGAAGGGAGAGCATGTAGTCAATAACCAGATTAATACAATATTAATCAAGCTAATTACGAAATACGATTAAATTTTAATTGAAACAAAAGATATCATATAGATTAATAGATGTTTGCTGTAGAATATATCCTAAATTGTCTATGGTGTCGTTATTAACAATGGATAACACTAAAGAAATTTTGTTGTTAATAATATGAAATAGAAGATATTCCTTAACTTAAGGTTTTTTTAATGTGATAATTACAATGAGAGATTAATAAACGCGATAACGAATTTAAATTTAAATTTAGAACACAAGATAACATATTGGAAGTAGTTATTGCTGTAGAATATATCTTATATTGTCTATGGAGTTATTTTTAACAATCGGTAACCAATAAACAAATATTGTTGTTAACATTTTATTTGCCCCAACGTTTAGGGGTCGCACGCGGCTCCGATCAACTGGACGCGTCTTGCACATGCATAATTTACAGATACAATCATGTACACACGTTATTATTTTTTTAATCACCTTTTTTATCTGTGATAACACATGTAAAACAATAATTAGAAAATAGAAACATTATACAAAGTTATTAATACAAAGATTTTGTTTTATTAAGTTAAGCAATTCTACTCAGCCGGATACCACACGGCGGGTCAACTTACCTTAGTCGCATTTTACGACACCTCAGTAAGAATTGAGGGTGGTACTATTCTACTAAACCGGATACGACACGGTGGGTCAACTTACCTTAGTCGCCTTTTACGAAACCTCGGTAAGAAATGAGGTTGGTATATTCTACTCAGCCGGATACCACATGGCGGAGTCTCTACCATCCATTGATTTAAAAAAATAAAATATATCTCTGGTCACTTTTCTTGCTGCCTGTACAACAAAGAGGGTAGACGCACCTGTCCGTATTGATGTTACGCGTAATTACCGGCACTCTATCGACGTGTAAACCTACGGCGGGTACGATTTTCACTAGTTATGTGCCCTTACTTCGGCCGCGTTTTTATTCTTCACTTTAGGACATATCTCCTGACGTCAACCTCAAATAGTTTTATTGAAAAAGATATTATCGTCTATCTGCTATTTCGACTAATTTAAACCAATAAATAAAGCTGAAGAGTTTGTTTGTTTGAACGCGCTATAATCTTAGGAACTACTGCACCGATTTTAATAATTTTTCAGGCTAAGATAGTCCATTTATCAAGAAAGGCTATAGGTTATATAGCATCATGCTAAGATGAATAGAAGAGGAGCATTAAAAAATAGGACGAAAACGGCAAAATTTAAAGCTTTCTTTGCGTGCGCTGAGTAAACAGCAATAGTTATTAAAAATCATGTATTTCAAAATTGTTCCTCTCTAAAAGTTCTAAATAAAAGTCCGGAGCAGCGTATGTCTAGCTTTTAAGGTTAACCCACTTGAACCATTTTTATGATTATCGAAAGACTATTTTACTGTTTTAATATATCCACGCGGGCGGAGCCGCTAGCGATTGCAAGTCTTTAATGTTTAAATAAGGTAATCTTGTATATATATATATATATATATAAATATATTTTCGGAATCTCGGAAACAGCTCCAACGATTTTCCTGAAATTCAACATGTAGGGGGTTTTGGGGGAGAAAAATCGATCTAGCTAGGTTTTATGTAAAAAAAATCGTTTCATCCCTGTTTTTGGGCATTAAAAAAACACTAAAATTTACATTGAATATACAAAACACTATTTTTGCCAGTAATTGTCAAAAGTCAGCATAGCTCATTCGGGAAACGGGAAACGAGAAACGAGAAATGAAAATACCTCGAGCCCCATGTACTCAGCCTACCTAAGAAAAAAAAAAATATTTTTCTAAAAATAAGTTTTTTTTTATTTAAAAAAAAATTACTGTTATTAATTTACTGTTAAATTATCGGTTAACTAGGTCCTTATACTTATTTGTTACCAAAAGTTAATATGTGTGCAACATTTGTATTTGTTCATTTAGCGGTTAATGTAAATTAGTATTAGAATTTGTATTTAGTTATAGTCACTTAATAAAGCTGTGATAGCCCAGCAGTAACACCGTGTGACTCTTTCGAGGAGGTCACGGGTTCAAACCCGGGCAGACACCAGAAAGTTTTTCCGTTAAAACTTATGTGTCTAATTTATAATTGCAATTTATCACACGCTTTTTGGTGAAGGAAAACATCGTGAGGAAACCTGCATATCTGTAGAGAATTCTGGAGGTATGCGTAACCTACTAACCCGCATTGGAGCAGCGTGGTAGGTCTTAGCTGCAATCCTTCTCTCAGGAGAAGGATTGCAGCTAAGGAGGAGGTTACTCTTCAAAGAGCGACAGTTGCGCGTCCGATCGCTGCTAAATGCTAAAAGTGTTATAGGGCGAAGCGCGGTCCCCTCGCGGGATTTTAAATCTGTGATATCTCCGAAAATGTTCATTTAAATTACATGCTGTAAAAAGGCCATATTGATCTATATTAAATCAACAATGTATTTAAGGTATTTAATTGGATAAGGATTAATGCTGTATTGTATAAAAATTGCTTCAAAAATAAGGCATTATTTTTCGTAAAAAGTAAATAACAAAAAATGTTTTTGTGGGTTATACATAAGAGATAGACATATACCATCGCGGACTTTTCTGTAGACCTTTTCAAGGTGTACAAATACTCAGTACATCATTTTGATAAATCTCGTAGGGTTTAGCCTGCGTTTGCAATGTAAGCGGAAAAAAAATGTAATTATTTACGATATTTATTAGAAACCTCAAAAATTACAGTATTTCTCTACTCCATATTGAATGGTATTATTATGCATATAAGCCATCCTCTTGAATTACTCTATCTATTAAAAAAACCGCATCAAAATCTGTTGCGTAGTTTTAAAGAAATAAGCATACATAGGGATATATGAACAAACAAAGAATATGACTTTGTTTTATACTATGTAGTGATATATTAAAGAATTGTTTATCGCAGATGCTCGAGGGATGGTACCATTGCTCGCGTCCCTACCACCACCATGTCTACCAACCTACTGTCAACATCTACCACTTAGTTCGCCAAGTAAGTATGTCCATTCTAATACTAAAATGCGTACCTAAGTCTGTCTGTAAATACGGTAGCGCAATGTTAGTTAAATTTTATATAATTTATTAATCATCCTCTATCCCTTATCTCATTCTGAGTGGGGTCGGCACAACATGTTATATTCCTATCCTGTAGAATTATCAGGATTTCTATAGCCTATCTGTTATTCCGGTTTATCTTTAATATTTAAATGAGTTAATCTTTTATGTATTTATTTTATTTACATCAAAAATGTACAAGTTATATCTATCTTAAATTACTTACACGCTAGGACTATACAAATCATGCCCTCGTGGAATGGTCCCAAGAATGCTGGCAGCGTTAATCTTGTATATATATATATATATATATATATATATATATATATATATATATATATATATTTTCCGAATCTCGGAAACGGCTCAAACGATTTTCCTGAAATTCAGCATGTAGGAGGTTTTGGGGGAGAAAAATTGATCTGGCTAGGTTTTATGTAAAAAAATATTGTTTTTTACCCTTTCCCTTGTTATCCCTGTTTTTGGGTTTGGGTTGTTTTTTTAAGTCGGCGTAGCATATTCGGTTAACGGGCAGCCTCGAGAAATGTGAATGCCAAGGATCGATCCCGAAGTAATTAATTATTTTTAAGTTTTTATTTTTTTATAAAAAATTACCGAAGCGAAGCGAAGCTCGGTCACCCAGATATTATATATATATATATATATATATATATATATATATATATATATATATATATATATATATATATATATATATATATATATATATATATATATATATATATATATATATATATATATATATATATATATATATATATATATAGATAAGGTTCGAAACCTCGGTTCGATTTCTACGTGTCAACCGGCGCTTTTTTCTTTTTTTATTGTATTTTTTTGTATCATTTAAAAAAATAAACAAGGCTCGGTCACCCAGGTACTAAGGAATAATTGTACCAAATTTCATCGATATTGGTTCAGCGGATTCGCCATGAAAGAGTAACAAACATACATCCATACTCACAAACTTTCGCATTTATAATATTAGTAGGAGAGAGACAAATTCAAAATTCATATTCAAAATATTCTTTATTCAAGTAAACTTGTAAACAATTTCTTTTCAATCGTCAACTCTACTGCTGGTTCGGAAAGTTGTTCCTACCGAGAAGAGCCAGCAAGAAACTGGACGGTTGGTCTTTTCAAAATATAATTCTTATTACTAGTAAGTTATTACTGTCTTGTAGAGTCAAAGAGTACCTATGTCCATGCATTCTTATCATCTAAATAATCCTTAACAGTATAGTAGGCTTTCTGTATCAGCCTCTCTTTTATAGTGTTTTTAAACTGTTGTATTAGCTATTAAAGTACAGAGCTATAATAAATATTAAATAAAATAAATATTAAAGATATAACTTGTACATTTTTCTTCTAAATAAAAAAAAAATAATAATAAAATTTAATTTGCCCAGTGTCTTCAACTGGGGTACCTACAATGGCGGTCGATGTTGAAGCTCGACGGAGAGGCGAAAAGCGTCCTATTCCCGCCGAAATGAAAGACGAGAAATACTTCGAGAGGCGACGAAGGAACAACCAGGCTGCGAAGAAGTCCAGAGATGCGAGGCGGATGAGGGAAGATCAGGTGCTGAGTCTTTTCAATTTTTTTGCTGTAATTCGCCTTTGTTAAGATGTTTGTGTTTCAACTTTATTATTTATTATCTCAATTTAATTTTTAACTTACGTTTTGTTGTGTCTAGTTTTATTAACATTTACATTGTTTTAAATACTGATTTCTGTTATGTTACTCGGGCAGCAGCTGAAAACCAGCGCCGTGTGTCCTTAGTCCTAGTAATTACATGCGGCAATGCTGAGCTGTGTGCCCATTCTGTCAATTATCAATTGCGAAATAAATGTTGTACGAAGCAGGCAACAACCACATACATGCAAGACAAGTCGTCACACGTATTACAAGACGCCGCCAACACCAATACTACATACAAAGCACTACACACACACTACAACAACCTCTTCGATCGTTTCGCCCCGATACCGAAGCATTATCGGGATAGGTTCCACGAACAAAAGCGTAATGCATTACGACTTTGTTCGTGGAGCCGTGTTTGTTGTTCGTTATAATAAAATTCTTATCTCGGGTTACATTCAAATTATTCTTTCCTCAAGTAAGCTTTAACAATCAAACTACAATAACCCCTTGGTTCTTGTTGTTTGATTGTTGCCTGCTTCAGATATTTAGCATTGCATGTATTCTCTTAACAAATCGTGAATTACAGCAAAGTCATTTTATTTTAACTTCTGTACTATGGAGTTCCGCAGTAACAAGTAACGCCTGCTTCTATAAATCATTTATTTTTCCTTTTTAAGTGGATCTCTGTTATGATCTTTTTCTCCACTGGCGAGAAACACCGTACTTGTGGCCAAACTCGCTACAGGTCACCGCCGCCCCGCCTGTTATTATATCATCCTCCTGTACTTATCCCACTCTAAGCTGGGTCGGGATAGCATGTTATAAACATGTTATCACATAATTGGCTACGTATTTTACGACCGGCCGCCTACCTGACGTCAAATTACCTTAGTTATATTTAAGGACACCTCCTTAAGAAAGAGGGTGGTCTATTTTATCCAACCAGCTGACACTAACGGGTCAACTTACCTTAGTCGCATTTTACGACACCTCGTTAAGAAAGAGGTCTATTCTACTCAGCCGGATAGCATACGGCGATAGAGTTCATGTTATTATAATTTTATTTAAATTTAAAATAAATAATAAATCAAAAGCATTCTCTTCTTTATTCCAGATAGCGTGGCGTGCGTGTCTTCTAGAGCAAGAAAACGCTTCGCTACGTGCTCACATCAACGCGTTGAGGCAAGAAACGCTTGCTTTACGTGCTTTGTTAGCTGCGAGAGATGAAACCACAGCACCTACATCGACTACTGAATAACCTTGATTAATACAATAAAATAAACCTAATAAAACAAATAAATTACGAGATATAACAATAGATTACTGTAAATAATAATATAATTAAACGTTATATATTCAATATATTTAGAATTTTTTTATTTTTCTTAATCCTAACTTTTTACATTTTTAAATATTTCTAAAAAAAAAATTAAAAAACATTTAAAAATATAAAAAATTGTCGTCCGCCGGGAACGGGGAAATATCCCGAGTTGCCGGTGGTTAGGGATCCAAAGTGAGGAATTATTAAATTATTAAAATATTTAGAATTATTATTATTAGTCATCATAATTATATTTAGCAATACGGTAGGTAATGATTTATAATTTATGCAAATAAATCTTTATTCCTTTAAGTCTTTTATTATCTGTAGAAAATATAAACATAGCACAAAAATCATAGTGTTATACTAGAGTATAACCATAAGAAGCCATAAGTAGGCCTGGTGATAGGTACCTGAATGAATGAAATACCTAATGAGTGGGAAGATACATATAAACTAGGTAATCATAAATATAATATAATCTAAAAACTTTATTTTTCATTTTATTAAATAATATAAATCAACTTGTAATGCGATTGCATAATAATTTAATGTGTTGGAAACATAAACCAAACTTACTGAAAGCTATTGGTTAAAAAGTAAAATCAAAAATCTTACGACCAATCACGTAACTGAATATATGACACAACCAATGAAAACAAAATGTCAGTAGTTCGAACATTCGAGTTCGAAATCGGAAACTAGAATATTCTAAGTTAGCACATGGAATTTAGTGATGTCATTTTATACAATATCGATAAATGGTCTATGATGGTATTGACAATAATATTTTTTATTCATCAAAAGTAATAATAAAATTATTTTGCTATAATCCGCGATGAAATTTCAAATTCATCGCGGATTATAGCAAAATAATTTTATTATTACTTTTGTATTATGGATCTCCGCAAAGTAACGCCTAATTCTATAAATTATTTTTATTCATCATAAAAATAATTATTGTTTATTGTATTACCATTTTTTCATAATTATTTTGTATCTTTAATATTGTAAATTCTTCTAACGAATTTAATTATGATATTGTATTAATATGCATATTTTGTGTTATTTAAATGTAGAAGTAAGTTATTTTTAATTAAAAATTTCTAAACCAATCAAAGATTAATCTAAAAAATAAATACACCCATTACAGAATTACAAATAAAATTAAATTTGATTGTTGGACCCTTTTAAATCTATTTCATCCCGATATGGAATGTAATATATTTAAAAGGGATAAATCGAAATCTTTAAAAGGGATGATATCGGGAATTCCTTCCCTATTATATTAAACTATATTATTAAAATTAATAGAAAAATTTATAGAAAGGCTAATAAGTAAAGGTAGATGACCTTTACTTATTAACCTTTCTATAAAGTTTTCTATTAATTTTAACTTTATATATATTAACGTTACATTATTATTGATTATTATTATTTTTATGATGATTAGACTTAACTTTTTGTCGATAAAATGCCATTGTAGTGCACATCCCTAGGTTGAATTTTTTCGAGTAGCAAGGATCTCAGAACAGTGTGTTTAAAAAAAAGGAAAAATTGTTCTTTCAAGCAGTTGCGTCATCCACATGGTTTGTCTGAAGCGAAATTAATAGGAAATATTATTTTAAGTTGTTGAAAATAATATCACAATAATGCTAACGGCTACGCGGGTGATAAGCCGAAAGGCTTTGGAGTGCTCCGGCATCAGTTCAGACATTTATACGCACAGAAATTTCTCAACACTCCTCAGAAATGTAAGTTACTATTTTATTCTAGAAAAAAAAGAAAATCGTTTGTCAAGAAAGCTATATTTGTCAAAAATACTGTTATATTTTATTATTTCTGTTACCGTTTTCTCGATTTTACATAGTCTGCATATCTATGCCGCCCGGTTCCACATGCCTATTTAATACTTTGTTTTATATGCATTTTTCTCGGTATTTTTCAGACCGCAGCCCCCACAGTTCCCATTTACCAGCGATATGGAGTACAACAGAGGCACAAGTAAGTTAAACAATTACTATAATTTCACATAACCTAACTGTGCGACCTTTGTATTTACGTTATTATCTTGCAGTGGAATGAATTGAACCATCTTAAGTTTAAATAAAGAATATCGTGTCTTTTCTTTAAATGTGTGGATTTTGTAATATTATTTTAAAAAAGAAATATGAATGGATATTTTCTAAGTTCTTCTAGAAATTCAGGTTTAATACAGCATTTTTTAATGTAAGAGTAATTTGGTGCAGGTCATGTACAGTACAGATGAAATATAGTATCTAAGCTGAGCTAAAAACCTTAGCTCATACCCTTTAGTTGAGACAAATAACCATTTTGGTATCCTAAATGTGGCTATATTATAATCTGTAGATAATGTTTTAGTACTGAAAATAACTCTAACTCCCAGTGTCCCGTAAATTAGAGTCCCTGAAATCCTTTTAAACAAGTGAATATATCATTACTCTTTCCAAGTCTTGGTACTTTATAAAACTATGAAATATCTGATTAGTAGGTGTCTCATACAAACTTATTATAACGTTACTTGCATGTCCGTCTCATTTTTGACTTCATTCAAGAATTATATGTTTAAAGAAGCAATCGCCGAGTTTTCTTACTGGCTTCTTATTCTCAGTAGGAACAGTTTTTTGAACCAGCAGTAGAGTTGACGATTAAAAAGCACTTGTTTGCAAGTTTATTTTATTTATATAAAGAATATTTTCTGTGCAACTATTAGAAAATATAATACTATTTGTTTATAGTAACAATAAAATAATATTGCACAATATTTAAGTTAATTTACATGTTCATGCTTATACATAGTACTTATTTATTTTGGTTAAACTGTTCTCATCTTTAAACACTTGATCTTCCCTTGCAGATTACAAACATCATGTGGCAAGCCTTTATACCTTTTTTTATCTATTATATATCCCCTATGTTATAATGCTTTTCTATTTTTACCTTCTTTCACTATAAAGACTTAAATATCTTGGAATTTGCCACCCTTTTAGAAGCAATGTGTTATTTCTCTACCAATGTGATAAAGTGTGAGAAACTGAATAAGTCCAATGTAAATTTGTGTCTAACTTATCACAAATTTCATCATAGTATGTAAACATAAAGAGTTTTATAACCTACTTACAAGTTTGGATATCTAATAACTTAAGTTTATTAGATTCTGTACTATTTGAAATTTCCATAGCATTAAATGTATAAGACAATTTTCAAAATTATCTTTTGTTTACAATTAATGTTTATTGTTTGACTTTGTGTTTTTATGCTGTGTGGTATCCGTCTGAATAGAATAGTACCACCCTAATTTCTTACTGAGGTGTCGTAAACGGCAACTACGGTAAGGCGACCTGCTGTGTGGTATCCGGCTGAGTAGAATAGACTACCCTCTTTCTTACCAAGGTGTCTTAAAATACAACTAAGATAAGTTGATGTCAGGCAGGCGGCTGATTATGTAGCCAAATCATGTGACAACATATTTATTATAACATGTTGTGCCAATCCCACTTAGAGTGGGATAAGGGCAGGAAGATGTCTGACAACCTTTTAATATAAAGGTTTATATATAAGGTTTTATAAATCTTATCAGTGTGACTGAAATAAATAACTAATGGCAATACTGATTGTTTAATAAACTTAGCAATTTACATCAAAGGTCTGAAGGTGTGCGAGGCGCAGTCATTGGTATCGACTTGGGAACAACAAACTCTTGTGTTGCAGTTATGGAAGGGAAGACACCTAAGGTAAGATGTTTGTTTGTTATTTATTTATTTAATTATTTTCTAGATGTTCTTCATGTCCAGATAGCCAAAGTTGCCACTTGGGGAAAATAAAACTTAGACTCGTAGAAGTGTTTAATTGGAAGTCCTGTTCTGAGAAGTTTGAACAGAGAGATCTATGAAAACAAGTATTTACAGACTTACAAAAGATATCTCTAAAACTTTTCCATAGACAATGTAAAATGGAAATAATAATAATAATAAACAATTTTTTATTATTATTTGATTCCACTCCTATAGACTTCATTAATGAAAAAAGCATATTCTTTATAAAACCTATATAATATATATAATTGACTGGCCCGTTGGAGCAGTGGGTAGTGACCCTGCCTTCAACTCCGCGGGTCGCGGGTTCGATTCCCGCCGAGGGCTAACATTTTCTATAAATGAATTTGTTGGTCTTTGAGCCTGGGTGCATATTTGTATTTAAGTATGTATTTAAAAATTATATAAGTATATATATTCACCAGTTGTCTGTCTATCATAACACAAGTATTAAGTTACTTACTTTGGGGACGGACGACCGTGTGTGTAAGTGTCCCATATATTTATTATTTATTATTATTATTAATTTAAGTTTTTTTAAGTGAAAAATTCAATTTTTTAATATTAAAAGTTATGTAAGCTATATAGGTGGGATCGGGCATGGCCAATAATTGGAAAATACTGACCTAGACTGTTTTTAGTCTGATGAGTATGTAGGTAGGGAGACATCATTCCTGGATTGGTTCTCGTGATGTCAGGTCTTTTATTGTCACATGCTTGAAATTGTTCTCAGTATATTAGTTATAGGTTATGTAAGTTAGTTATTAACCGCACCGCCGATCCGCGTTCGCGTCAATACGCGTGCGTATTTGCAGCGGTGCGATATAAACGCGCGGTACCAGCTGGTCGCGGATGTAACTGCCGAACGACTTTCCTAGAAACCGCGCTACATGCAATACTTTAAGGATTCTATGATAAATATGTATGGATCAAACACGGTAAAACACGTAATATTTGTATAATTGATGACTGCCTTTAAATAAATACATAAATGTATTTTTAATACATGATTTTTTTGTTATTATAATATGTATTTTTAATATATGATTTTGATGATTTTAAATAAATCAGACGACGTGGGGTATCCGGCTGAGTAGAATAGACCAACCTCATCTCTTACCGAGGTGTCTTAAAAGGCGACTAAGGCAAGTTGACCCGCCGCGTAGTATTCGGTTGAGTAGAATAGACCACTCTCTTTCTTACCGAGATGTCATAAAATACGACTAAGGTAAGTTAACGTCAGGCAGGTGGTCGTAAAAAAGTAACCAAATCATGTGACTACATGTTTGCTGTTGTGTTGTGCTGACTCCACTTAGAGTGGTATAAGGGCAGGAGGATCATAATCAACTTCCTGCCCTAATCCCACTCTAAGCGGGGTCGGCGCAACATAAGTATGCTGTCACATGATTTGGCTCCGTTTTTATGACCGACCGCCTGCCTTTCGTCAACTTACCTCTGTCGTATTTTACGACACCTCGGTAAGAAAGATGGTAGTCCATTCTACTAAACTGGATAACACACGGCGGGTCGACTTACCTTAGTCGCCTTTTAAGACACCTCAGTAAGAATTGAGGTTGGTCTATTCTACTCAGTCGGATACCACACGGCGGGTCGACTTACCTTAGTCGCCTTTTACGACACCTCGGTAAGAAAAGAGGGTGGTACTATTCTACTCAGCCGGATACCACACGGCTAAAAATATTAATAAAAATATAGATAATAATTGTCATACTCAGAATTTTTTTTCTCTTTAGGTAGTAGAGAATAGTGAAGGTTCCCGCACGACTCCGTCCCACGTTGCCTTCACGAAGGAAGGCGAGCGGTTGGTCGGCATGCCGGCTAAGAGGCAGGCGGTGACCAACAGTGGGAACACGTTCTACGCTACCAAGAGACTTATTGGCAGGAGATTCGACGACCCAGAAGTACAGAAGGACATGAAGAACCTCTCGTACAAAGTCGTCAGGGCTTCTAATGGAGATGCCTGGGTACAAGGTAAGGGCTTGCAAACTCAATTTACAAAATTAACGAGAATATTATATTGCTATAATCCGCGATACAAGAAAATATACGTAATTTTAAATGTAGAGTGTTATATTCTTTCTCATACCTGATACATGCAGAAATGACGACAAAATCGCAAAATAATACTTTCATTAGTTTTGTATTTATTTAGTAAGATATTCAAATTCAAATACAATTTTTTTTATTTCCAAACAGGTTTACATGTCAGATAAACTTAACTTAAATAAATGCTAAATATTATTACTAAGTATTGAGATTTACTAGTAGTCCCCAAAATAGGTAATCCTGTATTTTGGGAGGCCAGAGTTTGCCTTTAACGTTATAAATATAATGCCATATAACTTCACATAGTCATGTAGTTCATACATTTAAAGTACTATTACAGGCATATACAACATTCAAATATAGTAAAAATAAACATCGGTTACGCTACACAGTAAAAGTAAAAAGGTAAAATTTTAAAATATTTTTAAACCAAAACTAAAAAGTAAAAAATAATGAATATAATATAAAAAACAGACATAAAAAGGACTAAATAATTCAAATAATTAAAGTATTTTTATTATCACTATTATGCACTCATGAGCGGTAGCAGCGCATATGTTCTGTTCTACCTTTGCGGAAGTGCGACATTAAAGGTTAATCTTATCGTATAGCCTAAGTTTTATTGCTTAGGTACATCATGATTAGCCAACAATGTATAAAGGAATCCATTGGTACAATCATATATGTATAACATCATCCTCCTGCTCTTATCCCACTCTAAGTGCTGACCCACATGTTATAATCATGTTATCACATGTTTTATAAATAATAAAAATATTGTTAATAATATACATTTTGTGTATATATAATGAAAGATAGCATAATTACTCATTAATGGTAGATTTTATACGGCTATATATTTATATGTTTAAGTAATCTGTTTAGCCAGTCGTCCGTAACGTACCTCAATAGGCTTTAGCTGAAAATCAGTTCTGTGTGCTTCCTGTCGGGGCATACAGTATTATGCTGAGTCTAAAGCCTATTCTGCATTATGCTACGGACATTTATTTATTTATTAATATTTATTTGCTTTAGTCTCATTTCTGTTAGCACTTTTGTGGAATAAATTTCATTTCATTTTAGCTAGGTATTTTACGACCGGCATGCCTGATGTCAACTTACCATAGTCGCCTTGCACGCCACCTTGGTAAGAAAGGGGGTGGTGGTCTATTCTACTCAGCCAGATACCACACGTTGAGTCATCTTACTTTAGCCGCCTTTAACGACACCTCTGTAAGATATGAGGGTGGTGTATTCGACTCAACCGAATACCACACGGCTGGTCGACTTTCCTTATTCGCTTTTTACGACACTTCGGTAGGAAATGAGGGTGGTCTATTCTACTCCGCCGGATTAGGTAAGAAATGAGAGTGTCGTTTCTTTTCAAGTTGTCGTACAAAGCGTCTAAGGAAAGTTGACGTCAGGCGGCCGGTCGGTATAAAAAGTAACTAAAACAAGTGACAACATGTTTAAGATGTGTGATAAAGGCAGGAGAATGATGATGATGATTGTAGTTGTAAGCGACGTGATTATATTTAATATAAAAAAATAAATATAACGTTTGTTTGTCAACCACCGCGCCGTGCCGATCTTGTAAGGCGCAACTGCAGCGCCATTTAGTAGCTTCGTGGACGCGGCCGCGGTGGTTTAGTGCACGTTTAAACCGCTTTGTATTCGATCCATTACAATCGTTTTTTTGGTCCTTCGAGCCAGATCTCCATTCCATTCCTTACAGTAGTATTAACTGTAATTTTTTTTAAAGTTGATTGTTCCTTTTATAGGTAGCGACGGCAAAGTGTACTCTCCGAGTCAAATCGGCGCGTTCGTGTTGATGAAGATGAGGGAAACGGCTGAAGCCTATCTCAACACGAGCGTTAAGAATGCCGTGGTCACTGTACCCGCCTACTTCAACGACTCGCAGAGACAGGCCACCAAGGATGCAGGTAACAACGTGAACACACATTACACGCTTAATATTTAAAAAATACTTTTTTTTAAGTACAAATATGTAAGTAAGTAACAGCCTGTTACTATCCCACTTCTGGGTAAAGGCCTCCATTCTCCGTTTTTGAGAGAAGGATAGGATAGGAGCTAAGACCTACCACGCTGCTCCAATGCGGATTGGTAGGTTACATATATCCCCAGAATTCTTAAGCATATCCACCCGCATAGCTACGCCGTGTGGTATCCGGCAGAATAGAATAATACCACCCTCATCTCTTACCGAGGTGTCGTAAAAGGCAACTAAGTTAAGTCGACCCGCCGTGTGGTATCCGGCTGAGTTAGAATATACCACCCTCATCTCTTACCGAGGTGTCGTAAAATACGACAGAGGTAAGTTTACGTCAGGCAGGCGGCCGGACGTAAAAACGCAGCCACATCATGTGACAGCATGTTTATAACATGTTGTGCCGACCCCACTTAGAGTGGGATAAGGGCAGGAAGGAGATGAAATATGTAAGTAAGTAGCGGCCTGTTACTATCCAACTTCTGGGTAAAGGCCTCCAATCTGCGTTTTTGGAGAGAAGGATCGGAGCTAAGACCTACCACGCTGCTCCAATGCAGATTGGTAGGTTGCACATATCCCCAGAATCCTCTAGCACAGTGGTTCTCAAACTGTTTTGGTGACAGAACCTTTTTGGGAAGCTAAATGAGGGAACCATACAAGAAAACAATAGTTTTTAAAAGTGTATTCTTTATTAAAAAGCATAATAAAATTACAATGTAACAGTTACTAATTATTAGTTACTTTACCAATGGCAAGTACAGTAATAATAATTATTGTATGGGTATATATAGGTAGTAAGTATTGAATAATAGAAGATATTTAAAAAGAAAAATCTAACAAATACATACAAATAAATAAATAAATATACCTACGCGCGGCCGCGGAGTCTAAACGTTCGACCAGAGAGTATTCCATAGATAGATTTCATTACTATGGCTTTTTCCAAATCAGAGTCTAGTAAATCTCTATTCAAATAAGCTTCTTCATGCGCTCATCAAGGATCAATAAGATTAATAAATATACTGAATAAGCTTCCTTTATGATCAGTTTTATTAGGATATTGTTTAGTTGAGTAAATTTATAGGCTTTTGGTACAAATCTAGTTATTTGCGATAACCGCACCGACGATCCGCGCTCGCGTTAGTGCGCGTGCGCTTTTGCAGCGGTGCGATACAAACGCGCGGTACCAGCTGGTCGCGGATATAACTGCCGAACGACTTTCCTAGAAACCGTGCTACATTTATGTATTATACATAGATCGCAAAGCTTTGCAATTTTATCGTGGAGTCTATCTCCTGACGATGCTTCGGTTACGGGGCGAAACAATTGTTGAGATTTTGGTGGTGTTATATAGCCTGTGCAGTGCTTGTGTATTGTTATGTTAGTGGTGGCGGGTAGTGAATGAGTTTTTACTAATTCTGCATTTATCAGGTATGAGAACGAATAGTACACTCTACATTTAGCATTACATATATTTCCTTTTATCGCAGATTATAGCAAAATAATATTTTCCTTCTATAAAATATATCTATTTCTTATACTTATCTTAACACATATTTACTACATTTATATCCAAAATTTCGACGGGGGCGTATCCGCATGCATAACTAGATTTATCTTAAAGATTGGTAGCCCATGCCCAGCTGTGGGAAAGGTAAAGGTCCTTATTTTAATGTGATTTATTTTTCACAGGTCAAATAGCCGGGCTGAATGTTCTCCGTGTGATAAACGAGCCGACGGCAGCGGCGCTCGCTTATGGAATGGACAAGACCGACGATAAGATGTGAGTTGGTCACTTTCATTATTATTTAGTACTACTATCAGTAGGGCAGGAAGATGATGATGATCATCTTCCTGCCCTTATCCCACTCTCAGTGGTTGGCGGTAAGTGTCGGCACAACATGTTACAAACATGTTCTCATATGATTTGGCTACGTATTTTACGACCGGCAACCTGCCTGGCGTCAACTTACCTTAGTCGTATTTTACGACAACTCGGTAAGAAATGAGGGTGGTACTATTCTATTCAGCCGGATACCACACGTCGTATTTAGTACTAGTATATCATAGACATACGAGAGGTCACAAAAAGCTTGTGAAACATATGTCGCGACTCAGCAGAGTTAGAAACTCATTCGATGCTCTCGGTATTCGCTTCTACAATAAAACACCGCAATCCATACTAGACCAGTCTACAGAAAGGTTTAAGTTAAGTATAAGAGATGTACTTATAAAAGTAAGTAAGTAGCGGCCTGTTACTATCCCACTGCTTAGAATAGGCCTATTCTCTCCGTTTTTGGTGAGAAGGATTGGAGCTACCTACCACGCTGCTCCAATGCGGATTGGTAGGTTACACATATCTCCAGAATTCTCTAGAGATATGCAGGTTTCCTCACGATGTTTTCCTTCACCGAAAAGCTAGTGATAAATTGCAATTATCAATGATAGATTTTTACAAAGTAACTGTGACTCCTATGATCTGTTTTATTAGGATATTATTTAGAAGATATAGTAATTTATATCGTTGTTGTACAAATCTCCTTATTCGCGATAACCGCACCGCCGATCCGCGCTCGCGTCAGTGCGCGTGCGCGTTTGCAGCGGTGCGATACAAACGCGCGGTACCAGCTGGTCGCGGATACAACTGCCGGACGACTTTCCTAGAAACCGCGCTACATTTATACAGTAGATTTAGATAATATTATTTTATATATTTTATGTATGTATAGTATATATATTACTTTATTATTTATGGTACAAGTAAAGACTAAAATTAATGTTATTTATTTAAAATAATTATTATAAAAAAATTAACTTACATAGTTTACGAATAAATAGTTTTTATAAGGATAAACTTCCACTATCTTTAACTAAAAACCGTACAAAAATATATGTGGTAGATTTTGAGAAAATTTACCACTTCCAGACAGACTTTGGATACAATTGTTTACATTTTTATATGAATCTCTCATCATCAATCATTTTTGTTTTTTGTTGATAATAAATATATGGGACACTAACACACATGGTCGTCCGTCCCCAAAGTAAGTAATTTAATACTTGTGTTATGGGTGACAGACAACTGGTGAATATATACTTATATAATTTTTAAATACAAATGTACACCCAGACTCGAAGAACCAACAAATCCTTTTATAGAAAATGTTGGCTCTCGGCGGGAATCGAACCCGCGACCCGCGGAGCTGAAGGCAATGCACCAACGGGCCAGATTTTAATGTATTTTCCTTACAGAATCGCGGTCTACGATCTGGGCGGTGGTACCTTCGATATATCAGTGTTGGAGATTCAGAAGGGTGTGTTCGAGGTCAAGTCAACCAATGGAGACACCCTGCTAGGAGGAGAGGATTTTGATAATGTCATTGTGAACTTCTTGGTCGATGAGTTCAAGAGAGATGTGAGTAATTTATCCATTGATAGGCAGTATAGGTGTAATTGCTTAACCCTTTAACCGCCATGTGCAGTATATGATCATTTCATCTTTATGACATGTTGTGCCGACCCCACTTAGAATGGGATAACGGCAGGAGGATGATAATTGTTTTATCACTGTATATAGGCACTGAAAAACTGCTAAATATGATTAGAAAACAAAGGTTAATTACGCTGTCACTTTCAAAGTTATTATAGCTCTGTACTATAATAGCTAATACAGCTGTTTAAAAACACTGTTAAAGAGAGGCTCATACAGAAACTACTATACATACTATTGAGGGTTACTTAGACAATAAGATGCATCCTCCATCCTCATCCTCTGATTAGAATGTGTACTATGATATTAGTGTACTATAGATAGAGGAAGTAATAAATTTGTCTATTCTCAACTGCAACACATTTGTTTTATTAATTAAAAATAATGGTCAAGTCCAGATATCACCAGCCTTTTTTCTTTTTTTAATAAAGTGCCTTCTTTTTTTATATCCTCTAAAAGAAATACTGAGCAAAGCTTGGGCACTTAGATATTAATAAATTATATATTTTATCTGCTTATCCACAGCAAGGTCTGGATATCCGCAAGGACGCAATGGCAATGCAGCGTCTCAAAGAAGCAGCTGAGAAGGCCAAGATTGAGCTTTCAGGATCGCTCCAGACTGATATCAACTTGCCCTACCTCACGATGGACTCTTCAGGCCCCAAGCATATGAATTTAAAGGTAAACAGATTACTTGTATATATCCGATATCATTTGTATGTATATCAGAAGCAGAAACAGTAAAATGTTTTGGATGTTTCCCCAAAGTCCAGCATAGTAGTAGTACAGTAAATATAGTATAATATGGCAAAATAATGTGTGCAGAAGAGACAAGGGGGCTGTTCATTAAATATGTTCACATACAAGGGGGGAGGGGTTTTGTTGAGCGTGATGAAATATGATCTCAAAATGTGTACACTATCAATTTAAATTTATCATATTCAGAGGGGGAATCTTAGTCTAACCCCTCCAACGTCTATTGAGCACCATGTGCACAAATTCAATTTTGAAAAATAAAAATCTTTTTGTCACAAACAATAAATGTACGTTATTATTATAAAATCATTTATTGTATTCAATGGGGAATATTATAACAAAGAAAATAGTATCTAAAATGTAGGTATAATTGTTATATAGTAAATTCGTTCACTCCCCTCACCTCGACATTCAAAGTGATAGTTTTAGAGGGAGGAGGGGACAGAAAGTATGATACAGTGTAACAGTAGGGGGTTACCCCCTTTTTAAAGTGTGACGTTTGAACGGCCCCAAGCTCCTAATTCATAGTTCATAACTAACTTGTGCAGTCCATGGCGAATTTAGTGGTAAATATGCATCATTACAGTGCAAATGGCAAGTTTAAAATTTGACGTAATATTTTTAGGGGGGGGGAGGTAACAAAGTATGACACAGCATGACAAGGGGGGTAACAATTTTTAAAGCCTGACCTATTTTTTAAACATTCCCAAGCTTGCCCCAGTCCATAGTTCATACCTAAATTGTGCAGCCCATGGCGAGGTTAGTGATAAATATGCATCGTTATAGTGCAAATGGCAAGTTTTAAATTTGACTTGTTACATTTAAGCGGTGCTATATCAATACAAACAAAACCACCAGTCAATGTTCATATTGAATTGACTGGTCAAAATTGGTTTGTCACACTATCATCATTCTCCTGCCCTTAGCCCACTTTAAGTGGGGTCGGCACAGTATATTATAAACATGGTGTTACATGTTTTAGCTACTTGTATTACGACAGACAGATTTTCGCATATATACAATCTACTAGCTCCTACCCGCGACTTCGTTCGCATGGACTGTTGTGTGATAGATCAATAATACGTTTTTAATGTCATCCTATTATTTTTGAATTAACAGGATTTCTATAGCATGTTATTCCAGTATATGAGATATAATTGTGCCAAATGTCATCGCTATTGGTACAAGCTGTACGCTGAACCGCTGTGAAAGAGTAACAAACATACATCACAAAATTAAACAAAAATAGATTCGTATTTTAGTAGTCTATTTAGTGCCCAAAAGAAAGAAAATGATATTTGAGCTGTCAAATGCAAAGCTGTGGTAGCCTAATGGTAACGCGCTAACCTAAAAAGTTCAAAATCTGGGATCGATTCCCACAACACCCGGCGCGTTTGTTCATTTTTTTTATTGCATTTTTAATATTGTTATATTAATTCTGCAGATGACCCGTTCGAAGCTGGAGTCCCTGGTAGGTGATCTGATCAAGCGCACGGTGGGACCCTGTCAGAAGGCGCTCCAGGACGCTGAGGTCGCCCGCACGGAGGTTGGGGAGGTCCTGCTGGTTGGTGGCATGACCAGGATGCCGAAGGTGATATTTATATCCAGCTTGATATATCGCTTAGTATTAAAGTGACCTAATTCAAAATTAGGTTTAATCGAGCTAGATACATTTTGATTCTTATTAGAATGCCATTTGTGACATCACGCTATCAACTATTAAAAAAAACTATTCTTTTATTGCTCTTCAAAGTCATGGGTACATTTAACACTGACCACTACATGTGTATACCTATAATAAATACCCTATAACAAATAATCTAAGCGCTCATCAAAAAGAGTGAACAAATTTTGAATTTAAACTATCGTGAGTGGTATTCTTAATTAATGTATAGAAACCGGCTATATTCACTTGTTATTTTATCGGATGACTTTTATGATGATTTAACTAGTCTGACTCATCCGATAAAATAACAAGTGAGTATAGCCGGTATCTATACATTAATTAAGAGTGAACGAATTGCAAGCTACCTCCCAAAACAGGTTTTAACAGTACACCATGAAAAGCATCAATTTGCAATTTATTTAAACAAACTGACTGAGTTCTGAATTTTGGAAACGGCACCAACTATTTTCATGAAATTCAGCATGTCGAGGGTTTTGAGGGAAAAATTGATTTAGCTATGTTTATTAAAAACAAATGCTTTATCCCTGTTTTTGGGTACTGAAAATATGCTATCATAATATGTTATGAGAAACCAAAGGATAATTACGCTATCAATTGCAAAAGCCATAATAGAACAATTGGGTAACGGGCGGTCTCGAATTCTGAATACTAGGATTGATCCCTATATCGATTTTTTATATTTTTAATTGCATTTATATTTATTTCATTATAATCTTTCTGCCCTTATCCCACTCTAAGTGGGGTCGGGACAACATAACCATGTTGTCACTTGATTTGGGTACGTATTTTACGACCGGCCGCCTGCCTGATATCAACTTACCATAGTGATATTTTACGACACCTCGGTAAGAAATGAGGGTGGTCCATTCTACTCAGCCGCGATACCACACGGCGGGTCAACTTACCTTAGTCGCCTTTAACGACACCTCGGTAAGAAATAAGGGTGGTCTATTCTACTCAGCTGCGATACCACACGCCGGGTCAACTTACCTTAGTCGCCTTTAACGACACCTTGGTAAGACATGAGGGTGGTACTATTCAGCCGGATACCACAAGGCGGTGTTTTTATTTTTATTTATTTAAAAACAATCAGATCAAGGCTGGGTCCCCAAGGGACTTAAAAATTACATTAATAAGTTTAACAATAATTGCGCACTGTAAGCACAAGCCGACACCAGTCCCCTATGGCTGGTTAGGCGTCACTACGACCGGTGCGAGATCAATACGAGGATATATTCCCCGGTCGTGTACATTGCACTATCGGGTTATGATCGCTCGAACAAACTCACTATACTTTCGATTATGTTAACGCACACACTATACTTTTTTTTTGCGGCACATATGTAACGATTTCAAAATTTGGCGGCACACAAAGAAAAAGATAAAAATTATTACAACACACTGCATAAATAGTTTGACAAAAATTATAAATATACGAAATAAACTAATATATACTACAATAATAACTAAACGTTTATTAAGGGATTAATTACAAGTTAATAATAAAAATATTTTTCTTTTTAAATGATATAATTTAATAATATTAACATTATTATATATTTGCATAATTTAGTGGCACACTTTTGAAATTTGGCGGCACACAAGTGCCGCGGCACAGTGGTTGAGAATCACTGTACAAACAATAACACGATATAATAGAAATACAACAATTCCCATTCAGCGATGGGATTCTTCTCTTGAAAGAAAAACAAAGACGTCAAAAGAACGTCTCTGAAACGTTTTATCAATAAAGAAGACTTCACCGAAAACAACAACGGCACATTGTTGCCACTGTTTTTTAATTAAGGACGCGATACTCTTGTTTCATGACTGTGTTGCCATAAAATACAAAGCGGAAGTCAATGGCGACAACAATTACGTTGCGTAGTGGGGCTGAATTCCTAAAACAGGGCCAATATCTCAGAACGTCGTCTGAAGTTTAGGGTCACTTATAACGACTAAGACGACCAAGTATATAAAAACAATCCTTATTTTCCAGTGAAATTGTGCATCTAGGGGTTTAAGGGTCGCTGATAACGAATCCTAATTCGGTTTTTCGCAAAAAAGCACGCAGAGCTAACTTGAATATTAATAACGCAGTATCTGTGCAAATTATCTATTATTTATTTTATTCTATTTTATAGGGAAAACTTACAGCTATTATATTAGAATAGATACTAAAATAGATTACAAAACAAGGCCAATTAAAATAAGCTACGCTGACATGACAGTTTATGGGAATAAATTGGATTCAATATAAATTTTAGTATTTTTAAATCCCAAAAACAGGGATAAAACTAATTTTTTTTTACATAAAACCTAGAACGATTTTTCTCCCCGAAAACGCTTACATGCTGAATTTCAAGAAAATAGTTGGAGCGGTTTCCGAGATTCCTAAAATATATATACATACAAAATTAACTCATTTAAATATTAAAGATATGGTAAATTATGGCTTTCTATATCAGCCTCCTTGTATAATAGTTTCTTGCAGCCTCTTCTCATTAAAAACAGCTTTCCGAAACAACGGTAGATGCGACGATTCAAAATCACTTGTTTACAAGTTTACTTGAATAAAGAATACTTTGCATTTAAATTATTGAACTGTCTTGAATTTCAGGTTCAACAAACAGTTCAAGAAATATTCGGACGAGCTCCGTCCAGGTCGGTGAACCCTGATGAGGCAGTAGCAGTTGGAGCTGCGGTCCAGGGTGGTGTGCTGGCTGGTGACGTCACCGATATTCTCCTCTTGGACGTGACCCCCCTTTCGCTGGGTATCGAGACCCTCGGTGGTGTATTCACCAAGCTCATCACCAGAAACACCACGATCCCTACAAAGAAGAGTCAAGTTTTCTCTACTGGTATGTATCGATCAAGTAGGCACAGTTTATTTATATATTCCTGGCCTACCGCCGTAGAGTCGAAGCCCGCTCACCGGGGGGACACTCAGCGGCGGTAGAGGTGGATTGGCGGAGAGCAGTAGCGGATTGGAGCTCAGGAAGAGCTCCTCCGCCAATGGAGTCAGCGGCTTGAATCGCCCAGTGCAGGAGCCTGGATGATTTCGGCCATCCAGCCTATTCTCCAGGGCTGGGTCTCAAGGAGGCATGGGGTCCTCACCTTCCGCCTGACACAGGTGCTTTCCGGACATGGTTGTTTCGGGTGGTATCTGTGGAGGGTGGCCCAGCGCGAAGCGACTGGTGAGTGCCACGAGTGCGGCGCCGGCTTTGACACGGCGCTGCACACGCTCGCAGACTGTCCAGCTTGGGCGGTTCAGCGGGCGGAACTCGTGGCACAGGTGGGGCACGATCTCTCCCTGCCCACTGTGGTTCGCGCCATGGTGGACAGGGAGCAATCGTGGGCAGCGATGGCCTCCTTCTGTGAGAATGTTATCTCGCGGAAGGAGGCGGCGGGGCGGATCCGGGAAGTCGAGTCCTTGGATCCGATCCGCCGCAGGCGAGCCGGGCGCAGGCGACTCGCTCAAGACCGTCGCGTTCCGCCCTAACGGGGACCTTCCGGGCGTTCCGAAAGGGGTTCAATCGGACGCCCGCTCTATAAGGTCCCCGCGGCGGTCGATGCATCTGGTGCTCCCGATGCATCGTCCAGCGGAGGGAGGGGCCAGTTTTAGAGAGGCCCCGACTCAGAGGTGGCGCACTCTGGGGTACAGAGTTGCTGCTGGCGGGGATGGGGGTAATGTCTTCATGGGTACCCTATACTCGCCACCAGCAGCGTGGTAGAGCACTGTCAGGTTTTTAGTCGGTGAGAGTCCGACATACCCGCCGCTCGTCCCCGTCGGTCGGTGACGACCCATAATGGGTTTTCCTGACATAAAAAAAAAAAAAAAAAATTATATATTCCTATCTCCAACAGCATTACATTTAAATATAGTACCGACCATATGACATTAAAATTTAATTGCAGGTACATACACACCTTAGCAGCCGGCATAAAAAAAAACATTTAATTTAGCCACAGGAATTATTTAAACTTTTGAATAAAAGACACCACTGTATAGAAGGGCGAATGACCGTACCCCATTCCATTCGTATGTAAGGTATTGACCTTTATACCCTGTCCATTATATTAACCATCTTTTGACAGATTGACGATTTACATATTTAGTGATGTCCTAAAGATTCTCGTATGCGATACCATTCCGATTATAGTACCTACTATCATTAATCGAATTACGTACCTAAGTAATTCGATTAATGATAACCTACGTAAACTAATAACAGATATAGAAATCAACATTTTGATTTAATATTGCCTTAGTTTTTTGAAAATAAATGTTAATCCGTGTGTATTTATTATAATCATAAAAAATATATTATACATCAACTGGCAACATCAACAGACCTTCCGCTCGGCCGCCATTTTGACGTGATCTGTCACTCTCAACGAAACGCCCGTGATAGTCACACGCATTTACGTTCGCTGAGTGTTCTCTCGCATCTGTTACACCTTGAGTTAAGTAGCTTTATTCCTCAGAAAAACTTTTGTGAAACTTATATTAATTGATCGTGAAAATGCCGAAAGGACGTGTGTTGAAAGCACAATCGAGACAGTTAGTGTTAAAACTTCATGAGTATTTTGAGCAAGAAAATCAAAATGGCGGACCTCTTATACCTATCACGCAAGTCCGAAACCGTGTTGCAGCCGCGTTGGGGATCAGTCTATCAACTGTGACTAAAATCACTACTGATGCCTACGGCAGGAGCGGCTTGGAGCAAAACAAACCATCTACACCAAAAAGAAAGCGCCGGGCTCATAAGGTGACAGCTGTTGATGACTTTGACGCTGACGCTATTCGTCGTCATGTATATGATTACTACTTGAGAAAAGAAATTCCAACTTTGAGAAAACTTATTGTTTCTTTGAAAAGAAGTGGTCTATTTCATGGTGAAAAATCTTCTTTGGTCAAAGTTTTGAACACAATTGGCTTTTCATATAAAAAGTTAAATAAAAGAAAATTATTAATGGAACGCACAGATATAGCTATAGCACGTTGTGATTTTTTAAGAGAGGCAAAGAAAATACAAGATTGGGCAAATATTGTTTTCACGGATGAAACATGGCTCAACGCTAACCACACACTATCTCGTTTCTGGACTGATGATACTGCTGATTCCACTTCCTCAGTACCAATGGGAAAAGGTGAGCGCCTAATCATTTGCCATGCAGGTACAGCAAAAGGATTTGTACAAGACGCACTGTTGGCATTTAAATCGAAGAAATCAAATGACTACCACGAAGAGATGAATGCAAATGTGTATGAAGAGTGGTTCAAAAAAATGCTCATTTCATTGGAAGAACCATCAATAATTTTTATTGATAATGCGCCCTACCACTCCCGTCAAATTGACAAAATGCCAACACAGGCTAATAAAAAGCATGAAATAATTAATTGGCTTCGGGACAATGGAGAAAATGTGGACGACTCAATGTTAAAAGTTGAATTAATAAAAATATTAAAAACCAAAAAGAGAACAAAACGCTATGTAATCAATGAAATGGCAGCAGAATATGGCCATACTGTTCTTCGGATTCCTCCATACCACTGCCAGTACAACGCAATAGAACTTATATGGGCACAAGTAAAAGGGCATGCTGCGAGATGCAATACAAGCCCCCCATTCACAGCGAATAAAATGTTGCAATTGCTAAAAAATGCTTGCACCCACGTAACGGCCGAGAACTGGGCAAGTGTGGTGGAAAGAACTAAAAGAGTAATATTCTCTGATTGGGAACGTGATATTGCGTTTGATAATATATTATCTACACAAGAGCTAATAATAACTGCTACTGAAGACTCCTCATCGGAGGAGTCTAGTGTTGATTATCATTCCGACGACTCGTGCTAATAAAATAAATTAAAATATCCTGATTGTTTTATTTGTATTCATGTATTAACTAAGAAGAAAGTAAAACTTTATATAATGTTATTAAATGTCTTTTAATACTCGTAACATCGATTTCTACCGATTATTTTTAATCTGTGGCATAATCGTAGTAACCATTATGTGTGACATCACTAAGTAGGCGGTACCCATCCATAAAGTACAAATATTATTTGTATGATATTTGTACGTAAGCAATACAAAACTTAATGAGCGTGAGCTGTCAAAAGACTGATAATATGATGGACGCAGTATACCAAAAGACTACATACAAGTGCGAAAAAGACAGAACTATAATATTATTGTTTTCTCCTGTTTTTTTGGACTAGTGCGCCCCGCCTTTTCTCGACAATTACTGAAATAGCCAGATCTCACTGAAATTATATTTATTTTGGTCTAAAATACATACATACATAAAAAAAAAACTATATTTGAGAATATTGTATCATGCCAAAGTTATCTTATATCTTTTAATGATCAGTGAATTCATTTAATGGCGTATCGTCGGTATCTGTCTGTGTACTGTTTTATATTGAAAATGAATCAAAAAACATTATATTCTGTTAACTAATTTTTTTTCCTATCAAATAAAATCAAAATTTTCTTTATTGTACAACTGAAAATAATACATTATGTAAAAACAATTATTAATTACCTTTCCTATGTATACTAACCGTAACCGCACCGCCGATCCGGGCTCGTGTCAGTGCGCGTGCGCGTTTGCAGCGGTGCGACACAAACGCGCGGTACCAGCTGGTCGCGGATACAACTGCCGTACGACTCTCCTAGAAACCGCGCTACATGCAATGCAATAGATTTAGATAATATTATTTTGTGGATCATCAATATTAAAATGAGATATAAATAGCGTAACGTGTATCCGCCGCGTGGTATCTCGCTGAGTAGAATAGACTATCCTCATTTCTTACTGAGATCCCACTCTAAGTGGGATCGGCACAAAATGTAACATGATTTGGCTGCGTTCTTACGACCGGTCGCCTGCCTGACGTCAACTTACCTTAGTCCTAGTTTACGACACCTCTTACTGAGGTATTGTAAAATACGACTAAGATAAGTTGCCGTCAGGCAGGTCAAATCATGCGACAACATGTTCCCACTCACTCTAAGTGGAATGAGGGAAGGAGGATATAACAGAAGATGTGATAGTCCAGCGGTGTCACGGTGCGACTCTTCGAGAAGGCCATGAGTTCAAACCCCGGGCAGGCACCAATGAGTTTTTCTATTAAAACTTATGTGTCTAATTGATACTTGCAATTTATCACACGCTTTTCGGTGAAGGAAAACATCGTGATAACCTGCATATTTCTAGAGAATTCTGGAGATATGTGTAACCTGCCAATCTGTATGAAGTAAAGTAGCGTTGTAGGTCTTAGCTCCAACCCTTCTCTCCAAAAACGGAGAGAAGAGGCCTATTCTCAGCAGTGGGATAGTAAAAGGCCCCTACTTACTTACTACTCACTATGCCTCTATCACTAATTTTAAGGAATATAATAATAGGAAATACGGTTTTGATTAATTTTTGACAATTTTTAAAGTGGTTTAATTACATGGAATTAATTTAAGGTATTAAGCCCCATCTTAAAGAGTTAATCGTGTAAATAACATACAGTTTTGATTTTTTTGTTTGCAAATTTTTAGTGCTCTGAAATGTACACTTTTTGAAGCAATACACAGAGGAGGCCTATTCACAACAGTTGGATATAAACCGTTACTTCACTTTTACTAATTTCAATGTATTTTCACAGCCGCGGACGGTCAGACCCAAGTAGAGATCAAGGTTCACCAGGGCGAGCGTGAGATGGCAACGGACAACAAGCTCCTGGGACAGTTCTCTCTCATCGGCATCCCGCCCGCGCCCCGGGGGGTACCACAGATCGAGGTGACCTTCGACATCGACGCGAACGGCATAGTGCACGTGTCGGCCAGAGACAAGGGAACCGGCAAGGAGCAACAGAGTGAGTGATGACTTATTGTAAGGTTCGATAATATTAAAAGATTTTTAGAACAAACGTTTTGTTTATAAAAAAGAAACTAGAAAAAAAAATGGGTAAATGGGGCGATCCTGGTAACTGGTATTTTCATTTCTCGAGACCATCCGTTCCCTGAATAAACTACGCTGATTTGACAGTATATGGTCAAAATAGTGTTTTATATTCTTATTTCAAAGTAAATTTTTGATTTTTTTTTTGAATGCCCAAAAACAGAGATTAAACGATTTTTTTTTAAATAAAACCTAGCTAGATCGATTTGTCTCCTCCAAAACCCTAAATGCTAAATTTCAGGAAAATCAGGATTCAGAAAAGATATTTATATGTATACATACTCATTTAAATATTAAAGATACGCTTTTTGTACAAATCTCCTTATTTGCGATAACCGCACCGCCGATCCGGGCTCGCGTCAGTGCGCGTGCGCGTTTGCAGCGGTGCGATACAAACGCGCGGTACCAGCTGGTCGCGGATACAACTGCCGTACGACTTTCCTAGAAATCGCGCTACATGCAATACAATATAGATTTAGCTTATATTGTTTTATGTATCAATTGTGTGTAATGCTATTTTATGATGAGAGTAAATTACAAAATTAATATGTTAATTATTTAAAATCATACTAATATTTGTATTTAAGTATGTATTTAAAATTATATAAGTATATATATTCACCAGTTGTCTGTCACCCATAACACAAGTATTAAGTTACTTTGGGGACGGACGACCGTGTGTGTAAGTGTCCCATATATTTATTTATTTATTTATTATTTATTTATTTATATTATAAATGCGATATCTTGCAAGTGTGGATGTGTGTTTGTTACTCTTTCACGGCGAATCCGCTCAACCCTTATCGATGAAATTTGGCACAATTCAAATTCAAATTCAAAATATTCTTTATTCAAGTGGACTGTTTACAGTACTTTTGAATCGTCAAATGTTTTAAAGAAGCTACCACTGATTCGGAAGTTTGCTCCTACCGAGAAGAATCAGCAAGAAACTCGGCGGCTAATCTTTTAAAAATTTTTTACAATTTTATGGTTACAAGATAATCGTTACAGCTGGATGCATAGCTGACTGCAGTTAAGATATGCTATCACTCAAATAATCCTCAATAGTATAGTAAGCTTTATGTAGCAACATCGTTTTGAGATAATTTCTAAACTTGTGTAAAGACAAGTCTAGATAATTTTGAGGAATTTTGTTATAAAAACGTGTACCGAGACCGACAAATGATTTTCGGACCTTTTGGAGGCGTAATCTAGGCGTCATTAGTTTATGTCTGTTTCTTGTATGTCTGTCATACCTATCACTATTTTTACTATACAAGTGAATATTTTTACGTACAAATAGTATATTACTGTAGATGTATTGTGAAGCTACAGTCATAACGCCAATTTCTTTGAACTTTTCCCTAAGAGAATCACGAGGTTTCATATTATAAATACCACGTATAGCTCTTTTTTGCAAAACAAAGACCCTGTGAATATCAGCCGCTGTACCCCATAGCATGATTCCATATGACATAATGCTATGAAAATAGGAAAAATAAACAAGTTTTGCTGTGTCAACATCAGTTAATTGTCTAATCTTCCTAACAGCGTAGGCAGCGGAACTTAATTATTCCTTATACACCGGAATAACATATAGGGTATAGAAATCCTGTTAATTCTACAGGATTAGGATGGCATTGAAAAGCGCCATCTATTATCAACCTATCACGCGACAACGAAGTTGCTGGTAAAAGCTAGTGTATGATATACATAACATTTTGTTTTAACTACTGACTGGCTCGTTGGTGCAGTTGGTAGTGACCCTGCCTTCAGTTCCGCGGGTTATGGGTTTGAATCCCACCGAGGGTCAACATTTTCTAACAAAAAATTGTTGGTTCTTCGAGCCTGGGTGTATATTTGTATATAAGTATGTATTATAAAATTATATAAGTATATATTTACTGGATGAAGCTGTGGTAGCCCAGCGGTTACACCGTGCGACTCTTTCGAGTAGGCCGAACCCGGGCAGACACCAATGAGTTTTTCTGTGCAATTTATCACACGCTTTCCGCTCAAGGAAAACATCGTGAGAAAACCTGCATATCTCTAGAGAATTCTGGGAATATGTGTAATCTACCAATCCGAATTTGAGCATCGTGGTATAGGCCTCTTCTCTCCAAAAACGGAGAGAAGAGACCTATTCTCAGCAGTGGGATTGTAACAGGCCGCTACTTACTATATTCGACAGTTGTCTCTCACCCATAACACAATTATTAAGTTACTTTGGAGACGAACAACTGTGTGTGTGTCTCATATCATCATTCTCTTACCCTCATCCCACTCGTAAGTAGGGTCGGCACAATGACTTTTTCTTCTATTCTTCTCTATCATTCGTCAACTCTAGTGCCACTCCTTTAACACGCATATCATTTTCCACACAATACATCTTTTTTTTACCTCCCCCTAGCCATACATCCATCCACATTCACATTTAAAACTCATCCCTCCTCATTATATGACCATACCAACTTAGTGTGTGTGTCTCATATATTTATTTATAATAAACTTACCTTATTTCAGTTGTGATCCAATCATCGGGCGGTCTATCCAAGGATGAGATAGAGAACATGGTGAAGGCGGCCGAGCAGTTCGCAGCTGCTGACAAGAGTCGAAGGGAGAGGGTGGAGGCGGCCAACCAGGCCGAGGGCGTGCTGCACGACACAGAGACCAAGATGGACGAATACCGGGCACAGCTGCCCCAGGATGAGGTGAGGTGACCCTTTTTTACATGAGGAAACCCGTCATGGGAACTACTAATTGCTGGGAATATGCCTCATGGTGTTCCAACTTGCTGCTCGGTGATGAGGGCACAGGAATACTGGACGCATCACATCTAAACCTTCGTTAGCATACCCTTTCTACTCTTGTAGAGCCCGGACTGACTCTTTCACCATAAATACAATACTTTAATTATCATATTTGTAATGTCAGTTTTTTTACTAATATCTATTAACAAATCCATTTTAATCAGTTTTTATTTATATATGTTTTCTCATACTTAGTTTCTAATTTTAAAAATATAAACTCATCATACATGTTTTAATTGCAAGCTGTGTCTGCGTATAAATGGCATTAGGTGTTAACTTACAAACCCTAAGCTGTGTCTATTTTAATATTTAAATTACACTTAATTCTGTTGGCGGACCTAATAAAAATAAATAAAATAAATAAATAAACCAACGCATTGGGAACACTTAATGCATCGGCCACCTCGAAGGTGACCCTAGGTAGCCATAGTTCGCTTAATCCTATCTTACTAATATTGTACGGGCTAACACGTACATTTGACTGGCCCGTTGGCGCAGTGGGTAGTGACCCTGCCTTCAGCTCCACGGTTCGCGGGTTCGATTCCCGCCGAGGGCCAACATTTTCTATAAATGAATTTGTTGGTCTTTGAGCCTGGGTGTATATTTGTATTTAAAAAAAATATATACTAAGTATATATTCACCAATTTTTGAATTTAAACTATCGTGAGTGGAATTCATAATTAATGTATAGAAACCGGCTATACTCACGTGTTATTTTATCGGATGAGCCCGACTAGTTTCAAGCCCATACGGGGCTCTTATTCATGAGCTCTTTACGCGGCGAACTGATCCCGCTAGTCAGTTCCCGCCGCGATAACGCCGCGTAAAGAGCTCATGAATAAGAGCCCCGTATGGGCTTGAAACTAGTCGGGCTCATGCGATAAAATAACACGTGAGTATAGCCGGTTTATATACATTAATTATATATTCACCAGTTGTCTGTCACCCATAACACAAGTATTAAGTTACTTACTTTGGGGACGGACGACCGTGTGTGTAAGTGTCCCATCTATTTATCTATTATCTATTTATCTATTTGCAACATCAGCGTTTACGCCATAATATCGAATCAATTGTAAATAAGTACGACGTTAGCGGCCGCGCGTGCTCAACATATGAAATTTATATCGGAATCATATATCATATGTACCGTTTATTTTGAAAGTGGTGTAAGTCCATTTTCTTTTGTTTCGCAAAAATTCAAGGTTACTATATTTGTTGATTTAAAAATACAGCAAAATTATATGTTCTATTCTATTGTTTATATAAATTTGTCTTTGGCAAATTAGACTAAGATAACATCATATTTATGTGCTGTATATGGACTTACACCACTTTCAAAATTAAACAATTGTAAAAATCTTTAAATTTCTATTTTTAAAAATCAAATATCGCTTAGAATATACTTCATTGTAATAAAAAAAATTTTTACAAATACGCATAACAACACATCAAATTTTATTTTAGACGCCAATTACATCTGATTACAAGAATGTACTCATTCTTTGCATGTGGCAGTGTTTTATAAACAAGTATAATACGATAACCCGACGGATGGGGGAAAGAATACGTGCAGTTGACAGGAACAAGAGTTTAATGGTCACTTTTACATAGAATATCGCGGACGGGGTCCTTCTCGGCATTCTTTAGTTGGATGTACCGGAAGATGCACCGTTTACAGTTGCGCTGGGTGTAGTGTTCCAGGAGAAAGCACTATGTAAGCTTAGGAACTGATAGGCGATGTTGATCTGATATAATAATGTATGTGGACTTCTTATATTACTACGAAAGCACTTCGATAGCGCGGAGCAAACGATCAGTGGCGCCATCTAGTTTTGATTGCGGAATCACGTGTTCCTAGTACGTTGTGTTACACAAGTTATTATTTGTAAAAAAAATTACATGGTACGGTCAACCAGGCACTATATTATTTATTTGATATTGGTGTATAATTTAGGGGGTAATTTTAAGCCTAGCATAATTGTATAACCTTAACAAAAAATTATCCATCATAGCATAAGCAGCATTCTTCTTAAACCTTCCGAATAATTAATGTCGGCGGGCAAAGCCGGATGCTAGAGTAATGGCGTCGAGTTATCCCCTCACGCGTTATTTGCGCCTGAGACGATTTACGACTGCCAACATACTAATACATAAAATATAAGTGAGATCGTGCGACTCTTTCGTGGAGGTCACGCGTTCAAACCCCAGGCAGACTACTCTTTTTTACCCAATTTTAGCCTTGCCACCTTCAAATAATTTATACAAAAGTAATAACAAAATTATATTACGGAGAAATAGCTTTGCGTGCTTGTGTATTGTGGTGATGGTGGTGGAGGTTTGTGCATGTTTTTTTTACGAATCCTGCATGTATCAGGTATGAAAACGGATTGTCCACTCAACATTTAGCACTATATATTTTTTCTATTTTACTTCGTCGCGGATTATAGCAAAATAATTTTATAATTACTTTTGTTTTAGCCTTGCCATTGCAGCAGCTTAAAAAAACTATTAAAAAGGGGCTGATTCGGAAAGCCTACTATACTCTTGAGTATTACATAAATGATAATGCGTGGATATAACTCTTTGACCCTGCACAATATAGCAATGACAAAATGTAACTAGTTATATGAATTTTATTTTAAAAAGAGCAGTCGCTGAGTTTCATCTCAGTAGGAGCAGTTTTTCGAACCAGCAGTAGAGTACTAGAGGACGATTACAAAAAGCACTTGCTTACAGTTTTTACTTTGAATTAAGTATATTTTGAATTTGAATTCGAGGTTTAAGTCAAGTCTTTACTCAGCATTGGTACAGAAACAGTTGTTAATCCATCCTATTGCTTATACACCGGGATAACATATAGGCTATAGAAATCCTGTTAATTCTACAGGAATAGGATGACACTAAAAAGCGTCATCTATCGTCAACCTATCACGCAACAATTGTCCACGTAAACGAAGTTGCGGGCAAAATGTATAAATAAAAAAGTAAAGTAACGGTCTGTTACAATCCCACTGCTGGGCATAGGCCTCCTTTCTCCGTTCCTGGAGAGAGAAGGCTTGGAGCTAAGACCTACCACGCTGCTCCAATGCGGATTGGTAGTTTGCACATATCTCCAGAATTCTCCAGATATATGCAGGTTTCCTCACGATGTGTTCCTTCACCGAATAGCGTGTGATAAATTGCAATTATCAATTAGACACATAAGTTTTAATAGAGAAACTCATTGGTGCCTGCCGAGGTTTGAACTCGTGACCCTCTAGAAAGGGTCGTACGGTCACACCGCTGGGCTATCACAGTTTAGGGTAAAATGTATATATTAACAATTATATATATAACAGTGTGACAAACTGCGCGGTGAAATGACCAAACTCCGTGACCTCCTCGCACAAAAGGACACAGCTGATCCCGAGGCCATCCGCACAGCCACCGGCCAGCTACAGCAGGCCAGCTTGAAGCTGTTCGAGCAAGCATACAAGAAGGTACGTTGATAAAATACATCATCCTCCTACCCTTATCCCACTCTAAGTAGGGTAGGAACATAATAAACGCGTTATCATATGATTTGGCTAAGTAATTTACGATACTGCCTGACGTCAACTTACCTTAGTCGTATTTTACGAAACCTTGGGTGAAAGAAAGAGGGTGGTATATTCTACTCAACCGGATAGCATACGGTGGGTCAACTTACTTTAGTCGCTTTTTATGACACCTCTGTAAGATAGGGGTGTTACAACTTTATTTAAATCATAATTGACAATTCATTCTTTTAAGTAGTGCTAGGTATTTTACGTTGCTGCCTGAAGTCAACATACCTTAGTCGCCTTTTACAACTCTTAAGTCAGAAGGAGAGTGATTCTACTTAACTGGATACCACACAGCGAGTTGACTTACCTTAGTCGCCTTTTACGACACCTTGGTAAGAAATGAGGGTGGTCTATTCTGCTTAGTTGGATACCACAAGGTGGGTCGACTTACATTACTCTCCTTTTAAGACACCTCGGTAAGAAATGAGGGTGGTCTACTCTACTTAGCCGTATACCAGTACCGGTACTTTATATAATAATAGATTATTTATATTGTATTTATTGTTTATTGCACATTTTTTGAGCCACTCCAGCAACTTGATTGCTTCATTGGTCAAGCGAATGTGCCATAATAACTGAGAAATAGCTTTGTGTTAATTTATTTACATAAAATATACACATTATGCAAAAAAAATATTTTTCTACACCATCATTTCATATCATCATCGTCCATAAAAGAATAAAGAGGGTAAAATTATTAAGAATAATCGATTTTTTTAAAATCCATTTTTATATTTATCCATTATTGAGAGTAATCGATTTTTTATTAATCGATTTTTATATAAATCCATTATTTTTTTTAATCGATTATAATAAAATAATGGATTAATATAAAAATCGATTATTTTTTAACATCCCTAATTGGTACTTGTAGGAGGTTTGAACCCATATGGCCCCTTTAAAGAGTAGGAACACTCCTCTCAGCAATGTTTACATGCTAAGTAACAGTCTGTTACTATCTCAGTGCTGGGCATAGGCCTCCTCTCTCCTTTTTTGGAGGAAGTATTGGAGCTAAGACCTACCACGCTACCAATGCGGATTGGTAGGTTACACATATCTTCAGAATTGTCTAGAGATACGCAGGTTTCCTCACGATGTATTCTTTCACTGAAAAGCGTGTGATAAATTGCAATAATCAATTAGACACATAAGTTTTAATAGAAAAACTCATTGGTGCATGCTCGGGGTTTGAACCCGTGACCTCGTCGAAAGAGTCGCACGGTGTCATCATTGGGCTGTTACAGCTTTACTTTATTTAGTTTATTTATATTATTTACTAGCAATCGCAAGTGGAAAGATTATAATCGTAATATAGTATTTTGATAACCATAAAAATGGTTACAAGTGTTAACATTAAAAGCTAGACATATGCTGTCCTGGACTTTTATATAGAACTTTTAGAGGGGAACAATTTTGTAATATTCTATTCTATTCATGTTAGCGTGATGTTAAATAGCCTATAGCCTTCCTCGATGAATGGACTATCTCACATTTAAAGAATTTTCAAATCGTTCCAGTAGTTCCTGCGATTAGCGCGTTGAAACAAACAAACAAACTCTTCAACTCTATATATTAAATATTAATATGTTTTACATTTTAATAGATGGCAGCTGAACGCGAAGGCCAATCCCAATCGCAGTCGCAATCCGAATCCCAAACGCAAGGAGAGCAAGATGAGAAAAAAGAAGAGAAGAAGAACTAAACCCCCTGCCCTCGAATTACCCCCATAGGGGTAACTGTACATACACTAAACTTAGACCAAATAACTAACTTCAGTTTTAAGGATTTCAATTCGCTAATACATTTTGGCATATGAACAACATTGATGAGTCGAAATGTGAAAAATAGATTTTCTTTTTTGCTTAAACGCCAAATTTAAATATAAATTATTATACTCACGTCTTATTCTATCGGGTTAGCCCGAATTATTTCGAACCCATTTGGGGCACTTATTCATGAGCTCGTGAGTATATCCGGTTTCTATACATTATGCATACTCACGATAATTTCAATATAAAATATGAGTAAAAAAATGTTTTTTTGCTCATACTGATAATTTTTTTTATATATAAATATAGCGTGACGTCATTACTTTTGATTAATCGCCGAACGTCTGCTTGAGACATTTTTTAATTTTGGTTACAAATTACTAGAAACTCCCCTCCAGCTAAGCTAAGATAAAATGCTTCTGTTTAGTAGTATAATGGCCGGGATTCGAACCCACGACCTCGATCTCTAGTCCGTCACCATTCTACTACCGCGAAATATAAGTAAATTTTTATAATTTGGCGTAAGCAAATTTTTAACAAAAAGCAAAAAGTTAACAGCCTATATATCTATTTCATAGACACAAAATACTAAATAGTACAAAGCAGATAACTAATATAAAAGATGTCAGAATAAAAATGAAAACTTTGCGGCGCTTTATCAATTTTGCGATTTAGAGCCAAATATATACATACTATGAAAAGTTTGACCGATTCAGTTAAATGCAACATTTAACAACCATTCTTAAACTATACAATTGGTTAGGTTTCTAATATTTACTAAGTTTAGATAATTAATAATGTACAATAGTGTTTAAAATATGGTTAAACTGTTTAAAAAATAAAGCTGCTCGTCCACCGGCTAGATTCACCGGTATTGATTTGGTATTATCAATTTTGCAGTCTCGACAATGCTTCTACTCCAGAAAATCCCAGCTTGTGATGTTGTTAAAACAAAACATTTTAGACATTTTATTAAAAGACGATAGTGTTGGTTTAAAAATTCCATACTGTAAATCAAAAATTATTTTTATAAAATCAGGGGGTTAAAAATATTTTAGTGCTTAGTAAAAAGCATTTCATTTTTATAGGATCTCTCTTTTTAATGCATATCACTGCTCAAATTAATTGTGATGTTTATTGAATGAGTCAATAAAATCTCGAAAAACAACTTTTATTTTATTATTACTTTTTTAAGTCATTTACTTGGTGTACATAGCCGGTGGGCGATGAGCTTTAGAGTTATCTCAACCGTAAGTTTTTGAGTAAACAACAAATCGTAGTGATGTTAGTAGCTTTAGCGAACACCCCCCTAATTTAGTTTTAGTCACCTACTAGAGGAAATTCGTTGTAGATTATGAAATGTAGAAAATGTACAGGACTATTTTGAACAGAAATCGCAGAGTTGGAATTTTTGTGATGTTCAAATTCTAACTGCATAATATGTTCTGTACTTTTTACATTTTACGTTATATATATTGTTATTTAGTATAAAGGACTGGTATTTCCCTTAAGTTGGAAAAATTACAATTTCGTCTAATATATTTTAAATGTGTGTGTGTGCGCGACGATTAATGTCTTGACGTGTTCTTTGGTATGGATTTGTTGTGCATTTAAGTAGATTTATAGGAAATTAGACGTAAATTTGACCTAACACACGAGTTTTAACCCCTTGTGACCCCTAATGTAGAACACAGTTAAAGTCACAAAATTTAAGCCCCTATTAAAACACCATTTTCAAATATGTTTAGTAGACATAAAACAGAAAATATGTATTTATTTTCCTTGTAGACAAAACGGCTGGACCGATTTAAATGTAATTTTTAGACAATCTTCAGTGTCTATCAGCAGATAATCCTGTAAAGTTTGGTGGCAACAGATTGACAACGCAACACGCGGTCTGACCGCTTATTTTTATAAATGTACATCATTACAAAATTTATAATTATACATAATTTTATTTACAAAAGATATCTCAGTTTTAACACAGTAATCCCCAATTTAAATGAGATAATTTAAGTTAACGACTAAATAGGCGTTCAAAAATGCACTGATGTTTTATAACACAGTTCTGTATTAGGGGTTGTAACCCTCACTGCATAACGAGTATCTAATTTACGTCTATTTTCCAAGGGTTTCCGTGAACACGTTCGCATAATCGTCGCTGTTGTGATTGTCGCTTTGATTGTTTTATTTTTTGGTTTTGAAGGCTTGTTAGTGATGCATATATTTTTAATATATTTCCTCTAAAAATAAAAATATTTATAAATCTAAAGTAAAAATTTCATCTTCACATGTTTCATTGATTGGGAAAATTTTAGCTACGGTATGCTTCTATTAGTTTTGATATATATGTATATCAGGATAAAAAGGTATACCAATACAATATCTTGCCATCGTCGTATCTGGCTGTTTAAAAAAGCTAGACACCAAATTTTTTTGAGATAAGCTATGCGGCCGCCATATTGTATTGCGTAAAGCTATAATTGCCGCCATGTTGTTTTGAGTAAAGCATCATATTGTGTTGACTATATACACATGTACAGTGGAAATATGTATAGCCGCCATATTGTTTTGCGTGAAACAAGATGGCCGCCTTTGTTTGAATGAAAAATGGTATTTTGGTGGTTTTGAAAAACAAAATAACCACCGTACGTCACATATTCGTTTATTACTTAATATTTGTATTAAATATTGCCGATGTACAAAATATATGCATTATGTCTTGTCTATGAAAAATTGGATGTGAATTATAGATTAGTAAAATATATTATTTGAAAAATTAATTTTGCTCTTTTATTTATGCTATTTCAAAGGTTCGTTTTTTGTTACCTTCATTCCGTCTCTTTCCTAAACGTTACAGGGTAACTTAGGTATTTAAGGCCAATATTTGGAAGCACACAACAACTCTCACTGAAAAAATTCAGTTTAACGACCTACGGTGTCCGAAAAATAAGATGGTTTTTCAGATTGCGGAAAATCAAAACTGTTTATTTTGCTTACTTCAATAGCATTGTCTTATGGAAAATTGTTACGAGTTAAGTGCGCGGACATTGAGAACAATTTAAATTACTAATTACGCGAACTTAAATTACAATTTACGTTCGCGTGATTCCCTGCAAGAGAAGTTTAACAAAATAAATATACTTATATAAAGTTTTCAGCCACATCTGCATCTGGAGCTATTAATACAAACAAAGACCACATAATGGAAAGTTATTATCATAACTAAAAACCACACCATTGTATATTGTTACAACATGTCTCCATATAGTTGGTCAATTGTAAAAAAAACATTGTACCCGTTGTTGTATTGAAGAAATTGCCTTTTTGTTATTGCATAAAGGAGAAATATCGTTTATTTATAGAATAAAAGATTTTATTAATTTATTGACAAGCTCCACGGCAATTCAAATACTATTTAACGCCATATTCTCTTCAACATCACGCAGATATAACATTCGCGTTGACCTTGCATTTGTTCAAGGCAAATATTATAAATATCAAGTAGATGATAATTGCTCAATGCATTGTATTGTTATCTATGAACTTAGTGTTTAGACCCTTTATTCAATAAGCTAAAAAATACACAAATAGATGTCCTCATCTTGTTTTTCGACAATTATACAGGCATTTGAATTATTTCTGTAGATTATTTTTTTTATATATTACAAGTTGACCGGCAAACGTTGTTTTGCCAGATAAATTATTTCTAGCAAATTTCTAGTGTAAATAATAAAAAAAAATTGACTAAACAAAAAAAAAAATTGACTAAACAAAAAAAAAAATAGGGGGTAGACTATCCTCTCACTTAGGATAGTAGCCTACTCAATATGTATATTAAGTTTCATAAGCCTACTATACTCTTGAAGATTACTTAGAAGATAAGAATGTGTGGATATAGCTCTCTTTGAACCTGTACAAGACAGTTAATGATTTAATGTAAATAGTATTAAGAAATATATTTTTAAAAGAGCAACCGCCGAGTTTCTTGCTGGATCTTCTCGGTAGGAACAGCTTTGCAAACCAGCAGTAGAGTTGACGATTCAAAAGCACTTGTTTACAAGTTTATTTGAATAAAGAATAATTTGAATAAAAATCGGTCAATCCGTTACAGAGGATTATGGTGACTAACATCGTGACACAAGAATTTTATAAGATATAGACATTTAATCTTAGATATTTTTTCTTTATATTTCTTCAATAAATAAGAAAAGTTTTTCTCAGAAGTCAATTTATCCCTTTTTTTAAACTTGTTAACTCTGCGCACAAATCACTCTCCTCTCTGTCCGTCACCACATCTTGCTATCTTTGTCTATGCTAAAATTTCCGCTCTCATCCTATTTTCTTCCGTAACAATATAGATTAGTAGATGGTCACTCGTTGCTGAAGCCGTCTTCGCCTCCAATCTTTTGGCGCGCATTGGATTTAGCGATAACTTGTAACGCCAATAATGCGTACGATCATCGTGACAGGTCGATATGGAGAAAAAAAAAAGACAATCGCTCTCATAATTTAATATTTCATCAAACAACAACGAAATAAAATAAATACGGTGTAATCGACGATCAAAACAATATTTACAATCGGGTAAATAAGTAAACAATAATATGATTTTTGTAATATTTTTCGCTTAAAACTAACGTTCACACGAGCGGAGTTTAAAGATGGCGGTTCATACCAAATTACTATATTGTTTTATAAATCTACTTTCATGTTAAATATAAACCAGTATTACTTTTCAATATTTAATTTATTACAGAATAATAATTATATAAATTGGATTTTTATAGTTTTTTATTAAAATGTATACAAACAAGCTAGCCGCCATTAATTCCCGCGCAACAACAGAGTAAATATAAAACTTTAAGCGCTCGTTATAAAACACGCTCGTGTGAATTTTGTGAAGGTCACTTAAAATAGAAATTTCTATTCATCACAATAATTCTTAGGTTTGTTATTCGAAATATTAGAATGAAATTATGATTGGCACTAACATGGAGGGCACTCATTACTTTATACGATTATAAAATTTTATAACTACACCATTATTATATTTGAAGCTCGGAACATTATTGGAATCGTTGTTTTTTTTAAACAAAATCTCAGACTAATGTGACTTCTAAAACTATTTTTTGTACCTCTGCTTACACAAAATCGGTTGTCGAATAGATTTACTATAAATCAAATTCTTCTCGAATGAAATTGTGACCAAATTCAAGAACGAGTAAACAACGAGAACCTCTCGAATTTGTTTCCGAACGATTAAAAATATTGCTTATATTTTCATAGATTTTCAATTTTTTTTTATCCAAATTTTATAATCTCACGTTTGAAAACGTTCCTTCTCGAACTAACATACATTTCATAGATAAATTTAAAAATTTTGCGGCCCCCATAATCACAAGTTCAAAAAGCGTCAATATTGTCCAAATCTAGATTTTTCCTGAATTTTCAGTTTAAATATACGAGAGCTTTACCTATCAAATTTACCCAGGAAGCACTCTATCATATCATTCTACTGCACGCGAAATTGTCTATGAAATCGGGCCATTCAAGCTCCCAAAATAAGAAAGAGACAAGTATATATATTGCAGATATCTTTGTCTCTTTTAATGCCGGAGCATTAATAGGTATAACATTCTGTTCTGGTTTAAATAACCATGATTGTCTATGAAAGGAATACATAAATTCAGCATCATTTAATATAAGCTATGATTCTGAACTATTGAATATATAAAGAAGGCGACAAAAATTTCCAAACGTCACTTTCGTAAAGCTCTTTTTTTATTTTTATATACACTGCAATGTTAGTAATGAGCCGACAAATTTTATGCTACAACAAATAAAGGCATAATTATATAATGATTTATTAATATACTCGACTAATAAACTCATAATTATTATTGAATAATGCAGAAATAATGTATTCAGTTCATTAGAAATCATATATTTACTCTTGGACTATAGATTAATTTGTAGTCGATACTCCACTACTTTACCGGCGACTCTTTATCACAAATTACACTTATATTATCTACATTTCGTATTTGACAGGCACATATTCGGTTTCTATAAAAAAATCTAGACTCTTTACGTAATTAGGAATTTATTTGTCATAGACAACTAGACTGCATATATGCAGTCAAGTTAGTGTGTTATTGTCTGTGGTTAACAAAATGCGTATTTTTTTAAATAGGCCTTTGACTGAGGAGGTTTTATGCTTAACTAGAATTAATAGGGGAAGGTATATCATATAATTTTAATTCCATAGTTTTTATTTTTTCGAAAATACACCAGTCTAACAGTTTTTTGCATTTTATGGGGCAATAGCAAATTGTAAAGTTCGCGCTAGAATTAATGTTATTTACCCACTTTCCCCTAATAGTTACACACAAAACATTTCCATACAATCACATATTGTAGGCCACCAAATTTGGAATGGAATTTTACAAAATTTGCTATATAAATACTTTTTTCTTTAAATATAATTTCAAGCAGTTATAAATTTAATTACAATACAAATAACTTGAGCTATATATGATGTTAAGTCTAGGCTAGCTTATCAAGTGCTTATTATCGCAAAATTATAACGACCAGCTCAAATATATAAATTGCAGCCAATAAAGCAATAATCTGAAAATAATACTACAATATCACAGTCATAATACTCAATACAATTATGAGAATTATGTTTGTGATATATAAATAATTTATAATAATCAAATATTACACCCAGAACACTAAGTACTGTTTTTGTAAATATTATAATAACAATGTAAAATAATTAAATGAATATAAAAAATTGTGTTTTAAAAATCATACATCAAAGCTGTAATGTTACCACTACCAATAATTTATATAATAATTATGATGGCAATGGTACATGGTAATAAGGAAAAAAGTGCAAATTGGAATAGTGTAACCAAAATTAATTCAATACTATTTTTATAATCTAATATTCTGGTGAGAATTTATTATTTATTTTATTATTCTGACAATAATATTCAAATATTACAACAATAATTTGATATAAAAGATATATTAGAGCTGGTCACGAAGCTTTGTTTACTCGGAAGTGTTAATTGTGATAGTTTTACCCTTGGGATCATCAAATCTGTCCATTGTGCGGATATCCATCATCATCATTATTCCGTAGAAGGTGATGGACAGTAGGATGAACACAACAAAAAGGCCAGACCAGATCGGAACTGAGAAGAACCCAACACAGTTGACGGAGTCACCGAATACAAGTGACTCGTTGGCATTCTCTGTGAAAAATGGCTGCACCTGGAGTAGAAAATAAAATTTATGCTTTTTTTGAAGCTAGTTTTGTAACAAGTATCTGGAAAATAAGCTAAGTAGCTGTATTTTCTGTTGACAGTAAAAAGTGATAGTTTTGTACTCTAGAGATAACAACAGGAGAGGTTGCAAAGAGAAAAGATGGGAGGACAACCGAAAATGACTCTGGGCTCTCTTTGGTTAAGAGCGGGAAACCCAAGGCAATCGTAAGAGCTGGAGTGGAGCCTTTGCTGTAAGGCACACAAAGCAGCTGGATATTTTATAGTTATACTAAGTTAACTGTATTTACATGTTAGTAAAGTTAACTGTAGCTATTTTTCTGATTAAAGGCTATCATCATCATCAGTTTACGTTTTACAAACTGACCTAGTGAGGCAAGGACCACTACTCCTTTAGAGAGATATAGTAGACCTTTATAGCCATCAAAATTCTTCAAAGTGCCAAGTCTGTTTACATATACCCAAGAAATATTTAAAAGAAATCCAACAATTGCTTAGCTTGCAAAAAGTACTATGAATTTTTATAGCATATAGAAAAGACAGGCCTGACTAGGGTTTGAACTGGCTACCCCTGGTAAAAGCTTCACTGTATCAATTGAGGCATCACCCTATTATTTTAAGCTGTATATTTATCATGATATCTTTACATATTATGACCAATAATTTGTTTCAAAATATGACAATATCAATTAATAAACAAGCAAATATTAGTCTTGTGAAAATAATATATGGAACGGTAGGTAATCTTTAATATTTAATCTTGTATGTATGTATATATATTTTAAGAATCTCAGAAACAGCTCCTAACAATTTTTATAAAATGCAGCATGTAGCGGGTTTTGGGGGAGAAATAGATCTAGATAAGTTTTATTCTAAAAAAATGTTGTTTTATCCCTATTTCGGACTCTAAATTTTTTTTTAATTACTTTAAATACAATCAATTTTTCGCTGCCAAACGAAATGTCATGGTGGTTCATTTGGGGAACAGGGAGGTGTGAAAATACCTAGGATCGAGCCCCACCTGCCCTATTATTTCTTAATTTTTCTTTTCAATTTTTTTTACATCATTTTTAAAATTACTGAGCAAGGTTTGGGCACCCAGGTACTGATATATAAATAAATTTGCTAACAAACTTACCTTCAAATCTTGGAAGGCGACGTGATAGTTGTGAGTGTCGTTCGCACGGCTGAAAGTTATTGTCTGTCCGCAACGATAGGAGAAACCCACAGGTGCAAACACTTCGGTCTCCGGTTGGAGTGTCTCAGACACAGCATCTGAGGTCTGCGCAAGATCCACAGTGCCTGCAAGTTGGTAACAATATAAATATACAATATTTGAAATATTAATTTAAGTTAAACTCCTCTTACCCAAAGAAAATAATTAAATGGAACTTAAGCATCATATTATAATTTTTTTTCAGGAGTAATGAAAATATTATTTAGCTATAATCTGTAATAAAAGAAAATATATGAAATGCTAAATAAGTGTACTATCCATTCTCATACCTGATATATGCAGAATTTGTAAAACCTCCTGCACTACCTACCACCAATTGTTATATTAGCAATTATAGCAAATAATATTTTTATGTTGAAATTGTATTGGTTATTTTCAAGATAAACTGAATGGAGAAATGAAATAATAAGACCTCCATAGAACATAATATAAAAACCTGGATTCATGTTTTATATAAGACATACTTACTAAAGAACCAGTAACCAGCTTTCTTCAAGAAATTAAGTGTAACCGTTGTATCAGTATAGGTCATTATCGTTGACATATTACTTTCATGTATCTCTGAACTATAACTGCTCAGGTCCGTTAAATTGACAGTAGTGTTTTTGATTGTAAGAACAATTCTATCAGTGTACAATTTAAGCCCATCTAGGGTGAATGTCTTGTTTTCTATTTGAATCTCACGACGGACCCTGCTATGGGGTTCAGAAACCGTCCAGGATGGATTTCTGGCAGTGTATACAGCAACAACGTTCTCATACTCAGCATGAAGCTTAGAAAACATGTCCTCCATGAAATCATTATGGCGGCGCAGCATATCAGCCCTAGATTCGCCTTCGTGAGCATCCTTAAGAGTAATGAACAGCATTTTGACGCTCTGCGGCACTATTTCCGCAGAAAGCCCGTTTTCAGTTAGTTTCACATGATCTACCTTTTCAGGGTCAGCCAAACGGTTCAATGCCGTCAACGGCTTCTCTACCGCTGGCAAATACACAGCATTACCGATGTTCGCGTGCAAATACGGGAACGACGTCTCACCATCAGAGTTTCGATGCGAAAAGTCCTCAACAGATAAACTCTCATCGACAAATATAACAGTAAAGGAATCACCGCTTAATTCCTTATGCAATATTGTTTCAAATTCTTTCTCGGGCACGCTAGATAGGGGATTTGATTTTACTGAAGTACTCAAATCGCCCCATAGATATACTGGAACATGTACCTTACCATAAGTAGAGGCGATGGAAAGCACTAGCAACGTTAACACTATACGGCAAAACGCCATTTTAAAACTAACTCTACTGGACGTTATGGACTTAATAAATAAGTTACAGTTTTTGGCCCACAGTTGTCATAAAAAGACGAAAAATGGGCGATGACAACCAACCATTGGTCATGTGAAAAATGATCATATGATTAGATTGACGCTAGTCTATGGTGTGAGATGAGTGTTGCTCGCAAATAAATACACTAAAACTGAAATAAGAACGGTGTAAATTTAACGTCATATTTTGTTTCTCAAGGCAGTATACAAATTGTATTGATGTTACAATATAATAAAAGCTTTCAAAATTATGTAAGACCAAAGTCCACTGGAGTGAATTATAAATTAGTATATTCTTCATTCGATGTCACGGCAAGTCACTACTAGAAGTTTTAAAATATTACTACATACTACTGTAATAATAATTATTTTGAAAACACTTGTATATAATAATTATTATTTATGCTATGAGTAAATAACTATTACAGACTAATACTTTATTTAATATTGCAATGGCTATATCAAATATAATATACTATAATGAATATTTCTATGTGATATTTAGTACTTTTAATTATTATCTATGATTTAGAGAATAAACGATGAATGAACAACGATTCATAATAATTAATAAATAATATAACAACCTCGAATTGTATATTAGTATTTAAATATAAATAAATAAAAAATAAGAAAATAAAATAACAATGATCATTTATTTATATAACGTACAAAAATATATTGACAATGAAAAATTGCATAATGAGGTTTTCTTCTTTAAAGAATTATAAAAGAAGTAACTCTTTTTTAAAAAATTAGAGATCTGTCATAAAAACAAAATTGCTAATAATTATCATCAGCAATAAGCAAGATGTGGATTTCTGCTATATATCTGTTTTTACTACAGTCTTCTTTAGCTGAACGTGACCTTGCTCCAGTATTCGTTATAGATTATGAGAAAAAATTATCACATCTCACAACGGAAGCGAATCCTTTTTCAAAAATGAAATCGTCTGATTTTTCAACCTTTATAGAAGAGGGTATAAACCGAGCAAAAACTGTTATAATTTTCATTGAAGAATCTTTCTGTATCGAAGATATTAGTATAAAGGATAAACACGGCTCGCCCTTTTACCATTTAGGTCAAGCATTAAGGGAGAATAGAGTGAAATTTCTACCGTCTGTATCACAACCATACAAGACGCTTAAATCGCATTTGAAGGCTAATCAACGCCACAGTTTTTACTTAAGCGATTCTAGTTCTAAATTGAGGATTTACGATCAGCAATTAAAGTATTTTTACATATATTTTACGGATAAGGTAAACGAGACGAGAGCTTCTGCGCTCAGGCGTCACGATTTATTAATCAAAGAGGTATACTTTGTAGTAAGTGAGATGGTCCAGAAGTCCGTTATTGCCTTTTACACGGGTAAATTCAATCCGATTGTGGTAGAAAAGATGAATTTCTTGCCAATTAAAACTCAGAAAGTTCCCCAAAATCCGGGAGTTATGATCTTCAGCAATGGTGCTCTATTTAAATTTATTGGTAAGTATAATTGTGTATAGAATTGAAAATATGTATATATGATTTCTATAGACTTGGAAACGATCCGATTATAATTATATTTTTAGACACTCTTTAGATTGACCTAGAACAGTGATCGGCAAACTTATTAGCCAAAGAGCCAAATATGAACATTAAAACAATTATAAAAAATGGCAGCCACATCTGCTTGTTTAGTAAACGTTTATTACACTAAATAAGTAGTGCACAAAATAAAACTAAATTTCATACTTAATAAATATTTATTAATGCGAACAATGGGCTTGCATCTCTTTGGAAAGTTTGTGTATTTTTTTTTATTTGAAAATATTATTGCGCCATATGGATATTGGTGCCAGAGCCGCACTTAAGGAGCCAAAGAGCCACATGCAGCTTTGGAGCCGCACTTTACCGACCACTGACGTAGGAGATAATCCTTTATAGTTTTGTGGCTCTCGGGGCATTTTTTTAACTGAATATGATAGTTTCGTTTCGAAATTAAAAGTTACTAGTTCGAACCTGCATATCTTTAGTAAATACGGTGGTATATTAATTCAATAAATTATTATTGATGTACCAAATGACATATAGTGGATGACAGAAGAAATATATTGATGAAATATACAGATGAAATATACTATAGATGACAGTAAAAATAAACATAACGTCAAGAAACCAATTAAAACTTACATTTATAGCATTACATTACGCAAAAGCAACTTTTTCAATAACTTAAATAAAACAAATTTAGAATAAATAGAATTAGGCGTTTGTGGAAATTATATATATATATATATATATATATATATATATATATATATAACGCTAAATGTAGAGTGGACAATCCGTTTTCATACCAGGATTTGTAAAAATACATGCACAAACCACCACCACCGTCACCACAAATATAGTTAATATTAAATAAAACATTAAATAAAAATGTCAAAATGTCACGAAATTTTTCCTAAAATGTACATTCATTATATATAATTGGAAGTATTTATTTCGATCAATTACAAAATTTTGATTTTCAAAAGTTGTACGATTATGATTTCAAATCTCAGATAAATTTTATTAAGAATGAAATATAATTTAGGGTAATATATATTTTTGCTATGGTAACATTTTATTTATAAGGTGTGTACACAACATCGGGCACACGACGTTCGATGTTCAGCCAAATTCCATTGGTCGCTGAAGAAACTTGGAGCACGAAAAGCCTCGTCACTCGCATGGCGTACACAGATTTTGAATTGGAATTCTCGTTTGATTTTAAAGAGGATCGTTGGATTATGGGTACAAAGATTTTATTATATACTAGTAATATCCCGCGGTATCACCCGCGTCCATAGCGATCTCATGGCAGTGGAAAGCCTACTAAGTCTAAGATTTATTTTTGTTAAATATAACATCAACATATAAATATATCATCACGCCGTGTGGTATCCGGCTGAATAGAATAGTACCACCCTCATTTCTTACCGAGGAGTCGTAAAATACGGCTAAGGTAAGTTGACGTCACTCAGGCGGCCGGTTATAAAATACGTAGCCAAATCATATGACAATGTGTTTGTAACATGTTGTGCCGACCCCACTTAGAGTGGGATAAGGGCAGGAGGATGATGATGAATATGTAGGATTGATATTTTATTTGTGTTAATAGAAAACGTGGCATTGTTGGAATGGGGCGAGGAGGTTGGACGGACCTCGCTACGAATAGGAGCGCCGTGGAACTGGTCGTATATGTGCAGCGATCCCATAGTTTTGATAAACTTGAGAGACGGGAGTGCTGTAACAATATCGCACTATCAAGTAAGTTAACAAAACTAACACATTCCTAAGTAATATTTCACTTTTTAAATTATAGATTTTAACTTAAGTACTTGGTTCACCGAGCTTTAATATGTAATTTAAAAAAAAATTGGGTAGGTGGAGTTCGATCCTAGGCAATTTAATCCGTAAAAAGGTGCGAGGTAGACAAAACTATAATGTTGTTTAAAAAATCTCGTTTTATCCCTATGCTAAAATTTATGTTGAATTCAAAAGATAATTTTCACTATCAAATATCAAGTCAAGATGGCTCATTTAAAGAACGGGCGGTCGGTTGTTGAAGATACCTAGGTTCGAACCCTACTACTATACTATTTTTAATTTTTTTTTCAATGTTAATTTTTTTATATTAAAAAAAAACTTTTATTTTATATTTATTTTTTTTTATATTAAAAAAAACAGTTACTATTAATTAATTAAGCAATACTTAAATCCAGATCCAGCCGTTCCTCATCGATAACGCATTAATAGCCCGCGGTGGTAACAGCTCGGATGAAACAAATAACACAAGCCGTTGCTTCGGCCCAGCTGTCAACTGCGGCCCATATTTCAACGCTCACATACTCGCAGGACTCATGGTGTCTTTCTTCTGCCTAGGCATACTCACTTATGGCGTTGTCTCCATGTATAATATACACGCGAACGATAGATATGATGATGCTTTGGGAAAACCTCTAGTTATCGCCGCCGAACCTGGTGGCAATTAAATTTTCTAATTCACTATAATATTATTTACGCACGCTTTATATTAAAGTCACCTAATTCAAAATTAGGTATAATTGAGTTAAATGGAGGATCAATGTACGGGCTGCTAATACTTTGTACGCTCTTTGGTTGATAAATTAATAGATTGCGACGCTTAATTGATATATATTTTTTATAATAATAATCTTAATGATTATATGATTTATGATTTCGATGTAAATTTGATATGTTGGGGGCAACTCGACTCAGTTTAAGCCGCTCCGGACCATTAATGCTAGATTTCGGCGTCAAATTTAACAAGAAAAAGCAATTTTACTTCTTTAAACCTATTTATGTTCTTTTAGTGGAGAATTTAATTTTTAATATTAAAATTTATGTATGTTACACGTATTATTTATGTTATTTAAGTCGACAATTTAATTTTTAATATTAAAATTTAGGTTACTTAAGGCAAAATTATTGTTAACGTGGGCATGGAGCAAAAAAGGTCGGGAAACACTGGCTTAATCTGTACAACCTACACGATCATACTCGGTATATTCGTTAATCATGGTCTATGATCGCCTACGACCGCCCATCAAACGGGAATTATCGGTTTTTCCGACACGCATTAAAGGGTGGTACGACCGTATGATTATACGGACGATCGTGTGGACTTGCACGATGATCGTGCCGATTATAGACGATCACACAAATAACGATCATCGATAACGTATATAGCTATCGTATATATAAGGTATATGGTTGTTTTCATGACATAATATTATTTAATTTTTCCCTTCATCATTAACATAATTATATGAATAATGTTCAATTAAATGTATCGATAAGTGAGAATATAATTTTTTTGTTTGTTATTTTTAAGTTAAACGTGATTAATTGTTTAATTTTTTAAATTAAAAATATTAAAATGATATCCCTTTTTTTATTTCTAATTGGAGGTAATATTGTTTTGTTATTAGCTTTTATCCGCTAATTCGTTTGCTTTGACTGTTGTTGTGTGATGAGTTGATAATAGTGCTTTTCAATGTCATCCTTATTCCTGTAGAATTAACAGGATTGCTATAGCCTATATGTTATTCCGGTGTATAAGGAATAATTGTGCCAAATTTCATCGATATTGGTTCAGCGGATTCACCGTGAAAGAGTACATCCATACTCACAAACTTCCGCATTTATAATATCAGTAGGATAGGATAGGAATTGTAGGATAATATTAGAGTTGCCGTTCACAGGTTTTAAATTATTGCGCCTGACCGTTTTGTACTGCTGATTGTCAATCAGCCTAGCATTAAATTTACATTAAATTCCCAATTAAAGGCCAATTAAATACGTTTCCGACTGACCTACCATTTTGGCCTGGACATGGTGGAAATGTAGCGACCTATGTAAATGACCCACTGGAATTAGCTAAATTTTGAAACAAAAGTAGTAAAAAAAAAATTTTGCTATAATCCGCGATGAAATAAAATAGAAAATATATATATTGCTAAATGTAGAGTGGACAATCGGTTATCATACCTGATACATGCAGGATTCGTAAAAAACGAACGCACAAACCTACACCACCGCCACCACGATACACAAGCACTATATACGTTCACTATCACAAACTCAACAATCGTTTCGCCCCGCAACCGAAGCATTATCAGGAGATAGACTCCACGACCAAAATCGCAAAGGATTATAGCAAAATAAATTTATTATTACTTTTGTATTATGGATCTCCGCAAAGTAACGCCTAATTCTATAAATTATTTAAATTTTGAAGTCAAGTGAAACAAAGTGAGTAATAATAAAGAAACAAAACAAAATAAAATTTATCACATTTATTTAGAAATTAGGCAATTATTACATCACTGAACATAAACCAAAGTTTCAGCGTAGACATCGCCTAATTCATTCGCACCCTTGCACCCATAATATCCCCCATCACCCTTTTGCACGTTCTTGATCACCAGCTCGGATGTGGCGACGTTGTCTTTGGTTGTCGATTGGGCTTGTGCTTTGCCACCCTGGAGGTTCTCGTGGTTGTAAGTCCAGGTCAGCTTCGGTTCAGGTATGCCGCGGATCTTGCATTGAACTGTGACGTCACTTCCCTGCTTGGCGATCACCTTCTGCTCTGGCTGGACGACGAATTGAGGAACGCCTGGTAATAAGCATTAATTTTGAATTATAGATTATACGAAAATAAGCTTTTAACCGCTGATGAAATGATACGTTGATATTATATGGTGGTTTTCAATGTCATCCTATTCCTGTAGAATTAACAGGATTGCTATAGCCTATATGTTATTCCGGTGTATAAGGAATAATTGTGCCAAATTTCATCGATATTGGTTCAGCGGATTCGCCGTGAAAGAGTAACGAACATACGTCCATAAACAAACTGTCGCATTTACAATATTAGTAAAACTAGCTTTTACCCGCAACTTCGTTTTCATGGATTGTTGTCGAGTGATAGGTTAATAATAGATGGCGCTTTTCAAGCAAATTACGAGTAAGTTACCTAGATCCAAATTAATTTACCCACACCCATGTCAATTCACCTACACCTAAAAAACTGAACAGCAATGTATACGTAAAACCAAATTACGAGTAAGTTACCTAGGCTCAAATTAATTTACCTACACCCAAATTAATTTACCCACACCCACGAGAATTTACCTCCACCTAAAATAATTGAACAGCAATGTATACGTAAAACCAAATTACGGCTAAGTTACCTAGACCCAAATTAATTTACCTACACTCAAATTAATTTACTCACACCCATGTTAATTTATCTACACCTAAAATAATTGAACAGCAATGTATACGTAAAACCAAATTACGGCTAAGTTACCTAAACCCAAATTAATTTACGTACACTCAAATTAATTTACTCACACCCATGTTAATTTATCTACACCTAAAATAATTGAACAGCAATGTATACGTAAAACCAAATTACGGCTAAGTTACCTAAACCCAAATTAATTTACGTACACTCAAATTAATTTACTCACACCCATGTTAATTTATCTACACCTAAAATAATTGAACAGCAATGTATACGTAAAACCAAATTACGGCTAAGTTACCTAGACCCAAATTAATTTACCTACACTCAAATTAATTTACTCACACCCATGTTAATTTACCTACACCTAAAATAATTGAACAGCAATGTATACGTAAAACCAAATTACGGCTAAGTTACCTAGACCCAAATTAATTTACCTACACTCAAATTAATTTACTCACACCCATGTTAATTTATCTACACCTAAAATAATTGAACAGCAATGTATACGTAAAACCAAATTACGGCTAAGTTACCTAGACCCAAATTAATTTACCTACACTCAAATTAATTTACTCACACCCATGTTAATTTACCTACACCTAAAATAATTGAACAGCAATGTATACGTAAAACCAAATTACGAGTAAGTTACCCAGACCTAGATTAATTTACGTACATCCAAATTAATTTACAGGAAGTGGTTTATACTCACCGACAACTTTGACTTTGAAGGAGTATTTCTGAGGCCTTCCAACTTCGTTATCGACCGTGCAGGTGTATTCCCCTTCATCTTCAGGCAGGACCTGCTTGATGAGGAGGCGTTTGCCAACGCTCTTGTTGTATCTGGTCACGCGGTCCTGGGGGCTGTTGTTCACGTCCACGCCGTCTTTGAACCAGTCAGGGTGGGCCAGGGGGCTGGAGGAAATAATTGCTTGAAAAGTTTACCCCAACCGAGAATAAAGGTAAGTGCACTAGTAATTGAGCATGTACTAGAAGTTGACCGTTTTGTATGAAATTTTTAATAATAAGCATTTTGTTTGTTGTAGCTAATAAAACATTTGTAATTATCTGTTGCCATCCATTAACAATTGCCCAAAAGCTCAGAACTGTAGCCCATTATCTAATATTTAAAATTTAATATCATTAATGAATATTTTTCAATGGTCAATTACTAGTGCCCTTACCCTTAGTTCAAGAAATGTATAAAATTAGGCTTTACTTTAAGGAGAGAGAAATTGAGCTTTCATAGTTCAACGATGAGATTGTGAGACTCTTTAGAGTGGGTCAGGGGTACAAACATTGACGTTATCTTATAAATCTTATGTATCTCATTGATAATTGTAATTATTCACACGGTTTTCGGTGAGGAAAATCGTGTTGATACTAGCATATCTCTAGAAAATTCTTAGGACAATAAATCTACTTCAGACTGCGGAAGGCGTCCCTTTTTTTAAAGTGAGTTATTTTGGAGAAAGACACCAACTATGTGGCCAAACTCCACTTAGGTTGGGGTGACCACTTCCGCTATTGTACACGTCTACCGTTAAACTGGCTTAGACTCTAAACGCAGTTGTGACTTATTTATTTCTTAATCTAGTTAGGGGGACGGTAGGAGGAAGAAGACAAGGGTAGTGAGGATGCTATGCGGGGTTGGCAGCTTCCGCTATTTAAAATCCATTGGTGTTGGACTGGCGACTCAACACGGTCCAACACCTCAACCCAAAACGTCTCAATAGATCTATATTATCAAAAGACCCCAAAAACCGGGACCAAATCACTTCAAGAGACCTATGTCTAGCAGTAGACGCCATTATTTAAGAAAATGCAACTAAATACTCACTTGCCACCATAGATGCAGTACAAATAAACACTCTCCCCAGCTTTAAGGGTAATATCCTTGGTCACGTACTGCTGAACGACCTCGTTATCCCCGCCCTTGCTAGGAGCAACGTCCTCCAAGACGTGCTTAGCCAGAATCACCTCATCATCAGAAGCCACCGACTTAGCAACACAAGTGTACTTCTTATCCTCAGTATCTTCCTTGGTTACGTTAGAGAAGTACAGATCTCCTTCATCAGAAATCGTGAATCTTTGACCCTGTACTGGGGCTTTGGAACCGGCTGATTCAACGAACCAAGAGATTTCAGGTTTTGGGTAGGATTTAGGGATTTTGCAGTCCAATTTGAAAGTTTTGCCTTCCACTGGCTTGTGTTTCTGGACGGTGACCTTTGGGATGTCTATGTAAGATCGTTTAACGTTGATTGTGTTGGAACTGGCGACGCCTAGCGATGATACAGCGAGGCATTGGTACTGCCCTTCGTCTTTTTGGGTTGGATGCTTGAAGACAAGGGTTCCTTCGTTGCTGCGTTGGACGACGTCAGAGCTGGGCGTGTAGGGTTTGTCATCTTTGATCCATTTGTATCTGTAATGCAATATTTAATTATTTCGGCGGTACAATAAAAAAATGGAATTGATCATTTCATCTCTCATTTCTTACTAAGTTGTCGTAAAAGGCGACTATGGCAAGTTGATCAGCCGTGGCATCCGCCTGAATAGAATATAATACCCTCATTTCTTACCGAGGTGTCGTAAAAGGTACTGAGGTAAGTTGATCCGACCTATGATATCAGGCTGAGTAGAATAGACAACCCTCCACCGTTTATTTTGTCTTTGAACACGTGGATGACATGATAGTTCATTATTTTTTCCAAGCAGAGTAACATAGTAATAAGTTATCCCCACCGTTTATTTTGCTTTCAAACAAGAGTTATAACAATATTCATTATTTTTCACACAATCTTAACATATATGCTTACTTGACTATATCCTCCTTGCCTTCAGTGGCGCACTCCAACACCAACTCCTTGTTATCCGTGAACACCACCTCACTTGGAGACGGCTTGAGGACGGGGAGCTTCTCAACTGGCTGAGATGCGCCTATAATTATACAATTGTGTTACAACATGTTTCTAGTACAACCTCCTTCATAGAGTTGGTCATTAATATGAAAATACAGGACATAAGATTAGCAGAGGATTTTAAGTTATTTTTATTTAATTTTAAATTATTTCGGCCAATATAATTATTTTTTTTTATGTAAATAGTAGAAACAAGTTTAGAGTTCATTATTCAAATAGGCGGAGTTGCGGTGGACGTATCCAATAAGGTGGCGGAAGTCGTCACCCCTGCCCTATGACGACTTTGGCCACAAGTTGGGCGTTTCTCGCCAGTGGTAAATAAAATCCCCACAGATAACCATTAGACAACAAAAAAAAACATGAAAATACATTGTGGGCGTCATTTTTTTTGTTTTTTTTTTAAATAAATAAATATATGGGACTAACACACACGGTCTTCCGTCCCCAAAGTAAGTAACTTAATACTTGTGTTATAGTAAACAGACAGCTGGTGAATATATACTCATATAATTTTTGAATACATACTTAAATACAAATAATCACCCAGGCTCGATGACCAACAAATTCATTTACAGAAAATTTTGGCCCTCGGCGGGAATCGAACCCGCGACCTGCGGAGCTGGGTCACTTAGGCAGGCCACTGCTCCAAAGGGCCAGTCATTAAGTGTCATTGAGTTTTTTCAGAGGTAAAATGGAGTGACTTTGGGAAAATTGCTCTTTACTATTGTATAAGTATAAAGGAAAAATATCGTCGTTTGTTACAATAGTCTTCTATCGATAACCATAAAAATGGAGAGTGGGTTAACCTTATAAGACATATGCTGTCGCGGACTTTTATTTAAAACTAAGAAGGGGAACAATTTTTTAATACATAATGTTTTAATAACTATTACCGTTTATTCAGCGCACGCAAGGAAAGCTTTATATTTTGCCGTTTTTGTAATGTTTTTTTATTGCTGCTATTCATCTTAGCGTGACCTTATATAAATAGACTATCTTACAGTCAATGAATTTTTTAAATCGGTCCAGTAGTTCCTGAGATTAGCGCGTTCAAACAAACAAACTCTTCAGCTTTATATATTAGTATAGATTCTTATATAATCACCGTGTGGTATCCGGCTTGATAGAATAGTACCACCCTCTTTTCTTACCGAGGTGTCGTAAAAGGCGATTAAGGTAAATTGACCCACCGTGTGGTATCCGGTTTAGTAAAATAGACCACCCTCTTTCTTACCGAGGTGTCGTAAAATACGACAGAGGTAAGTTGACGTCAGGCAGGCGGCCGGTCGTATAAACGCAGCCAAATCATGTGACAGCATGTTTATAACATGTTGTGCCGACCCCACTTAGAGTGGGATAAGGGCAGGAAGATGATGAGATTCTTAGATAAGTTGTCGTAATATAAAAATATGTTATACTTACATATTAATGCGCATACAGCAAAAACAACCCCACTTGTGATTGGAGACATTATGGTTCTGTAATTATAAATAAACTATTTAAAGCAGTTTTATCGAATTAATATAGTTCCTTTTCATCAATCATCCTCCTGCCCTTATCCCACTCTAAGTGGGAGAGGCACAACATCTTATAAACATGGTGTCACATGATTTACGACCGGCTGCCTGCCTGACGTCAACTTACCTTAATCGTTTTTACGACACCTCGGTAAGAAAGAGGTTGGTCTATTCTATTTAGTCAGATACTACGCGGTGGGTCGACTTACCTTAGTCCCCTTTTGCGACACCTCCGTAAGAAATGAGGGTGGTCTATTCTACTCAGCCGGATACCACACGGTGGGTCAACTTACCTTAGTCGCCTTTTGCAACATCTCTGCAAGAAATGCGGGTGGTCTACTCTACTCAGCCGGATACCACATGGCGCGTCAACTTACCTTAGTCGCCTTTTATGACATCTCGGTAAGAAAAGAAGGTGGTACTATTCTATTCAGCCGGATACCACACGGCGTATAAATAGTATAATATTATTATCGTCAAATAATATTTAATTGTAGCTAAGATTCAAATATGAATAAAGTAATAATTTAGCAAATTTATCTGCTTATAACCTGATTTTAGTACAACAGAAATAAAACCAACACTACTGAAATGTTATTTCCATAAAAAAACGTTAGAAATAGTCTAGTATAAGTCTTAACCAGTTATGTTAAATGATATTACAACAAATATTATATTCATATTATAATTTAAACAATTTCCTATTATAAAATTTTAATTATAATTCATTTTAAAAACATAACAAAAATATTTAAAGCAAATCCTTTGCTTTAAATATTTTTGTTATGTTTTTCGTTATCGGAAAAAAATTTAAACACTTTATCTTTATCTTTTGAACATTCCATTTTCAAAAAAAAAACAAAAAGAACAATTTAAATCAAGGCTGACAATTTTTTTTACAGCAACACAAGTCAGGCTAAGACTATTAGGCAGACATCTTTTCAATTTTTTTCATAAATAAAAATAATAATAAGAAAGATTCTAAAAATCTTTAAAAAAAAAATTCAATTATAAACAACAACAATACATATTATAATAATTTATTTTAATTTACGCACCCACTCGCGTTGCAAAGATGGCGGGAATGTGACATGCTCATCTGTTGGTCATCTTATATAGGAATCAAGCCGGTACGAGTCATCATAGGGATATTACCTACACGCTAATATGCCATACGAGTTTATATGACGTATATCACACATATAAACAAAACGGAACAGTCTGTACATCAGTTGAAATATATTTTTATAATATGAAAATCAGTATTCATACAAAATCATACTCCAAACAAAAAATCTATTAACTATTATGTACTATTATGAGAACGAATAGTACACTCTACATCTAGCATTACATATATTTTCTTTTATCGCGGATTATAGCAAAATAGGTAATATTCTCATTTCTTTTGTAAAATCTCGTTATTAGTTTTGTATGAAAAAAGAGTATATAATATCTATCATATCCTCCTAATATTATAAATGGCGAAAGTTTGTCAGTATGGACGTATCTTTGTTCCTCTTTCACAACGAATCCGCTGAACCAATATCAATGAAATTTGGCACAATTATTCCTTATACACCGGGGTAACATATAGTCTATAGAAATCCTGTTAATTCTACAGGAATGGGATGACAATGAAAAGCGACATCTATTAACCTATCACGCGACAACACTCCACGAGAAGCTGCGGGTAAAAGCTAATAATTCTATACACCGACGAAGCCACAAAAATGGTTTTGTATATAACATATCCATTATTACTGAGTAATATATATCGGTATTTCCTAATCCTCTATTAATTGTGAATTAATTAATTATCAAAAATCGATTTGTAAATTACTCAATTTTGTTATGATTGCATGACGGTGTCCTTTTGTTCTTTTGACATTGAAAAGCGCCATCTATTTTCACCTAACACAACAGTCCACGCAAACGAAGTTGCGGGTATAAATTAGTCTATACTAATATATAAAGCTGAAGAGTTTGTTTTATTGTTTGGACGCGCTAATCTCAGGAACTATTGGACCGAATTAAAAAATTCTTTCAGTGTAAGATAATCTATTTATCGAGGAAGGCATTATATAGCCTATATAACATCACGCTAAGATGAAAAGGAGAGGAGCAGCAATAAAAATATATTACTAAAACGGCAAAATTTAAAACTTTCCTTGCGTGCGCTGAGTAAACGGCAATAGTTATACAAAAATCATGTATTACAAAATTATCCCCCTCTAAAAATTCTAAATAAAAGTCCCTGATAGCATATTCAAATTCAAAATATTCTTTTTTCAAATAAACTTGTAAACAAGTGCTTTTGAATCGTCAACTCTACCGCTGGTTCGGAAAGCCGTTCCTACCGAGAAGAGCCAGCAAGAAACTCGGCGGTTGCTCTTTTAAAAATATAATTTCATGGCTAGTTACATTTAGTCATTACTGTCTTGTACAGGGTCTAAGCATATCCACACATTCTTATTTTCGAAGTAATCCTCAACAGTATAGTAGGCTTTCTGAATCGGCCTCTTTTTAACCGTGTTTTTAAACCGATGTAATGGCAAAGCTAAAATTGATTGTGGAATTTTATTATAGAATCTTATACCCAGACCCACAAACGATTTACGTACTTTTGCAAGGCGCAAAGCAGGAGCCGCAAGCTTATGTCGGTTCCCGCTTTGCTTCTTATACCTAGCTTTTAAGGTCAACCCACTTTAACCATTTTTATGATTATCAATGCAATTGCTTATATTAGTGCATACTTAATGCAGTTATATTAGTAGGATTTTTTTTATTTCAGTCATTAAACTGGCTATAATCAATTTTGATGTATAAAAGCAAAAATAATAACAAAGAGACAAGATTATAACCTACTGTAAATGACATGGTTCACTTTAAAGTAAATTCTTTAATAACTCTTTAAAGTTACTTATGAGTTACGCAAGCATTTTGCACAATTTGCTTTTAAATGAGGCTAAAGAACCACAGAAAATATCTACGTCGCTTCTTTGTGTGTTTAGTAAGTAAGTAGCGGCCTGTTACTATCCCACTGCTGGGAATAGGCCTTCTCTCTCCGTCGTTGGAGAGAAGGATTGAAGCTAAGACCTACCAAGCTGCTCCAATGCGGATTGGTAGGTTAGACATCCCTAGGATTCTCTAGAGATATGCAGGTTTTCTTACGATGTTTTCCTTCACCGAAAAGTATGTGATAAATTGCAATTATCAATTAAACACATAAGTTTTAAGAGAAAAACTCATTAGTGTCTGCGCGGGTTTGGGCCCACGATCGTCTCAAGTGATTCACACGGTCGCACCGCTGGGCTATCACAGCTTATTCGGAACAAATTCGGTATATAATAGGATAGGATAGAATATATATAAATTCACGCGCAAAACCGCTTGTCTCTATAAGTTTGCGTGGTTCACAACAAAGTCAAGAACACGGCCGACACGTCGAACAAGTCTTTTTGCTTTCAAATATCCAGATGCGAACAGGAAAATGGATTATTTACTTAAACAAAGGTTATTAAGATAAGAATATTTTTTGGTTTAACAAAATAATCTGGACTTATCGCTATTTCTAATAGTCGATATTGTCCATCATTTTCCTTATCCCAAGTTTCCTTATAAGTGGGCACAACATGTTTTAAACTTGTTATTGTATGATTTGGACTATATTATAGATATTTTACGACCGGCCGCCTGCGTGTTTTCAAGTTACCTTAGTCGCCTTTACGACACCTAGGTCAAAATAAGGGTGGTCTATTCTACTCTATGGAAAGAGCTATCCTCGGAGTTTCTCTGAAGGATCGAATCCGAAACGAAGTGATCCGACAGAGAACCAAAGTAATCGACATAGCCCAAAGGATTAGCAAGCTCAAGTGGCAGTGGGCTGGTCACATTTGTCGCAGAACCGATAGCCGCTGGGGTAGACGTGTTCTGGAGTGGAGACCGCGCCTTGGCAAACGCAGTGTAGGTCGCCCTCCAGCTAGGTGGAGTGACGACATCCGAAGTGTGGCTGGCGTCGGTTGGAAGCGAAGAGTGAAGACCGAGCTCAGTGGCGTGACACTGGGGAGACCTATGTCCAACAGTGGACGAGGACAGGTTGATGATGATGATTCTACTCAGCCGGATACCACACGGCGAGTCGACTTACCTTAGTCGCCTTTTACGACAGCTCATTAAGAAATGAGGGTGGTCTATTCTACTCAGCCGGATACTCACTGCTGGGCATAGGCTTTCACTATCCGTATTGGGAAAGAAGGATTGGAGCTAGGACCTACCACGCTGCTCCAATGCGGATTGGTAGGTTACACATATCCCTAAGATATTCTACAAATATGAACATAAGATTTAATAGAAAAACGTATTGGCGCCAGCCCGGGAATCGATCCCCTGTCCCTTTGGATAAACATACTCAGTCCAACCGTTGGGGTATCGCAGTTTATTCAGGATGAATACATCGCGAATTGTAATAAAGCCTAACACCTACAAAATTCGTAAATATAGAGACCCATAATTTGGAAAAGCAAAAAAACCATAGCTTTTTTCGTTAATATTCCGTAAATATTATTGTCATCATTGCCATTAAAATAAGTATTACAATTTAACCCAATAAAGCTTAATTCCGAATTCAGTCACTTTAATACTAAGCGATAAACTAAAATTGATTTAAATGTAGTAGATGTATTGCATATCGTTAAAGTCACATGTTACGACGTTAGAATATTAAACAGTTGTATTCAAAAATGACGTAAAGCGTCAATACATATAAAACTATGTTTTCTGTACTCAGGTTTAGGTACTTAAGTAAATGTAAACAAACAAAACTATATGACTCAGGATTACCTAAACATATTACACAGGATAGCTGTGATGGCCCAGCGGTGCGACCGTGTGAATCTCTAGAGACGATCATGGGTTCAAACTAGGGTTGCCACCCGTACTATATTATATAGTAAGTAACGGCCTGTTACTATCTCACTGCTGGGTATAGGCCTCTTCTCTCCGTTTTGGGAGAGAAGGATTGGAGCTGAGACCTACCACGCTGCTCCAATGCGGATTGGTAGGTTACACATATCACCAGAATTCTCTAGAGATATGCAGGTTTCCTCACGATGTTTTCCTTCACCGAAAAGCGTGTGATAAATTGCAATTATCAATTAGACACATAAGTTTTACTAGAAAATTCATTGGTGCCTGCCCCGGGTTTGAACCCTAGACCTCCTCGAAAGAGGCGCACGGTGTTACCGCTGGGCTACCACAGGGCTATTATATAGTATCGTACTATATTTTAGTCAATTGTACTATATATTATAGAAAAATAATATAGGACGAAAAATACTATATTTTTATCGCTAACTTCTTTATCAACTGTGTCGCGCTTTTTAATCAACTGTGGATGGAACGCACCCGCAGCACTGCATAGGGAATGTTTGAACGAAACTCATCCATGTATTTACGGGGCTTAGTTAGTTAGTAACTCTAACTCCTTTGTCATTGTCCAGCGAATGTAATAATAAATAACCATGGAAAAATAAATAATGATTGAAAATAGATGTGTACTATTTTTTTTCCTGAATTTCCTAAAAGTACTATATTTTTTTGATTTAAAAAGAAAAATACTATTTTTCTTAAAAAAAAAGGTGGCAACCCTAGTTCAAACCCGGGCAGACACCAATGAGTTTTTCTATTAAAACTTATGTGTCTAATTGATAATTGCAATTTATCACACGCTTTTCGGTGAAGGAAAATATCGTGAGGAAACCTGCATATCACTAGAGAATCCTAGGGATATTTGAAACCTACGAATCGTGGTAGGTCTTAGCTCCAATCCTTCTTTCCAAAAATGGAGAGAGGAGGCCTATGCCCAGAAGTGGGATAGTAACAGGCCGTTACTTAATTATTACACAGGATTACTAATATTTTACCGCCGTGTGGTATCCGGCTGAATAGAATAGTACCATCCTCTTTTCTTACCGAGGTGTCATAGAAGGCGACTAAGGTAAGTCAACCCACCGTGTGGTATCCGGCTGAGTAGAATAGACCACCCTCATTTCTTACCGAGATGTCGTAAAAGGCGACTTAGGTAAGTGACTCACTGTGTGATATCCGGTTAAGTAGAATAGACCGCTCTCTTTCTTATCGAGGTGTCGTAAAATACGACTAAGTTAAGTTGACGTCAGGCAGGTGGCCGGTCGTAAAATACGTAGCCAAATCATGTGGCAACATGTTGAAACATGTTGTGCCGACCCCACTTAGAGTGGGATAAGGGCAGAAAGATGATGATGATGATGATTAGTAATCCTTAAATAAGTTAATCTTGTATATAGAAAGGAAAGTAAGAAAAAAGTTTTGGGGAGAGAAATAATCTAGCTAGGTTTTTATTAAAAAAAAATGACGTTTCTTCCCTGATTCCGGGCATTCAAAAATGCCAAATATAGAATTGAATGAAAATGAAATTTTTGGCTGTCAAACGTAATGCTGTAATATCCTAATGGTTAACGGCGGACCAAAAATGTTTAAAACGCGGTTTTGAGTCCCGCATGTCGCCGGCGCTTTAATTTTTTTTTCTATTTGTTTTTTTTATAGTTTATAAAAAATTACCAAGCAAGGCTCGGTTACCCAGGTACTACATATTATGAAAAAGTCCCCAAAAGTTGTCTGTCTGTATGTAATCGAGTTTTGCTCGGTTTTTAATATAGGTGCAATTCTTCCGGAAGATTTAGGTTAATAGTACATTACAGTTTTATGTAAAAAGTCATCAAGAGGTCGCGCAGTTTTTAAAAAACTCGCCTAATGGACGTCGCTTGCACCGCCTAAACCAGGGCTTCTTAAACTATGGGTCGCGACCCCAAATGGGGTCGCGTAGCAAAATTCTGCGGTCGCGAGAGATTTTAATGTCAAATATTTATATATACCATTTTATAACACCACTAGAGTTGGCGGAATACATGGGATATTGGGATTTTTATAGGTTTAAAAACGAATTCTAAAACTATTTATTTTCATAGATATTTAATAGATAAATCATCAAATAATAATAATTTATTTTTGTTTTATATTTGTATGAGGTCGTCAAGAAACTAGCGATCATAAATGGGGTTGTGAATGACAAAAGTTTAAGAAGCCCTGGCCTAAGCCAACAAACATACACTAAAGTAATGTACTAGAGAATTGTAGATCTACAAAAATACTACAAAAAAGTCCGCCACAGTATACAAATAAAATAATAATAATCTTTATTGAGACAAAAAATAACTTAGAATGTAAAAGAACTTATAACTAAAGATAGAAAAAACGGACCTACAAGTATTACAATTGTGTTACATTTTTTGTGAAGCACTTTCACAATTTTTTATTGCAAATATGTCTCTATCTTTTATAGTTAACTCACAATAACTGCTTTTATGTTAAAAATTGGAATTGAGCTGTGATAGCTCAGCGGTGTGAACGCGCCATTCTTTCGAGGGGGCCACGGGTTTGAAACCTCGGCCAGGCATCAAAAAGTTTTTTTGTTAGACTGTGTCTAATTGATAATTGCAATTTATCACGTTCTTCGGTAAAGGAAAACATGGTAACCTAAATAAAAAAAAAAAGTAGCGGCCTGTTGTTCTTCCCCACTGCTGAGAATAGGCCTCTTCTCTCCGTTTTTGGTGAGAAGGTTTGTAGCTAAGAGAGAGAGTGTAGAGCTACCACGCTGCTCCAATGCGGATTGGTAGGTAACACATATCTCAAGAATTCTCTAGTGATATGCAGGTTTCCTCACGATGTTTTCCTTCACCGAAAAGCGTGTGATAAATTGCAATTATCAATTAGACACATAAGCTTTAACAGAAAAACTCATTGGTGTCTGCCCGGGTTTGAACCCATGACCTCCTCGAAAGAGTCGCACGGTGTTACCGCTGGGCTACCACAGCTTGGTAACCTGCATATCTGCGAGTTCTGGGGATATGTGTAACTTACCATTGGAGCAGCGTGGTAGGTAGCTCCAACCATTCTTTCCGGACGGAGAGAGAAGGCCTATGCCCAGCAGTAGGATAGTAACAGGCCATTACTTTACTTACTTTAAAAGAAAGGGTAGTTAGGGTAGAGATGTAAAAAAATCGATTTTTAATAATCGATTATTTTTTTTATCAAAAATCGATTTTTAATCATTATCCTCTTTTTTTAAGATTAGATATACATTGTTGGTACAAATGTAGCTAAACTACATTTTACTCACATTTCACAAACAGCGCATCTGTTATTATTTCTTGCTACTTGTCCACTTTTAATAGCCTTTATTGTAATTAATTATTAATACTAAAAGGGCCAAATGATCAAATTTTTAATAAAAATCGATTATTTAGATACAAATTAATCGATTTTTTTTAATTGGTTTATTTTAAAGGAAAGAAAAACGATTATTTATCAATCGATTCTTTGTACTTCAAGTCACATCTCTAATTTAGAAATCCGAAGTAAAACCCTAATTTTGGAGGTTTTAGACAGCTTTTTGAAATTCCGTTCCACTGTGCGTCGGTTGTAGGAAGTAGCCCGCCTTCGCAACATGCTGATATATGGATAATCTTTACTTAAATAATGTAGATTGTTACATTTGCATAAATTATTCATACGTTATGTTGACAATTCATTCATAACACGTCTGATTAATTCTGTGAAATCCCCGCAAGATAATTGACGAGGAAAGACAATATTCAATTGATCGAATAAAGGAAGTATATGCGGTCAATTTTCCTTGAGTGATGTATCGTGTTTACCTCAAGTTAGTAATCCAGTTAATTCATCCGTAACTATGACACCTAGTGACCTTACCTTAGTGACAAGCCAGAGGTTGAACTTTACTTACATTCCATAAGCTGTGCCATTTTGATCCACTCCATTATAACTCCATTTTGATTTCCATTTTGATTGATTATTTGATAACTCCATTTTGATTTCCATTTTGAATGATTATTTGATAACTCCATTTTGATTTCCATTTTGAATGATTACTTGATAACTCCATTTTGAATGATTATTTGATAACTCCATTTTGATTTTCATTTTGAATGATTATTTGATAACTCCATTTTGAATGATTATTTGATAACTCCATTTTGATTTCCATTTTGAATGATTATTTGATAACTCCATTTTGATTTCCATGCGGATAAAGCTTTGTTACAATTTTTTTCCGAATTGAAAATTTTGAACTTAAAATATCGTGAGTTAATTATAAGAGATTTTTTAATAACTTTTACCATTTACTTAACGCACAAGGAAAGCTTTATATTTTGGAGTTTTCACAATATTTATTGCTGCTCCTCTCCTGTTTACCTTAGCGTGATGTTATATAGTCTATAGCCTTCCTAATTAAATGTAGTATCTTAAAGATTTTTTTTACTTGTGATGTACGTTTTTTACTCTTTCACAGCGAATCCGCTGAACCAATATTGATGAAATTTGGCACAATTATTCCTTATACACCGGAATAACATATAGGCTATAGAAATCCTGTTAATTCTACAGGAATAGGATGACATTACAAAGCGCCATCTATTATCAACCTATCACACAAGAACAGTCAACGCGAACGAAGTCGTGGCTAAATAATAGTTAATAATATAAGGCGTTGCTAATTTGAATTGGGTATAAGGTTTTTAGTGACGCCCGCAAACTTAAAAAAACCTTATAAAGATCGCAGACAAAACGCCATTGGTTAAAATATATATCATGTCATATTATGATGCTATTATATGATATTTTCATCAAAATTATTATACGATTAAATCCCAAATTAAAGTATATTTGGACGTCCCTCAGCTAAGGACAATCGAAGAAAAAAGAACAAAATCAAAACTTTATTACGTATTAATTATCTACGATCTCAATATTTTAGGGTTCCACGTTAAAATTTTTTTAAAAGAATATTTGTTGTTAGCATAGCCAATCTCTTCTTTGCAATGTCGTAGAGTATTCTGAATCTCCGAAATGGCTACAACGGTTCGTGAAATTCAGCATGTAGGTGGTTTTGGGGGTGGAATCGAAAAAAATCTCGTTTTATCGCTGTTTTTGGGCACTAAAAAACTGCTGAATTAGGAAAGAAAGCAAATGATATATTCGGCTGTGAAACGTAATGCTGTGACAGTCTAATAGTAACAAGCGGACCAAAATAGTTTAAAACTTCGGGCTTTCTTAAATAAAAAGACAGACAGACGCGGCAGTATATTTTATTTATTAATATGTATAAATATACGCAAGTGTTTTAAGAGACTGAATCATCATCCTCCTTCCCTTATCCCATTCTAACTGGGGTCAGCACAACATGTTACAAACATATTCATATGATTTGGCTACGTATTTAACGACCGGCTGCCTGTCGTATTTTACGACTCCCCGGTAAGAAAGAAGGTGGTCTATTTTAGTTAACCGGATACCACACGGTGAGTCAACTTACCTTAGTCGCCTTTTACGAAACCTCGGTAAGAAATGAGGGTGGTTTATTCTACTCAGCCGAATACCACACGGTGGGTCGACTTACCTTAGTCGCCTCATACGACACCTCGGTAAGAAATGAGGGTCGTACTATTCTATTCAGCTGGATACACGGCGTTTTAGAGACTGAATGAAACAATTGAAAGAACACTAATTAATAATTGACTCACGCTTAACGTAATTCTGTCTGATGGCCCGTGTTAACTACCAAACCATCGACAACCAGTTTCTTTATTATATTTTCAACAGTTTCTTTCTTACTTTTTAACTGAACGAATAAATAAAATAAAATAAATTAATTAAAACCGGACAGAGATACAGATACGGTGGACTTGATTAACTAATATTTAAGGATATATCAGTGTTATAAGAGCTCTATAATTTTTGTTAACGAGATGAAAAAATAGAATGACTTTATTAATTAAAAACAGGCAGACAGACGCGGAAAAAGACTTTGATTACTAATATGTATAGATACACCCAAGTGTTTTAAGAGATTTAATGAAACAATTAATTAATTGAGAGAACCCTATTTAATAATAGGCTCACGCTTAACGTAATTCTGTCTGATGGCCCGTGTTAACTACCAAGCCATAGACAACCGGTTTTTTTAATGTTTTTAACAGTTTCTTTCTTACTTTTTTAACTGAACGATTAAATAAAATGAAATTCAATAATTAAAAGCGGACAGAGATACAGATACGATAAATAATTGTATAGTCCTAGCGTGTAAGTAATTTAAGATGTACATTTTTGCTTTAAATAAAAAAATAAATAAAAATAAATAAACTTTATTATTTAATAAAAGACTGACAGACGCGGATTACATTGTTTATTGAACATATATACGCAAGTGTTTTAAGAGACTGAATAAATAAAATAAATTTAGACGCCGCGATGGGCTGCACCGCTATGCAATCAACATTCCAAAAATTCGCACAAGTCGGTTCAGCTCATCTTTCCTCATGCGTACAGCCAAGGTGTGGAATTCCCTTCCTGCATCGATCTTCCCCGATTCCTACGATTTGAATACCTTCAAAAAAAGAGTGAATAGGCACTTCATTGGCAAGCGCGGTCCACCTTCGGCAGCATCTTTCCGTCAGGCGAGATCGTAGCCAGGCGCTAGCCTTAAAAAGTAAAGTAGTAAAGTAAATTAATTCAAGGAACTCTGCATTTAAGGTCCCACTCACGCTTAACGTATTTCTGTGTGATGGCCCGTGTTAACGACCAGGCCATCGATAACCAGTTTGTTTTTTTTATATTTTATTCTGTCTAGAGTTGATTGCCTGTTGCCATCCAATGCGTCGGGTCAAGGACGGTATAACATAACATTGGAGGATAAAAACTAATAATATAAATGCGAAAGTTTGTGAGTATGTATGTTTGATACTCTTTCACGGCGAATCCACTGAACAAATGAACACTTGAAGTAAATAAGGCACTAAGTACCTAAAAAATACAATTCTAACTAAGTATGCAATTTGGTTCTAAAAGGCTTTTATTTAGTTAGTTTTAATTTTTAGGTTCTTAGTGCCTTATGTACTTCAAGTAATCAAAATGGCTGAAATTTGGTATAATATTTTTTTATTCACCGAGGTAACGGGGCTTTTTTATTCAACGGGGTAGATTATAGAAATCCTGTTAATTCTATAGGAATAGGATGATATTTTATAGCGCCATCTATTATCGATTACACGACAACAGTCCACGCGAACGAAGTTGCAAATAAAGCTAGTATAAGGATAAAATTACTACATTACTATTACATAAAATATTTATAGTAAAATAAAAAAAGCCGTGTGGTATCCGACTGAAAAGAACAGAACACGCTCATTTGTTACCGAGGTGTCTTCTTCTTCTTCTTGTATATAGCGGGCTGTTTTCCGCACTTAGTCGCTTTGTGGCGACCATTGTGCGTGAGGGTGAAAGGAGCTGGTTACTCCAACCAGCCAAGCTCCTTCCAGAAGCCGAGTATCCTATTCGGGACCCTCAAGGCTTCTTGCAACGTCCTCGGAGAGTCGAGGATGTTCGCCCGATGTTCTGCCACCTCCGTGCAATGTAGCATGGCGTGAGATGGTGTTTCAGGTTCCCTCATGCATCCTCTGCAAATTGGGCTGTCAGTTTACCGAGGTGTCGTAAAAGGCGACAACGGTAAGTTGACCTACAGTGCGGTATCCGGTTAAGTAGAGTAGACCACCCTATTTCTTACCGAGGTATCATAAAAGGCAACTAAAGTAAGTTGACGTCAAGCAGGCGGCCAGGCATAAATACGTAGCTAAATAACATGTTTATAACATGTTGTGCCGACCCCACTTAGAGTGGGATAATGGCATGAGGATGATGATGATCTGGGGGTGGAGGGGGGCGGCGGAGCGGTTCCGGGAACTTTGTGTTCTGGATCCAATCTACTGCTGGCGAGTCCAGGTGGTAGCGACTTGCCTAAGCCCATCGTCTGCCACCCTGTGAGGGGACCTTCGGACGTTCCGAACGGGGTATTTCGGACGACTGGCTTACAGGTCCCCGAGGCGTTCGGTGCATCTGGTGCTCCCGATGCACCGGTGAACGGAGGGGGGGCTTCTCTTTCGAGGGGTCACTACTCGGAGGAGGTGTTCTCTGGAATCAGAGCTGTCGGCGGGGATGGGGGCAATGTGTACAACGATACCCTGTCCTTGCCATCGGCACCGTGGTGGAGCACACAGGTCGTTTTAGTCGATGCGATTCCGACATAACCGCCGCCTGTCCCCGTCGGGCGGCGGTACCCATAAGGGGGTTTTTTCTGTATACAAAAAGGTCGTAACTACGTAAATAAATGACAGCACGTTCATAACATGTTATGTCTACCCCACTTAGAGTGGGATAAGGGCAGGATGATTGATTTGTACGGACACAACTATAGGCATATAAAACAGAATTCATGTCATGCAATGTTATTGTTTGTGACAAACTAATAAACTGCTCGCCCGCATACTGTTAATTTTTTAAGGAAAATATTTTCTTTCCTGTTACAATCGGTGATTCCCTACATGTAGAGTGAATAAAATAAAGACCTAACCACATATAATGTACAGTTTTCATTTCGTCATCCAATTTGACACGTGTAGATTTCATTTCAGTTAACGAGATCTGAAATAAAGCATTAACAAGTCGAAGTTAAAGAACCTTTTAACAGAATTTGATGTTCCTACTGCAAACCATTAAGGAGTTGAAATTAAATCAAAATAATCTTAATAATAGCTCTTTTAAGCACTTTTGAATCGTCAAAAATCAATAAAAAATAAGTAAAGTAGCGGCCTGTTATTATCCCACTGCTGGGAATAGGCCTCTTCTCCCGTTATTAGAGAGAAGGATTCGAGCTAAAACCTACCACGCTACTCCAATGCGGATTGGTAGGTTACAGATATCTCCGGAAAACTCTAGAGATATGCAGGTTTCCTCACGATGTGTTCCTTCACCGAAAAGCGTGTGATAAATTGCAATTATCAATTAGACACATAAGTTTTTAATAGGAAAACTCATTGGTGTCTGCCCGGGTTTGAACCCGGTGTTACCACTGGGCTACCATAGCTTCAAGAATCAATATATATACTAATATATAAAGCTGAAGAGTATGTTTGTTTAATTGTTTAAACGCGCTCATCTCAGGAAATACTGGACCTAAAAATTCTTTCAGGGTAAGATAGTCCATTTATCGAGGAAGGGTATATAACATCACGCTAAGATGAATAGAGAGGAGCAGCAATAATTAATATAACGATAATGGCAAAATTTAAAGCTTTCCTTGCGTGCGCTGAATAAATGGTGAAAGTTATTCAAAAATCATGTATTAAAAAATTGTTCCCCTCTAAAAGTTCTAAATAAAAGTCCGCGACTGCATGTATAGCTTTGAAGGTTAACCCACTTTAACCATTAATGGTTATCTAAATACTATATTACGGTTTTAATCTTTCCACGCGGTCAGAGGAGATTGTTAGTGATTAATAAAGCTACAATTTGTTCGGAATGAGGACTTTCTACCTTACCGAGGACAACCAGAAAGAAACTCTGCGGTTAATCTTTTAAACATTTCAAATTTTACATTATTAAACCGCAATCTTGTATGAAGTTGAAAGGATTTTTAAAAGTTGCCTCGTCTGGAGCCAATCCTGGTCATGCGTGTCATATACGTGCATTGTCATCGGGGCTGGAGCAGTACCAGCATTTCAGCCCAAACGACCCCGGGAAATGGGTCAAATTTAACTAGCAAGATTCCACCTTCACATACATTCATGGATAGCAGCATATCTTAACTGCAGTCAGCTATACACCAAGCTTTAACTATTGTAACTATCAATCAAATCGTAATTTTTTTCTTTGAAAAGATTATCCGTCGAGTTTCTTGCAGGTTCTTCTCAGTAGGAAGAGACTTTTGAAACTGTGCTAAAGCTTCTTTAAAAACATTTGACGATTCAAAAGTAATAAAAACAGTTCATTTTAATCCTCCTATCCTATCCTACTATTCATCATTCTCATCATTCTCTTACCCTTATCCCACTCTAAGTGGGGTCGGCGCAATATGTCTTCTTCTTCCATTCTCCTCTATCATTCGTCAACTCTGGTGCCACTCTTTCACAGCGAATACATTGAACCAATATTGGTGAAATTTGGCACACTTTAAATTTTTTATTTTACTTATACTCCGGAATAACACACAGGCAATAGAAATCCTTTAAATTCTACAGGAATAGGATGAAATTGAATAGCGCCATCTATTACCAACCTATCACGCGACTACAGTTCACACAAACGAAGTTGCGGGTAAAAGCTAGTAAAGAATAGCCTTGCGATTTTGTAGTGGAATCTATCTCCTGATGATGCTTCGGTTGCGGGGCAAAATGATTGTTGAGTTTGTGATAGTTAACGTATGTAGTGCTTGTGTATTGTAGTGACGGTGGTGGAGGTTTGTGCATGTGTTGTAAAAACACACACACATACAGGTTTTCATACCTGATACATCAGGTATGAAAACGGAATTGTCCACTCTGCATTTAGCATTATATATACTTTCTATTTTACTTCATCGTGGAATATAGCTAAATAATTTTATTATTACTTTTGTAGTAAAGCAGCTTTACTCAAAGTGTGTTCCGCGGAACCCTAGGGTTCCGCGATACCTGTGTTGGGGTTCCACAAGAATTAAGAAAAAAAATAAAATACCTCGCTCTGTACGAGCGTTTTGACTCCGCGGCCGCACTTAGGTATATTTATTTATTTGTATTTGTATAAACTTGTTTGTTTATACAAATGTTGTTTGTTGTATTAGTTAGATTTTTTCTTTTTTAATATCTTCTATTAGTACGCCGTGTGGTATCCGGCAGAATAGAAAAGTTACACCCTCATTACTTACCGAGGTGTCGTAAAAGGCGACTAAGGTAAGACGACCCGCCGTGTGGTATCCGGCTGAATAGTATAGTACCACCCTAATTTCTTACCGAGGTGTCGTAAAAGGCGGCTAAGGTAAGTTGACCCACCGTGTGGTATCCGGTTGAGTAAAATAGAACACCCTCTTTCTTACCGAGGAGTTGTAAAATACGACTAAGGTAAGTTGACGTCAGGCAGGCGGCCGGTCGTAAAATACGTAGCCAAATCATATGACAACATGTTTGTAGCATGTTGTGCCGACCCCACTTAGAGTGGGATAAGGGCAGGAGGATGATGAATATCTTCTATTATTCAATACTTACTACCCATACCCATACAATAATTATTGTTATTGTACTTTCAATTGGTAAAAGTAGTAATAAGTAACTGTTACGTTGTACTTTTATTATGCTAATTAATAAAGAATACACTTTTAAAAACTATTGTTTTCTTGTAGGGTTCCATCAAGTATTTAGCTTCCCAAAAAGGTTCCGTCACCAAAAAAGTTTGAGAACCACTGTAGTAAAGAATAATTAGAATTTGAATTGGATGTAAATATTAAGAACCGTTTAGTGTTGGTGTAACCCTACGTTTATTTAGACGTTTCATTTGCATTTCTGAGTTCATTTAACGTCCTTCAATCCGTTTTTGTTTCAGCCAATACAAACCCATAATGCTTGCTGAAGTCATCGATATATCAGCTAAAACTATACTAACTAACTATATAGGTTTTCAAGTATGAAGTAATGGTCATTTAATATCACTAGGTTTATTTTAGTATAAGAGAAGAATACGAAAATATTAGATGAAACATATAAAATGCTATAATCCGCATTAAAGCAAAAAGAAAATGTATGTAATGCTAAATGTAGAGTGTACTATATGTTATCACTACATATTATAAAACAAAGTCGCATTCTTTGTTTGCCCATATATCCCTATGTATGCATAAAACTTTAAAATTACGCAACAGATTTTGATGCGGTTTTTTTTAATAGATAGAGTGATTCAAGAGGAAGGTTTGTATGTATAATAACATTCAATACGGTACTCCGTATTGAATGTTATTTCTCTATTAAATGACGGTATTTCTCTACTGAGAAATTCCGTCATTTTTGAGGTTTCTGTAAATAATTACATTTTTTTCCGCTTACATTGCAAACGCTGGCTAAATCCTACGAGATTTTTCAAAATGATGTACTAAGTATTTGTATACTTCGAAAAGTTCTACAGAAAAGTCCGCGATGGTATATGTCTATCTCTTATGGATAACCCACAATAGCAGTTTTTGCCATTTACTTTTTACGAAAAATAATGCCTTATTTTTGAAGCAATTTTTATACAATACAGCATTAATCCTTATCCAATTAAGTACCTTAAATAAATTGTTGATTTAATATAGATCAATATGGCAGTTTATGGCATGTAATTTAAGTGAACATTTTCGGAGATATTACAGATTTAAAATGCCGTGAGAACTTCGAATCTAGCAGCTATATGTCGCTCTTTCAAAGTTTGTTTAACGCCAAGGAAGCTGTGAATGTTGTATATAAAGACATTCTGTAATTAATTGTAAAAATAAAATACATAGGGAAAATGTAAAAGTAAATAAGTAAAAATGTACTTATGAATTTAGATATTCCAAAGATAGCAGGAAATCTTCTTGGTATAGGGAAAGGAAATTGTTTTTCTCCAAATTTAACGTTTGCAGGCCACGGGCAGTAATGAATAAATCAAAACTACTGGATCGATTTTAATCATTTTTTTACACTGACTGACAGGGATATATATTTTATACCCGTGCGAAGCAGGGGCAGGCCGCTAGTATTAGAGAAATAGAAAATGAATATAATGCTAAATGTAGAGTGTACTATATGAAATGCCTAATTTTCCTGAAATTCGGTATATTGGTTGTTTCGGGGAGAAAATCGATTATTTATTCATCAATTTATTTATTCTTTAGGTCGCATCCCTAGTTTTGTAACAAATTACTTAAAAAAAATAATTTTTTTTCCATACTATGCCACTACACTTTTGTTTATAGACATAATCGTTTGTTAACATAATAAATTGTTTACAGAATGTTTGCCCCCGGTGGGGATCGAACCTGTGACCCGCGGAACTGTAGGCAGGGTCACATCATATGTAAATTATACATATGCATTAAATTGATTACATTATCTTAGTGTGTATTATTGTTTACGTTTCGCATGGATTATATGGAACTTAGCTTTAATATACAGGTTATCACATGGAGTTATTATTAGGGATGTATTAAATAATCAGTTTTAATAATAATCGATTTTTTTTAATTGATTATTTTAATTATCCTCTTTTTTCTTTTTTACTCTTTTTTCTTATCACTATCACTACATATTATAAAACAAAGTCGCATTCATACTATGTATGCATAAAACTTTAAAACTACGCAACAGATTTTGATGCGGTTTTTTTTAATAGATAGAGTGATTTCAGAGGAAGGTATAATAACCTATAATAACATTCGATACGGAGTAGAGAAATACAGTAATTTTTGAGGTTTCTGTAAATAATTACATTTTTTTCCGCTTATATTGCAAACGCAGGCTAAACCCTACGAGATCTATCAAAATAATGTACTAAGTATTTGTACACCTTGAAAAGGTCTACAGAAAAGTCCGCGATGGTATATGACTATCTCTTATGGATAACCCACTATAGCATTTTTTGTCATTTACTTTTTACGAAAAATAATGCCTTATTTTTGAAGCAATTTTTATACAATACAGCATTAATCCTTATCCAATTAAGTACCTTAAATAAATAGTTGATTTAATATAGATCAATATGGCCGTTTACAGCATGTAATTTAAGTGAACATTTTCGAAGATATTACAGATTCAAAATGCCGTAAAATGAGGACGCCGCGCTTCGCCCTATAACACTTCGACTGCGATGTCGCTCTTTTAAGAGTTTGTTTAAAGACATTCTGTAATTGTAAAAAAAAATACATAGGGAAAAATGTTAAAAATAAAAACGCAAATATGTATTTAGATATTCAAAGATAGCAGGAAATCTTCTTGCGGGCCATGGGCAGTAATGAATAAATCAAAACTGCTGGATCGATTTTAATAATTTCTTTTCACTGAGTGACATGGGCTATATATTTTATACCCGTGCGAAGCAGGGGCAGGCCGCTAGTTTTTAATATAACATATGCAATGTCGGATGAAACCAATGTAGCTAAACTACACATTTTAATGGACACAGAGCATCTGTTATTGTTTATTGGTAGTTGGTAGTAATCTGTCCACTTCAATTAGCCTTTATTATAATTATTTATTAATATTCAAAAATGCAACTTTACAAAAAGTCAGAAAAAAAACGATTATTTTCATACGAAATATTAGATTTTTTTTAATCTATTTATTTTAAATGCAAAAATCGATTATTTTATAATCTATTTTTCTACTCCAAGTCACATCCCTAGTTATGTACACAGGGTTACTTTATTATACTAGAGTAAGGGAGACATAAGCAACCTTGTAAGTGCGAATGTCGCAATAAATAGCGAAAACTAAGATGAAACTCGTATACTTCATCTTTCTCTAATCACACATGCACAAAGAAATATTCATGGCAGGTTCTTAATTTAAAAAGTACTAGAAAATTTTTAGTACACCTTCAAAATGACCTTGCTCTCTTTTTCTTTCTCTACCTTATATAATAACTCTATGGTTATTGTACTAGAGTATGGTCCCTAAAATGTGTCCATCGACAATAAAGAGAAAGCAAATTAGGTTTATTATCTGTCTCTCTTTTTTCGCGCGTGCCTAATGGATCAAACGTCATTTTTAATTAAATTCTTTATGCTTAAATATCAATGTATAAGATGCAATTGGATTAAAAGTTATACGATATTATATATTGTTTAATTTACAATATACCGTTTCATTTAAAGAATATTAATTTGACTGTAAAAAACGCATAAACATTTGGAGGTGTGCATTAAACGTTTTAAGTATTTAAATTAAGAACGCGCCATTAATATGAGTATTTCTGTATGCAATGTGTCATTAGACAAAGATATTAGCCTCATCTTCTATCTTATTATTTGTTGCGACAGGCCTGATTATGATTACCTTAGTCTATTATAATAGCTCTATGACTATATATTATTTATTATCTTTTTTCTTTCACATGGCTGGACAAAGGTCTCTTTAATCTTTAGAGCATAAATCTTAGACCCTCTACACTCTCTCTCTCTCTCTCTCTCTCTCTCTCTCTCTCTCTCTCTCTCTCTCTCTCTCTCTCTCTCTCTCTCTCTCCAATGCGGATTTGCGCAAAATGCCTTACTGTAAAAGCGCATGATTTCAAATATCGATTAATTACTGTTTAAATTTAATGTTCGATTTTCAAATATTAAATAGATGAACTGACAGGCAACATAATTTTATATATAACACATTTCCACGTCATGGTATAGATAAGTAACATATGAACATAATATTTTTTTAAATATTTTCCGCAGATGAGACACAACTGCTCTATATAAACGTGATTAAACTCATCAAAGTGCAAGTGCGTTCCCACCATTACAGCAACGGGTGCGTGCACAGACAAGTAAGTTAGTTTTTATTCAATTTCACTGTTTAATATTTTATTACAATAAAAATAAAAATAAATTAATTAATAATTAATTAATTAAAATAAATCAACCTATAGACTTGTAGTTATAGACTTGTTATTTTTAATAAGATTTTAATAATGTTGTCAACATTAAGGCGCTTTATGTTCAATAAAAAAATATTGATGCGTAAAGCAATAAAACTCGCAGATTATAAATATCTGAAAAAAAAAATAATATTCTTTAATATAAATACTCTAACTTTAGCAACTAATTAATCAGGAATTTGTGAAAATAATAATTTTATACCTATTATAAAATAGTTTAAAACTACTTACAAGTTTCCTTTTTTTATAATAATCTTATTTAAGCTAAATATTTATATATGTAATGTTTACAATAAATTTTTAAAAAGCAGTGCATAATCACTTAATTATCAAAACGATAGAAAAGTTATAGTATTTACGAATAATGTTATATTGTGTTGCCATATATTTGAAAAAATCTCCTTTTTTTAATTAATTCATTTTCTTTCAGCGTCATCATGATGTATACCGGATTTGTCACGTTAGCAGTCTACGCTGTATTATGTAAGTTTGTTTAACATAGCTAACTGCTTCGCGGTTTGAACCATTGAGCAAATGTAAAAGAATTCATGGAAATCTTTTCACCATTTTAATTTAACTTCAATTGTTAATTTATTATTTTTTATATTAGCCTCAGGTTGCCTGAGATTTGTTTATTATACAACATAATATCTGCACTCGTGTAATTAACTCATAGAGGATTACATATTACTGGAGTAGAGAAGCTAACTCAAAAATTGTGCCATATTAAAATATAGAGATATAAAGTTATAGCAAATAAGAGTGGTCTATCTGTCTCTCTTTTTAATGCCGTGTGATATCCAGCTAAGTAGAATAGACCACCCTCTTTCTTACCGAGGTGTCCTAAAAGGCGACTAAGGTAAGCTAATCCTATCTGAAGAATAAAGTGACATTTCTATTTCGGATAGGGTGAGTTGGTAGGCAGGCGGTCGATCGTAAAATACCTATCCAAATCATGTGACAACATGATTTGGATTGTGCCAACCACACTTAGGGCAGGAGAATAATGGTGATAATCATCTAACTCTCTTTTAATAGTGTAATTAGACAAAGATGAAGAATACGAGTTTCATCTTCCTTAATCATTATTATTTATTCATATTGGGTCATTATCACTTACAGCCTTGCCTATGGCTACTCTAGTATTAATAACTCTACGATTAAAACTCTCGCAACGATCACGACTAATCAATATTTCCTTTTTCAGGCGCATCACAACCTGTAGAAAAGTTGCCAGTATTAAAACAATTGCCATCTGAAGTGGTGTTTAAGGAAAATAAGGAATTCGTTCTTGAATGCGTTACTGAAGGAAAAGAGGGAACAGTCGCGTATGTTATGCTTTATTAAACGTTGATTATTTTTGCGGCATTGGTCTTTTTGATCAACTCTACAATCCTTATGGTTGTTTTTCTTGGAGATCGAGATTCTTGTTTTTGGTCTTTCATCTCTTTGAAAAATTACGAACAGTATTAATCCAACTAATATTATAAATGTGAAAGTTTGTGAGTATGGATGTATGTTTGTTGCTCTTTCACGGCGAATCTGCTGAACTAATATCAATGAAATTTGGCACAATTATACCGGAATAACATGTAAGTATAGAAATCCTAAGCTGTGGTAGCCCAGCGGTAAACCGTGCAGGCACCAATGAGTTTTTCTGTTAAAACTTATGTGTGCAATTTATCACACGCTTTTCGGTGAAGGAAAACATCGAGGAAACCTGCATATCTCTAGAGAAGTCTGGAGCAGCGTGGTAGGTCTTAGAGGGAAGAGGCCTATTATCAGCAGTGGGATAGTAACAGGCCGTTACTTACTTTTACTTTACTTTTTTTATCGAAATTCTGTTAATTCTTGAAGAATAGGACGCCATTGAAAAGCGCTATCTATTATCAACCTATCACAGGACAACAATCCACGCGAACGAATACGCGGGTAAAAGCTAGCGTTTGCATTAATTTAAAAAAAATCTAATTTTTTAACATTTTCAGGTACAAATGGCTTAAAAATGGCAAACCCTTCACCCCAAGCAGTAACATCGTCCAACGCGACAACGAAGGCACGCTTGTATTCAAAAACCCAAACAAAAATGACGAAGGCAAATACCAATGCCTCGCCGATTCTAACTACGGTGTTGCCATTTCCAGCGTCTCCCTAAAACTGGGGTACATCGACGCACCGAAAGTAACACTCCAAAAGCATAAGCCAATTGAAGGGAAAATGTATAAACTTGACTGCAAGATCCCTAACTCTTATCCAAAACCGGAAATAATTTGGTTTTTTCCACTTTTATCTAATCCAAGCGTGTCTCGCACTGACTTTGGTCGTCGCTTGACAATGTCGCCTGAAGGCGACCTATATTTCACGAATGTTACAAAAGAAGATAAAGATAACAAATACGTTTGTGTTGCGAAGTCAGTAGCAGCAGATAATGAGGTGATCTTGGCCGAGCATGTTCTAGAAGATGTTGTGGCTAATGACGGCGTTGTGGACAATGAACTTTACCCGCAGTATGTTACGAAGGATTTCACGACAGCGGTCGGCTCTGTTACAATGATTTACTGCATTCATGGTGGAACGTGAGTAGAATTTACATTTTGATTTAACTATAATTATTTTTTAATCCTAAAACGCCGTGTGGTATCGGGCTGAATAGAATAGTACCACCCTCATTTCTTACTGAGGTGTCGTAAAAGGCGACTAAGGTAAGTCGACTCGTCGTGTGGTATCCGACTGAGTAATATAGACCAACCTCATTTCTTACCGAGGTCTCATAGAAGGCGACTAAGGTAAGTTGACCCCCCGTGTGGTATCCGGTTGAGTAAAATAGACCACCCTCTTTCTTGCCGAGGAGTCGTAAAATACGACTAAGTAACTAAGTAAGGTAAGTCGACGTCAGGCAGGCAGCCGGTCGTAAAATACGTAGCCAAATCATAAGACAACGTGTTTGTGATATGTTGTGGCGACCCCACTTAGAGTGGGATAAGGGCAGGAGAGGATGATATGTTTATTATTCCCAAAACTAACTTTTTACATTTTTAAATATTTCTAGTTACAACAAACGAAATTAAAAAACTTCTCATTTCTGATTCGATCACGTAGATACTCCGAGCACAGATCGCTCAATCGCTCGCTGCGTGACTCTGAGTTTTGTTATGAAGACCTACTTTTATATAATATTTAAATTTTATATACATTCGTATTAATAAGTTGGAATTTTCCAACATATTTTCTGTGTAAAATTTATGCGACCATTTTCAAGTCGTAAAAATTTTTCCTCAATCATTTATAGTTATCTCTTCTACAAGTATTTACTATTTATGTTAAGGTAAATTCTTTAGGCGCCATGTTAGGTTTATGTTTTATTTATTATGCCTATTAGAGCTGCTAAAGCCGAACGGTGTGAAATATTCCTCACGTGTGGTCTCGGGTTCCAATACACGGTATTATTACACGGTATATCCAATTACGAGTATATTCGAGTCACCTATATGTCTGTAACCAACTCTTTGTACTGAATTTTGACGCACTTTAAGCCGACAGATTCAATATAAACTTGTACACATCAAAAATCACGATAAAAATATTAGTGATATAAAAAAAAAACAATAATAATTTAATAAAAGATTACATATTAATGTAGTGTGTAATGAAATTTATTTTCCTAATGAAAAAGAGAGAGAAACAAAAAAACACGCTTTCGAACTAAAAAAAAAAATGAAAAAAAAAAGGAAAAATTACACTGGTCAACAAAAATTTTATTTGTTACACATCTGCACTATACGCATTGGAGCAGCATGGTAGGTCTTAGCTCCAATCCTTCTCTCCAAAAACGGAGAGAGGCCTATGCCCAGCAGTGGGATAGTAACAGGTCGTTTTAACTCTTTACCTCAAGCAACTAAAGAAAGATTGACGTATAATAAAATACTTTCACCCTTTATTGTGGTACCCTTTACTCTGTATGTGGTAAAAAGCTGTGGTAGCCCAGCAGTAACACCGTGAGCCTCTTTTGATGACTAGGGTTCAAACCCCTGGCAGGCCAATGAGTTTTCTAGTAAAACTTATGTGTCTAATTGATAATTGCAATTTATCACACGCTTTTCGGTGAAAGAAAACATCGTGAGGAAACCTGCATATCTCTAGAGAATTCTGGGGATATGTGTAAACTCCGCATTAAAGTCCGCATTGGAGCAGCGTAGTAGGTCTTAGCTCCTTCTCTCCATTACTTACTTACTTACTTACTTACTATTGTATGTTTTATCTAACAGCCCATGGGCGTACCCGACATGGTACAAAAATGGCAAGATTCTGGACACCAAGCCAGGGGATCGGGTCACAGTCTACAACAGGACCTCGGGAAGGCGTCTGCTGATCAAGGACACTTGGCTCGAAGACCAGGGCGAATACAGCTGCGTCGTGGATAACGAGATTGGAGCTGCGAAGAAACATACCATGCACCTTACTGTTGTCAGTGAGTATAAGGAGCTGGTTGAGATAATGTTGATAAAAGTCTATACTTATTATGTCTCCAAAAGCTGTCTATCTGAATGAAATCGATTTTCTCAAAATCTACTGAACAGATTTTTGTGCGGTTTTTACTAAAAGGTATTTCATTCAAAATGTTTAGGTGGATATTATATTACATTTTTTGTAAATTGTGGTGAAGAGGTCGGGCAAAAGAAGAACGTCATTAATCATAATTTATTTTGTGTAAAAATATCATAATTTATTGAGAAAATGCAGCGCCGTTTTATACAAACATATGTATATATATATATATATATATATATATATATATATATATATATATATATATATATATATATATATATATATATATATATATATATATATATATATATATATATATCGATATATATATTGATCGATCGATCTACCTAGGTTTTATTTAAAAAAAAATAGTTTTATCCCTATTTTTGGGTTTAAAAAAAATACTTAAATTTACATTGAATATACTAAACACTATTTTTGCTGTTGATTGTCAAGTCAGCGTAGCTCATCCGAGGAACGGATGGTTGCGAGAAATGAAAATACCTAGGATCGAGCCCCACCTAACTTATTATTATCTATATTTTTTTATTTAGTAAAAAATAAGGCTCGGTTATTTTTATTATACGCCGTTCAAAATTTTAACTAAAAGGACTTTTTACTTACAGGCGCTCCCCAGTTCACAAAACAACCTGAACAGAAGATAATAGCAAAAACAGGTCAAGATATAACAATTCCTTGTCAGATAGCTGGCGTACCTAACCCCAAGGTTTCGTGGACGAAGAATGTAAAGGAGCTCAGCCAAAACGACAAAATTGTCATCCAAAATTCTTCTCAAGGCAACGTTACAGTTGCAGATTTAACCATAAAGAACGTACAAAAGAATGACGCTGGTTATTATGGATGTAAAGGGCTTAGTGAAAATGGGGAGGTTTATGCTGAGTCTCTTGTTGTCGTGCAATAATATTGTAATTTAATTATTAGTTATGCCTTAAGTCGTTAGGCTTATAATTTTTATTTCTTATTAAACTGTTTTATTTATGATCTTATATTTTTTTATAATACCCTTAAAAATTTCCACAAATTCCGATACGATTTATAATCTGGTAACACTTTATGTTATCACTACATATTATAAAACAAAGTCTCATTCTTTTCTTGTACGCATAAAACTTTAAAACTACACAACAGATTTTGATGCGGTTTTTTTAATAGATAGAGTGATTCTAGAGGAAGGTTTGAACGTATAATAACAATCAATACAGAGTAGAGAAATACTGTAATTTTTGAGGTTTCTGTAAATAATTACATTTTTTTCCGCTTACATTGCAAACGCAGGCTAAACCCTACGAGATTTATCAAAATGATGTACTAAGTACTTGTACACTTTGAAAAGGTCTACAGAAAAGTCCGCGATGGTATACGTCTATCTCTTATGAATAACCCACAATAGCATTTTTTGTCATTTACTTTTTACAAAAAATAATGCCTTATTTTTGAAGCAATTTTCATTCACTACAGCATTAATCCTTATCCAATTAAGTACCTTAAATAAATTGTTGATTTAATATAGATCAATATCGCCGTTTACAGCATGTAATTTAAGTGAACATTTTCGGAGATATTACAGATTTAAAATGCCGTGAGGACGCCGCGCTTAGCGCTATAACACTTCGACTTTAGCAGCGATGTCCCTCTTTCAAGAGTTTGCTTAAAGACATTCTGTAATTAATTGTAAAAATGAAATACATAGGGAAAATGTAAAAGTAAATAAGTAAAAATGTACTATATGAATTTAGATATTCCTAAGATAGCAGGAAATCTTCTTGGTATAGGGAAAGGAAATTGTTTTTCTCTAAATTTAACGCGTGCGGGCCACGGGCAGTAATGAATAAATCAAAACTATCGATCGATTTTAATCATTTTTTTTACTCTGACTGACATGGGGTATATATTTTATACCAGTGCGAAGCAGGGGCAGGCCGCTAGTACAGAATACTTTAAGTGAATTCAAATATTGAAAATTCAAAATGGCGGATAAAATGTAATTAACAATACATCGTTAATTAAGTTTATATAAAAGACTGCTTTACTAGTTTCCCATAATTTAATTTGGAAAATAAATTAATTTAGTTACAATAATTATTCAACTCAATGTTCTTGTAAATATACAAAGCGTAACTATTAAATAAAACAAATCTATAGGTACACGTCAACTGACTTTCAATATATCATTTTTATTTTTAATTATTAATTTAATCCTCTGATATTAGGTATATTATTAGCTTATAACTTTGAATACATAATTAAAATATACTTCAATAAAAACTTTGAAATTAAACTCGCCTTTTTATTACCTAGCTAGCCTATATGAACTGATCTCCTATATGATGAACTCCCTGGCCTATATAGAAGAAAAAGGATATATAGATAGGATAAGGAAAAAGTAGGATATGGCATAACTAACGGCTACTGCTTTGTGCCTTGTAAAAGTACGTAGGTCATTTGTGGGTTGAGGTATAAGATTCTATAATAAAAATCCACAATCAATTTTAGTTTTAATAATACAGCAGTTTAAAAACACTGTTAAAGTGAGGCTGATACAGAAAGCCTTCTTTACTTTGAAAGATTACATAGATAATAAGAATGAATACTGTTAGACCCTGTACAAGATAGTAATGGTTAAGTGTAACTAGTAATAAGAATCATGTTTTGAAGAGAGCACCGCCAAGTTTCTTGTACGCTCTTCTCGGTAGGAGCAGCTTTCCGAACCAGCAGTAGAGTTGACGATTCAAAGCACTTGTTTATAAGTTTACTTGAATAAAGAATATTTTGAATTTTTATTCAAATTAAGATTCAATATTTGAAATTAACGGAATAACTATGATGGAAAATGTGAATTAGAGTTACTTATCGTTTGAAAAATAAAGTTATTATTACTTTTGTTTTATGAATCCATGCAAAGTAACGCCTAATTCTATAAATTACTTATCGCTTATATTTATTAATGCATGACGAGGAAATATGTTTAAGCAACTATACGAAATGAGGAAAATATGCTGTATGGTATCCGGCTGAGTAGAATAGACTACCCTCATTTCATACCGAGGTGTCGTGAAAGGCGACTAAAATAAGATGACCCACCGTGTGGTATCCGGCTGAGTAGAATAGACCGCCTGCATTTCTTACAGAGGTTTTTTTATTTCGAATTGACCATATGCTGTTAGCCCTAACGGCTTTTACAGCGTCACCGGGCGGGACGGGCGAGCGCAAAAGCATCGCCGAAGTTGCGAAATGCGGAGAGTAGAGCGCAGAAGCTCTACTAGCTGTGGGGAACGTCGTCCTAAGGGTGCCTCCTGTGAGGCCGAACCACGGCTTAGGGCGACGTGTAGTGGAGGGTTGATTCTTACAGAGGTGTCATAAAAGGCGACTAAGGTAAGATGACTCATCGCGCGGTATCCGGTTCAGTAGAATAGACCACCCTCATTTCTTGTAGAGGATTCATAAAAGGCGACTAAGGTAAGTCGACCCGCCGTGTGGTATCTGGTTGAGTAGAATAGACCACCCTCCTTACCGAGGTGTTGTAAAATACGACTTAAAAGTTGACGTTAAGCAGGCTGCCGGTCGAAAATACGTAGTCAAATTATCTGATAACAAGTCTATAACATGTTGTTCCGACCCCACTTAGAGTGAGATAAAGGAGGATGATGACTAGAAAACTTATGTATCGTTTGATTAAATACATGATTGTAAAATATATTTACATATAGCAACTATACGAAATGAGGAAAATGTAGTCGGCTGTTAAAATTCTCGTCACATGCATTTCTAATTGATTACCATATTATCTAAGCATGTGTTATTGTTTACGGTTCGCATAGATTATGCAGAACTTAGGTTTAGCGTTCAGGTTATCAGTGGTAATGTTGGGCACAGAAGTGGATTTAGTTGGAAATTGAATTTTTTTACTTAGTAGCAATCGCCAGCGTATCCGCCCTCTTGGCATTTATAAATTAAGACCGCGTGATTCCCTGCGAGAGAAGTTTAAGGAAACAGGTATTCTTACATTTGCTTCACAATATATTTTAAGCAATCTAATTTATGTACATATAAATATAAAGAATTATAAAACGATAGGTGATGTATACAATAGACAAAGCAGGAACCGACATAAGCTTGCGGCTCCTGCTTTGCGCCTTGCAAAAGTACGTAATTCGTTTGTGGGTTTTGGTATAAGATTCTATAATAAAATTCCGCAATCAATTTCAGCTTTGCCATTACATCAGTTTAAAAACACTGTTAAAAAGAGGCTGATACAGAAAGCCTACTATACTCTTGAAGATTATTTGGAAGATAAGAATGTGTGGATATAGCTCTCTTTGAACCTGTACAAGACAGTAACGACTTAATGTAAATAGTATTAAGAATTATATTTTTAAAAGAGCAACCGCCGAGTTTCTTGCTGGCTCTTCTCGGTAGGAACAGCTTTCCAAACCAGCAGTAGAGTTGACAATTCAAAAGCACTTGCTTACAAGATTATTTGAATAAAGAATATTTTGAATTTGAATTTGAATTTGGAAAGATTAAAACCGATTAAAATTAAATTATTTTTTTTTATATTTATTTACAGCAAAAAAGTACAAGTTATATCTATCTTAAATTATTACACGCTAGGACTACACAAATCATGCCCGCGTGGAATGGTCCCAAGAATGCTGGCAGCGTTTCCGCGCTGAATCGCTAAGCTGATTCTTTGTGCGAAAAAAGAACCAGCCCTCTTGTCACCTGAAGAGGCAATCAACCGAGGTGTTAAATCGAATAAAAAAATTTTTTGCTGTAAAATTTCAATTTAAAAATTGAAATTTTGTAACCATAAGAATGGTTAAAGTGGGTTAACCTTAAAAGCTGGACACATGCTTTCGCGGATTTTCATTTAGAACTTTTAGAGGGGAACAATTTTGTTATACATGATTTTTGAATAAGTTTCACCGTTTACTCAGCGCACGCAAGGAAAGCTTTAAATTTTGCTGTTTTTGTAATATTTTTTATTGCTGCTCCTCTCCTATTCATCTTAGCGTGATGTTATAGTCTAAAGCCTTCTTCGATAAATGGACTATCTTACACTCAAGGAAATTTTCCAACCGGTCCAGTAGTTCCTGAGATTAGCGCGTTCAAACAAACAAACCAACAAACTCTTCAGCTTTATATATTATAGATAAGTTTAAATGTGTTTTTATTATTACTAAAGCACTATCCCACTGCTGGACGTAAGTGTCTTCTCTGTTTTTGATGAGAAGGATTGGAGCTGAGACCTACCACGCTGCTAGGGCTGCCAACTTTTTTTTTAAGAAAAATAGTATTTTTATTTTTAAATCAAAAAAATATAGTAATTTTAGGAAATTCAGGGAAAAAAATAGTACACATCTATTTTCAATCATTATTTATTTTTCCATGATTATTTATTTTTAATGACAAAGGAGTTACTAACTAACTAAGCCCCGTAAATACATGAATGAGTTTCGTTCAAACATTCCCTATGCAGTGCTGCGGGTGCGTTCCATTCACAGTTGATTAAAAAGCGCGACAATGTAATTAGCGATAAAAATATAGTATTTTTCGTCCTATATTATTTTTCTTTAATATATAGTACAATTGACTAAAATATAGTACGATACTATATAATATAGTACGGTTGGCAACCCCACACGCTGCTCCAATGCGGATTGCTAGGTTACACATCTCCCCAGGCAGTCACTGCCAACTACACCAACGGTCAATTTTTAATTTTCCTGATTCATGATTATTAATGATGAATAAGCATCTAATGGTTATTTGAGACTGCTGTAATTTCTAGATATAAATATTAGTGTGAATGACTGTACTTGGACGCGGTTCTTTACACGATCGGGAAATGTAAACGTAATTATATAACATCAAACCGTGACTATGCTCGCCTGAAATAATTGTATAGAAATAAAAAATGATATTATTTTGTTTTATAAGTAAAAAGTGCCAAGCTACGATCTATTAGCTATGCAGCCTAAAGTGTAAAAACTTAGAGGAGACAGACTCCACGACAAAATCGCAAAGTGATTAGCGATTTTGTCGTGGAGTCTATCTCCTCCTGGGCGAAACAATTGTTGAGATTCTGGTGGTGAATGTGTGCAGTACTTGTGTATTGTTGTGTTATAGTATATAATAGAGAAAGTAGGAACCGACATAAGCTTTCGGCCCCTGCTTTGCGCTCTTGAAAAAGTACGTAAGTCGTTTGTGGGTTTGAATATAAGATTCTATAATAAAATTCCACAATCAATTTTAACTTTGCCATTACAGCAGTTTAAAAACACTATTAAGGAGAGCCTGATACAGGAAGCCTACTATACTGTTGAGGATCATTTAGACGATAAAAATGCGTGGATATAAACATTGTTCGACCCTGTACAAGATAGAAACATTAAATGTAACTAGCATTAAGAATTATATTTTTTAAAAAAGAGCAACCGCCGAGTTTCTTGCTGGCTCTTCTCGGTAGGAACAGCTTTCCGAACCAGCAGTAGAGTTGACGATTCAAAAGCACTTGTTTACAAGTTTATTTGAATAAAGAATATTTTGAATTTGAATCGGTGGCGGGTAGTGCATGAGTTTTTACAAAGTCTGCATGAATCGGGCATGAGAACGAATAGTACACTCTACATTTAGCATTACATATATTTTCTTTTATCGCGGATTATAGCAAAATAATATTCTCATTAGTTTAGTATTATGGACCTCCGCAAAGTAACGCCTAATTCTATAAAGTATTCATATCGTAGGAGTCCAGAAATATAGGTGCATAAAAGGAATTTCACATTTCGGGCGGGTTAAAAATGCATGGCTTTTAATAAAAACTATACATAGATTATATTAACTGAAAGTTTAATGGTAGAAAAACGCTAATAAAACTTGGCCAATTCTTAAACTGTCGATTTCGAGCGATCACTGCACTATAACATTGGAAATATTTTTAAATTTATTATTACTTATTAATAAATAGCCGTGTGGTATCCGGCTGAGTAGAATGGTCTATTTTACTCAGCCGGATCCTAATTTCTTACTGAGGTGTCGTAAAAGGCGACTAAGGTAAGTTGACCCACCGTGTTGTATCCGGTTGAGTAGAATAGACAAAGCTCTTTCTTACCGAGGCGTCGTAAAACACGACTAAGATTGACGTCAGACAGGCGGCCGCTCGTAAAATGCGAAGCCAAATTATTTGACAACAGAACGGGATAAGGGCAGGAGAATGATATAATTAATAAAATACAAAATTGTCTATGACAACAAAGTTTTATCTTGGAAACTTTATACACATATATCTCTACTTATCAAGAATCGTATTAAGATTATAAATATTAGATATTATTTTTTTTACATCTAGTAATACGATCTCAATGTCGGTGCATCTGTTGGTTTTAATTACTCATATCATATAATCGCGGTTAGCTATTGACAAATCAGCTTATAGAGTTACATTGGTGTTTTTTTTTTACTTAACTAATTGAATACCTAGCGAACCTTAAGTCGTCAAGCACAGATTTCTTTTTTAAGTACCTAATGTGTGTTGTTTCTGTACCTACAAATTAAACGTAAAAGAACATTTTAAATTGACCAGAAACTACTTTAATTATCTGTGAACTTTAATTACTCTAATATAATAACTCTATGGTCTAACTCAAAATACGCCGTGTGGTATCCGGCTGAATAAAACATTACCACCCTCATTTCTTACTGAGGTGTCGTAAAAGGCGACTAAGGTAAGTCAACCCACCTTGTGGTATCCGGTTTAGTAAAATAGACCACCCTCTTTCTTACCGAGGTGTAAAATACGACTAAGGTAAGTTCACGTCAAGCTGGCGGCCGGTCGTAAAAACGCAGCCAAATCATGTGACAGCATGTTTATAACATGTTGTGCCGACCCCACTTAGAGTGGGATAAGGGTAGGAGGATGATGATGGTCTGACTCAAAATATTTTACGACATTTTGATTAGATTATTTAATCTATGTTAGACTCAATGTCAATAAGTTACTGTCAAATATTTTTCGTTTTATTTGAATTTGGAATCCAAATATCTATGTTACATTTTTAATATGATACAGAGTATAGACAAACAGAAATCGTTATTATATTATATGTTACACATTTCCACTTAAAGGTACACATAGGTACTTTTATTATGTTTATTATTTCAGCAGATGACACACGACTGTGTTATATAAACGTGATTAAACATCATTAGTTACAAGTGTATTCTCGCCATTTCAGGAAAAGGTGCGTGCATAGACAATTAATTTTTTTTTTTTATTTTTTCAATATTACTTCAGCAATTGTGAATTTTAAGTGTATTAATTAAAAAATATATTTTAAGTTTATTATAGTTATGTTTCAATGAAATAATTAAAAGCGATAATTTTTAAGAAATATATTATTTGCTGTTAGGAAATTGGTAGTTTACAGTATAAATAAAAATTTATACTTAATTGTTTTCGCCTAAAATGTATTTGATAGATTGTAATACAATAATTATTTTAAATTTCAATTAGTAAATTGATCTTATTAATTTAATAACCAATTATACGTGGTCTGATGCGCATGAAATTCTCATTTATTGCCATTCACTCGAAACTGATTACTAATAAGAGATTTTAGACTACCTACTAAAAAAACCATGTAATTCAAGTATATTTATATTTTTGTCCGCTATGATACTAAATCATAAATTATCTTTTAGGTCAATCATGATGCGACTCACTTGTTCTGTGGCGTTCTTTGCCTTCATTGCATTATGTAAGTTATTTTTACTTTACTTAATTTTATACTAATAAAGTTTTTATTATTTAAAATATATTTTAGGATATATATATAAGCTTTTAAATGCAACAGCTCAAGCATTTTTGGGACTTTAGTATTACTTTAAAAATATATTTCGTAAACTAATTATTAATCGTTAAATAATATATTGATAGAAAATTTTTGCATAAAACTGAAAAATACATATTACAGCGTTGCGAAAAGTTTAGCGTATCTGTTAAAATTTCTGAATTTTTGAAACTGGCGGTTCGACGTTCCGTTTCATCTTAGGACGCAAAATTGCTTCAACATGCCCCCGGCCTTGGAAGCTTCCAATAAATATCCTTCTACTCTATGGTTCTACTTAGTTTTTGCTCAGACATAAAAAGTATGGAAGCCAGCTTTAAATGTCCCCTATTACAATAAAGAGAAACAGAAAGAAAGCAAATAAGACTGTAGCTACCTCTCTCTTTTTATGCACAAAGATAAATATATGAGTTAATTCTTCCCTCTCATTATTTATGGTGTCACTGTTACTTCCAGGATTGCCTATGGCTACTAGACTCTATTAATAACTCTATGGTTAAAACTCTTGCAATAAACACGACATATAAATATTTTCTTTTTCAGGCGCATCACAACCGGTAGAAAAGTTGCCAGTATTAAAACAATTGCCATCTGAAGTGGTGTTTAAGGAAAATAAGGAATTCGTTCTTGAATGCGTTACTGAAGGAAAAGAAGAGGGAATCACGTATGTTATGTTATTCTTTAATAGTTTTTATGCAACTTCGTTTAATAACCACAGACAACATGCTTTATATTCATTCCTATTATAAACAATTCTAAATCTACCAATTTTCAACCTAAACCTAAAATAGTTCATATTTTTAATTGATACTCTATGGTTTTCAAATCATAATAACATGGACTAACAACATCATCTTTCTACCTTTTACACCACTTAAAGTGGGATTGGCACAGCATGTTACAATAATGTTGTCACATGATTCGGCTAAGTATTTTACGACCGGTCGCCTGCCTAACATCAACCTTAGTCGTATTACGAAATTTCTTTCTTCAAAGAGGATGATCTATTTTACTCAACCTGATACCACACGGTGGGCTAACTTACCTTAGTCGCCTTTTACGACACCTCGGTAAAAAATTACGCTGGTCTATTCTATTCAACCACCTGGTTGACTTACCTAAGTCGTACCTACCTTTTACGACACCTCGGTGAAATGAGGGTGCTCTATTCTACTTAGCCGGATACCACACGGCATATGGACTAATAATTACAATCTTTTGTTATTTTCAGGTATAAATGGCTGAAAAATGGCAAGCCTTTCCCTCCAAACGCTAACGTTGTCCAACACGAGAACGAAGGCACGCTCGTTTTCAAAAAACCTAACAAAAACGACGAAGGCAAATACCAATGTCTCGCTGAATCGAACTACGGTGTTGCCAGTTCTAGTGTCTCCCTAAAACTAGCGTACATTAACGTTCCGAAAATATCCCTTCAAAAGCATAAACCAGTTGAAGGGAAAATGTACAAACTCGATTGTAAAATCCCTAATTCTTATCCTAAACCGGAAATAGTGTGGATGTATACATCAATATCAGATCCCAGCGCGTCTAGAACGATCCTCGATCGTCGTATAACACTATCTCCTGAAGGTGATCTATATTTCTCGAATGTAACTAAAGAGGATACAAGTAAATCGTTCAAATATGTTTGTGTGGCGAAGTCAGAAGCCGTTGGTGACGTAGTTTTAGCAGAGCACCTTCTAGAAGACGTTGTTCCGAATGACGGCGTTGTAGACCATGAAGTGTACCCGCAGTACGTTTCAAAGGATTTCACGGCGACCGTTGGCTCTGTTACAATGATTTACTGCATTTATGGTGGAACGTAAGTACAATATATAATACTAGTAATATCCTGCGGTTTCAGGCGCGTATGTAACGACCTCATGGCAGTGGAAAGTTGGACTATATATTTATTTTTGATAAATCATCAATAGTTTTCACAGGGCATGCGATGATTTTTATGAATAATTTGTTACACTTTATTACATTTTTATTACGGATCCCTTTTTTTAATGTAATATAACCTATGTTGCTCAGTAAAGATGCAGCTTTCCAATGGTGAAAGAGTTTTTGAAATCGGTCCAGTAATTTTTGTGTGAAAACATTACAAACATACATACAAATTTTTCCTCTTTATAATATTAGTATAGATATATTTTTAGCTTCTTTAATTACTGAATTCATCATCTACCTGCCCTTATCCCACTCTAAGTGGGGTCGGTATTAATATGTATATTTATATTAATCATAGAGTTATTAGATTAGGGAAGCCTTAAATATGCCTTATTAAAATAAACTGAAAGCAAATAAGACTGTATCTATCTCTCTTTTTTATTTACACATAAATATATAGATACAGTTTTATTGAAATGACAAAAATGAAGTATACGAGATCTCTCTCGAATCACGCATAAAAAAGAGAGACAGATATATACAGTCACGTTTACATTCTATTTATTTCTCATCATCCTCCTGCCCTTATCCCACTCTAAGTGGGGTCGGCACAACATGTTACAAACATGTTGTCACATGATTTGGGTGCGTTTTTACGACCGTCCGCCTGCCTGACGTCAACACTACCATAGTCGTATTTTACGACACGTAAGAAAGAGGGTGGTCTATTCTACTAAACCGGCTACCACACGATGGGTCAACTTACCTTAGTCGCCTTTTACGACACCTCGGTAAGAAATGAGGGTGGTACTATTGTACTCAGCCGGATACCACACGGCGGGTCGACTTACCTTAGTCGCCTTTTACGACACCTCGGTAAGAAATGAGGGTGGTACTATTGTACTCAGCCGGATACCACACGGCGGGTTGACTTACCTTAGTCGCCTTTTACGACACGTCGGTAAGAATATGAATATGGAACATTTTAAGCTGATTTCTCTACTGTAGTATAGTAAATCTATGAAAAAAAAAACAAATTCCAAACGTCGAAAACTATAAAATTAAAATATGTCACAGTGAACGGCAAATATTTAGATAATGATCATAATTATTATAGTCATAAAAATATATGACCTTTTTACAGTCGTAAAAATTAATCATTAATGTTTATAGTTATCCATTTTACAAGTATTTATTAATATTTGGCATGCCTATGTGCACTCTCAAGCCGCCATTTTATTGCATAAATAAATAGTTTGGTTATTTAGTTTTTCGACCCAAAAAAAAAATAATTAACGAAAACTATTAGTATTATTGGGAAAAAGTGTAGGGCAGTTTGAACTGTATTTATTGTATATATATTTTTTTGGAGTGGTTTAAGGGATGATTCAATTTAGCAATTTGATTGTTAGGGAGGACGTGTAATTCTTTCCCCTACCCCTTTCGCACCGGACAATTTTATTGCAATGATAGATTTCGGCGCCAAATTTAACAATAAAATTCAAATTAAGGAAATTCTTCATAAAATGGTTAAATAAGTTTCTTAAATGATCAATTTATTTTATCAATATTAATAATTATGTATTATATAGGGAGGAAAAAGAATATTTAAATGGCAGCACCGTATAATATTCGACTGAGTAGAATAGACACAATGCCCTACACTTTTTTCCTAATGAATGATGACAATATCTCCCACAGTCCCCTAGCTCACCCCGATTGGTTCAAAGATGGCAAGAACACAAACAATGAGCCCGGGGATCGGGTGACCCGATACAACAGGACATCAGGCAAGAGGCTACTCATCAAGGAAACTTGGCTAATGGACCAGGGGAATTACACCTGCATCGCGGACAACGAAGTCGGCAAACCTCAACACCACACCATGCACCTTACTGTCGTCAGTAAGTATTATTACATAGTGTTACCGCACGATTAATAAGTGACTAAGGAATACGTCACATTTAGTGATTTATAATAATTAATAATCAATATTTATATCAAGTGCTACAGTTATGACTTATTGCATATTTAAATGGCCTATCACACACTCAAAGAATTTTTCAAATACCGGTTCCTGAGATTAGCACGTTCAAAGAAACAAACGAACAAACTCTTCAGCTTTCTATATAAATACAGAAGTGAATGCGAATTTCCAACAAGAAATAAGCGAATAATAATTTATATAATTAGGCGTTACTTCGCGGAGACCCATAATACAAAAGTAACTATTAAATTATTATTCTATAATTCACAATAAAGTAAATAGACAATAATTTGCGATTTTGTCGCAGAGTCTATCTCCTGATGATGCTTCGGTTGCGGGGCGAAACGATTTTTGAGTTTGTGATAGTGTACGTGTGTAGTGCTTGTGTATTGTGGTCGCGGTGATAACGGTTTGTGCATATGTTTTTACGAAGCATGTATTGGCTATGAAAATGGATAATCCACTCTACATTTAGCATTATATATATTTTCTATTTTATTTTATCGCCGATTTTAGAAAAGTAATCTTATTATTACTTTTGAAACAAGGGGAAGAATTTTAAACATTAATTGAATCATTATTAGGTGAATATGGAAAGTAATGGTATGTTACTATCCCACTGCTGGGCATAGGCCTCCTCTCTCCGTTTTTGGAGAGAAGGATTCGAGCTAAGACCTACCACGCTGCTGCAGTGTGGATTGGCAGGTTTCACATATGCCTAGGATTCTCTAGAGATATGCAGGTTTCCTCACGATGTTTTCCTTTAGCGAAAAGCGTGTGATAAATTGCAATTATCAATTAGACACATAAGTTTTTAATAGAAAAACTCATTGGTGTCTGCCCGGGTTTGAACCCATAACCGTCTCTAGAGATTCACACAGTCGCACCGCTTGGCTATCACAGCTTTTCATATGTTATGAGAGAATAATGTTAATTTACACATAAATTAACATTATTCTCTCTCTTTCTTTGTGTGTGTGTGTGTGTTTAACAAAATACCCTCTACCTTAACAAATGATTTGAATTTAATTTCCGAATTTTTTATACGAATATGCATATTTCATTCCGCCATTCGTCAACAGGCGCCTCGCAGTTCACGAAGCAACCTGAAAAGAAGGTTATAGCTAAAGCTGGTCAAGATATTACAATACCCTGTCAAATTGCCGGAGTACCTTCACCGAAATTATCGTGGACGAAAAACGCTAAGGACCTCGGACAAAACGACAAAGTTCACATCCAAAATTCTTCACAGGGCAATGTTACAGTTGCTGATTTGACTATAAAGAACGTACAAAAGAGCGACGGCGGTTATTACGGATGCAAGGGGCTGAACGATAACGGAGTTGTTTATGCCGAAACTTTAGTCTTTGTACAATAATGTACCTTAATAATTAATAATATTTATTTGCTTATAATTTTTGTTTATTACTTTAACAATACTGAAAGATAACTCTTAATGCGCGACATGTAATAAACGTAAAAATATTAAAGTATTTGATGTATAATGTATGTAATTTCGGAATAAAATGAAATAAAATTAATATTTGACATTATTACGTGTTTTCCTGAAATCCTTAATGTAATTTAGTGATCGTTGTATCAATTTATGAACATGTTAGACTGGACATAAGTATTTTATTTTAACTTAAATCTTTAAATGAGTTAATCTTGTATATAAATTGTATATACTGAATTTCGGAAACGGCTCCAACGATTTTCAAGAAACTTAACATGTGGAGGTATTTGGGGGACGATAAATCGATCTAGCTAGGTTTCATTGAAAAAAATTGTAGTATCCCTCTTTTCAGGCACTGAAAAACTGCTATTATATTATTTGAAAACATAGGCTAATTACACTGACAGTTGTAAAGTTGTAATAGCTCAGTTGTGTACTGCGTTGGTCCGAAAAATTAAAATACGTCGGTTCTCGTCCAGGGAATGAATAAAAAAAGATTTAAGATCCCTTTTTTTGGGTTTTTTTATATTGCATCTTTTTCTCCATTCATCATACAGCATCTTCTAAAAAATAGCTCGGTATTTTAATTTTATTATAATTTTTTTAAAGGCTATTTTACTAAAAATAGCTTATTTTAATAAAAATAGTCACCCAGGTTATTATTTACCCAGTTATTATTTATACATAATCTATTGATTAGTGGTTTCTTGATTGAGCTTAGTGGGTTTTTGATTGCAGTTCTTATAATACCGCAAAAGTAATTTTTGCGATATTGCTGCAATCAAAAACCTTGCTGCTCTTCGTTACTGATAAGTTTACATTTTTTAATAATTATACAATTTTACAACACTGAATATCGAATCGAATCGAAATTGACATAAAAGTAGATTACTATAAAGACTATTTGTCTGTGGTAAAAAAAAGATAAATCCCAATCAGAAGCAGGGGGGTGAAACTCTCTAAGAAGCACTCTTTAGGTCGCCGAGAGCGTCATCTCACAGAAAGTATTGGACAACAAAAATTAGTTTTATATCATTATTCAGTAGATGTCGCAAATGATACACTGTAATATATATAAGTATTTGTCATAAATTTTAAAAATTTTCTGCCAAAAACGCGTCACTGCTTATTTAAAGGTCCAAATTGGAAATTATGCCGTCCAAAAATTATTTTATGTGTTATTTTGGATGTGAAAACGTTGGTAAGTAACTACTATAATGTTTTTGAAACCATTTAATACCTTTTCCTAACAATAGAAATTTTGACTGCAAAAATTTAATTTTTAACCCTTTTAGTGCCGGGCGAAAAGGAAATGCCTACACGAGAATAACCAGCCGAATTTTTCTAATTTTATTTATGTACATTCTTATGCAATTAAAAGCAAACGAGAAATAATATTTACACGATTCAAAAAGTAATATACTAAGAATAAAATAGGAATAAGTTTGCACCTCCTTAACCTATTCTAAGTAGGGTTCTCACTACATGTTTTAAACAATTTGTTGCATGTTAGTTATTTTACGAGCACCCGCCTGCCTGACGTCAACTAACCTTAGTCGCCCTTTATGACACCTTGATAAGACATAAGGTTGGTCTATTCTATACCACACGGTGAATAATAAGACATACAGCATATCGGAGTAAAAATTCACAACAAAATAATACAAACAATATTAAAAAATGAGTTTGCAACAAGATAAATAATACCTATTACCTAATACCTATAAACAAAAAAAAGAGATTACTCGAAGGTAACACACAGGTAAAGGTATTACAGTAGGCGCCGTGTGGATTTTTGAAAACCTGTTTATATTTGTTTGTATTTTTTTTTTTATTTCTGACTGTATGCAATTTTTATGAGAGCGCAGTGAGAAGCAACTTATCGGCTTTCGGCACAAGAGGGTTAAAGCAGCCATATCGCTGAAATGTACTAAATAAAATTATTATAAGTGCAACAATATCTTTAACTTTGTTTTTTTGAAAAAAGTATGTGGTTATTCGTAATAAATATTATATTTTGACACTTTCGGTTACATTATTTTGGTATACATTTTAAATATTTGGTCTGATTTAGACTATAGCTACAAAAATTCAAATGTGTGATTTCAGGTTTACAGCAAATGAAGATTATGATTATGAAAACTAATTACAGAGTGTAGTACGTATGCAAAGTTAGTTGTTTTCAACAAATAAACGTGTAAACTGATGAACATTTATTATTTGTATACGCTTGATATTTTTTAAAATATTTTAAAAGTATTTTTCAAGTGTTTCCTGAATTGACATACTATTTAAAAAGATGTAAAAAATAAAAATTATTAAATATTGCATAGCTTTAATCTTTTATTCATTACCCTTATTTAGAATAATAGTTTGGTGCTACTCTTTGATTTGAACTGGAATTTGGAGATGCCAAGTCCGTTCAAATTGAAGTGGTATAGCGCCAAACTATTTTTTTGTAAATGCTATTTTTATATAAGGGTCACTATATGAATGCAGTACAGCGCCATCTAGTGGATTATTATGATAACGTTACAGCGACATCTCTACCAGATCAGCGAATACAGTCCCTTATCATTACTTCAATAAAATGACAGAGTTGCTCATCTATATCCTATATAGCTTGGATAAAGAATACACTGGATGCCGCCTAAGCTATTTTTGTGTGTCCGTTTTATGCTTGTGTGAACTTTTAGAACTGCATTAGTGTGCGTGATTAGGGAAGTACTTAGCTTATCGATAAGCTAAACTAGGCGTCGATAATTATCGAAGCCTAGCTCAGGCTACTGTAAAGTTAATATACAGTTGTAACCAACCTAGTTGGTTTACTGTTCAGAATAGATTTAAATAGATAAAATTTGAATAGATTGACATAATTTCCTGAGTGTACAGTCTGCAGTATAATGTCATGAATTATCCGATGCACATCTTTACTGCATATCTTACTGTGATGGGTGGTTCTCAAAAATGGTATCAGTCAATTGACTGTGAGCCTGGATTTACCAAAGAATCCTTTGAAGCGTTAAAAATAAAGTCGAAGGTGCAGCCCATACTCGGTGCTTTATGTATAGATGAAATGTTAACATAAATGTTAGTGCTTCAGTGGCGAATTGAACAATATCATGATCCACATTATTCCCAACATTTACATATCCGTGAGACCGGTGACAGCTTTTATCCACTGTTCTCTTATATGTGGGCATTTAGGAAACCTATGAAAATAATCTAAAATTAGAGAATTCGCATTTACTTGGCTAGTAAATATAACTTTGACTGATATTTATCGATACATAATAATTCGTTAGTGTGTACATCACTACGTAGGTAACACAATTCAATCGAATATTTAATGATTAATTTCTATGTTTTATCAGTATCCCACACTCGTGCCGGCTAGAGAATATTAAACTGTACTGATACATTATAATCTGAAATGCTTTAACTGAATAAAACGCTTTAATTTAGCACGCAAATGAGAGTCAAAGATTTACTTATGAAATGGTAATTCCGTGTTTTTAACTCCTCCTTTCGTTGTTCTTGATGGACACGTTAAGGCAGCACACGACATATTCCACCTTTTTTGAAAAAATATATCAGTAACACACGTATTTGCTTTAGATTTCAAGAAATAATCTTCAACAAACTCAATGTTATGGCCTCATTTGGTGTCACCAACTGGACACATTTTTAGCGACGTTGCCAAACTTCATCACAATCTCTTTCACTCTTATGTATAGTTCGCGATAATAACAGAGACAAACGATAAATCGCTTACACACAGACGCAAGATCGGCAACGTCTTTTGGCGCCGTCCAGTACATGGACGTAGTATATACTGGTTCCAGTTGGTGACACCAAATGAGGCCATAACATTGAGTTTGTTGAAGATTATTTCTTGAAATCTAAAGCAAATACGTGTGTTACTGATATATTTTTTCAAAAAAGGTGGAATATGTCGTGTGCTGCCTTAACGTGTCCATCAAGAACAACGAAAGGAGGAGTTAAAAACACGGAATTACCATTTCATAAGTAAATCTTTGACTCTCATTTGCGTGCTAAATTAAAGCGTTTTATTCAGTTAAAGCATTTCAGATTATAATGTATCAGTACAGTTTAATATTCTCTAGCCGGCACGAGTGTGGGATACTGATAAAACATAGAAATTAATCATTAAATATTCGATTGAATTGTGTTACCTACGTAGTGATGTACACACTAACGAATTATTATGTATCGATAAATATCAGTCAAAGTTATATTTACTAGCCAAGTAAATGCGAATTCTCTAATTTTAGATTATTTTCTTAGGTTTCCTAAATGCCCACATATAAGAGAACAGTGGATAAAAGCTGTCACCGGTCTCACGGATATGTAAATGTTGGGAATAATGTGGATCATGATATTGTTCAATTCGCCACTGAAGCACTAACATTTATGTTAACATTTCATCTATACATAAAGCACCGAGTATGGGCTGCACCTTCGACTTTATTTTTAACGCTTCAAAGGATTCTTTGGTAAATCCAGGCTCACAGTCAATTGACTGATACCATTTTTGAGAACCACCCATCACAGTAAGATATGCAGTAAAGATGTGCATCGGATAATTCATGACATTATACTGCAGACTGTACACTCAGGAAATTATGTCAATCTATTCAAATTTTATCTATTTAAATCTATTCTGAACAGTAAACCAACTAGGTTGGTTACAACTGTATATTAACTTTACAGTAGCCTGAGCTAGGCTTCGATAATTATCGACGCCTAGTTTAGCTTATCGATAAGCTAAGTACTTCCCTAATCACGCACACTAATGCAGTTCTAAAAGTTCACACAAGCATAAAACGGACACACAAAAATAGCTTAGGCGGCATCCAGTGTATTCTTTATCCAAGGTCCAGTATATACTACGTCCATGCTATATAGTGTATTATCTATGATCAGAAGTCTTGTTAATTAATTGGTTTGAAGTCATGAAATTAGATTAAAATTAAGATCATAGATTACTAACTATAAAAATTAAGATCATTAGATAAATAGTGATAAGAACTCGTTTTAATAACAACTAGTTTGTTTTTAATTATACCCGTTTGGATATTCTCAATGATAAGTAAAAATATTTACGTTTTCTATATAAGAAAATCGGAAATGGTATGAATTTACTGTCGGGTTAAATGCAAAAGATTACATGATGATATGTTAACAGTTTATCAACTAGGAAGGTCAATTAAGTGTCGAGTAACAGCTTATTTAAGGGTAAAGAGTGAATTTATTTGTTTATTAAATACTTCCATGTAAATATACAACCGTGCTTGAGTATTTGATTGACATACCGATGTATGCATTATTATCCACTTGCCCTTATCCCACACTAAGTGAGGTCGGCACAACATGTTATAAACACGCTGTAACATGATTTGGCTGCGTTTTTACGATCGGCCGCCTGCCTGACGTCAACTTACCTTAGTCGTCTCTTACGACACCTCGGTAAGAGATGAAGTTGGTCTATTCTACTCAGCCTGATACCACATGGCGGGTTGACTTACCTTAGTCGCCTTTTACGACACCTATTCAGCAGGATACCACACGGGATCTCTATAATTCTATCTTCATATTTTTAATTTCATATACATATTTAACATAATTCATTTCAGAATTATCAAGGATTTCTCTAGCAAATGTATGACATGGATACAAAGTGTCAATCAATAGGAACAGATGAAAAGGTTAACTTCAAGAATGTGACTGTTGAAATCGTTAATATTAAAAGTGAAAATAATGACGAACCTGTATTGAACTGTAATTTTGAGGTAAAACAGGAGCCATTAGACCAAAACTCTGTAGAGATATTAATTGATACAAAATATACATATAGTAACGATATTAGGTGTAAAAAAGAATTGTGCGATGATAAATTAGAAACAGTACATTCAAAAGAACAAAACGTTGATGTATTACATCCTGTAACATGTATCAAAGAAGTTGCAGAAACGAGAACAGATGAAGAGGTCTCTAAATGTATAAGATCTGAGTTTTTAAATTATCTGGAGCATATTAAAAGACGTACAAATGTGAGTATTGCTAAGAAAATATAAATTATGATCATGATAGATATAGAAAATTTAAAATACATAGCTACATAAATTTGTAGGTGCTCCTTACAACTGCCAACTATACTTATGATAAAATACTCATAGTATTTGAATAGACAAAGTAATAGAATAGACCACCCTCCATACTTGCCGGTAAGTGGCGACTAAGGTGTATATTGGACACTTAAACAACTATATTTCAGTTTGTCCACCACCAATGTCTAACGGGAAATTAGGCTGTAAACATTCCCAAAGAGGGTGGACGTCAGGCTGGCGGCGGGTTGTAAAATCCCATGCCATATCCTTTTCTCAATATGGCCTTCTATATTAGAAAGTGCGATTTTGCTAGGGCGTCCCCCCCAGGCGACGCGCAGCAGACAAGGGTTGTCGCATCAGGGATGGCTGCGACGTAAGATGCGAGTCCAAAGAAATGTACGAATGAGGATGGCTAGCTGATGGATATATGGCTAGGGGGAGGCCGAAAAAAAGATGGATGGATTGTGTGAAAAATGATATGCATGTTAAAGGAGTGGCACCAGGATTGATGGATGATAGAGGAGAATGGAAAGAGAAGACATATTGTACCGACCCTACTTAGAGTGGGATAAGGGTAAGAGAATGATGATGATGATGACTCATAGTATAAGAAAAGATAATTTTTAAATTTTCTGTAGATGATGGATTAATTTTAAATCAAACCTTTTTCAGCCGGACAATTCTCAAGTGAAAACACATTCATCTCTCACAAAGGCATTACCGACATTACGTAAGGACAATGTTTTATTCGCAGATATAAAAAAAATATTTTATTAAATATATACTATTTATTATTTTTTTTAATTAAATAAAAAATCATAATTTTATGATTTTCTTTTTATGTGATATAATTAATTTATTCCAAATTGCTCAATAATAAAATATACTTAGATATTTGTTCTACATGATATGATTTTATAATTACTATTGAATTATGATAAGTAAAATGCCTTTGTAATTATTTCAGTTTCTTATTTAACCAAGAAACCAATGGCAATTAGTAACCAACAAAATAATTCATCTCTTAAAATAAGAGATGGTCCTAATGTAAAAAAAAAAAATAAACTCAAATGTGCTAAAAACAATGTACCTCGCACCTCACCACAAAGTGGGGAGAAGTTATACACTTGCAACATTTGTAATAATAAATTTTTTAAAAAGAACAATTTAGTTAACCACATGAGATCCCATGATGGGGAGAGAACTTACTTTTGTAAAATTTGTCAGTATCAGTGTAGCCAGAAAGGTGATTATGTACGACACATGAGAAGTCACAATGAGAAATCTTATACCTGTGTTGTATGTAACTATAAGTGTTGCCATAGACAAACTCTAATTACCCATATAAGAACGCATACTGGTAAAAGACCTTTCAGTTGCGACTACTGTAATTATAAATGCGTTCAAAAGAGTACTTTGGTCGGACATGTGAGAACTCATACTGGAGAGAAACCATATTCCTGCAAACTTTGTAAATACAAAGGTCGGCAAAAGAACCAATTAGTCAAACATATTAGAACGCATACAGGAGAAAAACCTTTTATGTGCGACATCTGCAATTTTAGATTCACTCAAAAAAGTAGTTTACTCAAGCACGCAAGAATTCACACTGGAGAGAAACCCTACACTTGTGATATTTGTAAATACAAGTTCGGTCAAAAGAGTAGTTTAGTTAAACATATGAGAATACACACTGGCGAGAAACCTTTTGTTTGCAGCATTTGTAAGTATAAATTTGGACAGCGGAGCAGTTTGGTTAATCATATTAGAATTCACACAGGGGAGAAACCTTATATTTGCAAGCTCTGCGGTCATAGGAGTTCTCGGAAGTGTAGTTTAGATAGACATATGAAGAGTCATGAATAAATTGATTATAGATTTTGAAATCGCAGGCCCTCAGCATTATGGTTGACTCATGAACTTTCGTCTACTGCCGTATCGTGCTATGAAGTATGTTTAAAAAATCGGAAAGAATTTTTGGTAGAGCTAAAAACTGGATGTCATTTGGTTGTATATTGTGGACTATTCAAGCCATGTGTTTACTCAAAGTTTGACATTGAGTATATAAAAAAGACCTATCAGTTGTCAATTCTCCTTGTTTACCCACACAAAGTTTGTGGCCAAAGAAATTCTTGTTTTTAATTTGCATACATTTTATTATGTTAGATGTACAAAAGTTCATAATTTTAATATGCTGCAGGAGTTTCTTTAGAAAGAAAAGTCAGACATATTTATTTGTTTTCTTGAGTTATTCATTTACATAAATTTTTCAAATATAATGTATAACTTTTTTAATTAAGGCTGTTAGTGTTAACGCACACAATATACAATAACACGATATAATAGGAATACACGATACAATTCCCATTCCGAGATGCACTTAACTTGAACGACGAACAAAGACTGAACGCCACTGAAACGTTTTATCAATAGGAAGACTCTACCGAAAACAACACGACACAGTGTTGCCAACATTCAGTCAAAAGGGCACGAAACTCTTGTTTCATCACAGTGTTGCTATAAAATACAGAGCGAAAGTTTTCTGACGACAACATTAGATTTTTTTCTGGTTTGTATGTGTTCTGACAAAATTGTTATAACGTTTGAACCTAAGTTGGGTAGTTAGACATTGGACTGTTGACATTGCTCATAATTAAATTGGTTTACTATTAATGTTATATGAATGTGTATGCATTCTATGTCATGTTATTTTAAAAAATTTATAGAACTTTATGTATAGTTAATAATATAATTTTAAAATTATATACAAATATGAATTCACTTTATAGTTTTATTTTCAAATTTACCCTATATTTAAGAGACAAATTGTATGTTAGAGCTTTATATAAAAATATTGATTATTAAAAGTTCATTATCTTAAGATCTATTATCATTATCTATAGTTAAGACTTTATTTCATGTCAGGGAACATATTGCGCCATGTGGTATCTGTCTGTGTAGAATAGACCATCCTTATTTCTTATCGTGATCGTGATCGTAAAGGCGACTGCCTTTTACGACACCACCACCTGGCAAATTGTTGTCTGGTAGGCGGCCGAACAGAAACAGATGGAGAACATCATCAACAACCCTAATGCTATCTACGATCCTCAGACATGAGGGACCAATGATAGAAAGAGAGGCCGCCAATCGTAAAATAACAAACCAAATCATTACCATATTTAAAACATGCTGTGCCAACCCTCTCTATAATATATATATTGGTCTTCAAAACGCATCTCTTTCTGCTTTGGTGAAAACTGAGCATTACGCACAAAACTAGTAATTAGCTATATTACATTCTTGACAGATAAAGATGACAACATTCTAAAGTAACTGTGTTGTTTGTCTGTGTCTGTAATGACAACTGACAACGCGTATAACCTAAAAGATTATAAACAAAAACATCAAAACAGTGGTGAAAACTGATAAATAGTTAGATTTTAAGGATGTTCTTCCTTTATTTATTGAGTATATTATCCCTGGTGGTTCAAGCAGGGTTTGTGGTAATGGCTATAGGTGAGGATTGGTGTTATTCATTCATAAATTGTTAAAATTTCGGCTTTGTTTGTACCTTGAAATGTTAAAGAAAATAGGTAAACTTTTGGCAGGTCTGCTATGTGTAAAAATAGCTTTGATATCCTCAAATTTTAAGCTCGTTTGTAATGTTTAAATGATAAAGTAAAGTAAAAGGAGGCCAATCCTTACGACTCTAACACTTGTATGGCGAAAAAAATCGACATACTCATAAAAATTTGAAAACAGATAATACTAAATTTAGAGTTGACTATCCGTTTTCATACCAATTCCCAAATTCCCAAAAATACCTGAACTACAACTACAACTAGTTACATTTCGTCAATACTGTCTTATACAGGATACAGAGTAAATATGTCCATACATTCTTGTCATCTAAGTAATCCTCAACAGTATAGTAGGATTTCTGTATTAACCTCTTTATAACTGTGTTTTTAAACTGCTGTAATTGCAAAGCCAAAATTGATTGTGGAATTTTATTGTAGAATCTTATACACAAACAACTTACATACTTTTTTGCTAGGCACAAAGCAGGAGCTGCAAACTAATATCAGTTCCTGCTTTGTCTATGTATATAACGTCACCAATTTTTTTTTATTATGTCTATTCTTATGCAGAATAATTAAAAAATTATATAATTTATAGAATTAGGTATTACTTTGCGGAGGTCCTTAATACATCACTAATGAAAATATTACTTTGCTATAACCATAATAAATCGTGGATATAGCAAAATAATATTTTCATCAGTTCTGCAAAAAATTAAATGAAATATATATTTTCTATTTATTTATTTCTCTATAAATCTTATTAGATTATAACAAAATAATTTTATGATTAGGTACTTTTGTATTATGGATCTCCTCAAAGTAATATCTAATTCTATAAATTATCACCTGCATAATTTTCAATTGCTCTTAAAAAATACTTCACTTTTTTTTCTTAGTGCATTATGAATTTCATGATCTGTGACATGCTCAAAATGGTGGTTCACCATCTCTGCCACAGGGCATTTAAGACTATCCATGTAGCAATATTCCAGGATATTCTAGGTGATGATATTAATGATGACTGGCTCGTTGGCACAGTGGGTAGTGACCCTGCCTTCAGCTCAGCGAGTCTCAGCTTCGATTCAGACCGAGGGCCAACATTTTCTATAAATTAAATTGTTGGTCTTCGAGCCTGGGCGTAAATTTGTATTTAAGTATGTTTTTAAAAATATATAAGTATATATTTACCAGTTGTCTGTCTACAACACAAGTATAAAGTTACTTACTTTGGGGACTGACGACCGTGTGTGTCCCATATATTTAAATAAATAAACTCTGCTTATCATAGAGTACATGGGTCGAAAAAAAATAATATTCTGGTATACAATAAATCAGAAAAGGAAAAGAGGCAGACCACTGCGAAGATGGGTGGATGACATTTTGGCTATGGCAGTGCCAAAATGGACTACAGCTGCCGATGATAGTGCGAAATGGTCACAGTTGGAGGAGGCCTTTGTCCGAAGACAAACATAACGGATAATAAATAACATTCTTAGTATTACAAATCAAAGTTTATAACTAATGTCTGAATAAAGGCTTAATATAATATAAAAAATATAATATAATATCATAGAATATTAGAACATGGATGTCCTCCTTATGGAATTATCTTGTGATATTTATTTCAGCTGCAGGTCTATTCTACTTGGCAGAATTAGTGGAGGAATACACAGTTACAGCGAAATATATTATAACATGGATAGTTGTTGTACGTATACATTACCTGTAGGAATATAAATACTAATTTTCACTCTTTTGTTTATTACAAGAAATATATATCATACACTTAGTATTAAGTAAGTATTAAAGCTGTGGTAGCCAAGCGGTATCACCGTGTGCCTCTTTCGAGAAGATCTAGGGTTCAAACCCCGGGCAGGCACCAATGAGTTTTCTAGTAAAACTTATGTGTCTAATTGATAATTGCAATTTATCACACGCTTTTCGGTGAAGGAAAACATCGTGAGGAAACCTGCATATCTCTAGAGAATTCTGGGGATATGTGCAATCTACCAATCCGCATTGGAGCAGTGTGGTAGGTCTTAGCTCCAATCCTTCTCTCCAAAAAAAAAACGGAGAGAAGAGTCCTATGCCCAGCAGTGGGATAGTAACAAGCCGTTACTTACTTACTTACTTACACTTAGTATCAAAGTCACCTAATTGAAATTGCTATGAAGCATAGCATAGCACATACAATAATTGGTTTAGTACAAGATATATATATATCGCATGCTTAGTATTAAAGTGACGTAATTCAAATTGCTATGAAGTATAGCGTAGCACGTACAATAATTGTGAGTGTTAAGAGACCCATAACTTGGAAGTGCAAGCAAACAGCTTAGCCTAGCTTAGCTTTTTAATAGTTCTTAGCTTAATGGCATCAATTTATTTATTTGATACACCAACAATATATTAAAGATGCTTTAACAATTAATCCTTATATATACACTTGAAACAGCGACATATAGTTGGTCATGTGAAAAACAAACGCGTCCTGTCGCTGCTAAATTCGAACTGCTATAGGGCGAAGCGCGGCCTCCTCGCGGCATTTTAAATCTGTAATATCTTCGAAAATGTTCATTTAAATTATATGCTGTAAACGGCCATATTGATCTATATTAAATCAACAATGTATTTAAAGTTGGATAAGGATTAATGCTGTATTGTTAAAAATTGCATCGAAAATAAGGCATTATTTTTCGTAAAAATAAATGACAAAAAAATTATATTGTGGGTTATTCATAAGAGATAGATATATACCATCACGGAGTTTTCTGTAGACCTTATAAAGGTGTACAAATACTTAGTACATTATTTTGTTAAAAAAATTATTTGATAAATCTCGTAGGGTTCAGCCTGCGTTTGCAATGTAAGCGGAAAAAAATTTAATTATTTACGATCACATTAGAAACCTCAAAAATCATAGTAGTTCTCTACTCCATATTGAATGTTATTATATATATAAACCTTCCTCTTTAATCACTCTATCTATTAAAAAACCGCATCAAAATCTGTTGGGTAGTTTTAAAGATTTAAGCATACATAGGGATATAGGGACAGACAGGAAAAGCGACTTTGTTTTATACTATGTAGGGATTAGTATAGATCTGTACTATTAATGCACTCTTCTGAAATATCTTATCTTTTCAGGTAACAGTTGTGATACACCTAGGTCTTGTGGTCTTCGAGGATCTCCCCATCCACCTCAATATCCTGGGTTTTATCCAGCAGACCCTACACGGGTTGCTCATGCGGGAGTTCCCAGTTGTGAGAGTGACAAGTGTGGTCTTTGGTACGGCTGTGGCGAATCTATTGCTGCATCATTACTGCGCGTTTAAATACTTCGGCCATGTGTATTACAATTTCTCTGAGGTTAGTTCATTGCTTTTAAACTTTGGCCAATGGCAACATTATTATCAAGTGATTAATTATATTAGACTAGCGGCCTGCCCCTAGCAGTGTAAAAATAATGATTAAAATCGATCCAGTACGACTTACGATTCTTACGACACCTCGGTAAGAAATGAGGGTAGTACTATTCTATTTAGCCGGATACCACACGGCGTAGTATTTCTCTACTCGGTATTGCATGTGTTTATACATATAAACCTTCCTCTTGAATCACTCTATCTATTAAAAAAAACGCATCAAAATCTGTTGCATAGTTTTAAAGTTTTATGCATACATAGGGATATATGGACAAACAAAGAATGCGACTTTGTTTTATACTATGAAGTGATTTGGCAACACTATTTAAAATTTAATATAATTGTTGTTTAGTTTAACGCCTTGTTACTACATGCGGCGTAACGCCATGCGACGCCATTTATATGTCGCCGCGTCATGCATCGCTAAGTCATGCGTAGCCAAGTCATGCATCGTGACGTCATGCCTCGCTATCGTATATCATATTTTCAGAAAAACAGAGACATAAATGTGAATTTTGTAATATTTTCCTAGCATTATAATTTAATCATATTTATTAGATCAATGACAGTATTAAAGTATAAAAATAGGGAATTATATTCCTTTAATCTGCGATTAGAGAAAATCTTTATAATATCATAGTAAGTAAAGTAGCGGCCTGTTACTCTCCCACTGCTGGGAAGAGGCCTCTTCTCTCCGTTTTTGGAGAGAAGGATTGAAGCTAAGACCTACCACGCTGCTCCAATGCGGATTGGTAGGTTACACATATCACCAGAATTCTCTAGAGATATGCAAGTTTCCTCACGATGTTTTCCTTCACCGAAAGCGTGATAAATTTCAATTATCAATTAGACACATAAGTTTTAAGAGAAAAACTCATCGGTGTCTGCCCGAGTTTGAACCCGAGACCTTTTCGAAAGAGTCGCACGGTGTTACCGCTGGGCTATCACAGCTCATATAATATCATACGTCACGCTAATATGAAAAAGAGAGAAGTAGTAATGAAAAATATTGCGAAAACGGCAAAATTTTAAGCTTTTTTTTGTGCGCTGAGTAAACGGTGGAAGTTATTCAAAAATCTCTTATACGCTGCTGGCAGATCTAGCAAAGATATAATAATTTGAATTCAGGTCCTGGCCTACTTCACGCTCTGCCTTTGGGTGGTTCCTTTCGCTTTATTCGTGTCACTTTCTGCGAACGACTATGTGCTGCCCACAACTGGGGAGGGGCGACGTCTGTTGGGTAAGGGGATTCAAATTCTAAATATTATTTATTCAAAGAAACTTGTTAGTGCTTTTAATCGTCAACTGCGTCGCTGGTTACGAGAAGAGCCAGCAAAAACTTTGCGACCAAAAAATAAACAAGGTCCCCTAATTCAATTTACAACTCAACAAAAATTAAAATAACCCTATTTTAATTTTTTTCTCTTATTTTAGGTTTTTTTTTCAATTCAATTCAATTTTCCATTAATGGCTTTTAGTAGTGCCTTGTTGGCACAAATTACTTTGCCAATGTCACGTAAGGTGAAGTACACACAAAGGAGATTGTACGGTGAAACAAAGAAAAAAAAACTAAAATTTTGATTATTTACAAATAGTTGGAACCTTTTATAACCCTTCACCTGAAACAAAAGGACGACACAATATGAATATATATATTACTTACAAATAGTTATACTTAAAAATAAATAAATAATTTTACAATTTTATTTTATTACATTTAATATATTTACATAAGTATTTACAATAAGGACTAAATACAGACGTTAACAAACATTCAACATTTAATGGACGAGGGATTTTGGGTGGGAGAATGTCATATAGAGGGTGAAGGAGCTTAGGACAATTCAAAAGGATATGGGATACAGTGCCTTCGTCTAAACCACACTCGCAGATCGAGTTGTCCCTGATCCGCAGTTTTGCCAAGTGTACAGGTGTGCATGAGTGACCAAGACGTAAACGAGAGATAGTAGATGAGATCCATCTGTCTGCATATCTATAGAGAAAAAACCATGGTCGTCTTGGAATGTCTGGCTGAAGAGCAGCATAGTACTTCCCTTTAGTAGTTTTTGAGGTCTCGTAAAACGAATTCCAGGATTTGTCCAGGAAAGTCTTAGCTAATGAGCAAAGATCATTAGCCGTATTCTCAAAGTGTTCGAGCGTTCCATCTTGAACTGCAGCCTTAGCACATGAATCAGCACTCTCATTTCCAGGAATACCAGAATGGCTGGGGATCCAGACTAAAGAGATGGATAATCCTCTTTTGTAACAAGAGAACAGAATCTCCCTAATCTTCAAAACAATAGGAAATCTTGACTTACTACGAAATGGATTTTCTTTAATAGACAATAAACAACTAAGAGAGTCTGTCAAAATAACGGTCTGTGTAACGTTATGGGAGTGTGCAAACAGGATTGCTTCTAACAAAGCAATGGCCTCTCCTGTAAACACAGAAGACTCGGGAGGACATTTAAATTTTAACACGATTTTATATTTGGGGATCCAGCAGGCTGCACCAACACAACTATTCAGAGATAGTTTAGATGCATCTGTATATATCAGGAGAGAATTCTGGCAATTCTGATGAATATAATTCTGAAAATTGTGTGGTGTATCAGGAGAATTTTTGATAAAACCAAGATCTGTGATAATTGAAGGATTGAATATAAGTGCTTCAAAAGAAGTACAAAAGAGAGGATTGGATAGATAGCGTAAAATAGGATTAGGAAGAGAGGAATATTTTAAGAAACTATCTAATATGTTTGATTTTGAATTTCGAGATATAGGAAAATGGGAGAGGAGAGTTAATTTAGGCCAGAGTGGATGGGAGGACAGCTGTAACGATTTACTAATATATCTGTCACATAAATATTGTCGACGTAGGGATAAAGGAGGGTCAACACATTCAACCTGCAAGGCGTTTGTTGGAGAAGATTTCATTGCACCCAGAATGATTCTGAGGCATTTATACTGGATTTTATTTAATTTATCTGAGGCTACTTTATTAATGGGTTCTAAGACAAACAGACAATAATCCATATGGCTTCGAACTAAGGCATTATACAGTAGTTTAAGGGAGTAGGGGTGGGCACCCCACCAAACCCCTGCTATAGCTCGAAGGACATTGATCCCTTTTTCACATTTTTTAATAATGTGATTCGTATGGGAAATTCCGTTCAGTCTGTTATCGAGATAAACACCTAGAAATTTAGCATTCTCTACAAGGTTGATGTATTGGTCTTCGTAAGAAAACTGGAAATTAGGGATAGATCTTTTTTTAGTGAACACCACTGCCTGACACTTAGGAACGGACAAGGATAAGCCATGGTCAGACAGCCACTGGCCTAGGTAGTATAAAGCAGAGTTTATTCGATGTGATATATCCTCTACACAGTTAGACCTATAGTATAAAACGATATCATCAGCATATTGCAAGATGTCACAGAAGCTATTAACAGACAATTCGAGATCATGGGTATATATGCTGTATAGCAGAGGGCTTAGAACAGAGCCTTGAGGGAGACCTTTCCAGACAAGTCTGGGGGGAAGCGATGATGATTGGTGCTTCACCACTATGGATCTACAAAACAGCAGATTACATATGAAATGCACAATCCTCACAGGTATACTCAGCTTTAGCATTTTCTGCCTGAGCAACGGAAGAAGGACATTATCGTATGCAGAAGCGATATCCAGGAAAACGCCCACAAGGTACTCTCCTTTTGTAAAGGCCAATCGAATGTCTGTTGTAAATATGCTGAGGCTATCAGTTGTACTGAAACCCTTCCGAAACCCAAATTGGGAGGAGGGAAGAATATTTCTACTTTCTACTATCCATTCCAAGCGGTTTTTAAGTAGGTGTTCAGTAATTTTAGCCAAAGTAGACGACAGTGCTATGGGTCTATAGGAGTTGGGATCTGATGGATTTTTACCAGGTTTCAGGATGGGGATGATTATTTGGGATTTCCAAGAATCTGGAACTATCCCTGTCTCAAATAAATTATTAATCATGTTTAAAAAACAAAGTTTTGCTTTGTCTCTTAAATTAAGTACAAATGAATATGGAATACCATCTTTACCTGGAGTTGAATCTTTAAGTCCATTGAGGGCTACATGTAACTCAGACAGAGAAAAGGGGGCATCCATTTCGTTTGAACTTGCAGTTCCAGGAGGATCAAGGAACATGTCTTTATAGGGAGCACAAGGAGGAGCTAATTTATCAGCAAAAACGTTAAGCCAGTCAGAAGGATTATTGGAACAAAGATTAACAAGATCAAGAGATCTACGGAATCTCTTAACTTTATTCCAAACAACCGTGGAGGAGGATCGAGGTAGTAAGGATTCACAGAACTTAGTCCAACTCATTTTTTTCTTCATTTTAACCAATTTTTTAACTTTCGCGTCTATTCTTTGGTAATTAATAAAATTTTGATGAGTCATATTTCTAGAGTATCTCTCTTCCGCGAAAGTTCTCAGTTTAAATATATCACTGCATTCCTCATCCCACCAGGGAGGGGAAGGCATATGATTTCTGGGAGGATGTTTCTTAGGAATATTGAGATCGGCCGAAGATAAAAGACAATTTATAAAAAGATCATAGTAAACCAAAATATTACCATTAGTTTCAAGATGCGGTAGAACGTTCGTCATGTTGTCGACAGATTGGGAATAGCCTGACCAATTAGCCTTTTGGATTCTATATTTTAACAAGGGATCAAAATTGGGAGGGGGTAGGATTCTACAATTTAAGGAAATGATGATAGGGAAGTGGTCACTACCATATGTAGATGAGAGGACTTTCCAAGATAATTGGGAGGCAAGATTAGGGGAGCATACCGAAAGGTCTACAGCAGATTTAGGGTTTTGATTTGGGTAAACTCTGCGGGTGGGAGATCCATCATTGATGATGCAAAGGTTTGCATCATCAAAGATGTCCACCAACAAAGGAGCTAACCCATCACAAAAGTAACACCCCCACATAGTATGGTGAATGTTAAAATCCCCCATAACTATGACAGGAGTGGGTAAGGACAAGAGGATGGTTTGTATTTCAGGCATGATGGAGGAAGAGGGATGAGGTATGTATAGAGAAAGGAAAGAGATGTTTAAGGAACGAATGGCAACAGCATTAATCTGTTGGCTAAGAGGAGGAAGGGGGATAGGAGAATAAGGGATGGAGTGCCGGATAAAAAGGGCACAACCTGCACGCCCATCACTCCTGTCATCCCTTAAACAGGAAAAACCAGGGAGCCGAAATCGGACCCCAGGAGTCAACCATGTTTCCGAGATGGCAACAATGGTAGGCTTATGCAGGTTCACAAGGGACAGCAATTCATGTTTTTTGGAACTTACACTCTTACTGTTCCATTGCAGAAATGTTGTTGGGGCCATTTTTGAGGATTTTGAAAAGTTGGGAAAGGTTAGAGGCAACGTTGGACGGTAGAGGGATTTCACTACATGGAGCAACAATGCTCAGTAAAAATTCAGAGAGAACTTCTAAGATTTTACCCTGAGTAGCAGGAGATTGAATGGAGTCATTATTAAGCGCACAACCATTAGGTAGGGATGAGGAGCAATCACCAATAATATCCTGGTGGGCTCTCTTGTCAAAACCTTTTCCCAATGGTGCACGAGGACGGGGACTGTGGAAAACTGTTTGTCTATAGGACTTAGTGTTAGGTTGAGATCTTACTGAGGTTTGAGGAGGATAAGCCGGAGGTGAAAACATCTCTTTCGCAATCTCAGCATAGGACCGCCGGACAGGAGGAAATTGAGTAGATGCTTCCATGTATGAAATATTATCCTGCGACATTACCATCTTGATAGACTGTTGCCTGGAGTACTCTGGACAATCCTTGTCAGTTGCAAAATGTTTTCCAGAGCAATATAAACATGTAGAAAACTCTTTGGGGACTTCACAGGAATCTCCTGTATGGGGTTGAGCACACCTGTAACACCTGGGTTTCGACCTACAAGTAAGTTTAATATGTCCAAAACGACAGCAGTTCTGGCACTGAATAGTGGGAAGTTTGTATGATTCAACAGGTAAGGAAGTGTGGTATGAGTATACCCTAGCAGGGAGCATTTGGCCTCTAAATGTAAGAGCAACCGACTGAGTCGGTACCCAAGTAGCAATGCCATCACTGGTTACTTTCCTGTTTAATCTCCTAGCTTTCAGTACCTCACCACAACCAGAAGGAAGTTCAAGGGACTCAACAAATTCCTCCATTGACCAGTCAACGGGGACTCCTTTTACCAGACCCATTCTTGTAATGTTATATGTAGGGATAATTGCCTTATATTTGGTTAAATTTAATAAAGGGTTAACGAGGAAATCATTTGCAGACTGAAAGGTTTTAAACTCGACCGTAACTTTGTTTCGGCCGACGTTCTTGACACCATCGTTAATTATAGAGGTTATTTTATTTTTATGTAAAAATTGGCCAAAAGAAATAGCCCGTAGAGTAGTTCCTGAAGCTGGGTCTGGAACGTCCCGCGAAATCTGTACAATGAAGGGGCCTTTGTCGTCCTTCATGTAACTTAAGGGCTTTTCGGAAAAGGATGGATGTACGAACGTAGTTTGAATCGACGGGTTGGCTAAAGCAGGGTCAACTATGGTTTTTTTAGTTGCATTTGAATCATCAACATCTACTTGCCTTTTACGTGTCGTTGTCGGTAATGTACCACCTTTATCGGGCGGTTCGGATGGAGGATCGACCTCCATATTGGAGGCGCTTTGTTAAAAAAAACTATTTATATGAAACAATAAAAACTTACCTATTTACAAATAATGTTAGTATACTAGATAAAAAAATAATGTTAGTACACAAAATACCAACTATTTACTGAGTTAAAAACAACCAAATGGGCCGAAAAACACCGAAATCTCACTAACACGTGTGAACACCAACACATACGTTAGCAAAGTCTCAGGTTTTTTTTTTTTTTTTTTTTTTTTTTTTTTTTTTTTTTTTTTTTTTTTTTTTTTTTTTTTTTTTTTTTTTTTTTTTTTTTTTTTTTTAAATATATTAAATATTTAGTTTATAATTGACATTGTCGGATTCGTCCTGAAACAATCATCGTCATTTGTTTTCAAGCCCTTTTAAAATACGCGACTTATTAAAAAAAAATGTGAGCGTTTATGTTTTAGTCTATATTAAGCATTTGAATGCTACAAACAGTTTTTGCATACTTTATTTTTGTTCAACATTAAAGAGTATAATTTAGTGAAAAACAGTATAATACTGTTCTTAAAATCATAGTTGGCAACTCTAACCGTAGTAAAATGGCAACACAGTACAAAAATGAGTAAATAAAATACCCATTATTTGTCATGATGTTAATTTTTTATTTATTACATTCAATTTTATTTTTAAATATTTCCAGACGACGGGAACGTGGTCAGTGACTATCTCTCGCGGAAAGCCAAACGGTACAGTCTGCTGTCTTTCTTTAGCTACGCGAAGGACTCAGTGTTGCCACAACGAACGAAAAAGGCTTTTTAAATATAAGTCGTATACTTATGTTTATAAAGAGAGTGTTACTGATGATACGAAATTAAATGAATCCACTTATCACTGAAAGATACAAATAACTTTGGCATGATTCAATCTTCTTAAATATCGTTTTAAGAAAATTATTTTCGAAAAAAATAAATCTTTAATACTCAAATGAGTTAATCTTGGATTATTTTTTTTGAATTTTTGAAACGGCTCCAACGATTTTCATGAAATTCAGCATGTAGGGGGTTTTAAGGGAAAAATCGATCTAGCTAGGTTGTATAAAAAGTGTTGTTTTATCCCTGTTTTTGGGGACTGAAAAAAACTGCTATAATTTTATGAGAAAGCAAAGGTAATTGCGCTTCCAATATCAAAGTCACGATAGCTTATTCGGGGTAGCGGGCGGTCTCAAATTCAGAATACCAGGATCGATTCCAGATAACCTAATCTTTTCTTTGCTTTATTGCATTTTTAATATATATAAAAAAATACCGAACAAGGTTCGGTCACCCAGGTACCATAATTTAAATGAGATCTGGCTAACAAGCTATGGTTGACTGACCTGGCGCAGCCCGCTTGTTAAATCTTATTATAGCATATATATAGCAATTAAAAATTATTATTATTATTATAAAACATGACACAACAATAAAATCATAGTTCTGTCTCCCTCGCACTTGTATCTAGTCTTTCGGTCAATGTCAATACATTACATACGAAATGGAATGGAATAGTACGGTCATTCACCCTTTTATATATTATGTATCTTCTATTTAAAACGCAAAATAATACATGCGGTTAAATTACTTCACTAAATTAACAGATTTTTTATATAGGCTGCTAAAGTGGGTAGGTAAATTGTTAAATAGTAGGTCATGTAATATTTGTATATGCAAAGGTTATGTGTGTGTTACTAATGTAATTTAAGTTTAAACGAATCAAAATACCCTACATTTTGCATTAATATCGCACGCTTAGTTTTAAAGTGTCCTAATTCGAAATAAGGCTTATTCGAGTCAGACACGTTAGATGATTTATAGAAGCTTTATATAACAAACAATGTATTTTTCTATTTCTTTATTATTAGAAAAGAGTATGAAAATAAATATCACATTTACAAAGACGTACTTAAATCTTCGAGACAACCTTTGGGCAGCAAAAAGAAAAATAATAAAATACTATGTACCTAGATTAATATTTGAACTAGCACAAAAAGTAGGTATATGATTAATATTTGACTATAGATAATATTAATTTTCAACCATTTATTAATTCGTAATCTTTATTTCAACGCCATCTATAGTCAGGCTACGATGTTTTAAAAAAGCTAATGATTTCTTGTTCTTTCAAGTTATGCCTCTTTAATACTCGGGTTTTGTAGACGCTATTATACGCTTTATTCTAAATTGCTACAAATAAGTTAAGTACTAGTAATTTACCGTTTTGTATGAAATTTTAAATAATAATCGTTTTGTTTGTTGTTGCTAATAAAAAATAAATTTGTAATTACCTGTCGCCATCTTTTAACTGTCCAAAAGCTCAGAACTGTAGCCAATTGTTTAATATTTAAAATTTAATATTTTTTATTGCACTTACTTTAAAACTTTTGAATTAGGTCACTTTAATAATTTCATGCGAGCATGTTCTGTTATGTAATTGACCATATAGTAAGTAAGTAAGTAACGGCCTGTTACTATCCCACTGCTGGGCATAGGCCTCCTCTCTCCATTTTTGGAAAGAAGGATTGGAGCTAAGACCTACCACGCTGCTCCAATGCGGATTGGTAGGTTACACATATTCCTAGGATTCTCTAGAGATATGCAGGTTTCCTCACGATGTTTTCCTTCACCGAAAAGCGTGTGATAAATTGCAATTATCAATTAGACACATAAGTTTTAATAGAAAAACTCATTGGTGTCTGCCCGGGTTTGAACCCATGATCGTCTCTAGAGATTCACACGGTGGCACCACTGGGCCATCACAGGGCCATATAGACAATCAATGTTTTAGAAATTGCGTAGACGTTTTTGTTTTGTACATTTTAATTTATGTTAAATCGTTTAATTTATGTTAAATTGTTAATATGTTAAAAAGACTATTTATTTTGTTTAGATTTAAGTTGTAAATATAATTATGTAAAATACGATACGATAAGAATGTAGAGTTTAAAATAATAAACCCTTTTAACCGTATAAAATTTTAGTCTTATTTACGTACCTTATTTTTACTTTTTTATCAATTACCAAAAAGATACAAGTGTGTATGAAGGAACGTTACAGAACAAGTAAACTGTTACGTTCTATTAACATTTTGGATAAGAAAATCATTTATATTTGTTTTATTTTTATAAATATATTGGACATTTACACGGTCCCCAAAGTAAGTAACTTAATACTTGTGTTACGAGTGACAGACAACTGGTAAATATATACATACTAGCTTTTACCCACAACTTCGTTTGCGTGGACTGTTGCTGCGTAATAGGATAATAGATGGCGCTTTTCAATGTCGTCCTATTCCTGTAGAATTAACAGGATTTCTATAGCCTATATGTTCTAAGGAATAATTTTGTCAAATTTCACCGATATTGGTTCAGCACTTCGCCGTGAAAGAGTAACAGAGTAACAACGTAAAGAGTAACAAGAGTAGTCATACATCCATACAAACTTTCGCATTTATAATATTAGTAGGATATAATTATAACACTTGAATACAAATATACACCCAAGCTCTAAGAACCAACACATTTTTTGTAAAAAATGATGACCCTCGGCGGCAATCGAACCCGCGACCCACGGAGCTCAAAGCTGGATCACTTTGACACTTTGGCAATGTGCCAACCGGCCATTCAAATTATTGTGAGAAAACCTTCATTTCTTTCAAGAACTTCTTGAAATTGCTGTCTGCAAATCTTAATATAAAAGCGCGGTGGGAGTAATCTCCAATGTTCTCAAAGACGAGAGGAAGCTTTATCAAGTAATGAAATAAACAGTTTTGCAGAAACCTGACGTATATGACGTCACAAAATGAATATATAAACAATATCTTCTGAATCCTGCCCTTATTTTTAGTGTGGTCGGCAGAACTTGTTTTTCTATTCCATTTTCTCCTATCATTCGTGAACTCTGGCGCTACTCCTTTATATGCAAGTCACACACAATCCAACCATCTTTTGACTGGCCCGTTGGCGCAGTGGGTAATTACCCTGCCTTCAGCTCCGCGGTTCGCGGGTTCGGGGAATTTGTTGGTCTTTGAGCCTGGGTGTCTATTTGTATTTAAAAATATATAAGTATATATTCACCAGTTGTCTGTCACCCATAACACAAGTATTAAATTACTTACTTTGGGGACGGATGACCGTGTGTGTAAGTGTCCCATATATTTATTTATTTATTTAACTCTTTTTAAGCCTCCATCGCCATATATCCATCTCAAGCCATATATCCATCCACATTCATATTTAACAAACGACTGGTCACCTAATTTTATCCCTTATTGCATGCCAATACCATCCCAATCTGGCACCTAACGTCATTTTTATAATGGAGGCAATTTTCAGACTTCCCTGTATATACTCATTTCGTATTTCATACAATCTTGTCACATGAGAAATCCCCCTTAAAATTCTCATCTCATTTGCATGCAATCTTCTTGCGTCTATCTTTTTAATTGCCCAAAATTCTGCCCCTTAGAACCCGATATATTTTCATACATTTTTTCTTTAACTTAAAGTGGCATTCGGGATCACATAATGTTCCTGAAACCTCCGCCACTTTATCATATAAACATAATCATTCAATAAGATTTATATAAACTTTATTTCTTTAATATAGAAATAACAAAAAAAATACTTAATCCACCAATATGGTAAGACTTCTAATACATATACATTATTTTATTTACAACGATTTACAAAATAACATTAAATAAAACTTTAGCCTAACTTAACCTGAACATGGAAAGAATAATTTAGTCAAATTAACTTGATTCGTTATTGAGAGCGATTTTTATTTTCAAAATTATTTATCATGAGGCTCATAGGAAAAAGGGCAAGACAAATATCCAAGTTACTTAGCTTAATATTAGCTATTTTTCTCTTAACCAACGTCTCTCATTTTAACCAATTTTTCCTCCTTTGTACAATGTTTTTTTATTTTAACCGATGTCTCTTCTTTTAACCAATGTCTCTCCCTTTAACCGATGTCTCTTCTTTTAACCAATGTCTCTCCCTTTAACCGATGTCTCTTCTTTTAACCAATGTCTCTCCCTTAACCGATGTCTCTTCTTTTAACCAATGTCTCTCCCTTTAACCGATGTCTTTTCTTTTAACCAATGTCTCTCCCTTTAACCGATGTCTCTTCTTTTAACCAATGTCTCTCCCTTTAAACGATGTCTCTTCTTTTAACCAATGTCTCTCCCTTTAACCGATGTCTCTTATTTTAACCCATGTCTCTCCCTTTATCTAATTCCGGGGACGCTTGTCGGTGCAGGGCGGGTGGTCAGCTCCTATTCCGGACTATTCCACCCGTCTCTCCCTTTAACCGATGTCTCTCATTTTAACCAACTTCTCTTCCTTTGTATGATGTTTTTTATTTTTACTAATTTCTCTTCCTTTGTACAATGTTTTTTATTTTATGAGTAGCGCAAGAGCCGAAAGATAGGAGAGAATGGGAGGGAAAACATGGTGCTCCGACCTCACTTAAAAAGGAACAAGGGCAAGAGAATGATAACTTCTTGGAAACCATTCCTAGAAGTTCAGAACTACAATGTTCATTGGTTTTTCGAATCAATGTCATTCCAGTTCAGTTATATAATACTGTATAATTGGAAACGTATCGTCAGTTACATATGTTGAGTTAACAACCTTATTCAGCAACTTGTCACGCGTTTTAAAACAGAGATATATTCTCATGGAATGCACTTTACAGTAAATAACTCCGTTAATCCAGTTTGCACTTGAAGATTAAAGCATCCAGGAAGTTCTGGACATTTGAGAGTATAAAGGATGATTCACGCTACACCGTGCCGCGACCGGGCCGTGCCCCGTCCGGGGCACGGTCGAACATTATGGTATACTTTTGGTATGAAGTGATTCATGCCTAACCGTGCCCCGGCCGGGGCACGTCGTTGAAATGTCGGTGGGTATTGTTTCCCGGCTCCGGCACGGTTCGGACCCGACACGTTGTAACATAAACATATGCGCCCGGGCGCCCGCAGAGCAGTCAACGTCAAATCTTAGTGAGTTTAGCAGCTTAACAGCAAAATGGACAATGCAAATTGTTTAGAATGTGTGTAATTTGCTTTGTGATTTACGACATGAGCCATCCTAAGTATTTAGATAACAAATAAAATAATTTCCAATACTTCATCATCGATGGCAATTGCAATAGCTGCTTATTCAAATTGTGAAACTGCATATTTATTTAGGCGTCAAGTCTATCGATAGATGAAATCACTTGCTGACAAAAGCTACTTAAAATAGATATAAGTCGTGCAAATAATAAACCCAAACAGCCCGGTGTAACATGAATGACTGGCACGGCGCGGTCGCGACACGGTGTAGCGTGAATCATCCTTTAAACGTTCCCTATGTTATGATGTACCCTCAAATGCAACTTGAGACTCGTGTATTGAATGAACGCTTTACCGCAATCTTTGCACGCATACCGCCTATCATTAGTATGGATCCGTTTGTGTATATCCAAGGTCTTCTTCCTCTGGAACGTCTTCTTGCAAAACTCGCATTGGAAAGGCCTAGCATCATCATGCTTCACCATATGCCGCTTGAGTAGATCCTTACTGAACACTTTGAAGCCACATATCTCGCAGGCAAACGATTTTTCCTTCAAATGAGTCCTCAATTTATGCTCCACTAGCCTACTTTTACTTGTAAACACTCTAGGGCACTCCTCACACTTGAAACCTTTTATCTCGTGCACGAGTGCAAGATGCTGCTTCCTTAAATATGTGCTGCGGAAAGTGTCTGTACATCTGGGACATTTGTAACTGTGGTCGGAGCGTTTGGTGCGCGCTCTTGATTCTGTCTTACAGTTGTCCCACTTGAAGCTGTAGTCTGCGTGAACAGTTTTGACGTGGCTGTACAAATTGACCTTCGCGACGAAGCTCTGACCGCATATATCGCATAGAAACTTGTTGACCTTCGCATGGTATCTATGCACGTGGGTCAAAAGGGGTCCGAAGAATCTGTAACTCTGGCCGCAGTCGAGACACTGCATGCTATCGTCGCTCAACTTGAAAGAGAGAAGGGAATCTCCGACGCCTCTGTTTATATCGACGTCGTGAGCGTATGTAACGTGCTTCAGGAACTCGTCCAAAGTGGAGACGGGCTTCGGGCAGATCTTGCACGATATATCGGAGATGTCAAGCTTGATTCTACTGCAGCGATTGTTCCTGAGGACGTTCTTCAGTTTAGCATCGCTATGCTCTTCCAGAGTATGCTCTTTTAACTTCGAACTGTCGACGAATGGATGCCCGCAATAGAAGCACATAAATTTGTTCGCGCACCATCTGAACGGCATTATGGTCGAGCACTCTATGATCGCCGTTAGGAGTTTAGATATTTCAGATTTCCGAGACTTCTCGTTGGCATTCGTGATTGGCAGATCTAAAACTAAGAAAACATTATATTAGTGCTAATTATAACTTAAAAGCGGTAACTTAAATGATTTCACTAATCAAAGTCAGAGACAAATGGGAAAAAATGAAAAAAAGCTCAATGTTATTTGAGATGTCTTTATTAATAATTAATCCCTTTAATTATTGTGGTAGAAAAAGTTTATTTTATTTATCTTTTTAAAAGGAGGAGTATTTTTACTTCAATAAACTTCATTACACAGAAAAGACTAGGCAACAAAAAATTCTTAAGTTTCTCTTTTCTCATAAAGATTTGTTACATGTCTCTTAGACCTTCTGGTCTTTAGACCAAGTTGCTCGTACGCGGATTAACAATTAACATATATTCGTATCAGTACATTCTAGCAATTCGCAGGACTCCGCGTTTATTCTAATTTAGTTTGTTCTAATTTATATTTTCCAGGCTGACGTTTTCAACCTACTCCAGTGGGGAAGGGCATTTGGGTTGATGAATTTAGCAATTCACATCCGAAATCAGTAACCCTACTTATAGTTTAATGCGTCATACACAACCTACCTACAATATTTTGGAATAATGAAATTTAAGAATCAACATAGCTATCATTGCTATTTGATGATATTATATTATTTTTTTACAGATTTTTTCTACACGCACATTAACTTCAAGTATAACGTTTTTATTTATTCAACAATAACATATTGAAGTATCTAATTAATATATATTTTTAATAAGATAATATCCACTTAGAGATTTTAATAGGATTATATGGCAATACCGTCGCAATTAACGCGCGCTTAATTGAAACCAAGCGCAAAAATTATTGGGTCTAATGGCATGAAATGCTATATACCCCTGCGAAGCCAGGGCATGTCGCTAGTATCATAGATTTAACTACTGCTCATGATGCTTAAGGTAATGTTTCTTCATATATCGATGCGTTTTAAACAACTTCTCGCAATCCGGACACTTCACGAGTCTCATATTGCTATGTCTGGACATGTGGTTCAACAGCTCGTGTTTCCCGAAGGTCTTCCAACCGCAGACCTCGCACACAGCGTTCTTCTCCTTCAAATGGTTCTCCCTTACGTGCCTCATCATGATGCTCTTGAAAATGAAAGTCCGGCTGCAGTAGGAGCACTTAATTCTATCTCTTCTGTTATGAACGTCAGCCATATGATTTGATCGCTTGTAGTGGGTCGTGAAGAATTCGAAACAGCTGAGACATTTGTACTTCCTACCGTGGACTTCTTTCATATGACTCCTCAATACACCATAGTTTAAATACAAGCCGCATTGCAAACATTTCTCCTGATACTCATCCAACACTTGGTTCTTGGCGTGATGGCAGAAATCGTCGTAACTTATAAATTGCCTTCCACATTTAGCGCATACAGATTTGAAAAAGTTCTTGTGGTACTTATTCATATGCGCCAGCAAGAGCGCGAATGTTTTGAGTACCATTGCGCAAAAGAAACACTTGGGTCCGTCATCCAACTTCATTGGAACCAAACTAATCCCGACCTCTTTGTCAAATGGTATTTCATGTAAAATTATTAAATGCTCGACTAATTGAAACACATCGTCCATGCTCGCAAAGCACAGTTTGCAGGACATTTCAGAGACGTCCACGTGGACGAGCGGTTCGCAATAGTTTTTCATGTTTCGCTCCAAGTCGTCGCCGTCGTGAGAATTCTGGTGGGACTTCAATTCATCGGGATCCTCAAACATTTCGTAACAGTAGAAACATCTAAAACAACTGCTCAACCATCTGAAAGGCGTTATCGTTGATTTTTGCAGAACCTCCATGATATTCTTTCGCATAATGTCTAATGATTTGGAATTAGGCTCATCGGGTTCTCTCTTTTTTGTTACGCTCGAGGTTCCTTTTTTACTGGGCGCCTTTTTCATTGATTGTTTCTTATGTTTTCCGCCTGCAACCAAAATTTCTTCTTAGCTTCTTAATTTAACTTTCAACTATAGTATTCGTATAACAGTGTGCAGGTAATCCAGACTGAACGCAACCAAGTTTTAGTTTCGTTATGCTAAAAAAATATTCCAAGTTTTCCAAGGCATTAAAAAAAATATGTAGGTATTATTTTCAACTCCTAAGGACTATTTAGTTGAGATTTATATGATTGATTTATACGATGACAGTTTTAACGATGGAGTTTTAATGAATTTTTTTATGTGAAATTGAGCTTCTAAAAATTATTTTATAATCTACTTGTGAAAGCTTGGAGAAAGCCATATATGATTACACATTTAACATTCATATGATCTTTAAATATTCATTAACTGGTTCTACATTATTAAATTAGATCAGTTTTTATGTGGTTATTATAAATAAATAAATTAAATTAATAAATAAAAAAAATATATGGGACAATTACACACACGGTCGTCCGTCCCCAAAGTAAGTAATTTAATACTTGTGTTATGGATGACAGACAACTGGTGAATATATACATATATTTTTAAATACATACTTAAATACAAATATACACCCAGGCTCAAAGACCAACAAATTCATTTATAGAAAATGTTTGCCCTCGGCGGGAATCGAACCCGCGACCCGTGGAGCTGAAGGCAGGGTCACTACCCACTGCTCCAATGGGCCAGTCAAAAAAACATTATAATATAATGTTAATAAATAATATTATAAAAAAACAGTTATGTCTATCTATTATTTATGGTTTTGCTTAAATTCAAATTTATTTTGATATTTATAAATGTATAGAAACATCAAAAAAGTAAAGTAGAAAATAAAAGAAAGCGGTAAATAAAATTACTTTAATGTCATATAAATATTCTAGTTAAGAGTAAATATAAATATTAATGCCATTACAGGAAATATTGCGAATTGTCTGTAATGACTTCCAGTTTAGGACGTAAAAGTAATAATTAAGAAGTTTTCGCTATTATTCGAAATTAATAATGAATTAATTCAACGCAGATTACGGCAAAATAGTATTACCATTACATCAGGGACTTTGGCTAAGTTATGCCTGATTCTATAAATTAGTAAAGGACACCTTTAACTCTCAAAACTAGAACTGTTTTGGCTAAAAAATAAATTTATTTTGACAGAATTAAGTGAATTTCTTATTGATATTAATAAGTAACGTCTAGTTCTATAAATAATTAAGATTCTACTAATCTTATATATTAAAAAGGAACCAGATAGTGCATTGATTTATCCCTCCTAGAATTTTTCAAAACTATACAAGACTAATGCTGGACATATGGATGCTCATAAGGCAACATCGGCGGCTGAACGGTTTTGTGCATGCGTGCAAAATGCGCACGCATAATCTTTTTAGTCGTGAACGCTTTGTCACAGGCGTCGCACTTGAAATTCTTCTCCCCGCTGTGCTTGTACATGTGATTCTTCAATCGATTACTATTGAACGCCTTCCAGCCACAAATCCCGCAAATATGATTGCGCACTTTCAAATGCGTGTCACGCAGATGCGTCATCATCATGCTCCGAAAAACGAAAGTCTTCGGACAATGTAAGCATTTTATTTCTTGCCTATTCTTGTGCTCGGTGGCCATGTGACGCGATCGCTTGTAATGACTTTGGAATGTCTGAGCGCACACTAAACACTTGTATTTCTTGTCCATGTCGTGCTGATTCTTCTGATGCGTTTTCAGCTTAGATCTCGTCTCGAACTTCTCACCGCACTCCGGACAAAGGAGGCCCATGTTCTCGTGAACGGTTTTCACGTGGAGCCTCAACAGGTTCGCGTCTTTGAAATGTTGGCCGCAGACATCACACAAGATAGCCGATGTCCCTTTGTGGTCTTTGTTTGTGTGATGCAATAGCGGGCCAAACGTATAGAAACTAGCACCGCAAGCGAGACAGTATACGGTAAAATTGTCCAATTTGAACGCAACCATACATATGCCGACGTCTTTATTGTACACCACGCCGTGCTGGGCTACCAAGTGATCTATCAGCTCGTACAAATCCGTTATGCTTTCAGGACACAAGTTGCAAGATAAGTTCGAAATGTCGACGTACACAACTGGATCCCAATAGTTGTTCATAGCCTGTTCTTTGATATCATTTCCAACGTGGACGTGTTGATGGTTCTTCAGGTCCGATGACTCTTGAAATATTTCGTAGCAATAGAAACATCTATAGGAACTCTTAAGCCACCTAAATGGCATGACTGTTGATTTGAGCAGCACTTGCAGGACATTGTTCCTCATTATTTTCCTCTTGTCCTTTGGTGTTAGCACAGGTCGCGGCATCAACTCCGTCAGATCCAGCTCATCGTCAGATTCCATCTCTTTGACAGCTCTCTGGCCACCTCTAGCTTCTCCTGCAAGTAAAACAAGCTTGCATTTTTAATGTTTTCTTAAAAAGTTTTATCTAGAGGTGGCCAGATTTTCATGCATTTCTAGATTTCTCAGAAAGTGTGTAAAAAAAATTAAATATTTGAAATAAACTTTAATGCTTTATTGGTTAACATTTTTAAGATATTGACAATGTTTAATGAAGTACAAAAACAAGCTATTAGTACAGTATACGTGGTTAGACCTAGTTATTGTTAATGAGTTAAAGAACAGTTATTACAAAATACCGATGAGCATTTGTATTGTAAATTGTTTTCGGGTTAACACTGTATCAGTAAATGCAAGATCAATACAACAAGAAGACAAGTAAGAATAAAATAAATCAATTTTTAACTAAAATAATAGAATGCACCTAGAGAACTTACAAATATAATTAATTTTTATCTATATTTTACACAGGAACGACCAATTACCATAAAAAATATTTATTGTTATGGAATAGACAAATATAAAATTTTATACGACTAGAACAATGAGATCTTTCAACAATTTTCAGCCTTACTTATAAAATTATTACGCACGTACGTTATAGTTTGTTAAATCTGTAGCTGTAAAACCTACTGCTGTTTTCAAATCAAATCAAAATAATACTTTATTCAAATAAGTTCTTTCGAGCACTTTTGAATCATCAAGGATCAATATGATTAATGAAGCTATAACTTGAAAAGGAAGATTAGATTCTGTTAACTAATTTTAGTTACTCATATCCCAAGAAACTTTGAAATACGCGGGTTTCTCACGATGTTTAGTTTACTTACACCGCCTTTTATTTACTTAGTCAAATTCATTATAAGTGTAAAAAGCACTTTAATTGAACAATTAATTTTACTTATAATATAAATAAAAAATCAACTGGCACAAAGTAGAATTTCATTTTTAAGTACATTGGTTGGTTATTATAAGTAGCAATATAATTTGTAATAAGCGTACAATATATAGAAACGCGTGTTCTTTAGATCAGAATTTCACAATGAGAAAAATTCCATAACTAAGCAACTAATTGACTTTAAATTCCTGACAATTGGTATAATACTGTACAGTTAATAAAAATATCAATTAGATAATTTTTCTATTTACAGATGTGGAAAGCCTTTAAATTCTACTAATATTATAAATGCGAAAGTTCGTATGGATGTAAGTTTGTTACTCTTTCACGGCGAATCCGTTGAACCAATATGGATGAAATTTGGTACAATAATCCACCGGGGTAACATATAGGCTATAGAAATCTTGTTAATTCTATAGGAATAGGATGACATTGAAAAGTGCCATCTATTATCAACCTACAACGCGACAACAGTCCACGCAAACGAAGTTGTGGGTCAACGCTAGTATTTCTATAAAATAATATTGATGACATAAAAAGTCAATATTTTTTATAAATAAGGCTGATATTTTCTAACAAACATTATGTCAATAGAAAATTCTACAGACCTACCATCAGACCTATCAATAAACTAAAAACACAAGTACAAAACTAAAAATAAAGCTATTTTGTCGTCAAATCAAATACACGTGCACCGTGTCTTAGTAAATTTATATGATGCCGTAGTGTGAGAAATTACACATATAACTATTATTTGGTTCGTGAAAATCGAAATTATTATCATTTTACAGTGCATAATGCAAAATTCATATATTCACGGTGAATCAATTATTTTGGCTGTAATTGTGGAAATCCTTTTCGTGTTGCTGCATACTCTCCAAGTCTGTAAATCCATATCGACACCAACGACAGACCCGTCCATAATTACCAGTATGCACCTTCATATGCGATCTCAGATTACTCGATCTTCCAAAATGCCTCTCACAAATGCTACAAACGTAATTCTTCTCCCCAAAATGTTTGCGTTTGTGCAATTTGACCATCCATTTGATACCAGTCCTATATTCGCAAATGTCGCATTGGAAACGAGCGTCCGAGTGCAGCGATTGCACATGCAATACCATAGCCCCTTTGGTAGTACATATCTTTGGACAGAGCTCGCACTTTAAACGATACTTTTCTACATTATGGACCTTCCCCATGTGGACCTTCATTTGATACTGGTTTCTGCAAGTAGCGCTACACAAATTGCATTCAAGTATCCTTTGGATCCCGTGAACTCTTTGCTTGTGCTTCACAAATTTGTTGAAGGCGTCGAAAAACATACCACAAATCTTGCAACGGTGGCCGATATGGCTGTTCCTGAGGTGACGCTTCAAACGAATTTTATCGATGAAACTTAGACCGCAGATCTGGCACATAAAAGAATGAGCGATGTGCTTTTTGTACATGTGGCTCATCATGGATGTAAAATTGTCATATTTGTCCTCGCAAAGTACGCAATGCAGTACTTCTTTGGTCAAAATAAATGGAAAGACGCAAACTCCCGCAGAATTATCGTAATCTTCGCCATGAATGGCTTCTATATGAGCTATTAAATCTTCAACAGTTGCCAGTTGCACACTGCAGACCTTACACGCCATTTGAGTAATATCGATTTTAACTGGAACGTCCTTGGATATAATACGTTGCGGTATAAACGTTTCTAAATCAATCAACTCGTGGTTTATAAGTGTGTGCTCTTTGAGTGCATCGCAGTCTTTCATCTGCATGCCACAGTAGAAGCACTTAAAACCCCGGGTGTTCCAGTGAAAGGGCACCACGTTACCATAACTTAGCAGCATCAGAATATTTCTACGTATAGTGAAGAGGCGTTCCAGATATGACTCTTGGTATTCTTTCTTGATTCTCATGCCTGGAAAGAGATTATTCCAACGTTTACGAATCGTGAAGACTAAAAGACTTTTAGCATGAAATGCTGTAGCATTAGATAGTGTACTAACAAATGGGCTGTATAAGAAAATATGTAAACTGGTTTCCCATGTATAGAAAAGAGTTTAAATTTCAGAAAAAAACAAAATGATATATTTGACTATATTTATTATAAATTTTAAATTATTTTTCATATATGAGTATTTACATCAAATATAAAATATAATATCAAACACTCTGTTTTATCTTATATTCATGTCAGTAATTTGGATGTCAAATTTCAAGTTTATTCAAGTTTTAGTTTTATTCTATCTACACTATAAAATTTCATCTTCATTTTTCCCCCAATTATATTAATTAACTTCAGATTTGTATACTGAAAGTAGATTTTGTGTTGTTATACAGCTTCTTCCACGGCTTCTAATTCCCGTTCAAGTTCGAAAGTTGTTATTTGAACTAGTTCTCCATCGTCCATATCATCTGTGGCACTCATACCTTGTTCAGATACATACTGCGGATGCCGGGTCCTAAAATGTATCCTTAAATTTGGCCTATGTGCGAATTCCTTACCACAAACAGTACATATGTACTTCTTTTGTCCCGTATGAATAAGAAAATGAGCATTTAGATTGCTTTTCTTCGAAAACTTCTTGCCGCAAGCGGAGCACACAAATTTTTTGTCGCCATTGTGTTTCAACATATGCAATTTTACGTCGTACGGCCCAAAGAATTTATCACCACAAACTTGACACTCAACATTTTTTTCGCGCAAATGGACTCGTCTCATGTGACGAGACATTATACTCTCTTGGGGATAAACTTTTGGGCAATATGGACATTTTATTTTCAGCTCTTCAACACCGTGCACATTTGCTAAATGAAGTTTCTTGAAATACGGACTCTTAAAGGTTTCCGGACAGTGCGGGCATGTAGACAAATTTACCATATGCACGTTCCTCTCGTGCAACGTCTTTTTGGACAGCGTGGTCAAATTGATACCGCAATGATCACATGTGTACCCTCCTTCTCTATGATAGTATCTATTATGCATTTTCAAATGATTTTCACCTTGAAAACTTGTTCCACAAACATCACAAATATAATCATGAGCTAAATGGTGTTTATTCGCATGACGGAGTAGATATTCGAAGAAAACAAACTTTATATTGCAAATAGGGCACGAAGGTTGATCTTTGTTAAGTTTAAAAGGCAGGAGACAGTTGGGAACGCTTACGTCGTACTCTGCGTCGTGAGCGATGATCAAATGATTGATCAGTTGTTCTAAACTGCTAAGAGTTTTAGGACATAGCTTGCAGGATATATCAGTTACATCAATTTTGACCGCTGCATCCCTGTTCCTATTATTTTTTGTCCTATCAAACACGACTAGCTCTAAATTAGCATATTGGTGCATAGCAGCCGTATGTTCTCTCAGAATGACGGGATCTTTCATGGGCTCAGAACAGTAGAAGCACCTATATTTGCCCTTGTACCAGGTGAATGGTGTAACGTTACTGTATTGCAAAACATATTCGACATTTCGTCGTTTTAATAACAGCTTACGCACCATTTCGTTTTTCTTATATTTGTCCTCCACTGTGCTCAATTTTGCACCTGCAAAGAAATGTAGCTTTTACTAAATCATCCGCTTTAATTTTTGCGGTCCCTCTTCCAAGCTTTCACTGCTAAATATATGTTTCATCCGTGACATTTGTATACCATGAATTCAATTATTCATTATATAATCAGAAAAAGAGTATTTTTTAAACAAATTTCTGGTGGTTTTATGTTCGTTCTGTGGATTCTTAAGTACATATAATAATTTTACTTATTTTAACTAAAGTCCTGCTTGGAAGCCTTCTACTTGTTGTTGTTGTATTTTGGCTAAATTACAAAGAAATAAACTTATTGGTGGCTTCTGTAACACAATCTTCGTATGTGGACATTCAATCCACTATTGCTATTGAAAGCTTTTTTATTTTGGTGAAAGTGAAATATTGTAAATTCTGTAGATGTAAGTTGTTTTTGTTTGAAATTTCAAATTGAAACATAAACACTAACCCATTCGTGCTCAGAATCTTTTTATTAAAAGAGGCTGTGGCTTAAGTAAAAAAATCCTTAAAAGATTTTAATATGAAGTTTATTAATATGCTTAAACTTAATAATAATACAGTCACCATAAGTACGATTACAAAGTCACAAGTACAAATAAAATACAGTGGCAAGTATAATACGAGATAACGCGTATTTTTACAATACATTACATTTTAATTAACAAATGTGGCAACATTCCGAAAGTTAACGCTACTTTGCGTAATCACTACATATTATAAAACAAAGTCGCATTTTTTGTCCATATTTCCCTATGTATGCATAAAACTTTAAAACTACGCAACAGATTTTGATGCGGTTTTTTTTAATAGATAGAGTGATTTCAGAGGAAGGTTTGTACGTATAATAACATTCAATACGGAGTAGAGAAATACTGTTATTTTTGAGGTTTCTGTATATAATTACATTTTTTTCCGCTTACATTGCAAACGCAGGCTAAACCCTACGAGATTTATCAAAATAATGTACTAAGTATTTGTACACATTGAAAAGGTCTACAGAAAAGTCCGCGATGGTATATGTCTATCTCTTATGGATAACCCACTATAGCATTTTTTGTCATTTACTTTTTACGAAAAATAATGCCATATTTTTGAAGCAATTTTTATACAATACAGCATTTATCCTTATCCAATTAAGTACCTTAAATAAATTGTTGATTTAATATAGATCAATATGGCCGTTTACAGCATGTAATTTAAGTGAATATTTTCGGAGATATTACAGATTTAAAATGCCGTGAGGACGCCGCCCTTCGCCCTATAACACTTTGACTTTAGCAGCGATGTCGCTCTTTCAAGAGTTTGTTTAAAGACATTCTGTAATTAATTGTAAAAATGAAATACATAGGGAAAATGTAAAAGTAAATAAGTAAAATGTACTATATGAATTTAGATATTCCAAAGATAGCAAGAAATCTTCTTGGTATAGAGAAAGGAAATTGTTTTTCTCCAAATTTAACGCTTGCGGGCCACGGGCAGTAATGAATAAGTCAAAACTACTTGATCGATTTTAATCATTTTTTTTTACACTGACTGACATGGGATATATATTTTATACCCGTGCGAAGCAGGGGCAGGCCGCTAATTAAATTTATAAAATCCACGATATAAATAATTCTACGCAGTTCTCAACGCAATATGCATTATGGAACCATATGAAATTCCAACGAAGCTACATATAAAGTAAATCTGCAAAGCAAGAATACAGTTTAATAATATGTATTTTAATCGCCGACAGTTTAAAATATATTACAATCTTTGTTAGTGTAGCATCTCTCCATATATACGTTTTACACGACATTATAAGAATCCAGCGGCTGTCTGCGATCTTTACAAATTAATCTCTTAATAGGGAATGCCAAATCCCTAGTTCTTGAGACCCAAATATCTAAACGTTTTGCGAAATATGTGCCCAACGGCTTGAAATTTTATTTTTAAGACTTAAGCACGAGTTGCGTCCATTATTGAAAAGAGGAGAAATGCAAGATTAAAATTGCATGGACATATATTGAGGAAGATAGAATATAGAAGTATGATAGGCGATAATAGAAGGGAAAAACATGTTGTGCCGACCACACTTAGAGTGGTCTAAGGCAGGTAAATGATTAACGTATATCTATACGCGTGTTTTTTTCTTCAAACGTGCCCATACTTCTTGTGCATTTCCTTATGCGAATTTAAATTGCTACGTCTTAAAAACGCTTTACCGCAAACATCGCAGCTGAAATTTCTCTCGCCTTTATGTTTAACCATATGTAGCCTTAGCAAATAATTATCGAAAAACTTCTCATTGCAAACAGAACACGGCACATTCTTCTCCTTTAAATGAGTCCTCCTGATGTGATCTTTCATGAAGGAGTTCCTCGTGAACATTTTATCGCAATAAGAACACTTGTGACCGATTTCGTGTACCTTAATCAAATGTTTCTGCTTGTGATACTGGGATTGGAAACGCTCGGGGCATTTAGTACATTGGAAATCTTTCGCGTTGTGGCATTTCGCCCTATGTCTACCTAAACACCACTGATTTTTGTATTTTGCACCACAAATCTCGCATTCACAGGAACCAGTGTGCGCGTACGTTATATGTACGTTCAAGTTTGCCACGTTCTTAAAACTACGCCCGCAATAATCACATATCTTATTGTTATTGCTATGTTCAGAATTTATGTGTCTCAAAACTGTCCCAAAGTATCGAAAGGCACTGGAGCAAATGTTGCAAGGAATATTGTCTTTTACTATTTTAAACGGATCGAAGCATCCAGTGATCGTTTTATCGTAAGAAGCCTTGTGTTTGGATATTAAGTGGTCTATTAATATATCTAAATCTTCCATTGGTTCGTAACAAACTTTACAAGCTAGGCCAGATATGTCAATTTTTACAGTTATTCGTTCCCCTTTGCATTTCTTCATGCTTTTATCTTTTAAGCCGCATACTGGATGCTCGGCTACTACATGTTCTTTCAAATCGTCGAATTCAACGAAATCTTTGGAACAATGAAAACATGAAAATCTTGAGAAAAATCTGAAAGGTATTGCCGTCGACATATTCAATACGCATTGGATATTTTTTCTTATTTGCATTATATCTCTCTTCTTTTTCGGTTCTAACATCTCTCCGGGAAACGTTGATGAAGTCGCGCTATCATTATGTTTCAATTTACAATTCCTTAAATGGTGCTTCAATCCCTGCGTGGTTTTACACAATTTAGAGCAGTACAAACAGAACTTCTGACGGCCATCTTCAGGATGATCACATTCCACATGCTTCTGTAGGAGCGTGAAAGTAGGAAATCGTGAATCACATAGCTTGCATCTCCTGAAGTGAAAATTGTTCTTATGTCTGGATAAGAGAATGTGTGTAGGAAATACTTTTGCGCATTCATCGCAGCAATGGCCGCCTTCCCTATGGTAATGTCTAAAGTGAACTGCTAAATCTCGCTTTTTATTAAATGTCAGTCCACAATTATCGCATATGAAACTATTATTAGGATGAGCAATATTTGTATGCATTATGAGATTTCCGAAATAGTTAAATTCTTGGCCGCACAATTTGCAACGGCAATCTACCAATCTGTATTCTTGGAACGGAATGTCAATGGCTTTGTCGTAATCTAAGTCATGTTTTGTTATTAAGTGTTCAATAATTTCATTAAAAGTCGTAAATGGTTCATAACAGATTTCACATGCAATCTTCGATACGTCAATTTTGACTTCTATATGATTCCCTTTAATAAGTTTGAGGGCATGGTCAGTCGTGTTGCATAAACCGTGAGATTTTGTATGCTTTCTAAACTCCGGGTATTCGGTGAAACTCATGCCGCAATAAAAGCAGAGATACTTCCCGCGCCATTTAAATGGCAATATAGTGCTGTTGTTGAACAGAATTTGCAAATTTTTCCTTCTCCGCTCTGTCGTACAGTGGTCGTAAGGGCCTTCATCTGTAAAGAAATTTTTCTTGCTCAAAATCCTCCTTTAGTAAACGACACATCGCTCTTGCAAGCGCAATTCATGCTATGTTTGATATTGATTGGAGTTTTTAATGTGTGAAGCCAGATGACCTTTCAAATTTTTCTTCCAAAGAAACTTTTTTCCACACACATCACAGTGAAAGTTCCTTTCCCCGTAGTGCTTGATCATATGAACTTTTAAGCGTTGCCCATCAAAAAATCTCTCATGACAAACTGTGCATTCAACATTCTTTTCTTTTAAATGTGTCCGTCGTATGTGATTAACCATGAAAGAATTCCTCGTAAATAATTTGTTACAGTAAGAGCACCTGTGACCAGTACTGTGCACATCGATTTTATGCCGTTGCATTTCGTATACGGATGTAAATTTTTCTTTGCACTCCGGGCAATCCACGACTTTTGTACCGTGCACACGCCCTAAATGAGTTTGGAGGTAATTATTCGAAGTGAAATGTAAGTCACACGTTGTGCATTTAAAATTAGCAACTTTATGAATACGTGCGATATGCGCTCTTAAATTCGGTGAATTTCTAAAAGCTAATCCACAATGCACACAAATATTTTTATTATCCGAATGTCTTTTACCTACGTGATTCAACAATGTCCGAAAATACCTATACACCTCGCCGCAAAAAGGACATGGGAAGTTATCTTTGGATAATTTGTAAGACTGCAAATTAATAGATATAGACTTATCATAATGAATCTTATGTTCACAGATTAAATGATCGATAAGTAAATCTAAAGTTTGCAAACTTTCAAAACATATTTTGCAAGATAGTGATGATGTATCGACTTTGATTCCTCCATCGTGTCTATTCCGTAATTTCATAGATTTGAGTTTAGTATCACATAAAGGATGTTCGGTCATCGTATGATGTTTGAGTTCTTCACATTCATTGAAATCTTTGGGACAATAGAAACATCTAAACCTACTCATAAAATACTTAAACGGTATGGCAGTAGACATATTCAAAATGCACGCTATATTATTTCTTATTTGTTTAACAGAAGGTCTTCTGTCTTCACTAGAAATAACTAATTCCGTAAAGTCTTTAAAATTATCACATTTAGAAACATGTTCGAGCAAGTCTTTAGCATTAATAGATTTGCAACAAAAACCACATTCAAGCACTGCATCCAAGTGGTTTGATTTTATATGTTGCATGCGTTTTTTAAGCGACATAAAAGGCTTGAAACAGATATTACATAAGTATGGATGGGAACTATTTCTGTGACTCAAAAGTTCAGAATTTGTAGAAAAACTTAAAAAACATTTGGTGCAAATATATTGACTTTTATGTTTAGATCTAACATGTGCATCTAGATCTCGTTTTTTGTTGAATTTTTGGTCACACTCAGCACAAGTTAAACAATCACTTGGATGGTCAATATTTACATGATTGACTAATTTGCTAAGATAATTAAATTTCTGATCACATAAAAGACAATTCAAATCTGACAGTCTGTATGGCACTATAGGTAACTTCACTTCTCTTTCATACGGCAAACCGTGATTGACTACTAAATGAGAAATAGTATTTTCCACATTTGATAGGTCTTCGTTGCAAAGTTTACAAGAGATTTCCGAAACGTCAATTTTCACTTCAATATCGGCTGCTTTAACCAATCTCAAAGCACGATCTTTATCTGAACATATTCCGTGGCTTCTCGTATGATGTCTGAGTTCATTATATTCTCCAATATCTTCCCCACAGTAAAAACACATGTATTTTCCGCGCCATTTGAAAGGAATTATTGTTGTACTGTTGAATAATATCTGAAGATTTGCCCTTCTTAGCTTATTGGCACTAAATTTCTTGGCTGGGTAGTTTACATCTGAAAATAAAAGTTCCCATATTTCAAATGTTTCCGAATTCAACTCACGAAATGTAATTCTGGGAATTTTCGCAAAATCATATGCTCAAAGATTTATTGTAGCATGTTAAAAATGCTGAATTAGCATACCATGGGTAGTTCTTATATGCAAGGCCATGTGACCTCTTAAATTTTTCTTCCACAAAAATTTTTTCCCGCATACATCACAGTGAAAGTTCCTTTCACCATTATGCTTAATCATGTGAGTTTTTAAGCGTTGTGAATCGAAAAATCTTTCGCAACAGATTTTACACTCCACGTTCTTTTCTTTCAAATGCGTTCTTTTTACATGATCTACCATAAAACAATTCGATGTGAACAATTTACCACAATACACACATTTGTGACCAGAGCTATGTATATTTATCATATGTCTCTGCATGGCGTAGTTCGATGTAAACCTCTCCGGACATTCGAGACATTCGAAAACTTTTACACCGTGCGTCCTTCCTAAGTGAGTCTGTAAATATTTATTTGAAGGGAATTCTAGTCCGCATGTATCACATTTGAAGCTCCCTGATGTTTTGTGATGATTAGAAATATGTACACGTAAATTTGGCAAGTTCCGAAACGATTTCCCACAATGCATACAAATGTTTTTGTTATCTGTATGGAATTGTCCTACGTGTTTTAATAATGTGCTGAAGTGAGTGTACACTTCTCCGCAAATAGGACATGGATAGTTATCTTTGACAAGTTTATACGGCTGTATATTGCTATCTACAGACAAATCATATTCAGCTTTATGTTCTGATATCAAATGGTCTATAAGATTATCTAGATTTGGAAAAATCTCCAGGCATAATTTACAAGACAATATAGATATATCAAGTTTGACACAACCTTCCTGCCTATTACGTAATCGCATGGATTTAAAATTAATGTCGCATATTGGGTGTTCCATGATAGTGTGCTCTCGAAGTTCTAGACAATCTATGAAATTTCTCGGGCAGTAAAAACACCTAAATCGGCTCATAAAGTACTTGAAAGGTATTGCTGTAGACATGTTAAGTATGCATGCTATGTTCTTTCTTATTTGAATAACTGCTGGCTTTCTATCGTCGTCATCAACCACAAAAGTTTCATTTATAGAGTCATCAACACCTTTGTAAGTACATTTAGCTGAATGCCGAAGAAAACCTAACTTTGTACTCATCGATTTCAAGCAAAATCCGCACTTTAAAGCTTCACCTGTGTGTTCATTTTTCATGTGCTTTAATCTCTTCTTTTGTGTAGAGAATCTTGTAAAACATATATTACATACGGCAACGTGTGATTTCATTTTATGATCTTGCAAAGCTGAGTAGGATGGAAACGTCTTTGAACATTTCAGACATTTGTAATCATTTTTGTGTTTTATCCTAATATGAGCATCCAAATAACCTTTTCTTATAAACTTCTGATGACAAACATCACAATCCAGACTCTGACTGGGATGTTCGCAATTAACATGTGTGACTAAAGCATTCACTGCGCTAAATTTTTGTTCACACAGCAGACATTGTAAGTCAATCAGTCGATATGTCATGATGAGCAATTTAATGTCTTTAATATAAGGCAGTTTATGTTTGGCTATTAAATGTGATACTATATCGTCTAAATTTGAAAATGATTCATTGCACAATTCACAAGTTATATCTGAAACATCTATTTTTACTTCAGCATCATCAGTTTTAACTAATTTAATTGCGCGATCTTTCTCTGTACAAGGCCCGTGCGCTTTTGTATGCTTCTTCAAATTCTCGTAAATGGGCAACTCTTCCCCGCAATAAAAACATCTACATTTCCCACGGCATTTGAATGGAATGATGGACGTATTGTTGAATAATATCAGAAGATTTCTCCGCCTCAGAGCATTAGGTCCGAGCGTCTTTGCCGTATTATTTACATCTGAAAATAAATTTTTGTCAATGTAAAATGTACCCTTAATGATATTATCATCTTAAATAATGTGTTGAACGTTCCTCGTAATGAAAAAGAAAATTCAATTATAATCGTTGAGGGTACTTTTACATACTCTAAGATCTAGTTGAAGATGTTTTACATTTATGATTGATGGCTAAAGTTCACATCTTAGTTACTTCGTTCATGTGATGCCATGTGTCCTCGCAAATTCTTTTTCCACAAAAACTTCTTTCCGCATACATCGCAATGATAATTTCTTTCACCTATGTGTTTTACCATATGGACATTCAGAAGAGCTCGATCGAAAAATTTCTCTTTACAAACATTACATTCGACGTTTTTCTCCTTCAAATGCAATCGTCTTACATGATTCTTCATATGAGAGTTACGCGTGAACAATTTATTACAATACGGGCATTTGTGGCCGAAACCGTGAGCAACTATTTGATGTCGCCGCATCATGTAATTAGTCACAAATTTTTCTACGCATTGAGGACATTTATATTTCTTGGTGCCGTGAACGTTGGCCCTGTGCCGCGCTAACTTTTCCAAATTCCAAAACTCCATATTGCAATCTGGACATTTACAAGCTCTCGTTCTATGATAGCGAGACATATGAGCTCGATAGTTTGGATGTCCTCTAAAAGTCAGGCCACAATGTGCACAAACAATATTGTTATCTGTATGAATTTCATTCATGTGTTCAAGAAGTTTTTTAAAATATCTAAAAACACTATCGGGACATAGAGGGCAATGTATATTATCTTTTATAATTCTAAATGGTTGTAGACATTCTATGGATTTATCATAATTTGCACCATGGTTCAAAGTTAAGTGATTGATTAAATCACTCAAATCTAAGATATTTTCAAAACATAATTTACACGTTAGATTCAGAATATCAATTTTTACTGTAACCTCTTTGCCTTTGATCTTTTTCATAACCTTAGATTCATCATTGAAATTAGAATGATCATTTAGTGTATGATTTTTTAACATATCGAAATCAGCATAATCTTTAGAACAATAGAAGCAGCGAAAATGATTTTTGAAAAACTTAAACGGTATTGCTGTGGACATACTAATTACAGATGCAATGTTTTGACGAACTTTCAAGGGAGTCGAACTTTTTACTGACACTGAATTGGATTCTTTCTTAAGGCCACATTTTGATAAATGCAACTGATAGCCTAGTTTGGATGTTAAAATTTTAGAGCAGTTTGGACAGTGTAAACTATACTTTTTTTTCTCGTTTAAACTTTTATTAGATTTAGAAATAACAGCCGTCGTAATTTTATTTTTCAATGAATTTTGGGTAAATCTATTATTATGTATCGCCGATTCATGCATTTCGTGTATATGCCGTTGCAAAACAGAAATATTTATAAACCGTTTATCACATTCTAAACAACGAGTGTCAACCAATCGGAACTTCATAATATCAATATCACTAGTTAAATTTTTATGACCATGAAGAGATATTACGTGGTCGAGTAGATTTGCGAAATTTTCAAAGGGCAAGTCGCAAATTTCACAATTTGCTTCGGATACGTCAATATTGATGACATGAGAGCTGAATTGTTTGAAAACGGCAGTAATAACAGATAAATCGTGGGATTTTGTGTGCTTTTTCAAATCGGCATACTGGGAAATAAGTTTACTACAAAAAAAGCAAGACAATCCGTTATTGCACTCAAAAGGTATTATGCTTGTGTTGGAGAAAAATGTTTGAAGATTTCGACGCTGCTTCGCCGTAAGTCCAGGAGATACCGATTGCATATTACAATCTGAAAACAAATTTCTATATTGTATGCTCCGATTAAAAAGATGATTAGGAATGGGAAGAAGAATTTGGCTAAGGCAAACGTCATCCTAGTAGAATAACTACAAATTTCAATCTTTCTATAAGGAAGAGTGTTCTCCAAACATTTAGGACTAAGCCGATGTAAATTTTTTTTAGTTAGCACGAAAATCAATATTGACTCGAGAAAATTGTTCTGCTATAAAGCAAGTCTGAAAACTTCTAACCTAATTGTAGATACAAACACACAAAGATTCATTCGTTTCTTTTTAATTCCCATGCTGTTCAGTGTTTCATATTTAATTTTCATATACTAATTTTGGCTTAATCATAGTCCATACTTATTTCTATATTACAAATTATCTTTGGTAAAAAAGACAACTAAAAATCTTATAATATAATAAAGTTATTGTGACGTATTGTAACGTGCGAGAGTGGGGGTATCAGCGCAGGCGGACGCCGGTTAGACGGGGGGCTGTGAGAGCGGTCGGAGTGAGTCAGTCGTGGTTAGATCACCGATCGCTACGGACGTGCGTTACTATTAGAAAGGGCATTTGGAAACGATTCCTAGTGGAAAGTGAAGGACACCACACGTGGCGACGAGCCCTCATGTGAGTAAAAATTAATGAAATTTTTATCGGGTGTCCATAGAGATCAATTTAAGAGGGAGATGACGAACCCACAATTATAAAAAATACTACCTTGAATACCAACAAGCAAACGATTAAAGTGCTAACCTAATAATACCATGTTTCAATTTTTAATGTAAAAAAAAAAAAAAAAAAGTTATATTAACAATGAAAATAATTATAATAGTAGGAAAATTGGATTGGTATACAGTAATCTTAGGAAGGTAGTAAAATAGTCCCAAGGGGGACAAAAGCATAATTATTCCAAGGTGAATCTAATGATTCCAAGGTGAATCGAATGATTCCAAGGTGAATCGAGTGATTCCAAGGGGAATCGAATTATTCCAAGTTGAATCGAAGGTGCCAAGGGGCACAAGGGTGTAATATTGCCAAGGCGCATTAAAATAAGATAGGTACATGGTTATTTTACGGTTGTAACATTATGTTATCGGTACAGTAAAAAAAGGGGGGAACTTCATTATGGAAAGAGCACAATGTATACATGTGTTGATTCATAGTATAAATAATACTGTGGGTAAATCGGTCACTTGCATGTTTGGGCAAACGTAGAAAAATACATCTTTTGATTTAATATTAAAGTAAAAATCATGATAATAATTTATACATCTAGGAATATTTATAAATAAAATGATTACGTAATCTATTATATGGAAAATATCTTCAGCCCAAATATACATATATCATATTTATGTGTATTTCTTATTATAACAGTATATAGTATAAAAAGCCTGTCAGTGAATCAAAGTAATCAATCCCCATTCATAAAATGTTATAACCGATAACGTAATGTTACGAGGAAAATGATTACATCATGATAAATATTGAACGAATTGGTTAACACGAGCTATGAACACCCAACCCGATCGCACCAAGGGTGCAATAATAGACAATGGTATACTGGTTTGTTACAGGTCGTCCAATATGTCCAATCTACCAGCAGTAGAACCATTACAATGCGATGGCGATCCCATGTCGTTGGGATTGCGCTGGGACAAATGGATAAGAGCATTAGAAATATATCTCCTTGCGGCGGGTATATCTGAGCCTGTCAAAAAAAGGGCTACCCTCCTTCATATGGGAGGAACAGCTTTACAGGATATTTATTATAATATACTAGGAGCGCACATTGTTGATGACCAAATCATCGATACTGTTGATGTTTACAAGACTGCCATAGATAAACTAAATGAGTATTTCGTGCCGAAACAAAGTAAACTATACGAACGTCACTTATTCAGATCACTCAAACAGGAGCCAGGCGAAAAATTCGATAAATTCCTTTTAAGGCTACGTCAACAAAGTAAGAAATGTCAATTTATCAACGAAGAAGACAATCTCATAGACCAAATTATTGAGAAATGTGATTCCATCGAATTAAAAAAGAAAATGTTAACACTAGGCGACACAATCACATTAGACAAAGTTATAGTAGAAGCTAACGCCATGGAATCTGTACAGAGACAAGTGTCTGACTTTGGCAGTAATGACCAGCGAACGTTTTCAGTAAACAAAATAGATTCGAAGCGTGAGGATTATGATAATAACAGCTGCTTCCGCTGTGGTAGAGGCAAACACGACGAGCTCGCCTGTCCAGCTAGAAATAAGAGGTGCTCAAGATGTGGCTATATTGGTCATTTCATGGCAAGATGTAAGACAAGAGCAATCAAACGGAAATCTAATTTTAAAGATGGATCCAAGTTACCTAATAAAAAAAGCAGACAAGCGTATAATTCAAGTAAATTACCAAGTACCAATGAAGAAGAAGGAAGGTCTAACCCATCAACGTCATCCAGAGTTAATTACATTTTCTACCTGGGAGAAGACGAAAAAATAAAATGTACATTGGGCGGAGTCGCTGGGATTGAGTTACTGATCGACTCTGGAAGCAATTCTAACATAGTGACCGACAAGACATGGAACCATTTAAAAAGTCGCTGTATACAAGTGTCAAACCAAATACCCAATCCAGATAAAATATTTATGGCATATGGAAGTAATGTGCCCTTAACAGTCTTGGGTTCATTTGAAACCATGGTAAAAATCGGGCCACTGGAAAAACAAAGTACTTTTTATGTCATTAAACGCGGCACTCGAGACCTGCTTGGGAAGGAAACGGCCATAGACCTAAACGTATTAAAGTTAGGACTAAATATTAATACGGTAAGCCAAGAAAAGTACACTACTGTTTTTCCTAAATTCAAAGATGTTAAACTGGATATTTCTATTGATAATACGATCACTCCTGTTAGTCAACCCTGCCGTAGGATACCAGTCCCTCTGGAAGAAAAGGTCATTAAGAGAATTGAGGAATTGACTAAATTGGATATAATAGAACCCGTTGACAAACCTTCCAAATGGGTTTCCCCCATAGTTCCTGTGCTAAAAGCTGACGGAGATGTTCGCCTCTGTATAGACATGAGAGCAGCTAATAAGGCAATACTCCGAGAAAACTACCCCCTTCCCACAATGGATAAACTTCTTCCAAAGTTCAGGAAAGCTAAAGTTTTCTCAAAGTTAGACATTAAGGACGCATTTCATCAGATTGAAATAAATGAAGACAGTCGTCACATTACAACCTTTATTTCACCTAGAGGCCTCTTCCGCTACAAAAGGTTAATGTTCGGTATTTCATGTGCACCGGAACTATTTCAAAAAACATTGGAAAAAATACTATTACCTTGCGAAGGAACATTAAACTTTATTGACGACATAATAGTTTTTGGTCGCGATACATCCGAGCATGATACTCGATTAAACAGAGTGCTTGAAGTCCTAAAAGACAAAAACGTGACGCTTAATCTGAATAAATGTATCTTTAATGCCACAGCCGTACAATTCCTGGGTCATGAGCTCTCAGCGGAAGGAATTAAACCGTTGAGGTCCTATATGGAAAATGTTGAGAAATTCAGGGAACCCCAAACAATCGAGGAAATACAGAGTTTTCTAGGACTCTTGAATTATGTAAATAAATGGATACCTAATCTCTCAACACTAACAGAGCCAATAAGAAAGTTATTAACACTCAAGGTCGGACAGAGGGTGAATATATCAGGGTATTGGAAACTGGAACAAAAAATAGCATTCGATAACCTTAAAATGAAACTAAAGAATATTCCAACACTAGGATATTACGATCCTGAAGATAAAACCCAAGTTTTGGCGGACGCTAGTCCTGTAGGTCTAGGGGCGGTGCTAGTACAGATCGATAATAGAGGACCCCGAATAATAGCCTTTGCGAATAGGAGCCTCTCTGACGTTGAAAAACGTTACTGCCAGACAGAGAAAGAAGCGCTTGCGCTTGTGTGGGCCGTGGAGCACTTTCACGTCTACCTTTATGGCAGAAAATCGTTTGATCTAGTCACTGACCATAAACCCTTAGAAACCATTTTTGGGCCACGGTCAAAACCCTGCGCCAGGATTGAGCGTTGGGTATTGCGGTTGCAATCTTACAACTTCAGGGTTGTGTATCGTCCTGGTAAGGCCAACATTGCTGATCCATTCTCTCGACTGTGCCTTCCGACCAAAGTAAAACCCTCTGAAGATGAATACCACATAAACCAACTTGTGCAATACATTAGACCTCACGCGGTATCTATGCAGAATTTAGTTGAAGCTTCTGAATCAGACGAGGAAATTCAACGAATCAAGAAAGCTCTGAATACTGATGTTTGGGATTCTCAAACCAACAACTACCGTGTTTTCCGAACAGAACTTTGGGTTCATGAGGGTATTCTTCTTAGAGGTGATAAAATTGTAATCCCCGCAAGCTTGAGGAAACAAGTATTGGATGCAGCTCACGAAGGCCATCCAGGGATTGTGGCGATGAAAGGTCGACTGCGCACAAAGGTTTGGTGGCCTAAGATGGATAAAGATGCAGAGGCAAAGGTTAAGAGTTGCCGAGGTTGTACGCTCGTCTCTGCAGGCAATCCCCCCTTACCCTTAAAAAGACGAATCTTACCGGATCAAGCATGGCAAGATGTGGCAATGGATTTTTTAGGCCCTCTTCCCTCAGGACATTACTTGTTGGTGGTTATTGATTACTACAGTAGATATAAAGAAATAAAAACCATGAAATCAATAACCACCAATGACACAATTAAAATCTTGAAAGAAATGTTCTCGAGACTTGGTATTCCGTTATCGATCACCGCAGATAACGGCAAACAGTTCACTAGTCTTGAGTTCAAAGATTTTTGCCAGGAACTAGGTATCAAATTATTTAGCATAACACCATATTCTCCTCAAGAAAATGGTGAAGCTGAACGCCAAAATCGTGACATTCTAAAAAGGCTACGGATAAGTCAGAGTATGAAATCGGATTGGCAGTCAGATCTTTTAGACTACCTGACAATGTATAACAGTACTCCACATAGTACTACGGGTAAAACACCGGGTGAACTTTTCTTTTGCAGAAAATTTAGAGACAAAATTCCATCGGTACTTGAAAATAGAAGTGAAACTGATTGCGAAGTTAGGGATAGAGACAAATTAATGAAAGAAAAGGGTAAAATATATGAGGATCGGAAACGGAAAGCAACTGATTATGAAATAGGGATAGGAGAAAAAGTTTATGTTAAAAATTTGGCCAAAGAAAATAAACTTACTACAACATTTAACCCTACGCCACATACTGTAGTGAATTCTCATGAAAACGAATATTCTGTAAGGAATGATGAAACTGGCCGTGAGTTTAGACGGAATCTGATACATCTTAAAAAAGTAGAAGGACAATGGCAGATTCTGAATCCAGATACTGAAATAGCAGTACAAGATACAAATAATGAAATTGATAATATGGAAGACTAAATTTGATTAAATTAAATTCTTAAATAATATCAATGAATGTAAATTATTAAATGTAATTAAATGTTTATCTTGATTGTAACTGAAGTGGTTTTAATTACCTTTTAACTAAAGGTAATACGTATGACTCTAATTATTTTGCAAAGGAAGAGGTGTGACGTATTGTAACGTGCGAGAGTGGGGGTATCAGCGCAGGCGGACGCCGGTTAGACGGGGGGCTGTGAGAGCGGTCGGAGTGAGTCAGTCGTGGTTAGATCACCGATCGCTACGGACGTGCGTTACTATTAGAAAGGGCATTTGGAAACGATTCCTAGTGGAAAGTGAAGGACACCACAGTTATAATACAATAGAATTTCTGCTAAACAAGAAGCTCAAATTCAACATACGAATTACTGAAAATAATTAATTACATTTTTTTCCATATTTAAATAAAATTTAATATAAAAGAACAAAATACATGAATATTAAGCACAATTAGATTTATACAATAAAACAATAAACGTATTCGATTGTTCAATCGCAGTCAATGAAATAAAGTTTTAGAGAATTAAAAACATTGACCAATACTTTATGAATGTAATAGACTAATAACCAATAAATAGAAGTTCGAAACATTATTGTTTTTGGAGGGCGCTATATTATGTTATGTGATAATAAGTCTACGATAATTTTGATAAAATCACCTTAATATTTTTGGCACGTCGTATAACGTTGAATTATAAGATCGACAAAATATTTCCGTTTTCTTATGTCTGGACCGTATACAAAAATTATAATATATTACATATATACCAACATATGCATAATATAAAGTCCAGATTCATGTAATATATGAAATACAATAAATTGTAGGCATGAATGCCTGACACTGTAAAGGCTTGATTGTTATAAAAAGGAACTCTTTGGTGCAATAAAATTTTTCAAATGGCTTACAGAATAAAACTTCGCACCGACATGTGCATCTCTGCACATATTCGGATGCCCTCACATCAAAGTGCAAATAAGTGATAAAAGAAACTTTTAAAATACCACCACAACTTAGCTAACTTTTAGCATATATCGGAAATTTCCAAGGATTTCTAAAAGGCGTCAATAAATTTAAATAGAACTTATTTGCTTATTATGCCTAGCCATATGCGTACGCAAACTTTTACGCCAGTAAAACCTTTCTCCGCACAGATCACAGTGGAAATTCTTCTCCCCACTATGCTTCACCATATGCCGACGGAGCAGGATATTGTTGAAGAATTTCATTCCACAAATCGAACATTCCACGTTCTTCTCCTTCAAATGGGTACGTCTTATATGATCCCTCATAAACGAATTCCTCGTGAACAGTTTCCCACAGTAAGAACACTTGTGTCCAGAATCGTGGGCCTCTATCAAATGCTTCTGTCTGAGGTATTGGGTGGCAAAGCTTTCTGGACATTTTGGACACTTCGCCGCTTTCACACCGTGGGCCGTTGCCATATGCATGTACAATCTTGACGGTATATTGCATTCTGTATTGCATATGCTGCATTTGAATCTTCCATCCCTATGGTGTCTCCATACATGCACCCTCAGATTTTGGTCGCGTCTAAATGTTTGGCCGCAATATACGCAGATAATGTTATTATTTGTATGCTCGTTATTCATATGTTTTAATAACGTACCGAAGAAGCGAAATACTTCACTCGGACAGTTCGGGCAGGCCATGTGATCCTTGATCAGCTTGTAAGGCTGGAGGCAAGTCGTTATCGATTTATCATAGTTCGCTTGGTGCTTTGAAATCAGATGATCCAACAACGGGTCTAAATCGCTCATCGATTCAAAACAAATCTTGCAAGCAAGCGACGAAATATCGATTTTCACGCACGCGACAGACTCCCGACATTTGCGAATGCACTTCTCTTTAACGTCACACACCGGATGCACCAAGACAGTGTGTTCCCTCATTGAGTCTGAATCAGCGAAATCTTGGGAACAGTAGAAGCAATTGAACTTGTTCTTATAAAAGTTGAAAGGTATAGCTGTCGACATGTTTATCACAATTACAATGTTCTCTCTGATTTGTTTTACACTGGGTCGTTTAACGCTCTCACACCCGTTATCCATATCCATTGCGTCGTTCCCTTCATTTTTGACAGCTACATCGAATATATCGCCTTTACATTTACGCAAATGCATTTTGAGACCTTGCTTTGTATGAAAGTCTTTGTAACAAATATCGCATTGAAGAGAGCCATCGTCTGGATGCTCTAGTTCCATATGCTTTTGCTTAAGCACAGCCGAGGGTAGTCTCAAAAAGCATATGCTACATCTAGTTAAATGTCTGTTAGTCCTGTGTTTTCTAAGTATGTTCAAAGAGCTGAAACTTTGCGGACAGATGTCACAAATATAGCCGCCTTCCCTGTGATAATTTTTTATGTGCGAGAAGAGATCCCTCTTTTTATTGAATTTCTGATTGCATTTGTCACATATGAGACAATTCTTTGGATGGTTGCTATTAACGTGAGAAACTAAATATCCGAAATAGGTGAACTTTTCATTGCAGATCAAACAACTGAGATCGACCAGTCTATACTCTTCTAGGGCCATTTCAACATCTCCGTCATATTCCAGTTTGTGTTTAACAAATAAATGTTTGAGAATATCGTCAAAAACTGAAAACTCTTCGTTGCATATCTCACAACTTATTTCAGATATGTCAATCTTGATTTCCATATTCTGACCGCCCTTGAGCACTTTTAAAGAATGGTCTTTCGTCGAGCAGTTGCCGTGTGATTTGGTGTGTTTCTTTAATTCGCTATACTGCGGTACATCTTTGCTACAATAGAAGCAGAGATATCGGCCTCTCCATTTAAATGGTATAATTGTAGTGTTATTGAACAACAACTGAAGGTTTCGTCGTCTACGCATCGACGAAGACTCGCAGCCTTTGTGTTTGCGCGGTTTTACATCTGAAAAGATATTTGCAACTGTAAATGTACCCTCGTTAAGTTCAAATTCAGAAACTGAAATGTAAAATTTAACTAAAAAATCTATTAATGTTTTATTATAACGATTATTTAGGGTACATTTAAAGTCTATCCTTATTCTAAATTTATGGAAAACTAAATACGCGCACTGATGTCGTTAATCACTACATATTATAAAACAAAGTCCATATTTCCGTATGTACGCATAAAACTTTAAAACTACGCAACCGATTTTGATGCGGTTTTTTTTAATAGATAGAGTGATTCCAGAGGAAGGTTTGTACGTATAATAACATTTAATACGAAGTAGAGAAATACTGTAATTTTCGAGGTTTTTGCAAAAAATTACATTTTTTCCGCTTACATTGCAAACGCAGGCTAAACCCTACGAGATTGATCAAAATGATGTACTAAGTATTTGTACACCTTGAAAAGGTCTACAGAAAAGTCCGCGATGGTATATATCTATCTCTTATGGATAACCCACAATAGCAGTTTTTTTCATTTACTTTTTACGAAAAATGATGCCTTATGTTCAAAGCAATTTTTATACAATACAGTATTAATCCTTATCCAATTGAGTACCTTAAATAAATTGTTGATTTAATATAGATCAATATGGCCGTTTACAGCATTCAATTTAAGTGAACACTTTCGGAGATATTACAGATTTAAAATGCCGTGAGGACGCCGCTCTTCACCCTATAGCACTTCGAATCTTTTAGAGTTTGTTTAAAGACATTCTGTAATTAATAGTAAAAATAAAATACATAGGTAAAATGTAAAAGTAAATAAGTAAAAATGTACTATATGAGTTTAGATATTCCAAAGATAGCAGGAAATCGTCTTGGTATAGGGAGAGGAAATTGTTTTTCTCCAAATTTAACGCTTGCGGGCCACGGGCAGTAATGAATAAATCAAAACTACTGGATCGATTTTAATCATTTTTTTTACACTGACTGACATGGGATATATATTTTATACCCGTGCGAAGCAGGGGCAGGCCGCTAGTTGCTATATAAAATAGTTGATTCCCATTGATAATATTTAGAAGTATAGACTTAAATAAATAAATTTACATTACGTTATGTAATATTTAATCAGTGAATAGCTCTCAATAAGGCAGTTCAATAGTAAAAAATAAAGGAACATGATCTTAATATCTTATGCATAGGTATATAATTAATAGGTCATATAAAAAGAAAGAGATGTATTCAGCCCGACATAGGCATTTATAGACATAAACCGTTTAAAGAGTCAGTAAGTATCGAATGCCACACCAAATTTCAGACTTAAAACGAATAATTCAATGTAAATTGTTTAGGCATATTTTCGTCCAATTTAAGAAACTGATGTCTTACATTATACCAGACTAGCGGCCTGCCCTTGCTTCGCGCGGGTATAAAATATATATCCCATGTCAGTCAGTGTAAAAAAAATTGATTAAAATCGATCCAGTAGTTTTGATTTATTCATTACTGCCCGTAGCCCGCAAGCGTTAAATTTGGAGAAAAACAATTTCCTCTCCCTATACCAAGACGATTTCCTGCTATCTTTGGAATATCTAAACTCATATAGTACATTTTTACTTATTTACTTTTACATTTTACCTATGTATTTTATTTTTACAATTAATTACAGAATGTCTTTAAACAAACTCTAAAAGATTCGAAGTGCTATAGGGTGAAGCGCGGCGTCCTCACGGCATTTTAAATCTGTAATATCTCCGAAAATGTTCACTTAATTTGCATGCTGTAAACGGCAATATTGATCTATATTAAATCAACAATTTATTTAAGGTACTCAATTGGATAAGGATTAATGCTGTATTGTATAAAAATTGCTTTGAACATAAGGCATCATTTTTCGTAAAAAGTAAATGAAAAAAACTGCTATTGTGGGTTATCCATAAGAGATAGATATATACCATCGCGGACTTTTCTGTAGACCTTTTTAAGGTGTACAAATACTTAGTACATCATTTTGATAAATCTCGTAGGGTTTAGCCTGCGTTTGCAATGTAAGCGGAAAAAAATGTAATTATTTACAGAAACCTCAAAAATTACAGTATTTCTCTACTTCGTATTGAATGTTATTATACGTACAAACCTTCCTCTGGAATCACTCTATCTATTAAAAAAAACCGCATCAAAATCGGTTGCGTAGTTTTAAAGTTTTATGCGTACATACGGAAATATGGACTTTGTTTTATAATATGTAGTGATGAACACATAACAATTTTAATCACAAATTGGATCATGCTTTCAAGAATTCACAGCATCTGCATGATGCACCCGCACATGTAATTGCAAACTATTATTCTGTACAAAAGCCTGACTACAGATTGAACACACAAATCTTTTGTCATTATTATGGATGCGCATATGATCTCTGAGAGTTTGCTTTCTTGCGTACGATTTTTTACATATCTCACACTGATGAATTTTCACACCAAAATGTTTGATCATATGTTTCTGTACGTGAGTTTTTGAAAAGAACTTTTGGTCGCACAGAGAGCACGAAAAGTTCTTTTCTCTTACATGAACCTCTTTCATATGCGCCCACATCTTGCTTAGTATGTGAAAGGATTTGTTGCACACTGGACAGTTAGCTGCAGACGTCTCCACGTCATGCGCTATATTGTGGTGACGTTTACGTAGAACATAGTTTTGAAATAGTTCCGAACAAAAGAAGCATTTGATCAAGCGCCTTTTATCGTGCACCGTCAACTCGTGGTTGGCTTTCTGGGTTAAAGAGTCGAAAATCTCCGGGCATAACTTACAATGAAACCCCGAACCGTGGCTAAGAGCATGGCAACGTAACCTATCCTGACTTAAAAAGGACTTTCCACACAACTCGCAAACGTAATTTCCGTAATGTTCATTCATGTGTTGGTTTAACGTGATGAAGTATTGAAAATCTTTCTTGCATAACGCACATTCATACTTATTGTCGGTCAATCTATAAGGAATAACACCGTAATCGACATCTCCCGAGAAGACCTTGTTATGATTTAATTTAAGATGATCTATAAGTGTATTAATGTCTTCGTAATTTTCATCGCAAATTCGACAAATGGCTTTTGAGACATCTATTTTCACTTTCTCGTCCCTTTTGAGGTATGATACAGCAGATTTTATACTCGACGATTTATGATCGTTAGTCGTATGTTCTTTGAGAGGTTCTAAAGTTTTAAAAGCCCGATGGCAGAAGAAACAGAGATAGTTATGGCGGTGCCATTTGAAGGGTAGCACTGTGGACGATTCTAGAACGATAACAGCGTTCTTTTTCATCATACGATTACGTTTTGTTGCCGACATTGCAACGTTCGAGGACTTACTCTGCGCCTCTCTTGCCGTATCATGGCGATTTTGACCTAAAAATTAAATTTTCTCAATGAATATTAACTTCTGCTGTTTCTGGATGTGTCGTTGAATTTATGTGCAATGCTTAAATCCGAGGTTTCGAATCAAGATTCAAAAAAGCTTAGATTGTAGATTTGAAGAGCACTAGTATAGTAACAGAATATTTCATCTATTGTTACTTCACTTTAAGAAGTAACTAATAATAAGCATTCAAACATAACTTCACACAGTTCGCTTACGAGGCAGCGATAGCTTGCTTCGAAGATAAAAAATCACAACTCCTTGTTCTACTTCTTTTTTCGGATGCTGCCTTATATGAATTTAATCAAATTCTATAATTATATAAGAGCTCATTCTCAGGTTATATGCTATTCAAACGCATTATAGCCAACTTAACATCGTCCCTACATACGTACTTAAAATTTGAATTCTATTTAAAAATGTGTTACGTTTAACTTGTCTCTGGTAAGTTTTGAAGAGTCTCTGAATAAAATCTTACAAAAAACATAAACATTGAAAATATAATCGGTAGGAGTTGTTTTCCGAACCAGCAGTAGAGTTAAAAAAAACAAAGAACTTATTTCTAGGTTTAATTAAATAAAGAATATTTTTAATTTGAACGCAACACAATTAAAGATTAATACTGTATCCATGACAGCTCACGGATCCAATCTGATCCGCTTCCGGTCCGAAGTCGTATCTGAAGTCATGGGATCGAACTTCGAGTTCGCGTTTGTGTTTTTTTACTAAAAATTATGTGTAAGCGATATTTGAAATTTATGACACGCTTTTTGGTGCTGGAAAACATCGTGAGGAAAACTGCTTATCTGTTGAGAATTTTGAAGATGTGTGTAAACCTAACAATCCGCATTGGAGCAGCGTGGTGTGTCTAAGCTCCTTAGCCCTTCTCTCCAAAAGGAAAGAGGAGGCACAGCAATGGAATGATAACAGAAAGTTACTCTTTTTTTAATTTCGCTGTAATTAGCGAGTTTTTGGATAAAATATTAGTCTTGCCTAATAGTATGTCCATACCTGATATTTACATTTTAGTGGTATAAAAATTTTGTTCATTATTTGGGACTTGTCCATGTCCTTTTACTTGTTTATATCAAAATGCTTGGTAACTTTGATAATAAATAAATAGTTAGTCTTTGTTATTTATATTTACAATGTTATAAGTTTATTCTAATTTTTCCTAGATTTTTTTCATTAACCACGATACCTTATGTAATTAGTATTGTCTAAATTATTTTTTTCTATGTAGAAACATAATCTATTAATAAAAATAAATCTATTTCCGTTTGTCATTGCATCACGCGTGAACGGATAAAACGAAATCGTTATTTTTTTTGTTATGTAAAGTACTGTCAGATGGTTCTTATGTAGTACTTTTTTGTAAATTTAGCGTTAAATAAGAATGCTCAAATTTATGGCACTTAATGTCAATCAAATCATGCTACCAAAAGAGTTTTAAATATATGTAATGTATGACTAGAGGGAGGCCGAAGAAATGGATGGATGTGTAAAGGATGAAATTCATATAAAAGGAGTGGTACTAGAGTTGATAGAGGAGAATGAAAGATGAAGAGATATTCTGCCACTTAAAGTGGGAATATGATGGCAAAGGAGCATGCGGTTCACCGTAAGTAATCACCGCCACCCAATAACTCTCGGAGAGCGAGTGCGTTGCCGTTCTTTAATAAGGTGGAAAATACGTTTCATTCGGGATAAGGGTGATGATGACATGATGATTTAATCTATAATTTACTCATTGACATCCATTTTAATCTTAATGCCTATTGCCTATTCGCCGCTGCAGTACAGGGGGCTTTAGCTTAGCTTCGAATATAATAAGTCAAATATAGTGGGAAAAATTGTATGGTTTTTTCAGTCACACATCAATCAACACTGGAGCGACTTGGTGGGTTCAAATACCATATCGCACGCTTAGTATTAAAGTGACCGAATTCAAAAAAGTTGTTCTGTTCGTAGCGCCTACATAACTCGTGAGTGATGAAGAAGCCCCTAACTTAGAAGACCAAAAAACACTAGCTTTTTTTAATAGTTCGTAGCGTGATATCTTAAGTGGCATTGAAATAAGGATTACAATGTATCAAACTCAATAAGCACTTATTTTGAATTCGGTCAATTTAATACTAAGCGACACATACAATAATCTGTACAATAATCAATAAATGGGTTGTTTATTCAGAAGTGGGTCGAGATTAGACAAGTCTGTGATGAATTTTATTATGAACTAACTGACCCAAGCTAGTTTTCCTCTTCTCTGAGTGATTAATAGATTGTCTTTACATATTATAAAGTCCCCATAAGCTGTTTTTCTGTATGTGATTGATTTTCTCAAAATCTGCTATATCGATTTTTGTACGGTTTTTACTAAACTATAGTGCAATTCCTAAGAAAACTTTAGGTTAATAGTACATTGCCGATTTAAGAATATTATTAAAGGTTAAAAAGGTATTAGAAACATTAGTACACTCTACATTTAACGTTACATATATTTTCTTTTATTGCGGATTATAGCAAAAAAATACTTATAATTAGTTTTATCAACAGAGATACGCTAAAGTATTGTACTAAAGAATTGTAGATCTACTAAAATATTACAAAAAAGTCCGCGACAGCATCTCTCCTATCTCTTACCTAACCAAGGTGTCAATGGCAAAATAATATGTGCCATTTAGCATGCATAACTTTCAAATTTTTACACAATGAATAAAATTTAATCACAGACTTGTCAAAGAGCAAAGTATGCAGACCTACCTTTAGCGATGTGAGCTTTGGGTTTGTCCTCAATTTTGGCCTTCTTCTTCTCCTGTTTGACCACTGTCTTCCTGGGCCGGCCTCGTTTGCCCTTCACTGGTAACATCTCAACTGTTATGTCTTCGGACACTGAGGGCTCCATTGGCTCATCTTTGTTACCATCTGAAACGTTAATATTAGATTACTAGCAATCGCCAGCGGCTCCGCCCGCGTGGAAAGATTAAAACCGTAAAATGTTTATAGAATTAGGCGTTACCTTGCGCAGATCCATAATACAAAAGTAATAATAAAATTATTTTGCTATAATCCGCGATGAAGTAAAATAGAAAATATATATAATGCTAAATGTGAGTGGACAACCGGTTATCATACCTGATACATGCAGGATTCGTAAAAAACACATGCACAAACCTCCACCACAGCCACCACAATACACAAGCACTACACACATTCACAATCAAAAACTCAAAAATCGTTTCGCCCCGCAACCGAAGCATCATCAGGAGATAGACTCCACGACCAAAATCGCAAAACAATTTTCCACGCAATTATCCACTCTACATTTAGCATTATATATATTTTCTATTTTACTTCATCGCGGATTATAGCACAATAATTTTATTATTACTTTTGTACCGTAAAATGTTTAAAGTGGGTTAACCTACTCACTATTAGTCACTTATAAGTTTTAACCGCGACTTCTTTCATGGAAATTTTAGTTTGAAAATCATAGAGTTATTAAACCAGAGGGATATATAGTAGCCGTGTGGTATCCGGCTGAGTAGAATAGGTCACACTCAATTCTTACCGTAGTGTAAAAGGCGACTAAGATAAGCTGGCCCGCCGTGTAGTAACCGGCTGAGTAGAATAGACCAACTTCAATTCTTACCGAGATGTAAAAGGCGACTTAGGTAAGTTAACCTGCCGTCTGGTATCCGGCTGAGTAGAATAGACCACCCTCCTTTCTTACCGAGGTGTAAAAGGCGACTTAGGTAAGTTAACCTGCTGTCTGGTATCTGGCTGAGTAGAATAGACCACCCTCATTTCTTACCGAGGTGTAAAAGACGACTTAGGTAAGTTAACCTGCAGTCTGGTATCCGGCTGAGTAGAAAAAAACCACCCTCATTTCTTACCGAGGCGTAAAAGGCGACAAATGTAAGTCGACCTAACGTGTGGTATCCGGCTGAGTAGAATACACCAAGCTCATTTATGACCGAAGTGTCGTAAAAAGCGAATTAGGTAAGTTGAACAACCGTGTGGTATCCGACTGAGTAGAATAGAATACTCTCAATTCTTACCGAGGTGTAAAAGTTTTGTCTATTAAAACTTTTGTCTAATTCATAATTGCACCTGCATATCTCTGGAGTATTCTCGGATTATATGTAACCTACCAATCCGCGGAGCAGCATGGTAGGTCTTAGCTCAAACCCTTCTCTCTAAAAAAAGGATCAGCCGGATACCAGACGGCAGGTTAACTTACCTAAGTCGCCTTTTACACCTCGGTAAAAAAGGAGGGTGGTCCATTCTACTCAGCCGGATACCAGACGGCGGGTTAACGTACCTAAGTCGCCTTTTACACCTCGGTAAGAAAGGAGGGTGGTCTATTCTACTCAGCCGGATACCAGACGGCAGGTTAACTTACCTAAGTCGCCTTTTACATCTCGGTAAGAATTGAGGTTGGTGTATTCTACTCAGCCGGTTACCACACGGCGGGCCACCTTATCTTAGTCGCCTTTTACACTACGGTAAGAATTGAGTGTGACCTATTCTACTCAGCCGGATACCACACGGCTACTATATATCCCTCTGGTTTAATAACTCTATGATTTTCAAACTAAAATTTCCATGAAAGAAGTCGCGGTTTAAACTAATAAGTGACTAATAGTGAGTAGGTTAACCCACTTTAAACATTTTACGGTACATAAGGAGGCCTATGCCCAGCAGTGGGATAGTGCCGTTACTTTTACCAAAGGGACAACCATAGTCTTACCATCAAAGTCCATGTCGTCTTCTAGGTATTCGACTTCCGCATTTTCAGCCAATACCGGCTCCAAAGAGAGCTCACACTTCATCGATGGTTGGTATGCTATTGCTAAAATTAGTTATTCGAATATTATTCATTCAAACAACACATAATTCACACAGAGAGAAGCAATAACAATAATAAATTATATAAAAAGTAAATAAATAAATAAATATATGGGACAGTGGCACACAAAGTTGTCAGTCCCCAAAGTAAGTAACTTAATACTTGTGTTATGGTAGACAGACAACTGGTGAATATATACTTATATATTTTTTAAATACATACTTAAATACAAATATACACCCAGGCTCAAAGACCAACAAATTCATTTATAGAAATGTTAGCCCTCGGCGGGAATCGAACACGCGGTGCTGAAGGCAGGGTCACTACCCACTGCTCCAAATGGGCCAGTCTAAGTAAATTAAGAGTGTCTCAATGAAAACTTTCTGGCTCAGCTTAGTGTTGGAGGTAAAAAATACCAACAATGCTGATATCTTTTCAGATACCTACTTAATATACTTATTAAGTAGTGTTATGATTGTGTTCTCCATATATTTTCTATACAAATTGTATAGTAAGCTTCAAGTAGCAGTTGAATTCGAATTCAAATTCAAATTCAAAATATTCTTTATTCAAATAAACTTGTAAACAAGTGCTTTTGAATCGTCAACTCTACCGCTGGTTCGGAAAGCTGTTCCTACCGAGAAGAGCCAGCAAGAAACTCGGTGGAAACTTTTAAACATATAATTCTTAATACAATTGAAAAGCAGCCTCAGTTGAATAAGAAACACTCACCTTTAGATTTAAAGTCACCTCTGCCGACCATATCCACAAACTTCTTCTCCGAATCCAGCACTTGTTTCTTAAAATTGCACGCATCTCTCAATCTTGTAATACACACTTCGCAAATAAGACGGTTTGGACCATTTGGCCCTTCAATGTGCTGTGATATCTGTTAAAGAAATTATTTATAGTAGCAGGCGTTAGTTTGAACTCCATAGTTCGACTGGCCCGTTGGCGCAGTGGGTAGTGACCCTGCCTTCGGCTCCTGGGTCGCGGGTTCGATTTCCGCCGAGGTCCAACATTTTCTATAAATGAATTTATTGGTCTTTGAGCCTGGGTGTATATTTGTATTAAAGTATGTATTTAAAAAATATATATAAGTATATATTCACCAGTTGTCTGTCACCCATACACAAGCCCTGCCACAAGTATTAAGTTACTTTGGGGATGGACAACAGTGTGTGTAAGTGTCCCATATATTTAAAATTAATTTTTTGTACAATGTTAGACGTGTGTACAATATTTTTCAACGCCCTAACCAGGCAAATATGTAACATATTTTAATGCAAATAAATGAAATAAAATAAAATAAAATTGCTTTGCTGTAATCCACATTTTTGTTAAGAGAATACATGCAATGCTAAGTGTATGAAGCAGGCATCACTTCTACCGAGAAGTACCAGGAAGAAACTCGGCAGCTATTTAAAAAAAAAAATTATTACAATTTGATGGTTACAGGATAATCGTCGTAGCTGGATGCGTGGCTGACTGCAGTTAAGATATGCTATCACTCAAATAATCCTCAATAGCATAGTAAGCTTTATGTAGCAACATCGTTTTGAGATAATTTATAAACTTGTGTAAAGACATTTGACAATTTCTAAACATGTGTACAGAGGTGCCAAGTCGATTGGCGATATATTGAGATGCTGAGATGTCTGTACGAAAACGCAACAATGGCAGCCCAAATCCTAAATTCAACTCCTAATTGTTACCTAATAAATAAATCATCAAAAAGTATTAATTTATTATTCTTTTATATTTGTATGGGATCGTCAAGAAACACGCAATCATAAATGGGATCGTGAATGACAGAAGTTCAAGAAACCCTAGGCTAGACGAATAGCCAAAATAAGCCTTTTTGAATTATGGTCCATACAAGTGAGATCGCGTGCTGAAGCTAGTAATTTACATGAAAGTTACAAAATATGCCTTAACTTAATTCCCAATGTATATCACGCATACATCTTGTTAAAGGTCTTACAAGATCGCTGACGTCACTCAGCACTCTTGGAATAGACTTTAGTTCAGCCAAATAAAGCTATTCATGTAATAAAATGATACTTAAATACTACGTCCTGATTTAGTAACATATTTCATTTATAGATTTATATTTTAAACTTACACTGATATCGAAACATTCCAAAAGCATATCCGCGTAGATTTCTTGTTCATCCATCCAATTATATTCGGTACTTAGATCTTTGTAACATCCTTCAGACAAACAACACCGGCACAAGCCGGGTATTTCCTTTACGACTATCTCGCTAAATTCCATTTTTATTTCATCTTATACCACATAACTTAAGTAAAGTAGTTTTTTTTAATTTATATTCGTAACAACGCTCAGCGTCGTTTTCGCTTGATGTACGCCATTTAATTTTCATTCGATTTCCGAACCGAACTAATATGAAATATCGAAAACAACGTTAAATACACAGTTCAGTAATTCGTAAAATATCTACAAAAATACTATAAAATTTCATTACCAATACAATTAATATAAAAATTAATATATTTTTTTTAATTTAGTTAAATCATAATAATAATTATGGTACATAATTACAAAGACTTAATAATAAATTTTGTGTTCTTCTTGTTCGAATGAGATAAAAAATAGCAAAAAACTATTTTGTTCTAACATTATTTAATTTTTGGGAAAGTGTTATATTAATATATCAAATAAAATAAAATCATTAAAATATTATAATGGTACTATACTGTATAGTAATAGCAATGACAACTAGATGGCGTCGCGTGATACAAATGTTCCGTTGGAATAAAACTATTAGGGATGAACTTGGATGTAAAATCGATTTTACATGTAATTAATACTTATTTAAGGTATTCTGGTCCGGTAAAACACATGCTATCATCACACCCCCCATTAGCCCAGTACATGACACCTTAGCTTAGCTCACTATCTAGATATCAGCCTCTAATAGACGATCAAGTCTCAGCAAGAGACTGCCTCTGGCACTCTACTGAAAAGCGTATAGGGAACAAGTGAATAAAAGGTCAGTTGATGAAACCGTGCATTCATTAGACCAGATTAATCGATGGAACCAAAAAACGCACAAATATCACATTGACTGCAACAATGTTTTCACATTATTGACCTTAATTTTTTGAGAGAGGTTGTATTTGAAATATGTTGTTACAATTTTATAAACAGATTTTGAAATTGAACATTTGATATATTGAAAATTGATTATTATAATACTAGAATAATCGAATAAAATTACAATTCAATTATTGTGTACATCCCTAAAAGCTGGGTAAAACAGTACCTACATAGTAGATAAAAAACAATATTTTTAAATTTAATTATATGATATTTTTGCGATTGTTCGTAATCGTAAATTGAAACGTATACAATTAGCCACAAATCTGACAATAACATGGAATAACTTCAGTCAACTTAAGTTTATTCGTTGTTGTACTTCATATATGTTAATTATTGCATAAATATATAGAAATTGTAATTAAATAACTATTTAAATAGTTAAAAATATATATTTAAATCCTAAAGTGCAGAAAGAGACATTGCAATGAAAGTTAAATGTTATATTGTTACTTTGCGTATCTATTAAATGTATTATTTATGTCATCAAGAATATAAATAAAATGAGTTTAAATAAACTGTGCCGCTGCTGTTTATCCGAAGGAGCCACTAGAGATTTAAATTCAAGCTATAGTTGGTACGAAAAAAAGGAAATTTATTCAGAAATGTTACAAGAGTGCTTTAATATTATAGTAAGTAATTATCCACCAAAAATATTATTTTACATACTCTTAAAATACATCTCAAAACTCTTTACATGTATCCCATTATCTATTTCCTAGCATTACATTATTTACTTATTTCTTTTTATTACTCATCATCTTCCTGCCCTTATCCTACTCTAAGTGGGGTCGGCAAACATTTTATAAACATGCTGTCATATGATTTGGCTACTTATTTTACGACTGGCCGCCTGCCTGACGTCAACTTATCTTAGTCGTATTTAACATCATCATCATCATCATCCTGTCCTTATCCCACTCTAAGTGGGGTCGGCACAACATGTTTTTCTCTTCCATTCTGTCCTATCTTTCGTCAACTCTGGCGCCACTCCTTTTATATGCATATCATACTTCACACAATCGAACCATCTCTTTTTAGGCCTCCCTCGAGGCACATATCCATCCACATTCAAATTTAACACATGTTTGGTCACATGATTTTCATCCCTTCTCATTACATGTCCATACCATCTCAATCTTGCACTTCTCGACTTTTCTATAATGGGCGTAACTTTCAGACTTCCCCTAATATACTCGTTTCGTATTTTATCCAGTTTTGTCACACCATACATCCACCTTAACATTCTCATCTCATTTGCATGTACTCTTCTTTCATCCCTCCTTTTCATTGCCCAACATTCTGATCCATACAATACGACAGGTCTTATGACTTAGTCGTATTTAACGACACCTCGATAAGAAAGTGGGTGGTCTATTCTACTTAACTGGATAGCACACGGCGGGTTGATTTACCTTATTCGCCTTTTACGAAACCTCGATAAGACATGAGGGTGGTACTATTCTATTCAGCCGGATACCACATGGTGTATTTGTTTTAATCACTATTTTCCTGTTAAGTACATTAAAAACTAAGTCATGAAGTCTTTGCTTGGATAATAGCTTTTTTGATTAAGATTGAACTCGTGAAAGCCAAAGTTAAAATTGTTCAGTGATATTGTTTCTATTACATCCCTCTCAGCCATCGATGAATATAAATAGGGCTCTAATAAGTTTCCATTTTGACTAATATAAAAAAAAATAAAGTATTTTATATACTTACCTCCAGATACAAACAGAAAAAGCTTTTTAAAAAAAAGTAGTTATAGAATCATAGACTGTTACAATTTTTTTTTAATGAAGGTTTAGAATATTTAGCATTTTTTGTTTGAATCAGTGTTTAATATATAAAAATGTTTATGTTTATCTTTATTATATGTTTATCTGTATGTCCTTTATATCTCAGGAACAGCTGGACCGATTTAAATGAAATTTTAAAAACAATCTGCTAGGTTTGGGTGGGTAAACCCAAACTCAGCAGATTGTTTTGGAAGTTTCTATGTATCTATCTAATTGCGGGGATGCCTGTTGTTGCAGCATGGGTAGTCAGCTCCTATTCTGGACTATTCCACCCATTTCCACGTTGGGACACAGCTTTCACTGCTGTCCCGACAGTGTCACCTGCTCTAACTTACCTGTTGCTTTTATGAAACTGATAATATCCCTGAAGGGGATATTTGTCAGGTCCTTAACTTCAATTTCATCCTAGTGTCTCACATCTTACCAGCAAGTACATAGGGCACTCAGCCATAAGGTGAAGACTTGTTTCTTCCTCTCCACACTCTGGGCACGCAGCATCTTCTGTTATTTTCATTATTGACAGGTATCTGTTTAACAGGCAGTGCCCAGTGGTAATACTGGTTACAATCGCTACATTTTCCCTGGTCTGAGAAATCAGTATACATATAGTTATTTTGCAAAATAAAGCATATTTGTATAAAAAATTATATTTTTAAAATTTCCAGCTAATGCATAATACAGACAGTAATGGTATATGCGAGGTGTGTGTAAAGAGCCTTCAAGAATCGTACAATTTCAAACAGCAAGTCTTAAAGGCTGAGCAGGAATTCACCAAGAGGCTGACATATGAGGAACAAGGTACTGTTCTAAGGTCTTTTCTGTAACATGTTGTCATAAGACTCCAAACAACGATGCTTACTACCACCACTTCACTGGTGAGGACACCATATTTATTTCCCAGTATAGCTTATTTATATAAGTAGATGTTACTTTACGGAGATCCATAATACAAAAGTATTAATAAAATTATTTTGTTATAATCTGCGATAACGGTCAAAAGTTAATGAGGGTGTTGTTGTTATGTTCAATGATCTCAAGTTGTTCTAAAATATTAAGACATAGACTTTTGTCACAAGTGTGCAGAATTTAGAATCAAAGGTCATTAAGAACTTTATTACTGCACTAGCCTTTTGTATGGTAGTCTAAATCATTTAGTGATGGTGGTCAAACCACTCTCCTGATATGCTGCTGCAGTCATAGAACCAGCCCTTTACATGTCTCCATAAGTATCAGCCTGTTACCATCCTGCAGGGTACAAGCCTCCTCAACACAATAAGAGAAAAGGATTCTGATCTTCTCTTGGAGCAGCATGATAGGTCTTAGCTCTGGTTAAAACCTACCATGCTCCTCCAATACGGATTGGTAGGTTGCACATATCCCTAGAATTCTCCAGGGTCACACAGTCCCACTTCAACGTTAAACCTATTGGAAATGGTCACATTCTCTCACAGTTCAGCCATTATACATTATTAAAGTAATTAATTTCCCACAGATACAAAACCGGAAGTGAAGGTAGAACCGGATCAAAGCGACTGCGACTCTGATAACTATTTCTTAGCTGATGCAAGTACGTATGAATTTATATTTATTTGTTGATACCTAACTATTGCTAAATAGTCAAATCGTTTTGGTTGTTAATATCTAGTAGGTGTTACAAGTTTGCTATTTTAAGTTTACAAATGAAACTCTGTGTGGTATCCGGCTGAATAGAATAGTACCACCCTCATTTCTTAACGTGGTGTCGTAAAAGGCGACTAAGGTAAGCCGACCCGCCGTGTGGTATCCGGCTGAGTAGAATAGACTAACATCATTTCATACCGAGGTGTCGCAAAAGGCGACTAAGGTAAGTCGCCCCGCCGTGTTGTATCCGGCTGAATAGAATAGTACCACCCTCATTTCTTAACGTGGTGTCGCAAAAGGCGACTAAGGTAAGTCGCCCCGCCGTGTGGTATCCGGCTGAATAGAATAGTACCACCCTCATTTCTTACCAAAGTTTCGTAAAAGGCGACTAAGGTAAGTCGACCCGCCGTGTGGTATCCGGCTGAATAGAATAGTACCACCCTCATTTCTTACCGTGGTATCGTAAAAGGCAACTAAGGTAAGCCGAGCCGCCGTGTGGTATCCGGCTGAGTAGAATAGACCAACCTCATTTCTTACCGTGGTGTCGTAAAAGGCGACTAAGGTAAGGCCAACCCGCCGTGTGGTATCCGGCTAAGTAGAATAGACCAACTTCATTTCTTACCGAGGTGTCGTAAAAGGTGACTGAGGTAAGTTGACGTCAAGCAGGCGGCCGATCGTAAAAACGCAGCCAAATCATGTGACAGCATGTTTATAACATGTGCCAACCCTGCTTAGAGTGGGATAAGAGCAGGAAGATGATTAAGATTAAGTAGGTTTTAAAAATAAATACGTAGCCCCGATAGATGTTGGGGTCCTAAGGTGCTGGAACGGCGACCTCGGTAGACTCCAAACGAGATGGACTGACGACCTCAAAAAGGTCGCGGGGAGCCGCTGGTTCCAAGCGGCATAAAATCGTGGGCTGTGAGATCCCTTAAGGCAATCTATGTCCAGCAGTGGACGTCCATTGGTTGAGAAAGTAGAAGTTAATAATAAAAAGATCTATAAAAGTAATGAGAATATTATTTTCCTATAAACCGCGATAAATGGAAATATAAGTAATGCTAAATGTAGAGTGTACTATTCATTCTCATACCTGATACATGCAGAATTTGTAAGAACTCATGCCCTACCCGACACCGATGACACAACAATACGCAAGCACTGCACACATTCACCACCACAATCTCAACAATTGTTTCGCCCCGTAACCGAAGCATCGTCAGGAGATCAGACTCCACGACTGTCGATACATTATCGCACATTATAGCAAAATAATATTCTCATTACTTTTGTATTATGGACCTAAAACGATCTATTCCAGTCAAAGAAGAGTCACCTTCACCGGAATCAATGGAGACTGTGGTACAACCCAAACTGGTCCAGAAGAAGGTCAGAACGAGGAGTCGGAAAACGTCTGACGAGCGACGCAAGATTGCCAATTTAGTTACCAAATTCGCTATAAGTGAGTACCCTTGTATTCATTACTATTTATTTTCTTAATTTCTCTCCGATAGTTTTATTACTGTAAGTCGTGGTCCCAGCTAGACTCTATTCTGAAGTGGATTTATTGTCTCCACTTTGTTGGATTTATTGTATTGTGCCACCATAGATACCTCATAAAAGTGTTTTGTTGTGACTGACGGAATCGGTCAGACCACCTAGTTGGCGAGCGACCTCTTGGTCTTTTGCCTACGGTGTTACCTGTCACTGTAAGTTTCTGAAGAGCACCGTTTCTTATTGTATGTGAAGGAAAACATTTTATGGATCTTTTTTTTAGTTATTTTAGCCGTTAGTACTAACGGCTTTAACTGCGTCACCGAGTGGGACGGGTGAGCGCAGGAGCATCGCTGAAGTTGCAAAATACGGAGAGTCTACTCTCCGCATTTTGCAACTTGCAACTGCACAGAATTTTGCAACTGCGCAGAAGCTCTACTAGCGTGGGGGAACGTCGTCCTAAGGGTGCCTTCCGTGAGGCATTTTATAGACCTGCATATTGTAAGTTCTTAGGATATGTGTAGCTTACCAATACACAGTGGAACAGCATTTAGTTAGGTAGATCGAAGACCAAATCCTTTGTACCAAAAACAGAAAGGACACTTTTTCCCGTGAGTGTGATAGTAACAACATTAAAAAAAGTTATTATCTATGCTAATATATAAAGCTGAAGACTTTGATTGTTTGTACGCGCTAATCTCAGGAACTACTGGACCAATTTGAAAAATTCCTTGAGTGTAAGATAGTCCATTTATCAAGGAAGGCTATAGGCCTATAACATCACGCTTAGATGAATAGGAGAGGAGCAGCAATAAAAAATATTGCGAATACGGCAAAATTTAAAGCTTTCTTGCGTACGCTAAACGGTGAAAGTTATTCAAAATCATGTATTACAAAATTGTTCCCCTCTAAATGTTCTAAATAAAAGTCCGCGGCAGCATATGTTTTTTTAAGGTTAATCCACTTTAACCATATATATATTAATCAAAATACTATATTAAGGTTTTAATCTTTCCACGCGGGCGGGGCCGCCGGTGATTGCTACTGAACTTATATCTGGTTTTATTTGTGTATGTCTATTCAATGTTTCCAGATTCAGGCATCTTACCAACCATGAAAACACCGAAACAGAAGAAAAACAAAAACAAAGAGTCCATAGATGATCTAAAAATGAATCTCACATGGACAACTAAGTCTGCGGCAGATAAACGAAAGCATAGAGACAACTTGCTGACGATATTAAAGTACTCCAACGTCATCCCGTTCAAAAACAAGTCTCTCCTCGGCTTTGTCTGTGGTTATTGCGACGCAACGTACCCAGATCCGTTGGATTTACGCAGCCATACGGAAAAGGAACACGAAAAGGAGCGATACGAGTTCAAATCCTCCTTCGACATGACAGAGTACAACGTGAAACTGGACATAACGGATCTGATATGCAAAATATGTTATACAAAGATGGAGAATCTCACAAAATTAAAGTCCCACCTCGTTGATGACCATAAGAAAGTAGTATACGACGATATCAAAGACCACATGATGCAATTCAAGCTGAAAAAGGGGGATATATTCGACTGCGTTATGTGCCCTTCCACTTATGAAACATTTAAAATGCTTAAACAGCATATGAACAAGCATTATTGCAACTACAGCTGTACTAAATGTGAAAATTCGTTCGCCACGAAGAGATCACTTAACGCGCACCAAGCGACACACCAAGATGGTAGTTTCAAGTGCGATTTATGCGATAAAGTGTTCACGAGTAGAACAAAAAAGCACTATCACGAAAAAACTAAACATTTGGGCACAAGGAATATAAGCGATTGTCCTTTCTGCGGAGTCCCATTCAGGAGTTACTATCAAAGGAACCAGCATATGGTCAAAGTTCACAACTCAGAAGCTCAGTACAAATGCAATGTGTGCAATAAAGGATATATATTAAAGTCTCTATTAATGGGACATATAAAGAAGAATCATTTGATGGAACGCAACTGTCAATGTACTGAGTGTGGATACAGATTCTTCAGTAATAAAGCTTTGAAGGCCCATATGGTAAAGCATACTGGGGAAAGGAAATACACGTGCGAAGTGTGCCACAAGTCGTATGCAAGGAAGTATACATTAAGGGAACATATGCGGATACACAATAACGATAGGCGGTTCAAATGTGAAGTGTGTGGGACGTCGTTTGTCCAAAAGTGCAGTTTGAAAAGTCATTTGTTGTCACATCACGGGATAAGTTTGGCGGCTTGTGATATTGCGTCGAAATCGTGAAGATTTAAGAATATTATCATCCTCCTGCACTTATCCCACTCTAAGTGGGGCCGGCACAACATGTTACAAACATGTTGTCATATGATTTGGCTACGTATTTTACGGCCGCCTGACTGACGTCAACTTACCTTAGTCGTATTTTACGACACCTCGGTAAGAAATGAGGTTGGTATATTCTACTCAGCCGGATACCACCCGGGGGGCAACTTACCTTAGTCGCCCTTTTCGACACCTCGGTAAGAAATGAGGTTGGTATATTTTACTCAGCCGGATACCACACAGCGGGTCGACCTACCTTAGTCGCCTTTTACGACACCTCGGTGAGAAATGAGGGTGGTACTATTCTATTCAGCCGGATACCACACGGCGTTGAAAGTTTAAGAATATATTCAACTCAATTAAACGGTTTGATAATTACAAGATACTGCAATTAAAAGATACTAAAATGTGTCTATGCGAATATACGTGTTTATGGATTCAGGTAAAACATTATTTTTTTTAACTAAATCAATGCAATTTAATAAACTTATTTTCATGTTGATGTATTTCTGTTGAAAATTAATTTTACAATTTATTACACTTTATAATTCGTTTACGTGTATGATTTTTTAATAAATTGAATATATTATCGGAACAGCGCAAGGCGCCATTTAAAAGATGCATAGAGATATAGAGTAGGAGACCCATAGGTACTAGGTAGGCCTGTATTACAAGATACTGCAATTAAAAGATACATAAATGTGTCTATGCGAATATATGTGTTTATGGATTTAAGTAAAACAATTTTTTTTAACTTAATTAATGCAATTGAATAAACTTATTTTCATGTTGCTGTATTTCTGTTGAAAAATAATTTTACAATTTAGTAAAGTTTATAGTTCGTTTATGTGTACAATTCTTTTTATAAATTGAATATAACAATAAATATTGAATTGTCGGAACAGCGCAAGCCGCCATTTAAAAGATGCATAGAGATATAAAGTAAACCATAGGCAGATGTATAATAATGAGAGGGAAGTTGAAACTCGTATACTTCTTTGACTAATCACACATAAAAGAGAGAGATAGATACAGTTTTGTTTGCTTTCTCTTTATAGCAATATGATACATTTTAGCCCGGCTCACGTACTCTAGTAAACCTCTACAATACAAATACGTGTCTATGCGAATATACATGTTTATGGATTGCCGTATAACAGATTATTTTTTTGATCTGAATCAAGAGTGCAATTTAATAAATTTAGATATATCTTTATATGTTTCTGTTCAAAATTAATTTTACAATTTAGTAAAGTTTATAATACGTTTACGTTTCTTGAAATAAATTATATATTTTACAGTAACAGAGAGAAATATTGTGTACTTTTCTTAAAAATTGTCTTTTTATATAGAACTACTTCTACATCAAAAGACATTTTTTTTCTGGCCTACGCCAGAAACTATTTAAAAATATATTTATATAGTAAAGCTGTTTTGCTTTAGAGGGCTTAATTCAAAGATATATGAATCACAGTCATAAAAAAAATGCTTCGATCACCACCAAATTTTAATGGATTAGCTGCTGGGTCAATTAGAAAATTTCATTAAAATCGGTCAAGCCGTTCTGGGGTCTATAAGGGACATACAGACTAACATTCATTTTTAGATAGAGCCTTTATGATTTTTAAGGGGCAATAATCACAACTAAGTTATAATACAATTTTTTTTGAAGTTTTAATATTTATTTTGTAAATAATAGCTAAGATTTAGACCTTAAGTTTTCATTAAAATGTAAAAATATGTATTTGTTGTTTTATTTTATTGTCTAAATTATAATATTGGAGTTAGTGACACTGCTTTCAGTCTCGCAGATCGCGGGTTCGATTATCGCCGAAGACAAATATTTTCCAATACATCTGTTGGTTCTTTAAATTTCTGTATTATATATTTATATTGCATATTGTTTCAAATACAACCTCCTTCAAATAGTTGGGTCAATAAAATAAAAAAATATTGTCACCACAGATATATGTGAAAAAATTGTTGAAAAAAAATGTAAAAGATAAATATCGTTGTTATAATATTTCATTTATAATCGCGGATATAGCAAAATAATCCTGAAATTCACACACGCCGTGTGGTATCGGGTTCAATAGAATAGTACAACCCTCATTTCTTACCGAGGTGTGGTATACGGTTTAGTAGAATAGACCACCCTCTTTCTTATCGAGGTGTCGTAAAATACGACAGAGGTAAGTTGACGTCAGGCAGGCGGCCAGTCGTGAAAACGCAGCCAAATCGTGTGACAGCATGTTTGATGACTGTATTCATACCTTATGTATGCAGAAATTATAAAACGCATGCAACATACACGACTGTACCACACTTGCACTGCACGCATTCACTAACACAGTCGCAACAATCATTTCACCCCGTAACCGAAGCATTACTAGGATATATACCTCATTTGTGATTTTATGGGGCAAAAAATAAAGGAAACTTTAATTATTAATACAAAACTATTATCTATAGGATATTAAATAAAATAAAATTATATATAAATAAATTCTTTATTACAATAATAACAAAACTATGATATATTTTTAAATATAATAAGCTACATTATTTTATTAACAAAGATTAATGACGACATTCGTTATTTGTAAATTTTATTGCTTTTTTAGGATAATCTCTTGCTCGATTTAGAACTAAATTTCAAAAAGGCCCTTAAAGAGATCGAGAGTTATTTCTAATATAATTTCTCCTTTACCGTAAAGCGTATGATTTATTTTATACAGAGAGTTGTCACAAAAACAGGATAAAACAATATTATAGTTTTGTCTCCTTCGCACCTGTTTAGTTGTACCATTTTTAGTTTTAGGTCAAGGTGAAAATGCGTGTACGGTCATTGATCCATCTTTATAAACTGTGTTTATTTAAAAAAACCGCAAAATATTCTTGTCGCTAAAATACTTCATTAACAGATTCTTTTATGTGACGTGCTGAGGTGTGTAAGTAAGTAAGTAAGTAACGGCCTGTTACTATCCCACTGCTGAGAATAGGCCTCTTCTCTCCGTTTTGGGAGAGAAGGATTGGAGCTAAGACCTACCACGCTGCTCCAATGCGGATTGGTAGGTTACACATACCTCCAGAATTCTCTAGAGATATGCAGGTTTCCTCACGATGTTTTCCTTCACCGAAAAGCGTGTGATAAATTGCAATTATCAATTAGACACATAAGTTTTAAGAGAAAAACTCATTGGTGTCTGCCCGGGTTCGAACCCGTGATCGTCTCTAGAGATTCACACGGTCGCACCGCTGGGCCATCACAGCTTATATTATAGCTGAGGTGTGTAGGTATCTAAAATTAATACCTAAAAAAATCTTACAAAATTTCAGATAACTTAGTGAATTTTTGTTATATGAATTATTTTACGTTTAGAATAAAAGATACATGATATAGAAGAAACGCCGAGGTGTAGTAAAAGGCGACTAAGGTAACTCGACCCACTGTGTGGTATCCCGCTGAGTAGAAAGACTATCTTTTTTGCTATCGAAGTGTCGTAAAATACGTAGCCAAATCATGTAACATGTTTATAACATGTTGTGCCGACCCACTTAGAGTGGGATAAGGGCAGGACGATGACGATTAAAAGGGTGAATGACCGTACTCCATTTCATTCTCTCGTATGTAATGCATAACCTTTACCGAGAGTAAAGTTTTTACTACATACAAATGCGAAGACAGAACTATAAAAGTTGTTTTCTCCTGTTTTTGAGCAAGTGGTCATTCTACCATTACTAAAAAGAACAGATCTCAATTAAATTATATTTATTTTCTTCGAAAATATATTTTTATAAGATATTATATTATTATTATAATGTACCGCGGAACTTTTAGAGGGGAACAATTTTGTAATACATGATTATTGAATAACTATTACCGTTTACTCAGCGCATGCAAGGAAAAATGCTCCTCTCCTATTCATCTTAGCGTTAGCCTACAGCCTTCCTTAATAAATGGCCTATTTTACACTGAAAGAATTTTTCAAATCGGTCCAGTAGTTCCTGAGATTAGCGCGTTCAAACAAACAAACCCTCCAGTTTTATATATTAGTATAGATTGCTATGGGAAGTAGTTTTTATAATTAACCAAAGAAAACGTTATTCGATACATTTCATTCATTCCATACAAAGATATACACTTTATCACATTGTATATAGACAAATAAACATATGTACACTGAAATTAGATTACTATATAATAGTGATATTTATACAGTGAGTTATACACGAGTGATATATTTACAAATGTCATATATTTCTTGTATAATGAATTTTCGTAATTTTGTATAATTTAGTACTACAGTGACCTAATTCAAAAAAGTTGTTTTAAAGCGAAGTGTAAGGTCTTTAAAACTAAGAGTTTAACTGTTAAAGAGACTAATAACTTGGAAGAGGAAGAAAATTAGCTCGTAATGTTCGTAGATGGCATTAAAATAAAGATTTGTATCAAACTCCGTTATTTCTCATTTTGTATTCGGTCACTTTAATACTGAGCGTTCGATGTAGATTATTATGAGCGTCAAGCGTCCAATTATTATGTAGCGTTAGATACAAGAGGTGACCGCCCGTATCTACCTCAGTCCTGGTTCTCGCCCTTCCACCCTTGTACACCAGAGGCGAGGACTGAGTTAAACGGTTAGCCTATTATAATTAATTGATTTTAAAACAATACACAACAAGAAAGCCGTGTGGTATCCGGCTGAATAGAAAAGACCACCCTCATTTCTTACCTAGATGTCTTAAAAGGCGACTAAGTTAAGTCAACCCGCCGTGTGGTATCCAGTTAAGTAGAATATCCCACCCGTTTTCTTACCGAGTTGTCGTAAAAGGCGACTAAGGTAAGTCGACCCACCGTGTGGTATCCGGTTAAGTAGTATAGACCAGCGTATTAGAATACGACTAAGGTAAGTTGACTTTAGGCAGGCCGCCGGTAAAATACATAGCCAAATCATGCGTCAACATGTTTGTACGTTCCGACCCCACTTAGAGTGGGATCAGGGTAGGATGATGATGAATTTAAAACAAGATGATTGTATCATTGAATACGATACCGCATATTTTTGTCACTTCCCACATAATCAAAATTAGAGAAATTGTTAATTTCCCAATAAATCAACGCTAGTTGGAAACCCAAAAGATTTCCTGGTTATTATTTGGGTTACTGAGAACCCAAATAACACAACCAAGAGAGAATTTATTCCTTATCAGAGATCAACTAAATACACTATGGACTATGGATTTCAGTTCTTGCGTTCTCATATTCCGACAGCGTGATGCCATGGTTGGATAACATGTGACTTTTCATACTACACTTCTGTACGAAAGCCAGACCGCAAACACCGCACTTGAAACGCCTATCGTTATTATGTATCCGCATATGTTCCCTCAAAGTCTTCTTCCTCGCATAAGCCTTATGACATACAGTACATTTGAACACCCTTTCCCCATTATGCTTGATCATATGCTCATCCAACGATTGCTTTATGAAGAAACCTTGGCCACACTCAGTACATATGTGATTTCGCTCCATAAGATGCACTTTCTTGATATGCGACGTCAATTTAGATTTAAGAATGAAGGATTTGTCGCAAATATTGCATTTGTACGTAGCAGCTGCTATATTGTGCTCTTTAAACATATGCCTGTTCCTTTGATAGTAACTAGTGAAAGATTGGTCGCAATGTGGACAATTTGTTGTGTATCTTGCGTTTGTGTTGTGCGTATATTTCTCGTGGCATACTTTTCTAACTCGCGTGCTGAACACTTTATCGCAAAAGGCACATTTGAAGGTCCCTGTTTCGTGGGTCCGTTGATGATTTTTCAGCCTATGTTTGTTTATGAAGCCTAAATCGCAAACGTCGCAGATATAATTCCGGTAATGGCCGTTCATATGTTGTAACAGCATTTTGAAGGTCTCAAAAGTGGAATGGCAGAGGGCGCAGTTCAATAATTCACCGCCCGTTAGTTTAAACTCCATTATGTAATCGTTTATGTCAGGGTAAAATTTGATATCGTGATCCTTAACTAGATGTTTCTTTAAGTTTGTTATGGTATCGAAGGTTTGCAAGCAGATATTGCATTTTAAGTCTGTTATGTCCATTTTGATAGAAAGATTACTTTTGTCGAGTCGTTTGTTATAATTCAATTCTTCTTTCTTGTGTACATCGCTCGTGTGAACGCGCAATTCTTCGGGATTCGGATATGTCTCTTTGCAGTACGCGCAACCGATACCGGCCAGGGTTTTGTTGGAAAATGGCGTGCAATTGGAATATTTTAGTAAGTTTTCTACATTGATACTGTGTTTCTGGTTTTCGCTGATGAATCTAATTGTGGGTACGTTTAGTTTTTCTATTTGAGTTAACGCCCGAAGAGATAACTTTAGTCCCGGTTTGATGAGGCCTTTCGATTTTCGATCTAGAATTTGAAAATGCTTGAGATGTATTCAAGGCAAAATATAATATACCTATTTATTATGCATTGTTTTATTTTAAACGTTGAATTAAAAAAATATAGTTGGAATATATTTTACACTAAGATTCATTTTTTCAATTTACATTTTTTTCTTTCAATGCCTTGTTATATTTTTAACGTGTATTTATAAAGTGACCGAATTCAAAAAAGTTTTGTTGGAAATTGCAATAAATCGTAGGGTAGGCCTACAAAACTCGTGAGTGTTAAAGAGACTCATAACTTGAAAGAGTAAGAAACACTACCTTTTACAATAGTTTTGTTTTTAAAACTTATTTCAACCTCTGTAAAGGCACTAAAAGCGAAAGCGTATATCTTATGCAAAAGCTGTGATAGCCCAGTGAGACCGTGCAATTCTTTCGAAGGTATCACGGGTTCAGAACCCGGGCAGGAACCAATGAATTTTTCTATTAAAAATTATGTGTCTAATTGATAATTGCAATTTATCACACGCTTTTCGGTGAAGGAAAACATCGTGAGGAAACCTGCGTATCTCTAGAGAATTCTGGGATATGTGTAACCTAGCAATCCGCATTGGAGCAGCGTGGTAGGTCTTAGATCCAAAAACATAGAGAGGAGGTCTATGCCCAGCAGTGGATTATATTTTTGCCTGCTAATAAACAAAGAGTATCTTTCCGAAATCAAATCAGTGTAATTTAAGGAACTTACCGCTTTTCTTATCAATCAACAATTGCCGCTTCTTTCCATTCTTCTTCTTTTCTCTTCTCTTTAACGGAACATCTTCTAGACCGAGTATTTCTGCCAGTTTGTCTTTGTCGTTCAGATCTTCGAAGTCGGAGATTTCTTCTTTTGGCTCTGGAACGGAAACGGAAATTTAAATACAGTAGAACCACAATAAGTTAAAATCCAAGGACACGTCAAAATATTTTCAGTTGAAGAGTTTATTAATTAATAATAATTTTTGCAATTAATTCTGAACGCTCACCTAAAAAATAGATACCATTTTCTTCAACATCTGAGTATTCTTCTTTTATTTTTGTTAACTCTTCTGAAACATAAATAAAATATAATAAAATTAACACAACATACAACTTTAATAATAATTTTAGGTACGCCTACACATCTCAGCACCTTACATATACAAATAAGTTGATGTGGTGAAGTATTTAAACCACAGGAACTATTTTACAATTTTAAAAAAAGAAACACGATTTATAGATATCAATGACCGTACACTAACAGGCCATTTTAATATAATATGTCATGAGCTTGACCTAAAATCTCAATAGTAAGGTGCGAGTGAGACAAAACATAAATATAATTGTTTTCTCCTGTTGCGCGCCGCTGCAAATCAGTGAGAAATTATAAACAAAGACAACTCTGAATTAAGTTATATGAAAATACATTTAATTTGTTTGAAAATACGTTTTTTTAACTATAATCAAGATTAAATTATGCCACCAATAATAAAACAATAAGTGCACTGCACACATTACAATCTCAACAAAGGTTTCACCTTGTCGGTTATGTGTTATGGAGTTTTATCTTCTGACGATGCTTGGTCGCTCTAGTACTATTTTTAGATAACAGATTTGTCATTACTTTGACAGCTTATTTTCCAGGATAGCTTCTCCCAGCTCTAATAGGTGCATCGATACCAACTTCATCCAACACAATCAATAAAATACAAATTGTCATTAATAAAAGAACCTTTGTCATCTTCCAGCGACATCAGCTTCAATTTGAACTCCTCCTGACATTGCAAGACTTGGTGCTTGAAGTCCCACGCATCTCGAAGCCTGACAATGCATATGTCGCATATTCCATTGTCACCATCGGGCACTTCTATTGAGATCTGTAATAGAACAAAATAAAAGCCTGCTGCTGTTGTCCCACTCTTAAGTGTAGTAACTCTCACAACATGTTATAAACATGATTTGGCTACATATTTACAACAGGCCACCTGCCTAACGTACTTAAATCATTGTGTGGTAGCCCAGTGGTAACACCATGCAACTCATTCAAGGAGGTCACAGGGTCAAACCCGGGCAGACACCAATGAGTTTTTCTGTTAAAACTTATGTCTAATTGATCGTTTCAATTTATCACACGCTTTTCAGTGAAGGAAAACATTGTGATGAAACCTGCATATCTCTAGAGAATTCTGGAGATATGTGTAACCTACCAATCCACATTGGAGCAGTGTGGAAGGTCTTAGCTCCAAACCTTCTCTTCAAAAACAGAGAGAAGAGGCCTATTCTCAGCAGCGGGATAGTAACCGGCAGCTACTTACTTTTACTTTTATGACACCACAGTAAGAAAGAGAGTGGTCTATTAGACTCAACCGGATACCTCATGGCGGATTGACTTACCTTAGTTGCCTTTTATTACACTAGAAGAAGAAATGAGGGTGAATTAATGTGATATTACTTATGTACACAGTTGAATAGCTGGAAAGTAACCAGCCCATATTTATCTTAGCACTAAATTCAAGGTATAAACTAATTCATATGAAAGTTTGTGTTGTCAAGTTCTGAGAACAAAGGGTGTTATTGGAAGAAATTTAATTTAATTTTAGCAATATAATAAATCACAGCATAACATTTTGGCTTTTATTGTATAATTTCATTGTTTATCATACCCCTGCCCTTATCCCACTCTAAGTGGGGTTGGCACATGTTATAAAAATGTTGTCACATGATTTGGCAACGTATTTTACAACCGGCCGTATGCCTGATATCAACTTACCTTAGTCGCATTTTACGACACCTCGGCAAGAAAGAGGGTGGTCTATTCTAATAAACCGGATGGCACACGGTGGGTCAACTTACTTTAGTCGCTTTTTACGACACCTCGGTATGAAACGAGGATGGTACTATTCTATTCATCCGGATACCACACGGCGTAATTATAATTTAATCTTATTCCACCAAAAAGAATACGACCATTGCGGTGTTGTATAAATAATAAAATACTCGGGTTTTTTTTAATATGCAGTTCATTTATGTAACTTATGATCCTGAAAACTGAGTAGATGATAAGACTAGTAGAAACTAGTATATAAATATACATTTCAATTTTTATTACTCGTATTTACATACATTAATTTCGAAACATTCCTTCAACATGTCTCCATATATTTCAGTTTTACCAAGTCTCATATTTATTGATTTCAGATCTTTATCAGGTGGCCGCGCAAGGCAGCACCGGCATAGAATATTAGGATTCATAAGCTAACTTTAATAATTAACACTAATTTAATATGTTTAAAAATAAGATCCAAAAGGTGTTTTTTTTTCTTATACCTAGTTTGTGACAGTGACACCTTAAATAGTCTGTGGACAATATCGCAGATAAATAACAGATTATAATTATATTAAACATGAGTTAAAAAATAAGATAAAACAATTTGTACGTATTATAAAACTAAATCAAAGTTAAATTTGTGGATATCAGAAGCTACGACAAATAAACAAAACAAATATATACAATTAACTAAAACAAGGTGCTTTAATATTTGAGGTTTTAACTTGGTTTTTAATTATAAATAATGAATTATCTTTAAATAAATCCCTTTCGAAAGCGAGAATATACCTAGATAAAACAATTGCGATAATAATATAGAAACAGTAAAATAATTTAAATTATATGAAAAAGTTGTTTATAATTTAATTTTAATTTCGATCTGTAACTTTAAAAAAATAGGCAATTTAGACGGTTTAGATAGATTTCCTTTTCTTTTTTTGGTAAATTCCCTTATTTTATCTATCAATTGTCCAACTTATCAACCAAATTATAATAATACACAATGTTGCATAATTTGTTTAAGATTGTACATTCGTTATTGATTTTAATATATTACTGAACGCATTGTTGCCTCTATAAAATGGCGGAGCTTCGATCCCGTAGCGTCGATAGCTACATTCTTGTTTTATTCCACTTAATAAAGTAGTATTAGTATTAATGTTAAGTTAGTGTAATTAGATATAATGGAGGGTGTTTTAAGTGACGGTATGTGTCGATGTTGTGCAACCGAAGGAAGTTTCAAAGACTTTCAAACACCCTATCAATGGATGGGGGTTGAAGAAATTTATAGCAATATGTTAAAGGATTGTTTTGATATATCAGTAAGTTATATCTTTATTATCTGTTCTACGTTAGGGTCTGTTAATTTCAATAAGTGATCTACATTAAATTTATATTTAACTTGTACTGAAATTATATCGTAGAAGTTTCTTGTGTACTATATATGTATAAACATACATATATAAAAAAATTCTATATGCATAATTTACGTTAACAGATTAATTAATGAATATGTGATAATGTTATTAAATTTTTTAGCAAATTTTTCGTAATTTATAATGTAGATTATAAAATTATTTTTATTGAAATTTTTGTTTGTTTATTATAATATGGTATTTTATTTATTACAAGAGATTATTTACAGTACCTAAGTTAATAAATATTTGAATTTTACATCTGTTTATTTATTATGCCCATTTTTCATTTTAAGATAGTACAAGATATTTTATTTACAAAAAATTCTTTTTTACAATATTTTTTTATTATTCAATGATTCACTGATCACTTGAAGGTATTAGATAATATATGTTTTACTATAATAGATATTATACTTATACATAAATATACTTATGTGATTTCCTGTAGTTGTACTTAAGACTTTTTGGATATTTTTTGGGTTAAATTATATATATATATGCTGTTGGAGTTCCATATACATAAATATATAAGTCAATGTATTCAAACATTATAATATTTTTTTTCGAACAAAATATATCTACCTCAAAATATATCAACCTATTCGTGTACTCAAATCCGTAACTCACGGGTTGTCTGTAAGAGATCGCTGTAGGCGATAAGACCGCCCTTGCATCTTATCATAAATCATTTTTTTGTACATATTATATATATATGTATATTTTTTTAATGTATTTTCTGTATGCATAAAGGATAAATAAAAATAAATATCCTTAAAATGCAGAGTACACTAAATAACTTTTATTTCTGACACAAACCTGGTAGGCTGTTTACTTTTCTCCCTATAACCTGTATTTAGAAGCACAACCGTACCGTACAACTGAATTTATAAGTACTATGAATTATATTATTACAAATAAGGTATTTCAATTCTAAATTCTATTTCACACATTTTTTGAAAAAAATCATATCCTTAATTTTAAAATGAGGTAACCTTGTATGTATATATATTTATCAAACAATTTTCCTGAAATTCAGCATGTAGGGTTTTTGGGGAGAAAAATCGATCTAGATAGGTTTTATGTAAAAAAAAATTTGTTTTATCCCAATTTTTGGGCATTAAAAACACTAATATTGAATTGAATTTTCGCCATGAACTATGAAGTCAGTGTGGCTTATTAGGAGAATAGACAGTCTCGAGAAATATAAATACGTAGGATCTATCCCCAACTAAATAATTATTTTAAAATAAGTTTTTTTTTGTAAAAAATTACCAAGGCTCAGTTACCCAGATATTATTATTTAGACACATTAAAACCTTAACTAGTTCCAGCTCTTGACTTCTTAAGGTACTCGACTGTAATGGAAACACTTGTTTTTTATTTTTCAAACTGCAGCCATAGTGGATTAAATATTCCTATAATTTTATATTGAAAGATCTTGTTGATTCTATAATTTATAAATGTGATAAATGCTCAAAACGATTTTGCTAAAAGCTACTTCTACTACTGAATAGATTTGATCTTAACCTGGAATCTTAAGAGATTTAAGTTAAGTATTATGTTTGCTTTCCAACAGCTAGCAATATCAGATGAGCTCAACAATGGTGGCATATGTGAGGTATGCATCACCCAGCTGCGGAACGCTTGCAACTTTAAACATCAGGTTCAACAGACTGAAGAGAAATTTAAGAGGAAATTAGAAGACAGTGCTTTCAAAGGTATCAATTTATCACTGCATATAAAAATGTATTTTAATTTGTAAATAATACAAATGAATGACATAGTAAAAAAGTTTATTTTGCACATAATAAACTTAACTAATACTGCATATAAAAATGTATTTTAATTTGTAAATAAATGAAATAAATAAATGAATAATATGAAAACTTATTTAATAATCATATTAAATAAGTTTATTTTACACAATAAACTTATTTAATATGATTAATTGTACAAAAAAAGTGTGTATAGTAACATAAACTCCCAATCTATCTTAAGTGATCAACTCAAAACTTTAAACATAAATTATTATGCAGTTTGCTAATAAATTGAGTAATGAGAATAGTTTATGAGTGTAATTTGTAAAAGTTATGAGTGTAATTTGTAAATAGATTGAAAGCCATACTAATATTGTAAATATAAAAGTCTGCTCCTTCAAGCTTTTCCAGCTAGTCCTATAGAGCAATGTTTCCTGACCTTTTTTGGTCTATGCCCCAAGTTAAAAATTATTTAAATATTTTTAAATGTTACTTACATAACATACATTAATTTTGTAATTAAAAATTGAACTGTTCCCGTAAAGAAAAAAAATAATAGGTTTTAGGAAGAAAGATTGTTTTCTGTTAAATTTGGCACCGAAATCTAGCATTGCACTTAAATGTTCCAGAGAAAGGTTTAAACACGTGTCAAGTTGCTCTCCCCCTCTTAACCATCAAATTGCCCCCCTTAACCATCAAATTGCCCCTCACCCTTGACCATCAATTTGATACCCCCCCCCCCCCCCCCTTAACCATGTTGTCATTCCCCACCTTAATCATGCTGTTTTTCATGGATCCCATGTTGTGAAACACTGCTCTAGAGCAATATTATTGACATTTGAAATTTAAAATTGTGGTTATTGCCTCATTCAAGGAACAAAGGTACATGTTTTATGTAAAACTTAATTTTTTGATAGGGCATTAAAGATTTAAAAAAATCAAAATACCCTCAGCTTTTTTAATTGCCGGTTTTAGTGTAACAATTATTGTTTTCAGCTGATGCTGTCAAAATTGAAGTTTCTCGGGACGATGATGACGATTCCAATATGTCTGCGGATTTCTCAAATCCAGGTCAGTAGCAGCTATGACTTTTCAGGAAATAGTAGGTTGGAACCTACAGCAGTTATCTAGGAACTTAAAAAAATTGTAACCCATATATATGAACTAGACCATCATGGTAGATTAAAGCTCCATTTATCCTAAAGAAATAGGAGGAACGTGTAACCTTTGGCAAGAGATTATTGCATTGATTTTCAAAACTTATGAATAATTATCATTAACGATGAAGGAGAATTGGAAAACCTTTATTTACTCAGCAATCTTTGTTGGTGTGGATTATTATTTGAGTTGATGTTACAAAACTATGCATGCTTAAAATTATTTGCTCATGCAACTTTGTAGGCATGTACAAGCTTATCCACATTTCCATAGTTTTATATCTATTGCTCTCCATTCTGCAAGTCTATGTCTAATAAAAACAAAAATCGTAAGATATTAACAAGCTGTATATTGTCTTTGTTAACTAACTTTTTACATAAAAAAGTAAAGTAAACAAAAAAGTAAACAGCCTGTTACAATCCCACTGCTGGGCATAGGCCTCTCTCCTATCCTGGAGAGACGGGAGCTAAGACCTACCACACGACTCCAATGCGAATTGGTAGGTTATACATATCTCCAGATTTCTCTAGAGAGGTATCCTCATTATGTTTTCCTTCGCCGAAAAGCGTGTGATAAATTGCAATTATCAATTACACAAGTTTTAATAGAAAAACTCATTGGTTCCTGCCGGAGTTTGAACACGTTACGCTCTCGAAAGAGTCGCACGGTCACACCGCTGGGCTATCACAGCTTCACAGCGTCCCCAAAACCTGTCTGTGTATGATCGATTTTTTCAAAATCCACTGAAGGTATTTTTGTACGATTTGTTAGCGCACAATACAATAACACGATATAATAGGAATACCAAAATTCCCGTTCCGAGATGCACTTCTCTTGAATGACGAACAAAGACTGAAAGCCACTGAAACGTTTCATCAATAGGAAGACTCCACCGGAAACAATACGACACAATGTTGCCAACATTTTAGTGAATAGGGCGCGACACTCTTGTTTCATGACAGTGTTGCTATACAAAGCGAAAGTCATTGGCGACAGCAGATTTTTACTATAGGATAGTGCAATTCTTGAAGAAGGTTTAAATTAATATTACATTACACAGTATACCCGATATTAAGATTTACGCGGGAAAAACTTTGTGACACCGATATCCACGCAGACGAAGCCGCGGTCACATCTAGTTATATCGTAATAAATTTTCAGATTACGAAGTGCCAATAAAAGTTGAAAAAACCGAGGAGAAACCAAAAAAGCGTCAGGCGGCCAAAGCGTCCACGTCTAAAGTAAAGAAATCAAAAAAGAACGACGGAGAGCCTTCAACCAAACGTAAGTGGATAGTTTATATTTATTATTGGACTTTGATTTTGCATTCAAACAGTCTTGGTAATTTGAGTATCGTTAAATGCGTTCTAGCAGTCAAGTTCAGCGTTCTTGGTAATTTGAGTATCGTTAAATGCGTTCAAGCAGTCAAGTTCAGCGTTCTTGGTAATTTGAGTATCGTTAAATGCGTTCAAGCAGTCAAGTTCAGCGTTCTTGGTAATTTGAGTATCGTTAAATGCGTTCAAGCAGTCAAGGTCAGCGTTCTTGGTAATTTGAGTATCGTTAAATTCGTTCAAGCAGTCAAGTTCAGCGTTCTTGGTAATTTGAGTATCGTTAAATGCGTTCAAGCAGTCAAGTTCAGCGTTCTTGGTTATTTGAGTATCGTTAAATGCGTTCAAGCAGTCAAGTTCAGCGTTCTTGGTTATTTGAGTATCGTGAAATGCGTTCAAGCAGTCAAGTTCAGCGTTCTTGGTAATTTGAGTATCGTTAAATGCGTTCAAGCAGTCAAGTTCAGCGTTCTTTGTTATTTGAGTATCGTTAAAATGAAATAATTACCTGATTAATAACAGGCAAAGAATAGCAGTTTCTTTATTTTACCTTTAGATATCTGTTGGATCATATTTCTTCATTCTGACTGGATCTAGCAACTCTCACGCCGTGTGGTATCCGGCTGAATAGAATAGTACCACCCTCTTTTCTTATCGAGGTGTCGTAAAAGGCGACTAAGGTAGGTTGACTCACCTTATGGTATCCGGTTAAGTAGAATAGACCACCCTCTTTCTTATCGAGGTGTCGTAAAATACGACTAAGTATAGTTACGCCAGGCAGGCGGCCGGTCGTAAAATACGTAGCCCAATCATGTGACAATATGTTTATAACATGTTGTGCCGACCCCACTTAGAGTAGGATAAGGGCAGGAGGATGATGATGGATCTAGCAACTCTCCACAATCATTTTTAGGTACTTGTAGAAGGTCTACTGGTGCTGCATTTTTCAGTCTAGGAAGTCACTTTATTGCCTTGATACCTTAATATCTGAAAGGTCTTCTATACTATTCTCACCTACATGCTCTTCCCATTATCTTAACTTCACTTTAACTACATGCTGAACTGTTTCTAATTTTTGTTCTTCTATGTAAATTTAATTGTTTCCTGATTTAAAGTTTGGTTCCTTCTATAGCCCGTAGAGTCCCTAAAAATGATATGTGAATCATCATAGTTAAACTTAACTATAAGTGTAACTTAGGCTTTAACAAGTGTGTTAGCATTTTCAAAAAGGCTAAGACCAATCAGTAATACACTTGATGCTAAAACAAATCAGTAAATTTTGGAACGTACTATTTTTAAAATGAATCTGTCTTGAATGCAAAATCAATATCCCAATTTGAAAATATATGGAAAGGCTGCATATCTATACATTATACGAGTAAATAATCTGAAATTTAATGTACGAACACGAGTACATGACGAATAAAATGTTGTAATACTTTCTTTTGATTGGATCAACGCTAAACATAGGGCTTTCCATAAAATTTCCGTAGCTCTAGCGGTAATGTTGTTTTTATCGAACTTGCGACGTTTTTGCGATCATCTGAACCAAATGGAGGGTTTACCAACTTTGCATTGCCTGGTGCAAGGTGTGCCAACACTGCATCACTCTAAGCAGTCTCCATTTCCTTTGGAATCCAAGCTCAATTGGATCTTCAAATTACGTACCTCCCATTGACACTTAAGTTTCGAGACACGGTTAGGCACTTACTTGACGGATCTTTTCATTCGTGTTCTGATAATTTATAAAATCTATACTTTATACTAATATATACAGCTGAAGAGTTTGTTTTTTTGATCGCCTTAATCTCAGGATCTTTATCGATATGTTAGGGCCGTCTTGAATCGTTGAACATCGATCGAAACATTTTGCAAATCTTCAGTAAAAATTACACCATCGTTCCGAGTGAAGTAAGATTTGGTTTATCCTTGGGATATGTATCTTGTATGATGCACTCCATCCCGATTTTTATCAACTCGTCTGTGTTACTTAACTCTGATATGCAATTTGTACATTTCAAGTTACAAAACGAAACAAAAGTTAAGTGTAAGTTAATTTATGTAAAAGTATGAATATTTATATTAAAAATAACTATCAGCCATTCCGTAGCTTTTCAATATTTCTTTTTTGTATAAATTTTTGTATTTTTAAGAAGACGGTATTACAAAATTGTAGATGTTAGAATAAGATTTATTGCTTCCCGCCATTATGCGAGCTTTGTTGATTAAATATTGTAATTGAACGTATTTTATGATTCATAAAAATCAATCGAATTATCAAATATCAGATGTGATTTATATTCCAGCTAAAAGCAAAAAACTCTTGACTTGTTTGTGGAACAACCTTGCTCCCCAGTTTTGTGACACAATTAATCTAGGCATTTAGGAATGGTCCATAGGCATTATGTAGGCAATGACTTGCCACGTTTTACTGGTGATAAGACATTTGAGTGCATGTGACAACATATGAATTAAAGAATATAGGAAAAATTGCAATGAAAACAAATTCATTAATAAAATTTCCCAGCTATTTATTTCTTTTCTTGAAAAACTTATCTACTTAATATACTACGTTACGTTTGCATAAATTGATATTCCATCAGCATTGATAGAATATATAGGAAAGCTACTTAAGCTTACTTTTGTATATAGGAAAGCCTTTTGAGATTTTTCTTCTCCCTTTGGAAGGAAAAGCAGATACTTACCAGCCCGTATTGATAATGAAATCCCAGCTTGCAGGGACAAAATAACGTGCTCTTTTCTCGCCTAAGCCAACATTCAGTTGCTAACGCATTACCCCAATATTTCTAGTCCTCCCTCTTTTTATGTTACCTCATTAAATCGATATTTCCGTTGAAAGAGATCCTAAACTTTTAAAGATAAATTGAAAACTGCAATTAAGCAAGCAGTTCTACATCACTGCCCTACTATACTATAATCACATGTCAATTAAACTTTTTGCTTTCGTGAAGTGATACTCCTATAACTTTATTTTTATTCTAACAAGTCTATGGTCTTGTAATACTGTCTAATACTTTATAAATTTTAAGAAAATGTCAATTTAAATGTTGCAGCATTATTCATTGCAAAACTTTTTATCGACTCACATTGTTTTGTTATTGGTGAAGCATAATTTGTACTCTGTGACTCCTACGATCTGCCAAATTTCAAAAAATAGTGAGTAAGCACTATAGTGGCAAGCACAGTCTACATTAGGCTGCAGCTTTCGCAGGTGCCCTTCTTTATAACAAAAAAGAATTCTATTCATCAACATAATTTGCAGCTGGGCACTAAAAACTTTTCTAATAACTTTGATTTGACTGATGACTTCAATTATCAACAACTGATTTATTACTTAAGTAAATTTACGAATCATAATAAGATTTGATGATTGAAGAGTGAGAATTCAAACTATAAATATCAGATATGGCAAATAAACGTACAATTCCCAACGGTTCTATAAAATATTAATTTTAAGTGCTGCGACTTAAATTGGCATTTTTGTTAATTGTTAAGTTTGAGTGTAATTTGGATACGAATTTTTGTGAACATTCTATATTCGTCGTCAAAAAATTCAGTTAATGTAACGGCAAAGGTACTAAGGTTGCTATAGTAGTTACAAAATTATAAGTTGAGAGTAGAAAAATGTAAGAGAAGCAAAGCAGATACTAAATTCATCTGAATGTAAATATGAGGACAGGTGCACACAAAATGTTTGTTTAAACATAAATAATATAGCATTCGAATAATATGGCGAATATCGATAACAATAAGCTGCAAATCTGTGGATTAAAGTAGAACACCTGCCTAAACAAACGTACATGGAAAATGCTGCTCAATAGTTTCAAAGATTTAAATATGGGATCTGATAAATCCATGGTGTGTATCCAATAACATTCTTTACCGCGGTAACTTGCTATACCAGTTGTTTGTAAAAACAGTATTTGTTTCATCAGAGATACATAATTGAACATAATATTAAATAGATTATGCACTTGTTGACATAAGATTATGTATAACTGTATCGTCACGATTTTTACCTCAAAATTCACATGTTTGCCTATAATGTAAAGGTTTTATTTATACCAATCGATTAAATATATTTTTTATTTTATGCTTCTATTAGTCTATGATATACTTGCTCGTATCACGACAAGAAATAATTATCATCTCTTGAAACGAATTTTGACTTAAGGTTGCGTTTGCGTATTGCTGATATACAAAATTATTAATACAATATAAATTCGTATCCAAAGGACATTCATATTTTACAGCTTTAAATATAAGTCCCCCATGAGTCTTAACTTGAGTATTTAATAATTTTCGACGAACTCTAAGGTTTTTAATTGGAAAAAACTTGCACTTATTAAGCGATCTTAAACGGTAATAAATTTAATAGAAATCTTTGATTATATAAAACACAAAAGCATAAACGTTAATAATATAATTCATCGTTAATGATTCATAAATAATTAAAAAAGTCAACTTTTCTAATAAAAAAAAGTGAATACAACACGTTAGCGTGAAGAACGGAAATTCTGAATTTTACAAAATATGGAGTACAACGGCGAAAAGTTTTGATAGTTTCAGAAGTTAGGAGTTTAAGGTAAGTGAAGATTTGAGGTCAAATTTATCAAACTATCCTTGTAGGCCAATATGATTTATTTGAATGTAAATTACTTTCTTTGACTTTTTTTTCTTTCTTAGACTCTGATGAATTTTAAATTTTGAACTAAATATAATTTCTTCTTTGACAATCGTTCGCATAAATATAGGAAAATTGAGTTGAGTTATTATATATCACCCCTTCCGAAGAATAAAGTCACATTTCCTATGCTTATACTGGGACTTGTGAATTTATTCTTGGGATAGGGTGATATATTATTTGAAGGCTAATCTATGCTAAGTTAAGCTTCGTCGACGATTTGTGGTTACTTGTATCTTGACTTCAATTAAAATTTATAATTATTAAGATGACATGGTCACTTTGCGCAATTAAAATTTAGGTTCAACTTGCCTCATCTAGAAAATATAATCCGCTGTTTTTAGACTTTCACTGATTGTTTAGCAGGTGTTCATGAAATTTCATGATACTGCAACGAAAGATTTGTAAAAAAAGTATTATATGTTTTATAATCTGTAGAAATTATATGCAGCGTCCAATGAATTTTTGAACAATTTATAATGTACGGGCTCTTTCTAACACTACAATTAATTAATCTTAATCGTTCTTTAGGTGTTAAAAAGAATTATTCATCTGTTACAACGGAAATATATTTCAGGTTTATATGATATAAACCATAGAAATAGTTTAAGTTCCTTACAGTGACTAGTATTTAAGTATAACTACACGTTATATTTCATTGATGAAAATGAATATTGTTAAGTGAATTGTTTGCAGCGTCTTGTTTATCAAAGTATTGGACTTTGGTGCTCTACATAAATGTATAGCAAACTTTGACACTAAAATCAAAATGAAAAGATGGCGGAGTACAAAGCTCGCACGTCCGTGAAGATAATATAACAGAACTGTAATGATAAGAAGAAATGAGAGTGGATGAAGATAATACAGATGTGCTCGTTTCTGTTATAGGAACGGACGGCGAGCCCAAGCGAAGGAAAAAGAAAAAGAAATCGGACGTAAGCGCCACACCGGAGCGCATTGAGCATAGGGTGAACCTCACGTCCATACTACAATTCTCCAACGCCAGCCCTTTTAGAGACAAGACGATACGCGGCTTCTCCTGTCTCTACTGCGCAAAATATTTCCAAACAATAGACGAATTACGTGCTCACACTGCCCAACAATCAGAGAAGGACAAAATCCACACTATGCTGGATTACAAACTTAGCTATAACCCAATCAAACTCGATATAACCAACCTTAGATGCAACGTGTGCGAGAAGAACTTGAAGGATCTAAACGAACTTAAGGATCATTTGGTGTCTTCACACAATAAAACTATTCACAAAAACATCAAGGATATCATCCTACCCTTCAGATTAGAGAACGGGCTGAATTTCACCTGTGTCGTTTGCTCCGTCGTCCACATTTCATTCAAGAATTTGTACCATCACATGAGCAGCCACTATAGCAATTACTGTTGCAAGAAATGCGGTGCGGGCTACATTACAATTGCGGCATTAAGGAAGCACGGAAAGACTCACTACCAGGGGCACTTTCCGTGCGATTTCTGTGATAAATCCTATACGTCGCTCACAAAGAAACGTAACCATGAAAAGGGAGTGCACACTGGGGGATGGTTGAGAAATAAATGTCCCCACTGCCCGGAAATATTCGTCAGCTACTACGATAGAAGCGAACACTTGGTTAAAGCCCACAACGAGGCGCCAGTAGTGTATCCTTGCAACGCTTGTAACAAGACTTACAAAAAGAAGTTCGAACTGAACAGGCATATCAAACACCATCACTTGCAGCAGAGAAGTTTCCTATGCGACAAATGCAATGCGAAATTCTTTTCGAAACGTGGTCTCGTCGATCACATGACACGTCACACTGGGGCTGAGAATTGCTTCTGTGATGTTTGCGGTAAATCCTTTTCAAGGATGCGAACTTTAAGAGATCATATGAGGATGCACGAGGACGACAAGAGGTTCCAGTGCGAGGTCTGTAAGAAGACATTCATGCAGAAGAGCAGTTTAAAAAGTCATGTCAAATTGCATCAAGATGATTTGGACATATTTAAGGAGTTCGATGACGTGAAACATCTAATCGATGATAGGGAGATGACTCTGAAACAAATCGCGGCCGAAACGAAGAAGAAAGCGCTAGACGAAAGGATGAAGAATGATTTTTCTTAACATTTTAAATTTAATTGTTTCATAACAAATAGGGTTCACCGAGGGAGCTTAATGTTTTGGGCTGTACACGGGATTGTGAAAATAATCACGATTTTATTAGTAGTTTAAAGCTTTTGATTGAAAATGAATTATATTATGAATTATTAATGAATTATTTTATACTGAACAGATTATAGATATTGCATGTTGCGATCTAATGCAAATGATTTTTTAAGTATAAGTGTAGGTACAATATATTAAAACATTACTAAGTGGATGGTCTTTTTTAATTTCTATTTTTTTTACTTCCATGTCTATACTAATTATAAAGTTCCTCAAAAGTTGTCTGTATGTGATTGATTTTTTCAAAATCTACTGAGCGGATTTTTGTTCAGTTTCTACTAAACCGTAGTGCAAGAAAAACTAAATGCCAATGATCCACAAAGAGTCGCTGACTGGCTAGCGTCTCCCGCCATGTTCGGTGAAAAGGGGGAAAAAGGAAGGAGACGGAGATATTTGGGTAGAAAGTGAGGTATAATATGACAGACAACGGAACAGCCTATCTCATCATTTAAGCTTCTAATAACGGTCAAGCATTTAATAGTACATTATGGTTTTATGTAAATTGTGTTCTAAGTGATCGAGCGGTTGTAATAAAAATTGGTCTGCTGGGAGCTTTAGTCGCGTACGCCGCATATGCCAGTTGAGATACACTAAAATAATGTACTAAAGAATTGTCGAATTATAAAAGTACTACATAAAAGTCCAGAACACCATGTCTCTATATCTTATGGCTAACTCACAATAACTATTTTTATGTCCAAAATTTTTGTGACACTGATGTCCACGCGGGCGAAGCCGCTTGCACAGCCTTTTTAACCTTAAATTTTACCTTCTATGAACGTTTCTATTTATTTCTTTCGCCAAAAATAAAACACTTGAGTGGGAGATATTGAGACGGACCTCCTCTTTAGATACTCTTAGAGAGAGCATACTTACAATCGACAGACTAAGGCACGATTGAAGATTTTCTATATACGCTTTAAGCATCGATCATCGTTGTGCTAAGCGAAACACTTTAATAATTTCTTACTGGACAGTATACTATTCAGAATACAGCTTTCATAAATACACTTAAAATAGTGCAAGTGGCGCTGCGTTGAGCAGAAATGATGACGATGTTGTGCTGCAGATTTTGTCACCAGGTCAGAATGGCCAAGAATAATTTTTAACCTATAAGATCATACTCAAAATAAGCAATTATTAAGAAGTGAAAAATAATATTATATAATTAATGGTAATTTATGTTTATTATCTTTATACAAAAGGGTATACAATTTTAGAATTAGTTTTAGAACGACGACTAGATTTCTGAACAAAAGCGGATTATAGGAAATAATTCTATCATAATAACTTAAACTTTAGGTACTTTAGGTAACATTAGTTATCTTAAGTATTTTATGCTTAACATTATGATCATTTAAAAGCCTTAATTTAAATGAATATCTATAAAGATTAAAGGCTAACCAACGTTTTACGAGACGGGAGGTTGAAAACACTGAAACACATTAACGCAGCGCCGAGTCTGCTACTTATATGTAAATAATAATAAGCCTTAAAAAATCAGTAAAATAGACCTTATAAAATAACCCATAGAGTTGTCGAGTTGCAAACCTCAAAACGCAATCATTTTATATACGTGTCAACTCAGCAAAATAACGCGTTTATATCACACAATCCGAAGAATAAAGTTACATGTTCTGTGCTTATACACGGAACATGTAATGTATGAACTTGAAATAGTAATCGGTTTAATTTATTAAGGTTTTGAAAATTTATATAGTTGTCTAAAGCATATAAGATACCTAACTTGCTTCTTAATATTAACTAATCTTCGAGTGGACTGACGGAGTATATCGCACTCGTTGGCTGGACGACGCTTAAGAACTGACGGTTCTTTCGCTCAGGCGCGCTGCCTAGCTGATTGATTGAACACTGTGAACTGGGAACCGCCGAGAGAGCGGGTTTTGAAAGAGGCCCGCAGCATCCTGGGAGCGTCGCCGTAAGGGTGCCTTCCGTGAGTCCGGACCTCGGCTTAAAACGACGCGCTGTGTAGGACTATATCGGACTGTGGAAGAGTGCAAGCCTATTCGACAAACTTTTCTTAAACTTATAGCTGGTTAAATAGCAACGAGACAATGTGTTCTGAGAATTCTTTGAAAAATTATTTCCAACTACGAGAGAAATCTTCTGTATCTATCTCATTGTAACATAATAAATACAATTTTTATCTTTTATTATGTAATCAATTAACTTTTCTTCTTGATTCGAAAAACAGAAAATTAATTTCAAGTCTTTGTACTTTAGGTCGTTTATCTATGAAAGTGGATGAAATGTAATTATTCTAAAACTTCTACAGTCTAACTTACTTATACCAGGTCTAGTCTTATAACTGTTTTATATCTTACGACCTGGATAGGTAAACTTATCAAAGCTATTGTTTTTATAATATTACGCACAAAAAAAATCGTGGCCACGACGCAATCTATTTGGCTTAGCAAGACACCACATCACACATCAGTCTAGTTAGCGTCTAGTTAATGACACGTTAGCTTAGCTCAAGACCTAGATATCAGCATCTAATTGTTGCCCGAGTTTCTGCAAGAGACTGGCTCTACCTACCTATAAAAAAGCGTATAGGTTACAAGTTGATAAAACGGCAGTTGATACAACCGTGCAGTCGTCAGCCAAGAATAATCAAGACAGCCTAAAAACCTAAAAACGCACAAAAGTCACATTGACGGTGAAAATGCTGTTTTTTTTATTGGTCTAATTATTTGAAACAGGTTGTATTCGTAACATGTTGTAACAATATTATCAAGTTTAGAAGTTTTCATAACAATATGAACCAAGTCGTATTCAATCAAGACGCACGAAATAATTGAAAGAAATATAGAACGGCGTGTCACTGGTTATTTTTCTTTTATAGGCGTCACCGGTGCCCGAAAAAAAAGAACACGGACCGTTAAGGACGAATGCGGGCTGGGTGAGACTGAAACATTCGATAAAGTAGTATATCGTGAAAAACGTCCTCCTGAGATGCAGAAGCAGTGGCATAATTTAACCACCCTCTTAAAATTCTCAAATGCTACTCCTTTCAAGGATCGAAATGATGCAGGATATGTTTGCGCGTATTGTTTTAAAACTTACCCAGATCCGACTATATTGAGATATCACACACACAACGACCACGTTAAAGAAAAGCCGACGTATAAAGTTGGATCAGGAATGAGCAGCTTCGTAGCGTTTTTAGACATAGTTGACCTTAAATGTACAGTCTGTGATCAAACTATGGTTAGTCTTAACGAACTAACCGATCATCTAGTCAAAGAGCACGATAAGAAGTATTATATAGGTATAACAGATTATTTCCAACCATTTAAATTGACCAGTGAACAGCAAATGAATTGCTGCCTTTGCAATGAGGTATTTCACAATATGAAGCTTCTGATGCAACATATGAATGTTCACTACAGGAACTTTATCTGCACTATCTGTGGCGCTGGATTCGTTAACAGTTTCCGCTTGAACAGACATGAAACGACACATGGGAAGAAGAAATCAAGTTACACGTGTAAACATTGCGGAATGGTTTTTGCAACGGAGTCGAAGAAAAAGGCTCATGTCAATACGGAACATAAGGGTATTGCCGGCGACAGCGTCTGCCAAATATGCAAGATGAGATTCAAGAATTATTACCAGAAGACCAGACATATGATGCAAATACACAAGGTGGAAGGTATTAAATGTGATAAATGTGACAAAAAGTTTAATTTGAAGTCGAACTTAATGTTGCACGTTCGAAGTGTTCATTTGAAGGAACGGACATACGAGTGTTCTGTGTGCAGCATGGGATTCTTTATAAAGCGCCATATGCTGGGACATTATATGGCAACACACACGAACGAAAGGAAATTTAAGTGCGATGTATGTGGCAAGGCGTACGCCACACAGAATAGTAGGAGGAAACATATGAAAAAAAATCACGGGATATCGAAAAATAATATGATGACACAAAATGTAGCCAAGTGATTGTTGTTACAACTATGTGATGTAATTAATATTTGATATGTAATAAATTATTGGCGTGTAATAAGAATTTCATTTAACATAATGCATATTGGATACGCTGTAGCATTTTAGGAATAAATGGTGTTCTGAATTATGAAATAAAAATCTAATAACATTGCAGACAAGCGAAACTGTACGTTTGATTTATATATTATCCTTACTTTAAGCTACATCATTATCTCTTAATTCCTGTATATTAAACACTGCGATATCGAATTTATCTATATCAAATAATAGGTAATTATTAGTATGATTTAAGTGTGTATTTATCAATAACCAATTCTATAAGTACATACCAACAAAGACATGGCCGTAAAGATTGAATATATTATAAAGGAATGCTGAAAATGAAAATGTTAATTCAGTACTTTTCTTTGTAGGTGTCGAGCCAGAAAAAAATTTCGTAGAAATACTAATCAAAGAGGAACCAGTCTCTGATTCTGAATACGAGCAGAATGCTCTGAGTACAATAGTTAAAATAGAGTGTATGCCATGTGACAGCGACACAGATAAGAAACAGGTTAAGGGTGGGAAGAAAAGTGCTGCAGATAAGAAATCTAAAAAAGAGCAAATGATCGAAATGGAGAAGCATTTAAAAAATATAAGTACGATATTGCTACATACTAATGCTACGCCAATAAGGTATCACGATGGTGCAAACTATGTATGTGCACTTTGTCCAGAAACGTATTCTCTACCGTCGGAGTTAAAAGGACATGTCTTGGAAGAACATGATGAAATCGACAAGTCCTCGTTTATGGAAGGCCATCGTTTAACCTCCTATGTTGTTAAACTCGATATTACGAATTTGCGATGTCTCATTTGCCACAACGCAATCGAAAGCTTTGATCGGATGTTCGAACATCTTAAATCTGTACACGGAAAAGAATTGCATACGGATATACCAAACCATATTTTGCCCTTCCGTTTTGTGGGCAACGGTTTCGATTGTGTCCAGTGTCCGAGAACTTTTGAACATTTCAAACTCGTCGCAGAGCACATGAGCCTCCACTATGGAAATTATTATTGTGTGACGTGCAACGCTCCCTTCGTCAACAAGAGGACGCTGCAGAACCACGCGAACAGACACAAAAAAGGCGACTTTCCGTGCAGCCAGTGTCCGAAGATCTTCGACACGAACCGCAAAAAGTTGAACCACGAGAAGTTCGTTCATGTGGGTGATTATAAAAGGAAGAAATGTCCTTACTGCCAGGAGAAGTTCACTAATTACGCCAAGAAGAGATCTCATATGGCTGAAGAGCACGGAGCAGAGCCTTTGCTGTCTAGATGTGATATTTGTGACAAGAGTTTCAGTACAAGAGCCCGATTGCGATATCATACTCGACGCGTGCATATGGAATTGGCGTATCCATGCACCGAATGCCATCATCGGTTTCACACTGAGATGGAATTAGACAAGCACATGGTGAAACATTACACACCAGTTCCGGAATACACGTGCGATATCTGTCATAAATCGTATGTGAGGAAGCATACACTGCGAATGCATCTGAGGGCTCACGCAAAAGCAACTAGAACATTCGAATGCAATCGCTGTGAACTTATCTTCATACGGAAGGCTAGTTTGATTAAACACACTCGGATTAGTCATAAGGTTATAATTACATAGATGTAAAATTAGGTTCTTTCATGTGGAAAAAACAATACCTAACTGAAAGTATTTAAACGTCTTAATTGACGCGAACAAATTCCTTGTTACAACTAGTTGACTAATAATTATTATACCTCTTAAGGTAAAAGAATCTGCCGTCAACTCGTCGTTTGTATATAGAGCCTTATTTTACAGGACTTGTTTTATCTCTTTAACTATTTAGAAAGTAAGTAATGTGTCATAAAATATTATGGTGGAAAATTTAAATCAACAAGTGATCTCATTTAATTATGTCTAAATTAGTTGTTTAATTTAGTCTTTAGATCGATTTAGTGTAATCGGTTGTAAGAACTGATCCTTAACTTAAATCTCGATAGTCGATAGCACTGTCGAGTGACCTAGAACCTAAAACGAAGCATACAGTTGATGAAGAACTAATAACTGAACACTGCAATTTAATATTTCAAAGATTGAGATCTACAAGACTTTCAAATCTATAAGTTTTAATTCCATGCCTATAGTAATTAAAAATGACAAATACTAGAACAATGTGGGCGTGACCGCCTGAAATAATCTGATTATTTATGAAAAATTATCAAAAAAATCCTTAAAAGGGTCTAACTTTAATGGTTTTTTTTTTTAAATTTAATTTCTATTTTTTTTAAGTATCGTTGGTGGCCATGTTGTGGATTTTTCGTCATATATTTGATGTTGTTGGATCGATTTCGATTGTTTGATATTCCTAAAAGCTTATTTACTACGTTAATTATTTACTTTCAATTTACAAACAAAATGTCTTAAAAGAAACTTATTTAAGTACATAAAATGTCCAGCTATTATAGCTATTTTATTCTTTATTATCAATTTACTATATTGTTACTACAAACGTACAAAACATTGTTGGTACTTATCTCTTGAAACTTTGAAACAATAATACGGCAAATTTTGCTTGATGCACAGTAAAAAACAGTCTCCCACATAGAAACCCCCTTTTAAGGATTATTCATAAATGTTCAGATTATTTTGGGCGACATGGTATATGTCATTCAAAAAAATCTCTTTGATAAGTCCTGGAAAAAGTTTGACCTCTCATTCTGCATTCGAGCAACGTTGTAATTCTAAGCTTCAACCCTCCCCACCAAAAAAATTAGAGAGGAGGTCGTTGCCCTTGGAATAGGCCGGTACTTATTTTTTACTTTTTAATATTTGTTTATTGGCAAGACAGTGCGATCTTGAATATCAACATAAAGGGATTGTTTAATGGCGTCGAATTAATAAGATCCAAATTCTTATATAAGGAAATGTATCTAAAAAATAATTTTAAAAATATTTATTTTTATTTCGGTGCGTGTTGGTGATAATCAAATCGAATATATTTACATTGCTATTCAATGTTTTCTATGGTTCAAGCCTTATCTTAAAATGAATGATTGAGATTTAGAAATTTTAAATAAAATTTATTTCATGTCTACACATATCTTTTATTATTAAACCATGTGACTTCGACTCTGCAGCTAATGGTTCAAATATATATGAATAAGCTAAATTTTGAAACCTTTTTTTAGGCAAATTGTGGCAAAAGATTTGCTTAAAAAAAATATTATTATAATGCCTGTAATACATGCAATTGGTAAACAAAATAAACATTATTTATGTTGTTTTTCCAATAACGAAAAAATATTTTAGGTGGTTTTATATAAGTAAAGGTTTACCTATATAAATTGTTTCTTTAAATGTTCTCTAGTAGATAAACTACAAATAGAAAAATTGCCAAGAAATTAGTGTAATCGAATCTGGCGAAAACTATTTTTATTAATTTTTAATCATGTCAATGAAATCAATATAATTAGTCTCACCTAATATAAATAAATAAATATATTCTACATGTTTAGACAAATTCATTTGGAAATTAGTTCTTATAATAACAACCAGTAGTCTATAAAGTTTAGCTTGATTTTTTTTACACAATTTTATCCAAAACTAGTAAATACTATTTTTTATATTTACGACTTTTAACCATTAGTTGCATGGGTCTTTTTTCCATTATTCAGATATATCCAATTTGAAAATGGCGATTGCCACTGTTCTATCTTGAACGTAGCCAGGTAGGCATTGTGTAACTTGACTGTGCAATTTTTCAGGAAGATTTATGTTAATAGTGCATTTGAGTTTCATTTGAGTTTTACGTAAATTAACTTAAATATAACGCGGAAAAAACTTTGTGAAACACTGATTTCAACCCAGACAAAGTAGCGTGCTACAACTAGATAATATATAAAAAAAATATTGTACGCATTAAACTAACCAATACTTGTTTGGAAGTTCTGAAACGTCACATTTCCGTTCCATCATAAATTTCGTTGGATTGTGCCTACACCTAGTTTTGTATTTAACATCAAGCTTGGCATGTTTTTGATTGGTTTTCGCAAGAGAAACACCCTATCCTGAATGGTTATCCTAAATTCTAACTCTATCCTAATTGGAAGAGCTAAACTAATTAAACTTTTAGAAGTAGAAATAATACAAGATACTTATTTTCTTAATGGTATGGATGGAATAGTTTTAAGAAGATAAAAGCAATATTCTATGAAAAGAAAGTATATAAAGCACGATTAAATAATGACCATAAATGAGACAACAAACGGGATTGTAAAAATAATTGATACATAAATTGCTTTCATGGTTTTGATTTGTACATATTTCATTATATTAAAGATAAAGCAGTGACAAAAATATTACCTTGACATAATAAACATGTGCGTAAAATTAAAATTTTAATAGATGCACCGGAAATTAAACGTTCACAAGTTGTCTGCTACTGTTAACAGTTATCGTAAATGACTTTTATAATTTTAAACTTTTTATAATTAATGAAAGTTTTTATTTATAAAAAATTCAGAATCCTGTAGTAATAAGCCATTGTGATTTTAAAGACTTGATCGCAACTACTTTAATAAAAAGATTGTTGGCATTCCGGACCTATCTAAATAAAGAAGATGACTTGTTTCTTCGTGTGAAATGAAAATTCGAAAATAATCTAAAAACGTTTTAGGATTAAACTACATTATATTAACTAGTGTTATCTTATACAGACTTACGAGTAATATTTCTTTTACTCGTTATTTTTAAAAACTAAACATTTTATGATGATTTTTCTTTAAGATCAATATAAAGTTTCAAGCAACATAGCGTGAAAAATTAAATGAATTTATGGTACACTTGGAAAAAAGTAAAATTTGCCAATTTTCTTTGTAGGTAAACAACCTGTCGATGTCACGAAAGTCAAAGACGAACCAAACAATCATGTCACAAATGACAATGAAGTCATTGATACATACAAGAAGGATATAAATAAACGTCAAGGCAGCGAAGAGCTTTGCAAACATTTGATCAATGTTAGAGAGATATTCCTGTGGTCGAACGCTACACCAATACGAACTCAAAGTGAGATGGGATATTCGTGCTGTTATTGTGACCACGAATACAAAGACCCTGCTGATTTGAAGATGCACACAATAGACAGCCACGAAGGCATAGACAATGCTTGCTTCACAAAACGCAGAGATTTGAATGCATTCTACGTCAAAGTTGATATCACTGAATTGCGTTGTAAACTCTGCGAACAGAATATGGCAGGCATCGACGATTTGGTTCAACATCTTAAAAAGGAACACAAAAAAAGATTGTTCACCGAAATCAAAAATCATTTGATTCCTTTCAAATTTGAAAGCGATACATTAAAATGTTTCATTTGCTCAAATACGTTCAATAAATTTAAAATTCTGTTAGAACACATGAATACGCATGTAAGAAATTTCGTTTGTAAATTTTGCGACGCGGGGTTCGTTAATAGAAGAAGGCTTCTCGTGCATCTCGATCAACACAAACAAGGCAAATTCAAATGTGAACTATGTCCAGATGAATTCACTACATTAACAAAGAAAAAATTTCATGTTAGATCCGCTCATAAGCCGGCAAAATTTAGAAATAAGTGTAGAGTTTGTAACGAATCTTTTAAGGATTATCATAAGAAGATGAAGCATTTGCTGGAGGTCCATCAAGTGCAGGCAACACATAAATGTAATGCTTGCGATCGAACTTTTTCAACACGCAAAGCGTATAGAGTCCACACTCAAAGAGATCATTTGATGGAGAGACGTCACAAATGCACGCAATGCGAGAAAAGCTTTTTCCAGTCAAATTGTTTGAAAGATCACATGTTAAAACATACAGGGATAAGAAATTTTCAATGCGACGTGTGTTTGAAACGGTACGGGAGAAAAAGCACGTTGCGCGATCACATGCGAATACATGCAGAAGATCGACGTTTTAAATGCGAACATTGCGGACAGGCATTCGTGCAGAAATGCAGTTGGCGTGGACACATGCGTGCTAAACATGGACAAGAATGTTAACTTATAATGTTTTATCCTTCTAGTGAAATTGTTCTAAACATACGCGTATTGCGAATAGGCTGATCAGTAGCTGTACTTATACAGTAAAAATATTTTTAAATCAAGTCCAAAGTAAAAAAAGCAGTCTCAAATAAAAAAAAGCAATCTGCTTATTGATCTGAGTATTCTGCTTGAAAATTGAACATCTGTAGTGCTAAAACTTTTCCTATATTAAACACAGTTGACGTGTATGAACTTTTCTCACTTATGTAGATTTTATTGCTTAACTTTTTTTCAGTTAGTTAATATATAAGTACACATGCACTTACAATCAACTTTATTTCGTTTATTTAATGTTAACGTATATGTACACTGCGATTAATTTCGGAAGTTGGTTTTGCTTGAATAAACCTCTGTTAATTTATATATATTTTTCAATTAGAACCCTAGTTTATTTTACAATATTATTTTTTTTATTTTATTTACGTATTTCTAACAATATTATTACGTAACCCTCTTTTGAAGGATGGGACTAAATAATTTATAGAATTTGGCATTACTTTTCGGAGATCTATGATTGACTGAGAAAATCGAAAACCACTGACCACTGAAATCAATGAATGAAGAAATCTAGATAATCTAAGCATTTCGTTACTTTTTTTTTACTTCGGTAGTATTTTAAATATTTTAATATAGCTAACATTTACTCATAGCTTACGTTAATCGGTGCCCCGGCCTTAAAACAACTCAGAATTAGTTTAATCCTAAATTATTTCATTTATTAAAAAGTCGTAAAACTTGTAGAATATAAAACTTGTACAGATTTATGTGAAGTTTCAAATGTACTTACTACTGTACTTATCAAACGTGTAAATAATAAAAATAAACTGTAAGATAACTAATAAAAATAAAATAAAATAAATAAATAACACTCTTAATATATAAAATGTTTAAAACTTGTTTATGCGTGGAATGTTAATACGTGACTTGATTAACTACCTCAGCTACTGACAGCTGCAGAGATACTTGATGAATCGCTGCTAAAATTTCAATGCCTTGTCTTTCACTTAATGACAGAAGAAATGAACGTGAAGAAACAGTTTTGAAAAGAAATACAGATTGAATAATAGTTAATATGATATTTATTTATTAAATTAAATTAAAGTTATAAAAATGTTTTATGGATATAAAACAATATAATATACTAAAGCATAAAACGAAAAAAGAATACCTCTTCTGTATATAACAAAAAATATCAGGAAATAAATGCAAAGTACAGTAATGATTCCTTTTGTTTGTAGGTGGTCGTCAGTTAAACGTGAAAAGCGAAATATCTGACAAAATGGGCAAGAGCACAGTAATGAAAAATAAAAAGCAGAAATTTCGTGAATCTAATAAAATAGAGGTTTTGTCCATTAAAAGTATAATGCAGCGTAGAAATAATAAAACAGAAGACAATAAAGACGCACCTGTGCGAGAACTTCTGAAACATAGTAATAATTTTAAAGTTGTCTTAGAAAATTCTAACGCCACACCGATTAGGTATCATATAGGGGGTGGGTTCGTTTGTTGCTTCTGTACAAACCAATATCCTGATCCGGCCGATCTAAAGAAACACACGTTGACGGCACATAGCGAAGAAGATAGATGTAGTTACATGAAAAAGCAAGCACCGAATGCTTATATTTTAAAACTAGATATAACTTCATTGCAATGTAAACTATGCGAAGCTCATATTGATAAATTAGAAGATCTGTTTGATCATCTCCAAAATGTTCATAAAAAAATTATTTATACCGATATAAAGAACCAAATAGTTCCTTTTAAATTCGATGACGACCAACTTAAGTGTTTCATCTGTTCTATAGTGTTCGGAAAATTCAAAGGCTTGCAAGAGCACATGAATACACATTATAGAAATTATGTTTGTGACGTTTGCAATGCTGGCTGTATAAACAGAAAGATATTGACGAGGCATATGATAACACACAAAACGGGCTCGTTCAAATGCGACGAATGCTCAAAAACATTTAACACGTACCAAAAGAAGAGACTGCACGAACATTCTGTACATAAAAATATGAATTTACGAAGTAAATGTAGGTATTGTAAAGAGAGATTCAAAAGTAACCAGATGCGGGATCAGCATATGACAAAAGCGCATGGCGTGTCGCCGGTAATACGTAAATGTCTGGCCTGCGATAAAACCTTCACTAGTCAGAACGCTTTAAGGATTCACAATAAGCGAGATCATTTAATGGAAAGGCAATATGCGTGTACGGAATGCAGTAAATGCTTCTACAATAGGTTTCAACTGCAGCATCATATGTTGAAGCACACGGGCAAAAAGGATTTTCAATGTAATGTATGCTCGAAAGCATTTGCCAGAACGTACACTCTGCGCGAGCATATGCGAATACATGCAGATGACAGGCGGTTCAAGTGTATTCACTGTGGAGGTGCATTCGTGCAGAAGTGTAGTTTGCGCAGTCACATGCGAGTTATACATGGAGACATTGATAATTAATGACTTAAAATATTACATGTAAATAATCTTCCAACAAAACTACTGACGTGACTTTATTGCGTTTTAATTAATTACAACTCATCATTTCGATTTGATTTAGGTAGGTTCATTATTTTTATGTCACGATTTTTAAATTACATCGTCGTAAATTTTGGAAAAAAAATTGAGGTGATATTTTAGGAAAACGTTGGGATTGAAAGCAATTTTTTTCGGTATTTTGAGCAATATTACTGATCTATATATTCATAGGTTTGAAAGCGTACTAGTTTAACTTAAAATCCTAATTCATAGATCTGAGAATTAAGTGCGATGAGCATTTTTTATTTTTGGGTAATTTTGCATTTAAAGTTAATACACGCTATTTGATTTTTAGGTTATTATAAAAGGAGTAATAAGCTCATACTATAAAACTTTATTATTTAAGATTTAGTCATGGAGCCTATCCTCATGACGATGCTTCGGTTTCAAGGCGAAACGATCGTAGATATTGTGGTAGTGGGTGTATGTAGTGCTTTGTAACTTCTGAACAATTCGTGTATTCTGTTTGGGATTTCCGCAAAGTAACGAATGCTTCTATAAATCCTAAAAAAAAAATAATATAAAACTTATCAAATTAGATTTTAATTATATATCAATTGTTTTTTTTTTACAAACACTAAAATAGTTGAACTCATATGAAACTGCATAGAGTGACAGTATTAAAATTGTATCTGCAGGTGCGTTAATTAGGCAAGTGCGGTGCAGGTTAATTTTTATTCCCTCATATTGTTAGTCATTTAAGATTGTTTTTTTTCATCCTAGAAATACGTTTGAATATGAAAGCTGAATTTCATTTATTCTTACAATAGAGTTAATGTTAATAATAAAGAAAAATGAAAAACTAACCAAGATTATGTGATAGTAAAGTTCGTCCTATTTTAATTTATATAGATTGTTTGAGAAAATTAACAACATAATTGAAGACAACCCGATCGTGACATAAGTACGAAGATCTTTGAAAAGTCAGAAGAAAGTAATGAACCGTTTTGTTTTGTAGGTGGGCATCGGTTATTCGTGAAAACTGAAATATCGCACAAAACCAGGAAGATTCGAAAAATAAACGATAAAGTCAAGAGTTTGGTTATGTCTAATGAAAATAATACTTCTATTGTAAAGATACCTGTTGTGAAAAAATTGAATTGCAAAACCAGCAAATCTAAAAAGGCTAAAACTTCAGCCCCAATTCAAGAACATCAAAAACATAGCAACAATTTTGAAGTTGTTTTGGAAAATTCTAATGCGACACCGATACGCAGTCATAACGGAGTTGGTTACACTTGTTGCTTTTGCTCAGAGCAATATGGGAATCCAGCTGAACTAAAAAGTCACACATTAATCACACATAACAACGGTTATGACAGGCGCGACTTCATGAAGAAACAAACCTCAAGTGCTTATTTACTTAAACTTGATATTACTCTATTGCATTGTAAATTATGTGATGAACGCATTGAAACACTTGAACGCTTGTTTGATCACTTGCAAAACGAGCATAAGAAGCTGATCTATACAGATGTAAAAAATCAGATAGTTCCCTTTAAATTTGAAAGTGAAGAACTTAAGTGCGCTATATGTCCCCTCGAGTTTAACAGATTCAAAGTTCTTTTAGAACATATGCATACACATTATAGGAATTACGTCTGCGAGGTTTGTGATGCAGGATGTATCAATAGAAGAGTACTGCTGACTCACAAAGGGACGCATAAGATAGGCTCTTTTGAATGTAGTAAATGCAACAAAGTTTTCGCCACTCAACAGAGAAGAACAACGCACATGAATACGGTTCATAAGTATATGAACAAGGCACATAAATGCGGAGTTTGTAACGAGAGATTTAAAAGCAGCCAAATGAAGGATCAGCATATGACGACGAAGCATGGGATGTCGCCAATAATCCGGAGGTGTCTTGCTTGCGACAAAACATTTACAAGTCAAAATTCGCTAAGGTTGCACAGGAAGAAGTATCATTTGATGGAGCGGCAGTATCAATGCAATGAATGCGAAATGAGCTTCTTCACTGGAGCACAGTTAAAGTATCACACGTTGAAGCATACAGGAAAAAAGGAGTTTCAATGTGATGTTTGCATGAAATGGTTCGGGAGGAAGTGCGTTTTGCGCGAGCACATGCGTATCCATACGAATGATAGGCGGTTCAAATGCGCGCAATGCGGCCGTGGGTTTGTGCAGAAGTGTAGTTTACGTGGACACATGCGCGCTATACATGGAGAGATAAACGATAATACATTGCCTAATCCTAAGAGCGATACATTTTTGTTTTAATAAGTCAGATCAGTAGATCAAGTTTGCACTTCTTATTAAAATAATAGCTTTGTTGCTAAATTAGACTCTTTATCTGTGAACCTCGGTGAAATGGCTATTAGTCAATTGTCTTATATGTAAATAATAACGGAAAGCACTTTAAATCTTACAAAATTTCTGTATTATGAATCCAAGGTCTATAATATTTATTTACGTTTAAGTATTTTTGAAATCGCTCTTGAAAGAACAAAGTTACATCTCCCATGTATAAGCATACGAAATGTGACTTTATTCTTCAGATAGGGCGAAATATACGTATAAGAGAGCAATAAGTTGTTGCGTTGTAAATGATATGTACTTATTTAATAAACAATTAGTATGAAAAGTCTATTTTGAGATGAACCTAACATCTTCCATTCCTATGATATTACGAATTCAAAATAATCTTTACTCAAGTAAACTTGTAAACCAGTCATTTTCAATTAAATTACGTTAATACTATTCCTTGTTCCAAAGATTTCTTCTAAGCCAGCAAGAAAATCGGTGATGATACTTTTTAAAATATTATTATTACTACAATTAAATATCAACAAGTGGAATCTTGCAAAGTTAATTGAACCCACTTTCGAACGTCGAAAATGGTGCTCCACTTGTGAGCCCCACCAGGGGTGGGTGGGTAAGCAAAATACAATTATTAGCGAACTATGCAGTGCTCTTTTATATATCTGCCGTCGTCCGTGTAACTACTATTAATATTTTATTATATTACTTATTAATATTTATTATATTATTTTATTATAAAGAGGTTTTGTTTTTGAAGCGAAATTTGTTGGTTGTTGAAATAGATGATTATGTTTACAGTAATAACAGGATACTAAAAATGTATGAACCGTATGCTTTAGTTAAAATGTTTGGTAGAAAGGGAAGATGAACTAACATTTGGAATACAGCCACAGACAATACAAAAGGAGGTTCAAAAAATTCAACAGTGCATTTTGTTTATAGGTCCCCATCAGCAAATAACCATCGCAACCGGAGCCAAAGCGGACGAAATTCTTCACAATATTCAAGAATCAAGTGAAAAACCTGTCAAAGTACAAAGGGGTACTAATAAAAGGAATCTTAAGAAGAGTCTAGATGAGACATGTGTCCAAGAAGTCGAGAAGCATCGCAAAAACTTGCTAGAGATATTGGTAAACTCTAACGCTACACCGATACGGTATCGTGGTGATCTTGGATACTCGTGCTGCTTCTGTAATGACCAATATCTAGAAGCAGCTGACCTCAAGAAGCACACGCTAAAAGAACACGATGTTGATGCCTTGAAATTAGTTATTCAAGACATGAAAATTTATACAGTTAAATTAGATGTAACAGCATTGAAATGTACTATTTGTTGCATTAATATATCTACACTAGAACTACTGGTGGAACATTTGATTAAAACTCACAAACGGACTATTTATACGGATATCAAAAATCATATGATACCTTTCAAATTTGAAGATAATGACCATAAATGTGCAATGTGCTCCACTAAATGCTCGACGTTTAGAAATTTAACCGAACATATGAACACGCATTATAGAAATTATATTTGCAAAGACTGTGGCGCCGGATTCATTAATCGTGACTTATTGAGGAGCCATTTAAGGATACATAAGACGGGGACCTTCACATGTAATTTCTGTTCGAAAATTTTTAATACGCGTGTCAAAATGCTGTCGCATATAAACGTCGTACACAAACATCTGTTCATGACGAGAAAATGCGGGTACTGCAGTGAAATGTTTGTAAATGAATACAAGAAGAACGAACATTTGGCCGAAGTACACGGCGCTAAGATGCAAGAGTTTAAATGTGAAATATGTGACAAGATATTTAACACCCACACCAATTTGAGAAGGCACACAAGGAAAGACCACTTGATGGAAAGGAACTTTGAATGTGATATGTGTCATATGAGATTCTTTGGCCGCAAAAATTTGCGCAATCATATGGTGAGACATACCGGCCAGCGTGATTTTCACTGTGATATATGCGGGAAGGCGTTTACAAGAAAATACACACTTAATCAACACATGAGAGTACATGTCAAAGAACAGCGAAGGGCTAGCAGTGACTCGAAGGATAAATATTTGATTGTAATGGAGTCGGATGTAGAGGCTGGTGAACAGTGAATCGTCTATTTTTTTGAAATGTAATACTGCAATAACGTTAATTTAAAAAAATCTGTACAATAGTGAAAACTGATAACAATAGTGAGACTGATGACAAACTAGCTGTGCTTCGCAGTTGTGTCCGCGGCGAATAGGTAGTGAATACGCTTTAAGAGTAAACAGTTGTAGACGATATTGGCAAAAACTATATTTTCTTGTGAGTTTCTCTTGACAATAATTTACTTAACAAAAAAAGTATTATTGAAATTGTTCCTTACTTTTGCGCGTGTTGCGTTGACAAAAGGAAATAGGGTTTCATTTATAGATTGAACAAATATTTTTCTTGTTTTACGGATAAAAAATCATTTTAGTTGTTCTGGCAAGAATTATTTAAAAAAATATGCAGTTTTCAATAAGGATAATCAAGACACAATCACCCTATATAAGTAATTAACTACAAATGTAATCATAGTCAAAATGACTTAAAAATAAAATAATCTTAAGAGATTATTATAGATTCTTGTTTTTTTTAATACTCACAAGATATCAAGGTTACAATATAATAACTGAGTATGCAGTATTAATAGAATACAACAAATAAAAGCTTTGAAAATCACTATGTTTTTAAATATTTTACTTTTCAATTTGAAAATATAATTAACCTTAAATATTTTTATATTTTCAAATAAAACCATACCTTTTTTACCATTTTTTATATTTGATTTTAGGTTGCTAACAGGCAAGTGGCAATGTTGCCCAGTGTAAAATTCAGTAATATTAATTTTTCTTTTTAGGTAAACACTCCCATACTGAATATAAAGAAGATGAAAGGGAAATTAAAGTCTCTGAAATGCGACTACGTAGTAACGATACTGAAAATTATAATGTAGATACTAAGAAAGAGAGAATCAAATCCGACAAAAAGATTAAATTAAAACCGATCAAAGAACTGTCTAAGCATCATAATAATATAAAAGAGATACTTCAATGGTCCAATGCAACACCTATACATGGTCGAAGTGATATAGGTTACTTGTGTTGTTATTGCAAAGAACAATATGCAGACCCTGCTGATTTAAAGGCGCACACGTTAGCAAACCACGAAAACAATACAAATGCTACATTTCTCCGGAAAAGAGACTTAAAAAAATATCACGTTAAAGTCGACATTACAGGATTAAAATGTAAAATATGCAATCAGAGTATAGAAAATTTGGACCAGTTGATAAATCATTTGAAAACTAATCATAATAAAAAAATATATACAGATATCAAGAATCATATCGTGCCCTTTAAATTTGATAGTAATGAGTTAAAATGCTTTGTATGTTCGACCGTGTACACCAAATTCAAAATGCTTTTAGAGCATATGCATAAGCATTGCAGGAATTTCATATGCACTCAATGCGGCAATGGATTTTTCAATCGACGATCATTGCTCAACCACGATAAGCGTCATAAGTTGGGAGAGTTCAAATGCGAACATTGCGAAAAAGTGTTTGATAACATACAAAAGAAAAATTCTCATGTTCGCACAGTGCACGTGCATGGTTACCTATTGAACAAATGTGGTTATTGCAATCAAAAGTTCCCAGGATACAGAACAAAGGCGGAACACTTGAAGACTGTACATGGTATTGGCTTAGAACCGGTTAAATGTCAAGCTTGTGAAAAGAGTTTTTGTAACAGTGACTCTTTAAGGAAACACATAAAGCGGCATCATCTAATGGAGGGCCGATACAGCTGCTCCGAGTGCGATATGAAGTTCTATGGTAATAAAGATTTAATGGAACACATGGTGAAACATACGAAGACTCGTTGCTTCCAGTGCAAAGTTTGCTTGAAACGGTATGGGAGGCAGCACACGTTGCGCGAGCATATGCGGATTCACGATAACGATCGCCGTTTCAAGTGCGACAATTGCGGAATGGCTTTCGTGCAAAAGTGCAGTTGGCGGCGCCATATGCTCGCTAAACATGGAGAGCAAACATAGATACAATATGTCTTTTGATAAAGAAGTCACGTATGAGTAAATAAATTTAAATTAACTCAGAATTAAAACTGGAAGACCAGTAATGGCACTGGTCTGTAAGCAGTTAAATGTGGAGATAGTGAAAATTGGAAATTTATTTACAATGACTTTTGAAATATAAAAAGTAAAAAGTATATCACATTGTACCAATAATGTAATCACTATATCAATGTACTTAATATTTAATTCATCACTTTTGTAATATGTTATAAGAATTATGAATATATTGTGCTTTTAAACGATTCGGTTGTTCTATATATTTTTTGTTTAATTTTATACAATTTAAAATATTTCATTTCTTTTAAATGGTTATTAAATTTTTGAATAACAAAAGGTAAATATTTTTTACGCTTTTGTAAATGTATTATTAATTAGTATTTTTGTCTTATTCCGTAAAATAATATTTAACACACAACTGTACAAAACTGCGAAAATAGCTGCTTTATAAAAACTACTTATTATTTATTATAATATTAATATGATTTATAATCATATCCTAAAAACCCTGAACAAAAGAAATAACGAAAGGAGTGAGAAGTGATATTGACAAATAATCTATCCTTTTCTTTATAGGTTCACGACGTCACAAAAATATCGAAATTTATATCGAAGATACAAATATAAAATCTATAAGAGAGAAGGCTGGAAATGAAAAGCCAGATATAATAATCAAAAAGGGCGGAGAGTTACAGAAACATCGTTCTAATATGAGGGAGATATTATTAAACACAAATGCGACACCTATCCGCTGCCGAGGTGGCATAGGTTATGCTTGTTGCTTTTGCACCGAGCAATTCCCTGATCCGGCGGACTTAAAAAAGCATACAATAGAATCCCATGATGATAAAGTAAAACTTAATTTCATGAAAGGGAAAGATATGTACAAGTTTCATGTTAAACTTGATATAACAGCTCTCAAATGTAATATTTGCAATGAAGATATCAACACTCTTGAACAACTGATAGATCACTTGAAAGATGATCACAAAAAAGAAATGTTTACTGATATTAAGAATCAAGTGATACCTTTTAAATTCGATACAGAAAGACTACAGTGTTTTATATGTCTTAATGTTTATCATAAGTTCAAGTCCCTCTTGGAACATATGAACGTACATTATAGAAATTATATTTGTGAGGTTTGCGACTCTGGTTTTGTTAGTCGAGTGATCCTAGCCCAGCACGCTGAAAGCCACAAGCTTGGCACTTTCAACTGTGACTATTGTTCAAAAACGTTTGATACATTCCGGAAGAAAAGGTCCCATGAAAAATGCATTCATACCCATTCGGCTACATTAAATAAATGTGGCTACTGTAACGAGAAATTTAGGGATTATCGTAAAAAGGAGAGACATTTGAGTGAAGTGCATGGAATAAATTCGCATACCTTAAAGTGTCAAGCTTGCGAGAAATCTTTTGTTAATCAAAAGGAATACACTGTGCATGTAAGAAGACTGCATTTGATGGACAAAAGATATAAATGCACAGAATGTGATATGTCTTTCTTTTCTTCGGCAGAATTAAAAAGCCACTTAGTAAAACACACAGGGGTTAGAAAATTTGAGTGCGAAGTATGTCACAAAGCGTATGGACGGATGAAAACTTTGCGTGAACATATGCGAATACATGCAGATGATAGGCGGTTCAAGTGTGAGCATTGCGGTCAGGCATTCGTGCAAAAATGTAGTTGGCGTGGACATATGCGTTCAAAACACGGGGAGCAAGTGTAATTTCATCACATATTATTTATTTATTGATATTTTGATAAAGAATAAGTGGATTATAAATATTTATATTGTATTGGTTTAAAAATTAAATATATTCTATTTTATATTGTTGAAACATTTTTTATTATTCTAAGTATACCGAACATAAACCCTTCCTGAGTTATTGTGTGCTAAAGCAAGGTAAACTTTACTGAGATTTTTGAATTATTAATAGTGGAAAGAAAATAAACATCCCATTTTCTTTGTAGGTAAGCATGTCGCCAAATCAGAGTCTGCAAGATTAAAGATCAAAATTAAAGAAGAAGGCAAACTGAAAAAAATAAAGTTGGTCGCAGTTAAAAAACTATCGGATAATCAAACTGATATAAAAAAACATCGGACCAATATAAAAAATATACTGGAACATTCTAATGCAACTCCTATATACGGCCATACCGATGGCGGATATAATTGCTGCTTCTGTAAAAAACAATACCTTGATCCCGGCGAATTGAAAAATCATAATTTAGAGTGTCATACACTATGTCTTGATACAGGAAATATAGAAACTGTTGTACCAAGTGATCTGAACCAGTTTTGCATCAAATTGGATATAACAGCTCTGATTTGCAGGCTATGCGACAAAAATATTGAATCCATTGAAAATCTGATAGAACATCTCAGAAATTTACACCAGATACACATATTTACGGATATAACGCAACAGATATTACCATTTAAATTTGACACCGAAGGTCTGCGATGCTTCATCTGCAAGAATGTTTTTAACAAGTTCAAGAAGTTGATGGAGCACATGAACACACATTACCGCAATTTTATTTGCGATGTCTGCGATGCCGGATTTATCAATCGAAGGAGGTTGTATTACCATAAAGTAGCTCACAACACTGGATCGTTTTCCTGCAATCAATGCCCAAAGACTTTTGTCACATTTAACAGAAAACGCGCCCACGAAAGACAGTACCATGATAAAGCCATGCTTGTGAATAAATGCGGCTTCTGCAGTGCTCTATTCAAAAACAACCGACAGAAAGACAGGCATTTGGAGAAGGAGCACGGTGTGACGTCGTTTGCGAGGAAATGCCAAGCTTGCGATAAGATGTTCGTGCATCAAAACGCGTTAATGATTCATATGAAAAGACATCACCTGGTGGAGAGACCGCATAAATGTTCGGAATGCGGCAAAGGTTTCTTTTCTACAACTGAGGTGAAAGCACATATGTTGAAACATACTGGACAAAGGGAATACCAATGCGACGTATGCCTTAAGTCTTACGCAAGGAAATGGACTTTGCATGAGCACATGCGTATACATATGGACGATCGTCGGTATAAGTGTAAGATTTGTGCACACGCGTTTGTGCAAAAATGTAGTTGGCGCGGTCACATGCGTGCTAAACATGGCGAGCAAGTGTAAATATACTATACACCAAAACAAATAAAATAACTTGAGATTAAATTTTGGTTATTTTTGATAGCCTTTACAGCTACGTATAAATCGTTTACATTCATAAGTTCTAAAATATCTATAAATTCGATATGATGATTTTTTTTATATACGTTTGTATACTACACTACTTAGCTGCCTCCTCAGTGATACTTCGTGTGCTAATGGTTATACTGAGAGACTTGTAATTTCTTCGCTTATGAGTGCAGCGAGATTAGGTGAGTGTAAGAATAAGGACAACATTATTGGTTGGGTACTGTCTCTTATTATTATCTAACTAAAACTTACCGATTACTCAAGAAAACAAATTAAAAAAGACAATTGTCAGATTAAAAATAGATTTTCTGCTAAACTGTTGTTCTCTTAGTGCTATGTGATTAGTCAGCTATTTCGAATTTGATAACTAAAAAAAAAATAAGCCAGTATCGTAATCGTCTCGTATAAATATAATACAAACTTATAATACCCACATGATTTTTCAGAATAGTATATTATTATATTCCAAGGTTCCACATAAAATACATAAAAATGCAACAATATATAAAAGTTGTAAATTAACTTGCGACTAGTCCGGTGTCTTAGACCTTCTTAGCTGATTACCTAATGTATATTAGTTTTCTTATAACACATAACAATCTGTTAATCGAAGCTATGAAAACAACGAATAATTATAAAATTTTCTTTGTAGGTAAAAGAGTCGTCACATCTCCAACGAGTAATGTAAAGATCGAAATCGAAATTGAAGAGCCAGCAAAACAGAATAATGTAATGATGGGTGAACCGCCACAAATAATCACAGAGATACAAAAGCATCGTGCGAATATAAAAAATATATTCGAATGCTCCAACGCAACGGCCATTTACGGTCACAAGGACAGCGGTTACGGATGTTGCCTCTGCAGCAACGAGTATCTTAACCCAAATGATTTGAAAAAGCATAATTTAGACGTGCACATGAATACCGTAAATTGCCAGACCCTCGAAACATTGGTCCCGAGCGATCTCAACAAGCTTTGCGTTAAAATGGACATAACGGATCTGATTTGCACTATATGTAACACTTCCATCGGGTCAGTGGAAGAACTGATTGAACATTTGAAAGAAGCCCACGTGAAATGTTTTTTCACAGACATAACTCACCAAATACTCCCGTTCAAATTTAACACCGAACACCCTCAGTGCCACATCTGCAATACCGCCTTTAACAAATTCAAGAAATTGATGGAGCATATGAATATACATTATCGTAATTTCAACTGTGAAGAATGTAACGCCGGATTCATAACTCGTAGGAAATTGTACGTGCATAAGATGATCCACAACACTGGCACGTTCGCTTGCGAGAAATGCAGCAAAGTCTTTGCCACGTTCAGCAGCAAGCGTGCCCACGAGAGGAAGTTCCACGATAGAGCCTTCCTTTTGAACAAATGTGGCTTTTGCAATCGCCTGTTCAAGGATATTAGGGCTAAGGACAAGCATTTGGAGTTGGTGCACGGCGTCGGCTCGTGTTCGAGAACATGCGAGACTTGTGGCGAGATGTTTGAACACCAGCAATTGTTGATGCTTCACCTCAAGAGGCATCACGTGGCTACGAAACCGCATAAATGTATGGAATGCGGCAAGGATTTCGTTTCACCGACCGATTTGAAGATCCATATGGTTACGCATACAGGGAAGAAGGATTTCAAATGTCATGTCTGCGCAAAAACTTACGCAAGGAGATGGAACTTGCAGGAACATATGCGGGTACATATGGACGACCGGCGTTTTAAATGCGAAAAGTGTGGGCAGGCTTTCGTGCAAAAGCGCACTCTGGTCGAACACATGCTTTCGATACATTTTCATTAATTGAGTCATTCCAAAATATATTTGATGTAGTTACTAGCATATAATTAAATTTTTTTTTAGGCGGTAGTTTAGCTACGTTCACATGAGTATTTTCAGGTTAAAATACAAGATTGCCACAGCACTGATTAGGTTTTAGTACGTTTATAAGAAAGGCCGCAATTAGCTTCATTTAATAACTTATCACGAAATTTTCTTGCTTCTTTATTTCATTCAAAAAATCCGCTAATCTACTCTTGAGTTTGCGAAAGTTATATCCCAGTTCCCCGTTGATTCAGATTGAAGAACTAACTTGGCATAATTAATCTAAAAATTTGTTCCTTAGAGAATTAAAACTAATTTATGGTCCTTACTTAACTATATATTATTGTGGACTTATTTTATTGACGGTATATAAATTAGGTCATGAAAACATTGAGATATTAATACTAGAGTAAGAGAGTCATAGATAGACCTGTAAGTGACAATGATACAATAAATATCGCGGGAAATATGAAACTCTTATACTTCATCTTTGTCCAACCTCTCATAAAAGAGAGAGACCCTAGATCACCTTCATTTGTTTTTTTTTTTATTGTAATATGGCACATTTAAGGCTGGCTTTTCTACATTGAAACATGTATTCCTGCCCTTATCCCACTCTAAGTGGGGTCGACACATGTCATAAACATGTTGTGATTTGGCTACGTATTTTACGACCGGCCGCCTGCCAGACATCAACTTACCTTAATCGTATTTTACGACACTTCGGTAAGAAATGAGGGTGGTCTATTCTACTCAGCCGGATACCACAAGGCGGGTTGATTTACATTAGTCGCATTTTACGATACCTCGGCAATAAATGATGGTTGTCTATTGTTCTCAGCCGGATACCACACGGCGGTTAGTCTTTCCTTAGTCGGTCTTTTACGACACCTCGGTAATACATGAGGGCGGTCTATCCTACTCATCCAGATACCACACTGCATCCTTAACTATTCCAAAATATCAAAAATGCAAAACGTTAGTAATCAAGTTTGCCGTTGATTTTGTTTTTTATAATATTTAACTTATTACAAAAGTAATAGTAAAATTATTTTGCTATATTTGTATTATAGCAAAATATTTTTTTTATTAGTTTTGTATTATAGATCTCCGCATAGTAATGCCTAATTATATAAATTATTTAACTTATTGTAAATACTTAATAAAAGTTCTCGCTTCTGTTTTATTATTTTATTCCCCTATGATATGATATTATAAAGATGTGATTGTTAAGCGCCGTGACCGCGAAAGAGACCGTGCGCTTTTTGCGAAGGGATCAGGGTAAGGTTATAATAAGGTGAAAACATAATCGACTTTTTTACATTATGAATCGATTTTGCAAATCGTTTATTTATAAAACGATTCTTTCATACTTTAAGTTACATCCCTAGTCACAGGTTAAAACCCCAGGCGGGAATCTATGATTTTTCTGGTATCACTTATACGCCTTAATTGATAATTTTACATTAAATTTTTTTTATAATCGTTATTTATTAATCGATTACTCTACTTCAAGTGACATCTCTAGTCATAGGTTGAAAACCCGAGTGGAAATTTATTATTTTTTTTTGTTAACACTTTTATGTCTTACCTGATTGATAATTTTACATTATGAATCGATTCTTTTCAAATCGTTTATTTATTAATCGATTTTTTCATACTTTAAGTTACATCCCTAGTCACAGGTTGAAAATCCGAGCGGGAACCTAGGATTTTTTTTGTTACCTACTACTTATTATGTCTTAATTGATAATTGAAATTTATTACACTATTTTCGGCGAAGGAAAACATCGTAAGGATATCTTTAGAGAATTTTGGGGATATAACTACCAAACCGCATTGGAGCAGCGTGGTGGATTATATCAAAAAATGAAAAAGAGGAGCTGCAAGCCCTACAGATAGTAACATTTGTTACTTTACTTAGTTATTAAAGTTGGATGCGAATGAAAATATACGTACACATCATCCTTCATCAATTGTCAAAGGTGACAATCGATGAGGCGAGAGTGGGTGATAATAATTTTATCATTATAAGAATTCTTCTACGTTAATGCTATTTGAAATGATTACAATTAGTTAAAGTAATATCAATTGGTCGCCAAAGCCTTGTTTGTTGCTGGGTTGCAGACTTAATTGATTATCTTTTGACTGTGACAATATTGTAACAACGATATCGTTCCCAATAAAGTCAACCCATTTATTAGTTTTCAACAACTTGTCACATATAACACATGACAATGTTTTTTTTTATATTATTGCCCAAACCATTTGAAGGAGGTTGTATTTGAAACATACTTTTAAGCGGTGGAAAACAAAAGGTTATGGTTCAGATACTATACCATACACACACAGTTAAATATATGTTAAATATAACAAAACTAATAGGTTTTGACGGTAAACTAAAAAACCAAATTACAATTTTATGATAAAAAGAAACAGTGGAAGTTAAAGAGATTTAAAGAAAGCAAATATTAAGCGTAAGAATGATATTAAAATAATTTGTTTTTCATAGTAAATACCATAAATACAAAGCAACAATCCCCAGCAGGACAGCTACAGATAATTAAATAAATGCTTTTCGTTGTAGGTGTGCCACGTAAAACTTCAGACAAACAAGAGCGCTCGAAAGCGAGACCAAAGAAAGATCCACTCGAGAAAACTAACAAGAAAGATAACATACCGAGAGTGAGACAGGGAGAACAGCTAGAGAAACATCGGACAAACATAAGAGAAATAATCCAATGGTCTAACGCAACCCCGATTCGCTGCCGCGGCGGAATCGGTTACGCTTGTTGCTTCTGCACAGATCAATTCCCAGATCCCGCAGACTTGAAGAAGCACACGATAGAAATGCATGACGAAGAAACAAAATCAACATTCATGAAAGGAAAAGACATGTATGGGTATCTAGTGAAAGTCGATATCACAGGGTTACAGTGCAAACTTTGCGGCGATGACGTTGAAACACTCGAAGATATCATGGATCACCTCAAGGGCGTTCACGACAAAAATATCAGCACTAACATACCCAACCACATACTACCCTTTAAATTCGACAATGAGAACCTTAGGTGTTTCATGTGCCAGAACGTATTCAACAGATTCAAAGCACTACAAGAACACATGCACACGCATTACAGAAATTACCTTTGCGAGGTCTGCGATGCTGGATTTGTGAACCGCCATCTCCTTCTATGCCATAACGAAGGGCATAAAGTCGGCGTGTTCGCCTGCGAGCAATGTGACGACGTTTTCGACACGTTGAGAAAGAAGAAACTGCATCAACGAAAGATTCACGATGGAATGAACAAGCCGCATAAGTGTGGATACTGCGACGAGCGGTTCAAAGAGAACTGCCATAAAATCGAGCACCTAGCGAAAGTTCATGGGGTAGTTGGGCCGTTAATAAAGTGCCAGGCGTGCGACCGGACATTCGCAACGCAACAGACTTGGTTGCTGCACACGAAGAAGTATCATTTGATGCAGAGGCAACACAAGTGCACCAGATGCGAAATGGATTTCTTTTCGAAGCGCGAACTAACAGATCATATGGTAAAGCACACTGGGACGAGGGCGTATAGATGTGAGATGTGTTTCAAGTCGTATGGAAGATTAAAAACGCTGAAGGAACATATACGAAGGCTTCATCCGGAAGAGAGGAGGTTCAAATGCGTAGATTGTGGACAGTCGTTTGATAAACATTTAGCTTTGAAGTGTCACGTGAGTGCAAAACATGGCGACAATAGTGCGAATGCAAGATAACAGATTTTATTAGTTTATATATGTGAAGGGTATTATTTACTTATATATTACGAATGGTGTCGTCTAATTGGTATAGGAAAACATACTAAAAATTTTGCGTGACTTTGTCGTATATATAAAATTCTCGTGTCACAATGTTAGTTACAATACGAAACGGCTAAACCGATTTTTATGAAATTTTATATGCATAATCAGTAAATTTTAGCATGGGCTACTATCTTTTTCTCATATACCTTGGTGATAGGGTTTGTCCACCCCTAACCTTTTTTTTTTTTGGACGTTTTGTAGTTTATTTATAATGAAATAATTTACATGGAAAAGGAAATGTTGCCAGGTCTGCTAGTTAATATATAAATAACTGAAATAATATAATATTGTTTGCGGCGCCCCATTTTAGCCCTTTGTGCAAAGTTCACATAAAAATTGGAAAATCTTTTTTATTTTCTTTGTAAATATAGATTTTCTAATTATTTAATATCACCTTTACAAACTTCTGGTTATAATTAATAAATGTGAGTGTATTTATTTTCAGTTCGTTGTTTTCTTGTTCTGTTCCAATATCGTTGTATTCAATAAGTGGCATATAGTAATACAATTTTTTTGTAAACTTTGTTTATTAGGCCAATTATTATTAAAGTAATGGATGATGGTTAACTTTCGAATTTTATGATTTAATCATCATTTACTACTAGTCTGAGGATATCTTAATACAATCTACAACACAAGAAGGATAAAAACAAAATCTTAGGCAAAAATTTGACAAATAATGTATTATTAATTTTTTAGTGTATCATTATTAATGGCTAAAGTTTTATCCGAGGCTGTCTTTAAAAACATGATTTTAAAGAATTGAAATGATTTCATTATAACATTCAAATAAATTTTACCAAGATATTTTAAAATAAAATTAAAATGATTCATATGTACCAGCGTGACGTCTCCGAAACATGAAGCTACGTCATTATCATGCATCGTGTAACAATTAGAACCAATCAGACCAACTGAGCCTAAATCAATATCTAATTAAAATTTCTCTTTATAGGTACGCGTACACGAACGATAAAAATAGAAAGAGGGATTTCCAAACCTCGCGTGGAGCTGAAGATCGTACGCAATCATAAAGACTCGTATCAGTCCGAGGCCAAGAAAAACCAACAGAATCTCAGAACGATCTTGCTGAACTCAAACGCGAACCCCATTAGGAGTAAAGACAGCCTCGGTTACGGTTGCGCGTTCTGTCCGGAGCAGTTTCCTGCGCCGACTGATCTAAAAAAACATTTCCTGGACGAACACAACAATGATAAACTAATAAAAGTCATGTCCAGTAAACTCTTTGAGCACGTTGTTAAATTGGACATCACGTATTTGAACTGCGCGCTCTGCACTAGCGATATAACGAAGCTTGAAGACCTTATGACGCACCTAAAGAATGATCACGGAAAGGAAATATATTTGGACATAAAGAGTGCGATTGTTCCTTTTAAATTTGACACGCTGGAACTGCGATGCGCAGTCTGCTCAGCGGAGTATCTGAACTTCAAACTTTTACAGGAGCATATGAATTCCCATTTCGGCAATTACATATGTCCAGTTTGCGGTAGAGGTTTTATGACTGAACGTCTCCTTAGCACACACGTAGGAAGACATAAAAATGGCGAATACAAATGCGAAGATTGTGGAAAAGTATTTGGTAATAAGGCAAATTTAAGAGAACACCAGAAACGTACACATTTGGGTTTGAGCAAACGGAATAAGTGTATGGTGTGTAATGAAAGGTTCTTAGATTATTGGAAGAAGGTCGACCATATGGTGAAGATTCACGGAGCGCCGGCCGTGGTGATAAAATGTCAAGCTTGTGACCGCACTTTTCAGAATCAGAGGGCTTTGTCCAGGCACACGAAAAAAGACCATTTGTTGGAAAGGAAACATAAATGCGCGGAGTGCGAAATGCGGTTCTTCAGTGCCAGCAGCTTGCAGCGGCATATGGCGAAGCACACTGGCTTGCGACAGTTTAGATGCGACGTCTGTTTCAAAGCATATGGAAGGAAGAACACATTAAGGGAGCATATGAGGATACATGCTGATGATCGCAGATTTGCTTGTGCGCACTGCGGACAGGCGTTTGTTCAGAAATGCAGCTGGCGCAGTCACATGCGCTCAAAACATGGGGAAGAGATGTAAATTATATCATTAGGGATATTAACTATCACAAAATGGAATAAATCGGACACAGTAAACTACAATTTTAAATTTAAATATAAATATAATAATATAACAGATAAAATGACATTGCTTTACAGAATTTCCTTCTTACATCAGTAATCAACACTCCGTTTTAACCTGTTAGTTTAAATTTTAGCAAATTTCATTTAAATTCGATTAGTTTAACGATATTTTGTACTACTCGTACTACATCAGGCATTCATTTAGGCGGAACAAAACGTGTCTGACTGATGATCATCTGTATGATGAGTTTTTAATACAATTTTCAAAATATCTCGCATTGCTAACTAGCGATTTCTTTCTGACAACCTTACTAAGATTAGAAATGACATGTTTTATAACACAAGGGTGGTTATGGAATAGGCTATCCATCTAATATCATTTATACAGATAATAAATTCAAAGCGTAAATATTTTCGCATGGAACGTTCTAGTTTTCTGATGTATTGAAAATAGCTAAGTATATGGTCCTAAAAATATATAAATACGTCAAATAATGTGTTTCATTTGTAGTTATACCATTATTACCATTTGATGTCATCTTTGCGTCCAATTTAAAAGTCATTGATTCGGCGCAGCTGGCTTCGCTCCGCTTCCGGTCATCTTTTCATCGACTAAAGAGTCTACCAATACAACGAGGTTGTAGAGATACTCTGACCACAGACTATTCCATTATCTGCTGAGTAACTGGTTTTTTATTAATAGAGTAGTAATTAATAAAAACTTAGCGTTAGGTCATCGCTATCATTTGTAGAATCTCGAGCTTCAGTGACTAAGGGAATTTAACAATATCTCGTAGTTTTCCAAATTATGCCTCTATAATTTTTTGGCTATTTCAAGTATTGAGTATCAACAAAGAACTTAAAGATAACTTTTTTTAAAAAAAAAAACGCGACAGAACGTATTGTTGTTAACTTGACTTTTAATCAAGAGATTCCTTTCTCTAAAATATTATATACTTGTAGCTTGGGTCCTGTCGAATTTATATTTTATGTTTTAATATTTTGTATAGGAAAAAATAAGTAAGATTGTATAAAATATTCATTGACGGTTATAAAACACATAAGGCTCTGTTTATAAGAAACAAAGAAACCGTTTAAATTAACCTCTGATTTTAAATAGGAGGAGTAAATTAAGGCTAAGCAGTAGAAAATGATTTAATATTTGTTGTAGGTGCACTCCGCAAAACTGGGAACTCGATGATCAAAATCGAAGAAACAGAATGCACAAAAAAAGACAAAATAAGCAGAGCGAAAACAATACAAATTTTCCTTAGTCGAGACGGTCTCAAGAAAAGGAACGAGGCAGAAGAACATCAGAACAATATAAAGGAGATACTGTTGAATTCAAACGCGACGCCGATCCGTTGCCGTGGCGGCATCGGTTACGCTTGCTGCTTTTGCACCGAACAGTTCCCAGATCCTGCTGATTTGAAAAGCCACACTATAGAAACGCATGACGACGAGGATAAATCTACATTCATGAAAGGTAAAGATATGCACGGGTATTTCGTGAAACTAGACATAACAGATTTAAAATGCAAACTTTGCGATCAAAGCGTTGATAATATTGAGACAATAATGGATCACCTTATGAAGGATCACAATAGGATTTTGTTCACGGACCTCAAGAATCACATATTACCTTTCAAATTCGGCAGCGAATCGCTCAGTTGTTTTATGTGCTGGAATATTTTCAATTCGTTCAAAGCGTTACAGGAGCATATGAACGTGCATTACAGGAACTATGTATGCTCTGTTTGCAACGCGGGGTTTGTGAACAAGAATATTCTGCTCAGACATGGAGACGCGCATAAGACTGGTACATTTGACTGCTCCGAATGCTGCAAAACCTTCGACACGGCTCGCAAGAAGCGACTTCACGACAGATCGAAGCATTCCGGAACAAATTTGCCACACAAATGCGGTTACTGCACTGAAAGATTTAAGGAAGTTTGGAAGAAATACGAGCATTTGTTCAAGATGCATGGTATTAAAGGTCCGGGGATTAAATGTCAGGCGTGTAATAAGAGTTTTGATACGAAACACGCTTGGAGGTTACACACGACTAGAGTGCATCTGTTACAAAGATTTCATAAGTGTACTCATTGTGATATGGAGTTCTACACAAAAAGGGAATTAGCCAGTCATATGGTTAAGCATACTGGTAGCAGGGAGTTTAGATGCGAGGTCTGTTTTAAGTCGTACGGAAGGCAAAAGACTCTTAAGGAACACGTGAGACGGGTGCACTCTTGAATAATGCCAAATTATTAATATTTATGTACAAATTGAGTTCCTTTATGTGTCTTAGCTATTCAAATGAATCTGTTTTAAAGTAAGCAATAATTAAACAAACTTTTAATAGCTATAAATATGGTTGTTTTATTCATATAGTAAAGAACTGGCATTCGAACTCTATAAGGCAATAAAACTCATACGTTACATTGTTAGTTCCCTTTGATTTTTGATTTTATTATGATCTTCTACAGTTCCTCCTTATTCTAAATCTGTCCAAACTAGTTCTAACGCTTTCCACCCAAAAAACTCTTTACCTAACAAATACATTACCTATTCTTCATCCTTTTCGCGATATCATCCGCTGTTTTTCTATATTCCAAGAACCCCTACGATAGTGTATCATCTGAACCCCTAGTCAATCCTTGACATATTCTTTTTATATTAAACTTTATAATAAAAGTTTATGTCATAAATTTGTCTAAATGCAAAATAGGTTTTAAATTACCATCAAACATTTAGGATCGTGCTGGTTGTTCTAGCTAGGCAATATAATATTATCTATGCTAAATAGAATCAGGGCTGAGTAGTTTCTACTCAGCTGAAGATCATCACATTTCTTACTGAGGTGTCGTAAACGGCGACTAAGGCAAGTTGACTCACTGTGTAGTAACCGGCTGAGTAGAATGAACCGAACTCATTCCCTAATGAGGTGTCATAAAAGGCGACTAAGGTAAATTGAATCGCCGTGTGATATTCGGCTGAGTAGAATGGACAATCCTCAAAAAATATTCAGATAGTTTTCATAAACAGTGTTTATTCAATTATTTTAGATACTTTCTAAATTTATAAGGTAAGCTTATTTCTAAAGGTAAGTCCAGATTAATAGTTATGCTTTATAAATATAATCCCTCACCTCAATTTTCCCTCTCCATTTTTTACTTATTCTCTCCAGTCTTATCAGAGAAGAAATATAAAATCAATTTTATACTGTTTATTAAAGTAGGTAATACATATCTAAACTATATCATGAATCAACCTGCTACTATAGGCTAACCGTTTAACTAAGTCCTCGCCTGCGGGGCACAAGGGCGCGGAGGTAGCAATACAACGGGAACTGAGGTAGTGTGAGAGACGCGCACTCGCAGCATGATATACAAAAGGGTCTGTCTGAGTTAAACGGTTAACCCATAGTTCGATTACAGTAAAATATAATTGTTGAAACGCCTGATGATTTTTTTTTTGTTTTAACTAGGTATCATTAAGATTAAGAAACCGGGGACGATTACAGAGAAACCACGGTCGAAGAGGCATATAACGGTAATACCGAGAGTGGCGCCCAAAATCAAAGTAGTACTAGTAAGGAAAATAGAAATAAAAAAGTATCAAGAACACTTGATAAATATTCTACTCAACACAAATGCGACGCCGATCCGTTCTAGAGGCGGGGTCGGTTACACTTGCTGTTTTTGCACCAACCAATATCCAGATCCAGCTGATTTAAAACTGCATACAATACAAAAGCATGACGCTAAAGTTATATCAGATTTCATGAAAGGTATCGCTTTGGACGATTTCGTTGTTAAGTTAGATGTAACTGATCTCAAATGTCATTGCGGAAGCAATTTTGATAATGTACAAAATATAATAAAGCATTTAAATGAGAAACATAATAAAGATATTGAAGAAGACCTTAGCAAGCGTATAGTGCCGTTTAACTTTAAAGGTGCGCTGCATTGTGCGATTTGCTCGCAAGAATTCAATAATTTCAAAATACTAATAGGCCATATGAATGTTCATTATAGAAATCATGTTTGCGAGGTTTGCGGCGCTGGTTTCGTTAATAAACGCACGCTAAGAAGTCATAGCTATAGACACGATACTGGTACATTTCCTTGTAAAGACTGCCTTAAAGTGTTTAATACTAGAATCAAGAAAATGGAGCACGAAAGAGCTGTGCACGTTCACGGGAACAGGAGGAATAAATGTGGATACTGTGGGGAGAAGTTCACTGATTATACTAAGAAAAACGATCATGAAGTGAAATTGCATGGCGCTAAGCCGATTGTTTTGCATTGCAGAGCGTGTGATAAAGTGTTTGACAATCAAAGATCTTTGACGGTGCACTCTAAAACATACCATAGTTTGCTGAGAAAATAAATTGTTTACGCTGCATTGACTGTTTCATTTGTCATTAACTTGGCTCGCGTTAGGTATAAGTAATTGCAGTCACTTACTTACTTCCTTCTACCCTTATCCCACTCTAAGCGGGTTCGGCACATGTTACAAACATGTTGTCACATGATTTGGCTACGTATTTTACGACCGGCCGCCTGCCTGACATCAACTTACCTTAGTCGTATTTTACAACACCTCGGTAAAAAAGAGGGTGATCTATTTTACTCAACCGGATACCATACGGCGAGTCGACTTACCTTAAATTAAACTATCGTGAGTATTATTTATAGTTAACTAGCGGCCTGCCCCTGCTTCGCACGGGTATAAAATATATATCCCATGTCAGTCAGTGTAAAAAAAATGATTAAAATCGATCGAGTAGTTTTGATTTATTATGCGGGCCCGTGGCCCGCACGCGTTAAATTTGGAGAAAAACAATTTCCTTTTCCTATACCAAGAAGATTTCCTGCTATCTTTGGAATATCTAAATTTATATAGTACATTTTTACTTATTTACTTTTACATTTGCCCTATGTATTTTATTTTTACAATTAATTACAGAATATCTTTAAACAAACTCTTGAAAGAGGGACATAGCAGCTAAAGTCGAAGTGTTATAAGGCGAAGCGCGGCGTCCTCACGGCATTTTAAATCTGTAATATCTCCGAAAATGTTCACTTAAATTACATGCTGTAAACGGCAATATTGATCTATATTAAATCAAAATTTTATTTAAGGTACTCAATTGGATAAGGATTAATGCTGTATTGTATAAAAATTGCTTCAAAAATATGGCATTATTTTTCTTAAAAAGTAAATGACAAAAAATGCTATAGTGGGTTATCCATAAGAGATAGACATATACCATCGCGGACTTTTCTGTAGACCTTTTCAAGATGTACAAATACTTAGTACATTATTTTGATAAATCTCGTAGGGTTTAGCCTGCGTTTGCAATTTAAGCGGAAAAAAATGTAATTATTTACAGAAACCTCAAAAATTACAGTATTTCTCTACTCCGTATTGAATGTTATTATACGTACAAACCTTCCTCTAGAATCACTCTATCTATTAAAAAAACCCGCATCAAAATCTGCTGCGTAGTTTTAAAGTTTTATGCATACATAGGGAAATATGGACTTTGTTTTATAATATGTAGTGATTGTTTTTTCCTCGCTAGAGAGCTCCGATCATAAATGCGTCCGATCGCTGCTAAATTCAAATGGTTAAAGGGCGAACCGCGTTTTTTTTTTTCGTATTTGACTAATGCTGTTGGCCCTAATGGCTTTGACAGCGTCACCGATAAGACGGGCGAGCGCGGAAGCATCGCCGAGAGGCGAACCGCGACCTCCGACGCGCTATTTATAGGCTCACGGCGCAGCCCCTGCATTTTAAATCTGTAATATCTCCGAAAATGTTCACTTAAATTACATGCTGTAAACGGCAATAGTGATCTATATTAAATCAACAATTTATTTAAGGTACTCAATTGGATAAGGATTAATGCTGTATTGTATAAAAATTGCTTTGAACATAAGGCATCAGTTTTAGTAAAAAGTAAATGACAAAAACTGCTATTGTGGGTTATCCATAAGAGATAGACATATACTATCCCGGACTTTTCTGTAGACCTTTTCATGGTGTACAAATACTTAGTACATCATTTTGATAAACCTCGTAGGGTTTAGCCTGCGTTTGCAATGTAAGCGGAAAAAAATGTAATTATTTACGACATCACATTAGAAACCTCAAAAATTACAGTATTTCTCTACTCCATATTGAATATTATTAGACATGTAAACCTTCCTCTAAAATCACTCTATCTATTAAAAAAAAAACGCATCAAAATCTGTTGCATAGTTTTAAAGATTGAAGCATACATAGGGATATACGGACATAGGGACAGACAGAGAATGCGACTTTGTTTTATACTATGTAGTGATATTATTTATTTTTACAATTGATTAGACAATGTCTTTACATACAACATTCATAGCTTTCTTATCATTAGACAATATAAACTTGAAAGAAGGACATTTAGTTGCGCCTCCGGTCGCTGCTAAATTCGAAGTGCTTATAGGGCGAAGCGCGGCCTCCTCGCGGGATTTTAAATCTGTAATATCTCCGAAAATGTTCACTTAAATTACATGCTGTAAACGGCCATATTGATTTATATTAAATCAACAATTTATTTAAGGCACTCAATTGGATAAGGATTAATGCTGTATTCTATAAAAATTGCTTTGAACATAAGGCATCATTTTTCGTAAAAAGTAAATGACAAAAACTGCTATTGTGGGTTATCCATAAGAGATAGACATATACTATCGCGGACTTTTCTGTAGACCTTTTCATGGTGTACAAATACTTAGTACATCATTTTGATAAATCTCGTAGGGTTTAGCCTGCGTTTGCAATGTAAGCGAAAAAAAATGTAATTATTTACGACATCACATTAGAAACCTCAAAAATTACAGTATTTCTCTACTCCATATTGAATATTATTAGACATGTAAACCTTCCTCTAAAATCACTCTATCTATTAAAAAAAAACCGCATCAAAATCTGTTGCATAGTTTTAAAGATTGAAGCATACATAGGGATATACGGACATAGGGACAGACAGAGAATGCGACTTTGTTTTATACTATGTAGTGATATTATTTATTTTTACAATTGATTAGACAATATCTTTACATACAACATTCATAGCTTTCTTATCATTAGACAATATAAACTTGAAAGAAGGACATTTAGTTGCGCCTCCGGTCGCTGCTAAATTCGAAGTGCTTATAGGGCGAAGCGCGGCCTCCTCGCGGGATTTTAAATCTGTAATATCTCCGAAAATGTTCACTTAAATTACATGCTGTAAACGGCTATATTGATTTATATTAAATCAACAATTTATTTAAGGTACTCAATTGGATAAGGATTAATGCTGTACTGTATAAAAATTGCTTTGAACATAAGGCATCATTTTTCGTAAAAAGTAAATGAAAAAAACTGCTATTGTGGATTATCCATAAGAGATAGATATATACCATCGCGGACTTTTCTGTAGACCTTTTTAAGGTGTACAAATACTTAGTACATCATTTTGATAAATCTCGTAGGGTTTAGCCTGCGTTTGCAATGTAAGCAGAAAAAAATTTAATTATTTATAGAAACCTCAAAAATTACATTATTTCTCTACTTCGTATTGAATGTTATTATATGTACAAACCTTCCTCTGGAATCACTCTATCTATTAAAAAAAACCGCATCAAAATCGGTTGCGAAGTTTTAAAGTTTTATGCGTACATACGGAAATATGGACTTTGTTTTATAATATGTAGTGATGTGTAGAAACCGGCTATAATTAAATCTTATTCTATCGGGTTAGGCAGACTAGTTTCGAACCCATCCAGTGCTGTTATTCATGAGGCTCTTTACATGATGTTATCGCCGCGTTACAATGAATAAATTCAAATTCAACAATTAAAAATATTCTTTATTCAAGGAAACAAGTTCTTTTGAAGACTCAACTCTTCTGCAGGTCTTGAACAGGCCCGAAGTGTAGCTATGTTTACACATTCTTATCATCTAAGTAATCCTCAATAGTATAGCAGGTTTTCTGTATTAACTTTTTTAATAGTGTTTTCAAACTGTTGTAATGGCAAAGCTAATATTGATTGAGGAATTTTATTATAGAATCTTATACCCAAACCCACAAACGACTTACATAATAAGTCGTGAGTATAGCCGGTTTCTAAACATAAACTATGAATAAAAGGTATAAAATGATTTTATATCACAGTAGAAGAAACTAGTAGGGTGCCAGTATATTCAGATAAATATATACCTATTTAAAACTCAATTTTTATAAAGTATATGATGCTTATATTATGATGGTTTAAAGGTTTACCATTATGACAGGCAGCAAGATTACAAATCACTTCTAATAAAACAATATTTAATTGATAATAACTTCCCAAGCATAAAGTGCGAAGAAAACGATAACGGGTATAACTATTATTTATCAAATATTTGAACACAATTTTAAGTAATTTTCTTATTATAGGTACGAGAGCAAGCGAAATGAAAAAAAATGAAGCCACACAAAACTCTGAGTGGGACAGAATACAAAAACGTAAAACAAACTTATCAGAAACGAAGAAAAACCAGCATAACCTTAAAGCAATATTGTTATATTCCAACTCAAATCCTTTCAGAAATAAAGATAGTCTCGGTTATGGCTGTCAATTTTGCAACGAGCAGTTTTCTGAACCTAAGACACTTAAAGCACACTCTCAGCACGAACACAAAATCAAAGAGTTGATGAAGGTCATAAACGGTAGGCTCTTCGAATATTTCGTTAAACTAGATATAACTGAATTAAAATGTACGCTTTGCAATGAAGATATTGTAACTCTAGATGAACTTATGGAACATCTCACAACTGAGCACGATGTAAAAGTGTATACGGATGTCAAAAGCTCAATAGTACCTTTTAAATTTGACACGCAAGAATTGAGCTGCGCCATATGCTCGATACCTTATATGAGTTTCAAAAATTTACAAGAGCATATGAACTCACATTTTGGTAATTATATATGCCCTGTTTGTGGACGAGGTTTCGTGACAGACCGACTAAGAGGTAGACACGTTAAACGGCACAAAACTGAGGAGTTAAAGTGCACTGATTGCGACAAAATACTTGGAACTAAAGAAAAACTTAGGGAACATCAGAAGCGAGTTCATCTTGGTATGATTAAAAGGAACAGATGCATGATATGCGACGAGAGATTCTTAAATTATTGGCAGAAAGTTAACCATATGGTGAAGGTACATGGCACGCCGCAGTTAATATTAAAATGTCAGTTGTGTGAAAGAACGTTTAAGGATCAGAGGATGTTAACGATACACACAAAGAAGGACCATTTTTTGGAACGCAAGCACAAATGTGAGGTTTGCGATATGCATTTCTTCAGTGCGACGAGGCTGAAGCACCATATGGCGAAGCATACGGGTTTAAGGCAGTTCCAGTGTGACGTGTGTTTGAAGGCGTACGCTAGGAAGAATACGTTGAGGGAGCATATGAGGATTCATACGAACGACCGTAGGTTCAGATGCGAGCAGTGCGGTCAGGCGTTTTTGCAGAAATGCAGTTTGAAAAGTCATATGAGGTCGAAACACGGGAAAGTTTTATAGATGGTATAACGTTGCATGCTTTTTAAAATGTGAAATGCTATCTTATTTGTTGTAGTGTTTATAAACTAATGTTGTATGAATATAGCACAGGCTCAAATACGCACTAACAAGTAACAACATTTCACTTCACGACCACTCTCACCAAGGGCTCTCGTGTTACTCTCGTGGTGCATCATGAGACCGTGTATGTACCTTTGTACTAGTGGGAGTTAGAGTGACTATGTTCATGTATGTATTACATATATGTGTCTTGTATATAAATGTACAAAATACGTTACACACTTCTCGGGCCGCATACATTACACTTATGCTTATAGAAAATGAAATGAACTGCTAATTTCTTCGCCATGTGAAATGAAGACATTCACTTACTCTTAATATAACTAATTCTATATTTCCACTCCATTGCTCCAGTCCCAAAGACTACATGTTTATGATAAGCATGACCTGATGCTGCCAGGATTGGCTCCAGATGAGGGAACTGCTCAACGGTTAACAGTTGGGATATAAAATTTTGTTATAAACTTTTTAACTTTACTTATGAGTAAAGCTGTGGTAGCCCAGCGGTAACACCGTGCGCCTCTTTCGAGGAGGTTTAGGGTTCAAACCCCGGTCAGGCACCAATGAGTTTCCTAGTAAAACTTATGTGTCTAATTGATAATTGTAATTTATCACACGCTTTTCGGTGATGGAAAACATCGTGAGGAAACCCGCATATCTCTAGAGAATTCTGGGGATATGTGTAACCTACCAATCGGCATTGGAGCAGCGTGGTAGGTCTTAGCTCCAATCCTTCTCTCCAAAAAAAAAACGGAGAAAAGAGGCCTATGCCCAGCAATGGGATAGTAACAGGCCGTTACTTACTATTATGAGTGCATTAGTGGATGTCTACCCTGCTTAGTAGGACTTAATTCAAAGATATATGAATTAATGTTATAAATGCTCCGAATGCTACCAAACTATAGGAACATCCACAGGGTCAATCTAAAGATTTTTTTAAAATTTCATGAATATCGGTCCAGCCGTATCGGTGTCTATTCTAGATTAAACAAAGACAAGTATATATATTCTCCTACCTTTATGCCATTTTTAGTGTGATTAACACATGTTATAAACATGACATAATTTGACTAGGTATTTTACTGCCTGACGTCAACTTGCCTTAGTCGAATCTTACGACACCTCGGTAAAAAAGACGGCGGTCTAAGTAAGAAATGAGGGTAGTCTATTTTACTCAGCCGAATACCAAACGGCGGGCCAATTTACCTTAGTCGCCTTTTGCGACACCTCGGTAAGAAATGAGGGTGGTCTATTCTACTCACATATAGAAAGATAAGTTTCAAGTTTTATTTGGCAACAATCGATAGTAAGGGATACATATATAAGGTAGTATATCATATATCATCCTGTCCTTATCCCGCTCTAAGTGGGGTCGGCACAACATGTTTTTCTCTTCCATTCTGTCCTATCTTTCGTCAACTCTGGCGCCACTCCTTTTATATACATATCATACTTCACACAATCCAACCATCTCTTTTTAGGCCTCCCTCTAGGCACATATCCATCCACATTCAAATTTAACACACGTTTGGTCACATGATTTTCATCCCTCCTCATTACATGTCCATACCATCTCAATCTTGCACTTCTCGACTTTTCTATAATGGGCGCAACTTTCAGACTTCCCCTAATATATAAGGTACATATATAAGGTAGGTAAATAAGTAATTCAGTCGGATGAGAGCGTTTATTATATTATATTCTACATCCTTTTCATCGGGTATTTTATAGTGATATATAACATAAAGCTAAATAATTATATAGTGTTTTTAACATATTAATAATTTTACAAAAATGTTATATATAATGCTAAGTGTAGGAAGCGTTCTCGTAAAAGATAACATAATGAAAGCGCGATTTTGTTCGCTGACCATATCCTTCTGATGATGCCTCGGTTTCGGGGCGAAACGATCGTAGAGGTTGTGGTAGTGTGTGTAGTGCTTGTATGGAGCGTTTGTGTTGGCGGCGTCTTGTGATACGTGTGACTTGCCCTGCATGTATTGCGTATGTGATTGTTGCCTGCTTCATACACTTAGCATTACATATATTCTCTTAACAAACGCGGATTATAGCAAAATAATTTTATTGTAGCTACTGTAGGTACTATGGAATTTTGCAAAAAAACGCCTGCTTCTATAAATCATAAAAGTAATTATTGTGTGTTAACCATAAATGATAGAGACACGCTGTCGCGGACTTTTTTGTAGTATTTTTGTAGATCTACAATTCTCTAGTACATTACTTTAAAGTATTTCTGTTGGTTACGCGACACACGCGATTTAAACTCCAAGCTGGCAAGTTTTTTATCAACTCGCAATCTCTCGAACACAATTCACATAAAACCTTTATGTACTATTAAATGAACCTTTTGAAAAAATTGCTCTACCTTTAAGTAAAAATCGTACAAAAATGGCTTAATATATTTTCTCAGCAGATTTTGAGAAAATCTATCACATATACGTACAGCCTATACCTTATTATTGTTTGTTGTATATATCCTTATAGCTTTTAAGTATCGATGGGTATCTAATGTTAATTTATTAATTTTTATATAATATATTAATTTTTTTAGTTATTCGCACTCACAGATGGCTTTCCCACTCATTTGTTTTTCCAGTCTTGGCCGGTTATTTTGGATGAGCACTGCAGAGAAACGCCAACACTTGAGTGGCTGCTATTATATACGTCAACGACACCCGCCTATGATAAATTATATATACACTGTTGTGCTAAGTATAGGAAAGTTTAAGTCCAAACATCATAGACGCCCTAAGAGCGTCCTCTATGATCCTGACGATCATGTTATCGCACAACTATATACAATAACACGATAATATACGCCAATATGCGTAGCCAAATGTGAAAACATGTTTGTAACATTTTGTGCCGATCCCACTTACGAGTGGGATAAAGGCTGGATAAAGGAGGATGATGAGATTCAATATAAATCGGAGTGATTTCTCATTATGTGATATTTCAAACTAGTCTGCTGCACAAACCCGGCTTTACAAAATACACATTCCTGTGTATTTTTCCCTAAATGTATCAGAATATGCGTCTTTAAATTCCTCTTCCACCTGAAAGATTTGTCACAATACCCACATATGAACGGTCGGGACGTCGAATGGGATATTTCATGGTGCTTCAACTGGTGGAGTGCTGAAAACTTCAGATCGCAAGTGTTGCAAGGGTAATTCTTTTCTTCCAAATGGTAGAATTTTTGGTGGTTGACAACTTGGTACGGATAGCCGAATTTCTTGCCGCACAACGCGCAGGACGGCGCGGGTAAACCATGTTTTTCCTCCATGTGAAATGCGCGCTTGTATCCTGGCACTTTTACGTCGCATAAATGACACGCTCTTACTTTGGGCCGTTGTTTCAGATGGACCTGCTTGTAGTGTTGGACGAAGTTGTTGTTCGTTTTGAACGTGTTGTGGCAAATTTTGCAAACGAAATCCTTTGTGCCGTTCGCGTTTTTGCGGATGGTGAACGTGTGTTTGTATTTGCCATATTTACCTATAAAAAATGATTTATTCGTTAGTTAGTTGATATATTTTTATTGCACTAAAAATATACATTTCTACATCTATACTAATACTATAAAGAGGAAAAATTTGTATGTATGTTTTTAATGTTTTCACACATAAACTACTTTGACCGATTTCAAAAATTCTTACACCATTAGAAAGCTACATTTTTACTGAGCGACATAGACTATATTACATTTAAAAAAAAATAGGGATCCTTATTAAAAATGTAATAAGGTGTAAAATAATAAACCGTGGGATATTATCAGTATGTAATAAAAGCATGACGATAGTGGAAAGGCGTTGTCACTTCGACGATATTTCGCATACAACCTTTGGTTTGGCAATCTACGAGTATGAAAGCGTGATCATTGGCCGTTATAAGGAAATGCCGTATAAAGAGCGGCCGTATAGCGAGGTATGATTGTATTAAATCGTTCACACAGACTATGTAAAGAAACATTGTGAGATTGGTTGTGTTTCTTTTATGAGTTATTGTGTGTGTTTTCGTGTATTAATCGGAAATTAATAAGTTGCCATATAAATTAATTTATAAGTGGAAATATATTACCACTACCTTCACTCTTTTTGCAGAGAATCCACCATAGGTAGGATAAAAGTCGCAAGGAACCGGATCAAAGCCGCACAAGATCGGGTAATATAAAAATTCCAAATATAGACTACATATGTCCATCCATAATTGATAATGACAATTTCCTAAGATCACTTCCATATCGGTCATGGGCTGCAATAGCGACACAACTTATAAAATCATGTTTTGAGATGTGTTTAAAACTTTCATTGCCAAGGAAAATGCGCAAAAATGCTTTAGTTTTCTTAAACGAACGGCCTACTATTGAAATACGAGTTCTGCCGGTATTGCTGAAAAGAATGTGTATTTTAATATTTACACTTATTCCTATTAAAAAAACACGCGTCTTTAGAGTCATTATGCAATTACAGCCCTTAAGCGATATATGACCTTTCAAATTGCGAGAATTATATGCTCAGAATGCGAGTTCGCAATGACATTTTATTACGATGTTATTTCATTTACATGTTTATAAACAGCAGAAACTATTTGCGAAGTATTTTTTTTTAGTAAAACAAATATAAATATGAGATAACATTTAATGCAAATCTTAAGAATGGAATAATGAAGACAGAAAAAAAAATGTTTGTACCAACTTAATTAGAGAATACAATATTGTCTATTTCCACGTTTTATGAATATGTTTAGTTATTTTGCTTATTTAAAAGTAAACACAAATTTAAAATTAACAAAGCGATTCTCCTAGCCATATGTAAAGCAGGAAAAATCAAGTGCAATAAACATCGGTAACTTGTATTACATACATTAGTTGATTAACAATGAATGTAATGATTTAATAATTCCATTAGTTGTAGGTTTTAGCGGTTAATTCCATATTTATTAAATGAATTCTGGATGTCTTTTCATTACATGATAATTCAAACTAGTCGCTTGCACGAAAGATTCCTTGCACACTTGACAAACGTGCGGTCTGATATTTAAATGGATCATCATATGTTTACTCAAATTGTTCTTCCACCTGAATTTCTTCTCACATATTTTACATTCAAACGGCCTTTCAGATGAGTGCTTAATTTGATGGCGCGACAAATGCTTATCAGTCGTAAAACCTAGATCGCACAGTTCGCAGCGGAATTGTTTTTCTCCCATATGGTAGTATTTTTGGTGTCGCAACACTTGAAACGGGTAAGCGAACTTCTTCCCGCAAGCGCCGCAAGATGGCGCCGGCAAGCCGTGTTCCTCCATGTGAAACGCGCGCATATATCCGGGGACTTTTACGTTACACAAATGGCAACTCCGTAATTTCGGACGCTGTTTGAGATGTACGTGCTTGTAGTGTTGCGAGAATGAGCTCCGTTTCTTGAACACACTGTGGCACGAGTTGCATGCGAAACTTCGCGTGCCGTCCGCATCGAGTTTCAGTGTGAAGAGACCACCGTATATTTCACCTAAAAAAGATATGGGGACAGATAAATATATGAAAAAAGAAAATTATAATGTTGTTGAGTATAAGAATATAAGAGAACTATTACATAACTTAATCTGAACCCGTGACTTCGAGGCGTCACAGTACATAATACGTTCTTTATTCATCTCAATTTAATTTAATGGCGAATTATTTTAATGCAGTTAAATATACTGGTTTATTTACAAATATATCTAGTTAATTAATTTAATAACATTTTTATGCTGAGTAATGTATGAGTAAATTATATGATTAAGGTAATATTTCAACTTCATATAAAAAGCTTTAGAAGGCATTTTTAATGCCTAGCTATTGATCTTAGGACAACAGTTAAACCCAGTTTCTGACATATCTACAGGTCCCTATTAAAGAAAAAGTTAAAACAATGAATGAATACAAAATTTTATTAATAATTCAAAAACAGAAAACAAATAACAGTTCTATAAAGGAAAAGTTCCTTAATACTATGACTTATACTAATGAGTGATGTTGCTATATCACTTGAAAAAAAAAACAACTTTTAGACCCAATATTATTAGCCTTCTCATTAATAAAAGAAAAAAAACATGAAACATCCATGTACTTTAGATATATATATTACTTTTATATTTTAGACCGATGCAAAGTAACGTTTTATGCTATAAATTAATTATAATATGGCACAAAGAAAGATATCGAATTTTTAAAGGAGATATAACTTACATAATCTATGTGTCTCATACGTCATTACATTTTCTTCTCATCTAAGTCTAATTGGCAGTGTATTGAGAAAAATAAACAATATAGAAAAACGAAGATAATCAACAAAATCTCTAGTATAAAAGGTAGATTTTACTTTTTTGAGCTAGCAACATAGGATTAGAATTAAGTCTACCTACGGCTAACAAGTATTAGATATCCCTAATAATTACTGATGTTTTAAATGTGCTCTAAAAAGCCTAATGGGAAACTTATAAAAACACTGTTAAAAGGAAACTGATACGGAAAGCCTACATTTGAGGATTATATAGATGATAAAAATGTGTGGATATAGCTACTTTTCGACCCTGCACAATATAGTAATGACACAATGTAACTAGTTATAATAATTATATTTTAACACAGCAACCGCCGATTTTCTTGCTGGCTCTTCTCGGTAGGAACTGTTTTCCGAACCAGATTTGACGATTAAAAAGCACATGTTTACAAGTTTACTTAAATAAAGAATATTTCGAATTTGAGTTTGCCATTTCCCATGATGGATGCTATTTTTTCACAAAATTATTCTTATATACAATGGAAATATTTGTTTATGATATGTTTGAAAGAAATATATTATGTGGTAAATCTTCTTATTTTAAATATACTTTAATAATACTAAAAATAGGACAAGAAAATAATTAAACGTAGCTATAATATTACGTTTGGTGTTAAATTAACTCTGGATGTTTTTTAGTTATATGATATTTTAAGCTGGATTGCTGTACAAAAGCCTCTTGGCACGCCGAGCAAACGTGCGGTCGAATATTCATATGTATCATCATATGTCGCCTCAACGCAGTCTTCCATTTGAAAGTCTTTTTACATATCTCACATTTGAACGGTCTCTCTGGGGTGTGTTTCATATAATGGTGCTTCAAATGATTTTTAGATTTAAATCCCAAATTGCACTGTTCACATCTAAACTTTTTTTCTCCCATATGGTAGGATTTTTGGTGTTGCAACACTTCGGAAGGAAAGGCGAACTTTTTTCCGCACGCGCCGCAAGATGGCGCTGGTAATCCGTGTTCTTCCATATGGAATGCGCGCCTGCGCGTCGGTACTTTTACGTCGCAAAGATGGCAACTCCGTAGCTTCGCGCGTTGCTTGAGATGAACTTGCTTGTAATGCTGAGATAGGAGATTCCTTTTCTTGAAAAACTTTTCGCATACGTTACAGTTGAATCTTTTCGTGCCGTCAGCGTTTAGTGTAAGCGTGAAGGGCAGTGAGTTTTCTTCGCCTAGAACGAGATATAAGATAAAAAGTTTCGATATTCCACACATTATCATCACTGTTCAATTTTTAAAAAACCTCTTTATTTAATTATTTTTGTCAGAGGACATTTATTTCATGTTATTTTTGCCGCACGAGAAAACTTTTTAAGGAAAAAAGAAAATTAATCCGCTATACTTCGCGATATAATAATAAATACGTTCTCTATAATAAAATTCACTTTTTCAGCAGAAATAATATCTTAGTTGTTCCAGTTACCAGGTAAAATTGTTTAACAGCGTCTCAAAGTTATTGACAGTGCTTTCAAACACTTCACGGTTTACGACAACAAAAGCAGACATTGTTTATTGAACAATAACCGAAATTACAAAAAGGAACAACACTACTACTTAAAATATAAATAATAAAAAAACGACACATAAATAAAACATATAAAAAATTCATAGGGATATAATCCTCATTTAATCTATGATTATTATTTCTTCGTTCACACATTTAAAGGGTGTTAAATCACCCTTGAAACGATTGTAAAGGAAAAGCAAGATAACGATAAGAAAGGAAATGATTGTTTTTAAATAATAATATTTTAATTTAATAAAAACTGTAAGTATAAAACAGATTTAAATAAATTTTGCGTTTAAACTAATTCAGGGTGCCTTTTCATCACATGATATTTCAAACTGCTCGACTGGACGAACGCCTTCTGACAAACATTACACACATGTTTTCTTATATCATAATGAATCAACAAATGAGTCCGCAAACCTCCCCTCCATTTAAATTTTTTATCACACAAGTCACATTGGAAAGCCTTTTCCGCTTTGTGCTTTTTTTGGTGTTTATGCAAAAGACTGGGCAATTTGAATTTTAAATTGCAACTATGACAACGGTAATTGGATTCTCCCATATGGTAGAATTTTTGGTGTTGCAACACTTGAAAGGGGTAAGCGAAGCTTTTTTCCACAGGCTCCGCAAGATGGCGCCGGCAAGCCGTGTTCTTCCATGTGAAACGCGCGCATATATCCGGGGACTTTTATGTTACAAAGACGGCAGCTACGTAATTTTGGACGCTGCTTAAGATGCACGTGCTTGTAGTGTTGCGTGAAAAAGTTGTGTTTTTTATACGCTTTCTGGCATATATTGCAGATATAATTCTTTGTGCCATCCGCGTCTAAGCGGAGTGTGAAGGTCGGCGCACTGTCTTGGCCTAGAAAGAAATTTGAGCGATAAATGAAGTGTGCTCTATGTACTTTATAAAAAAGCATTGTAAAAGCTTATTTACAGAGATAGGAAAAACTTCCACTCTCCTTGGCAAGAAGGATGTTAAGCGTCACAACATTTACCATATTACTGCAATCCCAATAAGTTAGGCACGCATATTCTAACGTGTAGAATTCATCTTTATTGCACCAAATGGCGAAATTGAAGATACCTATAACGTACGTAATAGGCAAGATAATTTCCAGAACTTCTCCACACCATTACTGTGCACAAGAGTAACAAAGAAACAGCGCTTCGTGGTCTTTAAAACGTAGCCAAAAGGATGTAAAAAAAATAATTGATTTTATTAAAATAATGCCTTGGGATTTTAATCCTCCAACCTGTCTGCTATTTCTAGGTTAATTAAGTAGAAACAACATTAATAGATAATTAATTTATTAATATAATATTTACAACTTTACATTTATTTAATTCTTAAACAAAATTCATTAATAGTTTCAATTCTAAAACAAAAATATTGCAACATTGGAATCTTGGGAACTAGGAAACTTAATATAACACCGCAGTGCACAAATCGTAACGCACTTGTAGCTATAAAATCTAACACAGATATCCGATATTTGTCTATCACTCACGCGGGAGAATACGGCCATCCGACTGGTCAAAGTTTATAGATGACATAATTCAAAACGTACACAGCGTATCAAATTATATACAGACTGTTATTATCACACTGTTGGGATAGGCCTCTTCTCTCCGTTTTAGAGAAGGGTTGAAGTTTAGACGCAAAACACTAAACCAATGTAGGTTACACATAATGCCAGAGATTGGTTAAGTTTTGGGTTATAATAGGGCTGGCATGTAGTGTAAATGCTAGATATTAAAAAGTAGAGACTAGAGCAAGAAGAGCTTCTCTAGAGATATGCAGGTTTCCACCGCTGGGCTACCACAGCTTCAACACAGACAACTGTTTGTGAATAAATCAGTAGTTATCTACATGCCGACACAGAATGAAAGCTTAGGAAGAGATTCATGGTCATACAATATTATTATATGTAAGTGGTAACGTAACGTGAGTATGATGCTTGGAATAGAACGTTGGAATGTGTGAGCAAGATGAATATAAGTGTGCAAGGGAGAAGATGTTCGGACATTGTGAAGACGGTTTACGGAGCCGCTGAAGAAATTTATAAAAATAAAGGATTTTTAATTTTTACTTCGAGCTAATTGTATTCACATGTACTCTAACTATAAAAACAGAACTAGCAGCAGCCTGCAGCCTTATAAAGACAAATCCTAGGAAATCTTTAAAACCATGTAGATTTTATCACGTTGTTTTTCTTCGTCATAAAGGACGTGATTTAAGGTACAGAAAAGTCATACGAGTAACCTAATAGGGTTATCGTTTAGCAAGGGTCCCAAGCTAACCCTATGACGATCACAAATTTTATATATTTAAAACTCAAGGAGTAGAGATTAGGCATGGACAGAATCATCAATCACTTAATGATCATGATATGAAAAACTTTTCATATAGCATCATCTGCTAATGAGTTTTAGAGTAACTGCTATACTGCTATACAAAATTATGGATATTCTATGAAAAAGTAAAATAATAAATTAATACTGAGACTAATTCACTGATATTGATCAAAAACACATGCAAAGGAACGTGGGTTAAATAAATAAATAAATAAAAATAAAGACAAGATTTGTTTGTTCCAAAGAAGACGCTATTCCAACTTAAATTATAAGCTAGAAATATTGACCGTATTTATTATAAAGGAGTTAAGAATTACATTTGTTTGTAATAACAATAATTTCACCCAGTAATATTGATTAGCAAAAACGCTTTCCGCTATTATATTATTCAGCTATTCGCTATAATATTATTACTTGATAAAGCGATTGCTATTACAAACTAATGTAATTCTTAAATCATATTCAATACGGTCGATATTTCTAGGATATAGTTTCAGTTGGAATAACGTAAAAGTGCGTCATCTTCCCGAATTATCGACCGTATTATATAAAAGATAAAAGAATTACATTTGTTTGAAATAACAATAATTTTGCCTAGCAGCATTGATTAGCAAAAACGCTATCCGCTATTATATTATTTACGTTAATGGACTAAATGATTGCTTATACGAACAAATTTAGTCCTTATGTCCTATACACTGCATACGACATAAAGAATACATTTGTTTGTATTCAAATAGAATTAGCAGCATTAGCATTTCTTATACGAACAAATGTAGTCTTTATGTCCTATACACTGCATACGACATAAGGAATACATTTGTTTGTATTCCAATAGCATTAGCAATAGCGTGTATGATCACGTGATTACAATCGATCATATCGTGGAACGAATATGATTCTTATATAGCAATCATACCCATGCTTAGTAGAGATATCAAAATGTTCGTATCACATAATACTATGTACACCGCACTGAGCAAGCGTCTTCTTATTCTTCTATATTCTTTCTATTCTATAATCTTTTTCTTTTTCAATCACATCGTCAATTGAACTGAGCTTCTATACGATAATTGACCTATCTTGGCCATATTGCACATTTGGATCAAAGGGCAACTGTTCCCAGTACAGTTTAAACTAGACTGGGATGCTTTTTCGTAATGTGATACTTCAAACTGGTCATCTGCACGAAAGCCTCCTGGCAAACTTTGCAAACGTGAGGCTTCTCGTTGCTATGTATCATTTTGTGCGTCTTTAAATTTTTCTTCCACCTAAACGATTTTTCACACAAATCACATTTGAAAGGCTTATCCGGCTTATGTTTCCGCAGGTGTAAATTTAATCTGCTACGCGTGAAAAACGCTAAATCACAATGCTCGCATCGATACTCCGTTTCTCCCATATGGTAGTATTTTTGATGTCGCAACACTTGCCAGGGAAACGAGAATTTCTTCCCGCACGCGCCGCAAGATGGCGCCGGATACCCGTGCTCCTCCATGTGGAACGCACGCATATGGCCCGTCACTTTGACAGTGCACAGATTGCAACTGCGCAGTTTCGGCCTCAGTTTTAGGTGGACATGTTTGTAGTGTTGGTTAAAATGAACTTTGAACTCGTTCTGGCATGTATTGCAAACGAATTTTAGCGACCCGTCCTCGTTAACTGCGATTGTGAACGTCGTTGGGTTATCTAAAAAAATATAACAAGGTATTTGACACCATGCGTATATCAACTCTATCTAATTCGAAAATTGTGTTACACAGTCATACAAGTTGATCATATGAGATGTCTTATGGTTCTAGATACACATTTGACATAAATTTCCTCAATTTCGTTAAATGCTGATATGTGGCTTTATATTTCTTTCTTACGAATATCCGATCCGTTCCACATCACAAGACCTGAAGCTAAATCAGTAATGGCTGAATTCGACAAGCGGACAAAATAAATGCTCAATTTTTGGCGATGAAAATACTATTACCATTCGCAATTGAAAACCTGAGGTCTATGAAAAATACCAATAATCTGTGTATTTAATTTCCTTTTCAATTGACAAGAAAGCACGGTCAATATCTTGATAACTAATAGATCTTTTTATTAAATATTATAGTATTGTTGCCAGATATTAGTATTTTAATTACTACCATTACTGTTTTTCTAATTCTTAAACCAATAATTTGCGCCTTATTTAGCACTCTCGCAGTGATAATTTTAATAGCACTTTCCAATATATTTTAAAACTTACAAACAATAGTAAACACATTTAAATCAGACTGAACAAGTAAGGTTATAATATGTATATGTTACGGTTAATGAATTTATAAATTAATAAAAAAATAATAAATCTATGGATTCCATAGCGTTTTTTATTAATACCAATGTAAAAATAATAAGTATAACAATACGATTTATAACGGATATTGGAAAAGAATCAAGTCAACTTAAAAAAGATTTAATTTGACTTGTTATTTGTTATTTAGGCCCCTTGCATGCTAGTCATAAACAGTTTGTCAACTAAACTGATCCAGTATGTAAATTTATAGCTCAATTGCACACCAGGAAATGGGTCAAATTTAACTTGCAAGATTCCCACCTTCACATATGCTTTTATTCAACACAACGTGTTGAATAAAAGCTTTTAAAAACTAAAGGAAAACGCAGAAGCAACGACGCAATGAGCAAATCTCTAGCTTGACAGTATCAGAGATTAATCAATATTGGTTTTCTAATGGTCCTTTTGAAATTAAATGCTCCTTCATTTTCTTATTTTTATAGAAAGTGTCTTTTGCTATAGTGGTTATTTACTGTTTAATTAATTTACATTATCTTATAGACTCCGTTTTCCATTACCTACCATTGCTTTGCATACTAGATATGCAGTATACGATAGTCCTCCTATTCATTTAGACGTATTCTGTTTTCTCAAATATATGGACCAGCGTCGAAATGAATACAGTATTTGAATATTTCCTCTGTAAATAATTTCATAGTTTAATAATCTGCACAGACAGACATAACTTCCAGATGTATATCCAGCAATCCTGCTACAAATGACTTTTGTTTGATTAAATTATAAGTATTAAAAATGTTTTTCTCCTTAATATTCTCTTCAAGGGAAATACAATTATTATCTATGGATTCATCATGTTCTATTTACAATCTTTTTAATTACTCTTACAAGTTATAACTAATAGAACTTTCTAAGCCATGAACAATCAGTTCCTCTTTTGGCTATGTATCAACATATGCCGCCTCAAATGCTTCTTCCATTTAAACGTCTCCTCACATAGGTCACACTTGAATGGTCTATCGTTTGAATGCTTTATCTTATGTTGCATCAAATTCCCACGAGACGCAAAAGTCTTATCACAGATATTGCAATCGAATTTCTTTTCGCCCATATGGTAAGTTTTCTGATGACGTAACACTTGGAATGGGTATGAGAACTTCTTTCCGCACGCGCCACAAGATGGCGCCGGGACCCCGTGCACCTGTTCCAAATGGTGCGCTCTCATATGAGCTGCAACCTTCTCCTCACAATAATAACACCCGATAAGTTTCGGACGCATCTTTAGATGCACGTGTCTATAGTGTTGCTTGAAGAAATCCCGTTTCTTGAACACGTTCGGGCATAGATTGCAAGAGTATGTTTCGGATCCGTTTCCGTCTTCCGTTCGCGTGTAATACACGTCTATGCTCCTGTCGATCTTACGTTCCTTTCCTAAAACAAAATTTCTGTTTTTCATTTCTGAAACATAATTGTTCACGACTACAAGATCAGGTTTTATATATTTATCGAATGTATGTAGGTAGCAAAATCGGTTGTTACAAAACAAATATTCTATCAAGTAGCACATCAAATTTCGCACTAAACATAGATAAAATTTTGTTTTCACGTCCCTGTATCTAATATTACATCATTGCTGATTAAACAAATATTAAATAAAATATTTACAAAGTAAAAAAAGCATGACGAAAATCAATAAAACCTCTTTTTTTAGAATAAAATAAAAGTATATATTACTCCTTTTAAAAAAAACTGTGTAATAATCTCGAAGATCTGAAATGTCAAGTGTGGTGTTACACAGGGTGGGCCAACTTCGCCCACGCTCTTCAATCTTTACAATAATCAGCTTAGTGTAGAACGCAATACACCCGTGGGAAACTCAACCAACAATGGTGGTGTTCTCCAAGATAAAATGTTAATAGAGATATAAAAGTGTATTCCATGTAGTTAGGCACGCCAAATGCAAAATTTTATTACACTTTATAAAATACTTGTACTATTATGGCAGGTGTTTGTTTTAATTTTGCGATATCTTTTAACATATTCCTTTAAATCATATGGCGTAAAGAATCATAATGTAAAGCATGAAAAGTTTAAGATAACTAACGCAAGAAATTTTCTATGTTAATACTGTATCCGTCTAAATAGCTTTCCAAATACCGCATTTGAAGTAAATTCTCTTCGTTAAGACATAACTACACAAATTGTAATTATTAAAATGTTATGAACCAGCAAAAAAAAAAAGGTTTTATATATTATTAATTTAATTTTATAGCAATTTTAAAACTGAATCAACTAAATATTTACATCTAGGTAGGCAAACATTTACCAGGTAGGTAAACATTTCTTACATTAGCATTCTCATTTTTTAGATTATTTACAAAAATTAAACTGTTATGTGATGAAATTAAATATCTTTTATGATATAAGGATTATTGTTGTAGATCAAATAACTCTCTAGCCTCCGATCGGAGACAAAAATTAATGAAGAACAAAAAGAATTATGTATTGCACGTTTATATATTGCATAGATTTGTACTCTTATTTAACGTCCGCTGTAAATATGACAAGTTTTAAAATGTAAAAAAGTAGTTTAAAAGTCAGTTAAATCAAAACTGGTGCAACGCTGATATCACAGAAGATTTGTACAAAGTCAACACGGGCAAGTTCCTACACAACTTTAAGGCCCGGATGATTCCTTAAGCAGTGTTGTTTTAGCGTACTCTTCTGAACAAATGCCTTGTCACATAATAAACAAGTGAACCTTCTGTCTCCGCTATGAATCTTCATATGATCTTTCAAATTGTTTCCCCATCGAAACTGTCTCTGGCATAGCGTGCATGCAAACTTTTTCTCTTGAGTATGCGTAGACATATGCACCTTTAGACTTCGGTTATCGAAAAATCTTTTTCCACAAGTGTTGCATTCTACTGTCTTTTCCCCCATGTGCACTTTCTTTTGATGCCGTGTCAAATGGCAAGGGTAACGGAATTTCCTATTGCAAACCCCACACGTTGGTCCCACTATTTTGTGCACCTCCTCTAAATGGTACGCCCTAAGGTGGGGTGGGATCTTTTTAGGACAGTACGGACATTTTCTCTCTTTTGGGCGTTTCTTTAAATGGACGAAATGATAGTGTTGCGACACCAATGGCTGTGAGCCGTAGGATTTCTGGCAAATGTTGCATATATATTTGTCGTTGTCGATTGTGTAATAATTTGGACCTAGAAAAGAAATTTCATGTTACGCTCCACTTTGAGTTGTTCGATTTTCGTATAAAGAATTAAGGGATTAAAATATATTTTTCATTGTCAGTATTTTTGCAAGAATTACTTAGATTTGGAACGACAGTGAAATGACTCAAAAACTCAGCCAGCATTCTTTGAAGCATTCCACGTGTGCATTATTTGTAAAGAAATCACGTGTGAGTAATTTAGTTTAGCTACAAATTTTATTACTAGTATAATTGTATATTATGAATAAATTTACAATGAATAAAATCTAACTTCAATTGAATATGTTCGGCTAGACGTTTGAGAGATCATGTAAATAATAATGGGCACAAATTTTCAATATTGCTTTAATAGTAATTTATATTTAACAATTTTATAAACGCAAATCATAACGTCAAAGGACCCTTATTAGACAAATTTAAAATGAAATTATTATCATAAAAATTATTGAAATAAAATGGCAAAAAGTGAATAGATAAGGCGGAGTGACACAAGTTCTAAGTGCTAAAAATTAACTTCTGGGTGATATTTTGTCATGTGATAGTTCAAACTCGCTTTTTGAACGAACGCATTATCGCAAATCGCGCACTTGTATCGTCTGTCTTCGTTGTGTATCCTTAAATGATCTTTTAGATTGTGATTCCATCGAAATTTCTTCTGACAAACATCACATTTGAACCGCCGCTCGCTGGAATGGGTGAGGGTATGCAACCTTAAACTTCTTCCATCAAAGAAACTCCTTTCGCAAGTCTTACAGACAAACGTCTTTTCTCCCATATGAACCTTCTTGTGATGCATTATAACGTGGCACGGGAATCTAAACTTTTTGTTGCAAACGCCGCAAGTGGGAGCCACAATGTTATGCGCCTCCTCCAAATGTCTAGCTCTCTGATATCTAGACACCTTTTTTGGGCAATGCGGGCATTGTCGCTCTTTCGGGCGTCGTTCAAGATGCACGTATCGATAGTGTTGCGCGACCAGCTCTTTGGAAGCGTAAGATTTGTTGCACGTGTTGCAAATATATTTGTCGTCCGCGACGGTGTAATTGGAACCTAGAAAAGAAATCTAGCGTTAGGTCCAATCGACAGGTCCTTCAGGTTTTTGACATAGACGTAACGATTATCACACACCAAGTACGAATTTTGAACTCAACGTGTTCGTGTTCATCCAACATTATTACAAAATAATAAGTATCATGTTGAGTCATTAATTGATTACGTCCTGCATACAAAAAAATTGTATTAATGTCTAACATCTGAGCTTTATAGACATTAACGTTGCTTGTGTTAAGTCAAGCAATGTTTGATTCTCTGGCTCGGCAATAAAATATAATAAAAATTTCTCCTTAATTTAATAGATCACTTAACTCCTCCTAATTTAATTTGTTATTTGTTGTTTCTTCCATGCTAGAATCCTTCCATTTCTTACTTAGAAAGTTGATAACATTGTTACTATCTACAGAAGTATTATTACATATCATCTCTTATTGAAACATATAAAAAAATAAACCTTCAGTATTGTATATTTATAAAACATCATTTTAGAATTGCAATCAATATAAATAATATGAGAATTTATTTATTTCAATATTTTCATTAATTATATCAAAATTATATTACCGAATAACCTATCAGAGCATAAAAATATCACTGTTAAAATATATCCAAACAAGTCTACATAGAAAAAAGTTATTTATTCAATAACAACTTTTTTAATCAAACATATTACTAAATAATTACAAAGATGATTTTAAAACAATGATTTAAACACAGAAAACAGGTTTTAAAGACAAAAGCTTACCAAAAGGCGGAATTTAAAATAAAATATTAAGTACATATATAATATTTTTATTTACATACATATATTTATTATTATATAATTTAAACTTTCCTAATACCCAAAAGCCTAAAATGAGACACTTATTCTTAAGACGATTTAATTTCTTTACACGGTTTAAGACATAAAAAATTTAAAAAGTTTTAAAAGTGTGTTACGACACCTCGGTGAGAAAGAGGATGGTCTATTCTACTCTGGATACCACCCGATACCACATGGAGGGCCAACTTACCTTAATTAACCTTTTACGACATCTCGATAAGAAATGAAGGTGGACTATTCTACTGAGCCGGCACATAGCGGGTCGACTTACTTTAGTCGCCTTTTACGGCACCTCGGTAAGAAATGAAGGTGGTCTATTCTACTCATCCGGATACCACATGGCGGTCATAGTGTACCAAGCAAGCATAACAATAATAGTTTTGAATTAAAAGTATACGTACAATCAATTTTAAAATATTAATACCATAACCACCATAGAATACACTTTGTGCCATTGCTGACTAAAATTATTTGAAAATCAGCCTTTAAATGCTATGACTTAAAATATAAACAACAGAAAGAAACATGAGATTATATTATAAAAAGAAAACGACCACTCTATATGCGACCTAAACTGTTTTAGATGGAAACCTGAAACTTATACAAATGCGAGATCAGATACAGTAAACAAACTAACTTGTTGCAAATGGGTTTATATGTACTTTAAACTTGATATCACCATTAATTCAAGTACCCTAATTATTCAATTGAATGAGTCAACTGGTACAAAACTTCATTGTATAAAAATGGACTTCATTATCATAATTTCAATATTTATAGTCACTATACAGCCACCTAACAAATAATTGTTTATCCAAATTGGCTAAACAAAACAAAAATGCATGTAAAACAAGCATTTTGGTATCGTCAAATTACCAAAAATGAACCTACGACTGGTTCGGAAAGATGCTCATACCGCAAAGAACCAGCAAGAAACCCGGCGGTGACTCTTTTCAAAAATAAATGTTTCAATAATGTAACAATTTGTAATTGTTAACATATCAAAAATTACAATATAATCCAGTGCGTAGCTGGTCGCAATTTAAATCCAAGTTTTCTTATCATTAACATAATCAACAGTATAATAAGCCTTATGAATAAGTGAATTTTTAATTGCTTTTTAGAACTTGTATAAAGGCAGCAGATGTATATTTTCTAAAGAATCCAAAAACAGATGTTTATTTTTCGAAATCTCGGAAACGGCTTCAACGATTTTCCTGAAATTCAGCATACAGGAGGTTTTTTGGGAGAGGAAATCAATCTAAGTCTTATTTAAAATAAAAAATCGTATAATCTCTGTTTTTGGGCATTAAAAAAATAATAAAATTTACATTGAATATAAAACATTATTTTTGCCGTAAATTGTCAAGTTCAGCGTAGCTTATTCGGGCAACGGGTGATCTTGAGAAATGAAAATACCTAGGATTGAGCCCCACCTTCCCAATTTAATTTTTTCTTTTTTTTTTTTCTTTAAAAAAAATTACCGAGCAAGGCTCGGTCAACCAGGTGCCGTTACATTATACAACTAATAGTCAACTTCTGGATGATACTTCGTCATGTGATAGTTGAGGCTCGCCTTTTGTACGAACGCCTGTCCGCATATCTTGCACACTTTGTTCCTTTCGTCCGTATGTATCTTCTCGTGGAGATTCAGATTCGTCTTTCTAATAAACGACTTTTTGCAGAACCTACAGTGATAGTCCTTCACCGTTTTGTGTTTAAACTTATGCTTGTATAAACCTTCGCGATCGTAGGTCTCGTAATCGCACAATTTGCAAAAATACTTCGTTCCCAACATATGGAACACTCTGATATGTTTCCTGAGTGACACCTTCGAGTTAAATTTTCCCTTGCAACCGTTACAGCTTATCCTATCGTCTATATTATGCACGGTCAGCTTATGTACTGTGAACTGTGTTATATTCTTGAACTGGTCATTGCAGTGAATGCACTCATATTTGTTATAATGATGCGTCCTTATGTGAAATCTCACCGAGTTCTTTTTACAGTATATCTTGTCGCAGTGGCTGCAGACATAGCTGTCGCCATCTTTCTTATAATCGCTGGGTTGAATTTTGCTCAACATCTTCCCTTTATTGCCTGAAGACAAAAAAATACTTTTATTTCTCTTTTTATTTGCCATCTTCTTCATTCAACCCATCGTTATTATTGTGTTCTTGTATTTTCTATACATAAAATGTATACATGTAAATTTTGTATTGGCGAGTTTTTTTTTAATCTCTGTAAAACATTGCTATTAGTTATTCTTGTATGGTATTTACTCCTTTATTTATTTTTCGTGCTCTTTTGTTAATATTTCAAAAATACAATTTGGTTATTCCATTTATGAATGTTTAAGGAAAGATATGTTAAAAAAAATTAGAGATAAAAAAATTACAAATAAAAAAAATAATATTCATTTTTTTATTATTTACACCAAAAATGTACAAGTTATATCTACCTTCAATTATTTACACGCTAGGACTATACAAATCATGCCCACGAGGAATGGTTCCAAGAATACTGGCAGCGTTTCCGCGCTTAATCGCTAAACTGATTCCTTGTGCGAAAAAGGAGCCAGCCAACTAGCGATATGAAAAATAATCGATTATTTTTTCATCAAAAATCGATTTTTTTAAAAAGATTTTTATTGTAATTGATTATTAATTTATTGTAATTGATTATTAATATTAAAAACGACAACTTTTGAAATAGTCAGAAAAATCGATTTTTATAAAATCGATTATTTTTTCTACTCTAGGTGACATCCCTACAGCCAACTCGAAGAGGCAATTATACACTGTCCATTATATTAACCATCTTTTGACAGATTGACGATTTACATATTTAGTGATGTCCTAAAGATTCTATGATTATATTCTAAGGTATGCGATACCATTCCGATTATAGTACCTACTATCATTAATCGAATTACGTACCTAAGTAATTCGATTAATGATAACCTACGTAAACTAATAACAGATATAGAAATCAACATTTTGATTTAATATTGCCTTAGTTTTTTGAAAATAAATGTTAATCAATCCGTGTGTATTTATTATAATCATAAAAAATATATTATACATCAACTGGCAACATCAACAGACCTTCCGCTCGGCCGCCATTTTGACGTGATCTGTCACTCTCAACGAAACGCCCGTGATAGTCACACGCATTTACGTTCGCTGAGTGTTCTCTCGCATCTGTTACACCTTGAGTTAAGTAGCTTTATTCCTCGGAAAAACTTTTGTGAAACTTATATTAATTGATCGTGAAAATGCCGAAAGGACGTGTGTTGAAAGCACAATCGAGACAGTTAGTGTTAAAACTTCATGAGTATTTTGAGCAAGAAAATCAAAATGGCGGACCTCTTATACCTATCACGCAAGTCCGAAACCGTGTTGCAGCCGCGTTGGGGATCAGTCTATCAACTGTGACTAAAATCAATACTGATGCCTACGGCAGGAGCGGCTCAACAACATGGCTCAACGCTAACCACACACTATCTCGTTTCTGGACTGATGATACTGCTGATTCCACTTCCTCAGTACCAATGGGAAAAGGTGAGCGCCTAATCATTTGCCATGCAGGTACAGCAAAAGGATTTGTACAAGACGCACTGTTGGCATTTAAATCAAAGAAATCAAATGACTACCACGAAGAGATGAATGCAAATGTGTATGAAGAGTGGTTCAAAAAAATGCTCATTTCATTGGAAGAACCATCAATAATTTTTATTGATAATGCGCCCTACCACTCCCGTCAAATTGACAAAATGCCAACACAGGCTAATAAAAAGCATGAAATAATTAATTGGCTTCGGGACAATGGAGAAAATGTGGACGACTCAATGTTAAAAGTTGAATTAATAAAAATATTAAAAACCAAAAAGAGAGCAAAACGCTATGTAATCAATGAAATGGCAGCAGAATATGGCCATACTGTTCTTCGGATTCCTCCATACCACTGCCAGTACAACGCAATAGAACTTATATGGGCACAAGTAAAAGGGCATGCTGCGAGATGCAATACAAGCCCCCCATTCACAGCGAATAAAATGTTGCAATTGCTAAAAAATGCTTGCACCCACGTAACGGCCGAGAACTGGGCAAGTGTGGTGGAAAGAACTAAAAGAGTAATATTCTCTGATTGGGAACGTGATATTGCGTTTGATAATATATTATCTACACAAGAGCTAATAATAACTGCTACTGAAGACTCCTCATCGGAGGAGTCTAGTGTTGATTATCATTCCGACGACTCGTGCTAATAAAATAAATTAAAATATCCTGATTGTTTTATTTGTATTCATGTATTAACTAAGAAGAAAGTAAAACTTTATATAATGTTATTAAATGTCTTGTAATACTCGTAACATCGATTTCTACCGATTATTTTTAATCTGTGGCATAATCGTAGTAACCATTATGTGTGACATCACTAAGTGGGCGGTACCCATCCATAAAGTACATATATTATTTGTATGATATTTGTACGTAAGCAATACAAAACTTAATGAGCGTGAGCTGTCAAAAGACTGATAATATGATGGACGCAGTATAATTAGCCGAAGTTAATCACTATGACAAGAGACAAGTGACAAGAGGGCTGGCTCCTTTTTCGCACAAAGTTAAATTAATATGTTTGTACCATGTGCTTCGAAGGCGTCATATTGTTTATTTCATTCATATATCATATTATACTAGACATTATATATCAATAGCTGATCTGAGTATTATAAGTGAATAATACCTTTATAACATTAAGTCCTTTATTATGGTGAAACTGATTCTTTAAGTTGATTGAATAATAAAACAGAATGCTTTATGAATTCATTTAATTCTTACTCAATATTAAAATAATATTTACATTTTAAAACAAATCAGGATATAACGTGTTACAAAATTATGTTAAGAAAATTAATATATTTGACTTTAATTAGAATTTATAAAAATTCTTAATCAATACATATCCCAAAAATTCTAGGGATTACCTTCCAATATCATCGTATAGCGCATAAATTGTAAATATGGATTAAGTATTTGACTGGTCCGTTGGCGCAGTGGGTAGTGACCCTGCCTCCGCGGGTCGCTGGTTCGATTCCCCCCGAGAGTCCACATTTTAAGAGCCTGGGTTTATATTTACCAATTGTCTGTCACCCATACAGAAGTATTAAGTTACTTACTTTGGGGACGGAAAACCGTGTGTTGTAAGTGTCCCATATATTTATTTATTAAGGTTTTTTTTCTTAAAAAATATAATGTATCACGCGACACTGGATTGAAGTGAAACCCGTGGGCCCAACATGGGGCAATGAGTGGAACAGTCCATAACAACTGATCATCAGTTCTGTACAAACAAGTATCCCCGAGTCTTAATAGAAAAAAAAATACTCGAAAATCATTAATTAATTATAAATGAATCCGCAAACCCAATACCACAACGAGATTTTTAAAATTATGGTAACGAAATATTATGGATCATTTAATAATAACCGATTAAAGTACTAATCGTAAAATTTAAAATCATTCACATAATGGAGTTCGGCAGAAACCATTAGCCATTTGGTATCCGGCTAAGTAGAATAGACCACTCTCATTTCTTACCGAGGTGTCCTAAAAGGCGACTAAGGAAAGTTGTTCCGCCGTGTGGAGTAGTAGAATAGAGCACCTTCTTTTATATCGCGTTGTCGTAAAACACGGCTTAGATAAGTTGACATCATTCGGGCGGCCGGTCGTAAAATACATAGCCAAATCATCAGACAATATGTTTATAACATGTGCCTACCCACTTAGTGTGAAATGAGGGCAAACTATATAAATAGCACCACTCACATAAAACAATTCAATAATTGTTTTATAACATGTTTCTAATACAACCTCCTTTAGTCATTTATATGAAAAAACATTATGGCTTTCATTATATGTAATTGAGTTGTTAAGACTAAATGGGTTGAATTCGGGAAAATAGTTTTTTATTATTGCATAAGTATAAGTATAAAGGAGAAATATCGTTTAGGTTTAATTGTAAATATATAGGTAATTTTTTACAAAATAAAAACAAGAAATTTCAAAAATAAAAATTAATATGGTTGGTGGTGCTGGATCCTAGGTATTTATTCATTTCTCGTGACCACCCGTTCCCCGAATAAGCTACGCTGACTTGACAGTTAATGACAAAAAATCAATTCAATATAAATTTTAGTATTTTTTAATGCCCAAAAACAGGGATAAAATGATTTTTTGAACTAAAACCTAGCTAGATCGATTTGTCTTCCCCAAAAACCCCATGCTGAATTTCAGGAAAATCGTTGGAGCCGTTTCAGAGTTTCCGAAAATATATATATATATACATATATATACATACAAGATTAACTCATTTAAATATTAAAGATACAAATTTTAAATGTTCTTTAAAAAAATTTGCAGTTCAAAAATTCACTTCAGGATGATACTTCGCCATATGATAGTTTAAACTTGCTTTCTGCACAAACGCTTGGCTGCAAATCTTGCAAATCTTCCGCCTATCACCTGTATGTATACGCTCGTGTAAATCCAACGTAGTTTTCCTTAAAAAGGACTTCTTACAGAATCTACAGTGATAGTCTTTAACCGTTCTATGTTTGTACTTATGCTTGTACATACCCTCGAAGCTAAAAGACTCGTAATCGCACAATTCGCACTGATACCTTTCCCCTAACATATGGAAATTGTTGATATGCTTGCGCAATTGAACTTTAGTGTTGAACATTCCCTTGCAAGCGTTACAATTGAATCTATCATCTATATTATGCTCTTCCAACTTGTGTATCGTATACGGCGACAGCGTCATGAACTCCTTCTTACAGTACGCACACGTGAATCTGGGTATTTTGTAATGTTTTGTCTTTATATGGAATCTTAGGGAGCACATTTTATCGTAATCCTTCTCGCAGCGGCAGCAGAGAAGGCGGTCGCCGTCTTTCTTATAATCCCCGGGTTGGAGTCGGAACGAACGCGTTGTTTTGCCGCCTGAAGACAAAAAAATACTTTTACTTTCTTTCAATTGAGTCTGTCTTCTTCGATATATTAACTTGATTCTTAATTTTTCCCGTTCACGCGTATACTTCTTTAACTTTAGGCACTAACCAAATATATGGAGCTCAATTTTCCTTAAGTTTATTTGCTGTCGTTTTCATTTCTTGATATTTTGATTTGCATTCTTTTTCGTCAAATCTTTCATTTTTATTGGTAAGGTCTGCAGTTCTATCATTATTTATATTACCGGGAAGTGTGTTAACGGTTTCTTTATTTGTATTGTTTTATTTGTGTTTTATATTACGTTTAAATTTTGTTTGTTCTTCTTAAATCTTCGATGCTACATCACGTCACTTGTACAACATTTAACAAATTTGCGTTACGCTTTTAAATTACATACCTGAAATCTTATTGAGACGAGTAGAAGTAAAGTGTGTATATGTTTGGTATAAATAAATTGTAATAACCAACGATTTTACATAGATTATATATAAAGCTTATACATCATTGGGTTAATAATTAACAATCTACAATAGTCCGGATTCTTGTATCATGGGGACAGACCTTCGGAAAATCTACCGACCCTAATATACTATATATATTAGGGTCGGATATAACTCCTGGTAAAACAGTTTGTTATGGCTTTGCAATCTGTGATGATGCAGTTATTTATAGCTCCCACTTTTGAGGTTATATGGCAACTATTACAACTAAAATGCAATAAAAACTGGTAATATAGTCATTTGTTCATTTTCGATCTATGATGTTACTCATTAATCATAAATTTAATAAACAATATTCGCAACTATTTCATCCCTAACGAGCTGAAGACGTATAGGATATAGGCAGGAGAATGTATGTACATTCTCCTGCCTATATCCTACTCTAACTGGGGTGGGCAAAACATGTTATAAACATGTTGTCACATGATTTGGCTTGAAATTTTACGACAGACCGCCTGCCAAATTACCTCAGAGACGTTTTGCGACACCTCGGTAAGAAAAAGGGTGTTCTATTCTACTCAGCCGGATACTACACAGCGGGTCAACTTACCTTAGTCGCCTTTTACGACACCTCGGTAAGAAAATGAGGGTGGTCTATTCTACTCAGCTGGATACCACACGGTTTAAACTGTGATATTAGTGACTTATTAGTAATATCGGTCCATTTTCCATAGTCATTCCATCCCTAACATGTTAAAGTTATATGGCAACTACTAAATGTAAAAAATTGGTAACCTTTGTTAGTATGTTTCCAGTAAAAATTATATTAAAATAATTTCGTCCAAAAAGTTCTTAAGATATGAACCAATCAATTGTAATAGCGTAATTCATGTTAATATATATTAGTAAAAAGTATTTTGCTTGTTATAAACAAGACACTCTCTGTCAGACGCAGCATGGTTGATCCTAATTTTGCTATTTCATACGCATTATAAAAAAATGTTTTATGTACATGATCGAATCTTAAACTATTCTATATCAAGAAAAAATCATGACGTCGCATACAAACATACATATATTCACCATATATTCACCATAAATATGTTGCAGACACATATTTATGGTGAATTATTGAAAATCGATAATAGTTTTTTTATAAAAAAAAACAACACGACCTTGTTCATCCATTTCCTTTCTATGATCGCACCGCTAAACATCAAGTGAAGTTCTACGCAGCCCTTCGCTTTGGCATTTCTGTTGTCTACAACAGTACGGAAATGTGATTCTGTCATGTAATGTAAGTGTAGTGAGTTAGGGATGTGACATGGAGTAGAAAAAATCGATTAATAAATAATCGACTTTTTCCTATTAAAATAAATAGATTTTAAAAAATCGATTATTTTGTTACGAAATAATCGATTTTAATATCGATTTTTTCTGACTATTTCAAAAGTTGCCTTTTTTTAATATTAATAATTAATTACAATAAAGGCTAATTAAAGTGGACACCTATCAAGAAACAATATCAGATGCGCTGTTTGTGATTGGATGTGTAATTTGGCTAAATTGGTTTCATCCAACAATACATATCTAATCTTAAAAAACAAAAAAAGAGTAAAAAAGAAAATGGAGATACCTAACCAGAGATAATAATCGATTTAAAAAAAATCGATTTTTGATGAATAAATAATCGATCATTTTAAAAATCGATTATTTTTTAACATCGCTATTGTGAGTGTGTATGCTCATCTCGATTATTACACCTAGCAGGGGTTCAGGCTTCAAGGCGAGGCTCTGTGCCCGGGCATCGCAATCTTCGGTGTTTGAGAGATATATATACTGCCGGTAAACTAGATGGCGCTTTTTCATATTACGCCGCGCTAAATTCTTTGTAACAAGTATAACACGTTTATGTTTAATTAAATAAATACAGTTCAGTAATCTGTACTGAAGATGTGTAGGTAAGGATATTAATAATCAATTTTTCAAAGTAAAGTTGCCTTTTTCATCTAATTAATATAATAATACAATACGGAACAGTTTTTTTGACAATAATAAATATATTTGTATGCTACGTCATATTAAGTAACTAAATAACCCATTGAAGATATCTGTGAACCGTTCGATATACAATATACTAATAAACCTTTTAAGAAAATGCAAAAATAGCTCGTGATGCTTAAAACATAAAGTCTAAAATCGATCGATGATTCTTTACAACATTCACGTTGTTTACAAATCGTGTTCCTTATCCGCGCCACTGTACTACGATCAGCGAGTAAACCTTGGAATAGAATATTCTGGAAGGGGTAGTTCACTATATTATCGTACATCGCGCCTCGTCGGTGGTTCAGTTTGCGAATAGCGATCGAGAACGGATTTAGAAGCGGGTGGGCCCAACATGTTATAAACATGCTGTTACATGATTTGGCTCCATATTTTACGACCCGCTGCCTACCTCACGTCAACTTACCTTAGTCGTATTTCAGTACAATGCGGTCAGAAAGAAGATGCTCTATTCTACTCAGCCGGATACCACACGTTGGACCAACCTACCTTAGTCGCCTTTTACGACACCTGGGTAAGAAATGAGCATGGTCTATTCTACTCAGCCGGATACCACACGGTGGGTCGACTTACCTTAGTCTCATTTTACGACACCTCGGTAAGAAATGAGGGTGGTCTATTCTACTCAGCCGGATACTACACGGCGGGTCAACTACAGATTACAGATTAAATACATTGTAATCTTTATGTGAATGCCATCTATGATATCACGCTACAAACTATTTAAAAAAAACTGTTGTTTTCTTGCTTTTTCAAGTAATGGGTGTTTTAAGCTGTGAATGTTGTATATAAAGACATTCTGTAATTAATTAAAAAAAAACTATTGTTTTCTTGCTTTTTCAAGTTATGGGTGTTTTAAGCTGTGAATGTTGTACATAAAGACATTCTGTAATTAATTTTAAAAAAACTATTGTTTTCTTGCTTTTTCAAGTTATGGCTGTTTTAAGCTGTGAATGTTGTACATAAAGACATTCTGTAATTAATTTAAAAAAAACTATTGTTTTCTTGCTTTTTCAAGTTATGGGTGTTTTAAGCTTTGAATGTTGTATATAAAGACATTCTGTAATTAATTTTAAAAATTAGATTGATAGGGAATAATTGTAAAAATAAATAAGTAAATTTGTACTATATGAATTTAGATATTCCAAAGATAGCAGGAAATCTTCTTGGCATAGGGAGAGGGGAATTGTTTTTCTCCAAATTTAACGCTTGCGGGCCACGGGCAGTAATGAATAAATCAAAACTACTGGATCGATTTTAATCATTCTTTTTCACTGAGTGACATGGGCTATATATTTTATACCCGTGCGAAGCCGGAGCGTTCCGCTAGTTAATACATAAACTTATATTTCAGCGTGCGATATAACCCGACCTAACCTTTAAAACTAAAAAAACTTTCAGGATTAATTACAATATCTCTGGGTCACAGATACCTTCAAATGATTAAAAAATAGAAACCATAAACAAACACCTACCTTTCTTCACTTTCTCCACGCTGCTGCTCTTCTCTTCTTTTATCTTCTTTCTTGTGCGTTTCGTCTTCTCAACTTTCTTAGTTTTGCTCTTTGGCTTGTTTTTGATTTTTTTACTCGTCACAGTTTCTTTTACGTCGTCGCTGATTTCATCTAAGGATAATAGAGAATTTTAAGACATAGATATATAACTTTTGACTGGCCAGATGGCGCAGTGGGTCACTACCCACTAGGTGAGGGTTTTATTCTGTTAGCGTTAATTAATTATAAGACAATATAAAGATAACATTGCAAGAAACTATATAAGCTTTTTAATTCAACTTAATCGGTAATTTGGACTGGCTCGTTGGTGCAGTGGGTAGTGACCCTGCCTTCGGCACCACGGGTCGCGGGCTCGATTCCCGCCGAGGGCCAACATTTTCAATAAATGAATTTGTTAGTCTTTGAGCCTGGGTGTATATTTGTATTTAAGTATGTATTTAAAAATATATAAGTATATATATTCACCAGTTGTCTGACACCCATAACACAAGTATTAAGTTACTTACTTTGGAGACGGACGACCGTGTGTGTAAGTGTCCCATATATTTATTTATTATTTATTATTTATTTGAATGACATCATCATCCTACTGCCCTTATCCCACTCTAAGTGGGGTCGGCAGAACATGTTACAAACATGTTGTCATATGATTTGGCTACGTATTTTACGACCAGCCGCCTGCCTGACGTCAACATACCTTAGTCGTATTTTACGACTCCTCGGTAAGAAAGAGGGTGGTCTATTTTACTCAACCGGATACCACACGGTGGGTCAACTTACCTTAGTCGCCTTTTACGACACCTCGGTAAGAAATGAGGGTGGTCTATTCTACTCAGCCGGATACCACACGGTGGGTCAACTTACCTTAGTCGCCTTTTACGACACTTCGGTAAGAAATGAGGGTGGTACTATTCTATTCAGCCGGATACCACACGGCGTGGTAATTTGAATGACATAAAATATTTAAATATGATTCTATAGGAACAAAACATTTTTCTTCTTAAAGCTAAATAAGGTTGTTAGGTAAATTATTTGCTTGTAGTTAAATTAATACTTCAATACTGCCACATATTTTACTACAACTTCGCCAAAAATAAAAATATTTACAAACTTGACATTCTACAGAAGCTAGAGCACAGTGTTTTTATTTATTGGCATAACATCGTGGTTTTAATTTATTTTTCTTTAATATTAATTTCCACGACTTAATCGCAAAGCGTTAAAAAAAATAAACTGACCTTCATCATCTTTCGCCACAAAGTCTTCATCTGAGCCATCATCTATGTGAGAATTTTCTTTCTTAAAATCTAGAACAATTTACACATTTTTATTACTGCATCATCCTGCTTGCCCTTATCCCACTCTAAGTGGGATCGGCACATGTTATAAACATGTTGTAACATGATTTGACTAATGTATTTTACACGTGCTTGACATCAACTTAACTTAGGCATATTTTACGACGCCTCGGTAAGAAAGAGGGTGATCTATTCTACTCGACCGGATACCACACGGCGGGTCAACTTACCTTAGTCGCCTTTAATACCTCGGTTAGAAATGAGAGTGGTCTATTCTACTCAGCCGGATACCACACGGCGGGTCACCATACCTTAGTCGCCTTTAATACCTTGGTAAGAAAGAAGGGTGGTGTATTCTACATAACCGGATACCACACGGTGGGTCCACTTACCTTAGTCCCCTTTTACGACACCTCATTAAGAATCGAGAGTGGTCTACTCAGCTGGATGCCGTACACGGCCACGAAAAAAAAATACACCAATAAAATTAAAAAACTATATTTTTTATTGCTTATATTATTTTGCTATTATCTGAAATTAAAATGTGTGTGTAATTACCAAGCATTACATATTCAAATTCAAAACGCCGTGTGGTATCCGGCTGAATAGAATAGTACCACCCTCATTTCTTACCGAGGTGTCGTAAGAGGCGACTAAGGTAAGTCGACCCGCCGTGTGGTATCCGGCTGAGTAGAATAGACCAACCTCATTTCTTACCGAGGTGTCGTAAAAGGCGACTAAGGTAAGTTGACCCACCGTGTGGTATCCGGTTTAGTAGAATAGACCACCCTCTTTCTTACCGAGGTGTCGTAAAGTAAGACATTGGTAAGTTGATGTCAGGCAGGCGGCCGGTCGTAAAAACGCAGCCAAATCATAGGACAGCATGTTTATTACATGTTGTGCCGACCCCACTTAGAGTGGGATAAGGGCAGGAGGATGATGACATATTCAAATTCAAAATATTTATTCAAGTAAACTTGTAAATAAGTGCTTTTGAATCGTCCTCTCTACTGCTGCTTCGAAAAGCTTTTCCTAATGAAACTAGATAGTTGCTGTCAAAGTAATAAAAAAGTAAGTAAGTAGCGGCCTGTTACTATCCCACTGCTGAGAATAGGCCTCCTCTCTCTATTTTTGGAGAGAAGGATTGGAGCTAATCGTGTCTATGATATATATCGAATTTTGTCTGGTACATATGGATATTTCCACCTTCTGTCTTGTCTATGTAAAGAACCGATCTGTTTCTATCCTACTGCTGGGCACAGGCCTTCTCTCTCCGTTTTTGGAGAGAAGGATTGGAGCTGAGACCTACCACGCTGCTCCAATGCGGATTGGTAGGTTACACATATCTCCAGCATTCTCTAGAGATATGCAGGTTTCCTCACGATGTTTTCCTTCACCGAAAAGCGTGTGATAAATTGCAATTATCAATTAGACACATAACTTTTAACAGAAAACTCATCGGTGTCTGCCCGGGTTTGAACCCGTGATCGACTCTACACGGTCGTACTGCTGGACTATCACAGCTTGTGCTCTCTTCAAAATATAATTCTTACAACTAGTTACATTTTGTCATTGCTATCTTGTACAAGGTCAAGTAGAATAAATAGAATAGTACCACCCTCATTTCTTACCGACGTGTCGTAAGAGGCGACTAAGGTAAGTCGACCCGCCGTGAGGTATCCGGCTGTGTAGAATAGACCAACCTCATTTCTTACCGAGGTGTCGTAAAAGGCGACTAAGGTAAGCCGACCTTCCGCTTTAGTAGAATAGACCACCCTCTTTCCTACCGAGATGCGTAAAATACGACTAAGGTAAGTTGACGTCAGGCAGGCGGCCGCTCGTAAAAACGCAACCAAAATCATGTGACAGCATGTTTATAACATGTTGTGCCGACCTCACTTACGAGTGGGATAAGGACAGGAGGATGATGATCTTGTAAAAGAGTAGTAATATCCACGTTATATACCTATATCAACTTCGTTCTCCGTGTGGTCATCTAATAGACTGACATCTTCGTCTTCTTCCTCTTTAATCACTTCCTCTGAAGTCGAATTGAAAACTGCAAGCAAAGTGTATTTAACTGTGCTGTTCTAATCTTAACTAATATATAAAGCGGAAGAGTTAGTTTGTTTGAAGAATCTCAGGAACTACTGGACCAATTTGAAAAATCCTATCAGTATAAGATAATCCATTTATCGAGGAAGGCTATAGGCTATATAACATCACGCTAAGATAAAAAGGAGAGGAGCAGTAAATTTTTTTAAGAGAACGGCAATATTTAAAGGTTGCCTTGCGTGTGCTGAATAAACGGTGATAGTTATTCTAAAATCATGTATTACAAAATTGTACTCCTCTAAAGTTCTAAATAAAAGTCCACGACAGCATATGTCTAGCATCAAGGTTAACCCACTTTCTGCATTTCCTGCATATGATATACCTTTTATTGCATTCTTGTAATAAAGTGCCATAAACCTCTCCTCGCAGTCTTGCACCTGCTTTTTGAAGTTACATGCATCTCTTAGCCTAATGATACATGCATTGCATATTGTGTAAGTAATAGCGCACAAATCCCCAGGCACAGGTGATATCTGGAAGCAAAGACAGTATTGTGAGTAGTAATATAAAAGTGGTTCATTCAGGAAATACTACATGTTCTAAAATTCTATAATTTCTCATAATAATATCTTTAATATTTAAATGAGTTAATTTTGTATATATAAATAAATAAATAATAAATTAATATATGGGACACTTAACACACAGTCGCCAGTCCCCAAAGTAACTTAATACTTGTGTTATGGTAGACAGACAACTGGTGAATATATACTTATATTATTTTTAAATACATATATATAATCTGAATTTTGGAAACCGATGATTTACATGAAACTTAGTATACCCTGAAACACCCTAGTTTCAGTTCAACAAATCGATCTAGCTAGTTTTCACTTAAAAAATGTTGATTTATCTCTGCTTTTTTTAGCTTAAAGCTATCTTTATATATGCAAATATTAAATAGCAAACTCATCGCAATCAGAAGTGCACGGAACTTTTAAGTATTATACCGGTTACAAACAGGACAATTAACAAACATGTAAATTGTTTATTATAATTACAATGATGAGTATATTTTGTTTTCACTTACGTCGATATCGAGGCAGCCCCTTAACATATCTGTGTAAATTTCTTCTTTTTCCAAAAATATACGCGGTTCCGCCAAATTGTCGAACGAGCCCTCCGCATGACAACATCGACAGAGATCCTTTTCGATTTTCCAAGTTTTCGTAGCCATAATTATTTAAGCACTTAATAAATCTTATAGTTATTTATTTTAATACTAATATATAAATAACAATTATTTTAAGACAACATGCATCAGCCATATTGTTTAGTTATATTTTTTTACGCACAGAGTAATCTTGAATGCTAGGTTTTGTAATGACAGTTTATCGGATATGCTTTTATAAATTTTTGTTCGATCGATTCGATTTAACAGTTCAATCCTTTAGTTATTACATTTTTTTACCAAACTTAATATTTTGAGATAATGATATTAGAATGATAATAATATAGAGTAACTTTTGTACACATTAGAAGCTTCTGACTCATTCCTTATTATTAAGGTAGTTTTGTTTAAGTTTTTTAGTCTTAGATATAAAGGCATAATTATTATGAATTCTTTCCTTCTTCACTTATTCTAAAAGATTAATGAATATTTTATAAAACTAAAATCTAGAATCTCCTGTTTTGAATTTCTAAACGCGGGTTCTACAAAATATAACTTTGGAATGTTAGAAAATATTGAAATAAGTAGTTATTAAAAATGTTAATTATTAAACAGAGTTTCTATAATTATTTTTGCGACAGTTGGATTTAAAAAAAAAAAACAAAAATTGATAATTAATTTATTAAAATAATATAATAATAGTTATAAAAACTAATCTATAGCTAAATTAATCTAGGTATCTGATCCAAGTGGGATCAAGTAAGAAATTACAGATTTTTATATAATTCGAATTTTATTTGACTCTTTATTTTGTAAAATAAAGAGTCAACATGACCCCAATGACGGCTACTGACTTCGTTGTTCGAATATCTAGCAACATTCAAAAGCTGAAACGTAGGTACTTCACGTTAGGGTTCCCTATGCAATTAGCTGACCTAGACTGATTTATAAACACAAGACCATTGACATAACCACCAATCTCTCATTTAAAAAAAAAAGACGTAATGAAATGAAAAAAACTGATTTAATTAATAATAGATTAGTTTATATAAATATTAACAGCTATATACAACCCGACAAGTCGCACCACGAAAGTAAAACGCAATTAGGAAGCAAGAAACGCAACACAGACAAATGTCAACTACACACAAGATTCCTAATAACGGCTGAAAGACGGCATTTGGGATGGCTATGAATTTCATAGAGTTAATATACTAGAGTCTGGGAGACATATGCAGGCCTCTAAATGAGAATATCGCACTAAATAATGAGAGAGATGAAACTCATATCTTCGTCCAATCACATATAAAAACGAGAGATAGATAATAAATCTCATTTGCTTTCTCTTTATTGTCCATGGGCACATTTTAGACTGGCTTCGTACTATAGCTTTATGCAACTACTACCAAGTCTCCTGCCAATTCAATATTGATTAATAACTATGTCAGGAAAACCCATTATGGGTCATCACCGCCCGACGGGGACGAACGGCGGTATGTTGGAATCGCACCGACTAAAAACCTGACAGTGCTCCACCACGTTGCTGGTGGTTGAGACAGGGTACCGTTGTACATATTGCCCCCATCCCCGTCAGCAGCAACTCTGAACCTCAGAGTGCACTTCTGGGTCGGGTCCTGTCTAAAAGTGGCCCCTCCCTCCACTAATCAATGCTTAGAGAGCACCAGATGCATCGCCCGCCTTGAGGACCTTTTCAGATGGACGTCCGCTAAACCCCGTTCGAGACACTCAGAGGTGCCTGTTAGTAACTTACTCGATTCGAGTATTTCCCGACGTATCTGTATATAATAATATCCCATATACATCATTTAGTCTAATATACTCTATTGCAGAGTGTATTCAGAGTGATGCGTCTTGATGTGTCCCTTCAAACTGCACTTTTGCACAAATGCTTGCCCGCATACAGCACAAGCAAACCTCCTGTCGTTATTATGTATCCGCATATGTTCTTTTAAGGTTTTCTTCCTGGCGTAGGACTTTTTACACACTGAGCACTCAAAAATCCTCTCACCGTTATGTTTAACCATATGCACCCGTAACTCAACGTTCGTGAAACACTTATAAGCACACAATTGGCACTGAAAGTCCCTTTCTTCTAAATGATCACGTTTCATATGCCTGGACAAAGTGTAACGTCTCTCGAAGGCTTTATCACAGACATTACACTTGTACCTTAATGGGGCTACCCCATGAGTTTCAACTAAATGCTTCTGCCTCCTAAAGTATTCAGTGAAACGTTCCGGACATTTAGGACATTTGAATCTCTTGACCATTTTGTGGACTGTGTCTACATGATTCTTGTGTTTCTGTTGGGTTGTGTAAACTTTCTTGCATATTTCACACGGAAAGTTTCCACCTACGTGCATACTTTTTATATGCACTTTAAGACGGTATTTGGTAACGAATCCAGTACCGCACTGACTGCAAACGCAGTTCCTGTAATGGACATTCATATGCCTTTCTATTGACCCAAACGTTTCAAAACTGAATTTACACACTTGACATTCGTACACGTTATTATTGGAAAGTTTGAACGGTATCACCCGATCTGTATATTCTTGGTGAAATTTCTTGTTATGTACTTTCACCAAATGGGATTTCAATTCGTTTAAATTCGGCAAAGGTTCATAGCAAATCATACATTTTAAATTCGTTATATCTACGTAAACTATTAAGCATTCAGCGCCGTATGTCCCTAGAACTTTCTTGATCTCCGCCTTCTGATGAGACTTGTGCTGATGTTCCTTCAATCTGTCCAAGTTTTCAAAGATGTTCCTGCAATAGAAACAGGGGAAGCCCGATTTGTTCCTGCTTTTAAAAGGGGTGACGTTAGAATGTTCCAGAATAAGGGACGCATTGTGGATGTGCGCTATCTTTTCTGTGGTGTAGATTTTTTTGCCTAACGCTTTGTCTTGGTCTTCTAAAAGCAATCTTTCTATTGCATTTGGTAGAACAAGTTTACCTGAAACGATAAATTTAAAACTTAAGTGATCAGTACCTAAAAAAAGTTGATGTCAGGCAAGCGGCCGGTCGTATACCTAGCCGATTCACGTGACATGTTAATAACACGTTGTGCCGACCCTACTTAAAGTGGGATAAGGTCAAGAGGATGATTAAAGTCATCATCATCATCATCATTTTCCTGCGCTTATCCCGCTCTAAGCGGGTCGACACAACATGTTATAAAAATGTTGCCACATGATTTGGCTCGTATTTTACGACCGACCGCCTGCCTGACGCCACTTACCTTACCTTAGTCGTATTTTACGATATCTCGATAAGAAGGAGGGTGGTCTATCCTACTCAACCGGATACCACACGGTGGGTCAACTTACTTTAGCCACCTTTTACATCTCGATAAGAAATAAGGGTTGTCTATTCTCCCAGCCAGATACCACACAGCAGGCCCACTTACCTTAGTCGCCTCTTAAGACACCTCGGTAAGAGAGTGGTCAATTCTACTCAGCCGGATACCACACGACTAAAAAGGATGAATGAAGTAAATAATAAAAAAAACAAATCGTCGTTAAGAACCAAGACTACGAGAACCTTAAGATGACGAAGTTTATTTTCCTATTTTAAGTGGATCCCTGTAATGATCTTTTGCTCCGCTGGCGAGAAACGCCGCACTTGTGGCCAAACTCGCTACAGGTCAGGGGTGACGGCTTCCGCTATTGGATACTCCCACCGCCGAAGATGACGAAGTTGGTTAAACCATACCTCTCAACATATCCAAATGGGCCACATAACCCTGGCAGGACATGGTGTACAGGCTCTCTCTGGTGGGCAGTCTGAATGTGTTATTTGGAAACCTGGCTATCAGTTCCGCTTCCCTAACCATGTCAGCATCTTCTTTTTCTTCATCTAAATCTTCTTGCTCTACTAATATTAATAAAAACGATAATACACGTTTAAAGAAGATCAAAATATTCTGTACTCAAGCAAACTTTTAAATAAATGAAAGGAAATAATAACATGATTAATCTGCAATAAATTATTACCTAATAAACAAATAAATAAAGTTAACGTTATTCACACAGTTTGTTAGATATTGTATATATTTACCAGTTTTCTGTCCCCATAAAGTTACTCTGTGCCATGAAAGCCTATGATAATATAAATATATTTATGACTTCATAATGACAACATCTACCTACCATCTTCATATGCTTCATCAAATGAAGTGTAATCACAATCTATCGTGTTCTCTGTGGGCTCTTGTTTCACAACCGACAATGGGTGCTCCATCTTGATCTCCATTCCATGGATATCACCCACTATGGAAATGTATGAAAGCTAAATAAGCCATCAAATTTAAAGTTCAATGTGTCTTACTGTGTAACTTAAATTGCCTGCTTAGTTTTGTATGTATTAATTTAGGCGCCGATGGAACTGACATATCCTTGTAGGATAAAAGTCCTTAAAAAAACAAAGATAAAAAAATTGCCTGTACGAGCTGAGTGGTCATATCAATCATTATTGAAATAAATTCTAATAAAGTTTAATACCTGAAACTTTTTGATTATGCGTATTTACACCCTACTCAAATGTTTATTAGGTTAGACATATCACAATAATTCTCTAGAGTAATGCAGATTTCCTCACAATGCTTGCATGTGACAAATTGCAAATACAGTAGAATCTCATTATTCGCGCTTCCTTCATTCGCGTTTTCACTATTCGCTGACTGAAAAATTGCGACTCAAGCCCTATATTCGCGGTCTAACATTTCTTTATTCGCGGATCGAATCGCTGCATACATATGTACCTAAATAAAAGCGTGCGGTATCTTTGTCAACGCCTCGTCAAGTGGACTAATAAAAAGATAAATAAAATATATCTTATTACAACTACGCCTAGACTGCGTTTTCGAAAGCTATCGGTGTTGTTTGTTTCGTTTGGCGGTTCTTTTGAGGTAAGCCGCCTCCGCCGTGGTCGGTGTTGGTTGTAAGCAAACAGAAAATTTTGATAAAACAAAATTATTACTCAAAACATTACTAAATTTTTTAAACCATTGCCTAAATCTGAAGATAATATGTAACTTATTACAATGTAGTCTGTGTAACTAGTCAAAAACAAAAGATTTTTATGCTTTTGCTTTTTTATTTTGCTTAGGAACCTATCCCCTATAACTCTATGTAAATTACCATTTCATATTCACGGTTTCTGTATCGGCGGCATATGTACGTAACGTATACCCCGCGAATAAAGAGCTTCTACTGTATGAATTAGACACATAGGTTTATAGGTTTGGAGTGATTGATGAGTTTAGGATGGGTGGTCAGCTTTGTGGGCAATAGTTTTCATACCTGTCCCAACACTGTCAACTGTTTTAACTACAGTTTTATTCTACCTAGTATATCCCATCTTACCAGCAAGTACATGGGGCAATTAGATACAAAAGTAGATTTGGCAAGTATGACCAAATTTAATTGAATATACTGATGTAGATAAACACAAGAACTTAAAACTGAAGATTCTCTTACTGCATCAGCTGAACTAAGTTGGTCTTACAACATTCACCACCAATTTTTCAAAATCAGTTCAGCTAAGGCAGCGCTAGGCATATGTAACCCACGTAATAAATAAGCGCATCTAAAATAGCACTAAAACATATTTGCTGCATAATGAATGTTATAAAAATTCTTTATTATACAATGATCACACCAAATAACCTGAACGGAAAGTTCAGAAACGTGTTAACTGCCTCAGAATACCAATTTAATAAAGAGATGCATAATAATACAAGATTAGATATCAGAAATTAGAAAGTGTCATTAATCAATGGTTACCATTAATGAAAACTGTTTCCTTGTCATTGAGAGTAGCTAACAACTGTTGTTCAGCGTTCACCACCATTGTGCGAAATTTATTAGCCTCACGTAACCTTTGCACACATGATACACATATGAGTGTAGTTAATGCATTATTTGTGGACAGCTGTAGACAAATATAAAATTAAAACTTATCTTAATGTTACACACTGCAGGCACTAGTTTAATTAGGAGTTTCTAGAGAACATTGCAACTAAAAACTGATATTCATAATCTAAAGATATTTTATCTCAAATAAATATTGTGTTTTCATACACTAGTGTCCTGACAAGACTACCCAAACATGATTACACTAATAAGGTAAATCTTTAATATTAAACAAATTTATTTACATAAAATATAAATAAAAACAAGTCACTGTAGTAAACAAAGCTGGAGAAATCTGATATTTGTGAATGCAATTCACTAGAAAGGCACTATTTGAACATTACAATGCCGTAATAAAAACGATTAAATGATTTACTTACATATATATTAAAGCATTCCATAAAAATATCGATATAAACTTCTCTGATGCCGTTAACAAAGTATTCCTTCATAATATCTTTATGTTGGCCATTTAATAAACAAAATCGGCACTGTCCGTAAAGTGTGCAGTTTTTCTTATCCATTATAACAATCTATATAACTTGTTATAAAATGTAATTATTACGATTTGAACACAAATTAAACAAAATATAAGATACATAGACCAATATCAAGGGTAAAAATTACAAAACATCTGATCTAAATCTGACAACTAATGTCAGAATGAGTGTGTCTATTTTTTAACTTAGGAACGCAACCAAGGACTAATATTGAAGTACAAAAATTGTAAGTAAATATAAATGAAAAATGAAGTCTCATACACTTAATTTTTCGTTTATGTTTATTTCAAAGTTATCCTTTTTTTCATTTTCTTGTAATTTTTTTATTCTCTGTTAAGAAATAAAATATTTATATTTGATTGTACAATGAGTTAACTTTAAATTTTACACACAAATAATTCATAATTAATTTGAGGTTTCAATTAGTAATTAGGAGTATGATGAAATAAGTTATTTTGTCTAATTTCTTACCCGAAGTTAAAATCTACAAAAAAAAACACCTTTTTGAGGCAGGTTGTATTTAAAGTAACATTTTACAAAACTTATATTCTTGAATTTCAAGAATAGTATCACATTTTCACCTTGTATTGTAGTTTATAACTTAGGAATGTTATTTTTAAACATATCTGCTTATATTCTAGGTATTCTCTCAGGCCAACAGAAGTGTCATCATATTAATTTTGACAATGCTTCTTCTATTGAATATTGAAAATAACATAAAAAGACTGCTTGACTATGTTGGTTACTATTAGAAAAGTAGGACAAAAGTAATGAGAATATTATTTCGCTATAATCCACAATATTCTCATTACTTTTGTATTATGGACCTCTGCAAAGTAACACCTAATTCTATAAATTATTTAGAAAAGTAAGAATTAATATTTTTACAATAAAACTGAAAAAAAATAGTATGATGTGATAGATATTTTACAGAATAATCCTTACCCTACTTACAAAAATGTAAAAATTTACTTAACATTATAATTTTCAAGCTGTTTTATCAAGCAAATCAACATAAGCACATTTGATTAAATCTTCATCCTTTACACCGAGTTTGGTTTGAAGATCTCTAGCAATAAGCTGACCTTCTTCAACACTCTGTTCAGGGCGAAGAACAACCTCTAGCTCCATGAAAGCACCAAGATTTTGGACTTGGTCAATATGGATACGTGTTTGATCTACCATGTAGAGTCTCCTGTATGGGCAAAAATTTTAAGTTAGGTATAACTATTCTACAATATTTAAAATCATCATCATCATTTTGACTTTATCCCACTCAAAGTGAGATAGGAACAACATCTTAAAAACATGTTGTCACATAATTTGGCTACATAATTAATTTATCTGTCATTTTTACTACACCTCGGTAAGAGGGTGGTCTATTCTACTCAACCGCATACCACACAGTGGGTTCACATATCTTAGTCGCCTTTTACAACACCTCACTAAGAAATAGGGCTGGTCTGTACTACTGCATAAAGCTATTTTTTATTAATAATCGAATAAATAATTAAATCTATAGTTACACAGCAGCAAGGGTAAATTCAATCGCATTTCATTCAATGGAAAAGAGAGAAGAATTTGAGTTTATTAAAAATTTCGAGATTTTGGATTAAGGTTAGTTTAGGGTATGTCCAGTTAAATAAATAAAAAACAAATCCATAATAAAGATGCGTACCGCTCCTTAACAACCCTGCCTCGAATGCCTAAGCATTTTTTCAGAATATCATCTAATTCTCTAGCTTTGCCACTGTCATCGGTTGAAAATTGTAATAGGTCGTAATTACTAAGTTTCGGTAACGCTGCATCATCGCGATCATATCTCACAAGAGTTGCAGACTTGTCGGAGTAAAACCTCATCTTTAGACGACCGCTGTTTACGTTGTAAAAGGTATCATCTTGGTTAATTATAGTCGGATTTGAACCACTGAGTTCCTCAGCTATTTTGCAAATTGTATCATAATTCTCAACTTTCGCTTTTATTTCTATGTTACGCATTCTGAAGACTTTTAAAACTGAAAATTCACAAAGAAATAATTAAAATAACTACGGCCTGTTATTTTTTTTTTTTTTGTAAGAATAATGTCAGCCACAATTTACAAAAACATTACAAAAATTTCCCGCGCTTGTCATAATTTCCTAATGACAAATGGCAATTGCAGACAAATAGTGAATAACACAAAAAAAAAACAATGAAATTGTAAATATCTTACAAAATAATTAGCACATAATATGTTTCTTATCTTTTAAAAATAATAAATCATATTCACTGACACAGTCGGCTTATTTGAAACATTGTATTTGTTTCTACGGTACAATATAAGCCTGTGTTTTGGGCTGGATGTGAGCCTTAAAATAATAGATTCTAGGATGTGGAATTAATAATAAAACAATTTTTTTTGTTTCTTTTGGTTTATTTTAATGGGATTAAATCAATTATTATAAAAATCGATTTTTTCTACTCCATGTCACATCCCTAGGACTGTCCATTAATTTGATTTTTTAAGGCCATAAATTCAAGAATTGAGTTGAATTGATTTTTGTAAATATTATTGATGAATTATAATAATGGATAATAATAATATTTCTGACTGGGTGTTCAAACCAAATGTCTGTCGTTGTTGTTTATCGGCTAGGGGAACACTAGATTTGACTGCGGCGTTCATAACGGACACTGGCGCTAAGGAAGTTTTTGTAAATGTACTTCAAGACTGTTTTGGTATTTCTGTAAGTATTAAGAAAGTATTTTTTATGTTTCTAATTTTGATATCATTATTACACTGTAAACTTTATACTAAAATCATTCTGCTATATTGGTATATAGGTATTGATGACTTGAACAGAAGTTCGCAATCACTATTGATCACTATACCTTCCACATATTTTTTTTTTAGTACGAGAAAGGCTAGCACCTGCATGATACAGCCTAATGTGAGCCGCGCTTGTAGTAGCTATTCACTTTTTTTTTTTGTTACTAGGAGTCTGGAAAGATGTAGAATAACAAATCTAGGCATAAGTAGAGATGAGCCAAAATTCACTTGACTGGCCCGTTGGCGCAGTGGGTAGTGATCCTGCCTTCAGCTCCGCAAGTCGCGGGTTCGATTCCCACCAAGGGCCAACATTTTCTATGATTGAATTTTTTGGTCTTCGAATCTGGGTGTATATTTTTTATTTAAGTATGTATTTAAAAATTATATAAGTATATGTTCACCAGTTTTCTGTCCAGCATAATACAAGTATTAAGTTACTTCAGGGACAGACAACCGTGTGTGTAAGTGTCCCATGTATTTATTTATTTATATAATTTATTAATTCACTTATAAAAAAAGTATCTTAATTAACATCCTCTTATGGTGATATCTTATAAAATTTTATCCTATATTCCAGGTTGTGAAATGAAAACGTTTTTATTTAGTATTTATTCCTTTAAAGAGTAAAAAAACATTTCAGTTTTTCTGTAATAATGAAACATGTGATTGCCTATTATGCAAAGCAAAGTATTTATGTCAGGACTTTCATGAAAGAAATAATATTACTGTTGTACATACATCAACTAATAAAAAACATTTTTTTATTTAGTTTCTTGTTTGTTCATCTAAATAATATGTATATAATATATAATAAATACTAAATTTTTGAATATGGAAAAAACTGGATAATGGCTGGTTTGGATTTAATCTTGATTAAAAAATTTCAGCTATCACATATGGATGATATGAATGCAAGTCATTTGGCCTGTGAGCTATGTGTGAGTCATCTTCGTAATGCTTCAAAATTTCGTGAGCAGGTTGTGCATGTTGACAAATGTTTCTCAAATTATTGGACAGTTTTAAAAGGTAATGATTATTATGATTAATTAAAATTTATAATGGAATTATTATGCTGCAATCCATGTTTGTTAAGAAAGTCTGTGAAATGCTAAATGTAGGAAGTAATTTTTAATATAATTGTATGATTATTTAAAAGTTATAATAGAATTATTATGCTGCAATCCATGTTTGTTAAGAAAGTCTATGAAATGCTAAATGTAGGAAGTAAAATCGTTTTCATACCTTATACATGCAGGACTATTTATCGCACGTAATACACAATACCACTACCAACAGCACACTACACACATTTACTACTCAATAAAAGATAATAATAATCAATCTCAAGTTCTGTAACTGAGGCAAATCAAAATCAAATCAACTCCTTTATGTTATTATGACTTATTTCTGCATGGTTTTTCAAATTCAAATATATTTATTGCTTAATGTGGTACACAGTGATGTTACATAAATATAATCTAGAACAACAGATTCTGCCTATTATAAGCATGCAAATAGTACATTGTATAATTTTTATTTTTTATTACATATTATTTTACTAATATTTATTTATAGCTATTATTTTTTGTATTTTTTATCAACAAGTTAAGTTAAGAAAAGCTTTCAACTAAATTTCATGTCCTTTCTGTTAACTGTTGAAGAGTTCCCTTGTCTGGAGCCAATCCTGGCAGCAGCCAGATCATGCTTATTATGATGCATTGTCATCTATATTGGTCTGATATCAAGAAGTGAGTCAAATTAAACTTGCAGAATTCCACCTTTAATTAAAATACATTGGAAGTTAAACAAAAACTTTTAATAAAATAAAAATATTGTAATGCAGATGTTAACACATCAAGTTCAGAAAAAGTATCAGGGACCAAAATAAATCAAAAGGCAAATATGCAAAGAAAAATGCATATCTTGGAGAATGATGATAATTGTGACTACGATTCTGATACACCTATAGCTAAAATTAAGGATTTCAATTTGAATATGAAAAGCCTTAGTGAAAACTCCAAATGTACTAAAGCTAAGAACACTCAACTTAAAGGTAATGAAGGTACAGTAGAAATTAATTTAACAAGTAATAATTTAAAATGATGTCATTGAAATTATTGAATGAATTTAATTATATAATGATCTTATATTTTTTTTATTGCAGTGTATGGTTTACTAATTCTGCTTATATACTATATGATAATTTTATTTTATTTATTTATTTTTCAAGGTAAACAACAGTATATAGTAAAACTTAATAGCTAGTAAAAATGTATAGATCATTGACCAATAAAGTTTCCACTATTTTATAAATCATAAAAGTTAAAAGACAGACAGTAAAAAAAATTTCAAAATAATACTATAGAATCAAAAAAACAAATTTTTACTATATATTTTATAATAACGTGTGCACAACATTTATATTCATTCATTTTAGCGGTACAAAGTAATAAGTAGTTTATTTATACTTTTTGTAATTGCTCCTGAACTAAATTATGCTATATTTCAGATCAACCTATCTCTTGTTTCAGACCTACCTATGGTAAAATTAAAAAAGAATATCAAAAGAGTATCTGATAGAAAACGTTTAATCATAACATGTAGTATTGTTCTGATGGAAACAACCGCCTGTCCATTCCGTCATCACAAAAGTTGGTTCCAGTGTTTCTTCTGCACAAAAGATTTCATGGAAATAAGTCTTCTTAGAAACCATATCACACAATCGCATACTAATGTTGAAGCGGAATTAAAAAAAATTAAACGCTATCCGCGTTCACTTCAAATCGAAATTTCAAATTTGGAATGCCGCCAATGTCAATGTCAGTTGACAGATGTCAAAGCAATGGCCGAACATTTCGTTGAGAAACACAATAAATTGATGTACAAAGAATGCATAGTAGACTACAAAATTAATTCCAGCCCATATACATGTCATTTGTGTAAAAAAGAGTTTCACGTGTTCAGAACACTAACGACGCATTTAAACGAACATTACACGAATTGTATTTGCGACGTTTGCGGTAAACCGTTTCTGAATTAAAAAAGACTTAAAGTACACAAAAAAATCCATGAAAATGGTAGTTATCCGTGTACTGCTTGTGGTAAAGTACTCAAAACGAAAATATCTCAGTCTAATCATATGGAAGCGGCTCATTCTAAACGAATAATCAAATGTCAGATATGTTTCAAACCTATGAAGCATTACAACTATCGAATAAAACATATGTCAGAAGTACATAATATAACCCACAAATTTAAATGTCCGATTTGCGATAAAGAGTATAATATTAAACATTATCTGGCAACACACATGCGACAAACACACGGACATAAGAATAAAAAATGTACTATGTGCAGCATGGCCTTTATAACTAATCACAGTTTAAAAAAGCATATGTCAAAACATACAGGTGAAAGGCCCCATACATGTAGCGTTTGTAGCAAATCCTATGCGAGAAGTTATACGTTAAGGGAGCATATGCGATCGCATGAAACCGATAACCTCCTAGATCCTTAAGGATAAATATTTATTTTACGTTAATCTAATAAAAAAATGCACCGAACTAAAAAAATTGATCTTGAAATATTCATTCGGCCTTCTATATAAGAACATAAAAACTTATGAAATTCTATTCTATACTAAGCTTATAAGCATTCAGGCGTGTATTTAATCTTTTAAAGTCAAATCTAATAAATGCAAAATAATTCGATCATTTAGCATGACTTAAAAAAATCGTTTTTTTTCTACTCGAAGTCACATCCCTACTGTGAAAAGTCTATGGTCCCACAGTAATGATCACAGACAATTAGCAAATGCACCTTGGATAAAGAATACACTGGATGCCGCCTTAGCTATTTTTGTGTGTCCGTTTTATGCTTGTGTGAAATTTTAGAACTGCATTAGTGTGCGTGATTAGGGAAGTACTTAGCTTATCGATAAGCTAAACTAGGCGTCGATAATTATCGAAGCCTAGCTCAGGTACTGTAAAGTTAATATACAGTTGTAACCAACCTAGTTGGTTTACTGTTCAGAATAGATTTAAATATTTGAATAGATCGACATAATTTCCTGAGTGTACAGTCTGCAGTATAATGTCATGAATTATCCGATGCACATCTTTACTGCATATCTTACTGTGATGGGTGGTTCTCAAAAATGGTATCAGTCAATTGACTGAGAGCCTAGATTTACCAAAGAATCCTTTGAAGCATAAAAATAAAGTCGAAGGTGCAGCCCATACTCGGTGCTTTATGTATAGATGAAATGTTAACATAAATGTTAGTGCTTCAGTGGCCAATGGAACAATATCATGATCCACATTATTCCCAACATTTACATATCCGTGAGACCGGTGACAGCTTTTATCCACTGTTCTCTTATATGTGGGCATTTAGAAAACCTAAGAAAATAATCTAATATTAGAGAATTCGCATTAACTTGGCTAGTAAATATAACTTTGACTGATATTTATCGATACATAATAATTCGTTAGTGTGTACATCACTACGTAGGTAACACAATTCAATCGAATATTTAATGATTAATTTTTATGTTTTATCAGTATCCCACACTCGTGCCGGCTAGAGAATATCAAACTGTACTGATACATTATAATCTGAAACGCTTTAACTGAATAAAACGCTTTAATTTAGCACGCAAATGAGAGTCAAAGATTTACTTATGAAATGGTAATTCCGTGTTTTTAACTCCTCCTTTCGTTGTTCTTGATAGACACGTTAAGGCAGCACACGACATATTCCACCTTTTTTGAAAAAATATATCAGTAACACTCGTTTTTGCTTTAGATTTCAAGAAATAATCTTCAACAAACTCAATGTTATGGCCTCATTTGGTGTCACCAACTGGACACATTTTTAGCGACGTTGCCAAACTTCATCACAATCTCTTTCACTCTTATGTATAGTTCGCGATAAGAACAGAGACAAACGATAAATCGCTTACACACAGACGCAAGATCGGCAACGTCTTTTGGCGCCGTCCAGTATATACTACGTCCATGAAATGCACAATGATTATTGATAACAGACAAAAGTACCAAATGTAAGAAGAAATCGAAGCTGACTTTACCCATAGAGTTATACTAAGGAAGCCAGCCCAAAATGTGCCATTAGTACAAAATTAAGTTTATCATCTATCTCTTTTTGGCACGTGCGTACTGAACGAACGTCATTTTTAAGACGCTCATAGAGTTGGGCAAAATATATCCCTGACAAGAAAAGGGTGATATATATCTTTTCGATCTTGGGATGTTTATCACTCTTTTATATCTTTAACTCAGTACGGCTCAGAAAGAGAAAAAGGCAGCCGAGACTAAAAAATACATCTTTTATATCTTCGGCTCTTTTAACTCAGACGTAGAACTCAGGCAGAATAAAACGTTTGAAATTGAAATAATGGAATCCATTATAGACAATGATTTTCCTTTATAGTTGACAGGCTTAGGACTGTCAACTTAAATAAATACATTAGATTCAACTTGCTTTTTTTACGTTGGCGTATTCAAAAATCGTTGGCTATATACAATGTTTGAGATATACATATGACTTTACCTCAGCGACCTATTGAATAATTGCATTAAACCTGAAAAAATTATTAAGATTTTTTAATATATCTTGTATATTTATTATTAAATTAAAATCTACTATCTTGTATATTTTCTTATATTTGAGCAACTTCATAAGCGAAATATTTTATTTATAACAGAGTTTTTACAATACTATACGTCTAAGTTATTAGTCTAATGTCAATGTCAAAAAAAGGATAATTTGTTTGTATGCAATTGTATAAAAATAAATATTGATAAAACTATGAATAAAATCGAAGATACTACAGAATACGGCGAATGCAGGTGTTGTTACACAATAGGCAATCATAGAGACCTAATGAAAGAATACGAGTGGAACGGAAACCGTGAAGTTTATTTTAAAATATTTTTAGAATGTTTTAATATGTTCGTGAGTATTTTGTCATAATTTTTCAGATATTAAAAATCTAAAATAAATTAAGCTAGATAGATTACAAGTTTATTTAAATAAAAAGTATCTTTTGAATTAATCTTTCATGAACCTATAATATGCTTAAAAATGTTAGTTGTTAAATATTGCAGCTATGCACTAACGTCACAAAGAACAATTTGATTTGCACATCTTGTGTACTCCGGCTGCGAGATGCCGCCAGCTTTAAGAGGATGGTTCTTGATGCTGAACATAGACTGATGAGTTGTGAGATGAAACAAGAAGAATCCATTATGGGTAACTATATCATTACAGTTACTTTCTTTCAAGATGTGTGTAGCAGGTGACCCTGTCAGAACTGCAGTGAAACATGGAGAAATGGGTGGAATAGTCCTGAATACGAGCTGACTGCCTTTCCTGTACCGACAAACATCCCCAAATATAGATGGATAGAAGCTGGGTGAAAAACTTACACTACTACTACTAAATTCATACATGCTTCCATGAAGCCTGCTGCATTCAATGGTTTGTGATGAACTATGAAACTACTGAACAAATGAATACTGTAAATTAATATACTAAATGAAAAATGTATAAAATACAGTAGAGTGACTCAGGAGGAAGGTTTAGGTGCAATTTGTTAAGGTTTTGTTTAAATTAGTTGAAATATCTTAAAATGTCTTGTTTAGAACACTAACTGAATTGCCTGTTGGTTGGCATAGGTTTTATCCTGACCAGGACCAACATTTATAACAAAAGCATTATATGCAACGGACAGGCAGAAAGTTTTGTTAAGGTCATAAAAAAGGGATTAAAATTATGTGTTTTATCGAGCCATAAAGTGAAGGGGGCGAGATTAAAATTACTTAAATATCTAATGGATTATTGTAACTCTGTTCACTCCACCACTGGGTTATCGCTCGCTCAAATGGTTTTCGGTCGTAAGTTGAGGTGTCGATTAGATTTAATTAACCCAAATCCATTAACACTTTCGTCACCGGCTGTATCCCGTCATGTAACGAATCAACAGTGTATGCAAACTGAGCGCCAAACGAGTACTAAGAATGCGATTTTTAAAATAAATGACACTGTTCTTTATAAACAATTCATACTAAAACGAACTATACTTGGAGAAAGGGAATTATCGTAAAAAGAATAGGAAAAGTGTTATACATAATTAAAGACATTTATAATTTGAAGGAATTTAAAAGGCACGTAAATCAAATATTGCTATATAAAGGGCCACGTAACGATCGGGAAAATATACAAAGTAGAAAGTTATCTGAAACACTTACCTCACTCGCACCGCCGTCGCTATCGCAGTCGCCACCGCCGTCACCATCCCGGTATTCATCAAGCGACTTACCAATTGTGTCGCCTCAGTTGGATGACTCGACCCCGGGTATCGGTCGTGCTGCGCTCAACTCGGATCGTAGGCGAAGAATGGGAATATATATGCCCAACGATACGCTAATATCAGGGGAAGGCGAATGCGCGAGTGATTTGGAACAGACCAGTTCAGAGGACGAATGTCAGGAGTCTGTGAGCTGGCATGCACAGAAGTCAGGAAGATCGTTACGTAGACATCCCTAAAAATTAGAAAACTTTAAGTACCTAATTTAATATAAGAATAGTATTGTAATAGGGGAAGGGATGTTATGTACGCGTCCGTGTGTGCGTGGCTGCGCCCACCATGACACTTACCTTTATTCAATAAAGTAGTGCGTTGACAACCATCTCGCCTGTTACTTGTGTCCCGCTCCTCGCGTATGTAACAGTCCTATATGTTTATATTATATTATACAGACAATACATCCATTAGAGAAAGCAATACTCAAGCAATCATAAATAGAAAACCGATATTTCAGATTCCACACAAAACGCACAATTTTCGGAATTCGAAGTTGAAATAAAAAGCGAACTACCCGATGTTAACGATTCTAGTGAAGAAGAACAATGCAACAGAAACTCGGATGAGGAAACGGTACAAGAAGATGGAGCAGGTATTTTAAATAGAATAGAAAAAATAGGTTTTTTTTTTCATCCAACCCTTATACTCTTCGTTTTCACTTTGTGATGTTTTAGATAATTTATAGAAGTAGGCGTTATTTTGCGGAATTCTATAGTACAAAAGTTATTATAGAATTTTTTTGCTATAATCCGCGTTTGTTATGAAAATCTGTTCTGTTGGTGGTGGTGTCTTGTAATACGTGTGGTAACTAATCCTGCAAGTATAGGGTATTAGAACATTTTGAGTCATAACTTTGACGTCTAAATATATCTTGAAAATTTTTTCTCTTGTTGTTTCTCTATTTTTTCGCATTCTGAACGAGTTATAAATCTTTCTCGAAATTCCATTGCTACATTAATAAAAAAGGATATTTTTTGTCTCAATCTTTTTCCAGCCTATAAAATTAATTAATTAATTAGACCCATAAATTTTACTGTTTTTTTTCACAGTCAAAGCAAAAACCTACGTAGACTCAATACGGAACACGTTCGGCAAAATTAAAAACAATAATAGAACAGAAAAATTGGGTTACATATACAACGCAACTGTTATTCTAGAGAATTCTAACGTTACACCGTTCAAGCCGAAACACCAAACGGGCTTCCCGTGCTTCTACTGCCGCGTTATATTCGAGGACGTAATCAAAATGCGGGAACACCAAAAGAAACACACGAAAACAGAACTAAAAAGGGTGCTACGTTCTTATGGCGCGGAGAATTTTGTAGTGTACGTCGACATAACTGATTTAAAATGCACAATATGCAATAACGTTATAACAAATTTAAACGAACTCAAAACACATTTAAATAAAGAACACAATAAAAAAATGCAGGACTTCCCCGATCGGGTCATACCTTTTAAAATCGCTCCGAACGTATTCGAATGTCAAGTATGCAAATGCAACTTTGAAACTTTCGGTTCAATAGAGCGCCATATGAACGTTCATTTCAGAAATTACGTTTGCAAAGACTGCGGCACTGGATACGTGACGAAATGTCGTTTGAAAGTGCACTCGAAACAGCATTTAGGCGGCAGTTTTCAATGTGACACTTGCAAGAAAGTGTACACGACACCTGTCAAATTGAAAAATCACATAGACGTAGTTCATAAAATGGTGAAACGGTTCAAGTGTGCGAAATGCGACGAACGGTTCACAGAGTACTTTAGGCGACAGAAGCATATGGTAGAGACACACGGTGTGGCGCCACTGGAGTATAGGTGTAACGTTTGCGAGAAAAGTTTTGACAGAAAATACATGTTGTCTATGCACATGAAGCGCGATCACTTGGAGGAGAGGGATTACCAGTGCGAGATGTGTTCGTACACGTGTTTTACTAAAAATGAATTAAAAGTTCACATGATAAAGCATAACGGGGAGCGTATTTATGAGTGTTCCGTGTGTAAGAAGTCTTACGCGCGGAAGAAAACTTTACGCGAACATATGAGGATACACAATAATGATAGGCGGTACGCTTGTAAAGCGTGCGGGCAGGCGTTCGTGCAAAATTGTAGTTTGAAAGGTCATATTAAGACGCATCATCCAGAATTACTTGTCTAACTTCAAATCCACCTCTGTACGTAATAAACGTACAGAGGTGGATTTGAATAAAAATAACTGCTGGTTTCTCTAAAAATTTATAACAGCGTTTCAGTAATAAGAATAACTAAACGGTCCGTAGTCCAGTAACGGCCGAGGTCACATATTTTATTTTTACTTTCGCCCTCTCTCTTTCTTGATCGCTATTCGTAAACTGAAACCCAGAGGCGCATGATACGAATTATAAAATGAACAAATCGATCGAGAAGGTTCTACTTCTCAAATACTCGCAAGTCGTCAGAACCGTACGGAACAAAATTAGTAAACAACGTTAATGTTCCAGAGTATTAACGTTAAAAGAATTTTAGCTTTATGACATTACAAACTTTTTTTTATGTTCGTAACATGTTAACGTATTGTTCTACTCAAGATATTTGGATATTTTATCTCACTCTGTCGAATAAAATATATAAGTTCGACTGACTAATGCGCATAAATTATAGACGACTACATTATTAAGTACAAGTTTCTTTAATTAAATCCAAAGGTGACCAAAATAATTCGGGGTGAAACGATACAGTACAGTAGAGTTTGTTAGTCAGGCAAATAATTATGCCGAATTGTACTTGAGAGTAAAATGTGACTAGTAAAGCCACAGAACATGGGATTGATGAAAATACAGAATTCTTTTTTTTACAATATTTATTGTTTTTTTTAATATTGTTTATTAATACGTAAGCTATAGAATATGAATTATACTATCGTTTACTATTTACAAGATTGGTTTGATTTTCTTCCTATTGTTAAAATACTTAAAAAGGTTTCCAATAATACAGGGTGTTTGGAAGGTCGATGCAAAGCTGCAAACAGGAGCTAGTATAGACTATTTAGAACTATTTAAACTGAACTTATGTTAGGCGAAGTGCGACTATTTTTTTTTTATAAAATTTTAAAGATTTTTGAAGAAAAATCCGAAGTTATGTCATTATTTGCTAATAATCGGCCATTTTGAAGCCAAAGTCAATTATTTTTTATTTTATTTTATTAAACTAATGTGTAAACAGTGTAATAAAACATGATTAAGGTATTTGAAGTCAATCATTTCTTTAAAGATCAGAGAAAGCTGATTTTTGATGGCATTTAAAAAAAAATAGATTGTGCTTTTTTAGTTCAAACATTTTATTAAATATGCGTGGTCATTGTTCTTTATTTTGAGGTATCAACTATGCGGATAGCCCGCAAATTATTGAAATTAAGATCTACAAACTAAATTGCGAGAGAAAATTAAAATTTATAGGCGAAGTAATTAAAACAAAATTTTAATGAAAATCATTTATTTTTCGGCTTCAAAATGTCCGCCGCGGTGTCTAACACAGGTCCGGCCCGTCTTATTATTTCTGTTGTTGTTATTTTCAACTTCATTTCCATTTACATTGGTCGGGTTACAAGCTCGTGCGAAAGATTGAAGGGACTCTTCTAACAAAGGCCGACGCGTGACGTGTGAAATGAGATGGCAATAAACTTTTTCTGTTGAGGTAGCGTGGTACATTTCATAGCAAAAAAGACTTCATAGAAAGAAAGATCCTCAGAGTAGGATTCAGTTTTGTCGTTTTCTTCTCAACTCAGACATTGAAGATGCATGGTTCCTGAAGTCAATCTTGTGGACAGATGAAAGTAAATTTTCAAGGGAAGGCATTATTAATTTCCATAACCTTCATCTATGGGCTGAAAAACATAATAATCCACATTGGAAAACGCAAAAATCATTCCAAAAGAAATTCTCGGTCAATGTGTGGGCCGGAGTTATTGGCAAAATTTTGATTGGGCCTCATTTCTTACCAGATAATTTAAATGGAAATAATTATTTAGAATTCCTGCAAAATGATCTTCCAGAGCTTGTAGAGGAGTCTGGGGCCTTGATATTCGTTAGCGACCGAGAGCTCATTTTTCAACAAGATGGTTGTCCAGCGCATTGGACATTAAATGTACGGGAGCACTTAAACAATTGTTTCCCCAATAGCTGGATCGGCAGAGATGGGCCCATTCCTTGGCCCGCCCGTTCACCTGACCTGACTCCGCTTGACTTTTACGTGTGGGGTCGGGCTAAGGAGCTAGTATACACAAATGTGGAAATAAACACAAAAGAAGAATTAATTGACAGAATTAATTCAGCGTTCGCGACGATGAAAGTGGAAATGAAGTTAAAGATAACGACAACAGAAGTGAGAAGTCGGGCCCGTGCTTGTGTTAGAAACCGCGGCGGACATTTTGAACACGAAAAATAAATGACTTTCATTAAAATTTTGTTTTAATTACTTCGCCTATAAATTTTAATTTTCTCTCGCAATTTAGTTTGTAGATCTTAATTTCAATAATTTGCGGGCTATCCGCATAGTTGATACCTCAAAATAAAGAACAATGACCAGGCATATTTAATAAAATGTTTGAACTAAAAAAGCACAATCTATTTTTTTTTTAAATGCCATCAAAAATCAGCTTTCTCTGATCTTAAAAGAAATGATTGACTTCAAATACCTTAATCATGTTTTATTACACTGTTTACACATTAGTTTAATAAAATAAAATAAAAAATAATTGACTTTGGCTTCAAAATGGCCGATTATTAGCAAATAATGACATAACTTCGGATTTTTCTTCAAAAATCTTTAAAATTTTATAAAAAAAAAATAGTCGCACTTCGCCTAACATAAGTTCAGTTTAAATGGTTCTAAATAGTCTATACTAGCTCCTGTTTGCAGCTTTGCATCGACCTTCCAAACACCCTGTATATCTAAACGATTCCTAAACTTTTACAAAACATTTATAACTAATACCAATATTAAAACTGAATACGCTAAACTCAATACAATAAATATTATCATATTATATAAATGTTAAAATACTATAGTTTTACACTATAGTGTAGCCTTTGCTGAATTTAAAATGTCATAAAATATGTTGTGGATTGTGAAAAATCAAAATGAGCTGTTTAAAAATATTTAACCTTAAATATAAATAACAGCTATTTGTATTTCCAGAAACAGCAGTTTATCTTAAGAATTTAGTACATTTTGGTACATTTTCGTATGTAACAAGTATAATCTACTGAGGGATTCGAGTTTTGCGAGATTAAACGTTTGTTACCTTGACAATTTCATGCCAAGTATTTTGTTTGGCCAAAATTAAACTAAAGCTTGCCAAAATATTGGAAAAGGAATAATGAGGAAATACATACTTAAGTGCAAATATACACCCAGACTCGAAGACCAACAAATTGTTTTACAGAAATTGTTCCCTCGGCGGGAATCGAACCCCGACCCGCGGAGCTGAAGGCAGGGTCACTAACCACTGCGCCAACGGGCCAATAAATAATTAATATAATGCGTAGCCATAACAGTAACTGATGTAACAGTATATGTGGGAATCAAAATAATCGCCAATACATTTTTTTCGTGATACATATCAAGTTTCATGATAGTGAAGATGTAGCCTTATGCTTATACGGCTTTTAAATGTCATTAGATTACAAATGTTATTGTATGATATTCGTCTGTGTCCAAAAAAAAGTCATAACAAAAATAGTACATACTGTTTGGATGTTTATTTAATTTTAAATGACTTTGCTAGCGTATGTGTTGGTGTGCACACGTGTTAGTGAGATTTCGGTGTAATTTTGGTCTTTTTATTACTTTTAAGAGTGGAAATAGTTGGTATTTCTTGTACTAACATTATTATTAATATATTTATTTTACTAACAACTGTATATAGGTAAGTTTTTATTTCTTATTAAAAAAAGAAAGCTCGATTATGGATTGCGATCCTCCACCCGAACCTCCCGATAAGGGTGGTACGTTACCTTTAGTTCGCAAAAGACAAGTAGATGTTCCACAAAATGATAATGATTCGGCTTGCATAAAAAAGACTATAGTCGATCCTACCTCGGCTAACCCGTCAATACAAACCATGTTCGTTCATCCGTCGTTTTCCGCGAGCCCCTTAAGTTACATGAAGGACGACAAAGGTCCTTTCGTGGTCCAGATCTCCCGAGACGTCCCAGACCCAGCCTCAGGAACTACTATACGGGCTATTTCATTCGGTCAGTTCTTACATAAACACAAGATTAGTTCAATAGTAAATGATGGAGTCAAGAATGCAGGCAGGAATAAGGTTACCGTTGAATTTACGTCCGCAGAATCTGCCAATGACTTCATTGTTAATCCCTTACTAAATTTGACTAAATACAAAGCAATTATTCCCACTTATAATATCTCAAGAATGGGTCTTGTAAAAGGAGTCCCGGTGGACTGGTCCATGGAGGAATTTGTAGATTCTCTTGAACTTCCTTCTGGCTGTGGTATTGTACTTAAGGCAAGGAGATTAAACCGGAAGGTGACAAGCGATGGTGTTGCATCTTGGGTACCGACTCAGTCGGTTGCTCTTACATTTAGAGGACAAATGCTTCCTACTAAGGTATACTCATACCATACTTCCTTACCTGTAGAATCATATAAACTCCCTACTATCCAGTGCCAGAACTGCTGTCGCTTTGGTCATATCAAACTGAATTGTAGGTCGCAACCTAGGTGCTACAGATGTGCTCAGCCCCACTCAGGAAATTCTTGTGAAGTCTCCAAAGAGTTGTCAACATGTTTATACTGCTCAGGGAAACATTTTGCAACTGATAAGGAGTGCCCAGAGTTTTCAAGGCAAGAATCAATTAAGATGGTTATGTCACAAGATAGTATATCTTACATGGAAGCATCTACTCAGTTCCCTCCCGTCCGACGCTCCTACGCTGAGATTGCAAAAGAAATGTTCGCACCACCAATCTTTTCTCCAAAAAGTCCATTGCGATCCCAGTCTACAACAAAATCCTACAGACAGACAGTCTTCCGATCTCCTCGTCCTCGTACACCATTAGGAAAAGGTTACGATAAGAGCGCCCACCAGAACATTGTTGGTGATTGCTCCACATCCCTTCCCAATGGTTGTGCTTTTAACAATAATCCCACTGATTCTCCTCCCTCTCAGGGCAAAATTTTAGAAATTCTTTCTGAATTTCTTTTGAGCATTGTTGCCCCATGCAGTGAAATTCCTTTACCGTCCAACGTTGCCCATAATCTTACCCAACTCTTTAAAATCCTTCAAAATGGCCCCAACAACATTTCTTCAATGGAACTGTAAAAGTATAAGTTCCAAAAAATATGAATTACTTTCCCTCATTAACCTGCATAAGCCTGCCATTGTTGCCATCTCGGAAACATGGCTAAGGCCAGGTTCCCGGTTCCGGGTTCCAGGCTTTTCCTGTTTGAGGGATGACAGGAGTGATGGGCATGCGGGTTGTGCCCTTTTTATCCAGAACTCCTATCCCTTCTCCCCTATTCCCCTTCCTCCCTTTAGTCAACAGATTAATGCTGTTGCTATCCGTTTTCAGAACATTTCTTTTCTCTCACTGTACATACCCCATCCTTCCTCCTCAATCATGCCTGAATTGCAAACCATCCTTTCATCCCTGCCCACCCCTGTCATGGTCATGGGGGATTTTAACATTCACCATACTATGTGGGGGTGTTACTTCTGTGATGGAGTAGCTCCCGTGCTTGTAGACATTTTTGATGATGTAGAACTTTGCATCATTAACGATGGTTCTCCAACACGCAGGGTTTATCCTAATCAGAACCCTAAATCTGCTGTAGACCTTTCATTATGTTCTCCCAACCTTGCATCCCAATTATCTTGGAAAGTCCTCCCATCCACATATGGTAGTGATCACTTCCCTATCATTATTTCCCATAATAGTAGAATCTTACCTATTCCTAATCCTGACCCAATACTAAAATATAATACCAAAAAAGCAAATTGGGCAGGTTACTCTATATCCGTTGACAACAAGATGGACTCACTTCCGTGTTTGGATGATAATAGTAATATTTTGGTTTACTATAATATTTTTTTGAATTCTCTAATATCTTCGGCCGATTTCAATATCCCTAAAAAGCACCCTCCAAAAAATCATATGCTTTCCCCTCCCTGGTGGGATGAGGAATGCAGTAATTTGTTTCGCCTCAGATCTTTAGCAGAAGAGTCATACTCCATTTGTATGTCTCAACAAAATTTTTTTAATTATCAACGAATTGATGCTAAAGTTAAAAAACTTGTTAAAAAAAAGAAAAAACTAAGTTGGACTAGGTTCTGTGAATCCTTACTTCCACGATCCTCTTCCACAGTGGTTTGGAATAAAGTTAAAAGATTCCGACGATCTCTTAACCACAATGATCCTTTTTCCAACGACTCCTCCAACTGGCTTAACGATTTTGCTGATAAATTGGCTCCACCTTGGGTTCCATATAATGACATGTTCCTCAATTTTACATCAGGTATAAGTTCAGATGTAATGGATGCTCCCTTCTCTATGTCTGAGTTGCAAGTAGCACTCGATGGATTGAAAGATTCTACACCAGGGGAAGATGGCATTCCATACTCATTTTTATTAAATTTAAGAGATAAAGCAAAACTTTGTTTTTTAAACATAATCAATAAAATTTTTGAGACCGGAATAGTGCCGGACGCTTGGAAATCCCAAATAGTTATCCCTATCCTGAAACCTCGCAAAAATCCATCTGATCCCAATTCTTATAGACCCATAGCATTATCATCAACTTTAGCAAAAATTTCGGAACACCTCCTTAAAAACCGCTTGGAATGGATAGTAGAAAGTAGACATATTCTTCCCTCCTCCCAATTTGGTTTTCGGAAGGGTTTTAGTACAACTGACAGCCTTAGCATAATTACGACAGACATTCGATTAGCCTTTACAAAAGGAGAGTACCTTGTGGGTGTTTTCCTGGATATTGCTTCTGCATACGACAATGTCCTTCTTCCGTTGCTCAGGCAGAAAATGCAAAAGCTGAGTATACCGCCGAGGATTGTGCATTTCATATGTAACCTGCTGTTTTGTAGATCCATAGTGGTGAAACATCGCTCAACATCTCTCCCACCCAGACTTGTCTGGAAAGGTCTCCCTCAAGGCTCTGTCCTAAGTCCTCTGCTATACAGCATATACACCCAAGATCTCGAATTGTCTGTTAATAACTTCTGTGATATCTTGCAATATGCTGATGATATTGTTCTCTACTATAGTTCTTGCTGTGTAGAGGACATATCTCAGCGAATAAACTCTGCTTTGTACTATCTAGGCCAGTGGCTGTCTGACCATGGTTTATCCTTATCCGTTCCTAAGTGTCAGGCAGTAGTATTCACTAAAAAAAAATCTATCCCTAGTTTCCAGTTTTCTTATGAAAACCAACGCATCAATCTTGTAGATAAGGCAAAATTTCTAGGAATTTATCTTGATTACAGATTGAACGGATTAGCTCATACTGATCATGTTTTAAAAAAGTGTGAAAAGGGTATCAATGTTCTTCGTGCTATAGCAGGAGTATGGTGGGGTGCTCACCCCTATTCCCTTAAATTACTGTTCAACGCTCTAGTTCGAAGCCATTTGGATTATTGTCTGTTTGTCCTAGAACCTTTTAATAAGTTAGCATTTGAAAAATTAAATAAGATTCAATATAAATGCCTCAGAATTGTTCTGGGCGCAATGAAATCCTCCCCCACTAATGCCTTACAAGTTGAATGTGTTGATCCTCCTTTATCCCTCCGTCATCAATATTTATGTGACCGATATGTTAGTAAGTCGTTACAGCTGTCCTCTCATCCTCTCTGGTCCAAATTATCCCTCCTATCTCACTTACCTGTTTGTAGGAACTCAAGATCAGTCATGTTGGATAGTTTTCTTAAATACACCTCCCTTCCCCACCCTTTATTACGATATTTATCCAACCCTCTTTTTTGTACTCCTTATCAATCCCTCGTATACAATCCTCTAATTATCACAGATCTAGGTTTAATCAAGTATGCACCTGATACACAACAACTTTTTCAAAGGTATGTTCATGACAATTGGCAGAATCATCTCCTGATATATACAGATGCATCAAAGCTATCCCCGGATAGCTGCGTTGGTGCAGCCTGCTGGATCCCCAAGTATAAAATTGTGTTGAAATTCAAATGCCCTCCCGAGACTTCAGTGTTTACAGGAGAGGCCATTGCTTTGTTACAAGCAATCCTGTTTGCACACTCCCATAACCTACAACAGACAGTTATTTTGACAGACTCCCTTAGTTGTTTATTATCTATTAAAGAAAATCCTTTTCGTAGTAAGTCAAGATTTCCTATTGTTTTGAAGATAAGGGAGATTTTGTTCTCTTGTTATCAAAAGGGATTATCCATCCTATTAGTCTGGATTCCTAGCCATTCCGGTATTCCTGGAAATGAGGTTGCTGACTCATGTGCTAAAGATGCAGTTCAAGATGGAACGCTCGAACACTTCGAAAATACAGCTAGTGATCTTTGCTCGTTAGCAAAGACTTACCTGGAGAAATCCTGGAACTCGTTCTACGAGTCCTCAAAAACTAACAAGGGTAAGTACTACGCTTCTCTTCAGCCAGAAATCCCAAGACGACCATGGTTTTTTCTCCATAGATATGCAGATAGATGGGTTTCATCTACAATCTCTCGCTTACGTCTTGGTCACTCATGCACACCTGTACACCTAGCTAAGCTCCGGATTAGGGACAACTCGATCTGCGAGTGTGGTTTAGACGAAGGCACTGTATCCCACATCCTTTTGAATTGTCCTAAGCTCCTTCATCCTTTATATGATATTCTCCCATCCAAAATCCCTCGTCCCCTAAATGTTGAATGTTTGTTAACGTCTGTGTTTAGTCCTTATTGTAAATATTTATGTAAATATATTAAGTGTAATAAAATAAAATTGTAAAAATATATATTGTTTATAAGTATTTTATTTTTATATACGTATATTCATGTTGTGTTGTCCTATTTGTTTCAGGTGACGGGTCAAACATAAAGTTCCCACTATTTGTAAATATATCAAAATTTCAGTTTTATTCTTTAGTTCACCGTACAATCTCCTTTGTGTGCTCTCCATCTTACGTGACATTGGCGAAGTATTCTGTGCGAATAATGCACTCCTGAACGCCATTCATTGAAAATTGAATTGAATTAATTTTAAATGAAATAGAAAAATGGATGAGAACATAAGTTCGTTCTTTGGTAAATGCAGGTTTTGCTTATCGAAAGGTAGCCATCGAGATATAATGAAGGAGTATAGTTGGAATGGATTACGTGAAGTTTATTACGACTTATTTCAAGAGTGTTTTAATTTATATGTGAGTTTTATATTTGTTTTACAATTACGAAAGAAGTTCCTTAACTACAATAGTTAAATTAATATTCTTAGATTATAAACTGTAGTAGCCCAGCGGTAACACCGTGCGTCTCTTTTGAGGAGGTCGCGGGTTCAAACCGGGCAGACACCAATGAGTTTTTCTGTTTAAACTTACGTGTCTAATTGATAATTTCAATTTCTCACACACTTTTCTGTGAAGGAAAACATCGTGAGAAAACCTGAATATCTCTAGAGAATTCTGGAGATATGTGTAACCTACCAATCCACAATGGAGCAGCGTGGTAGGTCTTAGCTCCAATCCTTATCTCCAAAAATGGAGAGAAGAGGCCTATTCTCAGCAGTGGTATAGTAAAAGGCAGCTACTTACTTATTTACTAGCAAATTTTCGAATCATTCTGAATTTTTTCTGATAATATGAAATACCGTGAATTAATTTAATTTCAAAAATTTTCAGCTATGTATAAACTCAGCTAGAAGTTCTCTGATTTGTTCCATCTGCATAAGAAAGCTTCGAGATGCTAATGGTTTTAGGTCAATGGTGGTAGAATCAGAGCAACAACTAATAAACACACTGGATGAAAAAGATATGTTCTTTGTTAACAGTAAGTTAGAAAAAAGTATATTTAAACTTATCGCAAACTTAACCTTATCGCAAAAGCTCCTCCACTTATATATAATCAAATGATTAAATTTTTTAAATCTATAGATGTCAAATCATCAGGATGATGATTCGATCTGCCCATATCCCATTTTAAGTGGGGTCGGCACAATATGTTACAAACATGATTTGGCTAAAACCAACATATACGTATTTTACGACCGGCCGCCTGCCTGACGTCAACTTACCTTAGTCGTAATTTACGACTCCTCAGTAAGACAGAGGGTGGTCTATTTTACTCAACGGGATACCACACAGTGGGTCAACTTACCTTAGACGCCTTTTACGACACTTCTGTAAGAAATGAGGTTGGTCTATTTTACTCAGCCGGATACCACATGGTGGGTCGGCTTACTTTAGTCGCCTTTTACGACACCTCGGTAAGAAATGAGGGTGGTACTATTCTATTCAGCCGGATACCACACGGCGTGGTAATTTGAATGACATAAAATATTTAAATATGATTCTATAGGAACAAAACATTTTCCTTCTTAAAACTAAATAAGGTTGTAAGGTCCGATACATCAGTAACAAATGAGGGTGGTACTATTCTATTCAGCCAGATACCACATGGCTTTTAATCTATAGATGTCGAATAACTGAGAATTAAACAATACAATCCAGTGGCTCTTGAATCAAGTAATTACATTTGCCTTTTTGGGTGTAGCCACCAAATTGAGTCTATTAACATGTGCTACACTCAATACCCCAGTCTGTTTTTCAAAAAACTGCTTATACTTTTGTTATAGTTGGAGAATCACACGCTGATGTAGAAATAAAATTGGAGAAAGTAAAAGAAGAACATAATATTATAGATAGAGATGAGGGGGATGAAAATAATTCTGATGGATGTGATGGTAAGATTGATAAGCCAATTACTGTTTTATCTTTTACAGATGATATACAAGAAATTGTATAAAGTAATTTGACTTTCAGTGATCAGAATAAATTTAATAATATAAATTATTTTGGAACAATGTCGGTATTATGTGTATACATGTAGTTAAGTTTCGAAGTATCTATCTATCTAATTTCGGGGACGCCTGTCGGTGCAGGGCGGGTGGTCAGCTCCTATTGTGGACTATTCCACCCATTTCCCCATGTTGGGACAAGGGTCTCACTGCTGTCCCGACAGTGTCACCTGCTTTTATCTACCCGTAGCTCATACGAATCTGATAATATCCCTGAAGGGGATATTTATCAGATCCTCAACTTCAATTTCATCCTTACCTAGTATCTCCCATCTTACCAGCGAGTACATAGTCACTCACCCATAAGGTGAAGTTTCGAAGTAACAATATTATCTAAATATTCTGCATAAAATAAATTACATATTATACAATTTATATTTACATACTTACATTTCTATTAATACAAGCAAAATTTTTATATATTTTTAATCTAAGACTTAAAAATAAATTATAAAAATCTATAATCAATAAAATTTTAATTTTATGGTTCATTTTGTCTATTTTCAATGTATATACAGATATTCCAGAAGCTCTATATGAAAGTGAAGAAGATATAGCTGAAGGTGAAGAAGATATGGTTGAAGGTGAAGCAGAACTGCTGACAAGGTTCTCACCGACTAGTTTGAAACCACTGCCGACAAGAAACACACTGAAAGATACTTGCAAAAAGTATTTCAAGCAACTGGAGTTGTTGAAGGGTAAGTTCAGTTAATTCTCTTCCTGTCCTTATCCCACTCTAAGTGGGGTCAGCACATGTTTTTCTCTTCCATTCTGTCCTATCATTCAGCTCTGGCTATATTCCTTTTATATGCATGTCATACTTCACACAATCTAACCATCTCTTTTTAGGCCTCCCTATAGACATATATCCATTCACATTCAAATTTAACACTTGTTTTGTCACATGATTTTCATCCCTCCCCATTACATGTCCATACCATCTTAATCTTGCACTTGACACTTACATCAATTAAATATTAGGATATATATATTTTTTTAGATTTTCGGAATGTATTAATAGAAATAGGAAAAAGCATGAGAAATCAATAATTTTTCCGGGTGTCTCCCAAGGCACAACATTCAGACCTAATATATTGTTTATATACATTCATGATTTAGATTACTTTGACTAAAATATTTAACATAAACTTCTGCATATTTATAGTCTTCTTATATATATTTCAAATATATATCCGATATCTTTTTCGTGTAACTTAGTTATTATAGGTATTGCTAGATTTAAGTGAAATTTATCAGAAAGATAGCTAATCTGAAATACCTTTATTCAATTACAGGTAAAATAATCACAGCGAAATCATTAAAAAGCCTGATAGACTCAACTCCGAATCGGATCGCATCAAGAATATTCGTAACTGAGAAAGTAGCGCACGTGATCAACGTATCTACTATTCTAGAAAATTCCAATCTGATAGCGTTCAAGACGAAGAGACGCTCCGGATACCCTTGTTTTTACTGCAGACGAATTTGCGAGAGCTTCGATCAGCTTCAAGAGCATCAGGAAACTGGCTGTTGCAAGAAGAACATCAGAAGGACTCTAAACAAATGCTCACCGGAAAGCCTAGCCGTTTACGTGCATGTAACGGAAATCAAGTGCAAGATTTGCAACGAAACAGTGTCGAATTTAAACGAACTGAGACACCATTTAATAAGGATCCACAAGAAGAAACTGTATCCTGAGTTTGGGGAGAGGGTGATACCGTTCAAACTGTCCAAACTCAATGAATACGAGTGCCAAAGTTGTGGGTTCAATTTCGAAACTTTTGGCGCTATAGAGAGGCACATGAACGTTCATTACAGGAACTTTGTATGCGATCAGTGCGGCGCTGGTTATGTGACGAAGAACAGATTGAAAGTGCATTTAAAATATTCCCATATACGCGGCGTGTTCCCCTGTGATGCGTGCAAAAAGGTTTTCGTGACACAGTACAAATATAAATCGCACGTAGACGCTGTGCATAAAATGGTTAAAAAGAACAAGTGTCCAAAGTGTCCGGAACGGTTCTCTGATTATTTCGACCGCCATAAGCATATGGTGGACGCGCACGGCGAGCCTCCTTTGAGGTACCGTTGCAATGTTTGCGATGCGTTATTCAAGAGACGTTACGCTTTATCCTGCCATATGAAGAGGAGGCATCTCGAGGTCAAAGATGTGAACTGCGATGTGTGCAGTTACAAGTGCTATACGACCACAGAATTGAAGGCACATATGGTGAAACATTCCGGTGAGAGGACTTACGAATGTATGGTCTGTAAGAAGTCGTATGCGAGAAAGAAGACCCTAAAGGAACATATGAGGATTCATAATAATGATAGGAGGTTTGTGTGTGTCGTTTGCGGACAGGCGTTTGTTCAGAATTGCAGCCTCAAGGGGCATATGAAGGCGCATCATGTGGACTATATCAACAGTATAGGCAGAAGTTAACATCTAGACTGTAAGGAATGTATGTATGTGATAAATCCTCGCAAAATCTTAGCCAATAAAATTTGCTGTTTTAATTTTCTTTTAATTACCTTCTGCTCACGACTTACAGCCAAGATAGAGTAACACATGTAACTCTCACCTTCAAATCTCTTTACTAAAAAACTATTAGATCGTAGGTAGTGCATGAGTTTTACAAATCCTGCACATACCAGGGTATGGAAACAGAAAGTACACACTGTAATTAGCATAACATAAAGTTTATTTCAAAGGTTTTTTTAGGTGTTTCTTTGATAATCCCTTCCATAGTGATCATTTTACTATGGAATTATCTTCGTAGGATTATAGCATCGTCGCTATATATAACGGCGAGAGATATGTAACAAAACAGGCTAAGGATTATAAATTAACTCACTATAATGGAAACTCAAATCAATTATATAATCACATTGAAAAGGCAATATATACTTGTTTAAAAATTGCAATGTAAAATAGCATATAAAAGGAGTAGCACCAGATTTAAATGATAAGAGATAATGGAAGTGAAAAACATGTGCCGACCTCACTTCGTGTGGGATAAGGATTGAATGAGCTTCATAAGAATTATGATATTCGAAATACGAAATCAGGTTCCTAAATAACCTATTTTCATATAGAGTAGCCTACGGTTAGAAAAGTTTTATCGTTTCTGAGTCTCAATGTTGTGAACATGGTAACACAAAAAAGTGCAAAGTCCATTTGATCGGTCTAACGTATGTCCTTATTTGGACCCACTCAATCCGAACTCGAGGTCAGTTTGACCAATATACTTTTTAAAATTTCGAGAGAATTAAAAAAAGACATATGTACTCTTACTAAGGTACTCGATAGTTTTATATTTTAAACTCAATCATTCACACACGCCAAATCTTTGTGTTTCGACCGTATATGACCGTTCAAACTACACTTCTGTATAAACGTTAGCCCACAGTGTTCACATTTGAACCGCCTGTCGTCTGCATGTATACGCATATGCTCACGGAGAGTTTTCTTCTTGGAATATGCCTTGAGGCAGATGTCACATTGAAACTCCCTTATTCCAGTGTGCTTCAACATATGACTCTTCAAACAATTACTTCCATAGGACTTAAAATCGCATAAATGACACTCGTATGGCCGTTCTTTCAGATGGTCCCTTCTAGTATGCACGCGCAACGCATTCATAGTAAGACAGACCTTTCCGCAGATATGGCATTTGATCTCGCGCAACTTAACTCCGTGAACGCTAGAAATATGCTTCTCCTTGTTCCTATGGGACTTGAATTTCTTATTACAGTACCCGCATTTGCTCAACATCTGTGAATGCACGTGAACCGCTGATTCGTGCGATTTTTTCTTGCCTAGCGTATCGTACACCTTGTGGCAGTACTTGCAGGGGAATTCCCCCGTCTTGTGCCCTTGCAAGTGTATCTGGAATGATTTTTCATTGATGAATCCGGCTCCACAAACGTCGCAGACCCGATTTCTGTAATGGCGGTTCATGTGTTCGATCATCTTTTTGAATTTATTAAATTCCAATTTACAGATTGCGCATTTTAATTCCTCACTTTCAAAATTGAAGGGCATAATGTGGTTGTTAATATCTAGGTGCATAGGTTTCTTGTGTCCTTTGAGATGGCTCATCATGTCTTCTAAATTATCAATTTTCATATTGCATATATTGCATTGTAACTCCGTTATGTCCAGTTTGACTAAGTAGTCGTTTATTGATTTGCCTCGCATAATGTTTGATATATCTGCTTGATGAGATTTCCTCGTATGATCCTTAAGTTCGGACGGTTCTTTATAAAATTTCCTGCAGAAACAACATCCATACCCAACGTCTCTTTGAGACCGTATCGGTGTTGCGTTTGTATGTTCGAACAACGTGGTAATATTATCCATATGCTTGCTTCTTTCACCTTTTTTCGCATTGTTCGCTATTGCCTTCCCGGGATCTATAAAGAAAGGACATATTGAATAGGAACGTTCAGTTTCATTTATCTTCTTTTAATATGTTAACGGTACATCTCATCTACATTGCAGACTGTCTAAAATTTAAATTCGGCTCTCAAATCCTTATTTATTAACTGTTTAACTATTTACCTTATTTATTATTAGCAGTATTTACAAATCTAAAAAAGCAGTTCAAAGCAATGTTGGCAGTCTGTCAATAACTCATAAATACCCAACTTTTCAGTCTTGTTCGGCTTTACCTTTATTCCACCTTTGTTTCAATGAAATCCTATATGACCTTACGAAGCGCATTGTTTCATCGTCTTTTAATGATATGAAACACCCCTTTCAAGCTTCCCTCAGCGAGTTTTAAGGCACACCAGGCATTAAAACCAATATCTATTATTAAAATATTAAGTGTACTACCTAGCCGAAATAAAGGAAAAATCCTTTATTTATTTTGGGAACAGGAAAACGCAGTATAATTGCGGGTAATTTAATATTTAAGTTCACGCTAACAAACTCGCATCTAAAACTAGTAGTATTAATGTGAAAGTCTATTTTCCTATTATGCTTACAAAGCTTATAATAGACCAATATTTATCGAATTTGTTGCAATCAGAGCTTAAAAATCCGTATTTCCTTAGGGATCAAAAACACGGTAAATAATTGTGAATATTTGAACGCGTCAGCAGGACATATTCTTAATAAAACTATTTAACCAATTGAATCACAAATTTACTCTAAACTAAGGTCTCATTTTATATAACCATGTTTGGAGCGCAAATGATTCTTGAGGCTGCACTTTTGTATAAACGCTTGCGGACAGAGTTCGCATTTGAACCGCCTATCGTCCGTATGTATGCGTATATGCTCGCGTAGCGTCGTTTTCTTCCCAAAGCACTTCGAGCACACATCACACTGGTATTTCTTCACACCCGTATGTTTCAACATGTGATCTTTTAATTCCTGAGATCCGAAGAATTTATAGCCGCACACACTACATTCGTACCGTCGCTCCTTCAAATGGTCCCTCTTCAAATGTATCCTCAAAGAGTTAGCCGTCAAACAAGTCTTCCCACACACGTGGCATTTAATCTCTCGGAGATTAACGCCGTGTTTGCCCGCTATATGCCTCTCCTTGCTCCAATGCGTGCTGAAATGCTCGTTACAGTAAACGCATTTGTAAGTCTTCTTCGCTTTGACGTGTACGGCTAGTTCGTGAGATTTCTGCTTTCGTTTAGTATCGAACACCTTTTGGCAGTATTGACAAGGGAAACATCCGGTCTGGTGTCCGTGGTAGTGGACGGTGAACGTGCTCCTATTGACGAAGCCAGCACCGCAAATATCGCAGACGCAATTCCTGTAATGCCTGTTCATATGCTCTAAAAGCTTCTTAAACTTGTTAAATACCATCTTGCAGAATGTACATTTTAATTCTTCGCCTTCAAAGTCGAACGGTATTATGTGATTATTTATATCGAAATGGATAGTCTTTTTGTGATCTCTCAGATGGCACATCGCTTCTTCCAATGTATTTAGCCGCAAACTGCATATATCACATTGCAGACCAGTAACGTCAAGTTTGACCAAATAATCGCCAACACGTTTGCCTTCCATAAAACTGTTTTTCATTTCATAATCGTGGGACAGTATCGTATGGTTTTTGAGCTCGTGAGGTTGCGTGTAAAATTCGCTGCAAAAGCAACACGCGTAACCGAAATCGTTCTGACACCTAATAGGAGTTGCGTTAGTGTACTCAAATATCGTATAAATGTTATCGCCATGTTTCCTCATTTCCTCCTGTTTAGTCTTATATGTACTCACTTTCACATTCCTGGACTCCTTTTCCTCTGTTTGTATCCCTATAAAGAAAGGATACATTAAATACTATCTTTAGTTGATGGGATATAAGTAATTTTAGTCGTCCCCTTTCAATATTTTTTATTGACTACTATTTACGAAAAAGGTGTCCTTTTTAATGCCAATTAACCGCCAATTATTTGCCAGTATAAAACTGACGCTTACCGTATGCGGTTGTTGTGCATTTAACTACAGCTGGTAACTGCCATTTATGAAATTCTTTGGAATACTAAATAGAACAACAGCCCTTAAGAACAGATAATGTAAATGGTTAAAAAGAATAGGGTTATACTGCTTCGAGTATTAAGTGATATCTGATATGAATATACCCGTAAAATACATCCATCCATCACATACGAGTGGATCTGTTATAATTAATAAATCCCCAAATTGATCATTTGTAGAGAAATAAGTTTATACAGCCTTTGAAAAAAAGTCGCATCATTCGAAGAGCATACTGTATGCTCTGTACCTGAACCTTCTAATGGCTATAATGGTCTATAACAACAGGTTACGGATAAACCGGGTACCTACTACGAAAAGGGATTTATAGAAATATTAAATAAAATAATCCAACCCATAGGATTGGGTCCACGGCGTTCTCAGCGAGAAAGTTAAATGGTTATCAAATAGACCCTAAAAACTTACGTCGAAATTTGAACTTGGGAATCCTTGCTAATGATTTCATATATAGGAAAGGGTAAAGGCTTATTTGAAGTAACCAAATGGAAATGATTATTACTAAAAACATTTATTATTTCTTATTTCATCGTAACAATTAACTTAAGTCGAGGACTTAGTATATATTTTAATAAAATATAATTTGAAAATAAAATTATATAAATAAATATACAACGACTTAATGGCGGACCATAAATTTATTCATTGGAATACCTAAAGTATTGGAATACCACAGATCCTCCTAAGTTGACAGAACATTTTAAAACATAGGAAACTGCTAAATTGTTTGAAATAAATTCGATAAATATGAAAATTATTTATCGACTTGTTTAATGGCAAATATTATAGAATTTTACCTACTGTATTAGATTTGCTTGCACACAAAGTTTAAGAAAATACTAAAAAGTTCAATAAACTCCATTTATGCACGCAACAAATACGTCAGAGTGTCGGTCCTTGGAGTTAGATTGCGGTGTTGAATTAACATCGTTTGGTTGCTTCTAGATACATCAAGCATGCTTAAGTAAAGTAAAATTTGACCAAATAAGACAGCATATGCCAATATATAGTATAATTTTAAATGGATCTCACATTTTCTTCCCTATCATTCCATATTTCGACCGAAGATTCTAGTCTAGTCACCTTCCTTTTCATATTGCTCCTTTATCTGTTGTAGGAATGTGTAAATTTTGCGAAAAGTTACTTAAAAATCTTACACAGACTTCCTTGATACATGTGAACACAGGTAACTGATGGCCAATCCCTAATAAGTTAAAACGTGACCTTGGAGCTAATAGCTCGATCTCTATAAGACAGATCTTAAGCACAGATCGTTTTGACAAAAAAATTTGAAATTTGAAGCCGGATTGTTGTCCTTTGCGTTCTCTACACTTGCTCCCCATGTTTTACACGCATATGTCCCCGCCAACTGCACTTCTGCACGAACGTTTGCCCGCAATGTTCACATTTGAACCGTCTATCGTCGGCATGGATACGCAAATGCTCGCGCAAGGTATTCCTCCTGCCGTACGATTTCAAACAAATCTCACACTGGAACATCCGAACTCCTGTATGCTTCACCATGTGCTTCTTAACATCGCTCTGCCTAAAGAATTTCATATCGCACACGCTGCATTTATGCTGGCGCTCCATCAAGTGGTCCCTTTTCGTGTGATCTCTTAACGTGCGTTGCGTCAAGAAGATCTTGTCGCACGCCTGACACTTGTAGTCCATCGAACGAACGCCGTGCACCTTTACCAAATGCTCCTCCTTCTTCTGGAACCTGTTGAATTTCTCATTGCAATAACCGCATTTATTCAACATACTCCGGTGTATATGGACCAATCTCTCGTGGGCTTTCTTCTTCCTGTGCGTGTTGTATGTCTTTGTACAATACTCGCACTTGTAGAACCCCATTTCGTGCCCTTTCATATGGTTTAAGAGTATCGTCCGCGTAACGAAACCAGAATTGCAGTAATCGCAGACGAAATTCCTGAAATGGGTGCTCATATGCTCTTGTAGAACTTTGAACTTGTTGAATAGGGTGTGGCAAATTACGCATCTAAGTTCTTCACCGTTGAACTTAAAAGGTACGATGTAATTCTTGATGTTTCTATGTATATTCTTATCGTGGTAGTCTATTAGATGGTCTATCAGACTCTCCACAGTCTCTAAGTTGCATTCACATATTTTGCATTGTAACGCAGTGATATCCAGTTTTACTACATAACATGCACCATATTTTCCTTTTATTAGCCGGCTCCTTGTTTTGCTGTCGTGAGCTTCTGAGGTATGTCTCTTGAGATCTGCCGCGTCTGGGTATTCCTCAAGGCAATAACAACACTTGTATCCGATTCCGCCTCGACAGCGAATCGGTGTAGCGTTGGAACAGTCGAATAAAACACTCACGTCGCTACCGAAATTGATTAACTCGGGGAATATTTTGTTATGTAAATCTCTCAGATCGGGTTTGATATCCTCGTTGTTCATTCTACCCGTGTCGTCAGGATATCTGTTTGTTTCACTGGTTTTGGTGCCGGCGTTCCGTTGTTTCCCTACAAATAAAGGGACATATTATTGATTGTTCCTTTCTTCTCTCAATCAAACAATTTCTGGCCGGTGTTGACACGAATAATTGAATGATGACGTCGAGTATTCTTTGGTGCACGTTTATACTTAACAGATGACTATAATACACAAAGCACAAATAATACTTTTCTTTTATTGTCATACAACAAATTCAGAACCTTTATTACGCAGCTGAAATTTCATTAGGTTAGATCTAAATCAGAAATCTAATTAAAGAATTTCTATATTGAGGCCCAGAATAAAAAATATCTTGATCGATAAAAACAACATTAGTAAAGAAATCTATGTTATATTTAAGATCGTTGTTCAAAAGAATCATAACCTATTCCACAATTACACGATGAATTTCAGTGCAATAAACTTTTCTCAAGGAACTCTCAGCGTATAGGTACATAGCGCGATGTTTACGTTGCAAATGCGTTTAATTTAAGATAAAAGGGATCAAGAGCAAGTAATAAATAAACAAGAGTAAACATCAATTGTGTCGACCTGATAGGTAATTATTAGCATGTTTTTTTGTAAGAAAATTTATCAAAGAAAAAAGGATTTCTGGGCGGACAGGACGAGCTCCTGATATCACTTTGCACGTCAATAGCATGAAAGAAATATTAAAATAAACGATTAATTAAGATATACCAGGCCTACGTAGACGGTCTACTTTGTCTAGTATGAATCTGACAGTCTATAGCAGATGTTGATATTAGAAAGAACCTGTTTAAAAATTTCTTGGAATGTAAAGAACTATAAATAACTAAAGCTTTCATTCTTGCTTTGAATTTCGTCGCGAATTAAGACTTCATAATACATCGCTTTCTTTATATCTGGCAAAGTAAGTACAATTAAAGCTCACATAATAGACCATATGGTGAATATATTAAAAATCATTTTTATGTTAGAAATAGGATAAAATCCAAAGAACATAATAAAGTCAAGAAATTTTGCGTTATGTAAAGTTACCGATAAGTACAATAGTAAAACATGGGACTTTTAACAAAGGTTTTGCAAAAATCAAAGACGATCTAAAAATCAACATATATTCATAAATCAAATTTTATTTAAAACAATATATTAAGAATTAAATTAATTATACATGCTCCCCGTGCATTTTAAGCATGTGCCCGCGCCAACTGACCCTATGCACGAAGGACGTATCGCAATGACCGCACTTGTAACGCCTATCGTTCGCGTGTATACGGATATGTTCGCGCAAAGTCTGTTTCCTACCAAAGCGTTTGAGACACAAGTCGCATTTGAAATCCCTTTCTCCTGTATGCTTGACCATGTGCATTGTTAACTCGCTCTTCTTGTGGAAACTTAAATGGCAAACCGAACATCCGTAAGGCTTCAGCAGCAAATGGTAACTTTCCACGTGTCTATTCAACGCCCCTTTACTGGTGTATATATTGTCGCAAGCTTTGCATTTGTAAACCTTCTTAGCGGCTCCGTGGACTTCCGCTTGATGTTTCTTTTTAGTGACCGCATCGTAGAATTTCTCTTCGCAATAAACGCATTTGTTCCGTTTCTTTTTGTTCATGTGATAGTATCTCTCGTGCTCCCATTGTCGGATGCGTATGGTGAAGGTTTCCGGGCAAAATCTACAGCTGTACACGCCCGACTCGTGAATGTAGCCATGGGACTGCAACGATCGCTTATTAATGAATCCTCGACCGCAAATTAGGCACTCGTAGTTCTTAAAGTGTTTCAAATTGACGTGGTCGTTCAGGATTTTGAAACTACTAAACTCTTCTGAGCACACCACGCACTTCAGGGTCTTGTTATCAAATTTGAATGGAACGAGTTGATCTTTTGCATCAATGTGAGTATTTATATCATGGTTTGCACTTAAATGATCGAAAGCATTCTCCAAAGACTCAATTTTCTCATCGCAAATGGTACACGTGAGGTTCGTTACATCCAATTTCACACTTTTATCTGATGTAACCTTTATCATTTGCCTCTCTAAAAGGTGTTCGGTATTGTGCTCTTTTAATTCAGCCGGATTCTCGTATTCATCAGAACAGAAGTAGCAGATAAATCCTTTCCGGAATCCCTTAAATGGCGTTGCGTTTGTGTATTTCAGGAGAACGTCTAAATTCTCTCTTCTCTGTTCTAATTTCGCGTATCTTCTGCGAGGTTTTGTTATACCTGATCTTAGTCTCATTTCTGCAAAAGATAAATAATGCTAATACACATTTATCAAATTTCACAACTTTGAAACATTGGAATAGGCTGTTTAATTTTTTTCTTGAAAACATTCAGAACCATTATTTCACCATTTTTGTTAGATCTTTTTGTATTTTGCAATAGCACTTTGCTGTACTGTTCGGGCTGCCGAGGGATACGGAAAATTTTATGAAGCCTATTTGCAAACCTTCGCTGGTCAAAGACGAAACTAAAAAATAAAAGTCAAACAATATCTTTTGAAAAAAATCTTTGTTTTAATTAAAACAAGATTAAAAACAATCCATGATCCGAAATTCGAAGATGCAAATCAGCTTTAAGTCCGTAAAAAAAGTATATGTAAGTAGGCTGGGCGATGTACACGCCATCGCCAGATAAATCATAAGTCAGTTGCGGGTCTCACTCAGGGACTAAATTTTTTTGACTACGCGTACGAAGCTGGGGTGGCACCGCTTGTATATAATAACTGAAAGTACTATTATATTTATATTGTCGTGTACTTACCTTTTTTGGTACCAACATAATATAACACTTAACTAACTTTTTTGTCGCTTTGACGGGCACCTAGTTATAGATGAACCACGATAACATTCCAAAACTTTTGAAAGTATTTGTGTAAGTATCTATAAAGCGCCATTAAGATTCGCAAAGCATGTGTGCGTGCGGAGACAGCTTTCAAAAAAAAACAAATCCATGAATTTGTTGTACGACTAGCGTCGACAATAATTGCTCATTATTATCATATATAGTATGGCGCTGCATTGATATACTGTATGAAAAGGACACGTGCATTGTCTTGCGCGATGTGGCAAGTAATGATTAGTTGTCCAACAAATCTGGTAATAAGGGACTATTATATGCAAAATCATTCGTAAGTATGTGACTACACTCATTGACGGTAATTTGGGGACGCGCGCCATGTTAAAGTGGTTCATCTATATCAAATGAAGCCAGAAATTCTGAGAAAGTACAATTATAGGCTTTACTTCTATATAAAAACATTGTCTCTTTGTCAAACTTCTACGGCTTATCCACTGGACCAATATTTATGTTATGTGGTACCATTGCATCAATAAGCATAAATACTGGGTTAGGATATAAAATAATAAAAAAGAATAGGACTTTGCTTGTTTTTTTTCCGGTTTAGAAAAACGGGCTTTAAATTTACATCCACAAAACCGCGGGTATTTTGAAATGATAGGAATGAAATCAGAGTCAGATACAACTAGTTACATATTGTATAAATTATGATGATTTTCAAAATATCTATTTTCGAAAAAATCAAGAAGAAGGAGATTCGTAAAACAAAGCTCTGATAAAGGCTAGGTAAAGATGCAATGGGCGGGACGTATGACACAGAGAAACGATGGGCTTCGGGGTCTAAAGGTTAGAATGGCGATCTTGCACCGAAAAACGCAGCGTCGGTAGACCAAAGTTAACTGGCGCATATTTCATAGGCATATTTGCACCTTGCGAAAGCACGTATGTCATTTGCGAGTTTGGGTATAAGTTTCTATAATAAACTTCCACAATCCAGTTTAGCTTTTCCATAACAGCAGTTTGAAAACACTGCTAAGAAGAAGTTGACACAGAAAGCCTACAATACTGTTGAAGATTACTTCAACGATAAGAATGCGTGAATATATCTAGATTTAACCCTGTACAAGGCAGTAATGTCTGTAACTAGTAATAAGAATTATATTTTGAAAAGAGCAATCACCGAGTTGTCGACTCTTCTCGATAGGAACAGCTTTCTAAACCAGCAGTAGAGTTGACAGTTTGAAGCACTCAAGTTTAACGATCAAGTTTACTTGAATAAAGACTATTGAACTCAAAAAGGTCTTGGCAACCACTGAATCCAAGCGGCACAAGATCATATGGCGTGGAGATCCATTGAAGACACCTAATTCTAGTAGAGGATGTCTGTTAAAGAAAAACATCAACTTACTTGCCAATGCCGCGCTTATTGTCTTCCTTGGGACGTGGTATATTATTGACGCTTTGGTCTGGGACAGAGATTTGTTTTTTACAGCCTCCAAACATTTCTCGAGATCCTCTTCTGTGTACCTCCTCTTATCATTAGACAGAGTGATGTCCTCACCGATGGGATTCACTTCAGACTTGTCTGACTCGATCTTGATATCTATAATGTATTGTATATCAAATCAAATCAAAATTATCTTTATTCAAGGAAAATTTTGCAACACTTTTAAATGGTCAAGGATCTTCATTCGTTCAATATGCTTTACAAACAAGCGCACAACTTACAATTAACTTTAACTATTCTATAGAAAAATCTTATACAGTTTATTGTAAAAGCAAATACTGTAAGGATCTATGACACAAAACAACCCAATTTCCAATTTCTGATGAAAGCTGATTTTTTATTGGGATTGCTATTGGTCATTGGAGGAATTGTGATGGCAAATATCTATCTATCTATCTAATTTCAGGGACGCCTGTCGGTGCAGGGCGGGTGGTCAGCTCCTATTCCGGACTATTCCACCCATTTCTAAATATCTATCTTTTAAGAATAAATTACACAATATTGATGAAAAATATGTTTCATTGAAGCAACTCAATAGAGGTGAATATTTACTTAAATACCTTGATATTAAGCAACGCCGTGTGGAATCTGGCTGAATACCACCACCCTGATTTCTTACAGAGTTGTCGTAAAAGGCGACTAAGGTAAGTCGACCCGCCGTGTGGTATCCGGCTGAGTAGAATAGACCAACCTCATTTCTTACCGACGTGTTGTAATAGGCGACTAAGGTAATTTGACCCATTGTGTGGTATCCGGTTTAGTAGAATAGACCACCCATTTTCTTACCGAGGTGTCGAAAAACTCGACTGAGGTAAGTTGACGTCAGGCAGGCGGCCGATCGTGTGCCGACTCATTGTGCCGACCCCACTTGGCGTGGGATAAGGGCAGGAAAATGTTGACCTTCCATGCAAATGCCCATATCCAGTCAACTTACCTATACTCTTATCCTTATCAAGGCCGTCTTCTTCAATAAACTCTAGGTACTCTGTCTCAATCTCACCGTCCGATTCTTCCTCCAACTTCACCTTTAAGGTGGATTCTGAAAAATAATTTATGGTTAAATAACCTAAACGTACTTCATTGTCAACCGATTTATTTATACTGCAGTAGTGCATATATTTAGTACTAGTAATTTTAGTACCAGTAAGTAATTTTATACCTTATAAAATTTTTATTTTGTTATTTTTATATTTATTAATCCCTATTTTTTTAATGTAATATATCATATGTAGGTCAATAAAGATGCAGCTTTCCGATTGTGAAAGAATTTTTCGAATCAGTCCAGTAGTTTTTGTGTGAAAACATTACAATTCTCTTTAAAATGTTACCACCTATCTTCCTGCCCTTATCCCACTCTAAGGGCACAACATGTGATAAACATGCTGTCACGATTTGGCTGCATTTTTCGACCAGCCGCCTGCCTGACGCCAACTTACCTGTCGTATTTTACGACACCTCCGTAAGAAAGAGGGTGGTCTATTCTACTACCGGATACCACACGGTGGGTGGTAAAATGTTACCACCCCAGTCCATTAATAAAGCTTTGATCCAGCAGCTTATTAGGATTATTTTGAGGTCATCTATATACCTAGTGGGAATCAAATGAAGTGTTTAAGCAATTCCAATATGGAGACCTCATCATCAATGATGTCAGCACTTTAGCTTAAAAGTTGTATGGATGTCTTCTGTCCTGCTTCGAAAGTTATCAAGTGCAGCTTTTTCCATTATCATTTCACTTCTTTTATATCACTCTAAACTCTTTCTCTATATTCAACAAACCTTATCATTTATATTAATAAAGATCCAGTAATGAAACTATCAAGGAAAAACCTGATTTGTTTATGAGGAATTAAATAAATAGCTCAGTACCATTTTTAGCATGCTCATTTAGCAGCTGTGTCGAGTATAAGATCTCTTTTTTAAAGCTAACAGCATCTCGAAGGCGGGAGACACAGCTATCGCATATGTGCTCTTCTGTTTTACCTAAAGGCTGTTCCCACTGAAAAATAAGACAAAATATCGGACAAATATCAGAACTTATTACGTATTAACGTTAGAACGTAGGGTGCAAAAGGGAAACTATAATAGACAGTTTTAATTATCAGCCTAGCCTGACTACATTTTATCCAGATGATGAATTGAGGTAGTTCTTAAAATTTTGCGTATCATACTATCTATTATATAAACAAAATATCACATCGCGATAAACTCGAGTAACCTGAGTATAAGGTTCGACGTTTCGGCAGAGTTGTATGCATCTGTGAAATTTGTTTATATAATAATTAGGTAGTTCTTATAATCGAATAAAGTATGCCATATTATGCCAAATAACACTGAGGTAAAGTTTGCATCACTGGTACTGACTTGAAAGAATATAAATTGCAATCTCTAACCCACCTAACTGTGACTGTTGGACATATCAACAAAAAATACTTATTTCCTTAGTTAAAGTCATTCGGTTGAGAATTCAATGAATGCATTCGATAAACATAATACATATTAAATATTGTTATTGGGATATGAAGTATTATTTATTAGTTAATGATCAAAAACAGTAAAATACTTACTGCCAAAGCGAAACAATTAGACAACATTTCGCCGTAAATTTCCCGTTCGCCTTCATTATAATATTCCGTCCACAGTTCTTTTAGGGATATTTCTTCTAAACAGCATTTGCATCTTTGGATTTGAATAAGCTTTTTGCTTTTTCCCATAACTAATTCATTAAATTTATGTACAATTTTAATATAGAATTACAATAAGAAAACAACGCGCAGTTGCAAACTATAGTGTATTATCTATGGTTGCAAACAGTCAAACACGGACGAAAAACCATTGATAACTAGGGATGTCTACAAAATCGATTTTATAGTAATCGATTCATTCAGGGAAATAATAGAATACTAGTTGTTATTAGTAAACAATATCAACAGTGGCAAAAAATTGTCCGATAATAAGTTGAAATTTAATTACAATATCTAAACTGTTTGTCGGTTAGACACAGTTGCAATGTGCTATGTAATTTAATCATAAAATTATTTACTTTTTAGCTTTTGAAACTTTAGCTAACAGATGCTTAAGAATTTTTTTTAGATATTAAAATAAAAATATGAAGTATAACCTGGAAGAATTTTTAATGATACTTAGATTGAAAAAAATCTTTGCTAGGATATTTCTAATATTAAGTAAATAAAACGTTCAAGTGCTCATTCAACTATAATGAAAATAGATTAAGTATTGTCTCATTAATGCCGTGATTTGTTTGGTTCCATATGTATATAGAGTTGGCATAGATACTACGATAATTGATACGTATTTTTTTTATGAAACAGGGTACCGCCTAACAAAATGCTTCAGATTTAACTTCTGTTCGTTGCCGTATTTTTTATAAAAACGGGGGCTATTTATAATAATGGAATTAAAATATACCAAAAATTTAATGTTTAATTCATAAAAAAAAACATTATTCTTTCATAAAACCAACATTAAACAGTATTCGTATTTATATAAATGTTTGAATACAATATTTTTGTATGTAGATGACTTAACAAAGTAGTACCACATAATTTAGATTCTCAATAATTAAATTATACAAAACAAAACATTTTCAATTTTGATTAATGTTATTTTAGTTGGAAAAATTGTCGAAGTATTTCCCAGAAGGTAGAACTGTGAGTTAGTAGACACGACCTGTAATTGCCTCCTAACTGTTGATAGATTTAACCAGTATATAAATAAGAAAGCCATGTTCAACATGAAAAAAATAGCAAACATGATAGAATAATTTAAGCTATTTCTGCAATCTTATAAAAGAGGAATATCTAAAGATAAAGTATTTTGTTATAAGTTAGAGGTAACCAATAACACAAAACCTAGGTTATGTGGTGGATATGTAGATATAGCCACTCTTTCACCCTATACAAGTCAGTAATGATTAAATGTAACTAGTTATAAGAATTATATTTTGAAAAGAGCAACAGGAGAACTGTGTTAACTGGCTCTATGGAATAAAGAATATTTTTAATTTGAATTTGAGCGTAATGTGATAGTTTTTTGGGTAGTGGTGGTGGTATTATTTCTTCATTGGTAATTATAGCAAAATAATAATATTTCAATATACATTTCAATTTGATATATTTTTATAAATAGCTAACTAGAATTCTCAGTATCTGGCCCATCATCAATATGAGTCTGCATGTGACGTCTGAATAACATCATCTTTGAGTATATCTCACCGCACAAACCGCACACAATCTTCTTATCATTAGTATGTCTGAGCTCATGATTTTTCAATTCATAGTTCCTAGTGAATGTTTTATCACAAAAATTACACTTGAATTCCTTTTCAGCATTATGCTTTCTCCGCATATGGTTAAAGAAATAAGGTTTCCAAGTGAAGAACTTACCGCACACCTCACACGTGTACGTCTTCACTTTGTCTTTATGCTTCTCTAACACGTGCTTATGCCTTTGGAACGTGCCTAGAAATTTCGCCGGACAATACAAACACTTCACATTACTGTCCTGAACATGCACTAATGTAAAATGTTTCGCTCTATATTTCTCCAATGTAAACACTTTATCACACTTTTCACACGGATAATTACCTACTTTATGAACTTTCACATGTTTGTCAAGACGTGTTGCTGCCAAAAATGTATCGCCGCACATGTAACAAATATAATTTGGGTAGTGACTGTTCATATGGCTGTCCAAATGGCCATAATTGTGGAAGGCCTCGTTGCACAGGATACAGCTTAGTTCGGCAGCTAACGCGTATGGGATGACTTTTCTGTAGGCCTCGTCGAACTCAATGTTGTGGACTAATCCGAAATGTTCAAACATTTTGTTCCAATCGGGGATGACTAGTGAACACGAGTTGCACTGCAGTCCATCGATATCGAATTTAATAACTTCATTCATCCACTGCGGTGTCATGTAGCGTTCTAAGTTTTCAACATCGTCTACATGAGCAGTCCTTGTGTGCTCCCTGAGCTCCTCTGGTTCTTCAAATGTTGGACCATCAGTGGAGCAATAGAAGCAGTAGTATCTTGTTGTTCTCGTCCTAAACGGGAGCGCGTTGGTGTATGTTAGGAGAGTTTTAACTTCTTCTATAAGTTTGTGGTGTTTCACACTGTTTGATTCTTTGACCTCGTCAACTGCAAAAGAAATAAAATATAGTTTTCATATACTCATTTATTTATTAACAAAATTATTTTCAGTCAATTTGTCTGTAAATATTAGGTCTTACATTATAACATAATTATTTTACTATTTTACACATAACATAACATTTTCTTGGTGTTTCACCACTAGGAAATTGGTTTATTGCGTAATTTATAATTAAATATATCACAATATTTTTAACAGTGAGTTGAGAAACTGCAGCTCCTGGTCAAATAAGAATTTATCTCTTTGCTTGATCTGGCAATTGAGCAAAAGACTCTAAAGATGTTGGTAAAGTTGAAAAAAGCGATGGATTAGACAGTGAGCCAAAAAAACCATAGAAATAACAATGATTGTAAAAACAATATTTTTAAATTAATTTTTAAGAATTATTGGAAATTATTTCAATTACAAAATATGAAAGGCTTACCTTCTTTAACATCTGCATTACTGACTTTAACACTCAAAGTGTTCTTGGGTATCCCATATATATTAGCAGCATCACCAACACTCATTTGGCCAGCCTTAACTAAATTTATGGCTTCTTTGAGGCCTTTCTGTGTGTACTGTTTGTATGTTTTGTTCCGTTCACTCCTGATTTTCTTTTTAGGCCATTTCCGTTTCTTTCCAGTTGGTGATTCTTCTTGCTTGGTTAAGGTTGTGTCTGAAGTCCTTTTAAGCCTTTTTCTTTTTATTGGAGTATGTGTATCATCTTCTTTCACTGAAGGTGTGTCTGAAGAGACATTCTCTATTTTCAGTTTTCTTGTTCTTGGACTAGGTAATTCCTCTTCCTTGATTGTGGGTGTGTCAGTATTCTCTTTTTGCAGTTTTGTTGTTAACGGAGTAGGTAATATCTCTTTTTTGATTGACTGTGTGTCAGAAGTGACATTCTTCATCTGCCATGTTGTTTCCATCGGAATGAGCAATTCATCTTCTGCGAATGTGGGTGCGTCTGAAAAAATTGAAAAATATTCATAGGAAATTTATTTGTTGCTTAATCACTCGGTGACCAAAAACACAATTAAAATCTCATTACTTTCATAAATGCGAAAGTTAGCCGTGTGGTATCTGGCTGAGTAGAATAGATTTTTTACCGAGGTGTCGTAAAAGGCGACTAAGGTAAGTTGATGTTAGGTAGGCGACCGGTCGTAAACTAACTAAACAAATCAACTAACATGTTTAAAACATGTTTTGTAGACCTCACCTAGAGACGGATAAGGGCATAAGAATGTTAATGATGTTCTATTTATTTGTTCATAAATACCTGCGGTAAGGAAACACACTGGCACTTGAACGTTAGCTCGTTTATTCAATTCAATTCTTCAATTTATGGCTTCCAGGAGTGTCAAATGACACTATTTACTTCGCCAATGTCACGTAGGGATGGAAGAATCACGTTTATAGACTTTGATCGGTTAAAATTTTTATTGGTCAGTTTAATTTGACACAGTAGACAGCTCGTTTATTACTGACTCAATATGCATGATGCACCGCAATATACATCAAGTATAAATGTGTAAACAAACCTATTGAAGTTTTACTGTGTGTGTTAAGTGAACAATTGAGGCCTAAAAAGAGATGGTTGGATTGTGTGAAGTATGACATGCATGTAAAAGGACTAATGACAGGACAGAATGGAAGAGAAAAACATGTTCTGGCGACCCCACTTAGAGTGGGATAAGGACAAGAAGATATATATTAAGTGAATAATTTACCTTCATATGTATCACAATCAAGGTACTCCACTTCCTCATATGTTTCTACTTGTGAGTCTGACTCTCCAACCTCCTCAACTTTTACTGTGTATTGTAATGTAGAATAACCTGAAATGTTAATTCTGTTAGACGACAATAGATGTAAGGCTCATGAGAAAGATTTAGATTTAAAATATAATATATAAAGCTGAAGAGTTTCTTTGATTGTTTGAATGTGCTTATCTCAGGAGCTACAGGACCAATTTGAAAAATTCTTTCAGCATAAGTTGGTATATATTACATTACGCTAAGATGCATAGGAGAGGAGCAGCAATAAAAAATATCATGAAATCGGCAAAATTTATGGCTTTCCTTGCATGCGCTAAATAAACGGTGATAGTTATTCAAAAGTCATATAACAAAATAGTTCCCCTCCAAAAGTTCTAAAAAAAATTCCACAACAGCATATGTCTAGCTTTTAAGGTTAACCCACTTCAACAATTTATAATGGTTATCAAAAGACTATATTAGAGTTTAATCTTTCCAAACGGGCAGAGCCACTGCGATTGCTAGTAAAAAATAAATTTACATACCTTCTTTAAGAATTTCTTGTGTGGCTAATATAATTTTCTTAAACTTTAATGCTTCTCGCAACTTTGAAACACACATTTCACAAATCATCTCAGGAATATCAAAAGGCCACTGGAATATAAAATGTAGAATCATGTATACATTTGAAAAGCAATATACTGCTGAGACTGTCCTATCCTAACCAGGCTGTTGAATGATAGTACAAGTCTGGCTTTTTTAACTTGTCTTAATTTATTAGTAATCGTATATGCAATATGCTACTGGCTTATAGGGCAAATGTTACAAGATCTGTAGATCTGCAAACTGCCAATATCCAAACAATCTAAGTTGACAAAAACTCAAGACTGTAGGTTCTAAATTCCATCTTACTATGAAAGTTTTTTTCCTATATTGTATGTATGTATGTATTTTAAACATAACTTTTTATATGCCACCAGTGATAAATATCCAGTTATATATGAAGAATAAGATAATTATAGGTTTCTTATGGAAAATTGTGAAGTTATAAAAAACAGGAAGCAAGTGTTATTTGAGATTTAGACATATATGTACAACACTGGAGTGCCAAAGAGTAATAGGCGATTAACTAAATTGTAAATGGTAAGGTTTTTGTAAACTCAAATATAATTTACTACGCTTTACTAGTATTGAGCTACCTTTTACGAATTCAATGTTACTAACTCTGAACTAATAAATTAAATCAATAAGCATAGGATGAATTAAACAAATAAATAAAATAGTAACTTCGTGTGAATAAACTTGTTTTGAATATTCGACTAAAAAAAGGAAATCGTAAAAGTATACAGTAATTTACCAAATTTTAGGGTTAGTTTTGCATAATCAGAATTATAAAAACGGCTTAAAATATACAACAGTACTTAAGTACTGCATTGCAAAAATATAACGAATCATCGTACCTCTAGGCCGAAACATTCTTTCAACATTTCACCGTAAATCTCCTTTTCGCCAAAGTGTTCATGCACTTCGCGTATACTTACAAGATTTGTTGTACTTAGACAACATCGGCATCTATTTAAAATATCTGAAATAACAAAAACTTCACTCATTTTCTTATTTTTAAAAATTAAACATATGTCGAATGTATATTTATCTTCATTTAAAACGTGAATAACAATATGATTTTAACGCAAAGCATTAAAATCTAGAGATGTGAAAAATAATCGATTTTTCTAATAACTGATTTTTTAATATTATAATCATCGATTTCATTTCTAAAAAACATCGATTATTTTAATCCTCTTGTACTTTCTCTCCTTTTTCTTGTTTATTAAGATTACATATGCATTGTTTGATGAAACCAATGTAGCCAAACTATACAATACACTAAGTCGGGCTAACCCAATAGAATAAGACGTGAGCCGGTTTCTTTACATTAACTACAAATTACACATCTTTATAGAATGTCACAATCAGCGCAACTCTTATTTTTTATTGGTAGGTGTCCACTTTGTTATGATTAATTATTTATATTAAAAAAATAAAACTTTTCAAATAGAAAATACCGATTACTATTAATCAATTATTTTGACATGAAATAATCGTTTTATTAAAAATCGATTAGTTAATACATTTTTTTACTTCAGTGCACATCCCTATTAAAAAGTCACGTTCAAAAAACAATTGTATTTTTTAAATTTCTAGAACCGAATATGAATTTTATCCATTAATATCTTAAGGTACATATTTTGAATAGTTTATTATATTTACGTCTATTAAGACTATTGATTTAAAATATATAATGGACGGATATATTTAATGCCACCCGCATATTCTAATCTTGATTCATGAGACTAAGGACTTAACGCAAGTAATAATATTTTAAGGGAAAATAGAAGATATATTATAAAGACTAATAACGTGCGAATAGAGATGAGCTTGAAAAATTCAATTTATTTAAAATTTTCCAAGACTACTATTACTTCGAAAGTTATAGGCTTCGATAGGTACAAAAAATATTTATGAGTGAGATATCTTTGCACTAAATAAATAGTCGACTATATTTCGTAGCGTAAAGTACACCCTCACAGCCACCGCACGGGAACGGGCATGATGCTGTTTGTCAAGGGGTACAACCAGGAGGGATGAAAAATGAGGAAATGTTCAAAAAATTCACCACTTCTCCTTATAAGAATTATATTATTGTTTTATTATAATTATTTATAAAGCTATATATTGGAACGATATGAATAGGCCGAAGAGGATCCCCCGGGATCAGATAGGAAGGGTGCACACTATGGTATCCTAACATATAGCGAAAAAAAAATCTTGATCTTTCATATTGAGAAATAATTCAAGCACAGCCAAGATGCAATCGGGAAGAAATTCTTTCCAAAGCTGTTTATGTCCCAATGTATCAAACTAGTAATTTATAAATATTAATTATAGATAAACTTTAGTAAAATCTTACTAATAACCTTATCAATATTTTTTACCCTATTTTTTAAATTACGACATAGAAGCAGGAATGTAAAAAATAATCGATTTATAAAATAATCGATTATTTAAAAAATCTATCTTTCTAAGTAACTCCTTTTTCTTTTTTACTCTTTTACTTGTTTTTTTGAGATTAAATATGCATTGTTGGATGAAACCAATGTACCCAAACTACATATTTAAATCAAATTTCACAAACAGCGCATTTAATATACTTTTTGATCGTTGTCCACTTTAATTAGCCTTTATCGTAATCAATTATTAATATTAAAAAGCAAATAGATCATTCAAATAGTCTTAAAAAATCGATTATTTTGATACAACTTAATCGATTTTCTGTACTCGAAGTCACATCCCTACAATAAAGAAGAAATATTTTCTTCAAAGAAACATATAATTTAGATTTATCTACAACCAATACCATAACTTGACGCTGTTCTTAATACTGCAGGAAATGGAAAGCCAAAAATCTCATTATTTTTTTATTGAAGTAGTTGTAACTGCTATTCATATAATCAAATAGAAATAAAAAAATGAAAATGTAATTTCTGTGTACAGCACTCTCTTTCGCAATACAATGTTATTTATAAATCTTAAAATCATCTTGCGTAGCATTTTTTACCCAAATACAGTATTAAAGATGATATTGATGATTGTGTTATTTCTCTTACATCTCCTTCAGAAATTCTTTAATACTTTCAACACAGTTTGAACTATAAATCAATATAGTTTAATCATATTGTATCATGCATTTTCTTTACATTTAATAAATGTAGACACATAGTAATTTTATTCTCTTTTTATCCCATTCCAAATCTATTTCTGCATACATTGAATAATTTTTTTTAACACTGTATAATTACTTCTTTGCCTTTCAAACTTCTCTCTTCAGACATTGAATTATAAATCAAAATTATGGGTGATCTCACAAGACAGAAATTCAAGCATTTAATGCTTGAATTGCCTGTAGGCTTTAAAAAAAATCGATGTTAAATTTCGATGTTATTTATAAATACCATCCAGTAAATACCATCATTTATAATTCCAACACTGTTGGCAGACTATAATATATTTAATGTGAAATTATTGAGGTTTGTTGACAGTCCTATATATTTTATCAGTTATAACATTTAAAATTTGCAATCTCACTGAGACAAATTCAAAATTCCATTTATCGTGTCATTTTACGTGACACTGGCAGAGTAATTGAGGCTTAATTTCCGCTGTACAGGCAAATTGTAAAGAGAAATAATAATAACAATTATAATAGATATGTGTTTATACAGTTTCAACTTCACTTATTATTAAAAAACACTCACTATGCACTTATTACTTAGAAGTCTGAGTGCAGTTTGTACCATGTTTGTACACACACCTTTGAGACATATTACTAAATTTTTAAAGAACACATCAAATTAGCGATGAAAAAATAATCAATTTTTAATATAATCGATTTTTGATAATCGATTATTTTTTTCAAAACAATCGATTTTTAATAGTCGATTATTTTTTCATCAAAAATGAAAAAAAAAAGTTTAATTTAATTTTTAAGATTAGATATACATTGTTAGATGAAAGCAATTTAGTGAAACTACACATTTTAATTCAATTTCACAAATAGCGCAATTAATATTAATTCTTGATAGTTGTCCACTTTAATTAGCCTTTATTGTAACTGATTATTAATAATAAAAAATACAACTTTTAAAATTGATTATTTTTATAGAGATAAAAGTCGATTATTTATTCATCGACTTTTTCTACTCCAAGTCACATCCCTACATCAAATTATTACAAAGGTTTTTTTTTAATGTACTTTTATTGACAGCATGGGATCTAGTCGTTTAAGGCAATTACCTTTTAAAATTAGTTGTTGTGACAGCCTGGAATTAAACCCTTTAAGGTGTAATAGACAATTATACAACCATTGCAAGACACAACAAGTGTGTTTAAATGCATACATTTACATACTTATTTATTTCAACTTTTCAGGCATACAAACATTTAACGATTTCCAGTTATAAAATATTTATCTAATATAAGTATAAAATAAATTAAAACAATACAAACAGTTTACACTTGTTTCAGTCACTCTTCCTGCAATAAGATTAAATTATTATATTTTTGTTGCAATGAAAGGAAACAGATTATTTTATAATAAATTTTCTTGATTTCATGAGATCCAAGGCCTAATGTTGACATGTATAGAAGCATTGACAGTATGCTTTAAATAGTGTCAACTTCATTACTGCCCTTTCCAAAATGGTACATGAGCATATTGTATTGAACAGCTATTTCTCTTCACAATTCATTGTCCTCATTATCACAAAAATGCTCATTAAGAATATGCCCCAAGTAATTTAAAATTTAAGCCAAAGACTACTCTATCCAGAGTATCTCCATCTATAAAAACTGTTGATACTCTCTCCAGCCCTTTGTCTGATCTAAGCACCATCTGTGACTTATTTACATTATATGTAAGATTATATTCCTTCGCATAGCGCTCACAGTTGGCTAGAATCAGTCAACATCCCCCAATTGAAAAAGTCAGAAGCACCATGTCATTAGCATATATGATATTATTAAAATGTGTTGTGCTTATATAACAGCCAACTCGTGTGTTTCTTACTTCTTTATTTATGTCATTTATATACACAAATTGTTCATATACTAATCAATTTATACTTTTTACATAACATTTTTACATAGCAAACATGTATTTATATGAAATGGCAAAATAATTGTTGTCAAATTGTGCATGCATTTGCAATCTATAATGAATATAGCACTTAGCTTAAAATAATTTCACAATTTGTATTTGTAGCTCTACTTGGTGTGTATATTGTTGATGGCCTTTTAAAATGGATAAAATAAAATAACATACACTCTTTTAACAATAAATTAAAAATTTATAAGATAATTTAATCCTAACACAATAGACTACAGAAACAAATTAAGAAAGCAAAAAGTTGTGAACATACCTTTTGGTTTACTAGTTTTTGCTAAACTGAGATCGGTACTGGCAGGACTCATTGAAGATATTGATTGTGTAGTGTCTGGTTCAAGCACAGTATTATCTAAAATACAAATACAATTATGTCAAGCAGTTCGTATTACATTGCTGATTAGCAGGTAAAACATATTTCTCTAAAAAGTATTCACAGCAAAGTGCATTATGAATATGGAATATAAATTGAGCACAAACATTTTATAGAAAATTGATTGTAAGGGCAAAAGAATATAATATATACCTTAACTCATTTATGTCTAGAACTATTTATGTATACAGATTTTTAGAAAATTTAGATATAAAGTGTAAACTCCATATAACTTCACTCGATTTAACAACAAACTCACTAAAGCGTTGATATCACATGGCTTTAGTTGGTTGTTTCCCATACAAAGATACACTATATATACCATTTCACCCACTCTAAATAACGACAGTAAATAATAATATTAAGTACTTTTTAAGTTGCCAAAATTAGTAATAGAAAATACAGTAAAAATGCTAAAATTAGTAAATGTAAAAGAAATGTCAAGCGAGAAAAAATCTCTGTGTATTGATGAAAAAGTTTTACTGATACACACAATAGAGGTGGAAGAGAAGATAAGTCATGTTGGCTAACCCTTTGGATTTAGACCCTTTATTTAGTCACTCTACAGTGTCTCTATAGAATTTTCTTCTGTCCATTTAACAACATCTCTCTATAATGTGTCAATATGTACAGTCCCTTGAGGGTTGTTATATAGAATTAGCACTTTATTAATGTTTACAGGTACATATTTTTCTTTAGTTTTAATATGATAGAATCATATGATACTAAGTATAGACTTGGAACAAAAAATATTCTAGAAAAAACAAATAATCAGAATGTTATAGAAAAATAATTTTACATGTTATCTAAACTAACCTGATAGAAAGAGTGATGGGACTGCTAGTGGGCACAACTTTTTTGTGTAGATATAGACTTTATCAAAATGTCTGCGACAAACCCTTCTGTTCTGGTACACATAATTTGAGTCTAATTTATGTATCGCACCATCAATTCTATCCATCCAAGTATTAAACAGATCCTTTTTTTTCAGAGGATCTGGAAATCGGTACCTAGGAATACCTAAAACAATTATTTTAATATATTCATCATCATCTTCCTGCCCTTATCCCACTCTAAGTGGGCTCGGCACAACATGTTATAAACATGTTGTCACATGATTTGGATGCCTGCCTGACATCAACTTATCTTAGCCGTATTTTACGACACCTCGATAAGAAAGAGGGTGGTCCATTCTACTCAGTCGAATACCAAACGACGGGTCGACTTACCTTAGTCGCCTTTTATGACACCTCGGTAAAAAAAGAGGGTGGTACTATTCTATTCAGCCGGATACCACATGGCGTAATTATTTTATCATATTATATTAATTTATATCTGCTAAATTTATACTATTATTACGATTATCTAAGTATAAACGTCTTTGGTATGACGACTTTATTTAATAATAAGCACTCACCATCGCCAACTTTTGTCGTACATCCCGGTACACAACAAACGTTTTGGGTCATTTTATTTTAAAGTAAACTAACAATATTCGAATTAAAAAGTAATCGAAGTCCAGAGCAGAGCGAAAGTTATTTAAAGCATAAAACAAGTCAAATGAACTGTTGGTAAAATTTTCAAACTACAGGCACACAAATTTTGTGAGTTTTTCAAAATTTGAAAACAAATTTGTGGCAAAAACTTCAGAAAAGACTACAGAGTATATATTAGGGATGTAAAAATAATCGATTTTTATGTTAATCGATTATTTCATTATAATAACCTGAAATATTATCTTTAATATTTAATTGAGTTACTTTTAATAAATATATTTTTTTTTAAATTTTGAAAACGGATCTTACGATTTTCATGAAATCATTTCAATCAATTTCATGTAGGTTTTGCGGAAAAAATCGATCTAGGTAGATCTAGATGTTATTTAAAAAAAAATTTTTGTTGTATCTCTGTTATCGGGCATTAAGAAAATAGATTGAAAATTCGTTGTCATTTGTCAAGTTGTAATAGCGCGATGGTAAACGGACGGATTAAATATGTGATAATATCTGGGTTTAAGTCCCACATGTCACCCACCCTTTCTTTCTTTTAATTTTTTAAATAGCATTTTTTTTTCTTTAAATTAATTTACCGAGAAAGGCTCGGTCACACAGGCACTTATTTATTTACTCTTTAATAAGCATTGTTGGATGAAACCACTGCAGCAACAATATTTTTTTTATCGAATTTCGAAAACAGGTCATCTGTAAATTATTTATCGATTTTTCACTCCAAATGACATCCCTATTTGCAAAGACTACAAGGAATATATAATATAATATATATACAGTTTTATATATGTATGTTGATATTCTTTTATTAAAATAATATGAACTGTCACTTAGTTTTGTAAAATAATTTAATGAAATAATGACAGGATATAACGTTTTTATATACTTGTGTAATTTGCATTTTTCTATATGTTAACACTACACTAGGGATGTGACTTGGAGTAGAAAAATTGATTATTTCACTACGGAATAGACGATTTTTAAAAAACCGATTATTTTTTGGTGAATGTTTTCAACACACTCCTAGATAACGCTAAAAATTAGGTAACTTAAATTTATATATCATTTGGATTCCATGTTTTTTAAGAAATTAAAATTATTTCTATATCTGAAAAAAAGCACTTTATTTAATTATTAATAATATAAAATAAAACCACATATGCTTTACGAAATATATTTTAATAAAAAAATTAATAATTTAAAATATTCTTAGATATTGAATATTTGTGATGACCTTTGCAAATGTAAAATGTACATTAAGCTAATTCATTAGTCTTACTGATTATAATACTATTTTAGTTCAATATAAAATATATGGTTATTTTGTTCGTTTTATTTGTTCCTATAATTAAGTTCTCTATTAAGTTTGCAGCTTTTAAGCGTTTTAATATGAACTGATAGTAAAAAACGCTTGTACTTTTGTTATACAAAATAATTGATCGATATAAATAAAACATTTTCTGGGTTCACGGATTTTCCTGATATTTAAGCCCATTTTTATTTCAGCCTTAGATTTATTTCAACCAAAAATTTCCTTTGACTATAGAAGTTTTAAAGTCATACGAACAACATTCGTCTTAGAAATATTAGCATGATGAACCAAGTACAAATCTATAGCTTCTTTTTCTTTAATGTAATTATATCCATACCTACTGAATTATTTGCATTCAGAACTATGAAATCATTGATTAAAAGCCACGAGTGATAAACTTAAAAAACTCTATAGTAATTTCCTACAATAATGTGATGATTCAAATATTAAAGCCAAAATTTGCAACCAAAATATATGGTTGTTATTTATTACTACATAATAAATAAACCAATGGCACAGCTTGCCGTTGCGGCGAAAAGATCATAAGCCATTCGAAGTAAATTATGTATACTTCTAAAAATTACAAACCAGGAGTGATAACATCACAAATGTGATGAATATAGAGCAATTTTTTTCATCCTTAATGTGTTGCTGCACTTTAAAAAAATTTTGCTTTTCAATATTAAAGTAAATGTTGCCAGTAATTAAAATAGCAGTTAAGAGTTATATTTTTAAAAGAGCAACCAATAAAGCAAAAATGGAGCAATTTTTCTAAACCAATAAAGGTAAGATGGTTTAAGACAGTGTGTCCCAACGTGGGGCCCACAACCCACAGGGGGGGGGGGCAATTTGATGGTTAAGGGGGGACCACTCGACACGAGTTTAAGCCTTTCACTTTTAAGGCCTTTAAGGCCATTTAAGTGCAATGCTAGTTTTCGGTGCCAAATTTGACAAAAAAAGAAGCAATTTCTTCTTTCTAAAACCTATTATTTATGTTTCTTAAGAGGACAATTAAACATGGGACATAGACCAAAAAAAGTTGGGAAACACTGGTATAAGAGATATTGCTCCATCCGAAAAATTAAGTTACATTTCCTATGTTTTTACAAGGGACATGTAACTTTATTCTTCGGATATGGCAATATGTTGCATGCATTTGAATGTGATTTTGATATTGAGCTCATGACATGATAATTTATTATCCATTTATACAAAAGTAATAATAAAATTATTTTGCTATAATCCGCGATGAAATCGCGGATTCATCGCGGATTATAGCAAAATAATTTTATTATTACTTTTGTATTATGGATCTCCGCAAAGTAACGCCTAATTCTATAAATTATCCATTTATACACTTTGATTTATATACAAATAAAAAAATGTAATAGTAATAGTAAAGTAAAAGTAGATTTAAAAAGATTTCATTCCAATTTTTCATCTATAATTAAAACTGTATACCTAAAATAAGACATTGTAAAAATTATCTACGAAATAAATGTAGTCTAAATGTTAAAAGTAACACCCTTCGATGTCACACTCGGGGTGATGACTCTTTATATGGGACTTGAGACTGGCATTCTGTATGAAAGCCTGGCCACATATATGACACCTGTACCGTCTGTCGTTTGTGTGTGTACGAATGTGATACTGGAGGGATTTCAGCCTGGGGTAGCTCTTGTCGCAGTGCTCACACCTGAAATTCCTCTCCCCTGTATGCGTTGCTATATGCTCCTTGAGACGGGACGGCAAATAAAATCTCTGATCGCAATACTCACATTGATGCTTCAACACCTTCTGGTGGTTCCTCCTCTGATGTTCCGTCAATGTTTTCTGCCTGTTATACACTTTGTCACACAAATTGCACGGGTACGTACGTTTCTGACCGTGGGCTTCGGTCAAATGTTTATTTTTCAAAGCGTAAGACATAAAACACTCGTCACAACGCGGACACCGGATTATTGCTTTCTTCTTGTGAACTATATCGACATGCATGTCTTTGTAGTGGTTCGATTTGAACACTTTACCACACACCTCGCACGTGTGACGCTCGTCGTCTTTATGCCTCTTCAGATGAGCGTCGAGACGCGGCTTCTCCAGGAAACAAAGGCCACAGATATCGCACGTGTAGTTGCTGAAATGTTCGACCATATGAGTGTTCAATGTGTTGAAGTCCTCGTACACACCGTTGCACATAACACAAACTAAGTCGTTCCAGGTTAGACGATATAATAGCATCTTATCTGGTGCCTCGAAGTATATCTTCTTCTTGTGCACTTGGTCTATATGGTGTTTGAAGATTCCCAAATCGTTAATCTTCAACGAGCACAGTCTGCAGTCTATCCTTGTTATATCCAGTTTCGGCATTTTCTTGTATCCCATTAGAAGCTGGAACGGTTTTGTGTCATGGGATATCGTATGCTCCCTGAGATCTTCGGGTTTCGGGTAGTAGTCCTTACAGTAGAAACAATAATAATTGTTCCGTCTGTTCTTGAACGGACACACGAAGGAATACTGGATGATTGTGAGAAGGTTCTCTTCGGACATGCAGTCTAAATCTCGGTCGTATGTATTCTTCTTTTCTACTGGTGGTTTTTTTATTTTCAATTCTTCATCCACTGAAGAGTCTGAAAACAATTCAGATAAGATATTATGTTATGTATGTTATGTATTATGTTATGGCCTAAGATATTAAGTGATATTTGGCGCACGTTACTTTTTCTTTCTTCACTGGTTAAGTTTGACTTATTTCTGGCCTTGTTAAAAATTTAGTTCAAAGTAGGCGGTTACATGCAATGTGTAAAAATGTCTGTGTCTGATATTTCCAACAATTACTGTCATATTACAACTTATTTACGCAAAACCTTGACAAATTATCTAATGTATTATTGTGTTATTGGCGGGTACTACATGAGTCTTTACGACTCTTCCATGTATGAAAGGTATGAAATATATAGTGTACCATCAGTTGATACTACACTCTACATTTAGCATTGCATATTGTTTCTTTTATCGTGGTCGTGATTATTGTTCTGACCACGCCGTGTGGTATCCGGCTGAATAGAATAGTACCACCCTCTTTTCTTACCGAGGTGTCGTAAAAGGCGACTAAGGTAAGTCGACCCGCCGTGTGGTTTTCGGCTGAGTAGAATAGACCACCCTCATGTCTTACCGAGGTGTCGTAAAAGGCGACTAAGGTAAGTTGACTCACCGTGTGGTATCCGGTTTAGTAGAATAGACCACCCTCTTTCTTATCGAGGTGTTAAAAAAAACGACTAAGATAAGTTGACGTCAGGCAGGCGGCCGATCGTAAAAACGCAGCCAAATCATGTGGCAGCATGTTTATAACATGTTGTGCCGACCCCACTTAGAGTGGGATAAGGGCAGGAAGATGATGAAGATGATGATTATTGTTCTGACCATATCAAGTGGAGTAGGCACAATATGTTTAAAACATGTTGTTGTATTTTTAGCGAGGTATTTTTCGACTTACCTTAGTCGCCTTTTACAAAATCCGGTAAGAAATAAGTGTGCTCTATTCTACTTAAACAGATATCACTATCGCGTTATATAGCCAAAATAATATTTTCATTACTTTGGTATACTTACCTTTATCTTTCGTTTTCTTCTTTATTTTCGCACCTTTTTTCTTGCCAACCTTCTTTTTAGTTGTCCCAGTTTTACTCTTAGCCTTTTTAACTTTGACCTTCCTCTTGATAGGCTTGTCAGAGTCAGAGGAAGAGCAGGAGAAGTCATTGATGCCGTTGTCGTGGTAATCCACGTCATCTATATCATCGTCTATATCCATCTCTTTCGGAATATCTTTTTGCGTCTCTACCTCGTTTTTCTCTTCTTTTTTTAGCTTCACATCTGCAAATAATCCATCCGATGTTTTTCTTCATTTAAATTGATTATAACGATCAAAAGCTATATAAATATCAATACTAATAAATAAAGCTAAAGTCAAACAATTTGTTTGTTTGTTTGAACGTGCTAATCTCAGGAACTACTGGACCTATTTTAAAAATTCTTTCGATGTAAGATAGTCCCTTTACCGAGGAAAGCTATAGGTTATATAACATCACGCTAAGATGAATAGAAGAGGAGCAGCAACTAAAAATGTTATGAAAACGGCAAAATTTAAAGCTTTCCTTGCAGACGCTGAGTAAACAGTGATAGTTATCCAAAAATGATGTATTACAAAATTGTTCCCCTCTAAAAGTTCTTAATAAAAGTCCGCGATAGCATATGTCTAGCTTTTAATGTTGACCCACTTTAACCATTTTTATGGTTATCAAAAGAAGGGTTTTAATTTTTCTACTTAAAGTGGGGCTTGACGGAAAAAAGGTTGGGAATCACTGCCTCAGAATGTATTAATGATTCAAAATATTAATTATTATTAAAAATACCTTTTGAGGTAGAGTTGTATTCAGACACATCATGGTTCTCTTCATGGCCAACAGAGTTGTGATCACTGACATCATCCTTTGGTTCAGTTTTGAGTTCAATCTCTGGAACCTTCTTGGCCTCTAAAAATAACATGTTTAATGAACCTTTATAATATAATATTCCCATTCAGGATGAGCTGTTCGCGGTGAGGATACAAGGGAAACGTTTTCAGTATATCTATGTCACTATCACATAGTAGGAAAGCAGTACACAGTATACACAAGATGTCAATTTTATTTTTGAATTGACTATATGCTGTTAGCCGTAACGGCTTTTCCAGCGTCACCGGGCAGGACGGGCGAGCTCAGAAGCATCGTCGTAGTTGCGAAATGCGGAGAGTAGAATGCAGAAGCTCTAGCGCCGGGGAACATCATCCTAAGGGTATTTTGTAATTGTACACTAGTATTTTATTCTTCTTCTTCTTTTGTGTTTATGGCCTCGATCTGTGCTTTGAGGGCACGATATATTCCGCCAATATCGCGTAGGATGGAGAAGACACGTTGGAGTATATTATATTGACATCATGGCCTCACAGGAGGCCATGATGTCAATTAACAAAATACTAGTGAAATGACTCTGGTATAACACAAATACAAATACTAGACTATATTCTGCTCAGGCAGAATACTTGTACTTGCCAATGATTAATTTTTGTGTATTTTATTTTCATTTCTATTAATTTTCACTTAACGTTAAAAAAATGTGTGTCTGGACCTATATTATGAATCACCCTGTTTAATTGTTAAAATCATATGAAAATCACTTTAGTATTTTATTTTATTTATCACGAATACAAAGACATGATAGATAGAGCAAGGAACCTAAGTAATAATTTACCATCTTTGTCTTCTAGTTTAGCACTAAGGAATAAATCTTCACACTGCAAAACCTGCTGACGGAACGCACATGCATCTCGCAAACGGACAACACATGTGGCACACACACCACTGTCTTTAACATCGTCATCAACATGTGATAACTGAAACAGGGAGAAATAGTATTGTAACTGTTTTTTTTTAATCTTTATTTTTTAGAGACTAGTATCTGCAGGTCAGCCTAATCATAACTTAATTACATTTAAGTACAATTTTATATTAATACATATAATAAAATAACTAATTATTATGGTTCATTTTTGAGAGAAGCACTAATGAATTCATAAACTTTAATGGCAAAAACAAAGGAGAAGCTAAAATTGAATTAAAATAACCGACTTTCATTACATTTAAATTTAAACTACAAATGTGAAGATATGTGTTATGATTAAAAAAAAATTGACAATATGCATTTCAAGAAATTTATTTTCTTTTCAGATTAAGAGTGAAATATACTAGCATAATAATTCAAAATTTTAAGACATTTAAATATGTTTGAATCATCTTTTCCTGAAGGACACATTTTTATACTATGAATATGTCTCACAAATTATTATGCAAATTTTTTGCACCTTATTCATTGAAGGAATATTATTATGTGTTAAATAACATTATATTAAGCATGATACATTTTATTTTTATTTACAGTTAATCTAAATTAGAAAAATACTGCGTTAGACTTAATAATGGTGCTTCAAATGCTGATAAATAACAAATGATCAAACAACACATAAAGAAGACATTTTATATTTTGAAGGTAATTTATTCCACAGCTATTATACCAGATATTTAAACTAAGGAATTTCATCTTTTGGTAATAATTCTTAATAAAGGCGTTATAAAATAAATTTGGTCTTAGTTTTATTCAATAAATATCTAATTTATTAAACTCATCACTAACAAAGATGATTTTAGTCTAATTTAGAGGCAGATCTATTCTGGGTCAAATTGTGAGACTTTATTTACTCACAAGTATACCAAAGCAATCCATTATCATATCAGCATAGACCTCCTTCTTTTCCATCCAAGTATATTCAGCTGTCAATATCCTACACTTTTTTATTGCTCTGCAGCATCTACACAGTGCTGGATCAATTATAGGCCCGTTATTCTTTATTAAAGCCATATTTACGCTATAAAAATAATATTCTTCCCTTCACAATATCTCATTCCGTGCCCTTACATTTACGTATATGAGGGTAAATAAATACGTTATCATCTTTTTAATTTTTATTATAATTTACTTCATATTCCAAAACTAGTCAAACTCACGGACTAATGCCAAACATCATAGATTACCAAACATTAGGTATCACAGACGAATAAATCAAAATAATTTGAATAACATACATTTGACATTTATTAAATAGCTAGTTTTCAAAGATTACAGTGTACATAATGAAACTAGTTTTCTTTTATTTATATAATATTGATTCATGGGTTAAATATTGTCCAAAGAGAACAACAGAAAAACAGACCTTTTTAAAATATTTATATTGATAAAAGCTTTTTCATTTTAGCTTCTGTATGTTGTTTCATTGTATTATATTAAAATCAGTGGTTTTTTTATTGTTGGGCTTAAAGACTTGTAATTAAAAGTACAAGTAGAGTTATGATTACCTAAATCAAGATATTATTGTGATTTAGGTAATCATAACCATTGAAATCATAGTAATCATAGATTACTAACTATAAAAATAGTAATCATCTGAATAAATAAATAATAATAAATTCTGGTTTAAATACTTGTGCCCATCCATTACATACCAAATATCTTAGATATATATTTTACAATTTATGTCTCTTATCAGACTAATGTCAAGTGTCAACAATGTTATTATCATTTTAGGATGGACTAGACTTTGCTAGCGTATGCGTTGTTGTTCACACGTGCTAGTGATATTTTGGCGTTTTATTTGGTCTTTTTATTGGTTTTTTAAAGGAAAAATAGTTGGTATTTCTTATATTTACTATACTAACACTACTAACTATTTGTTTATTGGTAAGTGTTTTACATTATATTTTCTTATTAGTGTTCTATGCAAAACAATTAACTTAGTATTTTAAAAATGGATGGCGATCCGCCTCCCAAACCCCCTGATGAAGGTGGTACGTCTAATTTAAATAGAAAACGTCCAGGCGATTTAAATTCTACCAATACTGATCCCGCTATCCCTAAAAAAACTATTGTAGATCCTGATACTGCTAATCCATCTATTCAAACTATTTACGTTAATCCATGCTTTTCCGAAACCCCCCTAAGCTACTTAAAAGATGATAAAGATCCTTTCATCGTCCAAATTTCGCGAGACATCCCAGACCCATCCTCGGGAAGTTCTCTGAGGGCTATATCATTCGGGCAATTTTTGCACAAGCACAAAATAAATTGCATAGTTAACGATGGCGTCAAGAGCGTCGGCCGTAATAAAGTTACGGTCGAATTTACCTCTGCAATATCTGCTAATGACTTCCTGTGTAATCCGTTACTAACTTTAACTAAATTCAAAGCAATAATCCCCACGTATAATATAACGAGAATGGGTCTAGTTAAAGGAGTCCCAGTGGAATGGTCGATGGAGGAATTTGTTACTTCTTTAGAGCTTCCCTCAGGTTGTGGTGAGGTGCTTAAGGCAAGGAGGCTAAATAGGAAAGTTACTAATGACGGCATAACCTCTTGGGTACCGACTCAGTCGGTTGCTCTCACTTTCAGAGGTCAGATGCTTCCAGCTAAAGTATACTCGTACCACACATCCTTGCCTGTAGAATCCTATAAGCTGCCTACAATTCAGTGCCAGAACTGCTGCCGATTCGGACACATAAAACTGAACTGCAGATCCAAACCAAGGTGCTATAGGTGTGCACAACCCCACTCAGGAGATTCTTGTGATATCCTGAAAGAAAACGCCACATGCTTATTTTGCTCTGGCAAACATTTTGCCAACGATAAGGGTTGCCCAGAGTTTGCTCGTCAACAATCAATAAAGACAGTGATGTCTCAAGACAATATATCGTACTTGGAAGCATCATCTCAGTTTCCTTCCGTCCGGCGGTCCTATGCAGAGATAGCTAAAGAGATGTTTTCACCTGTTGCATATCCTCCTCAGAGATCCACCAAAGCCCAGCCCACTACCAATTCCTACAGAAAAACTACCATCCGTTCCCCTCATCCTCATGCTCCTTTGGGAAAAGGTTATGATAAAAGAGCTCATCAGGATATTGTTGGCGAATGCTCGTCATCTCTTCCTGTTGGATGTGCTCTCAATGAAAATAGTTATAATGACTCTTCTCCCTCCCAAAGTAAAATTCTAGAAATTCTGTCTGAATTCCTTTTAAGCATTGTAGCCCCATGCAGTGAAATACCCTTACCGTCCAACGTTGCCCACAACCTTTCCCAACTTTTTAAAATTCTACAAAATGGCCCCAACAACGTTTCTGCAATGGAACTGTAACAGTCTCAGTTCCAAGAAACATGAACTTATCTCTATAATTAACCTGTACAATCCTTTCATTGTTGCCATCTCAGAGACATGGTTGAGGCCAGGATCCCGATTTCGGGTTTCTGGCTTCTCCTGTTTAAGGGATGACAGGAATGATGGGTATGCAGGCTGTGCCCTATTTATACGGCACTCCTTACCCTTTTCTCCTATTCCCCTCCCTCCCTTTAGTCAACAGTTACATGCTGTTGCTATCCGTTCCTTGAACATCTCTTTTATATCTTTGTATATTCCCCACCCTTCCTTTGCAGTCCTTCTGGAACTGCAATCCATTCTTTCAGCTCTTCCTAGCCCAGTAATTGTAATGGGTGATTTTAACATTCATCACACATTGTGGGGTTGTCATAACTGTGATGGGTTTTTGCAGCGTTTGGTTGACATACTTGATGATATAGATCTCTGTATCCTCAATGATGGCACACCGACTCGCAGAGTTCGACCTAATCAAGACCCCAAATCTGCAGTAGACCTTACTGTATGCTCCCCAAACCTTGCCTCCCAATTAGCTTGGAAGGTTCTCCCATCCACATATGGTAGCGATCACTTTCCCATCATTACTACTTTAAATTCCAGAATTTTACTTCCTTTGAATCCTGATCCTTTGGTAAAATATAAAGTAAAAAAAGCGAACTGGTCAGGATATTCGCAGTCCGTTGACAGGATGTTGGACTTTTTGCCGAGTCTGACGAGTGATGGTAATATTTTGATTTACTATGATCTCTTTTTAAATTGTATCACTTCTTCGGCCGATTCCTATATATCCAAAAAACACCCAAACAGAAATCACATGCTTTCCCCTCCTTGGTGGGATGAGGAATGCAGTGATTTATTTAGTCAAAGAAACTGTGCTGAAAATTCTTATACAGCCTGTATGTCTCAACAAAACTTTTTAAAGTATCAGAGAATTAATGCGAAAGTAAAAAAAATAGTAAAGAAAAAGAAGAAACTGAGCTGGATTAAGTTCTGTGAAACACTTAGTCCTCGATCCCCTTCCTCAATAGTCTGGACTAATATAAGAAAATTCCGACGATCCCTGCATCTTACTGATCCTTGTTCAAGCAATCCTTCTGAATGGCTTAACAATTTTGCTGACAAATTGGCTCCTCCTTTTGTTCCAAATAAGGACTTATTTCTCATTCCTACACCACCCCCAATTACAAATGACATGGATGCCCCCTTTTCAATGTCTGAGTTGCAAACTGCTCTCAACGGATTAAAGGATACAACTCCAGGGGAAGATGGTGTTCCATATTCCTTATTGATAAATTTAAAAGACAAAGCAAAACTTTGTTTTTTAAATTTAATTAATAAATGTTTTGAATCCGGTATTATCCCAAGTGCTTGGAAATCCCAAATCATAATTCCTATCCTGAAACCTCGCAAAAATCCGTTAGATCATAATTCTTATAGACCTATAGCTCTATCGTCCACTTTAGCAAAGGTCACCGAGATCTTAATTAAAAATCGTTTGGAATGGATAGTGGAAAACAGAAATATCCTCCCCTCTTCTCAATTTGGATTTCGTAAAGGTTTAAGTTCAACCGACAGTCTAAGTATTTTAACAACAGACATTCGAATAGCCTTTACTAGAGGTGAGTACCTTGTGGGTGTATTTCTTGACATTGCTTCTGCATATGATAATGTCCTTCTCCCGATACTCAGGCAGAAAATGCAACAGCTGAGTATTCCTCCGAGAATAGTACATTACATATGTAATCTGCTGTTTTGCAGATCAATAACAGTTAAACACCAATCCACTCTTCTTCCCCCCAGACTTGTCTGGAAAGGTCTCCCTCAAGGCTCTGTCCTTAGCCCTCTGCTTTACAGCATTTATTCCCAAGATCTCGAATTGTCTGTCAATAGTTTTTGTAACATCTTGCAATATGCTGATGATATTGTCCTTTATTATAGTTCTAACTGTGTAGAGGACATATCCAGTCGTATAAATTCTGCTTTACATTATCTAGGCCAGTGGCTCTCGGACCATGGTTTGACATTATCAGTAGCTAAATGTCAAGCAGTGGTGTTTACTAGAAAAAGGTCTATTCCCAATTTCCTGTTTTCATATGAAAACCAATACATCAATCTGGTAGATAGGGCAAAATTTCTAGGCATTTACCTCGATCACAGACTGAACGGATTTGCACATATTGCACACATAACCAAAAGATGTGAGCAAGGTATTAATGTGCTTCGAGCTGTAGCAGGTGTATGGTGGGGAGCCCACCCCTATGCCCTTAAGTTATTATACAATGCATTAATTAGAAGTCATATGGATTATTGCCTGTTTGTATTAGAACCTTTGAATGTGGCAGCATCCGAAAAATTAAATAAATTACAATATAAATGCCTCCATATTATTTTGGGTGCTATGAAGTCGTCTCCAACCAATGCCCTACAGGTTGAATGTGTTGATCCCCCCTTATCCCTCCGCCGCCAATTCCTTTGTGATCGATTTGTTAGTAAGATGTTGCAGCTGTCATCTCATCCTCTTTGGTCTAAATTAAATCTCCTATCCAGATCTCCTATATCCCGCAATTCAAAATCTTCCTTATTGGACAGTTTTGTTAAATACTCCACTCTCCCCCATCCTTCATTATGCTATCAATCCAATCCCTTATATTTAGTTCCTTATCAGTCACTCATATACAATCCTCCTATCATAACAGATCTTGGTATAGTCAAAAATTCGTCTGATACACGGCACAATTTTCTAACATATGCTCATCATAATTGGCAGAAACATCTTCTGATATATACTGATGCATCGAAACTATCACGAGATAGTTGTGTTGGTGCAGCCTGCTGGATCCCAAAGTATAAAATTGTGATGAAATTTAAATGTCCGCCCGAATCCTCGGTGTTCACAGGAGAGGCCACTGCTTTGTTAGAAGCAATCCTGTTTGCACACTCCCATAACATAAAACAGACAGTTATTTTTACAGACTCCCTAAGCTGCTTACACTCCATAAGAGAAAACCCATTCCGTAGTAAATCAAGATTCCCCATTATTTTAAAGATAAGGGAAATTTTGTTCTCATGCTATCAAAAAGAATTATCCATCCTTCTGGTTTATATCCCAAGTCATTCCGGTATTCCTGGTAATGAGGTTGCTGACCAATGTGCGAAAGCAGCAGTTATAGACGGAACTCTAGAGCACTTCCAGAATTCAGCTTTAGATCTTTGTTCTCTAGCAAAGGTCTTCCTCAATAAATCCTGGAACTCCTTCTATAATACTTCTAAGTCTAAGAAGGGAACATACTATGCTTCTTTGCAACCAGATATCCCAAGACGACCATGGTTTTCTCTTCATAAATATGCTGATAGATGGATTTTGTCCACAATCTCTCGTCTTCGTCTTGGGCATGCATGCACACCTGTACATCTTGCTAAGATCCGGATCAGGGATCACTCCATCTGTGAGTGTGGTCTGGATGAAGGTTCTGTTTCTCATATCCTTCTCAGCTGTCCTAAACTCCTTTATCCTCTCTATGATGTTCTCCCATCCAAATTCCCTCGTCCAGTAAATGTTGCATGTTTGTTAACGTCTGTGTTTAGTCCATACTGTAGATTTTTATGTAAATATATTAAATATAATAAATTGAAATTGTAATATATAGTTGTAAATAGTTTCAATATTATTATTTTACTTTGTCACTAATTGTTACAGGTGATGGGTTAATATTCGGAAGTTCCCACTATTTGTAAAATAGCTATACAATCTTTGAAATTTTTTTATATATTGTTTGAAATATCAGTTAACCGTACAATCTCCTATGTGTGTACTTCATCCTACGTGACATTGGCAAAGTAATCTGTGCCCAGTTGGCACGCCTGAAAGCCAAATTTTTAAAAGAAGAAGAAGGATGGACTATTTGTCTGTGCCTAAAATTTGACATATGTAGTAAAAAATAATAAAGAATACATAATATGTGTGTATGTAATCCGATGTTTCTAATATAAAATATCTCGAAAAAAGTGCTATGTCTGACACAAACGTGAAAAAAAATAAAGGGCCTTTAATTGATCCAGCGCTATGTAGATGCTGTCATTCAATCAAAAAATGTCGCCTCCTTACTTCGGAATACGAGTTTATGGGATCCAAGGAAGTTTATTCCGATATGTTTATGGATGTTTTCGGTTTTTTGGTAAGTGAAAAGTTACATTCAGCATTTTGCAGTAATTAAGGATATTAGTCTTAAATGAAAATGGATTTATGAACAAACTGAAACTGAAATGGAACAATGACTTAGAATATAATTTTCCACATCACCGATCACTTTTGATGAATTTATAACTATAGTGTAAACTCAAAATCGCTCAGTCAAAGGTAAGATACTATACTTTACCTTATGTTATTAAATAAAAGCTTTCATATTGTTAAACTTCACTACTGTAACAACACAGAATCCTGACATCAGACTGACTAGAATAGGCCGAACAGGATTTTTTATAATTTGTTCCTTTTTTATGTACACGTTATCACTCTTAATATCTAATGATATTTGACTACTTCATTCATCATCATCTTCCTGCCCTTATCCCACTCTAAGTGGGGTCGGCACAACATGTTAATAACATGCTGTCACACGATTTGGCTGCGTTTTTATGACCGGCCGCCTGCCTGACGTCACCTTACCTCAGTCGTATTTTATGATACCTCTGTAAGAAAGAGGGTGGTCTATTCTACTAAACCAGATACCGCCCGGTGGGTCAACCTACGTTAGTCGCCTTTTACGACACCTCAGTAAGAAATGAGGTTGGTCTGTTCTAGTCAGCCGGATATCACACGGCGGGTCGACTTACCTTAGTCGCCTTTTACGACACCTCAGTAAGAAATGAGGGTGGTACTATTCTATCCAGCCGGATACCTCACTGCGTAGTAAAACATTAGAAAATTAAAATATATATATTTTTGTCTATGAGCTACATGTCAATTTTACTCTTAATGCTTCCTATTCCCTGCTTTAGTACTGTGGGATGTATCTAGCATATATATATAACTAAAGATTTCCTAATTTCCAGTTGTCACATTTAGACGGTGACAGTATGGACTGCTGTATATGTGCCACATGCGTGTCTCGTTTGCGCGAGGCGTGCGAGTTCAGGAAACAGGTGCTACAATCTGAACAGATGTTTCTAGAAGCTCGCATACGAGGAAAAGATGGTTTGTATTTGCTATAACTTACTTAGACTTGATACATTCCTCGTCAATCGATGGACATAGGTCTCTCCATGGGATCTCCACACCACTAAATCTTCTGCTGCTTGGATCCAGAGGTTTCCAGACACCTTTTTAGGTCATCAGTACACCTTGTAGGGGTCTACCGATGTTTTCTAATGACATTCTAACACCTTAAGACCCCAACACCTATTGGGATATACCCTCGGATCCTCGCACTATGTGCCCTGTCCATTGCCACTTCAGCTTCGCTACACGTCCCCATAGCGCTATGAGCTTATTTAGTGCCGGTCATCAGTGAGCCCCAAGGGTGTACGAGTAAATTAGGTGACGGTCACCGGTGACCCCGCCGGAGCTACGAGTAAAGTTTGTGTCGGCCACCACTGACCTTCATGGGGCTGCGATACAATAATGTGCCGTCCATTGATGACCTACATAGGGCTACGAGAAAATTTAGTCCCGGTTACCGGTGAACCCCATGGGGCTATAAGAAAATTTAGTGCCGGTTAGCGGTGACCCCATGGGGCTACGAGCAAATTTAGTGCCGGCCTCCAGTGACCATGGCATTTAAGGTGTTAATTACATTTGTATTTTCAGAAAACGACAAAAGCATAAAAGTAGAAGTCAAGACTGAACCTGTCTGCGAATCAGATTCGCGTGAAGACGTTGATGAGACACCTGATCATAACGACGGTATGACTTCTTATGTAACCTATATATGGCCACAGCTGCTTCAGGGATCCTATATGTAAGGATTACTGTTCAGGATGCGCCAGAAATAAAACTCCGAATACCTTTTTACCGTATATTCTTAAACACAGCACCACGGTTGCAATATATAATACTAATCCCATTGCCCGATTCAAAAAGATCGCGCTAGCCCCCGTCATATTGATGTTTTATCGTCTTATAATTCTCTGACGGATATTACGTGGGTTGGCTGTTTACCCAAGTGACATCCGGCACAGACCAACAATAATTTATCTAACATATATTACGTCTTAAATCCACATCTTCATCCCGCGACCTTTTATGATTTCGTCAGTCCACCTCGTTTACCAACTTTGCGTTTTCCGGTGCGAAATCTATTGCTATATTATTCCCAACGCCCATCGGCTCTTCAATATACGTGCACCGCCAAATGCCTCCAGCTTTGCGACACGATGAGCGTTGTCAGTTACTCTGGTTCTTCTACAGCTCTCTTTATTACCGATCAAGTAGAGATCTTCAAGCATAGCTCGCTCCATCGCCCGCTGAGTAGCTCTGAGCTTTAATTAGGTAAAGATGTGTAAGAAAACTTGAGGTCGGACGGTTCGTGTGCTTATAATATACACCCATCAAATAAAATGGCTACCAACGTTGCGCTTTCCGTTGCGAAGTTACCATTCTAGCACCTTATGACTTCAACTTCGCTACTTTTTTTGTTAGAAGTATCGGCAGTACAAAAGTATGGATTTCTTCTGCCAATACTTCCATCGGAAAATTGAACTAATCCATTTATCTCCTCGCTCTGTCTCTAGTCACATATATGTCCATTGTCTCCCGCCCTTATCCCACTCTAAGTGTGGTTGGCACATGTTTTTATCATCCACTTTCACCTATCACACACTCCACCCTCACTTTAGTCTCATATCACAGTCATGATAATATGGAACATAATATGAAATAAAACAATTTCAGATTCAGAAATCGATATGAAAACAAGTGAACCAATAATCGCTAGGGATGTAAAAGTTATGGATAAGCCAGTGAGAAGAACTAGAAATGGAGTCAAATTGAAAATCGTTAAAGATCAGCTGAGACGTGGAAAGATTGAAAGGTTGCACAGAAAGTTCAACAAACTGTTAAAACCAGGTAAGAATTATTAATTTTTCATAATTTCATTGTCATTCACTATTCTCCTGCCCTTATTCCACTTTAAGTGGGGTCGGCACAACATAGTCTAACCATATTGTTACATACATTAAATTTTGACTAGATATTTTAAAACCGGTCGCCTGCCTGACGTCAACTTACCTCTGTCGCCTTTTACGACACCGCGGTAAGAAATGAGAGTGGTCTATTCTAATTAGTCAAATACTGATCACAGCGGAATATCATAATAGTATCGTATACCAAAATGCGTAAACAACTCACTATCATAATCTCAACAATCGTATTTAATAGCAGTTCTGCTATCTAACTTAGCAGTTCTGCTCAGTTTTTTTTTGTAAAAACTCTATAAAAACATAGTCATTTTAATATCAGGGAAAAATATTTATCTCTTTGTATGTATAAGGTATATTTTTGGTCTTCCAGAACCGCTTCCAGAAAAGACAAAAAAGCAGACTGAAACCCTAGACCAAAATCGTATGGCCTTGATGAACACTGTCACGATTATCCATTACTCATACGTATGTCCATTCCACAATCGGATAAGCTTCTACTACTGCTACTATTGCAGGGACCAATTCACGAACCCCATAGAACTTAGAGAGCACACCCTAACCCACGACCCCGTCAAACTCTTCGAGAATACTATAGAGAATAAAAAGATACCCAAGATCGATATAACTAGAATCGATTGCCGCTTATGTCCTGAGAAAATCGCCGATTTAGACACGTTCAAACGTCACATAGTTAAGGAGCACCAGAAGTTCCTACATCCTGTCAAGAACGAGTTCCTCAAATTCCGTCTCACATTAAACAATTTGAGTTGCACCGAATGCAACGCCGTGTTCCCTTATTTCGACTCCCTTAAAAAGCATATGATCGACCATTTTGGCACGTACACTTGCGATATGTGCGGCGCTTGCTTCCTGGAGCAAGCGTCGCTGAGGACCCATATAAAATCTCACAATAAAGTCGATGCAAACTTCCCTTGTGAGATCTGTGGGAAGAATTTAAAATCCAAATATAGTATGAGCTTACACGTTGCGACTGTCCACGAAAAGAAACCCACAATCAATTGCTACAAATGCGACGCCGCGTTCTTGTCGTACGCGTTGCGAAATCGTCATTTGATCGAGGTCCACGGCGACAAGCGGACGTTCCCGTGTAAGCTCTGCGATAAAGTCTACAACCGTCGGAAAACGCTAATGGAGCATCACAGGAGGAACCATTTGAAGATATTCAACCACCAGTGCGATCTTTGCGACCAGAGGTTTTATTTACCGTCGCGTTTGAAAGAGCATATGGCGACGCATACCGGCGAGAGGAATTTCAGATGTGAGTTCTGTGATAAGAGCTATCCGCGGCTGCAGTCGCTGCAAGAGCACGTTAGGTCCCACGGCACCGAAAGGAGGTATAAATGCGACGTGTGCAATACCGCGTTCACTCAGAGCGGCAGTTTGAAGAATCATATGAAAAGCCACCATAACGTGTTCGAGTTAGATCAGAGTTTCAATAATTGATGACAATTGGAGATTTTTATTTTAGAGAATACGCTCAGGCCATGTCTGTCTCTCATGAAAGATATGGACATCTGCAACCCATCCTGATGGGAAAGCTGAAAAAAGAGGTGTACGATGCAGAAAGGAGTCCTGGTGGGCAACATTAGAGAAAGGGCTCGGATCGCAAGCGCATTTGAACTCGTCCAAGAGGGATCCTTATACGAAGGAGAGATACCTAAGGAAAAAGAAAAGCAGAGCGCTTCAAAGATTCCTAACCGTCAAGAGGAAGAGAAACGAAAATGTCCAAGGTGCTTTAGTGTGGGAGTGTTTTATTGATGAAATTTAATTAAAATTGACTACTGTTAGCAGGCACTATTTGAAAGAAGGGGCATGTTATTAGAGTAAGTGGGGTCTTCTAGACTTGAATAAACACATGTTGATTCTACAATTACGAGTATATCGCCCTATCCGAAGAATAGGGCTTTTTATTCTTCGGATAGGGTAATATATTTGTCTGTATTCTTAAATTAGTGGAAATAAGTGTAAGTGATAATAGGACCTGGTTTCGCCTTGGTTGTCGATATTTCACCACTATTTGTCCCCCGTTTTTATGGATGTCATTTTGGGAAAAGGGGATTGTTACATTCGAATATATAAGTTTATTCTTGAACTAGGTATTTGTCGGGATTTTCGAACATTAGTGGGAATAAATGTAAGTCATAATCAGACCTAGTTTCGCCTTGGCGATATTTCGCTGATAGTCTAACCCAGTTTGTCACAGAAGGCTCGCCAATAGAGATAGCATTAGGAGACAGCTGGCAATTGCTGAGATCATCTAAAAGTCGATTCTTTAAAGAAATGAGGAAGTGGGTGTATAGGAGATTATTTATTAGAGGAAAAGTGGACTTAATTGAATTGAAGTGGCGTGGGGAAAAGTAATATGACATTGAATCAAAATAAATTTTATTCAAATAAAACTTTTTCAATCAGTTTTGAATCATCAAGGATTAATTAGATTAACGAAGCTACTACTATTCGGAGTGTTGATTTTACATAGAACTAACTCGGCGGTCAATTTTTCAAAAACTTTCAATTACGTAAATAAACCGCAGTCCTGTATGAAGATGAAAGGATATTCAAGCATTTTTATTATTTAAATAATCGATTTTATAATAAACGAGAAAATATTTCACTTTTAGGGTTATGTGTTTAAACAGAGATTTGTTCACTAAAATTCGACGAATCTGACAAGCGATTTGTTGTCGCCATTGATTTCCGCTTTGTATTTTATAGCAACAAAGTCATTAAACAAGAGTATCACGCCCTTTTTGATTAAAATGGTGGTAATACTGTGCCGTTGTTGTTTCCGGTTTAGTCTTCCTATTGATAATACGTTTCAGTAACAGTCAGTCTTTGTTCATCATTCAAGAGAAGTGCATCTCGGAACGGGAACTGTGGTATTCCTAATATATCGTGTTATTGTATATAGTGTGCGCTAACAGATTTCTATAATAAGGACTAACAATGTTCAGATCAATATTCATGCAGTGATGAAATCATCAGGTAATAATTTTTAGGGTCACCACATCGTGTTCGTTTTGGATCTCAATTTCGATGAAATAGAAGTGTATAATGAAATAATTAATGTATAATTAGAGGTAGTTTGGAGGGGGGTGTAACTAAGGAAAGACGACAGCAAAAAGTTGCGGAAAATTCGCTAGATTCAGGCGACACATAACCCGTGTTTCTGTGGAAGTCAGAATGTTAAAGAAAGTATTATGCAGTTTTATATTAGGGTATTATGTACAGCTTTAATTTTTTTTAAATAATTTATATTATTGTGACGTATAATCTTGAGTGATGATGTACATGGACTGGATTTTGGTTTACAGATTAAATTATTAATTAATTAACCTTTTTTTATTTACAATTCCAAGTTCAAACCCAGAGGTGGTTAAAATGTTTTTATGAAGAAAAAACTGTTGAAAAATCCTTTATTAAATCAAATCTTGTCACACCACATATTAAACCACTTTAACACTATGATTTGCATGCTTTTTTTTAATATCCAATATTCTGATCCATGCATTGGGACAGGTTCCATGGCCGTTTTTTAATGTAAGACACTCGAATTCTTCGCGGATTATAGCAAAATAATTTTATTATTATTACTTTTACACTCGCATTCCTTTATCAATAATATATGTATTCAGTTTCCATGTTATGCCGTGTGGTATCCGGTTAAGTAGAATAGACCACCACTATTTCTTACCGAGATATCGTAAAAGGCTACTAAGGTAAGTCTACCCGCCGTGTGGTATCCGGCTGAGTAGAATAGACCACCCTCAATTCTTACCGAGGTGTCTTTAAAGGTGACTAAGGTAATTCGACACGCCGTATGGTATCCGGTTGAGTAGAATACACCACCCTCATTTCTTACCGAGATGTCTTTAAAGGCGACTAAGGTAAATCGACCCGCCGTGTGGTATCCGGTTAAGTAGAATAGACCACCCTCTTTCTTATCGAGGGGTCGTAAAATATGACTAAGATAAGTTGACGTCAGGTAGGCGGCTGGTCGTAAAATACGTAGCCAAATCATGTGACAACATGTTTATAACATGTTGTGCCGACCCCACTTAGAGTGGGATAAGGGCAGGAAGATCATCATATCGTAAAAGGCGACTAAGGTAAGTCTACCCACCGTGTGGTATCTGGTTGAGTAGAATAGACCACCCTCATTTCTTACCGAGGTGTCATAAAAGGCGACTAAGGTAAGTCGACCCGCCGTGGTATCCGGCTGAGTAGAATATACCACCCTCATTTCTAACCGAGGTGTCTTTAAAGGCAACTAAGGTAAATCGACCCGCCGTGTGTTATCCGGTTTAGTAGAATAGCCCACCATTTCTTACAGAGGTGTCGTAAAATACGACTAAGATAAGTTGACGTCAGGCGGGCGGCCGGTCGTAAAAACGCGGCCAAATCACGTGACAGCATGTTTATAACATGTTGTGCCGACCCCACTTCGAGTGGGATAAGAACAGGAAGATGATTAAAGCCAGGAAAAATTACAAGTTATAAATACCACTCTAGTATCCAGCTGAGCAGAATAGACCACCCTCATTTCTTACCAAGGTGTCGTTAAAGGCGACTAAGGTAACAAAAAAGAAATTTTGTACACATTTATTTAACTTAGCATAATATTTACAATTAACTAGTTTTAAATATGAATGTGGATGGATGTATGGCTAGGGGGAGGCGAAAAAAGATGGATGGATTGTGTGAAAAATGATAAGCATGTTAAAGGAGTGGCACCAGAGTTGACGAATGATAGAGGAGAATGGAAGAAGACATATTGTGCCGACCCCACTTAGAGTGGGATAAGGGCAGTGGCGTAGCTAGGGGGTGGCGAGAAGGGCGATCGCCCCAGAGCACCCCAGGCAAGGGGGACACTAAACTTAATAATAATTTTTTTTTTTGATGAATAATGAAATCAATTCAGAAAAAGTGGAATAAGACTCTTATTCAACTTTTTACATATTGATTTTGTATGATTATATTGTCTACAATAAACACAAAAAAGTTTCTTAGCTGTTGAGCTCGATGAAGAAACACCGTTGTTTCTTTTGACCGCTTTCTGCGGTCTTTCACTCAAAAAGCGAGGAAAGTTCGTTATTAAATTTTCTAAATAAATTTTATCATAATCTAACGTTATTTTATATATATCATCATCATATCATTTTGAACCAATTTAAATTTATATATTCATTTATAAAGTCATTGCGTTCTGAAATCTAAAATTATTTAGACTCTTTAGAAAGGGAGGGGCACCAGGTGACAATTGGCCCCAGGCCCCAAATATACTAGCTATGCCACTGAATAAGGGTAAGAGAATGAATGAATATTTACAATTAACTATAGTCCGGGTGCTGAGTCTTCATGTGGCCCTTCAGACTGCAGTTCTGTATAAAAGCCTGGCCACATATATGGCATCTGAACCTGCGGTCGTTTGTGTGTATCCTGATATGATCCTTCAATGTTTTCAGACGGGGGTAGGTCTTTTCGCATACTTTACACTTGAAATTCCTCTCCCCAGTGTGCGTCGGCATGTGGTTGTTCAACGCGAAACGTGTGAAGAATTTTTGACCGCAACACTGACATTCATATCTACGAGCAAAAAATCGACTTTTGATAGAAATTACGATATTTGAAAAGCTATTTAAACAGTTACAGTTATTACATTATTTCTAAATTTTATCCAAATAACCATAGGCTGGACGACAAAGGGTTTAGCTCAGTGTTTCCCAATCTTTTTGGTCCATGCCCCACGTTATTTTGCCCCCCTAAGTAACATACATAAATTTTAATATTAAAAATTGAATTGTCCACTTAAAGACCATTAATAATAGGTTTTTCGGAGAAAAATTGCTTTTTTGTTAAATTTTTCACTGAAATCTAGCATTGCACTTAAATGGCCCAGAGCGAAAGGCTTAAACTCGTGTCAAGTTGCCCCCGCCTTAACCATCAAATTGCCCCCCTTTGGGAGAAGGGCCCTCCGTTGGGAAACATTGTTTTAGTCAATGAATCCTTATTTCAATGTTGTGGGCAAATTTTAATGCGTTTCTCAAATTAACCTAGTTTGCTAATTACAATAATAATGGCCAAATTATGACGAATGATCTGCCTCACCTGCACGTCGAATTTTTACTCAAATCATTTGACTCACCTGTACTTATTAAATTCTTGCTCAATTCATTTGCCTCACATTTACTTCTACTTGTTACTCAATTCATTTGTCTCGGCTGTATTTCTACCTGTTACTCATTTCATTGGTCACGAACGAACGGTCTACTTGTACATGTCATTCAATTCATTTTCCTAACCTGTACTCCTACATGTTACTCATTTCATTGGTTACGACTCTACTTGTACATGTTACTCAATTCATTTTCCTCACCTGTACTTCTAGTTGTTACTCAATTCATTTGCCTCACCTGTAATCCTTCAGATGTTCCTTTCTCCTGTGTATGGTCAGTTTCCTTCTAGTCTCGCAGACCTTCTCGCACAAATTGCAGGGGAACGAAAGCGGCTCCTCGCCGTGGACCTCCACAAGGTGCTTTAACTTCTGCGCATACGTCATCAGTTTTACGTCGCACTTGGGACAGTACACTCGACCTGAGAATCAGACAAATAGACTAAGTTAAACCCGATATGAGTTAGCGATTCAAGTACGTAAACCATTAATGGATTAATATGAATATTCGATTCTTAAATTTAGTCACGGGCAATTAAAGCTTTGCCACTACCTCCCTCTTGGCGTCGTAATCCTCAATGCTGAGGGTCGTGACGTTTATGTAACACTTTATCACGGACTATTTTTCGCCATTTGGTTCTGTCCTCTGCGGCGTGGATGGCGTCACTGATAGTCGAGTGTCGAGCGAATTTCGTCGGTCCAACGCATGGGGCTCCGTCGTCTGGGCCTCTTTCCTTCCACCTTGCCCGTGACAAGCAACTTTTGAAGATTGTCGCCACTCTTTCTCGCAACGTGCCCAAAGATCTCCAAAATCCTGCGGAGACATATGGTGGAAAGTCTTGTCTTGATTTGAAGTTCCTTAATTATCGATGCGTTGGTCCGATGTTCCATCCGAGGAATGCTCAACATCCTTCTCCAGCACCACATTTCAAACGCATCTATGCGGTTGCTATCAGCCTGTTTTAGGGTCCAAGGCTCCACGCCGTTTAAGAAAATCGAGAACACCAGGCTAGTCACAAGCTTTTGTTTGAGTTTGCGCGTAATGTTTTTATTTAACTATCCATTACAACAATATAGAATATTTAAGTTAAGGGCACCAGTAATTGACCATGTACGTAGTTGGCCGTTTTGGAATGAAATTTTAAATAATAAGCGTTTTGTTTGTTGTATTTATTAAAAAATATTAAATTTTAAATATTTAACAGCAGCAGGGTCGTCTCGCTTACACCCCGGGTGGAGGTAGGCGGGGTACGGACCTCGAGGCGTACCTCTTTGCCGAAACACATACCGGGCTTAACTGCCCGCGAGGAATTGCCCGGACTAGGAGAATTTCCTTGAAACCCGTACCTCGCATACTCCCCAACCGTGTAGTAAGCTTGACGGCACTTCTCTTGTTTAATTATTGTTTTTTTATGAGTATCCTCCGAGAGTCCTACCTCTACTCAGTATACCTAGTTTTATAGTCCTAATAGAACTTACGCCTAGAAGAACAAACTTGCTAAATCTCACCTCTCTTATGATGGACCCGGTCCACGTGTAACTCTCTATTGTACTGCGCCTTGAACACCTTCCCACAAACTTCGCATGGAAAGTCACCAACCTCATGCCGCTGCTGATGCATCAGCAACCTCCCCCGATCCACAAAACCCAGCCCACAAGTCTCACAAACATAATTACTGAAGTGCACGTTCATATGTTTGTTCAACGCGTGAAAATAAGGGAACATCTGATCGCACAACGCACATTTGATATCGTCTTTAGAGAAACGAAACGGCAGAATTAGATCGCGATTGTTGAAATAGTACTTCTTATCGTGGACACTCGTTATGTGCCTTTTGAATTCGTCAAGGTTTTCAATTTTGGTAGAGCACAGCCTGCAGTCGATTCTAGTTAAGTCTACCTTCAACATGTTCTTGTGTTCTGTTATCTTGAACTTCTTCGGATGGTGCGCGTTAAAGGTGTGGTCCCTGAGTTTCTGGGGGTCAGAGAAGTTCTCGCCGCAGTAGAAACATAACAGATGGTTGTGTCTGCATTTGAAAGGGCAGACGTAGGAGTATTCGACTATGGTGAGTATGTTCGTCTCTGATATGTACGAGGGGTCCCTTTCCCGCATACTCTGTTGGAGCTTCGACATTGGTATCTCTGGAAATAAGGTTAGGTGTTTTTTGGAGGAAACTTTTATTGAGTATTTTGTTAAAGGCTACAAAAATTCGTTCTTTTTGTGGTCTATAGTAGGCTTTTATAAAATCGATTATTAACTCTTTTATTCCTTTTTTTACTCTATTTTTCTAGTTTTTTAACATAAGATATGCGTTGTTGGATGAATCAAACGAAACTTCATTTTAATCGAATTTCGGACAGCGCGTTATTTTTTTTATTCACACTTGTCCACTTAATCAGTCTTTATTTTAATTAATTATTTAGATAAAAAATGCAACTTTTAAAATAGTAAAAAAAACCGATTATTAATAAATATGATTAGCAAAAACTAAAGAAAAATGTCTAATAAGTAGTCAATGATATAAAAATTTTGATTTTGATTTTTTCGTTTCGAGTTAATCGATTTCTTATAAATATATTAATTTAATATATTTATTTACCGATTTTTTCCGCTCCAAGTCACATACCTACTGTGGCCAGCCGAGACCGATGCTTTACTCACTTTACTATTTAGATGTTTCCTTTCACCGAAAAGTCCGTTTTAGTTTATGTAAAGAATCTTTTACTCACTTGGTTTTTCCGTTATCCTCCTCTGTATCCCGTTGCCGATCCTAGGTCTCAGATTGCGTCTATCAGCAATCACTTTCAAGGGTATATCATCATTTGAACAGTTCTTGGTCAATACAATGGGTTTCACATCATCTGATTAAAAAAATTTACTATCACTGCATCAATCATTTTGCTGCCCTTATCCCACTCTAAGTGGAGTCGGCACAAGATGTTATAAACATGCTCACATGATTTGCCTACGTATTTTACGACCGCCCGCCTTCCTGACGTCAACTTACCTTAGTCGCCTTTTACGACACCTCGGTAAGAAATGACGGTGGTCTATTCTACACGGCCGGATACGACACGACGGGTCGATTTACCTTAGTGGTATTTTACGACACCTTGATAAGAAAGACTGTAGTCTATTCTACTCAACCGGATACCAAAGGTCGACTTACCTTAGTCGCCGTCGTATGCCGCCCTAACGGGGACCTCTGGGCGTTCCGAACGGGTTTCATCGGACGCCCATCTGAAAAGGTCCCCGAGGTGGTCGATGCATCTGGTGCTCCCGATGCATCGTTTAGCGGAGGGAGGGGCCACTGTTTAGAGAGGCCCCGACCCAGAGGTGGCGTACTCTGGGGTCAGAGTTGCTGCTGGCGGAGATGTGAGTAATGTGTACAACGGTACCCTGTCCCCGCCACCAGCAGGGTGGTGAAGTACTGTCAGGTTTTTAGTCGGTGCGAGTCCGACATACCCGCCGCTTGTCCCCGTCGGGCGGTGATGACCCATAATGGGTTTTCCTGACATAAAAAACCTTAGTAGCCTCTTACGTCACCTCGGTTAGAAATGAGGGTAGGTCTATTCTAATCAGCCGGATACCACATTTTTATATAAAATTATCAAGCAAAGCTGGGTAAACCAGGCTATTTTTAAGAAAATAAATTTAGAATTGTCTACTAAACCTTGAGAAGACCCTCACATTGAGTATCCTCCACTTGGGTAGAAAGAGAGTGGTCTACTCTACTCAGCCGGATACCACACGGCGGGTCGACTTACCTTAGTCGCTTCTTACGACACCTCCGTCAGTTGGTAAATGAGGTAGGTCTATTCTAATCAGCCGGATACCACATTGTTATATCTTTTAAAAAAATTATCAAGCAAAGCTCGGTAAACCAGGCAATTTTTAAGAAAATAAATTTAAAATTTAGAAGTGTCTACAAAACCTTGAGAAGACCCTCACATTAGTGTATCCTCCGCTTGGGTAGAAAGAGGGTGGCCTATTCTAATCAGCCGGATACCACATTTTTATATCTTTTAAAAAAATTATCAAGCAAGGCTCGTTAAACCAGGCAATTTTTTAGAAAATAAATTTAAAATTTAGAAGTGTCTGCAAAACCTTGAGAAGACCCTCACATTGAGTATCCTACACTTGGGTAGAAAGGGGGTGGCCTATTCTAATCAGCCGGATACCACATTTTTATATCTTTTAAAAAAATTATCAAGCAAAGCTCGTTAAACCAGGCAATTTTTTAGAAAATAAATGTTAAAATTTAGAAGTGTCTACAAAACCTTGAGAAGACCCTCACATTGAGTATCCTCCGGAGCACCATCCGCTGGTGTATAAGGTACATCGTTATCCATATCATCTTCCGATTCCATTTTAATCTGCACTTCGATTTTTTCATCACCTTTAAATTTCTCTTCTGCATCTATTTAAATGAATCATCGTCATAATCGAAGTTACAATAGAATTATTTTGCTGTAATCTGCGTTTGTTTGATTTTGTAACAAACCGCAGATTGCAGCAATATAGTTCTATTGTAAGTTCTGTGATATGGAATTTCGCAAAGTAACGCCTGATTCTATAAATCATCATCATAATTGTCCTGCACTTAAAATACGACAGCGCGAATTACAAACTGATATTAGCAATAGGCAAACCAGGAACCGAAATAAATTAATAACACCTTGGAAACGGCTTCAGAAAGTTCGTAGATCGTTTGTGGGCTTCGGTATACATTTTTATAATAAAATTCCACAATCTATTTTGTACTTGCCTTTACACAAGTTCAAATTACCAATTAAAAAGACACTGATTCATAAAGCTTATTATACTGTTGAGGACTATATTGATGATAAGAAAGCTTGGTTTTAAATTGCGACCAGCTGCGCACTAGATTATATTGTAAATTTTTTAATTTGTTCTTAATTAAGCCATTATTGTAATACTCAATTTTGAAAAGAGTGACCGCCGAGTTTCTTGCTGGTTCTTCTCGGTAAGAGCACCTTTCCGAACCAGTCGTAGCTTCATTGTAATTAAACGATTCGAAAATGCTTGTAAAGGCCAATTTGAATAAAGAATTATTTGAATTCACAGAAGTCGCCGTCGGAGCACTATATAAGGTATACCACTAATATAACACTTTTTCTCATATGGTAAACTCACAACTTTTATATTCAAAATTTCAAACACACTGCTTTCCACGCGAGCGAAGCCGCAAGCATACAAAAATGTTTGTCTGTATGTCCTTTGTAGAAAACGAAACAGCTGCACCGACTTCAATGAAATTTTCAGACAATCTTTAGAATAAAGCCGTGGATGATCGTGTAAATTTTGGTGAGAATTGGAGCATTTATTTAATCTGTTGAGTTCTGTTTAGAGGAAAACTAAAACCAGACTGAGCAACAGCAACGCGTGAACGCGATTATTTTTTCACATGGCAACAAGCGCACCACGTCATTAACACCAGAGCCGCGGGCAAGATAGGACGTGTAATGTGAAGTGACTTACTTTTTAGGTACGCGTTCGAGCCTATGACTAAACTCATACAATACAAGTGGTTAACACGCCTGTAGTCGCAGCTACACTTGGTTTTGTATAAAGTAATATATCACCTTTGGAGTCACAGTCGAACATTTTGGCCTGTATCAAAGCTTCCTCGCATTTCAACACTTGCAGCTTGAATGATAGAGCTTCTCGTAGACGTTGCACGCAAGTCGCGCAAACAAGTCTTTCTGTTGGCTTACTGTCTAGATGGGATAGCTGAAAATGAATTTCATTTCATACTAATATTATAAATGCTAAAGTTTGTGAGTTTCGAGTGAATTTGTCACTCTTTCACGGCGAATCCGTTAAACGAATATCAATGAAATTTGACACAATGATTCTTTATACACCGGGGTAACATAATGGCTATAGGCTATAGAAATCCTATTAATTTAGTAATTAACAGGACACACAAAGATTAATTAAAAGTGTACATATTGTACACTTATAATTAACCTTTGTGTGTGTCCAATAAAGAATAATTATCGTAAAAGGCGACTAAGGTGAGTTGAACCGTCGTGTGCTATCCGGCTGAGTCGAATATAACACCCTCATAACTTACCGAGGTGTCGTAAAAGGCGACTAAGTTAAGTTGACGTCAGGCATGCCGGTCGTAAAATATCGAGCCAAATCAAAATATGAAATATGTTAAAAACGTGTTGTGCCGACCCCACTTAGAGTGTGATAAGGGCAGGAGAATAATGATATGAATACAAGAGGAAAAAACAGTCTAATTTTCTCTGCTTCGTATAATTTTCTGCATTCCTTAGATACAGCAAAGTACAGCTTAGACCTACCATACTGCATTAGAATATAAATTTTATTATATTTAATCTATATAGAAAACCTAAAAAGAAAACTTTCTGATTATACATGCATATCCATAGATGTAGTGTATAATCAGAAAGTGTAAACTTCAAATTTTTGCTCCCATATACTCAATTCTACATTCGAAATCTGACAAAATGGAGGCTAATGAGTAGAAAAGAGAACTCCAGATCTAGTTGAAGAAGATATGTGTAAACTTTAAATCAGCATATGATATATGATCTATGTGTATGACTGATTATGATATGATTCAAATATCTCCTTCAGGGATATTATCAGGTTCGTAAAAGCTACGGGTAGATTAGAGCAGGTGACACTGTCGGGACAGCAGTGAAACCCTTGTCCCATCATGGGGAAATGGGTGGAATAGTCCAGAATAGGAGCTGATCGCCCGCCCTGCACCGACAGGCGTCTCCGAAATTAGATAGATAGATAGATGTGTATGACTGCCAGCATACTGTGTATAGCAGACTGACAATAATTTTATCTTATTTTGTTAACTTAATAAGTTTCAATAGCCATTAAAAAGATAATTTAAAAAAACTTATATTATTAGACATAGATTTAGAGAAATAATGCAAATACCACACCTTCATATAAACCCTGTGTGGTTTTTGAAAGGTGTGTTTATATATGTTTATTTTATATCTCATTGTACTGAATAATAAATTTCAAAAAAATCTGCTAAAGTTCAGCTTTGTAATATGATAATATTTTGACATTCTTGTATAACATATACCAAACCACTTTTACATTACAGCCTAGAATATAAGCTTCGATTGTATTAAGTATCATTAATTTTGCTCCAGCAAATTAATCGATAAGCAGATTATTGTAGGAGTGTAACAGCCTACCATTTATAATATTTGTATAAGTCTAGTATGGTAATTTTAATGTTTTTTCTAACATGTTCTTTTCAGTTGTTGCTTACTAATATATAAATATTATTTATTGTATTCATTTCTATTTATATCTCTATAAATTTGTAAATAATAAAAGTATTATTAGGTATTACTTTATTATTAAAAACAGAGGATTTAATATATTAAACATCCAAACAATATTAATGGATACTCCTTATGGTCGGTTGAAGTAAGTAGTAAACCACTATCAAATATATAGGGCATTTAATATTAAATAAATATTACTTTCAATTAAAATGTGGAAGGCATCAAGTTTGAGTACAAGCATATATTAAATTGATAATTTTTCATTATTGATGACTTAAGTATGCCATTTTTTCGAGATTCTAACTCACCAAGAGCCCATAACAGTCCATCATCATATCAGAATATATTTCCTTTTGACCGAAACTCTCGTATTCCACATTTAAAACACGACATTTTTTAACTCTTCCACAACACCGGCACAGGCCCTGATCAAATACAGGACCCTTTCCCTTTTTAACATTCATGTTAGATTCGATGTAATAAACATCTAAAATTTTAAATGTAAATAGGACATCATATTTAAATATTGTTTATATTTTGAAACAAGTTTAAATTAAATATAATTATAATATGACATATTAATTGTCTGTGATTTTAATCACAAACAACAGACAAATAACTGGATAGTAGATATTTGAAATGATATGTACCGAATATACATACTTAGTATATTGAATGTCTTTTAATATTATCCTGGGATATTATCTTTCAAAAACTTGTATAAAAAATGCTTTTGAATGGTTTCCTACAGCTGGGTTGGAAAATACTATTACCGCCAAGAAACTCTTCTAAGAGGGAACAATTTTCCAAACCAACAGTAGAGTTGGCAATTCAAACGTACTTGTTTGTTATATTTGAACACAGAATATTTTGAATTTGAATTTTGGCGGTCGTATAGGATTCAATTGATAACCATTTATAATATACAGTTACAGTGTATATAGAAAGCAAATTTCTATATGCAATGAATGAATGAAACAACAAAATGATTTACGTAGGTACTTTTATAAGGAAGCATAACAGAACACGGGAGCCTCTTGGTCTACTTTGTCTATTATATTATGGCTATGATTGCCAATTAAAAAGTTATATATAATTTTATTCAAATAAACAATGAATTCAAACAAAAGTCTTTATTTATTATTTATATAAATTAATGTGTAAAATAATATCTCTGATTTTTATATTTATTTAAAAAAAAAAAATTCTATCACTAAAACAACACTACTCGTGATAATTATCATCAATTTCCATACTTTGATGTTGCCTCTTAATATGATTCTTCAAATTAACATTCTGAGTAAACGAAGCGTTGCATAACACACATTTATATTTCTTTTCAGTGTTATGCGACTGCATATGCACCTTCAAACCTCGTAGTCTAGGATAACTCTTCCCACAGTATTCACAACGGAAGTTCCTCTCACCTGTATGACTTGCCATATGTTCTTTTAACCTCGAGGGTAGATAGAATCTCTTATCGCATAAGTCACACTGGTGTTTGAGGATTTTCAAATGGAACCTCCTGTTATGTTCCCTAAGGGACTTCCTGCTATCATAAGCCCGATCACACTGTTCACATTGGAACGTGCGTTCCTCACCGTGCACATCAATCATATGTCTGTAACGCAATGTGTATGAGAAGAAAACCTCATCGCACTTATTGCAGTGGTACGCAGCCTCCTTTTTATGGGTCCGTGCTATGTGTATGTATCTCGTGTATTTAGACTTGAAGGATTTCCCGCAATCCTTACATGAAAAAGTCTCTTCGACACGCTGATGTGTCTTCTGGTGTAATACCAGCATCCTCTCCTCAAAGTAGTGAGCACCGCAAACATCACATATACAAGTACCAAAATGTTCAGCCATATGTTTCTTCAATGCGTGGAAGAAGCTAAAAGTCACACCACACTCAGTACATGCTAAAGTACCAGATGTTAGGCGGAATTTGAGAAAATCTGAGTCCATATGCAATACTTTTCCATGGATTACGATATGGTCTCTAAATTGTTCCAAATCTTGTATTCTTTCTGAACACAATCTACAGTCTATCCTGAATATATCTAGCTGTACTTTTTTATTATTAGGACTGTTTGTTAGGACATCTTTGAAGGTCCCTGGGTCGTGGGTCATAGTGTGCTCTCTCAGCTTGTTTGGATCTGTGAATACATGCCTGCAATACACACAGAAATAATCACTGAATGAAGTATCGAAGGGACAAGCGTAGGAGTTCTCAACTATGGTGAGTATATTCTGGTGTTCCGATTTGTAACCGTTTAGTTTTTGCTGCGATGATTCTTGCAGTTCTGTAATAAGAAAATTATCAATCTTTACATCTTTATTTATGACTGAATTATGTCTACACTTACGTTTAGTATAAAAGTGACCTAATTTTAAAAAGTTGTTTGTGACATATATAAAGCGTAGCGTAACTCATGAATGTTAAAGAGGCCCATAACTTGGAAGATCAAGAAAAAGCATGTATTTTAATAGAGATTACTTTGTAATAGTTACGAATACTGCGGTTGTTATCGTGCTGAGTTTGTAATATTTACGAAAAATTCGATTTTCATATAGTTGCGAAATGTTGGGCTTTTTAGTGACACATAGGAGTAAAAGCCGTTAAGCTGCAATTTCTAGAATCAAGTGGGATTAGAAATATGCTAAGCAATATTAACAAAAATAGATAAAAAATGATATTCATATTAGGTTAAATCTTACGCTGCTGGTACTCCAATAAGAAGGGGTTGGAGTATATCTTATTCAGCACATACAGAATTTGAAGAGAAGTCTATAAATAAAAATAAATATGAACATATATTGGACAATTTTACACAAGGCTGTACGTCCCTAAAGTAACTTAATACTTGTATTATGGGTGACAGGCAACTGGTAAATATATAATTTTAAGTATATATACCCTCACTCAAAGAGCGAAAAAATTTTATATAAAAAATGTTAGCCCTTTGCAGAAATCGATACCACGACGGATATTAAGGCAGGATAACTGCCCTTTGCCAGCAGGCCATACAATAGAATAAATATCATAAATCTGACTTACTAAAATCATTAATTTCTTGTAGATTTTCATCAATCTTTGGGACATTGAATAAAATTTCTGTGGAGTCAACAGAATCTTCTTTGGCTGCTTTTTGCGATTTTCTCCTTTTGTCCCTTTTTAATTTTTGTCTCAGTGACTTCTTTCTGGGCTTCTTTGCTAATTCCATTGTATCTTCTATATCTGCAAGTATTATCAACAAAAAGAAACTGAGCATTTTAGTATGTATTTAAAATTTATATATATATTCACCGGTTGTCTGTCTATCATAACACAAATATCAAATTACCTACTTTGGGGATGGAGGACCGTGTGTGTAAGTGTCCCATATTTATTTATTACTAACCGTGCCAGCTTCACAGGCGTGGATATCAAAGTGTATCACAAATTTTTCCCATATAGAAATTTTGAACATAAAAGTAGTTATTGTGAGGAATTATAAGAGATTTTTGAATAACTTACACTGTTTACTTAGCGCACACAAAGAAAGCTTTAAGTTTTGCTGTTTTCACAATATTCTTCATTGCTGTCTCCTATTCATCTTAGCGTGATGTTATATAGTCTATAGCCTTCCTCGATAAATGGACTATCTTACACTCAAAGAATTTTTCAAATCAGTCCAGTACTTCTTGAGATTAGCGCGTTCAAACAAACAAACTTATATATAGGTATATAAAACAGTCCTCAAAAGCTGTGTCTGTGATCACGTAAATCAATTTTTTCAAAATTGAACTAAAACTGCAATAAAATCCATTGTTTTTACACTATTAAGGAGAGGCTGATACAGAAAGCCTACTATACTGTTGAGGATTATTTAGACGATAAAAATGCGTGGATATAAATATTGTTCGACCCTGTACAAGATAGAAACATTAAATGTAACTAGCATTAAGAATTGTATTTTTTAAAAAGAGCAACCGCCGAGTTTCTTCCTGGCTCTTCCCGGTAGGAACAGCTTTCCGAACCAGCAGTAGAGTTGACGATTCAAAAGCACTTGTTTACAAGTTTATTTGAATAAAGAATATTTTGAATTTGAATTTGAACTTATGACGGTTTTTGCTTAAAGGTATTGCAATTCTTAAGGAAGGTTTAGGTTTTTTAAATTCTTTGGAACAACTAAACCAATTTTTATGGTGCTTTCATTGGAAGAAAGAAGTTGTGGAGCAACATATAAGCTACATTTTATCCCAGAATTCCCACAGCATCGAGATTTAAGCTACAAAAACATATTGACACACTTATTTTCAAGGGGGGGTGAAGCCATCGTCACACCTAGTTTTAAAATAAAATGCATACCATACCATTATCATGGTGTTCATTAATATCATCATAGTCATGGTACTCAGTCTCCAGGTTTATATTTATTTCTTCTTTAAAATGTGTTTCGAATTTGACCTCATCAAGAGTTAATTCAGCTAAAATTGAAAATTAAAATAAAATTAGTAACAAATGTTCATTGAATGCATTTTTATATGGAAAAATCTCAATACCTGACTTTAAGTGATAAATATTAACAGCAAAAAGTTTTGTATATAACTGAAAATGTGTATCATGTATGGCAAGCTAGTGGTGATTTGTCATACCAAGGTTGCCTGGTAATCATATTGTGAGAGGCCAATCAATTTTGACAAAAAAAAATTAGAGCTTAGTCTTATTAGGCTTGTATTAAATTTGTTACATGATAAATTGTATATTAGTAATTAGTACAAAAGTTTTTATAAACTAGACATATAGCCTTACTGGGGTCAGAACATAAGATTTTCTGAGGTCACATTCACAATCACAGCATATTATTAACTTATTAATACCAAAACATTAAGCAACCTTCTCCATGAATTTTAGTCCGCAACAGCCTTTCCTCACACTGCAGAACCTGTTGTCTAAAGCAACAGGCCTCCCTCAGACGTGATACACATGTAGCACATATGAGTCTTTCACCAGCTTCACCATCCAATTGTGACAGCTGGGAAAAACATAAATAATAATATATATACTATAATAAGCCTTTTATTCGAACTACATGACTTTTTTTTTTATTATATGAAATCTCTTAGTTCAGTGTGCCTTTTGGCATAGGCCTCCTCCAACACTTTCCATTGACCCTTATTTTGTGCCACTCTCATCCAGAAAGACCCAGCAGTTAATATGAGATCATCCTCCCATCTTCTCACTGGCCGTCCTCTAGCTCTTTTCCATCTCTGGGATACCAGAGAGTAACTGTTTGACTCCATTTATTTAGTTAGCAGTGTATTGTGTGACCAGCTCATCTCCATACACAACATAAAAAAACATAAATACTTCTTTATAACATATACATCTAGTGGTATCCAGCTTAATAGAATATGGTACTATTCTATTAAGCTGGACCCTCTTTCTTGCCGAGTTTGTCGAAAAATACGACTAAGTTAAGTTGATGTCAGGCAGGCGGCCGGTCGTAAAATACTTAGTCAAATCATGTGACATGTTCATGACATGTTGTGCCGACCTCAGAGTGGGATAAGGGTAGGACGATGATTTAATCATAACATCAAGTGTGCTATCTCTAGTGTCTGCATCATTACATCAGAAATGAGATTTTGAGAACAGCCACAGAGAAATTAATTAGTGGGAAAAAAATAAATAGAATAAAAATAATTATGGCTAATAACAAATAATATTAGATATGATGTCTATTTAATTTTTTTTTTAAATGAAATCTCCTTACTGTAATTTTTAAGTTACAACGAAATACTAGTTTTGTATATAATACAAAACTAGTACTAAAAATAGTTTTGTATATAATGCAAATTAACTAGAAAATGAGAAGAAGCATTAATTAAATAACAATTGTAACAAATGCCATTGAAAATTATTATAATTACATCTGAACACAAATGAGCGATCTTACTTTCAAGGAAAAAATTGTGGTAATATTTACTTTTATAATGGATTCATGTTTATTTTTTTCCCTAAAGAAGTAATAAATCGCTTGAATAGTTTATTTATAATTAATAAATACCAATAATCCGTAACAATCCATAAACATATCCGAGTATATTTCTTTTTGACCATTCCACTCGTATTCGACGTTAAGCAAACGACATTTTTTAATTGCGCCACAACACCTGCACAATCCAGGATCAAAAATTGGACCTTTTCGTGTATTAACACTCATTTTTATTAATTTTTATTCATAAATTCTAATGTTGGAAGTGACAATTATTTGTTTTTTAATGTTATTTAGAGTAATTGGTCCACTGTCTGATATTTGACACAGACAAATAAATTAATACATGTTTTCGTAGTTTGTCTACAAATTATTTCATACATAGATAATACACTATATAGGATAATTTCATAATTCTTGATAGAAATAAAAATTTTATATTTTTACGAAAAATCTAACTGCGCTTTCCTATTTTAATGTACTTTTTTTATCCATTTAAAGTATTCATTTCTAGTAAGCATGGTGGCATCACTTTAAATAAAGGAAAAGAAATTAATAAAATCCGTATCAGTAACGCATATATTCGATAAGCGAATTGAGCTTTTTTATATTTGTGTCACAAAAAGGAAAAATTATTTACCTGATATATATATAGTTTATTTCCAACAATTTTACAACACAAACAATTTGTTACATATGAGTTATTGTTCATGCCATTTTTTTTAATTTAAAATAACAAATCGCCCTACCCGAAGAATAAAGTTACATGTCCATAAGTATAGGAATCTGACTATTCTTCGGATGGAGCGCGTTCAAAAACAGGAGAAAACGATAACATTGTTGTTCTCTTTCAAGCCATACTATTAGATTTTGGGTCAAGGTTATTTTTCGTTTCGTGTCGTAATAGGGTAAGGTCGTTGAACTTTAGTTACTTTAAAAAAAAAACGTAAAATAATTCCTGTGTGTTAATTTGTAGAAGTAGGCGTTATTATGCGGAGATTCATAATACAAAAATAATAATAAAATATTTTTTGCTATAATCCGCGTTGAAGTCATCAATTCATTGCCGATTATGGCAAAATAATTTTACTATTACTTTTGTAGTTCCTGTGGCTAAAAAAGTTCGTTGAACTAACTGTTTTATTAACGTAGGGTGCTGAGGTGAATATGTAACTAAAATTAAAATCAATGTCGTATGATTGGTACCACCCTGTATTTTAAACTCAATTTTAAGCACATCAAAAACTATCATCCATATTTTGGTGCTGTCGCTTAATATGATTCTTTAAACATACATTTTGGCTGTATGACGCATTACACATACCACATTTGTATTTCTTCTCGCTACTGTGAGATTCCATATGGACTTTTAAAGCCCTTAATCTAGAATAACTCTTTCCGCAGTGTTCACAACTAAATTTCCTCTCACCAGTATGACTTGACATATGCTCTTTCAGTCTACACGGTAAGAAAAACCTCTTTTCACAAATATGACACTGGTGTTTCAATACTTTTAAGTGTATACGTTTATTATGATCACTTAAGGTTCGTTTATTATCGTACACTTTGTCACAATTCTTGCACTTGAACGTTGATTCCTCGTTATGGACTTTTATCATATGCCTCCTCCTTAATGTGTCTGAGAAGAAGGTTTCATCACATTTCCTACATAGGTATACAGGCTCCTTTGTATGCAGTCGAGCTATATGAACTGTTAAGTTATATTTGCATTTAAATGTCTTCCCGCATTGGTTGCAAGGGAAAACTGTCTCGGACGGTCGGTGGCTTTTCAGATGGGCTACCAGCATCCGTTTTTCGAAGTAGTGTGCACCACACACATCACAAACACAAGTACCAAAGTGTTCGGCCATATGTAATTTTAGAGAGTGGAAATTTGTAAACGACCCTTTGCACTCCAAACACTTTAAATTCCCATTGGTCAAACAGAATTTTAGAATCACTATATCTTCGATTGATGAACTTTGATAAACTTTCTTTCCATGTACATTGCTTATATGTGTTTCAAATGTGTCAAGATTATCTATTTTCTGATTGCACAGTCTACAATCTATCCTGTGCAAATCGATGTGACATTTCTTAGTACCGCGTCGTATTATGTTGTTCAGTGCTTCTTTGTACATTGAGGGGTCGTGGCTCAATGTGTGAGCCCGGAGTTTATCAGGTTCCATGAACTTCTGTCTGCAGTAGACACAGTAGTAATTGTTGAAGAATGCATTGAACGGACACACATAGGAGTTCTCCACTATAGCTATTGCATACGATTTATCATTTGTGCTATTATAATTGTTTATAATCTGTTTCTCTGGCGATTCTGTTGTATCTGAAAATTGAGATTTATATTTATTTCAAATCACTAATAATTCTGCATGAAAGATGCATCTGAGATAGTAAAATGATTTTGATTTGACATAATAATATATAAATATATTATATGAGGCATATGATTGCTGCACTTTGTAGTGATTCTTTGATTGTGATGAAAAATAGTAAATTTTAGTTGATCATGAACAACAACAATGCAAAAAGAAGTAAATTAATTAAAATTATACAACATATATATAAAATACTTAATCTTTTCAAAACTTAAGTTTTTAGTTTTGATCTATTACACTTCTAAAATTGAATAGTATTGAAATTACATTTTACCTAGTATTGTTTTCTGTCTAATTCCTTTTATTTCACTTCCACACACATCTATATTGACATCAAATATTTCAGATTTTCCTGCATTCATATTCCAACATAATACTGATGTATCTTGCTTTATGATTTTTGATTCTCGTGGAGCTTCAATTTCTATGAAATCTGCAGCTAGAAGGAATTTATAGTAATTTAAATAAGATTTTTAGTATAAGAAAATAAAAGTAATTGACATACTGATTTAAATTAAACAGTTGTGTTTAATCTTTGAGCGCTAGTAGACAATTGCCCCTAAAATAATTATTCTCTTTTATGATTTGTAATAGAATTTAACATTAGACTATCTCCTATTCTCCCACCCAAAATCCCTCGTCCATTAAATGTTGAATGTTTGTTAATTAATGTCTGCATCTAGTCCCTATTGTAAATATTTATGTAAATATATTAAATGTAATAAAATAAAATTGTGATTTATTTATTTTTAAGTATAACTACATATGCATTATATATACATATACATTTTTTTCACGTGAAGGGTTTAACATAAGGTTCCCACTATTTGTAAATAATCCAAATTTCAGTTTTATTTTTTTGTTTCACCGTACAATCGCCTTTGTGTGTACTCCATCTTAGGTGACATTGACAAAGTAATCTGTGCCAATATGGTACTCCTAAAAGCCATTAAACGAAAATTGAATTAAGCCTTTTAATATAGTTATCAATATAAATAACTGCAGTTTTAGGTCTTTTTACCAGTGGTCTCTGGTTCATTTTTCATAAATAAATTCAATATATTTTATTCAAATGGTCATGACGGAAAATGGTTACAATTTACACAAAAAAATTGACCACAAATTGTTTTAAACATTAAGTATAAAATTATAATTTATAGAATTATGTGTTACTTTGTGGAGGTCCATAATACAAAACTAATGAGAATATTATTTTGCTTTATCGTGGATTATAGTATAGTAATAATCTCATTAGTTTACAATCACTATTCCCTAAAATTAGCAGCTTACTAACAGATATAGGTGTTTTAGAGGGGTTCTATGTTTTAGTGGTTGTTTATATCAGGTCATGCACCTATTTAATAACGACAAAAACAATATTCACAACATACAATCATAGTAATTATCAGATGTGACTTCAACATCATCTTTTAAATCTTGTTCCTCATGTTTAACATTTTCATATATTATGTCATCGGTCTTCTTATCTGAAACTTATAATTTTCATATAAATAAATGAAACACGCTGGGTGGTATCCAGCTGAATAGAATAGTACCACCCTCATTTCTTACTGAGGTGTCGTAAAAGGCGATTAAGGTAAGTTGACCCACCGTGTGATATCCGGCTGAGTAGAATTGACCAACCTCAGTTCTTACCGAGGTGTCGTGAAAGGCGACTAAGGTAAGTTGACCCACCATGTGGTATCCAGTAGTAAAATAGACCACACTCTTTCTTACTGAGGTGTCGTAAAATAAGACTAGGGTAAGTTGACGTCAGTTAGCCGGCCGGTCGTAAAAACGCAGCCAAATCATGTTACTGCATGTTTATAACATGTTGAGCCGACCCCACTTAGAGTGGGATAAAGGCTGGAGGATAAATAAATGAAACAAAATTATGCTGTATGAAATTTACAGTTAAAATTTTTAAATTGGTATAAGGACAGTAAGAACTTCCTACTAATATTATAAAGTGAAAGTTTGCAAGTGTGGATGTTTGTTTGTTACTCTTTCACGGCTAATCTGCTAGACCAATATTGATGAAATTTGGCACAAATATTCCTTATACACCAGAATAATATATAGGCTTAAGAAATCCTGTTTATTCTATAGGAATAGGATGACATTGAAAAATGCCATCTATTATCAACCTATCACATGACAACAGTACATGCAAATGAAGTCACAGTAAAATCTAGTTATTAGCTATTACCTATATCTTGAATTTTTCCATCATTAAATAAATGAATTATAATTATAAAGCATTACCAGGAACTCTAAGATGAGAATTGGGATGGGCTTCTATGTATCTATCTAATTTCAGGGACGTCGGTGCAGGGCGGGTGGTCAGCTCCTATTCCAGACTATTCCACCCATTTCCCCATGTTGGGACAAGGGTTTCCTTCTGTCCCGACAGTGTCACCTGCTCTAATCCTATAAATGGGAATATCTTACCTTCATCTAATTTTATATTAGATCTTAACAACTTTTCTTCACATTGAAGAACTTGCTGACGGAATAAACACGCATCCCTTAATCTAGTAACACATGTAGCACATATAAGTCTCTCTATAGGCTCGCCATCCAACTGTGATAACTGAAAGGAAATACTTTTTAAAAAAATATTTCTCATGTTATACGCACCGTGTGGAATCTGGTTTAATAGAATAGTATCACCCTCATTTCTTACCGAGGTTTCGTAAATGGCGACTAAGGTAAGTCGACCCACTGTGTGGTATCCGGCTGAGTAGAATAGACCACCCTTTCTTACCGGGGTGTAAAATACTAAGTAAGTAAGTTGATGGCAGACTGGCAGCCGGTTGTAAAATATGTAGCAAACTCATATGACAATATGTTTATAACATGTTGTGCCGATCCCACTTAGAGTGGGATAAAGTGGGGCAAGAAGATTTGTTATAATGTTATACATTAAGGCTGGGTGTTATTTTGTCTATTTTGCCTGCATCAGTTAGTAACTAATATACTTTACCTACAACTTAACAATACTAAATATTATATTCTATTATTGCTTGCATTAATGTCTGCTCATAATTTTTTTCGTTTTTAAAAATTCTGATTATCTAGTTTACTTAGTAAACCTTGAAACAGTTTAATCCTATATAGTGTATTATCTATGAGTTTAATACAGTTTAATTAAACATACATTCCAAATTCAAAATAAAGTAAAAAAAAATGTTACCAGGTTACCTCTCATGGAAAATAATTAGCATTCTTACTAACCAGTAAACCAAAACAGTCGATAAACATTTCCGAATAAATTTCCTTACGGCCTAACCAGGAATATTCAACATTTAAAAGTCTGCATTTCTTAAAAGCACCGCAACATCTACATACACCCGGATCAATAATAGGTCCTTTGCCTTTGACACTATTCATTGTAGACTGTACAAATGTTCATAAAATTGCACATAACAAAAATCCAAATACACATATTAATTGTAATAACATTCAATAACTTGGGTCTTGAGATTTATTGGAATTTGGAAATCTAAAAAATAATAAACATAAACATTTCAAAGTTCTGTTATAGTCTATGACGCTTAAATAGTCTATGACCTAGACAAATAGTAGTTATTTATAAGATTCATGCAATTGTAAACTTTTGCAACGACTTATGATCTTCTCTGATTTGGTTTAAGATAATAATAATAATAACTGACGTATATTTTTCACATAAATAAAATGGTTATTTTTATATATCTAGATACTAGAAAGCGCCATCGGCACCTCCCGCGTGGGAAGATTTAAACCGTAATATAATATTTTGAAAACCAAAAACGACGACGGCGATGACGGCGACGACAAGGATGACGCGACGGGCGAGAGTGCGAAAACACCGGAATAGCCTCAACCACCGATCATAACACTACCTGATGACATCGAACCAGACATCCCTTGGGTCATCTAGGTGACCTGGGCTTACGGCCCAAATACCGACAGCCTTAGGTCACCTAGGTGACCTCGGCCTACGGCCGAAACACACACCGGACTTAAGTGCCCGCAAGGATATGCCTGGGTAATGACGGTTTCTTCGAGGCTCGTACCCCGCCTACACCTCCATTGGGGAGTAAGCGAGATGACTCTACTGGATAACCAAAAAATGGTTAAACCTTACTGGGTAAACCTTAAAAGCTAGACATATGTTGTCGCGGACTTTTATTTAGAACTTTTAGAGGGGAACTTTGTAATGCATGATTTTTTAATAACATTGTGTAAAGTATAACATTCATAAAAAAGGAGTAGTGCACGAGTTATAATAGGAGAGAATGGAAGAGAAAAACATGTTGAGAATGATGATCTAGACATCATTCTCCTTCCAATATTAAAATTTATTATATTTTATGTACATAAATTTTTTTTTTAGGGTCTAAGAAAACAAAGGCAAAATTATTTACCTTGCTCCTTGACGTAAAATAATAAACTATATAACAACAAGCGTTTTATTATTAAGATAGTATAATTTGTAGAAAGAACGAAGTTACTATTAAATAGATAATTTGTAGAAAATATTTTAAACGTAATTATATATTACCAAAATGTGATATGAATTAAAGAATAATCACAATTTTAAGAAAGAAAAGTTGATGCCACAACAACAAAAAAAGAAGGGAAATTACTGTTACAATGGCAACATTGTCTACTATTGAGAATATATTTTTCACATCTGTTTGAGATTTGATGCTGTAGCTGATGCTTGGTGGCTGTCTGAAATTTTTTTAATATTATAGCGTAATACCGTAATTTACAATGATTACTAGAAAGTTACTTATTTGTGGTCTATGACAAACAATATTATTTTAGTTTTATAATATGTGATAGTTATATTTTTGTGAAAACAAGTGATAAACGAGAAATGGCTGCAAAAAGTACAGAATGGCGTCCCGGGCCTACTGTGTGTAGATGTTGTCTTTCTGAAGGATGCTATAAAGACATTTCAACTGAATATTTCTGGATGGGAAAACGTGAAGTGTACGCAGATATGTTAGCCGAAACTTTTGATGTATCTGTAAGTTTACTTTTGAAATAGTCCTCGTCCACACTATGGCGTCCATTTTTTTTATTGTGTATAACTCGACTAAGTATTGTGACTTATATTCTTGGTAAAATATAAGTCAAGACTAGCAGTCTTCGAATTTGGTTGTTTTATAAAATCAATATAGTAATAGGAATTCGTGTGTTTCAAGCCTATTTTGTATACTTTTTGTTTGGCTTCGGTATACGAGATGTGGAGATTGTAATGTAGAAAAATGAAATTAATTCAAATATTTTGATGTTACAATACATTACCCTAAATTTATTATTATTTTCGTGTTTCATTTATATTCTATATAACTTCGAGTTATCTACAGTAAAAAAATAAATAATTATCACACTATTTTAATAATCGATAAACACTAATATTATGTTAAAATAGCATTTTTTAAAATATAAATTCTCCAGCTATATAATTTTAAGTATTCATTGCTTCTCATAACTATCTAGCCTGAATATGTTTTCCTTTCAACCTGTAGTGTATATGGATTGAGATGTGTGTTACTTATCTTGTATATTTATATACAAGACACATATTATATGGGACAACTTACCTTAATCGCCTTTTACAACACCTTGGTAATAAATGAGAGTGGTCTATGCCAGGGCTTCTTAAACTTTTTTATATAGTGACCCCCTTCAAGCTTAGGAAATTTTAAACAACCCCCTCCTCCAAATAATGAAATATATATTAACCGTAGATGTAGATGTAATATCGCACTATTTTACAATGTAAATAACAGTTTTGCATTGCTTCTTTTTTCAAAAAATAGTTTTAATAAAACTACAATAGTATTTTTTATGATTTTTATTTGAATTTATATTTGTACGTAGTGTGTATACTAATTTAAATTTTTTTTATTTATAATTGTTGTACACTAACCAATCATAAATTTAATAAAATCTATTTAATTAAATTTAATGAAAAGGGGTAATGAAGGAACTTAGGAGGAGAAATATCAATAAGTCTTTGTTAGAAAAGTTCTTTAAAGGACTTTTCTAACAAACCTTCGCCTTTTGCTTTCAGTAGTCTCGTAACCCACAGTTTAAGAAGCCCTGGTCTATGCTATCAGTTGGATACAATACAGCGTACAGACTCATTTGCTTTCTTTTTAGTATATTCAGTATTATTTAGGGCACAGTTTTCTTGCTGGCTTTCTTAATATTCTATGGCGAATAATCTCATTTTGTAAAACTTGAAATTTAAATTTGTCCATTCAAATGATGCTTCTGAGGTAGTAATTTATACAGTCCTATTGAGATCACTTGATGATTAGCATACAGCCTCACTGTATGCTAATCATCAAGAAATGGAGGTGTAGCATGTTGTTTCTACATCTACACCTCTGATATTATCTATCTACTTATTATAAGTTTTCTGATAAAAGAGTAGTTAAGTAAGGGCCACATTAGTTACAACTGAGTCCATACTAATATTATAAATTTGATAATATCTATCTATCTATCTAATTTCAAGGACGCCTGTCGGTGCAGGGCAGGTGGTCAGCTCTTATTTCAGACTATTCCACCCATTTCCCCATGTTGGGATAAGGGTTTCACTGCTGTCACCTGCTCTAATCTACCTGTGGCTTTTACGAACCTGATAATATCCCTGAATGACAAATTTGTCAGATCCTCAACTTTAATTTCATCCTTACCTAGTATCTCCCATCTTACCTAGTACATTCAGGCACTCAGCCATAAGGTGAAGACTCATTTCTTTCTCTCCACACTCCGGGCACGCAGCATCTTGTTATTCTCATTATTGACAGGTGTCTGTTTAACAGGCAGTGTCCAGTTGTAATGCCTGTTACAATTGCTACATATTCCCTGCTCTGAGACATCAGCTGTTTAGACTTCCTTATATGCGATAATATATGTTTCTGTCTGTCTGTCAGTTCCTCTTTCTCGATTAAACTACTAGATCAATAGTAAAGAAATTTGTTATGAATGAAACTTCGCCTATTTTCATATTAAAAATAAAAAAAGAAAATACCTAATACCTTCAGGAACAGTAAAAAAACTATGTAGTTTTTTTTACATCCTTGAGGGTACTTTAATGCTGTGGCTTGCAATCATAATTCAATTCAAAATATTCTTTATTCAATAAAACTTGTAAACTTACTGTAACTGTAACTTGCCTGCTGATATCCCACTTATTGCTACGTCACTTATGCTATCACACCCACTCAGTGGAGAGATTTGAAGCTAAGACACTCCATACTACTCCAATGGTCACACATATAAACAGAATATTCTAAAAATATGCAAGTGTGACCTACCCATACATATTGGAGCACAGTGGTCGGTCTTCTCTACGTACACAGAGATAGGATACCTATGCAGACTGGTAGAATAGTAACAAACTTCTAAGAAGCTTATATCGTATGCTAAAATCGACATGAATGTTAGATCATTAGGAACATGTTATACATCTATATGTTATATATATATAGCTATTCTTAGTGTGTTTGTGAATTTTTTTTAGGTTCTTTTCACCTAACCAATCGGCGTTATAGAAGCTTGGTGTGTCTAGATTAGTCTAAGTCGTAAGACTAAAATATTCAACCATTGTGTTCTAGCTGTCATGACTTAAGATGCTAAACGTGGACACTATCAGTTAAGGTGGTTCACAAGCTTAAATTCGCTCAGCGGGATATGGAAAAAGCTATGCTCGGGGTTTTTCTGAGGGATCGTATCCGCAACGAAGTAATCCGTCAGAAAAGTAGGGTCAGCGACATAGCTCAACGCATAAGCAAGCGGAAACGGCGATGGGCCGGCCATATCTATCGCAGAACTGATGATCGTTAGGGTACAAGTGTTCTAGAGTGGACACCGCAAGTTGGAAAACGTAGTGTAGGACACCCTGAGACTTGATGAAGTGACGATATACGTAGAACAGCAAGTTGTGGATGGAAGCAGAAAGCCCAGGATCGGGCTAAGTGGCGTGTAATTGGAGAGGCCTATGTCCAGCCGTGGACTAAAGTGGGCTGATGATGTGTCTAGGTTGCAACCGTTTTCACCAAAAAGGCGACGCGAAGTATTTGCCCAGTGGGATATTTAGAAGGGAATCTATAGCTGAAGAGTTGGTTTGTTTGATTGTTTGAACGTGCTAATCTTAGGAACTACTGGACCGATTTGAAAAATTCTTTGAGTGTAAAATAGTCCATTTATCGAGGAAGGCTGTAGACTATACATCACGCTAAGATGAATAGGAGAGGGGTAGCAATAAAAAATATTGCAAAAACGGCAAAATATAAAGCTTTCCTTGCATGCGCTGACTAAACGGTGATAGTTATTCAAATATCCACCTCCATCCCCCTCCGCAGAGCAGAAGCCACCGCTGCCCGCGATCGCTCCCTGCCCACCGTTTCTGCTACGTCGGTCGACAGGAAGAGACCGCGCCCCAAATAGGGACCCCTATGCCGTGGTGGGCATTTCCGCCCCCACCGGTTTTCTTCCTCACAACCCGAAGGTCCCCTTTCCTATTGCTGGGCTTCCGTGCTTGACCGACGGTGGCCGCAACCATGTCCAGCCAGACTTAAAGTAAGCCTAACTGAATTCGCTCATTAGAGACTACCCTTAACCTCCCCGGAGTCCCCGGCCCGTCCAGATTGCCCTCTGCTAATCAGAGGGACACCTGGATTGGCTACCCCACAGTGATCCGTTCGCCAATACTAAGCTTGCCCAGGGCGCGCCACGAGGAGGCCGACCAATTTGGCACCCCCGCGACAGCATATGTCTAGCTTTTAAAGTTAACCCACTTTAACCATTTCTTATGGTTATCAAAAGACTATATTATGCTATTAATCTTTGCACGCGGGTGGAGCTGCTGGCGATTGCTAGTGTAAAATAAAATTTTGTTCCCAGATCGCATATTCCAAGTCTGGCGGTCCGAACAGCCACAGTCGTCTCATCTGCGAGCCGTGTATAGCCAGGCTACGTGATGCTGCTGACTTCAAGCGTCAGGTCCAGGAGTGTGAGAGGACCTTCGTCCAGTGCCTCGACCCGGTTACCGCGTTAGGCGAATTACAAGGTATTTTACCAACTCTCAAGTTATTATACACTAAGCTGTGACATATATAAGACAACGGCTGACGTCATTCACACTGTTTCTCGAAGAAATACTTTGAAAAGGCAGAGGCACATCCAAAATAGCTCATCATTCACATGGTCCAATACCGATGCTATGACAATAAGTTCAAAGTAAATATTCATAATTGCCCTAAGAGCGTTCTATATGACCCTGACGATCACTTTACGATCGCCAACGCCAAATAATTTTCAAACACATACACGCAGCGTCTTCGCCGGCGAAGACGATGTCCCTGATTTCTCACGTCTAGCGGCCGGGGCGTCCAGTCTCGACCGTTATGACACTAGGACTCTTCCACAGTCCGATATAGTCCTCCACAGCGCGTCGCTTTAAGCCGAGGTCTGGCCTCACAGGAGGCATCCTTAAGGCGACGCTCCCAGGATGCTGCGGGCCTCTTTCGAGACCCGCTCTCCCAGCACCCCCACCCCCGGCGAGGCTTCTGCGCTCGCCCACCATCCCGGTAACGCTGTCAAAGCCTTCATGGCTAACAGCCTTAGTGTCCGAAAAAAAATCATTCACACTCTTTTGACGTGTGGCATTCGTAGGAGGTAGACGTGTTTGGGAGACCTCTTTTGTATTTCGTGTTATTAGAATCTTACCTCAAATAATTGCTATTCGTGATAAGAGCTTTCGCCTTTTACGACACCTCGGTAAGAAATAAGGGTGGTACTATTCTATTCAGCCGGATACCACACAGCGTAACTTTTGTACTATGGAATTTCGCAAACGCGTATTTCTATAAATAATTTACTGCGTTCCCCGTCGCGTGGAGCGCTTTTGAAGGTGGACTTATGTGATTAACATATTGCAGTCTGTTTAGAGGTAGACAAAGAGGTGAAGGTGGAAATGGTGAAGGAAGAGAAGGCCCGGAGCGAAGACGACGATGATTTCGACGACCGGCCCGATTTCGGCGACGACGATGACTACGATGAACGTAAGTACCATTTATTTTACTTTTACTACCTGTGTCCCCCAGCTTCGCCTTAGAGATGTGACTTTGAGTAGAAAAAATAGTTTTCCCTTTAAAAATAATTGATTAAAAAAAACGATTATTTTTAAACAGAATAATATAAAATAATAACAGATGCACTGTTTGTAAAATTCTATTAAAATTTGTATTTTGGCTACACTAGTGTCATCCAACAATGCATATGTAATCTTAAAAAAAAGAAAAAAGAGAAAGAGGATGATTAAATAAATTAAGAAATAAATCTTTATTGACTTTAAAAATGTAACGTTCCGACTCTTAACTATACAATTTCGTTCGTACCTATCGATTTACCAAGAAAAGAGGAGATGGGATAGGGTATGCCCTATAGACACTTGTCGAACTTCTTTTGCTAGGTATCAGTATCATTATTATATAATAAAACAAACTATATTTAAAATTTATATTCAATTACAACAAAAAAATGTAAAAATCTTATAGCTGAGTGGCTGAAATTACTTCCATACGATGATGCGGATTATTTTTGTAAAATCATGAATTTGTAAACGTATGGCATAAGTATGCACTACTGTCACATTGATCAACTTCTTTTATATTACACACAGACACACGCACACACACACCACACACACACAAATAGCTCATTTACTCGTAGTATAATTAATAACACACACATACACACACACAGTCACACACACACACAGTCCCACACACACACAGTCCCACACACACACTCTCTCTCTCTCTCTCACACACACACACAAACACACAACACACACTATCTTTTCTCTCTCTCACGCACACACACACACACACACGCACACACACGCGCGCGCACACACACGCACTCACACACAAATAGATCATTTACTCGTAGTATAATTAATGTATCGTACTGGAGGCGGGCGTTATTGGCTGCGGCTTACAGTTTTTAACTAATGCAGCCAATATCGTTTCACTTTAGTTTTTTTTATGAAAGTATGTATTACGTACGTACGTAAGTACTACATTTATTGTAACGATATACCTAAAACTACTTGAGCACTAGCGTCTAAACTTGGCGGAGCCTGTATCTTAGACACTAGTCTCATTCAATAACACTAACTTAATTAGCACGAAAAATTTATAAAAGTGGGTACTTTGCAATAACATTTACAGTTACGGACATACTCACTAATGTTTACCCATCTTCACGTTATAATAAAGGTTACACCACTAAGAGTGTGAACTTAAAATATTCAAATAATTTTTTATTTAATATATGTATATATGCAGTGGTTTTATATTTTTTTTTATCATATATTATTAAATTTAGGCTGAATATTTTTTATTTAGTGAATACACTAAATTAAATTCAATAGAATAGGTTTTCTATATTCATATAGTTTTGAGTTTTTAACCAGTTAATTAATATTTTCTTACATTGATGATGGTTAAATGTATACAAATTTAGTAACTCATTTAATTATTTATAGAGCATGGGACCTAAAAAACATTGATTTTTTTTTACAAAGTGTGATAAAATAATCGATAAATAAATAAATATATGGGACATTTACACACACGGTCGTCGTTCCCCAAAGTAAGTAACTCATTACTTGTGTTATGGTAGACAGACAACTGGTGAATATATACTTATATATTTTTTAAATACATACTTAAATACAAATATACACCCAGGCTCAAAGACCAACAAATTCATTTGTAGAAAATGTTGGCCCTCGGCGGGAATCGAGCCCACGACCCGCGGAGCTGAAGGCAGGGTCACTACCCACTACTCCAACGGGCCAGTCAAATAATCGATTATTTTTTTAAATCTCTACTTCGCCCACGTGAAAATTACCGTGTCAAGAAGTTTTCTCGCGAGATTTAAACCATAATGTACTAATAATTTAAACCTTCATCCTTTAGTAAAAACCGCACAAAAATCTGTTCAGTAAGTAGATTTTTGATAAAATCGATCACATAACTTACAGTGACTTTGTTTTATAATATTTGTGTAAAATATTTTATTCGACTTGCCTTGTAAATATGTGAAGGTGGTATCTTGCAAGTTAAATTTGACCCATTTTATTTCTGCCGTGTGTTATCCAGCTGAACAGAATAGACCACCCTCATTTCTTACCGAGGTTTCGTAAAAGGCGACTAAGGTTTACGTCAGGCAGGCGACTGGCCCCTTAAATAGCTTAAGTTAAGACCTTTACAAAAGTAATAATAAAATTATTTTGCTATAATCCGCGATGAAGTAAAATAGAAAATATATATAATGCTAAATGTAGAGTGGACAATCGGTTATCATACCTGATACATGCAGGAGTCGTAAAAAACACATGCACAAACCTCCACCACCGCCACCGCGATACACAAAGCTTTTTTGCTTTGCGATTTTGGTCGTGGAGTCCATCTCATATCTCCTGACGATGCTTCGGTTGCGGGGCGAAACGATTGTTGAGTTTGTGATAGTGAACGTATATAGTGTTTGTGTATCATGGTGGCGGTGGTGGAGGTTTGTGCATGTGTTTTTTACGACTCCTGCATGTATCAGGTATGATAACCGATTGTCCACTCTACATTTAGCATTATATATATTTTCTATTTTACTTCATCGCGGATTATAGCAAAATAATTTTATTATTACTTTTGTATTATGGATCTCCGCAAAGTAACGCCTAATTCTATAAATTATTTTAAGACCTTTAAATAATATCAAATAATAAGATAATATCTATAATAAATATTATAATTACAAAAGAATATATTGTATTTATTACATTGTATTAGCAAGATTGATATTGTATTTACAAGAAAATATAATACAATTCCCATTTTTAGTTGACGACCAGCCACTAACAAAACTAGCCAGTAAAATACCCAAAAAGGAGGCGGTCGACGTGTTCGATCTATTGGACAACGCGAAGATCACCGAAAAAAGGAAGTCCTCGACGAAAATTAAATCGCAGCCATCGAAGAAGTCGAAAACGCAGAAACAAATTGCAACGTCCAGCAAAGAGAAGCCGGAGCCAAAAAAGAAAAAAGGTATGTATTATGTTTGTTTCATATCACGTCGAGAAAAGAGTTGCTGTGAATTATCTTAACGGAACCCTATATGCTTAAAGTAAAAGTAAGTAACGGCCTGTTACTATCCCACTGCTGAGAATAGGCCTCTTCTCTCCGTTTTGGGAGAGAAGGATTGGAGCTAAGACCTACCACGCTGCTCCAATGCGGATTGGTACGTTACACATACCTCCAGAATTCTCTAGAGATATGCAGGTTCCCTCACGATGTTTTCCTTCACCGAAAAGCGTGTGATAAATTGCAATTATCAATTAGACACATAAGTTTTAAGAGAAAAACTCATTGGTGTCTGCCCGGGTTCGAACCCGTGATCGTCTCTAGAGACTCACACGGTCGCACCGCTGGGCCATCACAGCTTCCTATATGCTTAGTTTCATAAAAATATTTGGCGCCGTTTCTGAAACACAAGATTAAGTCATTTAAAAATTACAGGAAGATGTAAATAAATAATTTAAGAATACTTACTAGTAGTTTGAAGGAACTTAGAATATTTAGCTTGACAAATTTTTAACGAGGTAAAATAAATAAATAGAAAAATAAAATATAAATAATAAGAATTAATAAATAATATAATTATCTGCAAAATGGTCTTTCGAACAGAAAAATCTTTCAGCTTTTATAAAAATGACGGGCTCTTGGTCCATAAATGTAAAGTGGATCCGTCCTATCCGTTTTCATACATGATACGTAAAGGATTCGCGAATAGGTTTTTGTAAAGTGATTGATATGGTGTATGTAATAAAGTAAATAATCAATAAAGTTATCAAGCAAATAAAAAATTGTCGTATTTATATCTGTAATTATATTATTCACAGCAATTCTTTTTGTCGATGGTACGTTGTTAGGATTTCTGCTGATGCTATTTAAACACATATACATTACTCAGACATTTCAGTGTTGTCAATTAAAATAGATTAAAAAAAAGTTTTTATAGCACATCAGGCTAAAAAGTAAAAAAAATCTTAATATAGGTAGATTAAAAATAATGAACGAAAAATATTATTAGGAACTTTGTAATTATTTACGAAAAACTTAGTTAAAAAAGGTTTTGGTAAAAATAACAAATTTACCAAAATTCCCAGCGTTAAATGGTAGCGGTTACCATTTCCCTAGTACAGGTTGAGTGGTGGTGGACCTATCGAAAGCAGAAGTCGTCACCCACTGCTTGTGTCGAATCGACTTGTGGCTACTAGTTGGGCGTTTCTCGACAGTGTTACACAGAATCTATCTATCACAGGGTAACATTGAAAATTAGAAAAGAAACACCAAATTATTGTATTGTCTCTATCGTTTTTGATATACACATATCACAATTTTTAGTATATTTGTCATTCAAAGTGTAATAAAAATAGAGTTCAAAAGCGTCGGTTACTGACGAATAAATACATACACTAGCAATTGCCAGCGGCTCCGCCCGCGTGGTAAGATTAAAACTGTATTATAGTATTTTGATAACCATAAAAATGGTTACAGTTAACCTTAAAAGCTAGACATATGATAATTTTGAAATACATGATTTTTTTAATAACTCTTACCGTTTACTCAGCGCAAGCAAGGAAAGCTTTAAAGTTTTCCGTTTTCAAAATTTTTGATTTCTGTTCCTCTCCTATTCATCCTAGCGTGATGCTATTTAGCCTATATCTTTCCTGAATATATGGAATATCTTACACTTAAATAATTTTTCAAATCGGTCTAGTACTTCCTGAGATTAGCGCGTTCAAGCAACAAACTCTGCAGCTTTATGTATTAGTATAGATAAACACATACATACTGATTAAAGTAATATAATTTATGTAATAATAAATAAACTTCATAGAGACTTATAAAAGACAAACAGCACAAATATAAAGTTAGTAAAGTAATAAAATTAACCAGTACAGCAGAAAAACTGACAATACTATGGTAAATGTGCATGATATTTGCTTAGCATGGACACGTCTCATATTTGGAGTATTGAAAACTATGACAATCAAGATTTTAACAAGATTGTTAGCATTATTTATTATTCTAGAATTCTTTTTGATTGGTGTATATTATAAGCACAGGAACTATCCAACGTCAAGTTTTCTTACACTTATCTTATAATTAAAGCTCAGAGTCACTCATCGGATGATGGAGTGAGCTATGTTTATAATATCTCTAGTTCATCCAATCGGAAATGAAGAGATCCATAGCGTACAGAGTAACCGACATAGCCTATTGTGTCGCGAAGCTGAAGTGGCAATAGGTGGGGCATATAGTGCGAACCTATGGGCGTCTTAAGGTGCTGGTATGGCGACCTCGCACTGGAAAACGCAGTGTGGGTAGACCTCCTACGACGTGGACTGACGACATCAAAGGTCGTGGAGAGCTTCTGGATACAAGCGGCTCTCCACGACCAAGATCGTGGGGTTTGAGATCCCTTAAGAGATCTATGTCCAGCAGTGGACATCCATCGGTTGGTAAAGAAGAAGAATAAGATAAAAGTTATGGACCCTTGAATTGGAAGGCTAGACGAATATAAATTAATGATGATGAACACGATAATAATCGGGATCGATTGGCATCTATTTCTTTATTGAGGAAAATTTTATAGGAATATACGTATAGTCTAGGATTTACTTCTGGGACTGCTTTACGTGTAGAATGGAGGCTAAACTTCAAAAATCACTACGTACTTAGTTATAATGTGAGACTTGGATTGCTAAAGTTGGTATTCTAGCTTATTTTTCAGGTAAGTTATAATGCATTTATTATATTTCTTAAAGAGATCTTTGTCAATAAAGGATTATCAAATTATGATACTTGTCCATGCTTTTCAGTTTTTATATTTGGTGAATTTGGTGGACGAATTTCATGGATCAACTCTTAATTATAGCTTAGCTTGATCATTTTTTCAAATATGTTATTATATCAGGTGCATTAAATTTATCTATTATAAAGTAAAATTTAATGTGCCATAAGATGTATATACGTCTTCGTCCAGAAAGTTCTCATAAATAATATACAAAATAATTACTAATTGAAATAGTTTAAAATCTTATTTTTGTCACCATTTAATCTTTTGACTATTTCGCGTAGTAATTATTTAAATTATATGTAAGTTGTAACTAGATTTATGCATTTCGTCGATGACCTAAATTTCAGCCAAGATAAACTATATTTCATGAATTTAACGCATTACTCTGACTAATTACTTAAATTGCGTCACATAAATATGTATCTAAAAATTGTTAGCCTATTTAATTTCGTCCTTCGTAGGAATAAGTTTCTAAAGTTCGACTATGTTATAATAAACAGTTGCGTCACTACAAGAAATACGTTGGAAGAATACGAAGAATGTATCCAATACCAATGTGGAATGTCTACTGCAGTCGGTATAGCGGTCCTCTTTTTGTTTTAGACGAATGGTCCGATCCAGCGCGGGAAAATGCCGGAACAATCATAAAATGTACGACCGCTTATCCGTTCAGAGTTAACGATAAGTGCATTGTGTGTGTCTACTGCCAGGAACTCTACGATGATCCTGACGTATTCAGAAGTCATATGGACGAGGAACATCCAGATTTCAACGTGAAAGTAGCATTCCACAATCTGCCCAAGCTAGAGTTCATTAAAGCTGATCTCACGAATTTAAGTTGTAGAATTTGCACTCAGCAGTTTGATAATCTCGAAATTGTCGCGAATCATCTTAAGGAGATACACGAAGAAGCGATAGATTCCAACGCAAGACTCGGTGTAATGCCTTATGTGCTGAGAAAGGACTTTTTCAACTGCGCAGTTTGTGGGAAAAATTGTCCATCGCTATTTCACTTGAACAGGCATACTATAACGCATTTCTTGAGCTACGTGTGCCATTTTTGTGGAAAAAGTTACGTAGCCACGACTGGTCTGCTGAGACATGTGAGGTCCAAGCACCAGGAGTACAAGGTCTCGTGTCGGAGGTGCGGCAAAGTGTTTCCCAATATGGAGGCAAAGGAAAAGCATAGGAGAACGGAAAAATCGTGCATGGCTTACTGTTGTTCCAAATGCCCGGAGAGATTCCACGATTGGAAGATCAGAAAACGTCACATGGAGACGGAACACGGGCAGAGTAAGCGCGTAGACCGCTGTGCCGACTGCAATATAACGTTCAGCAAGGGAAGTGCCTACTACCAACATTTTAAATTGAAACATTCCAAGGACTGCGTGGTTTGCAAACATTGCGGAATGAAGTTTATCTGTCGGTCTCGTTATAAACGCCATCTGTCCACTCACGTTAGCTATACCGCGTAAATTTTTCCATCAAAACTTATTGACTTTTTTCGTATGTTAATGTAGTGGTTAAAATATAATCAAATGTTTGCTTCCAACATGATAAATTGAAAATTGTAAGGACTGCGTAGTTAGCAAACGGGGTTGATTAATACGTAATCGTGCTAGAAATATCATGTGTTGCTAGTCTAAAAATAGGGGTTTACCATAAATATTTTAAACATTCTACGGACGCATTAGTGTTTTTAGGAGCTTGCTTAAAATAATGTATTATAGAGTCACAAAATTCATTTGTCCAATCGCGTAAATTTACCGAATAGACTATTATTTAGGCTAGGTTAAAAAGATAGGAATATTATAGCTTTGATTAATAGCTTTGTAAATATTGTAGGGTATATTTTTTATTTTGAAAAAGCCACACTTTATTTATAGCGTCGAATTGATATATATAAAATATGTCAATTACAAAAGACAATTATTCTGCTCTCGTTGGCAATTCGCCAATACATATATGTTCGCGACTTTATAGTTTAACTAGTTTAGTTTTATTTGTAATTGTTCGCACATTTTATAGTTATCATAGTTTAATATTTACAATCAGAATATTTGCAAATAAAGTTGTAAAGAATAAGTAACAATATGTAATAGGTATAAGTTTAAAAAATAAAGACGAAATGTCCCCCGCACCGGCTGACTATAGCTCGTCCGAGACTCATAGAATGCCGGCCGCCATTAGCGCATAAAAACAATGGCGGTCGGCACAAATTGGTCACTCGAAAACGCGACGCTCAAGAAGCAACAAGTGTCCACTCTCAACAGTCAGTCGGGGCAAGTTTTATTTTCGCAAGTTAATAGAAGAGTTTTATTTATTGAAACCAGCGCATCAACAATCGTCTGTGGGTCGTCGAAGGGGCCCACATTTTCTGGTCCTTCAGAAGCCGAATACAAGAATCAAGATTAGGAGATTATCGTGAAGTACCATTTTCGGGTTCTTCAGCAGTCGAATATTGAAGAAAAATAGAAAGGTCTTTTTCGAGACCACATCCAAAGGTCTTTTTCGAGACCACAATAGAAAGGTCTTTTTCGAGACCACATTCAAAGGTCTTTTTCGAGACCACAATAGAAAGGTCTTTTTCGAGACCACAATAGAAAGGTCTTTTTCGAGACCACATTCAAAGGTCTTTTTCGAGACCACATCCAAAGGTCTTTTTCGAGACCACACATCCAAAGGTCCTTTTCGAGGCCATATATAAAGAGTCTTTTCGAGACTATCCCAGTTAAAATGCCAGCAACAAGAAGTCAGAAGCAGAGCGAAACGACGACAGAGTCTTCTACGGGGGCTACTAGCACGGAATCGTCATCGGCGGAAACAGCGTGCGGGACCGTCACAACCCGGACTACGTCCACAGAAGAGGCGTCAGCTTCGGGAACGGCCGCACGAGAAGAATCCGTCGACGCTACACAAGCATCCGAGAAGAAGACGTCGCGTCCGCATAGTTCATCTGGCAAGCATCGAAGAAAAGAACTCGCGAAGGCCCGAGAAGAATTGTTAAGAAAACAAGTAGAACTTGCTGCCGCACGTGTATTAGCGTTGGAGGAAGAAACCGACAACGAAGACGAGAGTGACAACGAGGACGATACCATCAAAGAACAGATGACGTCACAATGGTTATCGAAGAGTGCGCTAGCTCTAACCATGGAGCCGCACAACAAAACCAGGATAGAAAACGGAAGCGTTCCTGTTCAAAGAGAGAACGAGACGCAAGACCGGCGTGCGACAGAGACGGCGCGAACAGAGCCCCGTCCTCAGGAACTCCACACGGGCCCGAAGCGGCACGATGAGTTTATAGAGTCTCACGTTGGTATAGATCCGTCAACAAGACGTCAAGATAGCTTCGATTATAGAGAACTAGCGGCTGCTATCACGCACGCAGCACGCGCGGTTCAACCAGTCGCATATAGAAGTCACGAGCTACCGAGCTTCAACGGCGCATCGTGCGACTGGCTTCCATTCAAGACTGCGTTCGAGGAGTCAGCATTACTACTCAGCGAACAAGAAAACTTAGCAAGACTAAGAAGAAGTCTTCGAGGGGCCGCAAAAGAGGCGGCTCAGTGCCTATTCATCGGCAACACAACATCGTCGGAGGTTATGAAGTTACTAGCATCAAGATTCGGTCGACCGGACGCCCTCGTTATGGCGGAATTGAACAAACTTCGAGCGCTACCCCGGCTGACCGAGAACCCCCGCGATATCTGTATATTCGCATCGAAGATCATCAACGTTACAGCAACAGTGAGAGCCCTCAACAAACCTCACTACTTATACAATGCAGAGATTGTCAGAGGTGTCGTCGAAAAGATACCGTCTGCATTGCGATATCGTTACTACGACTTCGCGGCTGAACAAGAAGAAGATCAGCCGGACCTCATCACCTTATCGAGCTTCTTCGAGAAGACGGCGGAGCGATGCGGGAGTTTCGCGCCGGTGGAGCAAATACCGTCGGAAGACCGGCGGGAGCCAGCCGGCAAGAAGATAGCGCGAAGCTTCCACACTCTGGAAAAGAAACCCGCTGATCCAGTTCAAGAAGAAGTACAGCGTTGTCTCATCTGTGAAAAGGACAACCATCAATCGTTCGAGTGTCGGAACTTCAAAAGTGCAGAAGTATCGAAGAGGTGGGACTTGGCGAAGCAGCATCACCTGTGCTTCCGCTGCCTGAAGATACGCAAGTTTCGCCATACTTGCAAGACAAAGAAGTGCGACATCAACGGGTGTGAAAACACACACCACCCGTTGCTACATAGAGAACTTTCAGAGAAAACAAGCAGCATAGAATCTACAGACATCGTGACGTCAACAAAAGAAAAAGTTACGACCGCACTCCTGAAGATATTACCCATTCAAGTATCGGGACCAAGAGGCACCTGCGACACCTACGCGCTGCTCGACGACGGCTCTACGTGTACCCTCATCGAGACGGCGGTAGCAGAGAAGATCGGCGCCACGGGACCTCCAGAACCGTTCTATATAGAAGGAGTGGCGGGCACGAAGATCGACGCGACCGAAGCTCGACGCGTACGCTTCAACATACGCGGACGCGACAGCAAGGAATACGACATCTCGGCGCGTACGATGCAAGATCTACACCTGTCTCCGCAGTCAGTATCGAACCAACTGACTCGTTCGTGCGCTCATCTGAAAGAAATAGAAGAAAAGATAGTTTACGAAAATGGGAAACCGACGGTGCTGCTGGGTCAAGACAACTGGCGGTTCCTGATTACCCATGAAATTCGTCGTGGAAACAGAACAGAACCTGTAGCCTCGCTAACTAACCTCGGCTGGGTGCTACATGGTACTGGGCGCATCAATAGAAATAGATCCACGCAACACATCAATCACCTGGTCATCTCCGAGGATGAGGAAATATCGATGGAAGCAATGATGAAAGAACACTTCGCACTCGAATCTCTAGGGGTCGAAGCAAGAAGATCGTTCAACGCTGAAGAGCAACGCGCGATAGACACGTTGAACGAAAAGACGCGTCGACTACCGGCGGGAGGCTTCGAAACGGGTCTGCTGTGGAAGAGAGACGACTTCACACCACCAGCAAACTACAGTGCCGCTCTACGTCGACTCGAGCTTATAGAAAAGAAGCTCGACCGCAACGAAGACCTCAAGAGAAAATACAAGTTACAGATGCAATTGTTCATAGAGAAAGGATACGCGGAACTCGCACCAGCTTCAAGATCTGCGAAGACCTGGTACCTGCCTCACTTTGCAGTAGTCAATCCGCAGAAGCCCGAGAAGCTCCGCATCGTCCACGACGCAGCCGCCAGAACCAAGGGTGTCAGCCTGAACGACATGTTGCTAGCAGGGCCCGATCTACTCCAGTCGTTACCCGGGGTACTCATGCGCTTCCGTCAGCACCCTGTAGCAGTCATCGGTGACATTCAAGACATGTTTATGAGAATCACAATCATAGAAGAAGATCGCGACATGCAACGTTTCCTGTGGCGAGAAGATAGCAGCCTACCACCAACGGAGTACAGGATGAAGAGCGTAATCTTCGGCGCAACATCGTCACCAAGCACGGCGATATTTGTGAAGAATAGAAACGCTGAAGATTACCGCGAGACACATCCGGAAGCGGTAGACGCCATCACGAAAAATCACTATGTCGACGATTACCTAGCCAGCTTCAAGACAGAGGAAGAAGCCATCAGAGTCTCATCACAAGTCGCTGAGATTCATCGTCAGGGCAACTTCGACTTGAAGAAGTGGAACTCGAATTCGATCAGAGTGCGCTCCGCGTTATCGCCGCAGCACGCCGAAGAGACACTGCACCTCAACTCGGACAAGATTTTGGGGATGGTGTGGAACACGGAGCCTGATACGCTGTCGTTCAACATGAAGCTCTGCAAACTCCCAGCAGATATAGTAAAGAACGAGCGAACGCCTACGAAGAGAGAGGCATTGAAGATCATAATGTCAATTTACGATCCGCTGGGTATCGCTACTCCGGTCACCATACAAGCGAAGAAAATCCTGCAAGACGTCTGGCGCTCCGGCATAGGGTGGGACTCTCAACTCCATCAAAGCGAAGCCAAAGCCTGGATGAAATGGATGAAACAGACTCGGCAACTTCAAGAGCTCTCAGTGCCTCGATGCTACCCTCACATAGTGAGAGCTCAAAACATAGAAATTCACACGTTCGTCGACGCGAGTGCGACAGCCTACGCAGCAGTGGCGTATTGGAGAATCATCGACGAAAACGGGAACGTACACGTCGCGCTCATAGCAGGGAAGGGGAGAGTGGCTCCGCTGAAAACAATCTCGATACCGAGACTCGAGCTTCAAGCAGCGGTGCTCGGCTGCCGCCTCACCAACACCATCATTGAAGAGCATGACGTGAAACCGTCACGTCGATATTTTTGGTCGGACTCCAGGACGGTGCTGATATGGCTGCGCAACGGTCCTCGAACATACAAACCATTCGTCGCTCATCGAATAGCAGAGATCGCCGAAAACACTAAGACAGCCGAATGGCGATGGGTACCAACAAAACTAAACGTCGCTGACGATGCAACCAGAGACACTCCTCACGACTTCACTTCTGGACATCGATGGTATCGCGGACCCGACTTTCTCTACAAGAGAGAAGAACAGTGGCCGCGAGAAGAAGAAAGCTCGGAAAATGAATCCACAGGTGAAGAGAGAGTTCACGTCGTGACTAGTACCACAAGCCTGCTAGAAGCACTCCCGAAGATAGACAGATTCTCCAGCTGGATACGCGTCACACGGGTTACAGCGCGAGTACTGCTTTTCGTCGATCTACTTCGAAAAAGGCAGAAATGTATGATAACTCGCAAGAGAAATGCAAAGAACACAGAAAAAGACCCCGCGTGGACAAAAGAGACGCAATCTCGACTGGCGAGCAAAACGAGTGCATCAAGAGTCGTGCCTGATAGCTCTAAACGATTCAGAGCAATCGAAAACTCCTATTTACAACGGGCAAAACTTTTATGGATACGCGCGATGCAAGAGGAAATATTCAAAGAAGAAATATGCGCACTTAAAAGAAATAGAGCACTATCGACCGCGAGTCGACTAGCGCAATATTCAATATTTATAGACGACGAAGGCATAATTCGACTGCGTTCAAGAATAGCGGCAACAACCGATATCAGTCAAGAGCAGAAAGAGCCTGCAGTATTAGACGGCGAACATAGATGGACCCGCTTGTATATAGCGTGGGTGCACTCTCAACTGCACCACGGGGGTTTCGAGACAACAGCGAATGAAGTCCGCCAACAATACTGGGTGCTCCGACTACGATACGCAGTACGAACAGTCGTCAAGAGCTGTCAGGTCTGTCGCATAAACAGGGCTAAACCAGCCCAACCTTCGACCGGCAACCACCCCACCAGCCGTGTAGCGCATCACAGAAGACCGTTCACGTACACAGGGTTGGACTATTTCGGTCCTATGATGGTTACTGTTGGAAGGACACGACAAAAGAGATACGGGGTACTGTTCACATGTCTTAGCACGAGAGCAGTACACCTGGAGTTAGCTGGCAGCTTAACAACAGACTCTGCGATAATGGCACTTCGACGGTTCATAGGTCGTCGCGGGTGCCCTACAGAACTCTGGTCGGACCAGGGGACAAACCTTCGAGGCGCGGACCTGGAAATGAAAAAGGCTGTTCTCGAGGCGCTCCACGAAGAATCGTCGGTGCGTTTTATTACGTGGCGCTTCATACCTCCTAGTGCGCCATTCATGGGAGGTGCCTGGGAAAGGCTAGTAAGAAGCGTAAAGACAGCTCTGCAAGTGACACTGAACGAGCGAGCCCCGAAAGAGGAAGTTCTGCACACACTCCTGATAGAAGCAGAACACACCATCAACAGTCGCCCCCTCACTCACGTATCTACAGCGGCCGAAGACGACGAAGCACTCACGCCAAATCACTTCCTGCTGGGCGGACCGTCGCGAGTGCCACTACCCGGTGCATTCACAAGCGAAGATGCGTCGGGACGCCGCGAATGGAGAACGAGTCAACGGTTAGCCGACATGTTCTGGGCGCGATGGGTGCGAGAGTACCTGCCGGAACTGCAACACCGGCGGGAGCCCTACGCGAAAGGAGTCATCAAGCTGAACGACCTGGTCCTGATCGCCGACGGCACGCTGCCCCGAAACATGTGGCCGCGAGGCGTCGTCGCCGCTACATATCCCGGTCCAGACGGTGAGGTTCGAGCGGTCGACGTAAGAACAACTAAGGGAATCCTGCGCCGGCCGACAAAGAAGTTGATCATCTTACCCGTCGAGATCGAAAGTCGCGATCACTAAAGACAAGAACCAGCTTCGAGAGCTGCGGCGGGAGAGATGTTCGCGACTTTATAGTTTAACTAGTTTAGTTTTATTTGTAATTGTTCGCACATTTTATAGTTATCATAGTTTAATATTTACAATCAGAATATTTGCAAATAAAGTTGTAAAGAATAAGTAACAATATGTAATAGGTATAAGTTTAAAAAATAAAGACGAAATGTCCCCCGCACCGGCTGACTATAGCTCGTCCGAGACTCATAGAATGCCGGCCGCCATTAGCGCATAAAAACAATGGCGGTCGGCACAAATTGGTCACTCGAAAACGCGACGCTCAAGAAGCAACAAGTGTCCACTCTCAACAGTCAGTCGGGGCAAGTTTTATTTTCGCAAGTTAATAGAAGAGTTTTATTTATTGAAACCAGCGCATCAACAATCGTCTGTGGGTCGTCGAAGGGGCCCACAATATATTTAATTAAATTAAACAGTCAATTTTATGAACTAATTTAATAAATACATGCTCTAATTAAACTTTCCAGTTTTTTCCAACCAGGTTTTTAAGTTAAAGTTGATTGGTACGATACATTAAGATAAAATATCCTTGAGTTTACAATTGTCATTTGTTAACAAATATACAATTGCCATTAAACATTCGGAGATTTGATTATATTTCTTAAGATTATATCTTTTATAAAATATTTAATGATTTATATAAATAATCAAAGCGCAAATGTGGTGCAATGTAAGAAATAAAACGATAATGGAACATCTTTAACATGATTATCTATAAAAACCCTTTTATCTATTGGAATAGGAACTTGAAATAGGACAAATATATAAGTTCTCTGGATGATATGTCTTCACTTGGAGATCCATCAAGTATCTGTGTGAAATGCGTTGGTCAAAAAACTAACTCAAGCAATGAGTTCACGTTGTTGAAAAACCTATTAAATGTCTGACTCGAAAAACAATAGATTATTAAAGAAAAGTAAATGTACATAAATTAGACAACGGAACTGTTTTAAATTTTTGTAGCTGCCGTTATTTTTAAAAGTTATGACGGTTAAATATGGTTGATATCTTGCTGATCATTCATTTATTCGGCATACATAATAGTGTGAATATCTTACAAATAATTAAATAAAAGTTTTTCATTCTTCAAAGCAGGTGCTTCAAAATAACTAACCCCTAAACTTCTCACAAATTATACATACAAAAAGCAAAAATAGTGAAAGGAGCTTATTTCTGTTTGTTCTAGTTGTGGATTGGTTAATCACGGCGCGTCACAACGCTAAGGTAGTTTTGAAATACTCGACAATGTATCCGTTCAGGATACCCAGTAACAATATGGTTTGCGTCTACTGCTGCGAGCAAATCGACGAACCGTCGGATTACAGGCAGCACATGAAAGAGGAGCACAAAACGTTCAACGTGGACACCGCTTTTGCTCACACCCCGAACAATTACACGGAGTTCCTCAAAGTCGACTGCTCTGAATTGACTTGCAGAATTTGTAACGTTCCGTTTGACAATGTATTGCTGATCGCTCAACACCTGGTAGAGGCACATGGGAAAAATATCAATATCGACGTCGAAGTTGGCATGCAGATGTTCAAATTGGGTCCAGAAAGATGGGTTTGTGCCCTCTGCAAACTTAAGCTTCCCAGCCTCCGTGAACTCAGCCGTCACACTAGCTGCCATTATCATAAGTATACGTGCGAGACGTGCGGCAAGTCCTACATCAATAAGGAAAACTTGCAGCGCCATTTGCAATACGCTCACAGCGATTACAAGATTTGTATAAAATGCAAGCAAACTTTTGCCGCTGCTTCGGAGAGGCGCAAGCACATCGAATCATCGCAAAGATGTTGGCCGTTTTGTTGCAATCAGTGCGGGGAAAGGTTTTTAACGCGGAAAAACAAATTGGATCACATGACTGAGGTCCATGGACAGACGCCCAAGACCTACACTTGTCCGGACTGTGGTAAAGTGTTTCAGAAATGGCATCCATACCGCGCACATTTCATCCTCTCGCACACAAATGACACATTCACGTGTTCGTTTTGCAATCTTAAATTTGATACGAAGAGGAATCTTTCGGACCATATAGTCGTCCACACTAAAGAGAAATCCTTTAGTTGTCCGGTCTGCTCGAAGACGTTTTCGCGGAAGAAGAATTTGGCACAGCATAGTTGGGTTCACAGCGAATACAAGCGGTTCGAATGCACACTTTGCAACAGGCAGTTCAATCAGCGAGTGAGCTGGAAAACTCATATGAAACATTATCACCCGGAATTGGTTAATTTTTGAATAAATATAAGCTGATGGATTCGAGTAAATATGAATTTATACTGGTTTGGTGGATAGGGTTAATGCATAGGCAAATTCTGTGGTCAATATGCTTTAGAACCAAAGGTTCTGTGAATGGTAAATATCTAATTAGATAATGCGTTGTTGGACTAAGGAGTTAAAGGCGCAGATCTACCACAGACATTGGCATTGGTCACATGAGCTCTGAGAACTATATTTGTGTTTATTTAATAAAAAAAATGATCACATACGTAATTGATCTATCTAACGATAGAAATATTAAATTTAAATTATTAATCATATTAAAGAAATCTCGCCATCTATACTCATGATTGAAATTATCCGTATTTTCTTTACCCTATAATTTCATTTACCCTAACAAATATCTCATTAGATTTGTCTTCAGTTTTACGTAGTAATAATTATGTATCCGTCTTTTAAACAACATTAGGTATATGATAGATAGATGATAAACGCCCAAACCCGAGATGCATTAACATTAAGACATCCACTGTTAGACATACGTTTCTTTAAAGGATTCTCATGCTTCATGGTCTAAAACTAAATCCAGCATCTCTCCGCTACCATCTTAAGGTCGTATATCGACACAGTTAAAAATCCGGTATTTAAAAAGTAATATACCCAGGACATTGGCAGGCTATGTCTTAAGTATATTAGTGTACTGGTCTACAATTTAGAAGTGCATAGTTATCAATAATGACCGCACCGGAACACATGAGTTCATTATAGTTTTGTCTTGCTCGTGTTCATTTTAAATCCTATCTGTTCTGGCCATGTAGTAAACTAGGTTCAAAAATTATATAATTTTATGATTATTTGTTATTAAGAGCAATGGCCCATGAAAATTTTATATTTCTCTCTTCATTTTATAGTCTTCTTAAACACAATCATTTTTACCTAACCGACGCGAATTGTTCAAGCAATTGCTTAATTTTCTGCTATGCTGAATTCTATTATTATTATATTCTAGATTTTTATAAATAAATTATTTAAATATATTTTTTATATCAATAATTTTATTTTTTATAATTTATATTTTATTTTTTAAACATGTGACATTGTTTTTAACTTTATAATTTATAGTATTCCTGGTTTCATATCTTATCTGACATTATTAGCGCCATACATATCCTAAGGTGCAATCGGCAGGCAATTTTGATTTTTTTCTGTTCTATGTTAGAAATTTTCTTCAACATACTACTTGGAAATGTCATATTGTAGTATAATAATTCGATGTCGCCTTCTAAATTAAAAAGTTAAGGGTAAATAATAAATTTAAATGTATTTCATTGGTACTGCAACAAAACTAACCTTTCGAATACACTGATAAATCTTGGACCCGCCAACCTCAAGAACCTATCAAGATAAAAGAAATCTTACCTTAAAAACATGGAACATATACTAAACATAATAACCGAAAAATAAACAGCGAAAGATCATAATAACTAATCCCATCTAGTTATAGAGAATTAACAGACGTTTGAGCGAAATGCGCTGAAGAGGATTAAGAAGTAACATTGTTTGGTATTGAAAACGAACAACTGAATGACCAAGGGCATTTCTTTTTGTTCTAGACAAAAGTGATGCATATTTCAAGGCGAGGCGCAACGCGGAGTATATCGTGAAATTAACAACAGCGTACCCGTTCAGACTCCCGGAAGATTCTATGGTTTGTGTGTACTGTTGTGAGAGTTACGACGACCCGTCCATGTACAGAAAGCATATGGACGAGGAACATCAAACGTTTAACGTACGGATGGCGTTCGTTCACTGTAACGAAGGCTTTATTAAAGTCGACTGCACGGAATTACGTTGTCGCCTGTGCGCGGAGCCTTTTGAAAATTTAGACGACGTCGCCCAACATTTGTATCATAAACACGAACAACCTTTGGAATTGTCGTTCGAGCTGGGCATGCAACCGTTCAAACTGGAGAAAGACAAGTTAGTCTGTGCCATTTGCCATTCCAAATCTTTGTGCTTAAGACAGTTGAGCAGACACACTCAGTCGCATTTCCTGAAATATACATGCGAGGCATGCGGAAAGTCCTACGCCACTATCACAACCCTGAAACACCATATATCATACTCGCACACGGGCCAAGAAAGAATATGTAGGAAGTGCAAGAAGACTTTCAACTCGTTGACAGAGAAGAGAGATCATTTGAGCGCTTCGAAAAGGTGTTGGTCACATTTATGCAACATTTGCGGCGAGAGGTTCCTGAGTTGGACCATCAAGCAAACACATTTGAGTGAAGTGCACGGAGCTCCTAAAAGGACTTATGTGTGTCCTGAGTGCGGCGAAGTGTTCCCAGATAGGAAAAAATACCGAGTTCACTTCAAAATCCTGCACACGGATGACAACTTTGTTTGCACTTGCTGTGGCCTAAAGTTCGACACCAAACGCAACTTAGAGAATCACAGAGTGATACACACAAAAGAAAAACTTTTTCCCTGTCCCGTCTGTTCGAAATCGTTTCCGAGAAAGAAGAATTTAGTCCAGCATATGTGGATTCATAGCGAGCTAAAGCGGTTCAGTTGCACGCTTTGCAATAAACAGTTCAATCAGAGAGTTAGTTGGAAGACGCATATGAAATCGTACCATCCAGATTTAGCTGATTTTCAAGGGATGCAAAACAATAATGCGAAAATGGTGCTCACGGTATTAAAGAACGATGAATAGGTTGTGTAATGTTTAAGTGCCTGACTGACTGTGGTCTAAGTCGATCACGTCAGCTTTGATAAATTTAACATCTTGATTTTGATATCAATACATGTTTACAGGCAAAATGGGCAAATATAATGAACCGTTATATATTAAAATTAAATTTTAAATACTGAAAAAAAATTGACCAGGTAAAGCGCTGTCGATCCAAGGGTTGAGAAGATATCTTTTTTTTTTACGCAATCAAAGAAAACTTTGAGCTATAAATATTAATATTTCCTCCAAAACAGATTGCCGCAAGCCTTAGTCCAGTTTCAACAAATAATAAGGGAAGGAAGATAAGAGACCACTACTTATGTTTGTCTAATCACACACAACAAAGAGAGATAACTAGGGCCTCATTTATTCTCTCTCTTTTCGTTGGATACCTTTTAGGCTGCCCTACTAATCATAATATCATTTTATATAATCTATGCACCTGAGTCCCAAAAAAAGCGAACCTGTAATTTTTTTATGGCAATCTTACAATATGATAGATTCAAACGTTTTTATCGGGCTACCCTTTTTTTTTAAATAACGATACTTAATTTTGGAAAACGTGTAGATAAGATATGAATATGGATTTAATTATATGTTATTTACAATTATATGTTATGTTATGATAAATTAAAATTGTTTTCGTTGCGTAGTTTTTATGAGAGGGAATGTACAGAATATTAATGTTAGTGTCGTAATAAATAAGTTTTTATGTAATTTATGGTTTTTAATAATTACCCTTTTTTATTACAATCACTTAAACCTTAACTAACATATCATTCTTAACTTACTCAAACAAATTAATACTTAACAAACTTATCAGAGTTTAAGGTTGGTATATAAATTTCTAAGTATAGATTTGATATTAGCTATAGCAATTTAAAGTTTTATACTGCAGCGAGTGTATAATGTAAGACGACGCAAGCGCAAAGATGCATATACGAAGAATAGATGGTACAGGGATTCCAGCCAGAATCAAGTATCTTTACCATCATTATTCTCCTGCTCTTATCCCACTATGTGGGCGTCTGCACAACATGTTTTAAACATGTTTTGGCTAGTTATTTTACGTAAACTTACTTACCTTAGACCCCCAGACTACCATTTTCCATGCACATTCTAATACCTTTTTTAAAATATTTTTTTTCAATACGGTTTTATTAAAATTATATGGTAGTAAACATAAAAGTAAGACGTATAAGAAGAGGTATTTATCGAATTATTTTTTAAATACAAAATCGTAACTTATATTTGGGCATATAAGACGTATTGACCAAGCGTTCGCAATCAGGAAATTTATGAAAGGCATTTCTGTCTGTTTTAGACGCGATACGTCCGTTATCCTTCGCCAGACGCAATGCCGAAGTCATGGTGACGTACTCGACAGCCTACCCCTTCAGATTGCCTGAGACGTCACTGATGTGCGTATATTGCTGTGAAAGTTATACAGATTCGTCCCAATTTAGAAAGCATATGGACGAGGAGCACCAAACATTTAAAGTTGAAACGGCTTTTGCCCATTGCCCATATGAAGGTTACCTTAAAACTGACTGCACGAATCTCCGCTGTAGAATATGCGGTGAGATATTCAAAAGAATTGAAGACGCTGCCAAACATTTGAACGACGTGCACGACCATAAAATCAATTTCGATTTCCATTTGGGCATCCAACCTTTCCGATTTGAAGATGAGAAACTCTTATGCGGTATTTGTGACAGAAATTTTCCTTGTCTGAGGCAACTCAGCCGCCACATGTCCACGCACTACCAGAACTTTACGTGCGAGGAGTGTGGGAAGTCTTACACAACAAATGGCTCTCTCCAGCAGCATATGAGATTCTCCCACATTCCGGACGAGCGAATTTGCAGGAGATGCAAGAAAACTTTTAGTTCGTTGGACGCGAAACGCGAACATGCCGAAACTTCGCCCAAATGTTGGCCGTACCAGTGCATCGTTTGTTCACAGAGATTCATGAAATGGTCAGCGAAAGAGCAGCACCTGACAACCGTACATGGTCACGCGAAAAAGACTCACTCGTGTCCCGAGTGTAACAAAGTTTTCACTTCCCGAAATTCATACAGAGTCCATTTTGCAACAATGCACGCTGGAGTTAATTTTGTATGCTCGTGGTGTGGACGGAAATTCAGCACTAAACGCCATTTAGAGCAGCACACAGTCGTTCACACTGGGATAAAACTATTCGATTGTTCGGTTTGCTCTAAGTCTTTCCCAAGAAAAGCTAATTTAGCTCAGCACATGTGGATACACAGTGAATATAAGCGGTTTGAATGTAGTTTGTGCAATAAACAGTTCAATCAGCGTGTCAGTTACAAGTCACATATGAAGACGCATCATCCTGAAATACAAAGTTATTGAACACTACAACATGCCCTGGCATAACTATACTCCTTAAAAATATTTATATCTTCAACTTACCTAGTCGTCCTTTACCACTTTGGTAAAAACGAGGGTGGTCTATTCTACTCAGTCGGATACAACACGCCACAAAATATTAATTTTATGTAAATATATTGTAAATCTTATAATTATTCATTTAATTTTTCGAGGCTTGAAAGCATTGTATTATTGTAATTCCTGAGAAAGTCTTGATAGTTCTCTGTATAGAAAACGGCTATACTCACGCCTTATTTTATCGAGTTCGCCCGACTAGTTTCGAGCCCATGCGGGGTTGTTTTTCATGAAATCTTTATACGGCGATATTGCAATGGGAACTGTATACACTTGTAAGATTTGGTAGTTTAACAGGTTTTTTTTTATTATGTTATAGATGTCTTGTATGCTTCTATATTACGCATTAATATGTGAGGTCTTTGTAATATTCCTGGTTTGTTCGTAGTAGGACTTAAGACAAAAGCTATAATAGACTAAGAAAAAACATGTAGTGTTGTGTGAAGTTCAAAAACCAATTATTCGAAAAATTCTACCTCTGAAAAAAAAAAATAGGTTATTACTGTAAAAATATACCATCGTATCTCTTTCATCAGTAACAATTTTTTTACGTATGAAATAATGAAGTGATTTCACCAAACAGTTTTCCAACACCAATTGATACTTAAAGTATTCCAGGAGATAGTCAACAAGGGAATTTTCTTTCTTTTCTAGACACGGATCCGGTCAGTCGCACACAGATGGCAAAACGCAATGCTGAACTTGTATTGCAATATTCAACTGTTTATCCCTTCAGAGTACAAGGCAAGACTATGCTTTGCGTCTATTGCCGTGAAAAGTACGATGATCCCAAAGATTATCGGAGGCATTTGGACGAGGTTCACGAATCGTTTACAGTTTCCACCGCCTTCGCTCACTGTGGTAAAGGGAAAGAGTATTTAAAAGTTGACCTTACACGTCTCAAGTGCAGGATATGTGCCACACCTTGTAATAGCTTGGAAGAGATTGCTGCACACCTCCATGATGAGCACGGAGTCTTGAAAATTGATACCAACTACGATATCGGGATGCATCCTTACCGTATGGATAGCGAAAAGTGGATTTGCTTTCTGTGCGACAAAAAATTTGCATCTATGACAAAACTCTGCAGACATACAACTTCTCATTATCAGAAGTATACGTGTGATGTGTGCGGGCGTAGATATTTGACAAACGAGGCCTTGAAGTACCACAATCGATGCAGCCATATGGGCAATCATGTTTGCAGAAAGTGCTGGAGGGATTTCCCAACTTTGGAAATGAAGAAAGAGCATATGAAAATGTCACAATCTTGTTGGTCGTTTTGTTGTATTATGTGTGGAGAAAGATTCGTCTCTTGGGAGACAAAGCAGAAACATCTTGTTGATATACACGGACGTGCAAGAACGGTTTATGAGTGCCCCGATTGTGATCAGACTTTCATTTCGCGCAAAAGATTTTACAACCATTACACCTTAAGTCACAGCGATGATAGCTATATGTGCTCGTGTTGTGGACTCAAGTTCGGTACCAAGAAACAAATGGAAGAGCATAGATATGGGCATACCGGAGAGAAACCTTTCCGCTGCGATGTGTGTCTGAAGTTGTTTTCGAGAAATAAGAGCTTAAAGCAGCACATGTGGATTCATAGCGAAAAGAAACGATTCATTTGCATGGTTTGTGATAAGCAGTTTGCCCAAAAAGTGAGCTTGACGAGCCACATGAAATCCCATCATCCGGAAATAACCTTTACAATTTAACAAAAAATATGATTAAGATGTTATTTTGTTAACTTGCACTATTTATAAATAAACGATAAAAGGAATAACGACATTTTTTTTAGATTGAAGAGCCCCGAATGGTTTTTGTATGTTTGGTGCATATTGGTTTTGAAATTGACCAATTTCTTTTTTGTTTTTAGGGTCCACATTGGAAATTCGTGGGCGTAGGGAGAATGAGAGTGAGAAAACGAAAATAATACTCGTATATCAGACGCCACAGCGTCGTAACGCGGAACTTATACTTAGAAATTCCACTGCCTATCCATTTAAGACGCGATTCAGTCAGATACTATGCGCATACTGCCATGACGAGTATAATACGTTAACCAATCTCCGTTTTCACATGAAAACTGAGCATATCAATTCAGATTTTAAAAATGTTTTCTACAGAACAAAAGATAATTTAATCAAAGTCGATATAACTAATTTGAAATGTAACATTTGTCACCAAGATATACAAGATGTTGACACTTTAATGGGCCATCTATCTAGAGAGCACAACAAACCTGTTAGATTTAATGCACGCTTTGGTGTTCTTCCGTACAAACAAAATTCTATCGACCATTGGGTTTGCGTTTATTGTCAAAAAACATATCTAGAATTTATACAGTTTAAGCGTCATATTTCAACGCATTTCATGAACTTCAGTTGTGACAAATGCGGCACTACCTTTATTTCTGATCACGCGTTGCGAGATCATCGTCGACAAGTGAAATGTTTTAGGACGGCCTATAAGCCGCGGAACGGAAGAGTTATGAGGCCAAGGAGTAACGCTGAAGTTATTCTCCAATGTTCTACTGCTTGCCCGTTCAGGACTTGGAAGAGTAATTTCAATTGCGTATTCTGTAGAGTTCAATCTAGCGACCCGAGCACCCTTCGTAGCCATATGGCAACTAGACACGAGAACTACGACGTACAAGCGGCTTTCTATAAAAAGCTAGGCAAAGAGTTTCTCAAAATCGATATTACTGATCTCCAGTGTAAACTATGCTTCATGCCAATAGAAAATTTCGAAAATCTAACCTACCACTTGAAAAACGATCACCAACAGCCTATCAATTCTGATGCTCAATTAGGCGTTCTGCCGTTTAGACTGAACGATGGGTCAATTTGGAAATGTACGATGTGCCCAAATGAATTTAAAGACTTTATTTCATTGAAAAAGCATACGTCGGAGCATTTTCAAAATTATGTTTGTGATACTTGCGGCGAAGGTTTCATTACGGAATCCGCTATGATCGCGCACACCAAGATACCTCATGAAAACAAGTATAACTGTAGTCGATGTGTTGCTACTTTCTCGACGCTCGAAGAACGAAATGTACACGTTAAAACTCAACACACATCCACACCGTATATGTGTGTGTATTGCAAGGACAAGCCGCGCTTTGCCAACTGGGAGTTAAGAAAAAAACATTTGATGGAGGTTCACAATTACAAAACCGGCGCTGATAAATATGAATGCACAACATGTCAAAAGACATTTAAAACACGTTCTGGAAAGTATAATCATATGGCGAGAACGCATAGAATAAAAAAGGACACTGAACTCAATTACCCGTGCCATAGTTGTCCAAAAGCTTTTACAACACAACTGTTTCTGGATAAACATGTTGCAAAGAAACATTTTGATGTTTGATATTATCAAAAATTTTAAATTTGTCGATAATTATCAATGCGTCTATCAATGATCAAATGGATCTCTAAAAATTCTTATTTTCATATACTTTGCATATAGATTAGATATACCCAAAGAACCTGTATAATTATAAAGAAAAGGATGTACTCGAATATTATAATGATATGGTTCTTTCTTTTTTTTAGGGTCTACAAGGGATAGTGAGGGACTCAAAGAAAAAGAAAGTAAACCAAAAATGCGGTTATTCGAAAGATCCGTTAAGCAGAATCCACATCGTCAAAACGCTGTATTAATTCTTAAATATTCTACAGCTATTCCTTTTAAGACACGTTTCAATAGAATCCTTTGTTCCTACTGTTATATTGAATTCGAAACTATTGAAAGTTTACGCGATCACGTTAAAACGAAACACATAAAAGTTGATTTTAATAGCGCTTTTTATAAAGTTGTGGATGATCTAAAGATTGATATAAGCTACTTTAAATGTAATGTATGTACGCAGGACATTGATAGTGTGGAAACGTTTATGACCCACTTATCACGCGACCACGGAAAATCTGTAAATTTCGAAGTTCCTTTTGGGGTGTTGCCTTATCGTCAAAATGAAGCGGGTGAATGGATGTGCTTATATTGTGAGAAATTATTCCAAGGCTTCTCTCAAATTAACGGACATTTGCGAAGTCATGCTAAAATATTCACATGTGATAAATGTAGTGCAACATTTTTATCTGATCATGGGTTGAAGCAGCACGAGCGTAACTTTAAATGTTATAAATCCACTTACAAACCAAGATTTGGAAAGGCTTTAAAGCATAAGTTCAATACGGAAATCATTCTACAGTGTTCAACCGCTTGTCCTTTTAGAACTTGGGGTCAAAACTTTAACTGTGTTCTATGCCGTGTCCAATCAAACGACCCAAATGGATTACGGGCTCATATGGCCTCACATCACGCTAATTTTGACATTCAGCTCGTATTCAGCAGAAAACTACGCAAGGAGTTCCTCAAGGTCGATATCACGGACTTGAAATGTAAACTTTGCTTTATGCATATAGATTCGTTAGATGATCTGCTTTCTCATTTGAAAAATGATCACAAGCAGCCAATAAACATCGACGTCCAACCCGGAGTGTTGCCATTCAAACTAAACGACGGATCTAACTGGAAATGCGCTATATGTAGAATACAATTCTCGGATTTCATATCACTGAAAAAGCATACTGCTGAACATTATCAGAATTACGTTTGCGACACTTGTGGCGAGGGCTTTATAACTGAAGTGGCTTTACGAGCACACTCCAAAATACCTCACGGAAATAAATATAATTGCAGCAGATGTGTGGCAACATTTTCTACATTAGAAGAAAGGAATGTACATATCAAAACGCAGCATACTTCATTGCCGTACATGTGTATGTATTGCAAGGAGAAACCAAGGTTTGCAACGTGGGAGCTCAGGAAGCGTCATCTGATGGAGATGCATAACTACAAGCCTGGAGCTGAAATGTACGAGTGTACGACTTGTCATATGATGTTCAAAACTCGTTCACAGAAGTACCATCATAATGTTAAAGTGCATCGTACTAAGAAAGAGACAGATTTTGGTTTCTCCTGCGGCCATTGTGCTAGAGGATTTGCGACGAAGCTCTCTTTAGATAAGCATATAGCGAAGAAACATTTTCACGTTTGATATAACGCCTATCTTTTGAATTGATATTAAAATTTCTTACTACTTGCCATTATTTTCTTAATTTATATTGAATCAACAATTACTCTTAACGGGTATAAAATATCAGACGTGTAAAGCTGATTTGTGTTTAGCTTTTCTCTTCTATCTGTTATTTAATTTTTTATTTAACATGATCTGTAAGTAATAATTTAAGGTAAATGAACTTATTACCGAGTGTGAGTAATATTAATTTTAATAGTAATTAATAATCGCGCGTCAGTTAACGTTTCACCGTGTAATTTATTTATACAAATTAGGAAACTAGTTTTAACACAGTACGCAAGGATTCAATGAGAATAAAGAAATTGCTCCAGAAATTTAAACTACATTGCAATTAAGCTTAGATATTTGCAATTCTATACTACGTATTTAGTGATTACAAAATCGCAACTTCGTCTGGATCGAATTAATACATTGAGCAGTCTGTAATTATGCAAGATGCCATTATATTTGCAGAAATTATTAAAATAATTTCAGCTATCTCAGGATGCAACCCAACAAACAAACAGTTTTTTGCGTTGTTCATCCCTGACTTTTATAGCTGGAAATATGTATTAGCTTAGTCTCTAAACTTCTATCGTTTTTGAACGCGTGTAAGAGATGTCACCTTTCAAATTAATAATCTTAGAATAATATTTTGACTCTTATAATTGAACAGAGAATATAGCTTTTTTGAAATATAATAAAAATCACATTAAATTTTTGCAATTTATAAATGAACGAACGAATAATATTGAAATATGTAAGAAGACATTATCACTCATAAACAAGACTCTTTTATCTTTTTTTTTTTTTGAAAGAAGCACTTTGAAAGAAGTGCCTCAGTATCTATTATAGTTTCTGCTTAATTATGATCTCATCTATTTATAATATATAATAGTATTATTACTATATTTTATAGAAATTTAGTTTAATTTGAAATGGTGCCGAAAATTAAGAAAAGGACTTTGAATTTAGAATGACTAAATTAAAATAAAGGCACGAAGAAATAATAGAGAAAATCAAAGATTTATTGTCTTTGGTTCTCGTCCATGATTATTTCAAATTGACTATATTATTAGTATTACTTCTATTTAGATATGAAAGTGTGCTTTAGTTAAATTTGATTTGACTATAGTAACACTATACCATTCCCAAATTATTGATGTTACTGATCCAATAATATCTTCAAATCAACCAGAGTTTTTACATGCGTTGTAATATCGTTTATGTTCCTTTTAAACTTCGATTTCTGCATAACTCTAACAGAATGAAATTTTGTGTCAGTGAAATGGCAGCTCACTAATATAAATGCAAAGGGTAACATTTTTTATATCACTTTGTTATTAAAAGCAGGAATAATAGTTTTATATTTTTTATCTATGGTCGCATTGAAGAATGTTTGTTGTCTATGCAGATAGGTAGATGATCTCCGTATTAAACCTATGAATCTATAACGCTCCTCGCAATGCAGTTAGGATATCAAAAACGATAAACAACCATCAAAATCCTCAAATTGAACAAATTTTTTATTGTTGATTTTATTCTCCCCTCGAAACAACAAAGTTGGCAATGAATGCACTTATCTTTTTAATTTGCTGTTTGCTTAGTCATTAGGGCAGTTTTACTTTATTAAAAGTCAAGACTACTACAAATATAAACCTATAGTTATAAATAATAAAAAGTAGAAATAACTAGAATATTGTAAATAATATATTTATAAGGATATTGGACGCTTAATACTGTATGTACCCTCACTAGTGTAAGATTATTCCATTAGATTTAAATACATTACTAAGGCATAGAGTATTATATAGTTTTAATATATAATTAAATATATTTAAATCGTGGTGTGGTTTTAATTATTAAACAACCAATTATATTTTTTTTTAAATAATCAATGAATTAGAATCATTAAACTTGTCTACTGGTATTATACAGGCAATATTCTATTATTCATCCATTATTCTCTACTATCTCACATCCCAAATCACTAAGATGCCACTAACGATAAATATAGAAATAACATTTAATGCCATCGTTATGTTTTTGGAAAGATACAAACCGCATCGGAGATATGTTGTTGTCGTTTTAATAATTTTGAGTCAACTTTCCAAATATTTTGACCGTGTCTTTGTATATAGGTTTGGGACCACAACGCTCTTTATTTTATTTAAATTTAAAGGTATATCCTCTCATCATCATTTCAGCTGTTGCACCTTCAAAATAAATCAATTTGTAAAATATCAAATAACTTTATTGATATTTTTTCTTTTTTATACTCGCGGAATCAGCGGCTTGCTGAAATGTTCTTGATGTTGTGCTTTCACCTTGTGTCGAGCTCATTCAGGAGATTTTTCTGAGAGGGGTCACTACCCCCGTACGTCTGCGTACTATACGCTTTACCAATACATATCGCGACTAGTATGGTTTATATGTAGTATGGGTTATGGTTCGTTTCTAGTATGGTAGACACCGAGCGATGTCCTTACCATGCATGTTGATTAACTCGGAGTTGTTAAATATACCCATGTGAAGTCATTCCTACACTTAATTTCTTAAAATGTGCGCTCGAGGACTCCTAAATAAAAAAAAGGTTGAAATTTATTCGAATAACAAAGATCATGTTTCTATACACAGATATAATGGTTATTTTTAAACATTGGAGGAATAATTAAGAAAGAAATACCTTTTCAAAATCATTACTAAGATGAAAATTAAGCCAGGTTATTAAAATAAGTGGAAAATAATAAAAATCGGGCATGGTTATTTAAAATAAAGAGACGCATGTGAAAAATATGGCGTGCAACATAATGTGGACATTACGCAGGAATTGACAAAAGTTTTCTGTTTTTAGGAGAACGCGCGCAAACAGAAAACAAGCACGCAATAAAAATTCAGGCAACAGACAGTTTTGATTTAGGAGCGCCATTAAAGGTTGAAAAAAGACGTTATCAGAGAAGCGCAAGAGCAGAAGCGCGATTTGTTACTAAGAAAAACGCGGGCTCCATACTAGAATGTTGGTCACTTTGCCCGTTCAGATGGAAAAGGAACAGATTTAAATGCGCATATTGCGAGGACAATTTTACGGAGTGTACCGAACTGAGAACACACGTTAAACTCTGCGCGATACAGCACAACATCAAAGACATTTACAGCAAATTCAAAGAAATGTCTCTTATCAATGTCGATGTCACTGAAGCTGCGTGCAAAATTTGCGCACTGCCTTATAGTGGAATAGCCGAAATGCGTCTTCACGCCAGGGAACACGGTTTCGACTTCGACACGTCCCATCCTGATGGAGTGTTACCGTTTTGTTTGGATAAAGAATCCTGGCGATGTGTTATTTGCCACGAAATATTTAACAACTTCCTCAAATTATACGAGCACATGAATATACATTACCAACATTATATTTGTGCGACTTGTGGGAAAGGGTACATGACGGCGCCCCGGTTGAGAAAGCATTCGGAAGTGCACATAACAGGGACATTTCCTTGCGATAAATGCAAGAGAGTGTTCACGATGCGCGCTGCAAGAGACTACCACAAAAGTCACGCTCACGCTAAAGGACCTCGATACGAATGCCCACATTGCAACATGAGATTTGTTGGTTATTACGAAAGAATGAACCATTTGAATGAGTCTCATAGGGAGAAGGAGGTTGCCTATAAGTGTGCACATTGCGAATTGTCATTCAAGACTAGCGGAAAGCGTGCTACGCATGTTAAGTCCGTCCATTTTCCTCAGCAACGTAACTTTGCTTGTCCGTTTTGTAAATGGTTTTTCAAAACTGGCTATGAATTAAAAAGGCATATAGTTAAGCATACAGGGGAGCGAAATTTTTGTTGTACGCTTTGCGGAAAAACGTTTCCAAGGAACAGGGCGTTGAGGAAACATCTTAAAACGCACGAAGATCTTAACTGTAAATGGTGTGGAGTTATGTTTAACCAAAAGTTATTACTGGTTGAACATGTGCGCACTAATCATCCAGATATAAGTGATTTCTTGATCTCTGGTTTGGAAAAACTTTAAATAGCAATACTGCGCGTCTAATTTTGTTTCTGTTTCCTATTCAATAAAAATATTGAATCTTATCAAGTTTTTCAATTAACTTCTATGAATAAATAATAATTACGTGGTGCATGATTTGGGGCTTTGGGTTTTAAGCTATGTAGCAAGTAACAGTATTATTTTCTTTTTAGGTTCCGCAAATGCGGACTCAGGAGATGTAGTGGTAGGAGTTAGACGTATTAGGAAGTTAAAGGAAAACGTGTGCGCCAGACAAATGCGTCGCAGGCGTCGTGCAAACAATGAGCTGCCTGAAGAATCTGAGAAACGCATAGCTAAAACAATGATGCGTAGAAACGCGTTGACCATTTTAGAATGTTCTACCGCTTGGGCTTTTCGTTGGTTTCAAAGTTCATTTTACTGCTCTTATTGTGACGCCAAATTTGTGGATCCGTTGCTTTTACGAGATCACGTACACACTCTTCATTTAAACGATATACCAACAAAACGTATATTCTCAAAGTTAACTGAAAACAATATGGTTAAGGTAGACGTTGCCGATTTAAAATGTAGGGCTTGCAATTGTCAAGTCGAAACGATTGACTCTTTGAAAAATCATTTAGTAAAGATTCATGGTAGATATTTTCATGATGAGTTTAACGATGGTGTACTTCCCTTTAAACTTGAAACTGATAAGTACTGTTGTCAAAAATGTTCCATTTATTTCACTAGTTTCTCTAAAATTAATGAGCATATGAATACGCATTACCAAAACTATATTTGCGATGCTTGTGGAAAAGCTTTTGTATCTAAATCACGTTTTAGAACACACGTGCAATCGCATGAGGTTGGCAGTTTTCCTTGCGGTGAATGTGATGAAATCCTCGAAACTAGAGCAGCTAGAATGTGTCATAGATTGAGAGTTCATAAAAGAGGTATTCGATACACCTGTCCGAGATGTCCTGAGGTCTTCACGACCTATTATGCGAGAGCAAAACACTTAGTGGATGGACATAATCAACAGAAAATAGTTTACGAGTGTTCTGCTTGTGAAAAATTATTTGAAACCAGTTGTAAACGTGCAGCACACATACGTATTGTACACAAATCTCTAGAGAAAAGATACAGTTGTCCAAACTGTTCATGGTATTTTAGTAGCAAATCAAAATTAAAAAGGCACATAATGACCCACGATAATGTCCAAAACACAGAAGAAAGTTACTCGAATGATTAAAAACTTACAAAAAAGTTAACTTATCTCTTTATTTCTAGGGTCTGAAGACAAAGAGACAAACGGAGGAACTTCAATCAAAATTAAATGGAAAAAGAAAAGACCAGTAGCGGAAGAGAAGGCTAATGCTGCTCTTATTCTTGAATACTCTAACGCTGTTGCATTTAGATGGATGCGTGGAAAGTTTATGTGTGCTTATTGTCCAAATATATGCGCAGACCTTGGAGAAATTCGCAGACATTCCATAATGCATGATAAACTAGATCTATTCCGTAAACCAACAGTACGCAACTGCTTTCCTTTCAAAGTGGACATTACGAATTTAACGTGTCATTTATGTGGTAGTTATGTAATAGATTTAGACAATCTAAAAAGTCATTTCTATGAACAACACAGAATGAAATTAGATCCAGAATACAGTGATGGTGTTATACCTTTTATTCTAACAGGATCAGAGTATAAATGCGTGATTTGTGATACACTTTTTGAAGGATGCTTGAATTTATTCAGTCACATGAATGTTCATTACCAAAGTTTTGTATGTCACACGTGTGGTAACGGCTATTCTAGTATACACAAATTGCGATCACATCAGATAAAGCATCAATTTGGACAATTTAAATGTACTAAATGTGATCTTGTATTTAAAAATCGGGTACTTAAGAATAGACACGCTGCGGTTGCACACGGACCTAAGAAAAGGTATCGGTGTCCAATATGCGATATGTATTTTGATTCGTGTCATTCAAGATTGATCCATCTTGCTAAGATTCATGATCATAAAAGAGAGTATAAATGTACCCAATGCCCTGCAATTTTTGGAACAGGAGCATCGCGATATTCTCACTTGAGACAGGTTCATAATCGCAAAAAAGCAGTAAAAAAAAATTAAGAAATTTCTGAATAAAATTTGACTTTCGGTAAATTTATATTATGATTATGTAATAATTTTTAATTCGTTAAAAATTTAAATATATTACTAATAAACGAAAATATTGTTTTATTCTCAGTAAAGTTGTAAATTATTTAGTTATATTTAATAATATCAACATGGCTATAAATAAACACTGTTAAGTTTTAAACGTAACTGATTTAAGCAATGAAATGTCTACTGTAGGTAAAAGTTATGGCTTTGAAAGATTTGGGAGTAAGGCAAACTTGAATCACGACATAGCCTTCTGATAGTGTTTTTTCTTTTGTTTTTAGGCACATTCAAGAAATTTATATGGAAACGGCGACGGAGACTGTATAATGACCAAAGAGATAACGCGGCCATTATAATTGAATATTCTAACGCTTGTCCATTTCGATGGAAACGCGGCGCTTTCACTTGTTCCCAATGTCCAAATACGTTCGGTCATTTTGCAGACGTTTATAATCATATGGAGGAACATCCAAACCGTATAGACGCTATGCGTTATGCTCGTCCTTACGATAGTATTAAATTAGAAATAACTGACTTAAAATGTACGATCTGTCACGATAATATGACTGATTTGTACCACCTTAAAGATCATCTCCTAAACGTTCATCAAAAACCCATAGCAAAAGATATGGACATAGGAGTAACTCCTTTTATATTGCGCAATAACGAAATGATTTGCGCCAATTGCTCTGAGCGCTTCTCTCTATTCTCTAAGCTTAACAGTCATATGAACTTGCACTATCCGAATAACATTTGTTTCCATTGTGGCAAATCTTTCACAGCCGCACATAGGTTGAAAGCACACCAACTTACCCACGAATCTAATGAACAGGAACACAAGTGTTCGAAATGTGATGAAATTTTCGAAACACGAGTACTTAGAAATTATCACATAAACACGAAGCACGCACCGGCGAATCGGTACAGATGTCCTTACTGCAATCTGTCGTTCAAACGTTATTCAGACCGATCGCGACATTTGAAAGAGTTTCACAATCAAAACGTCGAGTATCCTTGCCATTTGTGCTCAGCAGTTTTCTCTTTGTCTGACCAAAGAACTAAACACATACGAAACGTTCACATCAAGCACAAACAGTTCCAATGTGATTGCTGTCCAAGTAAATTCGTCACAGCCGGTCAGTTAAAGAGTCACATGGTCAAACATACTGGTTCTAGAGAATTTCAGTGCAACGTATGCAAGAAGAGCTATGCCAGAGCCAGAACGTTGAAGGAACATATGAGAATCCATAATAATGATAGGAGATTCGCATGCGAGTATTGTAACAACGCGTTCATACAAAAATGTAGTCTCAAGAGTCATTTAAAGACGCACCATCCCAATATTGATACTTCTAAGACTGGTATCGATTAATTTAGTAATAATTCTTTTAAATGTAAGGTTACTAAAGATATTGCAATTTTATTTTATTTAATAAAACTTTATTGTAAATACTAATTGTAGACTCTATTATTAAAATTTAATAAAAAAACAAAGGGCGGCCTTATCACTTAAAGTGATCTCCAGGCATCCATAACATTAAGGACCTTAAAATAGAATGATATGGACACAAGTGCAAGTGAGATTCAAATAATCATATAGACTTAAATTTATTTTATAGTTAATTTACTCCATGAAAAATATTATTTAATATTTTTTACTGTATTATTGATGAGAATAGTACTGATGATTTTTTAATAAGTCCGTATCCAAAGCCAACATCCTTTTTATTATAGACGAGCCAGATAAGGATAGCAGATTATCCAAATGGTTAAACTAACATAAAATCCTACCACGTAATTCAACCATTACTGAAAGTATCAAGTATAGAACAAGATTAAAATTCGTTAGAATACTAATTCAGGCAAACATACCTAAATATTTCGTTTATAGTTCTTAATGAACATTACTCAATCATTGCACTATTATGTTACGATAAATGATTACGTGACGCGTCATTCAAAAATCCTACATAATATAACATTTCGTTTGAAGAAATTCAAAATTGCGAGGAGATCATATATCGGATATTTTTCTATTTTTAGGAAGAACCTCTGCAGTCGAAATAAAAAAGGAAACGGAAATTAAAACTGAAAACGATGCTCTGATAACTATTGCAAAAGCAGAGGCGATTGATCGGCGAGCGGATGGTAATGACAGACGGGCAGCCTTTAGGAAGAATATAAAGATAATCATGACATCCTGTACGGCGTATCCGTTTAAGTATCGGAAAGGCACTTATTTGTGTTTCTTTTGTAAATGTACGTTTCTAGAACCGGAAAAATTGAGAGAACATACACAAACTCAACATTCCGATCTCTTATTCAAACTTAAAAAATATGAGCCACTGAAAATGGACTTTGGAATGACAGTTTGTCGCTTATGCGGCATTAAAATAGATGATTATTTAACGCTAAAATCACATCTATGCGATCATGGGAAAGCGCTTGATAATTCTTACGGAGAATCAGTATTGCCGTATAAATTAAGTAAGGATGAACATTGCTGTCAAATTTGTGGGAAACGATACGAAATGTTTCTGAGCCTGCACAAACACATGAATGATCACTACGACCATTTTATATGTGAGACTTGCGGTAAACGGTTCGCAACGACTCAGAGGATGCTAAATCATTCACGCACTCATGAACGCAGAGACTTCCCTTGCAAGCATTGTGGGGAAACGTTAACGTCGTACGCGGCCCTATACGCTCATGTAGCGAAAATACACCGTTTCAACAAGAGATACAAGTGTCCTATATGCGATGAGAAATTCGCATCCTACAAATATAGAATGAAACACTTGAATACAGTGCACGGGGAGAAAACAGCGATGTTCCCATGTCCATCGTGCCCTAAAGTATTCGATCTTTGCAGCCGTCGCACGGCACACATACGATCGCATCATTTGCAAGAGAGAAATCATGCGTGCACCGTTTGTGGGATGAAGTTCTTCAGTAATTACGAGTTGCAGGAGCACAGTATCAAACATATAGGCGCGAGGATATATCAGTGTGATGTGTGTAAGAAGTCCTACGCGAGACTAAAGACGTTGCGTGAACATATGAGGATTCACAACAACGATAGGCGTTTCGTTTGTCCAGTATGTGGACAGTCGTTTATACAAAAGTGTAGTCTAAAGCAACATGTTCGCGTACACCATCCTATGCAAGTTAAAGCAGACTTATTTTGAAAGGTTGTTAGAACCTGCTTTCTCTTCAAACTATGAATGATTGAAATTACTATAACATTCCTGCTTATATACGCTTATACTGTATAAAGTCTTTTGAATGTTAACAAAAAGATCTAGATCGAACTCTGTCCAATAAATCCAATCCGCACATTCTTATAGTTTTTTCTGTCGCGTGACAAACTAACATGTAGGCGCGTACAAATTTCTCAAATTTCTTTTAATATTCCCAAGAAACCCATGCAAACTATAATAAAGGAAAGTAATTGAATTATATTTAAAAGGAATAAATAACAGGACATACGCAAATTGACAAGTATATAATACTGATACTATTACCCACCGGAATATTAACAATTTATTATAATTCAGTGGCTGTAACCTCTTTGGATGGATATATTCCAAAATTTGATCAAGCAATATTTGCATGTACACACACTGTTAAGACATGACGTTGATGCACGTGTATTTATCATTTTTAGGTCAAATAGAAGAAGATAGTGGCCTACAGACTTTAGTAACGGATATACGTGCAGAAAACAAAAGAAAACTTAAAGATGTAGAATCTACAAAAGCTAAGAAGAGGAATGTCGTATTGCTACTTGAAAACACTGGTGTTTGCCCATTTAGATGGATGAAGAATTTATTTATATGCATTTACTGTGAGAGACAATTCACTGATCCGGCGCTCTTAAGACATCACCATAATACCGAGCACGATTCACAAACATCTATACAAATTAAAGCAGCTCTGCCCAGACTTAAAAAACACGAACTGGTAAAAGTAGACATAACTGATTTAAATTGCAAATTATGTGGTGAAGACGCAAATAGCTTTGATAATCTAAAGCAACATTTAATTGTCACGCATAACTTTAATCGTGATCTAAAGACACAAGATGGCGTGTTACCGTTTAAAATAAGTAAAAACAGTTTCCCGTGTGTTGTGTGTGACGAAAAATTCGATGCGTATAAGACTTTAAACCATCACATGAATATACACTATCAGAACTTTATATGTGAACAATGTGGCACAGGTTTCCTAACGCCGGATCGTTTAAGGACTCACGCATTTTCTCATGAAACTGGGACTATTGCGTGCGAAGGTTGTGATAAAATTTTCCGTTCAATGAATGCCAAGAACGAGCACTACGCGTCAGTTCACAAGAAAGTTAAGCGTCATCGTTGTCCGTATTGTCCAGAAATGTTCCGAAATTACTTCCAAAGGAACAAGCACATATCAACGGTTCATGGGATGAAGCTAAAAGAATTCAAGTGTTCCGTGTGTCCAAGGGTGTTCACAACTAGTGGCAAACTTGGTTTTCACGTACAAACAGTGCATTTAAAAATCAAAAGGCACGCTTGCAATGTATGCGAGTGGAAATTTTATTCGAAGACCGAATTGAAAGATCATATGGTAAGACACGGTGGAGAAAGGAAATTCAGATGCAATGTGTGCGCGAAAGGTTACGCAAGGAAATATACATTAAGAGAACATATGAGGATCCATGAAAATGACAGGCGATTTGTTTGTACAATTTGTGGAGGTTCATTCGTACAAAAATGCACTTTGAAACATCACGTTAAAGTAAATCATCCATCTGTTAAAATAAATGAATTCCATAGTCTTGTTTCGTGATTTATGTCGTGTCTAATTCAATAAAACTAGTTTTAATCCTTTTCCTATGAGCAGTTTTATTTTGATAAGATTATGACATATATGTATATTACTGTGAAATATAAGAAAATAGAATATACTAATTGTGATAAAGCTGTAGTTTTAGATTACGATACTCATTCTGAATGAAAATAACCATGAATAACATAATCTTTCTTTTAATCGGTGAATGTCCGATGTTGAATTTGTGCCGCTTGGATCCATCAAAAATGGAAGGCTATAGATATTTTTTAAGTATGATATCCCTATAGAGTGACCAGATTTTCATGATGGGCCCTTTTTCCGGCCTTAATCATGTTCTATTGCTCACTAAAATATAAAATTTTCTTATTCTATTAATATCATCTCTTGCTATAGCGTAATACAGGACAATAAAAGCAAATAAGAAAAGATGATAGAGATGGCTGTGCAATTGTAGGCTCGCAGGTGGTAAATATCTTTTCTCAATAAGTAGTAACGAATTGTGTGCTTGAACAATAACAAAGTTTATCGCGGGCCTTGTGAGCTATATTTAAAGTAAAACTTAATAACAACCTAGTGAATGATCAGACTGAGAAAATTCTTGAGAAAGAAAAGTAAATGTAACAACCATAATTATCAGATTTTATCATTTAAAAAAAAGTCTGTGATATTAACTTATTATTAATGAATATTGAGTAAAAACAATAATAATCTGTTATGTAAATTAATGGCTTATTTTCATAATAAACATCACGGGAATACGAGTTAAAGCAACATTATCAAAGTTGGGAATCAAAAATTTGGACTGCACTATATTGTAAGAACTAAATAATGTTCGACGTAAAGGGGCGAAAGTACAAAGATTTGTTTCTGTTTTTAGGCCTGGAATCATTATCAACGGATAACTCGACGCCAGCTAAAAGAATTGTACCCCTGTTTCAAGTGGCCTACGATCGGAACCTCTGTAAACCATTGGGAACAGTGACTGCCTTCGCGAAATTACAACTTAAAGAAAGAATCAAAGTATCTTCTTCGCTGGCAATGAGAGATTATACGCCATCTAGGAGTCCCTCGCCAGCTTCTATAAGCCAAAGAAGTCTCACTCCCATTGATGTTGTAGCGTCACCAAATATATCGACGCCAAAGGTCACTAAAAAGCCTTCTGACTGTCGTCAAAATGCATTAACGGTATTCGAATATTCTACAGTGTACCCTTTTGTGTACGGTAACAACAAATTCAAATGTTTTATTTGTGCTGAACCGTTTCTGGAAACTTCGCTGCTAAGGCAACATATGAGTGAGAATCATACATTTGCACCATTAAAACGTTTAGTTAATAATCGAAGAGAAAACGTGCTTAAAGTTGATGTTGGAGAGCTCGTGTGCAAATTATGTTCAGTAAAGCCAAAAGATTTGTTACAGTTGAAGTACCATTTAAAAGAGGATCATAAGAAGCAAATAGACCCCGATTTACAAGACAACATGATTCCATTTAAATTGGAGGAAGAGGATGGATCGTACAAGTGCGTTATGTGCGAAGAAACCTTTATAAAAGTTCGGATTTTGGTGATCCATATGAGCGTTCATTTCAGTAATTACAGTTGCGAAATTTGCGGCTCAGGATTCATGACTCTAAGACTTTTGAAGAAGCATTTAGAGGTCCATGAAACTGGCAATTTTCCATGCGATCGATGCAATAAAGTATTTAGCACAACTCATAAAAGATCCCTACATGTTCGAGGCGTTCATCTGAAACAATATCCTCGGAGATGCCCCATATGTCCAGAACGTTTTAATTCAAATTATAGAAGAACTATTCACCTACAAGATGTCCACAATCAGTCCACACGGGTTCATAAATGTGAGACGTGCGGTCGCGGTTTCAATTTGAAATATCACCTGGTATGTCATAATCGGTCGGTACATCTACAGGAAAGAAATCATCAATGCAAAGTATGTTTGCAACGTTTTTGCAATAAAGAGACGCTGAAACGGCATATGGTTATACATACTGGAGAGAAAAATCATAAATGCGATTTATGTGGAATGGCTTTCCTGCGAAGAAAGAATTTAAAAGATCATTTACGACTTCATGACGTTGCTTAAAAGCAATTGCTAACAAATTCTGATGATCCAATATAACATACTAGGAATATTATTGTAAAGTATTTATAATTCGATCATTCATTAATTAAGTGCTTTAATTTATTTCTTTATAAAAAATATATAATCGTCACCACTGATCAGTATACATCACAAATTATATGCTTTAAATAGTTATTATTTATAGTTAATTTAACGTAAATTAAAAGATGAATAAATTTTTTGATGTTTAAAGTTTGTTCTTTTGTTCCTGACTTTTACAATGTGCTCTTCATTACAGTTGTCTAAGCAAACTAAGAAATAGTCAATGCAGCGATGATATATAATTATTCTTTTCTAGGCGTCATCGAACAGACCGAATCTTCATTAGTGTTAACGGATGATGATGGAAGTCAAATCATACTAAAACTACTGAAGAATCCAATAAACATAGATGAACTTATTTGTGAATATGAAAACGATAAGGAAATACAAAATAAAGATCAAAGAAGAGCGATCTCATGCATTGCGGGCGCAAAAAAGCCAAAGAAGCATAAAAGTCATAATTCAATATGGACGACGAGCAGTGCAGAGAATTCTGTGTCGATATTGAAAGAACCTCTGTCGCTCGATGATATAGCCCTAGGTCAAAAATGTAACATCAAGGCAATAAACTGCAATATTAAAACACATAAAGATCAATTTCGAAAAATACCTAAAAGAAATATCTTAGATTTAAACTATCAAACCTGGAAACAGAATGCTTTAACATTGTTTGAGTTTTCTTATGTATATCCTTTTATTCATGCGTGTAATAAATTTAAGTGTTTCATTTGTGCTAAAGCATTCCTAGATACATCTCTTTTAAGAGAGCATTCTTTAAGAGAACATGGTATAAAAGATTACAAAAAGGAATTAAACAACCGGATTAGGGACCGAATATTGAAAATCGACGTTACCTTAATGCAGTGTAGAATTTGCCAAGAAGTGTTTTCTAACATTCAGTTATTAAAGAAACACTTGAAAGACCACGACAAGAACATCGATCCTGCATTTAAAGACAACATGATTCCTTTTAAATTAGGCGACGATAATTTTCAATGCCAGTTATGTGATGAGACTTTTCTCAAACTACGTCTATTAATAATACATATGAGTAAACATTTCAACAACTATAGTTGTGAGACTTGCGGTGCGGTGTTCGTATCCCTCCATCTTCTCAGGCGGCATCTGCAAACACATAAATCTGGCAATTTTCCATGTGAAATATGCGATAAGGTATTTAGCAATACGTCGAAAAGAACTATGCACATGAGGGGTGTGCACCTAAAACAGTTTCCGAGAACGTGCCCAATATGTCCGGAGAGATTTAACTCGAACTATCAGAGAACTAAACATTTGCGTGTCGTTCACAATCAAACGTCTAGTTTATTTAAATGCGAAACGTGTGGAAGGGAATACGACTTGAAATATCAATTGCTGATACATATAAGATCTGTGCATATGCAGGAGAGGAATCACGAGTGTGGTATATGCCGTTCTAGGTTCTTTTCCAAATACTGCCTTTCGAGACACATGGTGATACATACGGGAGAGAAAAACTTCAAATGCCAGGTCTGTGGCAAAGCCTATGCGAGGAGGAAGAACTTAAAAGAGCATGTAAAATCGCATGAAAACTGTCTATTTTGTTCAATTTGCTGTCGGAATTTTGGAGACCAACCTTCTTTATTGGTCCACATGAATCATTCTCATGGCCTAGTCTAATAAATGAGTGTTTCTTATTTTATGTTCCCACAATTGCCTATGAACCCAGTGTCTTCTTTGTATTTATCTCTTAGTTTTACTCTTCTGTTATCACGGAAGCTCTCTCTTCTTGGTTAATGTGGTAGTGTCAAATGACTATAAAAAAAGGGATTTACTAATATTTTTTATTCGTTACCTAATCAATTTCCCTAAAACAAAGTTACTATTTTTTACTTAATTTCCTGACTGGATAGCATCTGTTTAATAGTTGATATTAAAATAGATTTGTTATATTTTTTTTTTCAACTCTCACATTTCTATACAAGGACACTGTTTATAAAAATTTCCAAACGTTTAAAAAATATAATTGATATTGAAGATAATAAGTGTATTTTTAGACACAAGACACATCATAGGTCAGTACCGAACTTGTACTTTTCGTTGTAGTGAGCGGAGATCAGGAGTTAAAAAAGAACTTTTGCTTTCAGTGATGCCGGGCACACAGCGGCCGACACCAAGGACCAGTATATGGCAAATGACCGTATACGAACGTCTTAATGCCGCTACATTCCTAGAGCATACGACAGTCAAGCCATTCTTTTATCAACAAGCGAATTTTAAATGCTTTTATTGCTCTGAAGTTTTCCCAGAAATACATTCGGTGTTACAGCATACGGCATTGCATACAGTCCCTGACAGATCAAGTATATTAAAACAGTATCTTAGAAAAGGCAAGCGCGTTATAAAAGTCGATATATCTGCATTGAGATGCAGACTCTGCGAACAAAAGTACTCTGATCTCGATGCGATTAGAACACATTTGGTTGTGACGCATAACAAAGATTTCAATACAGCGGGAAACGGTTTAATGGCTTATGATTTGAGCATGAGTAATGGGTTGCTCTCTTGTCACAAATGCGGGAAAACATTCAACTCTTTCTTCCTCCTCAATAGACATATGAACGTTCACTTCAGTGTAGTTTGCGAGACGTGCGGTCTAGGATTCATTTCTCACCAGCGTTTGATTAATCACAGGATAGTCCATCAAAATGGCATGCACAAATGCGATAGGTGTCAAGAAGTGTTCCCAACGAAATTGAAACTAAGGTATCACCAGTTTAAGAAACATGAAGAGCCGAACACTAAAAGGACGAAGCCACTGAAATGTCCGCACTGCTTGGAGAGGTTCGCGGAACATTACAGGAAGATGACGCATCTGAAGGAAGTCCACGGGATCGCGTTCACATTCGACTGTCAGGTTTGCAAAGCTGTGTACCCGACGCGCAGAGCATTAACCGAGCACACAACGAAACAGCACACGCAGAAGATACAGTGCAAAGTTTGCGGCAAATGTTTTGGTACACAGTCACTGTTGAAAATGCATATGCGAGGTCACACTGGCGAAAGGAATTTCTTCTGTAACGTCTGCCACAAGGCCTACATGCACGAGAGGACGTTGAAAGAGCATATGCGTGTGCACGGACCGGTTTGGAAGTTCACGTGTGCTGAATGCGGCAATGGGTTCCACAATCGCAACGATTATAATAAGCATGTAAAGCAGTGGCATACACAGTGGCAGTTTAGGACTATTGTTAAGAATTTTGGAACTGAAATAATAAGCTAAAAAGTGTCTTTAGTTGGCTTGCGTGTAGGGATTCTCGATGCGTAGATGGAATGGTAGTTTGTATAAATTGCGTTGTAATGATTAGAAGATAATCTCCGTAGCTCACTGAATTAACTCCTTTTGCTTGTTTCTTTTTAATCAACCTTTTAACATAGTTCTCTGATAATGTAGGTTTTGGTATTCATAAGAAAGTCTATTACGCTTTTATGACTAATGGACTAGAGGAATATTGATGAAATTTAGTACAGTTGAAGCGAACACCGATACCGGGATATAAAACAGAAAAATCCAGATTTTCCTTCGTAAACAGGGAAAATATATTGAGTATTAGAGATATTGAGAAAATCAGGATGAATTTTCCTCTAGACCTTTCGACGACTATTTTTCGAAGACTATGAGCATAAAATCAATACAAGCTTAAGCACAGGCTTATTTGATTATTTAAGTCATTTAAGTATGACAAGAAGATTAATAGCGTGCTTTATTTATTATTTTGTTACGAGAGAGTATCTGTAACGATGTTAATAAATTCGTGTGAGTTTGTACCGGAATAGTTTTTTTCATAATGGCTTACGGGTTTAAAATCCGGGCAGGCACCAATTAATTTTTCTGTTTAAACTTGTATGCCTAATTGATATTTTCAATTTATTACACGCTTTTCGGTGAAGGAAAACATCCTGATGATATGTTTAACCTAACAATCTGTTTGGAGCATCGTACTGAATAGTACGTTACGGCCTTAATTCATGTGTCGCTCTGCGATAAAGGGCCACAAACAAAATTTTTAATTTCGCTAAATATTTGGAAATTTACCAAGGTGTGTGAATTTTAATAAATATAATAGGTAAGCATTTTTACTTCTCAACTGACCGCGTTGTCTTACTTAGATTATCTGAAGACAGTTTCTCTTTCGCAGACGTTAGACCGACGAGTATATGGCAGTTGACGGTAGCTGAAAGAAATAATGCGACCACTTTCATACAATTCACTACAGCGATACCATTTATATTTATGGGTTGGAGTTTCAAATGTTTTTACTGCGCACAATATTTCTCAGACGCGGCCGATCTGATAGAACATACGTCTACCCACGAGATTCTAAAACGTGAATTGATTCTGGAAAAATACGTGTCTAAGGGCAAAAGATCTTTGCAAGTGGATATCTCAGGGCTGAGATGTCGTCTGTGCAACCAGCCATATCCAAATCTAGAAGCTGTTCGTAATCATCTGATAAGCGATCATGAGAAACAGTTTGCACCAGCCAGTAACGGAATGACAGAGTACAATATGAAGTCAAGGGATGGATACTTTGTTTGCCACATTTGCGAAAAGGAGTTCCCGTCCTTCTCACTTCTAAATTCTCACATGAACTCACATGTTGGCAAGGTTGTCTGCGAGAACTGTGGTGCGGCTTTCTTGAACCAACATTTGCTGATGAAGCACAGAGAACAGCACTCTCTAAAAATCTTTAATTGCCAGCGATGCGAGAAGGTGTTCCCCAAGAGGAGCCAATTAAAGTATCACACGGAAGTAATTCATAAAGGGAAGGACAGAGCGAACATTAAGAAGTGTAATCTGTGTCCAAAAACATTTAAGGAGCATTACAGTAAAATGGTTCACATGAAGACAGACCATGGAGTAACAAGCACGTTCCCGTGTCACTTGTGTAAGACTAAGTTCAACTCAAGGCGTACCTTAACAGAGCACACGACAAGATACCATACGGAGAGGTTCAAATGCGAACTGTGCTCCAAATGCTTTAGTATCGAGTCGAAGCTGAAGCATCATATGCGAGGGCACACTGGAGAGAGGAATTTCGTGTGTCCAATATGCAAGAATGCTTACATGCACAAAATGACGTTGCGCAAGCACATGAAAACTCACGTACCGATATTTAAATACAAATGTAATGAATGTCCGTCGGGTTTTAACAGCAAGGACGATTATACACATCATATTAACGAATGGCACAGATTCGATGACGCTAATGATTGAAGAACCAATCCAATGAAGTTTGCTCGTTTTTATTTTATGAGGAATTATCAGTTATTAAAGATGTTTTATTAACTACGAAATAGAATAATTCGTTTGGATAGTACTTCGTAAACTATGTTGAAAAATTAGGACGAACGAAAAAAAAAAGTTACTCGTAACTTCTATGAACTTATGTATGCGTGTAGCGGTAATAAGTAAATACCTTGGTATTACTAGGTACTTATAAACCTGAATAGCAGGAGTACCTCTCTACAGTGCAATATATTTTTAACTACGCTATACCATGTAGAGCAACGTTTGATACTTTAGTATTTTATCGAGCAGATAGCTTTGCAGAATTGTTTAGAATAACATACATAATGTAATCCTAGTCAGCTTTGTTGGACCGTTATAATATAATTCTGGTAGAATCTTAAATATTTGAAATTTAGAAAGATTTTATGAGAGTAATAGGCTACTGTCCGATTATATGACAATAAATGAAATGTGGAAAATATCTTTATTTTCTTTCATTATTCTTTGTCTTAATAATCTATATTTATAAAAAAAACAAGCCGAACCGACTCAACTTTGCACTGGTCGGCACATTTTGCCTTGAAGGAGATGCCCCGTTAATTAATTTTCGTGAACGTTAGTATTTCCTTATTAAAAGCTTTGTATAAAGTCCATAAATATTTTTGGACATGTCTTTGCTTGATTATAGTGTTCAACATGAATACTCTTTTATTAGATTTATATAAATAACGAATTCAATTTATATTCATAGTAACACTATGACCTTATAAACAGGCTTAACCTGATCGTAAAGTAAAATTAATATATTATGACATTTAATATAATTATTCCTTTAAACATTTTAAATCTAAAATATTCTATTTCAGTGACACCTAGAGAATTACCTACAAGTAGTAAATGGTCAATGACTTTAGCAGAAAGAAAAAATGCGGGATACCTCTTACAACACACAACTGTTACTCCCTTCACGTACCTCCTTTTCCCGAGCTCTTTCAAATGTCTCTTCTGCAATGAAAAATATATGGAGATCCAAACTCTGTTGGAACATTCTAGACAACACGATGTTCCAGAGCACAATGTGATCATGAGAGACATTTTAAAAAAGGGAAAAAAGAAAATTAAAGTAGACATCTCAAATTTAGAATGCAGATTGTGTAAAGAACCTTTTTTAAATTTGGAAGACATCCAAACGCATCTTATCGACACACATGATAAAGTTTTCACAAGCGCAGGCAACGGCATGATCGCGTTCAACTTGAAAATGAAAAATGAATTGTTTTCTTGCCATATCTGTTCGAATTATTTTCAGAGTTTTTTCCTTCTCAATAAGCACATCAGCGTACACTATAGTAACGCGGTATGCGATGCGTGTGGCAAAGGTTTTCTATCATATCAACGACTGATGACGCATATGGAAAGCCATCGGAATGGAACGTACCCTTGCACAAAATGCAAACAAACATTTCCCAGTGTATCAAAACTGAAATATCACAATGACAAAATCCACGGTACTCTAGGCCAAATAAAGCTGGCCAAATGCCACAAGTGTTTACAAAGATTCGAACATCATTACGAAAAGATCAAGCACTTAAAGGAAACTCACGGGATAGAGTTCACATATAGATGCGAATCTTGTAATTTAGTTTTTAAAACGAGACACTCGTTAAACATGCATGTCGTTAAATATCACACGCAGAATATAATTTGCGAAATATGTAGTAAAACTTTCTCAGAACGCTACCATTTGCGGAAACACATGGCGATCCATTCGCAGGAACGAAATTTCGTTTGTCCGCTATGCAAAAAGTGCTACAGATATGAGAAGACGTTAAGACATCACATAAAAACCCATAATCCCGAATGGAAGTTCACTTGCTCTGTTTGCTGGACAGGATACACTAACCGGATTGAGTATAAAAAACATAAAACATTGCACTCTTGAATTTTTTCGTAGATAGGAATATTGCTTTCCTCTTCGTGTATTATCCGTTTATTTTGATCTCTGATGGTGCTGAATAAGTGAAACGCCTTTTAGTTGGGGCTTAATAGAATATATTCCGATAACAAATTGGATATAGCTTTATTGATATAGTTTTTGTGAAAATTAAAAGAATAAAATATACACGTGTAAATGTAGTTGTATATCCATCCATATCATCCAAGATTTTGATCCGAGTAATGCTGCTCAGCGTCGCGAAAGTGTCTTGAGGAGATTTATACGTTTTATGAGCTCAATTATGGTTTAGAAAAGATTAAAAGAAGCCGCAGTTCAAGAGACCCCACCTCGTAGGAAGATGATTCTGGATTATTCTGCGGCACCTAGTTAAACTTAGAAAATTCGTACAGTGTATTTTTGCTTCTTTCAATGGCACTGCTGTTATGCTGGAATACTCTGAATAACGGCAACATTGCTAAGTAAAATTTGACAGAAACCTTATAAATTTAGAAGTAGATAAATTTATTATGCGGTCTAAGTCACAGTCGGGCACGAAAAAGCTTTTAAATTAAGATTTAAAAAAAACTTTAGAGGCTTTAGTGCTAATTTATTTATTACATTTTCGATCAAGATTAGTCAATGTTTATGTTACTGCGATACTGTGTGGATTAAATTCATTAAGGTAATAGTGAACATATGTACGTCGACAATAATTTTTGTCAATAAAAAAGTGTAAGCCATTAAGAGGCAAATAATATAATCCAGATTTAAAACAAAATCTTAACAATTTATTAAATTTGTTCGATCTATTTCAAATTTTCATTAATATTCCTAACAAATAGAGGCTTTAGCGTTAATACAAACGCTAAAGCCTACACTAAGTTTAGAAAAACAGTTGTTTTAGATCCCGTATGCACTCTAGAATTAAAGGAGGACATAAAGAAAATGGACCATGATGAAGCTGCGAGAAACGATAGGTTCAAACAAGACACTGAAGAGTTTAGCAACTGTATGGAAATTCGCAAGGTTCAAGGTAACTTGTTGTTTATATTTAACTGTTTTCAAACCTTTAAGATATGTTTTATGTATCCAGAATGTTAAGTGTAGTTTCGCACTTTTAAGAAGTTTTGTCTCATCCTGCCCTTATCCCATTCCTAGTGGGGTCGACACAATATGTTATAAACATGCTGTCACATGATTCTGCTGCGTTTTTACCACCGGCCTGACGTCAAATTACCTTAGTCGTATTTTACGACACCTCGGTAAGAAAGAGGGTGGTCTATTCTACTAAACCGGATACTACACTGTATGTCAACATACCTTAGTCGCCTTTTACGACATCTCGGTAAGAAATGAGGTTGGTCTACTCTATTCAGCCGGATACCACATGTCGGGTCGACTTACCTTAGTCGCCTTTTACGACACCTCGGTAAGAAATGAGGGTGGTACTATTCTATTCAGCCGAATACTACACGGCTATTTTAAGAAGTTTTGTCTGTTATATTTATAACGTCCAGTAAAATTTGTAAAACAATATTTTTCCTTTATATTTATTCAATAAATAAGAAAATATTTTCTCAAGAATAAAGTTACATCTTCCATAAATAAGTATAGAAAATGTTACTTTATTCTTCGGAAGCGTCAAATGGCGCTATCACTCTCCTCTCCGCGCTGCACCTCGCCTCTCTGCGGTCACGACACCTCGCCTTGTTCTCCTTCCGTTAGTATTATTCATTAAAAAGCATTCATTTTATTTTTAGATAAAGTTGGAAAGAACTGGTTGAGAATAATGGAAAGGCGCGGACGTGGACCAATTCTGCGAGAGAACTCATTGAAACTTATTGCAAATTCCACAATGTTTGTGTTCCAGTGGAACAAAAGTAGGTACACCTGCTTCTGCTGCAAGGAGCCCTTCGTAGATATGAGCTCATTAAGAGATCACACGATAAACGAGCATTCGCTGCAAATCATCGAGAAGAAAATAATTTCTCAGCAAAATAGATTGCTGAAAGTGGAAATTTCCTTGCTCAACTGTAAAAAGTGTAGAAAGACATTGAACAGTCTTCCCGAATTGCGGCAACATTTACAAGATAAACATGGCATCGAATTCGAGCAGAAAGACGATTTGTTGGTCCCCTTCAAAATTCAGTCTGAAGGTTTGAAGTGCCAAATATGTTCTGAAAACTTTATGATGTTCAGACTACTGAATATGCATGTGAATAAACATTTTCAGAATCACATTTGTGATGTGTGCGGCGTCAGTTTCTCTAATTTAGTATTTCTTAACTTGCATAAAACGCGGTCCCATAAAAAGTTTCGTTGCGACATATGCAAAACGAATTTTTCTAGTCGTTCGGATAAAAAAAATCATGATGTCAACGAACACAACATGACCTTTGAGAGAAAGCTGCGTTTTCCTTGCCAGTTCTGCGGCGAACGGTTCTTTCAAGAGAATTTTAAAGTTCTACATTTAGTAGAGAAACATGGCATGGCGAAACCAGAGCACAAATGCTTAATATGCTCCAAAGTGTTTATTACCAGGAGTTTGTGTAACAATCATGTTAAAAACGTACATAAAAAGGAGAAGAACCATGAATGTGATATTTGCCATAAAGTTTTTTATACTAAATCTGATGTAATTAGACACAGGGTAACGCACACAGGTGAAAAAAAATTCTCCTGTTCTATCTGTAACAGCCCATTTGCTACCAAGGATTCGTTACGGAGGCATGTGAAAAGGAACGCGTGCAGCCATTTGAATTGTATAGCTTAAGATGATAACGCTATTAAACAATCATTCTTTAAATTGGCTTTTTTTCTTTATATTAGTGTAAACCTTACTTTCCAATCGGTTACGCAACTCTCAATATTAGCAACTCTTCTATCGCCATTACTAACAGTTTACTCATAAAAGGTTTGATATCTTTAAAATTATAAATTTAATAAATTTATAGTTTTTTATTCATAATTTTATGATAAATCGGAAATTATGGATTTTCTAGTAAAATATCGATAAAAGAGTAAGTTAGAATAACAATTGTTAGTAGTCTATGACACTTTTCTAGTAATTAATTTTATAGTCTGTGTACAGAAATTTGATATAAATATTGTCTTAAACTTAATGTTGATACTTGATTTGAATTAAATTCATTTAGAAAATATTTCAAAGAGTTATTTCTTGTTAAGCAGACCAACATGGAATCTAAAACCGTCTGTCAATGTTGTCTTTCTACAGCATGCTATAAAGATATAAACAACGAATACTTCTGGGCCGGCAAAGTTGTAATTTATTCAAACTTACTGCGAGATACTTTCAATTTATCTGTTAGTATACTAAAATAATAAACACGCACTTTCGTAAAAGAAGCTTGTTGTGCCCGTATACTAATTGAATATAGCAATCTATACTAAGATATAAAGCTGAAGAGTTTGTTTGTTTAATTGTTTGTAAGCGCTAATGTACTGTACTCTGATCTGTGGTAGCCCAGCGGTAACACCGTGCGACTGTTTCGAGGAGGTCACGGAGTTGAACCGGGCAGACGCCAATGAGTTTTTCTGAAAAAAACTTGTGTCTAATTGATAATTGAAATTTATCACACGCTTTTCGGTGAAGGTAAACATTGTGAGGAAACCTGCATATCTCCAGAGAATTCTGGAGATATGTGCAACCTACCAATCCGCATTGGAGCAGCGTGGTAGGCCTTAGCTCCAATTCTTCTCTCAAAAAAACAGAGAGAAACCCACCCACAGAACACTATGCCCAGCAGTGGGAGAGTAATAGGCCGCTACTTTAAGCGCTAATCTAGTAGTCCTGAACTACTGAATTGATTGGAAAAATTCTTCAAGAGTAAGATAGTCCATTTAACAGAAGAAGGGTATAGGCTTTATAACATCACGCTAAAATGAATAGGAGAGGAGTAGCATTAAAAATTATTACAAAAACTGTAAAATTTAAAGCTTGTCCAGCTTTTAAGGTTTACCCACTTTAACCATTTCTTCATCATCTTCCTGCCCCTATCCCACTATAAGTGGGGTCGGCACAACATGTTATAAACATGCTGTTACATGATTTGGCTGCATTTTTACGACCAGCCGCCTGCCTGACGGCAACATACCTCTGTCGTATTTTACGACACCTCGGTAAGAAAGAGGGTGGTCTATTCTACTAAACTGAATACTACATGGTGGGTCAACTTACCTTAGTCGCCTTTTACGACACCTCGGTAAGAGATGAGGCTGGTCTATTCTACTCAGCCGGATACCACATGGCGGGTCGCCTTTTATGACACCTCGGTAAGAAATGGCGCTGGTCTATTTTACTCAGCCGGATACCACGCGCCTTACCTTAGTCGCCTTTTACGACACCTCTATTTCATTTCAGATGACTTCAGATGGATATAATTATATCTGTGATAACTGTGTAATGAGACTTCAAGATGCTTCATTGTTTCGGGAACAAGTTGTTGAAGCTCAACTGAAAATCCAAAAAATACTTCATTGCAATAATGGTATGGCAAAAACTTTTGAGTGATCTGTTTTAATAGGAATAAAAATAGGATGCATGAGAAATAAGCTTTTTCTCACTTAAAACTCACAAAGTCTGTAAATACTGCAGGGGTTTATGTTCTGTCACATAATTTGTTCTGTTTCATCATTCTCTGGCTCTTATCCTACTATATGAGGTTGCACAATATGGTATACACATCATATTACTGGATTTGGCTATTATCTGAAGTCAACTTACTTTAGTCACCTTTTACAACACCTCAGTAAGAAATTAGGGCTGTCCTATTCTACTAAGCCAGGTACCACACTGTGGTTTAGTTTACCTTTGTCACCTTTTTACAACCCAGTAAGAAATAAGGGTTTTCTATTCTACTCAGTCAGATACCACATGGCTAATATATATATTTATTTGTATTTCTAGACAACCCCTCACACTGTTTATTGGTTAAAACTGTACAACAATAAACACAACAGATGGCGGAAATGTGTTCTATTTTTATAAATTAAAAACAAAAATAACAAGGAATATATTAAATTGTGTTTTGGGGTTTTAAAATCAAACATGCAAGGAAGAATATAAGAAATAAGAGAATGAAAATAATAAATATATTTTAATAGTTTATTCCTTTTTAAATGAACAACAAACAAGAGTCTTGTTCATTGTTCTTCTTCAAGTATCACACAAAAGAAATAAACTTTCTTTCTTTAGGTTGAGTTTACCATTTCAAAGTACTTCTAGAAAGTGATTGTTCAAATAAAATTTTTGACTTAATATTTTTGTGGTTTATTACAGACTCAAATAAAAGTCTTCAGCCAAATGACGAATCGAGTGTCCTCCCTGAAAAATGCAATAACAGTTGCCAAGAAGAAGATTTCTTGTGGGAAATTGATAAAGGTTCAGGTATATTACTATGTTACTATAACTTGCATCTAGCCGTGTAGTATCCGGCTGAGAGAATAGTACCACCCTCATTTCTTACTGAGGTGTCGTAAATGGCAACTAAGGTAAGTCGACCCGCCGTGTGGTATCCGGCTGAGTAGAATAGTACCACCCTCGTTTCTTACTGAGGTGTCGTAAATGGCAACTAAAGTAAGTCGACCCGCCGTGTGGTATCCGGCTGAGTAGAATAGTACCACCCTCATTTCTTACCGAGGTGTCGCAAAAGGCGACTAAGGTAAGTCGACCCGCCGTGTGGTATCCGGCTGAATAGAATAGTACCACACTCATTTCTTACCGAGGTGTCGCAAAAGGCGACTAAGGTAAGTCGACCCGCCGTGTGGTATCCAGCTGAGTAGAATAGTACCACCCTCATTTCTTACCGAGGTGTCGCAAAAGGCGACTAAGGTAAGTCGACCCGCCGTGTGGTATCCGGCTGAATAGAATAGTACCACACTCATTTCTTACCGAGGTGTCGTAAAAGAAGACTAAGGTAAGTTTACCCACCATGTGGTGTTCAGTTTAGTAGAATAGACCACCCTCTTTCTTACCGAGACATCGTAAAATACGACTGAGGTAAGTTGATGTCAGGCAGGTGGCCGGTCGTAAAAACGCAGCCAAATCATGTGACAGCATGTTTATAACATGTTGTGCCGACCCCACTTAGAGTGGGAGGAGGGCAGGAAGATGATGATATAACTTGCATCAATATTAATGTTAATTATATATTACACAGCAACCTTCCAATTTCAGATATACTTGATATCGATGAGTTGGATACAATGAATTCAAATAATAATATAAGCGACCATTACAAGAAATCCAAAGTCAAATGTAATATATTAACATGTGACATCACTTCCAAAAGTAAAGGTAACCTTTTGTTAATTTTAATTATGAACACATAAAAGTTCTTACTAAATCAAATTACGACCATACTGCACTAACAATAACATCCAAACCTAAGAATCTAAGCTCCTTACTTCAACCCCTATTGAACGTGCTAAACTCAGGAACTACTGGACCGATTTGAAAAATTCTCTCATAGTAAGATTGAGTAAGGCTATAGGCTATATAACATCACGGTAAGGTAAGAGGAGCAGCAATAAAAAATAGTATGAAAACGGCATAATTTAAAGATTTCCTTGTGTGTGCTAGGTATAAGGTAATAGTTTAAAAAATTACAAAATTGTTCCCCTCTAAAAGTTCTAAATAAAAGTCTGCGACAGTATGTCAATTATTTAAGGTTAACGCACTGTAACTGTTTATACACTTTTCATTTCAGAAAAATGTTCTGTTACAACAAAAAAACCAAAAAGATACAAAATTAGAAAAGAAATCAGAGATGATTCGTTAAAACTATTAAGTAACTCAAATATATGCCTATTTAAATCGCTCAAAACAAAGTACCAGTGTTATTCGTGCAAAGAAACATTCATAAATATGTCAGACTTGAGAACACATTTTGAAACACACAGAATATCAAAAGTTAATTTGTCAGGACATTCGTTTAAGAATGCTGATATATCATCTTTGAGATGCAAATTATGTTCAAACCAATGCAACGATATGAACAACTTGAAAGACCATTTGGTAAATGCACATGAAATCAAATTCATGACAACGGATAACATGTTCGTTACATACAGACTGGAAGATGGTTTCCAATGTGTTATTTGTGGGGAGTCGTTCAACACATTTGTACCGTTATCAACACATATGAATATTCATTCAACGAACAATGTGTGTGAAATATGCGGTGTGTTTTTTATAAACCGTTTGAGTTTACGCACTCACATACAGTCAATGCATCGTGTTAAAAACTGTACATTATGCAGTGAGAAATTTAATAAGAATTATGAGAGAATAAAACATATGAAGAAGGAACATAATGTTGGGACGTCAAAAAGATACTGTATTTTATGTGATAAGACATTCCGTCACTCATATATGCTTGTGGAGCATAAAATAAAAGACCATGGTGTGAAAAGAACACAGTCTGATTGTTCTGAATGTGGTAAAAGCTTTCTTACACCACAAAATTTGAAAGTTCATATACGGTCAGTGCATAAAATGGAGCGTAATCATCAATGTGATGTTTGTGGTATGAGATTCTTCACCAAAAGAGATGAGACTAGACATAAAAGGAGGCATGATGATGTTAAGTTGTACTCCTGTAGTTATTGTGAAGGGAAATTTAAGTCAGAAGATTCACGGAGACGTCACCTTAGAAAGTTGCACTCGATTCAATGTTGAAAGATTATTTTTGAGTTTGGATCAAATCCTTTGTTTAATGTTATTAAAATAATAAAAATAAGTGTTATTTTATTTATTACTGTGATATATGTCTTATATTTACGCCGTGTGGTATCCGGCTGAATAGAATAATACCACCCTCATTTCTTACCGAGGTGTCATAAAAGGCGACTAAGGTAAGGCGACCCGCCGTGTGGTATCCGGCTGAGTAGAATAGACCAACCTCATTTCTTACCGAGGTGTCGTAAAAGGCGACTAAGGTAAGACGACCCGCCGTGTGGTATCCGGCTGAATAGAATAATACCACCCTCATTTCTTACCGAGGTGTCATAAAAGGCGACTAAGGTAAGACGACCCGCCGTGTGGTATCCGGCTGAGTAGAATAGACCAACCTCATTTCTTACCGAGGTGTCGTAAAAGGCGACTAAGGTAAGACGACCCGCCGTGTGGTATCCGGCTGAATAGAATAATACCACCCTCATTTCTTACCGAGGTGTCATAAAAGGCGACTAAGGTAAGACGACCCGCCGTTAGGTATCCGGCTGAGTAGAATAGACCAACCTCATTTCTTACTGAGGTGTCGTAAAAGGCGACTAAGGTAAGGCGACCCGCCGTGTGGTATCCGGCTGAGTAGAATAGACCAACCTCATTTCTTAGTGAGGTGTCGTAAAAGGCGACTAAGGTAAGACGACCCGCCGTGTGGTATCCGGCTGAATAGAATAATACCACCCTCATTTCTTACCGAGGTGTCATAAAAGGCGACTAAGGTAAGACGACCCGCCGTGTGGTATCCGGCTTAGTAGAATAGACCAACCTCATTTCTTACCGAGGTGTAAAAGGCGACTAAGGTAAGTTGTTCCACCGTGTGGTATCCGGTTTAGTAGAATAGACCACCCTCTTCCTTACCGAGGTGTCGTAAAATACGACTAAGGTTAGTTAACGTCAGGCAGGCGGCCGGTCTTAAAAACGCAGCCAAATCATGTAATAACATGTGCCGACCCCACTTAGAGTGGGATAAGGGCAGGAGGATGATGATGATATTTCTTATTTTTATAAGATGCCAATGCACATTGCACACATGTTACGCTGAGCTTTATAGAAAATTTTGGTTTTTCTACGGATATCTTCATTCCTAATTTGATCACGTGGATATTCCAAGCAAAGCGTGCTAAGTTGCCTGTTTATTATATTTTATTAATAGTGGTGTTCGCGAATTTATTCGAGCAAACTTAAATGTTTAATTACTCGCAATAATGCAATATTTGTTTTTCCTAGTCCTCAGAGTGTGAGCGTTACAGACTTTTGCATTTATAAAATTATTAACGATTATAATTTATAATATTAATTATAATTTATAATATTAATTAATGATAATAATTTTAAAAATTACAAAAATAAAACTTCCTTATTTTTTTTACTAGTTGACGCATAGATAATACACTATATATGAGTTGACGTTACTGACACAGAATTTGACAAATTATTTTAAATCAATCCCATTTGCTTCTTACAGTTTATTTCCAAAATACGTAGTAAAAAAATTCGTACACTATTTAGGAGTATTATTTATCAAAATGAGTAAGCAAATAGAGGGTAATAAAAACATGTACGCGGAATGCGAGAACATAAAGCGAACAAAACCAGATGCGCAAGTAACAGAGGGTAATTATTTTAATTTTAGCTTCAGCTAAAGCTTTCAGCTTCGCATCCATATTAAAGCTGTGAGAAAGAATCACGTTTACCTTTAAAAACAGGAGTATAAAAGCGCATACTTAGTTTTAAAGTGACCTAATTCAAAATTAGGCTTGATTGAATTAGACACATTGTAATTCTTACTACTGTTGTATTATGGATCTTTGTATATTTATACCTTAATTAAGTCTAATTTTATATCCCTTATTTCAATGCCATCACGCGACGCATAAATTATTAAAAAAGCTAGTGTTTTCTTCCACCAAGTTAGGTATCTCTAAAACTCACGAGTTTTGACGCGCTAAGTTGCAATTTAAGGTTTGTTGCAATTTGCCACAATTTTTTTTTTAATTGAGTCAATTTTATACTAAGCGTACGATTTATGTTTTGCTCCTGTTTCTAAACGAAATTTTTTATGTTTTTTGACGTGACAACGTCTTTAATTAGGTTGCGGCTTGGAGTCACTCATGAAAAAGTGTAACGCCCACTCACATCTGTTACCATGAGTCACCGAACGAAAGAGAGGCCCGCCGGACTGGCGCGTGCCTTGCGTCTCTCTCCCACTCCAATCCATCACATTTAAAAAGACGTTGCCACGTAAAATCTCTGCCCGTAGAACCGACTTTACAGGCAACCGTTTTTTAAGTTTAATATTAGTCCGGTATATAAACTTTAAATGTCCCAAAATTTCAGCTGATTAACATTTAGATTACTGAAAGCGAAAGAAACAGTCCCAAATCCGTTACTCTAACCATTCTTATTATATTAATTTTATCTTTATTCAGAAATAGCAAAGGAAATTGGACATAACTATCGCACTCTTCCTGCGTTTGAAAAAGGGTTATTTGATTACGTTTATATGAACCATTATTCTTTGGAGCGTAACGAGTTGCTCAAGTGCCGTTGGCTGTTATACAAAAAGCATATCGAGGAGCGGGTCTTTGCACCTTTCCAGTTTCCTTGTATAAGGTATTTCATCTACTAAACCAGTGGCTCTCAAACTTTTTTGGTGACTGAAGCTAAATACTTGATGGAACCCTACAATAAAAAAATTGAATTGAATACAACTATACCGAATATGGACCTTTATCTATACATAATATAAATAATTAAATAATTATATGGGACACTTACACACACGGTCGTCCGTCTCCAAAGTAAGTAACTTAATACTTGTGTTATGGGTGAGAGACAACTGGTGAATATTTACATATATAATTGTTAAATACATACTTAAATACAAATATACACCCAGGCTCAAAGTCCAACAGATTTATTTATAGAAAATGTTGGCCCTCGGCGGGAATCGAACCCGCGACCCGCAGAGCTGAAGGCAGGGTCACTACCCACTGCTCCAACGGGCCAGTCAGTCAAACAATAGTTTTTAAAAGTGTATTCATTATTAATAAGCATAATAATAGTACAATGTAACAGTTACTAATTATTACTTACTTTACCACATGCCAATTACAAAAATAATAATTATTGTATGGGTAGTAAGTATTAAATAATAGAAGAACTAATACACTAGCTGTTGTAACACGTGTATATACAAATACTAATAAATAAATAAATATACAAATGTATAGAATTAGGCGTTACTTTGCGGAGCTCCATAATACAAAAGTAATGAGAATATTATTTTGCTATAATCCGCGATAAAAGAAAATATGTGTAATGTTAAATGTAGAGTGTACTATTCGTTCTCATACCTGATACATGCGGAATTTGTAAGAACTCATGCACTACCCGACACCGATGGCACAACAATACACAAGCACTGCACACAAACACCACCACAATCTCAACAATTGTTTCGCCCCGTAACCGAAGCATCGTCAGGATAGACTCCACGACAAAATCATAAAGCTTTACGAATCGTAAACAATTGTTGAGATTGTGGTGGTGAATGTGTGCAGTGCTTGTGTATTGTTGTGCCATCGGTGTCGGGTAGTGCATGAGTTCTTACAAATTCTGCATGTATCAGGGCGTTACTTTGCGGAATTCCATAGTACAAAAGTAAAGATATAATTATTTTCCTATAATCCGCTTTTTATAAGAAAATATATTTCATGCTGGAAGCAAAACCGGTCTCATACTGTACACATGCAGAATTAGTTACCACACCTATAATAGAAAAAACACCACCGACAGCACATTCATTACGACAGTTTCAACGATCAATTCGCCCCGTAACCGAAGCATCGTCAGGAGATAGACTCCACGAGAAAATTGCAAAAAAAAATATCTGAGTACCAAATACTGCTAAGGTCGTCCTAGGGGTGCCTAGGAGTTGATATAAAATAAATTAATTTTAAATTTTAGCCGCTAATAATACTTAATAAGTCCACTTTTATTCAATACCAAAAATAATCTAATTGACCGAATCGTCGATGACCCTAATACAAACAAAATAATATATCTTATTGTTGTATATTTTAATCAATATTGTTTTTAACTATGTTCTCATTTACCCAGTGTTTTTAATTTTCTAGTTTTTTATATTAATAAAATTTAAATTTTTAGGGATTTACATTTTTACAACGGCTGCATAAGATTTATGGCATCAGAATCGATATATCGGTATCCCGAATATCGCATGAAACTAAAACCCGGACCAGGAGTCGATTTCCGGGGACAAGTACCCATCCCTCAAGAGCTATTGATGAAACGCGGTAAAATTGAAAAAGAAGATGGAGGCAAATCGAAGAAAGACAGAAATAAAAATAAAAATGATCAATAATTTTGAAGATTTTTATACTTAGAAATGTATATATTTTAAATGTAACAAATTTTTTTCACTGCGTTGTTTTAAATCTTAAACCATTTTATGCTTACAAGTTGATTGTTTTTCCTATATGTTTTTTTCATGCCTTTCATGCATTTTTTGTCATTTACTTTTTACGAAAAATAATGCCATATTTTTGAAGAAATTTTTATACAATACAGCATTAATCCTTGTCCAATTAAGTACCTTAAATAAATAGTTGATTTAATATAGATCAATATGGCCGTTTACAGCATGTAATTTAAGTGAACATTTTCGGAGATATTACAGATTTAAAATGCCGTGAGAACGCCGCGCTTCGCCCTATAACACTTCCACTTTAGCAGCTATGTCGCTCTTTCAAGAGTTTGTTTAAAGACATTCTGTATTAATTGTAAAAATAAAATACATAGGGAAAATGTAAAAGTAAATAAGTAAAAATGTACTATATGAATTTAGATATTCCAAAGATAGCAGGAAATCTTCTTGGTATAGGGAAAGGAAATTTTTTTTCTCCAAACTTAACGCTACGGCCACGGGCAGTAATGAATAAATCAAAACAACTGGATCGATTTTAATATTTTTTTTACACTGACTGACATGGGATAAATATTTTATACCCGTGCGAAGCAGGGGCAGGCCGCTAGTTGTATTTAAAGCAATATTGAGATAAAGTAGAATATCGCTCTTCATCTAGATTTACATTCTAAATTGTAAAAAGACGCTCTTTTTGATTGAGACATAAGATTGATACAAAAAAAATTATATTTTTCGCTTTTTTTATATTATTTAAATTTATATTTTTCGATATTGGAAAAATTGTAAAAATACACAGGAATGGAATAATAAAACGTAATGTCTTGTCATTTGTCAAATGTCAATATGTCACAGATGTCAAACAAACGTCAAATTTAGTCTAAATGGAATTTTCGGTGTTTTGTGTTTTCGTTTTTTACATAGTATTTTTATTTAAATAGTGTAGTTATATATTAATTATATAAAATGGATACAGAAATAATGGTCGAAACTTTGCCTATATTTGGCACGTGCAGTTTATGTCTTACCGAAGGCGTAGTTAAGAGTATGCTAATTAAACAAAACACTGAAAACGAGACGAAATCTTACACTGATATGTTGTTTAGATGTTTTTCTATTGATGTGAGTCTATATGGTAGCTTTCTTTTACATCTTGGCCATGAAATTTCTAGTAAAATTTTCAGCCTTACATTTTAAGATAATTTAAATATTTACATTTGGTCAATTTATATTCTAACGGATTTCACTGACTGCAGTTGACTATGGAACGCTTGGTGACCTTTGTATATCCTTTTTTTACTATATGACGTACATGTAAATTCCTTACTGATAGAACTCAGTGGTAAACAGCCACTTCTGTACCTATATATTCCATAAATTAACATTATAAAAGTTCTAGTAACTACCACACTTTACAGATCGACTTTTTATCACAGTAATAATAGTATTATAAGTAAAAAAGTAAAGTAACTCCCTGTTATTGCCCCACTGCTAGGCATAGGCCTCCTCTCTACTCGGAGGATGGATTGGAGCTTAGACCTACCATGATCCAATGAAGTTTGTAGGTTACATATATCCCTAGAATTCTCTAGATATGCAGGTTCCCTTCACCAAAATGTGTGTGATAAATTGCAATTATCAATTAGACACAAGTTTTTATAGAAATATTCATTTGTTTGGCCATCAATGTTTGGGTTTGAATACATGATTATGTCTAGAAGAGTGTTTCCCAACCTTTTTTGGTCCATGCCCCACGTTAAAAAATTTTTTGCCCACCTGAGTAACATACATAAATTTAAATATTGAAAATTGATTTTAGGAAGAAGAAATTTCTTTTTTTTTGTTAAATATTGCATCGAAATCTTGCATTGCACTTAAATGGCCCGGAGGGCCCCCCCTTAACCATCAAATTGCCCACCTGTGGGTTGTGGGCCCCACGTTGAGAAACACTGCAGTCTATATTGTAACACAGTCTTACTGCTGGGCTGCTTAGTAATAGTAATAAAAATGAAGAAAAAATATAAAATAAAAAGAAAATGTCTAAATGCAATTTGAATTTAAATCTGTAAAAAGTGAATCAAATATTAGACTATTAGTTTTTTGGACTACATAACAAACAAATACAAAATAAAGTTATATTTGAAGTTGCTTTAAAGTTATAGTTGGAGTATCATTTCGAATTAAGCAAGTCTAATTTAAAGCAAAAATGTACAAGTTATATCTATCTTAAATTGCTTACACGCTAGGACTATACACATCATGCCCACGTGGAATGGTCCCAAGAATGCTGGCAGTGTTTCCGCGCTGAATCACTAAGCTAGTTCTTTGTGCGAAAAAGGAGCCAGCCCTCTTGTCACCTGAAGAGGCAATGAACCGGGGTGTTAAAACAGATAAAAAAAATTGGCACTATAAATATCACTAATTGCAGTAATTTTTCATTATATTATTTGTTTTAAATCCTTTCAGATGGCTTTATTAGATTTAGATGATACAAAACGACTGATATGTAACATGTGTATCAAACAGCTGGAGAAGTGTCTAGAGTTTAAAGAGCAAGTGGAGAACTCGCTAAAGTCTTTGGAGGCCACTATTAGACTTAAAAGTAATTTTCATTCTTTCTTCTGTCCCTATCCCACTCACTAATCTCTCACAATGAATCTTCTCAATTATTTTCTATATATATTGTTTAATATAAGCACTTAGAGAGATGCAACTTTATTACATCATCATCTTCCTGCCCTTATCTCACTCTAAGTGGGGTTGGCACGGCATCTTATAAACATATTGTCACATGATTTGGCTGCGTTTTTACGACCGGTCGCCTGCCTGACGTCAGCTTACCTTAGTCGTATTTTACGACTACGGTAAGAAAGGGGGTGGTCTATTCTACTAAACTGGATACCACACGGTGGTTCAACTTACCTTAGTCGCCTTTTACGACACCACGGTAAGAAATGAGGTTGGTCTATTCTACTCAGGCGGCTACCACACGGCGGATGCAACTTTATTACATGTAAACAAAAAAGTAGTAATTTTCTTTTGAAAACCCATATGTTCCGCTAAAAATGTTAATAACAATGTAACTTTTTACATTAATTATATAATATTATTATCTTATCAATTACAGAAGAGGGAGAAGCAAATGGATGTATAAAACATGAGGAATCTGATAAGAAAAACAGTGGTAAGTAATTCCTATACATTAACTTTTAACTAATTGTTTAATGATGGCTAAATAGTAAAGGTGATTGTAGGTTTGCAGATTCAAGCCCTTAGCAGGCATTTAATTTATATTGCACGCATTTTACTTTCTAGGATGGGTGGTAGTAACCCTGCCTTCAACTCCAGTGGTAGCCGGTTCGATCTTTATGTCGATTCATGGAGTTTGGGTGAATTTATGTATTTATTTAAAATATTATATGTATATACGTACCAGTTGTCATTCATCCATTACACAAGTCTTGAGTTACTTAGTTTGGGGACAGACAAACAGTGTAATTGTCTTAAAAAAAGATACAGGCACCCATAAAGCATTCAAGTCTTGTCAATTGAATAACCATCCGATAATAACCATCCGTCGATTGAATAACGAATAACCATTGAGTAACCATCAAATTGTAATTATTTTTTTGTTGAAAATATTATCCGGCGAGTTTCTTGCTGGTTCTCCTCGGTAGGAGCAAACTTCCTAATCAGTGGTAGCTTCTTTAAAACATTTGGCGATTCAAAAGTACTGTATACAGTCCACTCCGAATAAAGAATATTTTGAATTTGAATATAATTACCAATACATAAACGTACATTTTTGCCGGTGAAGGCGAGCTTTTCTGTTATCTGTCTGATTTCTGATATCTGTTGTGGCTTCCCGCCATACCACCAAAGCAAAGACGAGCTTCTAGTCTGCGCATTTTGTATCCTCGACAGTATCTACACTCGCCCTTCCGGTGAAACCGCAAAAGTCCTACTAATCTATACTAATATATAAAGCTGAAGAGTTTGTTTGTTTCATTGTTTGAACGCGCTAATTCTAAACGCGCTAAAATTCTTTCAGTGTAAAATAGTCCATTTATAGAGAAAGGCTATATAACATCACGCTAAGATGAATACGAGAGGAGAAGCAATAAAATATATTACGAAAACGGCACAATTTAAAGCTTTCCTTGCGTGCGCTAACTAAACGGTGATAGTTATTGAAAAATCATGTACTACAAAATTGTTCGCCTTTAAAAGTTCTTAATAAAAGTCCGCGACAGCATGTCTTTTAAGGTTAACGCACTTTATACATTTTCATGGTTATCAAACGACTATATTACTGTATTAATCTTTCCACGCAGGCGGAGCCGACAGGATTGCTAGTATTAACATAAAAAAACAAAATAGATGTATCTGAATTAATGTTTTCCTTTTAGAAAACAAAAAGAAATCAATAAGTGATGTGAAAAAGGAACTGGCGTCAGCAATGGGCCTGTCCAGTGAAAACTATGTGGATGACGACTCTGGTAAGTGGAAAAGGGCTCACTACATGGTCAAGCGCGATCCGCCTTTTTATTGTTCGTTATTGTTCGTTGTCCTTTAGGCAACATTTAGCAAGCAGCTAAGCTAATCCTAATAATATTATATTTTTTATCTGGACTAATATTATAAAAGGGAATAATTTGTATGTATGTTTGTAATGTTTTCACACAAAACGACTACTCAACTATTTATTATAATTTTTAACCGGCTTTTTGTTATAAACCATTATAACAAAAAAGTTGTAATGTCGCGTGATAGGTTGATAATAGATGGCGCTTTTTAGAGTCATCTTATTCCTGTAAAATTAACAGGATTTCTATAGCCTATATGTTATTCCGGTGTGTAAGGAATATTTGCGCCAAATTTGATCAATATTGGTTCAGCGGATTCGCCGAGAAAGAATAACAAACATACATCCATAATCACAAACTTTCTCATTTATAATTTATTCATTTATGTACCACTGGCAATATCCCGCGGTTTCACCCGCGTACATACCGATCTCATGGCAGTGGAAAGTATACTAAGTCTGACTAAAGGTTTATTTTTGTTAAATATATCATCAATAGTTTCCGCAGCATGCGATGACAGATTTTTACTATCAGACAAATTTTATTTACACGTTATTACATTTTTATTACAGATCCCTATTTTTTAAATGTAATATAGCCTATGTTGCTCAGTAACGATACGCCGTGTGGTATCCGGCTGAGTAGAATAGACCACACTCTTTCTTACCGAGGTGTCGTAAAATACGACAAATGTAAGTTGAGGTCAGGCAGGCGGCCGGTTGTAAAATACGTAGCCAAATCATGTGACATGTTTATGACATGTTGTGCTTACCCCACTTAGAGTGGGATAAAGGCAGGAAAATGATGTTGCTCAGCAAAGATGCAGCTTTTCAATGGTGATAGAATTTTTGAAATCGGTCCAGTACTTTTTGTATGGAAACATTACAAACATACATACAAATTTTCCCTCTCTATAATATTTAGTATAGAAAAACCATCTTTTCCAGATAACGAGAGGCTGGTGTTCTCTAACGTGAAGCAGGAATCTCTGGATGAAAGTGATTTTGATGACCCGGGTACGTATTTATTTATTTGTTTATTAGGTAATCTTATATCGTAACAAAGTCCTTACTCAATACATATTGATATTAACACTAAACTATACATTCATATTTATTTCATTTCATATTTATTGATATTTCATTCATATAATATATATTCACACATATCATTCATATTTATTCATATTTCATTCATATCATATATATTCACACATATCATTCATATTTATTCATATTTCATTCATATCATATATATTCATACATATCATTCATATTTATTCATATTTCATTCATATCATATATATTCACACATATCATTCATATTTATTCATATTTCATTCATATCATATATATTCACACATATCATTCATATTTATTCATATTTCATTCATATCATATATATTCACACATATCATTCATATTTATTCATATTTCATTCATATCATATATATTCACACATATCATTCATATTTATTCATATTTCATTCATATCATATATATTCACACATATCATTCATATTTATTCATATTTCATTCATATCATATATATTCACACATATCATTCATATTTATTCATATTTCATTCATATCATATATATTCACACATATCATTCATATTTATTCATATTTCATTCATATCATATATATTCACACATATCATTCATATTTATTCATATTTCATTCATATCATATATATTCACACATATCACTCATATTTATTCATATTTCATTCATATCATATATATTCACACATATCATTCATATTTATTCATATTTCATTCATATCATATATATTCACACATATCACTCATATTTATTCATATTTCATTCATATCATATATATTCACACATATCATTCATATTTATTCATATTTCATTCATATCATAAAACTTCACACATATCATTCATATTTATTCATATTTCATTCATATCATATATATTCACACATATCATTCATATTTATTCATATTTCATTCATATCATAAATATTCACACATATCACTCATATTTATTCATATTTCATTCATATCATATATATTCACACATATCATTCATATTTATTCATATTTCATTCATATCATAAATATTCACACATATCATTCATATTTATTCATATTTCATTCATATCATATATATTCACACATATCATTCATATTTATTCATATTTCATTCATATCATATATATTCACACATATCATTCATATTTATTCATATTTCATTCATATCATATATATTCACACATATCACTCATATTTATTCATATTTCATTCATATCATATATATTCACACATATCATTCATATTTATTCATATTTCATTCATATCATAAATATTCACACATATCATTCATATTTATTCATATTTCATTCATATCATATATATTCACACATATCATTCATATTTATTCATATTTCATTCATATCATAAATATTCACACATATCACTCATATTTATTCATATTTCATTCATATCATATATATTCACACATATCATTCATATTTATTCATATTTCATTCATATCATAAATATTCACACATATCATTCATATTTATTCATATTTCATTCATATCATATATATTCACACATATCATTCATATTTATTCATATTTCATTCATATCATATATATTCACACATATCATTCATATTTATTCATATTTCATTCATATCATAAATATTCACACATATCACTCATATTTATTCATATTTCATTCATATCATATATATTCATACATATCATTCATATTTATTCATATTTCATTCATATCATATATATTCACACATATCATTCATATTTATTCATATTTCATTCATATCATAAATATTCACACATATCACTCATATTTATTCATATTTCATTCATATCATATATATTCACACATATCATTCATATTTATTCATATTTCATTCATATCATAAATATTCACACATATCATTCATATTTATTCATATTTCATTCATATCATATATATTCACACATATCATTCATATTTATTCATATTTCATTCATATCATAAATATTCACACATATCATTCATATTTATTCATATCATACATATTCAAACATATCATTCATATTGATTGACTGGCCCGTTGGAGCAGTGGGTAGTGACCCTGCCTTCAGCTCCGCGGGTCGCGGGTTCGATTCCCGCCGAGGGCCAACATATTCTATAAATGAATTTGTTGGTCTTTGAGCCTGGGTGTATATTTGTATTTAAGTATGTATTTAAAAAATATATTAGTATATATTCACCATCCGTGGTATCCGGCTGAGTAGAATAGACCAACCTCATTTCTTACCGAGGTGTCGTAAAAGGCGACTAAGGTAAGTTGACCCACCGTGTGGTATCCGGTTTAGAAGAATAGACCACCCTCTTTCTTACCGAGGCGTTGTAAAATGCGACTGAGGTAAGTTGATGTTAGGCACGCGGCCGGTCGTAAAAACGCAGCCAAATCATATGACAGCATGTTTATAACATGTTGTGCCGACCCCACTTAGAGTGGGATAAGGGCAGGAAGATGATGATAAGTATATATTCACCAGTTGTCTGTCACCCATAACACAAGTATTAAGTTACTTACTTTGGGGACGGACGACAGTGTGAGTAAGTGTCCATAAAATAAAAAAAAATATTTATTCATATTTCATTCTTTTTCATTTCTTAAATTAAAGTTATATAAGGATTATACAGTTAGTTTTTTTTTCGTTTTTTTTTGTTTGTTGAGCAGATGATATTAAAAAAAAACAAAGCAAAAATAAAAAAACAACAAAGTTTTTCTTTGTAATAAGTGTGTATGTGCATCTGTTTGAGCGTGTTAGTGAATTTTACTATGCCTTGTTTTATTCATTGCAGTGCATAAGTAAATACCGGCCTGTTACTATCCCACTGCTGGGCAGAGGCCTCTTCTCTCTGTTTTTTTTTTTTTGGAGAGAAGGATTGGAGCTGAGACCTACCACGCTGCTCCAATGCGGATTGGTAGGTTACACATATCCCCAGAATTCTCTAGAGATATGCAGGTTTCCTCACGATGTTTTCCTTCACCGAAAAGCATGTGATAAATTGCAATTATCAATTAGACATATAAGTTTTACTAGTAAACTCATTGGTGCCTGCCCGGGGTTTGAACTCTAGACCTCCTCGAAAGAGGCGCACGGTGATACCGCTGTGCTACCACAGCTTAGGTTTCAGTGCATGTTTGTGAATAAATAAATCAAGTGCATGGAAATTGCTATTGTATTGTATTTGTATTGAACCTTGTTATATTGCGATTGATAGCCCAATGGTTAAATCACCCGTCTCGTATCTGGTATTAGGAAAATGTCATTGGACTATTTCTTATGCCGACATATATTTGTATGGATTAATAAATATTATATACTGACAGTTATTTTGTCACGCAGGTGACGAGAGGCTGTTCTCGGACGTGAAACAGGAATCCGTGGACGATAGCGACTACGACGATCATACAAGTAAGTTATGGCTTAATATTTTAATATCTTATCAACTCACTGAAAATATAGGCAATTTGGGCTTTTTTTAAAAACTTTTTTTAAACTTTGCTTTGATTTATAATACAAAAGTAAAAATACCTAGTATTATTTTGCTATGATCCGCACGATGAAACAAAATAGCCAAAGCCTTACGATTTTGTCGTGGACTTCCATCTCCTTATTATATTTTGGTTACGGGGCAAAATAATTGTTAAGATTGCCGCAGTGACTGTGTGCAGTGCAGCGTAGTGTGACTACTAAAAAGTAGCAATAAAGTTTATAAATTAAAATTAGTATTTTTAATAAAAATGATGTGATTTTATGAAACAAAAGTTTGTTAAAAAAACTTAATAACTTAGTCAAGTTAGTTAATAAATAAATTAGAAAGAAAATTATTTTTATGGAAAAAGTATTAATTTTAAAATTCACTTCCAGTCCTCAACGACTTGATAAAGAAAAAACTTGACAAATACAGACCGCGACGGACGAGAAAGAAAACATTGTCCACAACGAAAAAGAAAGTTTCCTACTCATCAAAGAGGCAGGCAGACTTGAACGATACGGAAATGATGCTCCAGAGCGGGTTGTTTCCGTTCAAAATCAACAAAAACCAGATATACTCGTGCGCGGTTTGTCCCGAGAAATCGAGTATATTAGACGACATAAAGTCCCATATAATGGAGCATAACATCTCAAACATAACCCTCGCTTTCAAAAAAATGATCTCGTCGAACCTCCAAATCTTCTACAAATCTTCAACGAAACTCCGTTGCAAGATTTGCAAAACCGAAATATCAGATTACGACACTCTAAAACGGCATATCATCTCTTGCGTCAACTCAAGCTCGCGTTGGAACAATCTTCCGTTCAAACTCGAAAAGGATCAACTTGACTGTCCGATATGTAAAAAAACCTTTCTAAACTTCGTTAGCTTGAACACGCACATGAACGTCCACTATCCGAACCATATTTGCGACAGTTGCGGCAAAGCGTTCGCGTCCAAAGCTAGACTCAGAGGTCATATGCGGACCCACGAAATTGGCGACTTCCCTTGCAGATACTGCGACGCTGTATTCGATAGAGTCACTAAAAGGGAAAACCACGTGTCGAAAGAGCATAAATCTGGGATCAGATACGCGTGTAAACGGTGCAACATATCCCTATCCTCATTCTACGCTCGCCAAAAGCATTTAGCGGAAGTTCACAATGAGGAGTTAAAGAGGTACAAGTGCAAAGCTTGCACCCAAAGCTACATAACTCCTGGACACCTCTCGAGCCACGTGAGAAGGGACCATTTGAACGAGCGTAATCACAAATGCACGAAATGTGATCTGGCGTTCTACACGCGGAACTCTTTAAAGATGCATATGATAAAGCACGATGGAGAGAGGATACACGCGTGCAACATATGCCATAAGTCGTACCAGAGGAAGAAAACGTTAAGGGAGCATATGAGAATACACAACAACGACAAGAGGTTCGTTTGTCCGGTCTGCGGGCGAGCCTTCACGCAGAAGTGTACCCTGAAAGGGCATTTGAAAGTTCACGAGAGGAAGGTCGATTTGGACGACAGAGTGCCTCAGCCGTTGCATTCGATATAACAGGCAATTGTTTTGCTATTACAAGACAAGCTAGAAGTCTTGCCACATCTTAGTTCTTTTGGGAATCGTTAATGTTTGAGTTGGACTTAATCACGGTTATAGTCGTCTGCGCAGAAACGAATCCTTAAATATATCGGACATATTATCCGTAATCCCGTGGGACGGTCAAAGGTGCAGTAAAAAAAGGGTCAGAGATCTTACAGACGTTCTTACATACGGTGTACTGACCTCGTCAAATCGGTGACACAATCTTGTGTAAATGTCCTACCTACGCACAAAGACAGAATGGAACGCTTGCCTGGATATCCTATCATACCAATCCATATATGCCTTTCAACCAGGCTCAGCCGGTCAATACGTTGAAATAATATTATTACCCATTTATTATTGCATTACCCAGTGGCGATCAGGACATTTCAGTATATTTCGCGACAGAGGGCTCAAAACAGTGGCAATCTATCAACAATATATTGGGTAAGATGGCAACAATGCATATGTAAATGTAAATTCCTTGCTAAATATAGCAAATGGATATTTTTTTGTATCCTATAGTATTATTATAGATTAATATAGAAAAATGTTTATATTTATGTTTTACTTATTGTTTTAAGCTGTACAGTTTATTATCTAAACGCGTGCAAAATGGTGATTAACTTTTAATAAGAAAACCGTGATTGCATTTTTTGGTCCTTCAAGCCGGATTTTTATTTGACTGATGGGTCTGAACTTTTAAGTGAAAGTGTCTAGAAAATTGTTGTTTTATTTATTTCTAAATAGTTTCTATAAAGTTAAGAAAATCCTTTGTTACGTACGGTATAAATGGTGGCTTAGTTATTATATGATAATATTTTTGTATTTTTTGTTTGTGTTAAGTTATACTATCACCGATAGGAAATATTTAGTTTGCCTTTGAACTTTATTTAGATATAGTTCAATATTTTGAAACCGGCATAAATAAAGCTTTAAAAATACCGTAATTATGGTCCTTCGAGCCGGACTTATGATCGAAGCCCGGCAAAGGATCAGAATAATTTTAAAATACATCATCACAACTAAGTTATTTGCAAGGAAATTATTTTTAAAATTTTTATTAAAAAATATGGATTTATTTAGCACTATGTTCTAAACCATAGGAAGCGTATAAAATATAATATGATATTGTACTCGCTGACCTTGCGCATAAAGTTAAGAGATTAAAAGAAGAAAGATAAAAGAAAGGGTTAAAAGATTTAAAAAATAGCAATGAACCTTTTGGCTCATTTCTTTTCTTTTCAGTGAACTATTGTAAAGCATAATTTATTGTATTTTAAATTTTATGCAATTTTGTAGTGAAAATTTCAATGTTAAAGTCAAAACATTTGTAACAAATATATCATGTTTGTCCAGCTATCACAATTAAATGATAAAAGTTAACTAATTACTTGTAATAACGTCATTCGTATTTCGTTATATTGGAAAAAATAATTTTTATTAATTCGATTAGAAGACATTTAAAACTCATTATATTGTCGTTAAACGAAGAAAAAGAACCTTTGAAATATAGTTATCTAAAATATTAGGCACATTTTAAATATATTCTTAAACTTACTAAATAATGAAATGAGAATGAAACTATTCAATACATAATGAGAGAATATTAATAATTTATATGTTTTATAATATATATATATATATATTATTAATAATATATATAATTTATATAATAATTTATTTATATAATCTTCTTTTTAAAATAGAAATCCCTGTCCCTAAAGTAACTTATAAATCTAAATAAACTTTTGTTGTTACAGAAAACTGGTAAATATATACATACATATATAATTTTAAATATAATACATACTAAAATACATATATACACACATACTCGAACCAACCAAACCAACAAATATCGAGGCAGGGTCTCAGAACTGCGCCAAAGGGACATAAAATATTATTTAAAAAAAACTTACTAAATTCATTCTATTTAAAGAATAAAAAACTTAAGTTCCCTCAATCATGAAAAGCGTTACAGAAAAGCGTGCATGATGCTTTTTAACAGTTATACAATTAATTTATAACCTGATATATTATTTGTTATATATGAATTTTAGAAGATGTAAAAGCTATGTAAAATACGTGCAATAAAAAAAGAAATTTATAGAAAATTAAAGAAATTTTTATAGTATTTCGTTTTATTTTACATTAAGGAGTGAAGTTATCAAAGTGATATTATACTTGAGTACGGGAGCCTTAGGCAAGGCTGTAATTGTCGCAATAAAAAATGAGAGGGAAAATGAAACTCGTACTTTGCCTAATCACTATCACTACATATTATAAAACAAAGTCCATATTTCCGTATGTACGCATAAAACTTTAAAACTACGCAACCGATTTTGATGCGGTTTTTTTTAATAGATAGAGTAATTCCAGAGGAAGGTTTGTACGTATAATAACATTCAATACGAAGTAGAGAAATACTGTAATTTTTGAGGTTTCTGTAAATAATTTCATTTTTTCCGCTTACATTGCAAACGCAGGCTAATCCCTACGAGATTTATCAAAATGATGTACTAAGTATTTGTACACCTTAACAAGGTCTACAGAAAAGTCCGCGATGGTATATATCTATCTCTTATGGATAACCCACAATAGCAGTTTTTTTCATTTACTTTTTACGAAAAATGATGCCTTATGTTCAAAGCAATTTTTATACAATACAGCATTAATCCTTATCCAATTGAGTACCTTAAATAAATTATTGACTTAATATAGATCAATATGGCCGTTTACAGCATGCAATTTTAGGGAACATCTTTGGAGATATTACAGATTTAAAATGCCGTGAGCACGCCTCGCTTTACCCTATAGCTCTTCGAATCTTTTAGAGTTTGTTTAAAGACATTCTGTAATTAATTGTAAAAATAAAATACATAGGTAAAATGTAAAAGTAAATAACTAAAAATGTACTATATGAGTTTAGATATTCCAAAGATAGCAGGAAATCGTCTTGGTATAGGGAGAGGAAATTGTTTTTCTCCCAATCTAACGCTTGCGGGCCACGGGCAGTAATGAATAAATCAAAACTACTGGATCGATTTTAATCATTTTTTTACACTGACTGACATGGGATATTTATTTTATACCCGTGCGAAGCAAGGGCAGGCCGCTAGTCACACATAAAGAAGAAATACAGATAGATCATACTCGTTTGCTTTCTCTATAATGTAATATGGCATAATTTAGGCTACCTTTCGTACTCTAGTATAATATCATCATCCTCCTCCCCTTATCCCACTTTAAGTGGGGTCGGTACAACTTGTTATGAACATGCTGTCACATGATTTGGCTGCGTTTTTACGACCGGCCTCCTGCCTAGTGTCAACTTACCTTAGTCGTATTTAACGACACCTCGGTAAGAAAGACGGTGGTCTATTTTACTAAACCGGATACCACACATGCTATTTTAGTTCATAATCTATGATTCTACCGTTTATTTCTGAACGAATAAATGTAAGCAAATATAGCTTATATTACGATAAGATGCAGTTCTATTTTTAAATCAATCGCTTCTAGAAAGATCGGGCCCAAGGGTAAGATGTCACATTGAACGACCAGTCTAGTAAAATCGCTATTTGTTATCTACTTTCCACTAGATGGCATTGTTAGCTTTTTAATTAATTTTTAAGTAAGAATTAATTTTCCTCATAGGCAGCTGTTGCATATATCATATATAGCGTATTATCTATGGTTGCATACTTGGACGTTCGATACATATGGGCGTATTGTTTTATAAGTAATATTTAGCTTACAGGGGATTCAAAACTTTGTATTACCTATAAAAACTAACAGTAAATAATTTTCAGTATAATTTTTGCAATAATAATTGGTTATAAATGATTTGACATGTATGAAATAAAAAACTAATTTTTACGTATATTTTTATTATTCAAATTAAATATGAAATAGAACAATTATTTTCCGTTTGTGATTTGAAAACAAAATTATAGCGGGAATTGCGACTACCATTTTTATGATCTAAAAATTCTGGAATTCACCTTTGAGCATAAAAAAAAATTGTTTATTAAATATACTTAAAACTAGAATAGTTTTTACATGAAATCTACAGTCTACAATTATCGAATGACTTTAAGGAATTACAGATAATAAAAAAACAAAGACAAAAATCACTATGTTTATCAATCATTCTACTCTATGAATTAAAAAAGTTTTTTTAAATTAATGAACTGTTAAGTTAATAAACATTTCTTTTCTACCTTTAATTATCACTTATAAGACCATTTAAGAGTAACTTCACTAATGACAAAAACCTAATCAACAATTTGAAAATCGAATTCTTAACATAGACATTTTAACTTTTTTTTAAAAACTACAATATATGGCTCAGGTCTTGGCTTAGATGTCGATGCCAAGGAGTTTCTTGTCGAAGATGAACTCTCCCAGGGCGGAGTGACGTTCCATCATCTTCTTGAGAGTGGAAGCCTTGCCGGCGAGGTCACGTTGTCCCTTGTACTGTTCTTCAAGGAACTCTCCGGTCAAGTAGTCGACTAGCTGTTGAAAATAATAAAATTCCAAATGAGATTAGCTAAATACACATTTTATAAAGTTTTCTAGGTGATTAAAGGTCTTTAAAGCAATTTCGAAAATATTGTTCCAGCATAAGTGACTGCCTAGTATTTACAAAATTTTTGCACAATTGGTATTTATTACAATAGTAATAATAAAATTTTGCTATAATCTGTGATGAAGTAAAATAGAAAATATATATAAAGCATGTAGAATGAATATCAGGTATGAAAAATGATTGTCCACTCTACATTTAGCATTATATATATTTTCTATTTTACTTCATCACTGATTATAGAAAAATAATTTTATAATTATTTTTGTATTCAAGTACGTACCAAGAAAAAGATTATAATTAAAATAATCGATTAAAAAAAAACAATTTTTAATGAAAAAATAACGGATTATTAAAAACCGATTATTTTTTCACATCCCTATTATAATGTAAGTGCATATATATATTTACGTGGTAGTCGTTGTTGTCGTGGTCCTCGCGGTCGTGCTCGCAGGTCTCGATGACGGCCTTGATCGCCTTGGTCACCATGGTCTCCAGCCGCAGCGCCTCCTCCAGGGCGTCCTGGCCGGAGGGCCACGACTTGTGTTCTGGGGCCTGTACGTCAACAGAACCTTAGATATTCTACTATAATTCAAAAATAGAGCTCAGAAACTGGGAAGGTCGTCCTAAGAGTGCCTCCTGTGGGGCCATACTATGGCTTAAGGCGACGTGTAGTGGAGGACTTGTAGCATGACTGTGAATAATCATCACGCCGTTGTATGAAGCTCTACTAGCGTTGAAGAACGTCACCCTAAGAGTGCCTCCTGTGAGGTGGACTTTGGCTTAGGGCGACGTGTAGTGGAGGACTTGTAGTATGACTGTGATTAATCATTACGCTGTTGTATGAAGCTCTACTAGCGTTGAAGAACGTCATCCTAAGAGTGCCTCCTGTAAGGTGTACCACGGCTTAGGGCGACGTGTAGTGGAGGACTTGTAGCATGACTGTGATTAATCATCCCGCTGTTGTATGAAGCTATACTAGCGTTGAGGAACGTCGTCCTAAGAGTGCCTCCTGTGAGGCCGGACCACGGCTTAGGGCGACGTGTAGTGGAGGACTTGTAGCATGACTGTGAATAATCATCACGCTGTTGTATGAAGCTCTACTAGCGTTGGGGAACGTTGTCCTAAGAGTGCCTCCTGTGAGGTGGACCACGGCTTAGGGCGACGTGTAGTGGAGGACTTGTAGCATGACTGTGAATAATCATCACGCTGTTGTATGAAGCTCTACTAGCGTTGAAGAACGTCACCCTAAGAGTGCCTCCTGTGAGGTGGACTTTGGCTTAGGGCGACGTGTAGTGGAGGACTTGTAGCATGACTGAGATTACTCATCACGCTGTTGTATGAAGCTCTACTAGCGTTGGGGAACGTTGTCCTAAGAGTGCCTCCTGTGAGGTGGACCACGTCTTAGGGCGACGTGTAGTGGAGGACTTGTAGCATGACTGTGAATAATCATCACGCTGTTGTATGAAGCTCTACTAGCGTTGAAGAACGTCACCCTAAGAGTGCCTCCTGTGAGGTGGACTTTGGCTTAGGGCGACGTGTAGTGGAGGACTTGTAGCATGACTGAGATTACTCATCACGCTGTTGTATGAAGCTCTACTAGCGTTGGGGAACGTTGTCCTAAGAGTGCCTCCTGTGAGGTGGACCACGGCTTAGGGCGACGTGTAGTGGAGGGCTGGTAGTATGACTGTGACTAGTCATCATGCTTGGTCTGTAAAGGTAATACACTGGTCACGTCAGCATCACGTCGGGGTCACCAGTGCGCTGAGGTTATCTGCTTGGGCTTGTCTATTGTGGAGCGAAATCAAAGTAATGCAGGTGGAGATATATTTATTAGAAAACGTGTTACAAGTTAGCGTATTTATTTAGCGACTGACTATTGTCTAACAAGTTTCTTCTATATATATATATTTATATATGTATATATATATGTATATATATATATATATATATATATATATATATATATATATATATATATATATATATATATATATATACGTAATAAAAAATTTACATTATATTAATTTTACATTTTTGAAAGAAAATATGAAGTTAAAAATTTACGTGCAGAGGTTGCAGAAGTACAAATCTAAATCTACGTTAGCCGTTATTATGAATTTTAATGAAATTCTCGGATATTCCTAGGTAGGTATGCGAGGTGGTAAGCACATACCCTGATGGTGATCAGCGAGGACACGTTGGTGGTCAGCTCGCCCCTCATCAGCAGGTACTCGATCAGCTTGAGGGCGTGCTCGCGCTCCTCGGAGCTCGCCTCGAAGAACAGCTTAGCGAAGCCGGGACGGTTCACCTGGTGATTAGAACGGGTCAGATATCTAATATTTGGCTTGTTGTATCATAACATCATCATCTACCTGCCCTTATCCCACTCCAAGTGGGGTCGGCACAACATGTTATAAACATGCTGTCACATGATTTGACTACGTATTTTACGACCGGCCGCCTGCCTGATATCAACTTACCATTTTACGACTCCTCGGTAAGAAAGAGGGTGGTCTATTCTACTAAACCGGATACCACACGGTGGGTCAACTTACCTTAGTCGCCTTTTACGACATCTCGGTAAGGAATGAGGGTGGTACTATTCTATTCCGCCGGATACCACACGGCGTAATTAATTCAGTGAAGTATTTATTTAATTATTAGGTGTGCCAACAATATTTATTAGTTTTTTTATGTAGGGTGCTGAGGTGTGTAAGTAACTAAAATTGAAATTAATATCGTACAAACGGTACCACCCTGTATATATACATACATAATGTAAAACATGTACAAAACTTACGGAATCTTTAGAGAAGTGCGCCCCCATAGCCAAGTACTGTATGGAAGCGTTTATTTCCATTTGAATCTGTTTCCGGACGGCGTTCCGGCACCCGTAGGACATGGTGATCCATTGCTTGGGAATGTTCACCGGATTTACGTTACCTGATTAAATTCAAATTCAAAATATTCTTTATTCAAATAATATTGTAAACGAGTGCTTTTGAATCGTCAACTCTACTGCTGGTTCGGAAAGCTGTTCCTACCGGGAAGAGCCAGCAAGAAACTCGGAGGTTGCTCTTTTAAAAATATAATCCTTAATACTATTTATATTAAGTCGTTACTGTCTTGTACAGGTTCAAAGAGAGCTATATCCACACATTCTTATCTTCTAAATAATCTTCAAGAATATAGTAGTTTTTCCGTATCAGCCTCTTTTTAACAGTGTTTTTAAAATGCTGTAATGGCAAAGCTGGAATTGCGGAATTTTATTATAGAATCTTATACCAATATATATATAAATAAATTTTATCAATTTGACTCGTCAGCACAGCGGGCAGTGATCCTGCCTTCAACTCCTCGGGTCGCGGGTTCAAGCCCCGAAGACGATCAACATTTTCTAAAAACAATTTCTTGGTTCTTCGAATCTGAATGTATGTACGTATTTTACGCCCGAACGCCTGCCTGACGTCAACCTGCCTTAGACGTATTTTACACCTCGGTAAGAAATGAGGGTGGTCTATTCTACTCAATCGGATACCACACGATAGGTCAATTTACCTTAGTCGCCTCTTACGACACCTTGGTATGAAATGAGGGTGGTCTATTCTACTCAGCCAGATATCACACACATGTAGCATCTGTGTTTTTTAGAAATGTCCACAATCTAAATTGGCCACATCTTTTATTTTTATTCTGTATACATGTATATATGCATGTAACTGCATTACGCTATTTTAGTTCATAGTCTATGATTCTACCGTTTATTTCGGCGGGTCGTCTTACCTTAATCGCCTTTTACGACACCTCGGTAAGAAATGAAGGTGGGACTATTCTACTTAGCCGGATACCACACGGCTAGATTGCTGTTTTCATAGTATTATTATAATTATACCCCATAGGTTTAGATAAATACATCTTGTGCAAGATCGAAGAGTGGCAAAAAAAAATGGCTTTCTGTATCAAACGTCTTTTTACATGAAAACAGCAACCGCCAAGTTTCTTGCTAGTTTGAACAGATTATTGACAATTCAATGGGGAAAATTGCTTTGAGATTCGAGCAATTTGACATATGAGCAAGGTTATATAAAGAATTAAACTCGTATGTATATATCACCATTTAAAATAGATCTAATTCTACCATTTTCAATGGAAATGCGATACCAGAATAAAACGGAAAACACGTACATTTTTATCGCGGGAAAAGGTTATTTTAGAACATGTCATTCTACAAATGTACTTATATAATCTGTTGTAATAACGCGCATGAGTCATTATCTAAAAACCCGTCATATTATAGGCTATTAGTTCATGTTTAATAACAGATAAGTCAATAAATAAAAACATTTTAATGACATTCAAATATATTTATACATTGTTACAAACTACAAAGTTCATTTGATTGTTATTTGTCGCTGAATCAATGATACATTGGCGGCCATTTTGAATTACTTAGTAATGATGATTAACTTTTTGATTATTCAAAAACAACACGCCGTTAGGTATCCGGCTGAATAGAATAGTTCCACCCTCATTTCTTGCCGAGGTGTCGTAAAAGGTGACTAAGGTAAGTCGACCCGCCGTGTGGTATCCGGCTGAGTAGAATAGACCAACCTCATTTCTTACCGAGGTGTCGTAAAAGGCGACTAAGGTAAGTTGACCCACCGTGTGGTATCCGGTTGAGTAGAATAGACCAACCTCATTTCTTACCGAGGTGTGGTAAAATACGAGTAAGGTAAGTTGATATCAGGCAGTCGGCCGGTCGTAAAAACGCAGCCAAATTATTTGACAGCATGTTTATAACATGTTGTACCGACCCCACTTAGAATGGGATAATGGCAGGAGGATGATGATTTTTCAAAAACAACGTTAAGAATCGTAACGGTAATTTTTAAATTACTCTTTTGATGTAATTTAATATTATAAATGTGAAAATCTTTTTCTGTCACGCTTTCACTAGTATTTCCCCAGGGAAATCACTATTATTTCATCACTTTTGATTCCAACCAATAATGATTAAATACGACTTAATGAAAACTTGGATACCGCGGGATATATGAAAAAAAACTACAGCTTTACTTTAGGCCTCGCCCTTCTCAACGTAGTTACTTGTGTCATCACGTTTGCATTGAAAAAATGGAAAGTTAGTCTATGGATTGTCTCGAAGTATAAACTCACTGTTCTATTTCTATGTAGGAATGTTTATTTTTCGTTTATTAACGAAATTCCAATGAAAACGGGATATATTAATCCTAAGTAATTAATATACTGAATTGTAAAGCAAAGTCTATAAAATAAAGCCACTTATATATGAACAACTAGCTTTTACCCGCGACTTGGTTCGCGTAGACTGTTGTCGTGTGATAGGACGATAATAGATGGCGCTGTCTAATGTCATCCTATTACCTACTGTAGAATACCGAATTTCATCGGTATTGGTTCAACAGATTCAACGTGAAAGAGTAACAAACATACATCCACACTCACAACACATGATATTAGTAGGATTTAAAGTTGATTTAAAATGTATATGGAACAATAAAAATAATTGACACATCACGAACAGATTTTCATTATCTTATCTATGCTTTTCTGTACCATTCAACTACATTAAAAGATATGATGATCTGTATATGATAACGCATGTTTCTAAACACAGATAAGCCAAGTAGCAATAGCGTGCACAGATTATAAATAGTAATATTTAAAAAAACTAGCAGCCTATAACCATTAGCTTTTATACCATCCATACTAATAAATTAAAAAAGTGTGCGAAAGTATGTCTGTTACCCATTCAAAAGTGAACAGACCAATAGTATAGAATTTTGAAAAAATTAAATGACTATACCTATAAGATATAATATATTTGTTTTCCCTTCAGAAATTTAAGAAGACATAGTAAAAAAGTATTTTAATATGTTTAAGTGTTATCACTCCAGAAAGTTGGGTTGCGACAAAAAATGAAAAAAATGTTGCCTGAAAGATAATCATCAAAAACACTCAAATTAGATGACAGAGCATCTGATAGACATACAAAGTCTTCTCATATAAAAACCAATGTTATTTAAGAAACAGCTTTAGCTCACCAAAAAGCTTATTTTATACAAGTACCAGGGTGACTTAACCTTGCTCAATAATTTTTTTTAAAGATATAAAAAAATGAAAATTGAAAAAAAAAAATGGACAGGTGGGGTCGAAACATAGATATTTTCACCTCTCTAGACCGCCTGTTCCCTGAATGAGCTACCATGACTACATTTGACAGCGAGAATTGTCTTTTGAATTTTACATAAATTTTAGCATTTTAATGAAAACAAGAATAAAACGAATTTTTTTTAAAATAAAACCTAGGTCGATTTGTCTCCCCTAAAACCCCCTACATGCCGAATTTCAAGAAAATCATGGGAGTCCTTGGAGCGCCGAGATTCAGAAAATATATTTATATATACATACAAGATTAACTCATTTAAAAATTAAAGATATATTATGATATATTTCCCACAAAGTCCTTCCTTTTAAAAAAATAATAAAAGAGATTTAAATACTTATAGTTGTATCAAGAACAATAGATAAATATGAAATCTGCCTCGTGTCAAGTGATAACACATTGCTCATTGTTTTATAAATATTGATAAATATACTCCCATTTATATAAGTACTAATTGCACTTTATATATTTAGGAATTGATGCAAATAATGAGTGTGTTCTTAAACATTTTAAAATATCTTCTCCCTGCCCTTATGCCACTCAAAGAGGGGTCGGCACAACATGTTATCACTACGTATTTTACGATCGGCCGCCTGTGTGACATCAGCTTACCTTAGTCGTAGTTTACAACACCTCGGTAAGAAAGAGAGTAGTCTTTTTTACTTAACTGGATACCACACAGTGGGTCAACTTATGTTAGTCGCCGTTTACGACACCTCAGTAAGATTTGTGGTTGGTCTATTCTACCTTAGAGTGGGATAAGGGCAGGGGGATGATGATAGTTCTCTTCACACAAGGTAAAAATTGTAATGGTGCTATTCTAAAGGATAAATAAAAGTGATGCGAGAGACTGATCTCTGTACTAGGTGACCTGTGTTACAGACAACCAGGCTCCCACCCTTGAACATCATAAGAAAAATACACTAACAATGTAAAAATACACAAATGTATAAAAAGGAACAATGAAACTTAACATACTATATATAAAATAAGATGTGTCTGCTATGTGTTTGAGTGCAAGAAAGAGTGTATGTGTGTGTATTCATGTAAAAGGGATTATATAATTCAATGTGTGTTAATCACTAGAATATATATGCTAAGATAAAACATACTTCTATTGTTTACAAAAATGACAAAATTTAGAAAAGACAGAGAGAGATAGAACTTGACAACCTCCACAAAAATCACAAGCAATCATGACATGAATCTTTATTGTCAGCAAATCGTTTTATCCCTGTTTCGGGCATAAAAAATTATTGATATTGAAATTTAATATAAAACACTATTTTTACCATAAATTGTCAAGTCAGCATATATTATTTGGGAAACGGGCAGTCGCCAGAAATGAAAATACATAGGATCAAGCCTCACCTACCCAATAATTTTTTTTTTTAATTTTGTAAAAAATTACTGAGCAGTCTACCAGGTACTAATATCAATAAATTATAATTAAAGTAAATCATCATTGAACTAGGATATAATTAAAAAAAATTCTTTAATGCAATTATGTACAAAATCAACAGTAATTACAATGTACTGTAAAAAAATGTCTCATATCGTTACTACTGTTTATTCAAAATGTTATTTTTCATTTCATTAATTCAATTTTGAATTCAGGAATATTTATTCATTATCTGTAAGGATTTTAAAAACTAGTGAAACAATAAACTGTGCCAAAGATAAAATAAAGTAGTAATTTCAACATTTGTTTTTTGTAACTGTGTTCATAAATCATATAGCCATCTTAACTCATCAAGATTTGCAACATCATCATGGTTTTTAAGTAAATCACTTTTTTAAAATGTGGGTACCATAAAATACGTTTCAGTATCATACATGAATATCTAAGTAATTTGATGAATTTAAAAAAATAAACATCAAAAATGAAGGATAATGCGAAAATATGTACAAATTAAACGCAAAATCTTAGTATTTAAAGTTATTTTAAGCGAAAATAATAAGATTAAATTCGTCGAACTGGTAATGGCCGTAACCTTTGTAACCGTTTTTTTTTCTTTGCACAAAGAAAAAAAGTTAAATTTTTTATAAAAACTTACATTGGGTGGCGAATGCTGAGGAGCATACAGCCAGGACCACGGCGGAGATGAGCAAAATAGTCTTCATGTTTTCTTCTTTCTACAATAAAATCACAGATACTTTGACGAGGAAATAAAGAAATGTTGCACCGCAACGTGCGAATGAAGATAGCTTTATTGAAAGAGCCTTTACACGCACTGGTGCAGAAGGCTACTTGTCAATACGAAATTAAATGAAAGACAAGGGCTAGTCGGTAACGTTCTGAATTAAAAATATTAAACTACGCAGCGATAACATAACCATCTCATGTTGACAAGAGGTTTCTATTGAAGTGACATACGATGTGTGAAAGAGATAGAATATACGCGGCCAAAAGTCCCGCCGAGGTTTTGTGTTTCAAGGACTATTTATGGAATATTTCTGAGCCCTCAAACGGGTTTTGAAAAGGTTCGAAAGAATTTTTTATTTCGATTCTGACGTGCTTTTACATTTAAGATTAGTTCTGACCGATAAATATAAGTAAAAAGCATGTTTCAACTGAGGATGACGAATATGACGAAATATCTTGTAACACAAAACCTCATCTTGCATTCTATTACAAGTAGATAGACGTCATTCTTGAAACTCATTGTGGGTATGAGGTGAGGGGGGGAATGAATGTATTTTAATACCAGTTATCAAAATTTACGAACATTATTGGAATTAGCATAGAACATTACACAGGTAATGAGAAGTTACTTTACAATATAGATTAGTGATCGTAGCTTAGTGTCAATAAGAAATATAATGGTATAGGCATATATTGAATTAATTATAAATTTCTTTGTTCTGAGGAAATATTTGGGAAATTGGTACCCTATACTGGTCACACAGAGTTAAGTAGCGAAGTTCATGAGAGATAAAATTGTACTATACCTTTGTATTTCGTTGCTGTCACTCACTTAACTACGAGGAAAAACAGTGATAAATCATTAATATACTTTGTTTTGGCCTTTTAGGACACGAGAGTTTATCAGTTAGATCGAGTTCTTTGTATTGGAAGTCGCCTTCTACGCCAGTGTGTGTAAAGGCTGCACTTTCAACGGAACTGTATTAGTATTTTCAATCGTTTTGAACGTCGCAATTAATTTCGGTAAGTTTGTTCTTTTGACCGATTAACACGTTTGTCCTTTGTCAATTTAACAGCTAATGACGAATGAATTTGAAATTGAAAATTTAATGTTCTAAATTTAAATACTCATTATCTTTATTAGACAATTTTTGGTTAACAGTTAGTGTCCGAAACTAGAAAATATCGAACTTTTATTATTATTATTTATTTATTTTATTTCGGAGAATGCATCCAACTTTTAACTTCGATAATGAAGATAATATCACCTTTTTTAATATGCTACTGTTTTAGCGCTATTGTAAGCGGTTAATCTTTATGTAGATTTATAATTCGATAGTTACCCACAATCTAAACAACATAATCCTCGATAAATCAGAGTTTTACAGTTGTAATGATAATGTTGATTTTTAATCATTTTATTAGTACAAAGAATCATATATTAGGTACAATAAATTTTAAATGGTACAAGATAATGATTCAGCAAAATTTAGTGAATTGTTTTTTTTTCTCTAAGTACCTTCTATTTTATTTTATTGAATAAAAAATAATTTTGCTTTATTATTTTCTTAATTTAAGCTCATATTAGAAACAAGTCCAATCTGAATTCATTTTTAATGTCTTAAATAAAAGAATATTGAAGCAAAATACTTTATTATATATAATAAATACTTGCATTAGGTTAGGTAGTACTTAATATATAATTATATGTTAACTTTAGCAACATGTCACCTCAAACATCATACCAGCCTAGAATCTAGAGTAATTCTATTGATAAATTTGAGGACACCAATTAAGTATATTTTTTGTAAATATCATAGGCAATTCAATTATTTTTTTAAATTTTATGTATTCTATTGTCAATGATATTTACTAATTTAAAATATTTTTTTAGTAGATGCTACTGTGGCACTCATAGAAAAATAACTAGCATATTTCACTTAACAACATGTTATCTTTTTTAGTTATATTTGATTCTAAAATCTTTATATGTAAAAAAAAATATTTATATAAAATAAAATTATAAAAAATTCTATAAATTATTATCTGTATAAGTATTACTTCTTTTTGATATACTTTTATATACAATTAAGTAAACAGATTTGAGTACAGTTTTATTTCTATTGAAAGAAAATAACAGTCAAAATCATTTAGCTCACATTGGAATTAGTTACAGAATCTAATGTTCTTGCATTTCTAAAGAGTTTTAAAGTCACTAAAAATACTTGTTACATTCAAAACATTGGTATACCTGAAGAAAGAGACTATTTTTAATCCAGTCCAATCATATTAATTTGGAAATGGCACTCTAGATTTATTTAGTGTTTAGAAATTATCTCACATATCAGTGCTTGTCATGTTATATATCTGATTTAAAAAAATATTTTATCATGAATGAATATTTTTGAATCAAGTCCAAAGATCAGTTACATTGAAGACTAAAATAAATAGTAAATTAGGTACTGTCCATACTAGATTCAAACACATTAATTTGTATACTTTGTAAACAAGAAATAGAATGACGCTGTGGGGTATCCGGCTGAATAGAATAGTACCACCTTCATTTCTTACTGAGGAGTCGTAAAAGGCGACTAAGGTTAGTTGACCCACTGTGTGGTAACCAGTTTAGTATAATAGTAAATAGACCACCCTCTTTCTTACCGTGGTGTCGTAAAATACGACTAAGGTAAGCTGACGTCAGGCAGGCGGCCAGTCGTAAAAACGCAGCCAAATCATGTGACAGCATGTTTATAACATGTGCCGACCCCACTTAGAGTGGGATAAGGGCAGGAGGATGTAAACAAGAAATAGAATGATGAAATATTGTAGGGTGAATAAGAAATTCCAGATTGTTCTGTTTAGTATAGTGTCTTACAAAAACTTTTTGTTGTAGAATCATGAAGGCTGTGATCGCTTTTGCTTGCCTCCTGGCTCTGACTGCAGCCTCCGCTGATGTCTGCTTCAATGAAGTCTCTATGGAATGTGGGAGGGCTACCACCAGCTTAAGTAAGTTATATAATTTAATTTAAAAGAGTAAAGAGTAATAAATACAGATGGGTGCAATGTTTGACGCCATGAGGTATCCGGCTGAATAGAATAGTACCACCCTCATCTATTCAGCCGGATACCACATGGCGATAGTTTGGTGTTAAGGTATACCTTGTAGAAATTGTAGAGGGGTCTATGATCTTAACTTATTTGGAATGAGATAACAGTTAAGAAAAAACCTGTAACCAATAATAAAAAAGACAGTTTCTCAGGTAACATCCCTTTGTCCATTGTTGTATTTTTTTTTCCTATTTTTTTAACCTTTTTTTTTTGGGCTGTGGAATTTTAATGTAATTCCTTTGTTCATAAACAAAGACTAAAGAAACCAAACTACTACAAAAAAATTGAACATGACAAATAACTAAAATTAGGATTTCACTGTATTTTTATTGAAGGAATAGTGCAAGAGATCGGTAGCAAACGGATGATGAAATATATGTTGCTTAGAGTGGGATAAGGGAAGGGGGATTCCACTTATCGCTCGCATTTGTAATATTAGTTTATTTGTTTATAATCTAGTTATTGCAAAAAGTTATATGTATGCTTACAATATATTTATGTATTTTAGGTATGTATTTATGTATGTAAAATATAGTGTTTATTTATGTAACTTTATTTATTACCTATTTATGTAAGTTTACTTATTCTGTCTTCCTTTTAACTTTACTCAACCACCAACAATGTACATTTCATTATAAGGATGTCCTTAGGCATATGGGTTGCCTGTTAGAGATCACTTACAGTGATAAGGCCGCCCTTACACATTTTATTTTTAATTATTTGTTTTATTTGTATGTAATGTTGTGTGTAATAAAGAATTTCTTATCTTATCTTAAAGTTATTACATACACATTTTTGCAGATACAGATACACTATTTTTGCCAAAAAACTGTCAAGTTCGAATAGCATATAGGAAAAGCAGTCTCGAGAAATGTAAATACCTAAGATCGATCCGCAACTATCATATTATTTTTTTATTTTGTAAAAAAATAACGAACAAAGCTTTAACCAGGTACTACATACTTAAATACAAGTATACACACAAACTCGAAGACCAACTAATCAATTTATAGAAAATGTTGGCCCTCGGTGAGAATCGAACACGCGACATGTGGAGCTAAAGGCAGGATCACTACCCACTGCGCCAACGGGCCAGTCAAATGAAAAAAAGTGCCAAATTACAGCAACAATGTTTTTCATATTATTGACTTGACTATTTGAAGTAGGTTGTATTTGAAACATGTTGTAATAATATTTTTGACTGGCCTGTTGGCGCAGTGGGTACACCCTGCCTTCAGCTCCGCGGGTCGCGGGTTCGATTCCCGCTGATGGCCAACATTTTCTATAAATGAATTTGTTGGTGTTTGAGCCTGGGTGTATATTTGTATTTAAGTATGTATTTAAAAATATATGTGTATATATTCACCAGTTGTCTGTCAACCATAACGCAAGTATTAGGTTTATTTATTTTAATATTAATTTTGTTTCAGCCCTGCCCAGCTGTAACGCGGTGTACGGCAACTTCGGCCGACAGGGCAACGTGGCGAACGAGCTGCAGGCATACGCCAACCTGCACCTGAGGAGGTCCTACGAGTACCTGCTGTCGGCCGCCTACTACAACAACTACCAGACCAACCGGCTCGGCTTCAGCAAGCTGTTCAGGAAGCTGGCCGACGACGCGTGGGGGAAGACCATTGAGCTGATCAAGCACGTCACCAAGAGGGGTGAGTAGACCACCCTCCCTCCACACTAGACCACCTTACCGAGGTGTCGAATATGCGACTAAGTTGACCCGCTGTGTGGTATCTGCCTGAGTAGAATAGACCACACCTCATTTACCTTACTGAGATGTCGTTAAAGGCTACTAAGGTTATTTGACTCGCTGTGTGGAATAGACCACCCTCATTTCTCCCCGAGGTGTCGTTAAAGGCGGCTAAGGTAATTTGACCCACTGTGTGGGATAAACCACCCTCATTTCTTACCGAGGTGTCGAAAAGGCGACTAAGTTGATCCACTGTGTGGTATCCAGCTGAGTTGAATATACAACCCTCATTTCTTACCAAGGTATCGTAAGCGGCGATTAAGGTAAGTTATTATGTTGTATCCGCAGAGTAGAATAGACCACCCTCATTTCTTACCGAGGTGTCGTAAGAGGCAACTAAGGTAAGTTGACCCGCCGTGTGGTATCCGGCTGAGTAGAATACACCACTTCAAGGCTACTAAGTTGACTAAGTTGTGTGGTTTGGCTGAGTTAATTATACCACCCTCATTACTTATCGAGGTGTCGTAGGAGGCGATTAAGGTAAGTTATTATGTGGTATCCGGCAGAGTAGAATAGGCTACCCACCCTCATATCTTACCGAAGTGTCGTAAAAGGCGACTGAGGTAAGCTGAAGTCAGGAAGCCGGTCGTATAATACGTAGCCAAAACATATTTTTAACATGCTGTGCCGACCCCACTTAGAGTGGGATAAGGGAGTGATGTTATAGTATTGATGTAGAATTAGTTTAATTAAAGCGCCATTTACTAATTAAAACTCCCCACTAGGTGGCACCATGGACTTCCAGAGCCGCAGCTCTCATGAGACCCAAGAGAAAAACAACACCATCGAGCTGCAAGAGCTGGAGTCACTCGCCCGCGCCCTCGACATCCAGAAGGAGATGGCGGAGCGCGCCTTCTTCATCCACCAGGAGGCGACCCGCAATAACCATAAGACTCATGACCCTGAGGTGAGAATTGCTTAAAAACAAAATATGAAAGATTTACTTAAATAAAAATCGTTTTTTGCTGTCAAGGGAATTTTCCTAGAAAAGTCGCAGCAACACAATTACTCACTCATGAGCTCGCTTTCTTACGCACACTCACTCAATAACTTGCTCAATAATTCACATTGACTTGCTTACTCAAACACACTTACGTACTTAACAATCACTTGCGTACTCACACACTTACTATCACTCGCTTCCACACACACCCACTCGACAACTCACTCGATACTTCACACACTGACTTGCTTACTCAAACATACTTACATAATTAACGATGACTTGCGTACTGACACACACTTACACTCACTCGCTTCCTTACACTCGCTCGCTTCCTTACACACTCTCGCTTTTACACAAACTTGCTCGTTAATTCACACACAGTGATTCTCTTACTGAAACAATCACTTGCTTACTCACACACACTTAAAGTCACTCGCTTCCTCACACACGCTCGCTTAAATTACTCATTCGTTTATTCACACACATTCACTTGCTTACATACACACTCACTGGATTACCAACACTGCTAGACTCAAACACTCGCGTCCTCGCACTCACTCACTTACTTGCATATTCAAAGACTCGCGTCATCGCACTCACTCACTTACTTGTATATCCAAACATTCCTTGCACTCACTCGCTTACACGCACTAACTTACACACCTGCTTACTCAAGTTCACACACATACACTTTGTTAGTGCTTGCGTGTGAGCTACACACACACATCTGCATACAATCTCCTTTGATAATTTTGGCAGAGATATTTATAAATGATAATTTTGATAACAGATCGCCCAGTACTTAGAGGAGGAGTTCATCGAAGAACACGCCAAAACCATCCGCGACCTCGCCGGCCACACCACCGACCTCAAACAGTTCATCACCGCCAACGAGGGCAGAGACCTTTCCTTGGCCCTCTACCTCTTCGACGAGTACCTCCAGAAGACTGCCTAAATTTAAATATCTCAATACGTACAACATTCAAAATCTACCATTTTAATAATCAATTTAGTAGAAATCCCTGCAATACTTACAATAAAAAAACAATATCTCAAAGTAAATCTAATTATGTACGTATTCTATTATAATATTATATCATATAATTGTTATAGAAATTATACGTAGATTACAATATGAAAAAAGAATAATAGCCATATTAATCTAATTTCTATGCATTATTGATTGAAGTCACTAAATCTACCATTTTAATAATCAATTTAGTAGAAATCCTGGCAATACTTACAACAAAAAAAATCAATATCTCAAAGTAAATCTAACGTATTCTATTACAATAATATATCTATAATTCTTATAGAAATTATATGTAGATTACAATGATATGAAAAAATTAAAATAGCCATATTAATCTAATTTCTATGCATTATTGATTGAAGTCACTAAATCAACCATTTTAATAATCAATTTAGTTGAAATCCTGGCAATACTTACAAAAAAAAAATCAATATCTCAAAGTTAATCTAACGTATTCTATTATAATAATATCTATATTTCTTATAGAAATTATATGTAGATTACAATGATATCAAAAAAATAAAAATAGCCATATTAATCTAATTTCTATGCATTATTGATTGAAGTCAATAATGATTGCCTAATAATTAATAATTTAGCATTTTGATTTTGTATGCTACCATTTTAGTAGATATCCTGGCAACACCGTTGCGTACAAAGTAACTGGCTGTTAGTGTGTTTAATGTTAAGTGCAAAATTGTATTTTAATTGTAGAAATGCTTAGTTATTTCGTTTTTTTCCAGATATTTTCCAATAAATATTAATAACTAGAATACCGGTGTTTTATTTTTAGGGTAATTAGGGCTGTATTTGTTAATAACTTTTTTATTGATTATCATCATTCCCCTGCTATCCCACTCTAAGCGGGTGTCATGTGATTTGACTAAGTATTTTATGACAGGCCGCCTGCCTTACGCCAACTTAGTCGCCTACACCTCGTTAAGAAATGACCGTGGTCTATTCTACTCAGCCGGATACTATACGGCGGGTCAACTTACCTTAGTCGCCTTTCACGACATCTCTAGGAAATGTCTGTGGTCGGCAGGTCAATAATTTACCTTAGTCGCCTTTTACGACACCTCGGTAAGAAATGAGCGTGGTCTATTCTACTCAGCCTGATACTACACGGCGGTTCAACTGAGTCGCCTTTTACATCTCTGTAAGAAATGAGGGTCGTCTATTCTACTCAGCTGGATACCACACGGCAGAACTTTATTTCTTATTACCCATGTACAAAGGTAATTTATAAAATTTTTCATCAAAATTATTAGATTTAATCAATAATAGATTCGTAGAATCAGGTGTAACTTTGCGGAGATTACAAAAGTAATGTGAATATTATTTTGCTATAATCCGCGATGAAAGAAAATATGTGTAATGCAAAATGTAGAGTGTACTATTCGTTCTCATACCTGATACATGCAGAATTTGTAATTACTCACGCACTACCCGACACCGATGGCACAACAATACACAAGCATTGCACACATTCACCACCACAATCTCAACAATTGTTTCGCCCCGTAACCGAAGCATCGTCAGGAGTTAGACTCCACGACAAAATCGCAAAGCTGAAGAATGTGTGCGGTGCTTGTGTATTGTTGTGCCATCGGTGTCGGATATTAAAGATATTCGTACATACCAGATAAGAAAATTTATAATATCTATAGAAATACGATATCATTCTCTCGCATATTGACGTTTTTTTCTTCCTTTGTCTTTTCTCGTTGCTTATATTTCCATGTCTCAACATACTCGTCGATAATGATCTGTTTGTGATACGAGAAACGTGATGTTATTTGTGACAAAACGATACGCTATATCTGTGTTTCTGAGTCCGCGATAACAAACATTCTGACCTACACGTATATAGTTGACTCGGAACACGTTCACGTGACCTCAAATATAGATAAGGAATTATAATATGTTATATACATGAGTGATTATAATATTACTAGCAATCGCCAGCGGCTCAAAATGAGAGTGGTATATTCTGCTAAGTCGGATACCACACGGCAGATTGTATAGAATAAAAATATATATTAGTATTTTTATTTAAAAAACCTATACATGATGCTAGTTTATGTCAGGGCGGTGTCAGCCATGTCCAGGGTGAACTTTTATATCGGGATATTATAAATGATAGGTTTCTAGCTATCCCCCATGTTAAATAAAATAAAAAAAGTATTTTTATTATTAATTCGTGTAATGTATTAATATTTGGGTGACCGAGCCTTGCTCGGTAATTTTTTTCACAAAATAAAAAAAAACTTAAAAAAAAAAGAAAAAATAATAGGGTAGCTGGGGCTCATGGTATTTTCATATCTCGCGACCACCCGTTCCCCGAATAAGCTACGCTGACTTGACAGTCAGTAGCAAAAATTCAATTCAATAATATAAATTATAGTATTTTTTAATGCCCAATAACAGGGATAGTTTGTTTTTTTTTGTAAATAATACCTAGCTTGATAGATTTTTCTCCCCCTACATGCAGAATTTTATGAAAATCGTTGGAAGCGTACTGTATATACAGGGTGTGTCGGAGGCGGCGTCGGGCACGTCCATGGTATATATATGTTATGGCTATGTAACACGGTTCATATTAGATATAATAAATTTTTATTATTTAATCGTATAATCACTACATATTACAAAACAAAGTCGCATTCTTTGTTTGTCCATATATCCCTATGTACGCATAAAACTTTAAAACTACGCAACAGATTTTGATGCGGTTCATTTTAATAGATAGAGTGATTCTAGAGGAAGGTTTGTACGTATAATAATATTCAATATGGAGTAGATAAATACTGTAATTTTTGAGATTTCTGTAAATAATTACATTTTTTTCCGCTTACATTGCAAACGCAGGCTAAACCTTACGAGATTTATCAAAATGATGTACTAAGTATTCGTACACCTTGAAAAGGTCTACAGAAAAGTCCGCGATGGTATATGTCTATCTCTTATGGATGATAACCCACTATAGCATTTTTTTACATTTACTTTTTACGAAAAATAATGCCTTATGTTCAAAGCAATTTTTATACAATACAGCATTAATCCTTATTCAATTAAGTACCTTAAATAAATAGTTGATTTAATATAGATCAATATGGCCGTTTACAGCATGTAATGTAAGTGAACATTTTCGGAGATATTACAGATTTAAAATGCCGTGAGGACGCCGCGCTTCGCCCTATTCGCCACTTCGACTTTAGCAGCTACGTCCCTCTTTCAAGAGTTTGTTTAAAGACATTCTGTAATTAATTGTAAAAATAAAATACATAGGGAAAATGTAAAAGTAAATAAGTATAAATGTACTATATGAATTTAGATATTCCAAAGATAGCAGGAAGTCTTCTTGGTATAGGGAAAGGAAATTGTTTTTCGCCAAATTTAACGCTTGCGGGCCACGGGCAGTAATGAATAAATCAAAACTACTGGATCGATTTTAATCATTTTTTTTACACTGACTGACATGGGATATGTATTTTGTACTCGTGCGAAGCAGGGGCAGGCCGTTAGTATTACATATAATAAAAAAAGTGTTTGTATTATTTAATCATGTAATCTATTGTATATACAGGGTGTCGGTGTCGGTGTTAGTCGGTGTCGCTGGTGTCGGACGCGGCGTCGGCCACCTCCACGGTGAACTTGTACTCCTGGTCGGCGCCGAGGTACGCGTCCGACATGAAGTACAGCGTGTAGGTGTGCCGGCCGGCCGCGCCGCACACGAAGTCCAGCCGCAGCTTGGCCGCGCGCCCCAGCGCCACGCGCTTGATCGACAGCAGCGTGTTGCTCTTAGGCTCGCCGATCACCACCCACCATCCCTCCTCACGTTTCTGCATACAGACCGGACGATTAGTCCTTTGGATTCTCTATATCAGGGCTTCTTAAACTTTTTTATATAGCGACCCCCTTCAAGCTTAGGAAATTTTAAACGACCCTCTCCTCCATATAATGAATTATGAAATATAAATTAACCGTAAATGTAGATGTAATATCGCACTATTTTAAAATGTAAATAACAGTTTTGCATTGCCACTTTTTTCAAAAAATAGTTATAATAAAACTACAATAGTATTTTGTATGATTTTTATTTGTATTTATATTTGTACGTGGTGTGTTATAATAATATATAATTGTTGTAAACTAACCAATCATAAATTGAATAAAATCTATTTAATTAAATTTAATGAAAAGGGTAATGAAGGAACTTAAGAGGAGAAATATCAATAAATCTTTGTTAGAAAAGTTCTTTAAGGGACAGCTGCAGTCATGCAGTTGTATCAATAATGATTGAAAAGTATCATATCTTTGCGGCACCCCTTTCAGTAGTCTCACGACCCCCCTGGGGGTCGCGACCCACAGTTTAAGAAGCCCTGCTCTATATTATATAGCTATAACTAGCTTTGCCAGCTACTTCGCCCGCATGGAATTCAGTGTGTAAATTAACAAATAAATAAAAAAAATACAAATTAAATAAATAAATATATGGGACACTTATTTTTCCCGAATAAAATTTTTGAGCGTCAAAGTAGTTATCGTGAGTTAACGCAAGGAAAGCTTTAAATTTTGCAGCTTTCGCAATATTTTTGATTGCCGCTCCTCTCCTATTCATCTTACCGTGATGTTATATAGCCTATAGCCTTCCTCGATAAATGGACTACCTTACACTCAAACAATTTTTTGATATCTTTCCTGTAGTTCCTAAGTTTAGCGCATTCAAAAAAAACTAGCAAATAGACTCTTCGGCTTTATATATGAAATTAAGAAAAAAATGTTCTCCATTTGCTTTTCTTTTAATTAACCTGTAATTTAATTTGTCATCTGTATATATGTTCTTCTTGTAAATGTTTAAATATGTGTCTTCCTAATAAATAAATATAATTAAAGGCTAATTCTATTAGAATTTCGTGTACAACCGCTTATAAGGATTATTAGGTCTTTGTAGTTGTTACTTTTTAACTTTGCTTGGCTGTCTCAAGACCTACGCTAGTTTAGTGTAATTAGTGCCTTGTGTAAAGTGTTCACCTGTGGGAAGAACGGCGCGATGACCGGGCCCACGATCTCGTCCTCCCTCTCCAGGGACACCTCCACTACGATGGGCTTGCCGGCGCGGAGGCGGCGCTCGTTCTTGACCTGGTGGTAATGCAATTTATAAACCCTCAGGATATCTGAAGACTTTAATGGTATAATAATTACACAGCACTGGCATATAAATTATAACATAGCACTGGCATGTCAATTATGCCAGTACTAACATTTCTGTGATGACATAGCAGTGGCATATCAATTATGCCAGTACTATCATTTCTATGATGAAATAACAGTGGCATATCAATTATGCCAGTACTAACATTTCTGTGATGACATAACAGTGGCATATCAATTATGCCAGTACTAACATTTCTGTGATGACATAACAGTGGCATATCAATTATGCCAGTACTAACATTTCTGTGATGACATAACAGTGGCATATTAATTATGCCAGTACTAACATTTCTGTGATGACATAACAGTGGCATATCAATTATGCCAGTACTAACATTTCTGTGATGACATAGCAGTGGCATATCAATTATGCCAGTACTAACATTTCTGTGATGAATACACTTCTTCATAGCTTAAGTTTTTTTATAAATAAATTTAACTTTTTCTTACACTCATGCCAATTGGAAGGGTAAAACTAATTCACTGTTATAAGCAACAAGACTAGACAATGAGTAACTTGCTCCGACCGTGTCCAGAAGTGGGATATAACAAACTATCATAGTCACCTCATAAGTGAGCTCCACGTTGGGATACCGGTTGCAGAATGTAGCGACATCCGCCATCTCTGTGGGGGATAGTTGCAGCAGCTTCGCTCTGGCTCCGTCTTCCAGTTCCATCACGTCGAAAACTGTCTCTACACCCTGATAACAGACAGTAAAATATTATATGTATGTAACAAAGTTATTATACATTTTAAATCCGTCGTCTACAGTCACTACTATTTCACTTTCATTTTCCCTTCTTAATCCTTTCTCGATCGTATTTTCCAAACTGAATACCGAGGTAGGCGATAGAACCGCTTATACAGTAAGAAATAATTTGAGAATATTCTGCTTATCGATTACTTGCGAGTAGTGGCTGGGATACGGAACACGATTCGTAAACAACTAGAATGTTACAGATGATCCAGCGGCAAGCTTTGCAACTCTATGCAATCAATTTTAGCTTTACCATTACAGCAGTTAAAAACACTGGTAAAAAGAGGCTGATACAGAAAGCCTACTATAATGTTGAGGATTACTTAGAAGATAAGATTATGTTATATAGCTCGCTTCGACCCTGTACAAGACAGTAATGACTAGCCACAAATAGACAAATGTGACTTGTAATAACAATATTTTGAAAAGAGCAACCGCTGAGTTTCTTGCTGGCTCTTTTCGGTAGAAACAGCTTTCCGAACCAGCAGTAGAGTTGACGATTCAAAAGCACTTGTTTACAAGTTTATTTGAATAAAGAATATTGTAAATTTGAATTATGCCATAAATACTATGAACTCTTTTGGCATGTAACACTATTTAAATCACGAAATTTCCTAAAACCAGAAAACCCCACAGATAAGCCCAAAACAAGACTGAACTCTCACCTTATCCGAGCAACGCTGCACCAGCTCTGGTGTGAAGTGGGGCAGTTGTCTCAAGTACGAGTCCTTGGCCCACATCGCCTGGGTGACCATCTGCGCCAGCTCCATAGCAGCTACTGCTGGAGAAAGCCAACCGCTGCTGGACACAACGTCTACACATGCCTGGATCAGTCGAATTGCCTGGAAAATTAATTTTAAGTGGAATATATTGAGAATGATGAGAAGTGCGATTAAGGTTTACCGTGACTTGTATGGACAATGGTTAGCCTAGATGTTTGAATAGATGAATGCCTTCATGTCTGCATGTCCGACATCTAGATTTGTTGTAGTCTATCGATATATGGTTTGAATTTGAAACACGGTTTAGTGTAACCATCTATTGTTATATATACAATAACGTATGTGTTGCTAAACTTTTTTCTTCATCTAAAATTGTTTACTATCTGACAACCAGTGTTTTCTAACACTATATAGATACAAGCATACAGATGCTTATTATAAAACAAAGTCTTTAAAGGCTGTCTGTTTGTATTTGATCGATTGCTTAAAATCTACTGAACGGATTGTATAGTTTTTATAAATTATAATGCATGTTGGTATGGACACAGGGTGGAATGAAAATCATGTGACCAGAACAGTTTTAAATATGAATGTGGATGGATATATGACTAGGGGAGGTAGAAAAAAGATGGATTGATTTTGTGAAGAATGACATGCTTATAAAAGAGGTAGGACCGGACGAATGATAGGAGAGACTGAAAGATGAAAATATATTGTGCCGAGCGCGATATGGGTTGGAGAACGATGATAGGATTTGCTCCGTTTAATAAATACCATAATCTCTCTCCTGACATTATCGCGCTCTAAGTCGGCACAACATGTTTAAAACATCTTGTTACCTGATTTGGCTATGTATTTTATGACCGGCCGCCTGCCTGACATTAACTTACCTTAGTCGCCTTTTACGATACTTCCGTAAGAAAGAGGGAGGCCTATTCTACTCAGCCGGATACTACACAGTCATTTCATCAGTTTCACATCAGTGTTAGTGTCATAGCTGTTATATAATAATACGATATTTATTGTGAAGAAAGCGCTACAACAAATTTCACACAAATTTCTACAACAATTTTCCCCAAAAACTGAAATCTGTATGCCATATTCTGAACAATATGCATGAGTCATCTCTTTTCCTCTCCTACGAACTCACCTTGACCAGAACGAGAGCAGTATCGGCCTGGAGTTCTGCAGGTAATTGCATTCTGGACAGATGCGCCTGTAGAAGAATGTGCGCTTTGACGTGCGGCTCGTTGTACTTCACCGTACCACCTGAGGGCGTGGCCGGTTTGTGTGGAACCCTGTAACATCAGGTGATTAAAAGTAACGTCCTGTTTCTATCCCATTGCTAGGCATAAGCCACTTCTCTACTTATTTGAAGAGAAGAAAAATTAACTTACACTCGCCCGTCACTCAAAACTTTTCTGTCTTTTCTATGCCTATTATAAAGCTAAGTTGTCTATGACTATTATAAGCAAAAGCTGTCTGTCTGTATGTGATCGATTTTCTCTTAATCTACTGAACGGTATTTTCTATGGGTTTTATCAAAAGGTAATGCAATACTTACGGAAGTAAACCTTCCGGTTAATGGAACATTACGATTTTACGAGTTTTATTTTTTTTTCCAGTTTTTAAGTGGTCCTTTGTGGGGGTTTTTGTACCACTGCGAGAATTTTTTGCGAGAAACGCCCAACCTGTGGCCAAACTCGTCACAGGGCAGGGGCGACGGCTTCCGCTCTTGATACGTCCACCGCCGCACCGCCTGTACTAAGGGAATGGAAATTCCATTTTACGCTGGGGTTGGGGAATATAAGGAAAAAAGGGAAAGGGAAGCCTAATCTAATTCTTAGAGTCATTTCCTTATCCTTATTCACTTCTTCTTCTTCTTCTTCTTCAACCGATGGACGTCCACTGCTGGACATAGGTCTCCTCATGGGATCTCCAGAACACACGATTTTGTGCCGCTTGTATCCAGCGGCTTTATTCCTTATTCACTAATCATATCTAAATCATAATTTTTATACATCTCTCGTTTATACATTTATATATATCCTTTTAATCATTGTTTGAGCTTAATCTAACGTAACAAATAAAAAAATACAAGAAAGAGGAACAAATGGTAAATAGACCAAGTAGCGATATTTACAGATCAGTAAACCTATCGTTAATAAATTGTTCACATTGGCTTTTACCATATTATTATTTTATTTTATCCGGCTTATTAACGTTCTGAGGTCTATCTCCAATTTATACTAGTTATATTATGTAACTACTATCTAAGAAAAATATGAATAACGAGTTTGTCAATTGTGTTGAAGAGGTTATCTCCAACAACCCGAAGCTCAACATAAATATTCGTGTCAGGCCAGAGACTGGAGCGGTCGAATAAATATAAGTATCTCGGAACTTGGCTTACACAAAACTGGGATAGTGATTTAGAGATAGAAACTCGCATCGAAATGGTACGGAGTGCCTTTGGAAAAATAAGAAAGGTACTTAGTAACCAAAATTTCTAAAGTACTTGGCCTTTAAAGATTTTAGGAAGTTTAATAATTACCAGGAAGCATGTTCTCATTATAGAATGTATTCATTAGAACAAAGAAGGCTTCAGAGCGACATGTTACTGCTGCAAGGTATATTGACCGGTTCAATAGACTGTCCTTGTCTACTCGCTGCGTTTTCATTGATAGTTCCTTAATTAAGAATACGCCATACACGTCTTATTAACGTTCCCAGGTGCCATACCAATTATTCCCAAAATTCTATAGTACCACGGCTAGCACGATCATACAACAAGCAATATTCAAATATAGATATATTTCATTTATCCAAAGCACAATTTAAACGTGAGTTAATTGAACACAGTCGCAAACAACAATAAAATAAAAAAGTATTAAACATACATAGACACACAAACACATGCACACACACGCACAAACACACACACACAGACACACACACAGACACACACACACACACACACAATACACAAACACGCAAATCACGTCGTTATTGCAGCTTTCGTACTTTCTGTATTAAATTCTGTTCAGCAAAATTTATTTATGTAAAACTATATAATCAGTTTCGCCTTATTTATAGATTAAATTTTGTATATGTATATTTTATGTAAATAGTTGTAGATTATATAAAATAAAATAAAATAAAATAAAATAAAAAAATAAAATAAAATATTATCAATATTCCACTTCGTGTACGCCTGACCGTTATATCTGACCTCTACTTCTATACGGACCTGTGAGTCCTGGGACCGTAATAGAGGATCTCAGGAAACGTATAGAAGCATTCGAAATGTGGTCATACAGACGTTTGATGTCTATATCGTGGACCCAAAAAGTACCCAATGAGGACATCCTACGACGAGTTGGACAAAAACGCAAACTTTTTCCCAGTTGCATACCTCGGTACTCAGACATAGCCGATACGGGCTTTTGCAACTGATAATGATGGGAAGAGACCTGGTCGTAGAAGGAAATCATGGTTACGAAACATCCGGGAATGGACGGGAATAAAGAGCGCTCTAGAACTCTTCTGTGTTGCTACGAAAAGGCATATGCAGAGCTGACTGCCAACCTCCACTAGTTGGAGAGGCACTCATGGAAGAAGTTCAAGAGGTCGCGCGTTGTAAAATAAATCTCGCTTGCTGGAAGTTTTCCGCCGCCGCGTAGACCAGCAGAGATACACTTAACTAACGTAATAGAGAATTGTAGATCTACAAAATTATTACAAAAACGTGAACATGTTCCTAAACAAATTATTCAAAAACCACCCAAAAGATGATGATATAGATAACTCACTTGGCTGCTAATGCCTTGATGATGTTCTCTTCGCGATGCCTGATGCACAGGTCGGAGTACTCCGCCGCCGAGGATATGATCTCCAGGAGACCACGGATCTTGGTCTTCGACGTAAGCGAGAGACTGAACAGTTCTGGAATAGATAAATCGGAGTTAATTAATATACACTTAGAATACACTTAGAGTGGGATAAGGGCAGGAGGATGATGAATTAATATAATAGCGAATCTTTATGTGACAACGTGTCAATTTTTTTAAACACATTTATAATGAGGTCATGAGAAGTGCAAGATTGAGATGGTATGGTCATGTAATGAGGAGGGATGAAAATCATGTGACCAAAAGAGTTTTAAATTTGAATGTGGATGGATATGTGCCTAGAGGGAGGCCTAAAAAGAGATGGTTGGATTGTGTGAAGTATGATATGCATATAAAAGGAGTGGCGCCAGAGTTGACGAAAGATAGGACAGAATGGAAGAGAAAAACATGTTGTGCCGACCCCACTTAGAGTGGGATAAGGATGATGATGACTATTCAATAGCGTGCAAATTTTTAAACATTATACAAAAAAAATTGCTTATAGTTATCACTTTACAGCTCAGACATTATTACTTCCTAAAAAAGTTATCAACAAAACAAAAACATATGTCAAAATAAATAATAATAATAAAATTCACATTAAACATTCTAATAATAATAAAAATTATTACAAAATCATCTTAATAATTACAATAAAAACTTTATAGTTTGGGTAAGTATTCGCTAACAGAATAAAAGCTTCGCTTCGCTTACCCAAAAGCCACTTGCGAATAATTCCCTTAAAAGTTAACAATGATTGACCTTATATGTACTGGTAGATTATTGAAACTTTTTATTATTAATAATTTTTTTAAACTCTTTATTTGTCAGAAAATGTGAAGAGCAAAAACGTCGACTATGCAGTAGGCATGGAACTAAAAGTGTCATGGCAGGATCACCATAGACTTAATATCATAGAGTAGGGGAACTATAGGCAACCTTGGGACTGAGAGTGTCCAATAAATAATAAGAGAGGGAACATGAGAGACCACTATTACACGCGCAGAAAAATATCCATGGTCCTTTTTTAATTTATATACTTTGAACATTTTTAGCACACTTTCAAAATGGTTGCGTTTTTTTATTCAAAAGGAAAATTAGTTTGATATTTTCCAATCTTTAATTTGAACTAACTAAATGAGCAAATGATACAACTCCAAATTTTGGTCACCAATCCATTTTCCAACATTTACCCGCGACTTCGTTCGCGTGGACTGTTGCTGTGTGAAGGGTCGATAATAGATGGCGCTTTTTAATGTCATCCTATTCCTGTAGAATTAACAGGATTTCTATAGCCTATATGTTATTCCGGTGTATAAGGAATAATTCTGCCAATTTTATCGTTATTGGTTCAGCGGATTCTCCGTGAAAGAGTACCAAACATACATCCATTAATAAGACAAATTAAATATAAATATATGGGACACTTACACACACGGTCGTCCGTCCCCAAAGTAAGTAACTTAATACTTGTGTTATGGGTGACAGACAACTGGTAAACATATACTTATATATTTTTTAAATACATACTTAAATACAAATATACACCCAGGCTCAAAGACCAACAAATTCATTTACAGAAAATGTTGGCCCTCGGCGGGAATCGAACTCGCGACCCGCGGAGCTGAAGGCAGGGTCACTACCCACTGCTCCAACGGGCCAGTCAATTGCATTTGCGATTTCGTTGTGGCGAGACGATTGTTGAGATTGTGAAATTTAGCACAATTATTCCTTATACACCGGAATAACATACAGGCTTAGCTTGTTAGTAAGTAGCGGCCTGTTACTATCCCACTGCTGAGAATAGGCCTCTTCTCTCAGTTTTTGGAGAGAAGGTTTGGAGCTAAGACCTACCACGCTGCTCCAATGCGGATTGGTGGGTAAATCCTGTTAATTCTCCAGCAATAAGATGACATTGAAATATGCCATATATTATCAACCTATCACGCGATAACAGACCACGCGGGTAAAAGCTGGTGTAATTATAAAATAAAAGTTTCATTACTTTTGTAGGTAAGTAAGTAAGTAGTAAATAACGGCCTGTTACTATCCCACTGCTGTGCATAGGCCTCTTCTCTCCGTTTTTGGAGAGAAGGATTGGAGCTGAGACCTACCACGCTGCTCCAATGCGAATTGGTAGGTTACACATATCCCCAGAATTCTCTAGAGATATGCAGGTTTCCTCGCGATGTTTTCCTTCACCGAAAACCGTGTGATAAATTGCAATTATCAATTAGACACATAAGTTTTAACAGAAGAACTCATTGGTGCCTGTCCGGGGTTTGAACCCTAGACCTTTTCGAAAGGGTCGCACGGTGTTACCGCTGGGCTACCACAGCTACACTTACATCTAGGTGTAACTGCAATTATTGATGTATTTTTAACCGCACTCACCTATTGTAGTATAGTTGATGTAGTAGTAGGAGGCTATCATGCCGAGATTGAGAGGCTGCACATCCATCTCGTCCTCGATGGCGATGCACTTGGACTGCTCCAGGTCTGACAGGGTTGTCTCCACCAACTCTGACAGATGGTCCGATAGGTGCCTGCGTGATGAAAGTATTATATATTAAAAACAGGTTACAATATGTATTCTACATTTGCCTCACAGTACATGAGTAATAAAACTTTTGTACATAAAAATATAAAGAGTTACGCCGTGTGGTATCCGGCGGAATAGAATAGTACCACCCTCATTACTTACCGAGGTGTCGCAAAAGGCGACTAAGGTAAGTTGACCCACTGTGTGGTATCCGGTCAAGTAGAATAGACCACCCTTTTTTACCGAGGTGTCGTAAAAGGCAACTAAGGTAAGTTGACGCACCGTGTGGTATCCGGCTGAGTAGAATAGACCACCCTTATTTCTTACCGAGGTTTCGTAAAAAGTGACTAAGTTAGATTAACCCGCCGTTTGGTCTCCGGTTGAGTAAAATAGAACTCTTTCTTACTGAGGTGTCGTAAAATACGACTATGGTAAGTTGATGTCAGGCAGGCGGCCGGTCGTATAATACGCAGCCAAATCATGTGACAACATGTTTATAATATGTTGTCAACATGTTTATAACATGCACAACATGTTTATAACATGTTGTGCCGACCCCACTTATAGTGGGATAAGGGCAGGAAGATGATGATGAAAAATATAAAGAGTTGTAGAACGATAAGTAATGTATATAACAAAGTAAGAACCGACAGCTTGCAGCTGCTTTGCACTTTCTTAATGTACATTAGTCGTTTGTCGGTTTAAGATTCTATAATAAAATTACACAATCAATTTTAGCTTCGCCATTACAGCAGTTTAAAACACTATTAAAGCGAGATTGATACAAAAAGCCTACTATACTCTTGAGGATTATTTAGACGATAAGAATGCGTGGAAATAGTCAGACACTTTCCAAGATAGTAATGACTTTGAATGTTTTTGTCGATGTCTTCCTACTGATATTTTTATGTAATTATAAAAAAATCCACCCCCCCATCCATCCCCCTCGTATCCATTACTAAGCACTAATTTAAATTTTATTTTGTTCGCAAATACATTATTTTTAAACCATATTTAATAAGAATTATGTCAAAGTTATCTGATACTTTCAAGTGATCAATGGATTAATTTATTGTCATATCGTCTGTGCCACTCTGTATTAAGTTTGTGGCCAAATTAAGGGGTCAATATTATTAAGTCTTATTGAATCATCTTCCTGCCCTTATCCAACTCTAAGTGGGGTCAGAACAACATGTTATAAACATGCTGTCACACGGTTTGAAGTTGGTCTATTCTACTCCGGATACCACATGGCGGGTCGACTTGTCTTAATCGCCTTTTACGACACCTCGGTAAGAAATAGGCGGTGATCTATTCTACTCAGCCGGATACTTACCGTCAACTTACCTTAATCGCCTTTTACGACACCCCGGTAAGAAATAGGCGGTGGTCTATTCTACTCAGCCGGATACCACACGGCGGATCGACTTACATTAATCGCCTTTTACGACACCTCGCTAAAAAATAGGCGGTGGTCTATTCTACTCCGGATACCACACGGCGGGTCGACTTGCCTTAATCGCCTTTTACGACACCCCGGTAAGAAATAAGCGGTGGTCTATTCTACTCAGCCGGATATCACACGGCGGATCGACTTACATTAATCGCCTTTTACGACACCTCGGTAAGAAATGAGGGTGTTACTATTCTACTCAGCCGGATACCACACGGCGTTTAAGTCTTATGGAATGTCAATCATTATTATGTTTCATATGAATTATTTCCATACGCCGTGTGGTATCCGGCTGAATAGAATAGTACCACCCTCTTTTCTTACCGAGGTGTCTAAAAGGCGACTAAGGTAATTTGACCCACCGTGTGGTATCCGGTTTAGTAGAATAGACCACCCTCATTCTTACCGAGGTTTCGTAAAATACGACTGAGGTAAGTTGACGTCAGGCAGGCGGCCGGTCGTAAAAACGCAGCCAAATCATGTAACAGCGTGTTTATAACATGTTGTGCCGATCCCACTTAGAGTGGGATAAGGGCAGGAGGATGATGATGAATTATTTCCATCAGTAGTACCCTAATAGTTATTACCTGTGCGTGACCCCCTGGAGGTTGTAATAGTTGGGGTTCTGCGTGAGCCGCCGGTAGAGGAAGGTCCAGGTCAGGTAGTCCACCGCGTCCTGCTTGTTCTCTATGGTCTTGGTGACTATCTCGGCGTTGATGTGGTCGTGGAGCCGGTGGTCCAAATGACTCTGGAACGGTAGATGACACATATACCATAACCTCTACATCATCATCATCATCTTCCAGCCCTTATCCCACTCTAAGTGGGCACAATATGTTATAACAAGTTGACACTTGATTTGGCTGGATATTTAACGAGCGGCCGCCTGCCTGACGTCAATATACCTTAGTCATCTTTAGCGACACCTCGGTAAGCAAGATTGTTGTCTATTCTACTCAAGCGGATACCACACGACGAGTCAAGTTACCTTAGTCGCCTTTTACGACACCTCGGTAAGAAATGAGGGTGGTATTAATCTATTCCGCCGGATACAACACGGCGTACACCTTATACACACACATTACAAATTATTACTTATACATAAACGTAATTTTGAGTATTAAGCTAAATAATTAAAGTAAACAGCAAGTACAGACAGCTGTGTGAAAGGTCGAAAAGGATAGCCTCTCAGCAATTATCAATAAGAGATATAAGTTTTAACAGTAAAACTCATCGGTGTTTGGTTTGAATCCTTTTTACCTAACACAGCTTTTTCTAGCCCCCTCAATTATTGATAAATTACTACCGTGTATCGACCCTAAGGCGGACCAAAAGTTATTATAAATAAATATATGGGACACTTACACACACGGTCGTCCCAAAATAAGTAACTTACTACTTGTGTTATGGGTGACAGACAACTGGTAAATTTATACTTATATAATTTTTAAATACATACTTAAATACAAATATACACCCAGACTCGAAGACCAACAAATTCATTTACAGAAAATGTTTGCCCTGGGCGGGAATCGAGCCCGCGGCCCGTGGAGCTGAAGGCAGGGTCTCTACCCACTGCTCCAACGGGCCAGTCAAATTATTATAAATAATGGCTCGTACCTCCAACGGCAGGCAGTCGTTGAGCAGCTTGGTGAAGAAGGTCTTGTGGTGCGCGGCGCACATCAGCACGCCGACCGCGTGCTCGTCCTCCAGCGGGCGGCACGCGCGGCCCAGCATCTGCAGCACCGTGCTGATCGGGTACTGCTCGTAGCAGTGCAGCTTGCCGTTGTACCTGGATATCACTACATATTATAAAACAAAGTCCATATTTCCGTATGTACGCATAAAACTTTAAAACTACGCAACCGATTTTGATGCGGTTTTTTTTAATAGATAGAGTGATTCCAGAGGAAGGTTTGTACGTTTAATAACATTCAATACGAAGTAGAGAAATACTGTAATTTTTGAGGTTTTTGTAAATAATTACATTTTTTACCGTTTACATTGCAAACGCAGGCTAAACCCTACGAGATTTATCAAAATGATGTACTAAGTATTTGTACACCTTAAAAAGATCTACAGAAAAGTCCGCGATGGTATATATCTATCTCTTATGGATAACCCACAATAGCAGTTTTTTTCATTTACTTTTTACGAAAAATGATGCCTTATGTTCAAAGCAATTTTTATACAATACAGCATTAATTCTTATCCAATTGAGTACCTTAAATAAATTGTTGATTTAATATAGATCAATATGGCCGTTTACAGCATGTAATTTAAGTGAACATTTTCGGAGATATTACAGATTTAAAATGCCGTGAGGACGCCGCGCTTCACCCTATAGCACTTCGAATCTTTTAGAGTTTGTTTAAAGACATTCTGTAATTAATTGTAAAAATAAAATACATCGGTAAAATGTAAAAGTAAATAAGTAAAAATGTACTATATGAGTTTAGATATTCCAAAGATAGCAGGAAATCGTCTTGGTATAGGGAGAGGAAATTGTTTTTCTCCAAATTTAACGCTTGCGGGCCACGGGCAGTAATGAATAAATCAAAACTACTGGATCGATTTTAATCATTTTTTTTACACTGACTGACATGGGATATATATATTTTATACCCGTGCGAAGCAAGGGCAGGCCGCTAGTATATAATAAAGAGTCTTAAACCAAATAAAAAAAGGTACTTCAAAAAAATAAACAAAAAAATAATAGGGTGGGTGGGGTTAATTAAGTTCTACGTATTTTTATTGCGCGACCACTGTTTCCCGAATAAGCTACGCTGATTTGACATTTTACGGCGAAAGTTTTGTTGTATATATTCAATAAATTAAAAGTAAACTTTTGTTTTTTTTATGCCTAAAAACAGGGATAAAACGATTTTTTTTTAAATAAAACTTAGGCAGATCCATCTTTCTCCCCCAAAACTCCCTACATGCTGAATTTCAAGAAAATCAATGGAGCTGTTTTCGAGATTCTGAAAAAATATATATATACATACAAGATTAACTCATTTAAATATTAAAGATATATAAATACATACATATATATAACACTATTTAGGGCCTGTTTCACAAGTTACTGATAAAGTGTCGGATAAACCGAAAAATAAATGACTCTAAAAAGTGAAAAAATTTAAAAAATAAAATCGCGGACATTTCGAAATACGTATTTGCTATACAGCAGATAAACGAAATAACAGCCACACGATCTACCTGTTTATTTATTTGCTTATTTTATTATTTATTTAATTAGCACGGACATGATTCACTTGCACTAATTAAACACAAGACATCACAAAAATAGAATACATAAATACAACTATAACATAAAGTGTAACACTGTTAATTTAATAAGGGACTTCAAGCCTATCAGAAAGCTGAGAAACGCAAAATTCCGAGATATGTGTCAGATATGTTCAGAATAAGGTAACTGACATTTTATTGGTATATAATAGGAGCATATTACTATATTATCCCACTGCTGAGCATAGGCCTCTTCTCTCAATGTTTAGAGAAGGGTTTGAGCTACTACGCTGCTCCAATGTGGATTGGTACACATATCCCCAGAAATCTCTAAAGATATGCATGTCTAAATGATAATTGCAATTTATCGAACTTTTTTCGTAAACCATGTGTTCTGATTTTCGCTATCCTAAGTATCTCTCGAAACTATCTGACAAAATAAGAACTTAAATATAATAACCACTATAAAAATATACACTAAAACTAAAGATGTAATTGGCACCATGAGGAAGTTAAAATGGAAATTGGTTGGCCATACAATAAGAGGAGATGAAAGGTGGTCGAAAAAAATAATGTTCTGGTATACAAAACATCAGAAAAGGAAAAGAGGCAGACCGCTCCGAAAATGAATGGATGACATTTTAGCTGTGGCAGGGGCAAAATGGACTAGAGCTGCTGAAGATAGAGCGAAATGATCACAGTTGGAGGAGGCCTTTGTCTGAAGACAAACAGACATAACGGAAAATAAATAACATTCTTATTATTACAAATGAAAGCTTATAACAAATGTCTGAATAAAGGCTTAATAATAATAATAAGAACCTCTCGACACTTATAAATATTGTTTATCTCGAGCGATTACTTCTCGCCCGTTTGTATTTCATAGACCTTAGTGTATTTAGTGCGTGCGGAATTTTTTTCTCTCATCCCACTGAAAAACCAACGCAGAAAGTGGTTAAAAGCAAAACATTGGAGCACCGTGTAGGGTCTAAGCTCCGACCTCTACAAAAAAAAAAGAAGATTAAAAAGAAGCCCGTGCCCGGCAGTGTGATAGTAACAGGCCGTTACTTTATTATAAAAATAACAGATGAAGGTGAATAAAACTTACACATGCGTGTCGGCTATGATAACAGTGTGCACGTGCGCTGCGAACGCGAACGCAAGCTCTGCGGCCACGACGCACAACTGCGCCGCACCCGACTCCAGCAGCTGCTGCGCCGCGCGACGGTCGCCCGGGGACACGCCCTCGTGGAGATAAGCCACACCGGCTGACAAGGTCTCCCGGAGCATCTAACAGGAAAACCATGAATTCATTTTTTTGGCTTATGGGAATCACTACATATTATAAAACAAATAATAATAATAATAATAATAATTTTTATTTAAAGGCATTATAACCCATACAAGAAAATTAAATTCTTACATAAGGAAATAAAATAACAATCATTTCCTGTTGTTACTACGATGAACAGATAGCCAATATTTTAAAATCATACTCGGCATCCCATCGTTTACTGTTTGTAAAATGCTGTTATAAAACAAAGTCCCGATATCCCTATGTACGCATAAAACTTTAAAACTACGCAACAGATTTTGATGCGGTTTTTTTTAATAGATAGTATGATTCCAGAGGAAGGTTTGTACGTATAATAACATTCAATACGGAGTAGAGAAATACTGTAATTTTTGAGGTTTCTGTAAATAATTACATTTTTTTTCCGCTTACATTGCAAACGCAGGCTAAACCCTACGAGATTTATCAAAATAATGTACTAAGTATTTGTACATCTTGTAAAGGTCTACAGAAAAGTCCGCGATGGTATATGACTATCTCTTATGGATAACCCACTATAGCATTTTTTGTCATTTACTTGTGGTCTATTCTACTATACCTGATACCACACGGTGGGTCAACTTACCTTTGTCGCCTTTTATGACACCTCGGTAAGAAATGAGGTTGGTCTATTCTACTCAGCCGGATACCACACGGCGGAAAATGAGTTAATCTTGTATGTATATATTATTTCTGAATCTCAGACACGGCTCCGATTTCATGAAATTCAGCATGTAGGGGGCATTGGGGGGAAAAATTCGATCTAAGTTTCATTAAAAAAAAGGCTTTTTCTATCCCTGTTTTAGGGAAAATGCTAAAATTTACGTTGAATTCAATAGACAATAGTGCTGTGATGGCCTAGCGGTGCGACCGTGTGAATCTCTAGAGACGATCATGGGTTCAAACCCGGGCAGACACCAATGAGTTTTTCTGTTAAAACTTATGTGTCTAATTGATAATTGCAATTTATCACACGCTTTTCGGGGAAGGAAAACATCGTGAGGAAACCTGCATTTCTCCAGAGATTTCTGGAGATATGTGTAACCTACCAATCCGCATTGGAGCAGCGTGGTAGGTCTTAGCTCCAATCCTTCTCTCCAATAACGGAGAGAAGAGGCCTATGCCCAGCAGTGGGATAGTAACAGGTCGCTACTTACTACTTACAATAGACAACTCTCTATCAAATGTAAAATTGTGGTAGCTCATTTGGGGAACGGGCGGTCTAAAGAGGTGAAAGTATCAAAGTTAGAGCCCCACTTGCAAAATTGTTTTTTTTCTTTGAAAAAATTACCTAGCAAGGCTAGCTTGTGTAGATTCATAAATTGCAATTCAATGCAATTAGTGCAATTCAATGCAATTAGTGCAATTCAATGCAATTAGTGCAATTCAATGCAATTAGTGCAATTCAATGCAATTACTGCATAAATTGCAATGCAATGTGTTCAATTGCAATTCAATTCAAAAACTAATTGCACTAAGTCCATAAGGACTTATGTTTTTTGTCCCTTCCTAGTTAATGTATATCTGCTTTCTATACATAAACCTTACATTGTCTTGTTATGGTTCTTATGTAAGTATACCAGAATAGGGGTTCTCAAGTGATCAACAGCGAAAGTACGAGCTTTTATATGAGTGGGCGATTGTATTTAGATTCCGACAATTTTAAATGTGATTAACTAAATCGTATCGAGACATGTTCTCTATTCTCTAACTATACGGCAGAGGCAGAGAGACTGTAGACTGTGGTCATATATAGAAAAATATATAGAAAAATAATTGTCCATATTACCTTTGTATTACGGATTTTCGCAAAGTAATGTCTATTTTTATAAATTACTAGCAATCGCCAGCGGCTCCGCCATAAAAATGGTTTGGGTGGGTCAACCTTAAAAGCTAGACATATGCTGTCACTGACTTTTATTTAGAACTTCATGAGCTCATGAATAAGAGCCCATATAGGCTTGAAACTATTCGGGTTCATCCGATAAAATAAGACGTGAGTATAGCCGGTTTCTATACATTAATTATTACGAAAATTGACTAGGAGTAAAAAAAACCATACTACAGTAGCAAAGGACCAAATTATGGATCTTCACTGACCTTATCCTGGATTTTCTTCAAGAACGGCTGCACTAGATCCGATCTTGCGTGGAGGAATCTCGTCGCATTTCCATGAGCCGCCGCCAACGCAAGCAAGTCCGCTGCAAGGAGACGGGCGTGTCTTCTAGAAGGTACGAACACTACAGCGGGCTTTGATCCAGCGTGGCGAATGACGCTGTTGTAGATCGGCTTGGTCATTGCTGCGAGTCGAGACGCGGCATGTGATATGTTGAAACCCTGGAAATAAACATAGTATAGTAGCAAATAGTGCAACCCCGCAGGCATCAATATCAAGGGACACAAATTGTTGAAAAATGAAGAAATGTTAATGTTCATCGGAGTAAACATAAAGGGCGCAATTTGCTTCGCTATGGGAGGGGGCTAGGGGTCTTGGGGGTTTGCTACTGGCAAGTTCACTTGCTTACTCTGGTCGCTGGAGCTTACCATCTATGGTTGTATACAATGTATGGTAGGTATGGTATACCTGATGATACTTCGGTTGCGGGGCGAAACTATTGTTGAGTTTGTGATAGTGTCTCGATACTTTACAGGATGGTCCGCTGGAACATTCTAGAGATTGACTGAATTCATTAAACATATTTTATTCAGACGTACGTACCTGCACGTGCAGCTCCAGAGGCAGCGGCCGCACGCTCGGGTGGAAGTTGAACGCGCAGTTCGCGTTGCAGCCGAGCCACTGCCACACGTCGCGCGCGTCCGCCAGCGGCAGCGACAGCGCCACTATGCGGATAGGACGACCTGCAGGTAACAGACGCAAAAGTAATGATAATATTACTTTTCTATCTTCTTTAAAAGTTAAAATAACATGATTTATCTGTAATTCACATTTATTAAGAGAATATATGTTATGCTAAGTGTATGAAGCAGGCAACAATTACATACCTTATACATGCAGGACAAGTCACCACACGTATCACTAAACGCTACACCACCAAGACTACACTACTCTCTACCCCAATCTTTACTATTGTTTCGCCCCGAAACTGAAGCATCATGAGGAGGATAGGCTCCACGAACAAAATCGCAATGCTCGTGCTCGTTTGTTCGCCTATCCTCCGGATGATATTGATTGTAGCTCCGTCAGGCAGCAGGCAAATACATTTACTCCTTTTCCTATTTCCTGGTAATGATACTTCAGTTACTAGGTATATGGTATGTTTGTTTTTATAGGTAATAATAGGTAAACATAGGTAAAGTATTTGTAGCTCCGTCAGGCAGCTACATTGATATTGTACAGTTCTAGTGTATATGATTTTATACATATCATAATAATTATTTAATTTAACCTTGCCTATACTTTGCTATTTTATTCTTGACTGTATTATTAAGGTTGCCTGAAAGAGATCGCTGGCTTAGCGATAAGGCCGCCATTTGTGCAATTAATTGAGTTTTTTTTTCTGTTAAATTAACTTCTCTAGTTTTATATAGGCTAAAAAAATTATTTTTCTTTTGTGTATTATTGTGTATTGTGCAATAAAGAGTATTTGTGTTTCTGTTCTGTTTCTATGATGCTTATGACCCGGGACTTTTTTTACTTAATTAGAGCTATTTAAACCGTAGATTTATTTTACTAGAGTTTATGAGCCATAGGCAGGCCTGTAGTGGGAGTGTCACAACAAATAAGAGAGGGTAGTTAAAACTCTTTTACTCATCTTTGTCTAATCACACAAAAAAAGGGGCACATAATAATTATTTTTATTATCGATGGGACACATATCGCCCTATCCGAAAAATAAAATCATATGTCCCATGCATAAGCATAGGAATGTGACTTTATTCTTCGGATAGTGTGATTTTAGGATGGAACCTCTACTCAAGTATAGAATTAAAGATTATCAAAGACGGAGTACTAGCAGGTACAGCTTGTTTTACATAATTTTGTCTGTGTGAAATAGCCAGTTTATATTTTGTACTTTAGATAACCATCAAAATTCTTATCATCAAAAATCGACAATGGGGGGGGAGGGGTGTTAATAACACTTACCAATCTGCGAGGCAATATACCGCATTCTGGAGCAGACCACCTCCAGAACTGGGCCTTCCTCACCGCCCAGCAGCTGCAGCGCGTCCACGATAAATAGCGACACGCTTTGCACGCTTTTGCGTACTTTCCACCTGAGTTTTGGAATTAAAAAAAGTGTTTCGATCATCAGTATTAAGACTGGAAATGTCAAAAAAAATAATGGAAATTAAATGTGTAAAGTGGTGAGACCGTGCGACTCTTTCCGGAGGAGAGAGGGGGGGGTCTTTTGTTTCACAATTTTAGAGTTTTTTTATACATGAAAAACCCCTTATGGGTACCGCCGCCCGACGGGCCCAGGCGGCAGTTATGTCGGACTCGCACCGACTAAAACTACCTGTGTGCTCCGCCACGATGGCCGAACAGGGTATCATTGTACACCTTGCCCCCATTCCCCGCCGACAGCTCTGAACCCCCTCCGCTAACCGGTGCATCGGGAGCACCGACTGCCCGCACTGCACCGCCTAGGGGATCTGTAAGCCAGACGTCCGATATACCCCGTTCGGGTCGTCCGAAGGATCCCTCACAGGGCGGCGGACGATGGGCTTAGGCAAGTCGCCACCACCTGAGCTCGACAGCAGCAGATTGGATCCAGATCAAACGTTCTCGGAACCGCTCAAACACCCACCTCCACCCCAACCAGTGGTAACCAATGCCTACCTTAACTTGGTTTAACTTACATATGTACAGGAGTAAAACAAAAGGAATCCCTAAATCGTTGTTGATGGAAAAAATCAAAGGCATTCAAAACTTTTATATTGTTTTTGTGGACGTTGGACGTTTCGCCTGATAAATGGCAGAAATGTAGAATTTGGGTGCAAATTGCTAGATTTTGAATAAATATTATTTTGTTTTGTTTAGATCTCACCTCCTGGAAAGCACGTCCCACTTCTCCGCCGTGGTGATGATGATCTGGCCCTTGTTCAGCAGCTTGTGGTCAGTCGCGGTCTCGCCCGTTAATTGCACCACCTAAAGCAGGCGTGAAAGCGAACAATGAGTAATATTTGTGCATAGTGAATATTTGCACATAGTTAAGATTTGTGCATAGTGAATTTGTACATAATGTATATTTGCGTATAGAGTATGTTTTTGCACGTAGTAAATATTTGTGTATAGTGAATATTATTTGCGTATAGTGAATATTTGCGCATAGTGAATATTTTCACATAGTGAATATTCGCACTAAGTAATATTATTTGTGTATAGTTGTAACGTAAAAAACGTATATTTATGTATTTTTATATTTATTTAAAAGTATTTATGTATATTTTAATATTTAAACAATAATTTAACGCGCGGAATCGTGTGACTCATTCCTAGTCACACGACGCGGGCCCTCCTCCCGCTCCTCCCCGCCTCCTGTCTCGCCTTAGGTGGGCGCGGACGCATTAGCCCGTCAGCCTTTGCTGTTCGTTTTCTGAGTCGACGGGGTGCGCACGTTAACAGGCATGATGACCTGTGACTTTAATCGTGCGTGCCCCTTTCTTCGAAGAGGACGAACAGCCTAGATATCTTTCACTTTTTTATATCTAGTATTTTGTGTATTTATTTATATCTAGTATTGTGTGTATTGGGGTGCCATACCTGGGCTTAAGCCAGGTACCTTTTACCCCAATCTGCGACCAGTGGCGGACAACAGCGGCCTCGAGTCCGTGCCCGACATCTTCGGGTCGACTCCACTCTCCGGGCGCGCGCTGCACGGCCTACTCCGCTGCTAAACAAAGCCAGGGCAGTACCTAGCGCACACCTACCTACTTACGGAGCATTGTATTGACGGGCAGTAGACTCACGACCCAATAAAATTGTTGTTACCGTTGGTGAGTCTTTTCTTTCACTCCCGGCGGGACAGACGGAACATTTGTATATAGTGAATATTCGTGCGTAGTAAATATTTGCGTATAATGATTATTTGCGCGTAGTGAATATTTGTGAATAGTAAAATATTTGCGTATAGTGAATATTTGTGCATAGTGTATATTTGCGTATAGTGTATGTTTTTGCACGTAGTAAATATTGGCACATAGTAAATATTTTGTTAAGTAAATTTTTGCGTATTTGCTCATAGTGTATATTTGTGTACGGTAAATATTTATGTATAGTAAATATTCATTACGTGAAAATTGCACGTAGTCAATATTTACGTATATTGATTATTTGTGCATAGTGAATATTTTTCACGCGCAGCAAAACAGAACATTATTAACCAAACTATTGTATTGAAATTATTGTTAACCATCATAAACGAAATTCCCCAGGAATCCATCGACTTACCTTCAAGTTGAACTTGGTGCCGAACTTGTGATACCAGTCGGCGAACACGATATCTGCTAGCGCGTCTCTGGGCAACAGGTACACCGCTCGGCCCGCGCTGTTGGCCGACAGCAGCCGCAGCAGCGCCAGCTCGGCCACCACCGACTTGCCCGAGCCGGACGGCGCGCCCACGAACACGTTGTCATCGGAATTGTACACCGCGTTGAACACCTGAACGACACCGGGGATATAAATATATCCTTGACATCATTTAAAATAAATAATTTAATAAAATTATATATATATATATATATATATATATATATATATATATATATATATATATATATATATATATATATATATATATATATAATAAATGAACTCTAATTTTACTTTGTTAAATAATTTGCATGTCAAACTTGACTAAACATGTTCTAAAATTAGTTATAACATCTACTTGTAATCCATGTTTTAAGCAAATAAATGATAATGACTTTTTTTAATAAATAGAGAAGAAAATTAGACACTAATGTACCATGGGACAACAGTCGTGTGGTATCCGACTGAATAGAATAGACCACCCTCATTTCTTACCGAGTTGTCGCAAAGGGCGACTAAGATTACGGTCAAGACTAAGGTTCTTCTCGGTGAGAGCAACATTCCGAACCAGTTGTAGCTTCATTAATCATATTGATCCTTGACGATTCAAAAGTGCTTGTAACAGCTAAATTGAATAAATATTATTTTGATTTAATTTGAGGTAAATTGACCCACCGTGTGGTATCTGATCGAGTAGAATCCGGCCGCCTGCCTGACGTCAACTTACCTTAGTCGCCTTTTACGAAACCTCGGTATGAAAGACGATGGTCTTTTCTACTCAGCCAGATACCAAACGGCGGGTCAACTTAACTTAGTCGCCTTTTAGGACATTTCGGTAAAAAATGAGGGTAGTCCTATTCTATTAAAACGAGGGTGGCTATACTATATACATATGTAAAGCCATAATAGCTCAGGAGGGTTCTGTATAGATCTACTATTACGTGTTAAAAGGTTATCAATTCTTAACGGGATACCCTGTATATGCTCCTACCGACCCCATAGACCTACTATTACGTGTTAAAAAGTTATCAATTCTTTACGGGACACCCTGTATATGTTCCTACCGACCCCATAGACCTACTATTACGTGTTAAAAGGTTATCAATTCTTAACGGGACACCCTGTATATGTTCCTACCGACCTCATAGACCTACTATTACGTGTTAAAAGGTTATCAATTCTTAACGGGACACCCTGTATATGTTCCTACCGACCTCATAGACCTACTATTACGTGTTAAAAGGTTATCAATTCTTTACGGGACACCCTGTATATATTCCTACCGACCTCATAGACCTACTATTACGTGTTAAAAAGTTATCAATTCTTTACGGGACACCCTGTATATGTTCCTACCGACCTCATAGACCTACTATTACGTGTTAAAAGGTTATCAATTCTTTACGGGACACCCTGTATATATTCCTACCGACCTCATAGACCTACTATTACGTGTTAAAAAGTTATCAATTCTTTACGGGACACCCTGTATATGTTCCTACCGACCCCATAGACCTACTATTACGTGTTAAAAGGTTATCAATTCTTTACGGGACACCCTGTATATGTTCCTACCGACCCCATAGACCTACTATTACGTGTTAAAAAGTTATCAATTCTTTACGGGACACCCTGTATATGTTCCTACCGACCCCATAGACCTACTATTACGTGTTAAAAGGTTATCAATTCTTTACGGGACACCCTGTATATGCTCCTACCGACCTGATAGATCTACTATTACGTGTTTAAAGGTTATCAATTCTTCACGGGACACCCTGTATATGCTCCTACCGACCTGATAGATCTACTATTACGTGTTTAAAGGTTATCAATTCTTCACGGGACACCCTGTATATGCTCCTACCGACCTCATAGATCCACTATTACGTGTTTAAAGGTTATCAATTCTTCACGGGACACCCTGTATATGCTCCTACCGACCTCATAGATCTACTATTACGTGTTTAAAGATTATCAATTCTTTATGGAACATCCTGTATATGCTCAAACCGACCTGGGTCTGCACTGGGTTGAACTGCGGGAATGTATCCGCGTACAGCTCCTCGTACTTGGAGTTCCGGAGAGCTGATATCGGCAGAGGCTGCAGGTCCAAGAGTTCTGTGGGCGGCAGGTTCTTCTCCGGTAGGATCAGGTGGCGGAAAGACACTGGCAACTGGGTTTCCGCCGATATCCATCTGGAATTTAATGAAGAAAAAGAATTAAAACGACATACAATAACTGGTGCTGTGATAGCCCAGCGGTGCGACCATGTGAATCTCTAGAGACGATCATGGATTCAAATCTGGATTCCAAGAGTTTTCTATTAAAAACTTATGTGTCTTATTGATAATTGCATTATAAATCCATTGATATAAATCAAAATAGACGATTATTAATAATCGATTTGTTTCAAATGTATTTGAAAATTTTTCTTTTTTTACATTAATAATTAATTAGAATAAAGAATTAAAAGTTAAATAAAAAATTAAAGTCGTCTAGTACGATGAGAAAATAACGCAGATGTACTTGTTGCAAAATTTCATTAATATGTGTAGTTCGGGTAAATTGGTTTAATCCAACAACGCATATTTCCTTTTGAAAAAGCACGAAAAATAGAGTGAAAAATTGAGGATTAATATCTATTTTGAAAATTCGATTTTTAACGTTTAGAAAATGGATTATTAAAAATTGATAAAAGCTAAAAAATAATAAATAATGAAAATATTATTTTGCTATATTATCCATTATTTTAACAAAATGATATTTTCATTAATTTTGTATTATGGACCTCCGCAAAGTAACGCCTAATTTTATAAATTATTAAAAAAAATAACTGATTAATTGTAAAAATCTATTTTTTACATTCATACCTGTCGGAGACGACCCTGAGGAAGTATTGGGGCGGAAGCGGCTCGAACACCGGCACGAACAGCTTGACGTGGTGCTCGTCGCGACAGTACTTCTGCTTCAGCAGGAAGTACTCGTGGTGCAGGATCACCTCCGAGTCCACGTCCTCCACCAGGATCCAGAATGCCTCAGACTGGCCGTGGATCTGCATGAAGTTTAAATCACTACATAGTATAAAACAAAGTCGCTTTCCCTGCCTGTCCCTATGTCCTTATGTATGCTTAAATCTTTAAAACTACGCGACAGATTTTGGTGCGATCTTTTTAATAGATAGAGTGAAGAGGAAGGTTTATATGTATAATAACATTCAATACAGAGTAGAGAAATACTATAATCCTTGAGGTTTCTAATGTGATGTCGTAAATAATTACATTTTTTTTCCGCTTACATTGCAAACGCAGGCTGAACCTTAGGAGATCTATCATAATAATGTACTAAGTATATGTACACCTTGAAAAGGTCTAAAGAAAACTCCACGATGGTATATGTCTATCTCTTATGGATAACCCATAATAGAATTTTTTGTCATTTACTTTTTACGAAAAATAATTCCTTATTTTCGAAGCATTTTTAAACAATACAGCATTAATCATTATTCAATTAAGTACCTTAAATATATTGTTAATTTAATATAAATCAATATGGCCGTTTACAGCATGTAATTTAAATGAACATTTTCGAAGATATTACAGATTTAAAATGCAGGGGCATAGCGGTTTTTATTTAACTCCAAATTTAAAGCTTAATAAAAGTAATAGTAATGAAAGTAAAAGTAACGAAAACATCAAAACTAATGGATCGATTTTGATTTTTTTTTTTCACAAAGTGACATAGGCTATATATTTTATACCCGTGCGAAGCCGAAACGGGTCGCTAGTAATAAATAAATATACAGGACAATTACACCGTAATGTTATTATTTTAGTACAGGAGCCATAGGCAAGTGAAACAGAATAAAACTCAAATACTTAATTTTTCTAATCACAATGCATAAAGAAGAAAGACAGATGATAGTCTTATTATGAAAAAAATAAAAAATAAATAAAAAATTTTGTATTGAAATATTATTATTAATGTATATCTATGTTTATATAAAAAAAAATCAATGTGTACGTCGACTAGCAACTGAAATCTAATTAATCCTAACTTAGTCCGCATTATAGGTAAACCTGAGTTGGCCACCACGATACAGGTGTTCCTAGTGTGGTGGCCGCCAGATAACATAAGTAAAAAAAAAGTATTATTTAAATTAGTTAATTTATGTAGTGTATTTTGTTATATATTTTTGTTTAAACTTTTACTTATTGTATAGTAAGCTTATGGTGTGGAAAATAAAGAATTATTATTATTATTTGCTTTCTTTTTATAGTTTAAATAGTTTGTCAGTCAGCACAAAAGTATGGAAAACTGCTTTAGCTATGCGAGCTAAACAAAAGTAACTTAGCTTAACTCTTGGTCTGCAACCGGCACATGGGTTAGAGTGCGAACGTTGGGTAGTCACCTTGTCATCCCATTGGAAGTCCGGCGTGATGGTGAGCTCCACCCGCAGCGTGGACCTGGTGACGGGCTGGATGTGCGTGCTGAGCTCCAGCTTGGGGAACTGGTGCACGTACTTGTGGATCATCTTGCCCAGCTTGGGCGCGCGGACCAGCTCGCCTATCTCGTTCGGGCCCAGCTCGTACAGCTTCTCCCACGGGAAGTTCTTCTTTTCCAACTTCTTTACAATCTATTTAGAATGGAATGGATTATAATTTATAGAATTAGGCGTTACTTTGCGGAGATCCATAATACAAAAGTAATAATAAAATTATTTTGCTATAATCCGTGATGAAGTAAAATAGAAAATATATACATATAATGCTAAATGTAAGTGGACAATCGGTTATCATACCTGATATATGCAGGATTCGTAAAAACACATGCACAAACCTCCACCACCGCCACCACAATACACAAGCACTATATACGTTCACTATCACAAACTCAACAATCGTTTCGCCCCGCAACCGAAGCGTCATCAGGAGATAGACTCCACGACCGACTTTGCGATTTTGGTCGCGTATAATAGTAAATGAAGACAGTGACAGGTTAAAACAATTTTCTCTAAATAATTTATTAAATTAGGCGTTACTTTACGGAGGTCCATAATATAACACTAAAAAAATAAAATTAAGATTATATCGCGGATTATAGCAAAAATATTGTCATTAGTTTTGAACTTTCTCTAAAATTAAGAGATATTTAAAGTGTCATATTATATTACATCTGCTTGGATTCCAGTATAAATATTAATTGCCTACCTCTTCCGGCATCTTCTTGAACTGTCTGAGAGGTGACATGGACTGCCACATGCGCCGGTCGACCATCTTGCACAGGGCCAACGTTTTGTCCACCAGTTGGGCCCAGCCTGGGAAGAGAAATACAAATTTTTGAACATATTTTTTTTTTGCCAATACAATAAAAAAGCTATGGCCTAGCGGTGCGGCCGTATGAATCTCTAGAGACAATCATGGGTTCAATTTCGTTTTTCTATTAAAACTTATGTGTCTTATTGATAATTGCAATTTATCACACGCTTTTCGGTGAAGGAAAACATCGTGAGGAAACCTGTATATCTCTAGAGAATCCTAGGGATATGTGTAACCTACCAATCCGCATTGGAACAGCGTGGTAGGACTTAGCTCCAACCCTTCTCTCCAAAAATGGAGAGAGGAGGCCAATGCCCAGCAGTGGGATAGTAACAGGCCGTTACTTACTACTTACAATACAATAAATTAACATATTGTTTATAACTGGTAATACGACCTGAGGTCGCTCAGGTCGTATTACCAGTGTACCTCAACAGCGGCGATGTTGTTATCCATCGATAGCAACATCGCCGCGGCTCCCTGTCATCGAATTCAAATCAAAATATTCTTTATTAAAATAAACTTGTAAACAAGTGCTTTTGAATCGTTAACGCTACTGCTACTCATCGAGCGTCCTACCAACACACCCGAGTGCCCCGCGTAATGCGCAATAACAAATGGAGGTTGCGATGGCAACGGAATAACAAGCCATCTGGTGTGATGTGAAGTACTACATTGAATTAACTGAATTTTTTTATGTAGGCTGCTAAGTTGCGTAGCTATCTAGGATTAAAATTAATGTCGTATCGTCGGTACCACTCTGTATATAACTCATTCTTGGAAAAACCCTTAAACCTTTTACAGCCTCACCTCTGTGCAGAACAATCTCGAAGATGGCCCTGAGCAGTCTGCAAGCGGACTGTGTGACGTACACCATGTCTGCCATGAGCGCGAAGCCCTCCAGCTTCAGCTGCGAGATGTACGCCTGCAGCAGCACGTTGATCTTCGCTGACGGCTCCTCTATGCTTTCCTTTATGGGTATCGGGACCTGGGGACGATGAACCATGGAAGTTATTCTCTACTGAGTTTGAGGATCTAGTATGACAACTGATAGTACACTCTTCATTTAGCATTATATATGGTACCTGGTTGACAGAGCCTTGCCTAGGTAAATTTTTACAAAATAAAAAAAAGATATAAATTTATTGGGTAGGTGGAGCTCGAGGTATTTTGATTTCTCAGGGCCCGTTCTCCTAATAAGCTACGCTGACTTGATAATTTACGGCAAAAATAGTGCTTAATATTATATTTAAATGTTAATAGCTTTTTATGCCCAAAACAGCAATAAATCGTTTTTTTTTTTCAAATAAAACCTAGCTAGATCGATTTTTCTCCTCCAAAACCCCTACAAGGTGGATATTAGGAAAATCGTTAAAGCCGTTTCTGAGAATCCGAAAAAATATATATACACATAAAAGATTAAGTTATTTAAATATTGAAGATAATATAAATGGGACACTTACACTTACTTTATCGTGGATTATAGCAAAATAAATAAATTATTACTTTTGTATTATGACTCCGCAACGAAACACCTAATACTATTGTTTCGCATACATTTTCGGCGGTCACAATCTTAACCAGGTAAAGCCGTGTGGTATCCAAATCAGTAGAATAGACCACCCTCATTTCTTACCGTGGAACCCCCTGTACCCTCCACTAATAAAGATTATTTTAATTGATAATGTATCTCACTCTCTACACTATGTGGTATCCGGCTGAGTAGAATAGACCACCCTCTTTCTTACCGAGGTGTCGCAAAATACGACTTAGGTAATTTGATATCAGGATCGGAAAATACGTAGCCAAATCACGTTACATTTATATAACTTATCGTGTTGACTCCACTTAGAGTGGGATAAGGTCAGGATGACGAATGTCCTCACCCTCTCCATCAGCTTGTGCAGCTCCAGCTTCTCCTCGTCCCTGACCGCGATGTGCTTGAACTCCGAGGACAGCGAGAACACCCTGAACAGCTCGATCTCGGCCAGCGTCGGCTTCAGCAGCTGGTTGTAGCTCTGCATCGTCTCGTACGTGCAGTAGAAGTGGGACGCGATCCGGCCGAGCTCGGTCGCTTGGAAGTGGCCCGACTTGCGCTCGTACTTTATCAGACCGGCCCTGGAATTTATTTATGTACCATAAAAAAAAAAATCCACGAAGGTCTACTTATCACTTTGACAGAGATTTCTGCCAGCTAACCTACGTTTAATAAATTCCGCAATCAATTTTAGCTTTAACATCAGTTTAAAAACACTGTTAAAAAGAGACTGATCCAGAAAGCCTACTATACTGTTGAGGATTACTTGGAAGATAAGAATGTGTGGATATAGCTCGTTTAGACCCTGTACAAGACAGTAATGACTAAATGTAACTAGTCATAAGAATTATATTTTTAAAAAGAGCAACCGCCGAGTTTCTTGCTGGCTCTTCTCGGTAGGAACAGCTTTCCGAACCAGCAGTAGAGTTGACGATTCAAAAGCACTTGTTTACAAGTTTATTTGAATAAAGAAAATTTTGAATTTGAATTTGTGGACTTTTTTTAAAAATTAGGTTAGCAACTTAATACTTGTGTTATGGTGGACAGACAACTGGTTAATATATACTTATATATTTTAAATACATACTTAAATACAAATACACACCCAGGCTCAAAGACAAACAAATTCATATAAAGAAAATGTTGGCCGTCGGCGGGAATCGAACCCGCGACCCGCGGAACTGAAGGCAGGGTCACTACCCACTGCTCCAACGAGCCAGTCACAAGTTTCGCAGACGCTACGCTTTATTGAAATTCTTCTAAAACCAACTTTTTTGAATTAGGTCACTTTAATGCTAATGCGATATAATCAGTCAGTCAAGTTTATATTATGAGTATAGACGATTACTAACTTGTCCAATAAGCTCGCCGCTGTGTGTATCAGGTCAGCCCGATGCAGCTCGAGCAGGTTGTCCTCTTGCATCTTCTCTGGTGACACTCCGTATAGCGCCGGTTGACGCAGCATCCTGATGTACAAGTAGGTGTAGCCTGGAAACAATAAAGTAAGTAAGTAAGTAAGTAAGTAAGTAAGTAGCGGCCTGTTACTATCCCACTGCGCAGAATAAGCTTCTTTTCTCTCCGTTTTTTTTAGAGAAGGATCGGAGCTAAGACCTACCACGCTGCTCCAATGCAGATTGGTAGGTTACACATATCTTCAGATTTCTTTAGAGATATGCAGGTTTCCTCACGATGGTTTCCTTCACCGAAAGCAATATTTTAATTGAAATAATGAATAAATGTAGCGGCCTGTTTATCCCACTGCTGGGTATAGGCCTCCGCTTTCCATTTTTCGAGAGACGGGTTAGAGCTAAGAACTACCACACCTCTAAAATGCGGATTGGTAGGTTACACATATTTCTAGAATATGTATGTTTCATCATGATATTTTCCTTCACCGAAAAGAGTGTGATATATTGCAATCAATTAAACACAAACCTTTTAATAGAAAATCTCATTTGTGTCTGTCAGGGGATGGAACCTGTGACCCCCTTCCCTAAAAAGTTGTACGGTCTCACCGCTGGGCTATCGCAGCTTAAATAATGAATACATCATAGAATTTTTATGTGTAAACCAATGCTTGCTTGGGTGTTGCGTAGGTTTACGGTTTCGTCATGGAGTCAATCTCCTAATATTGCTGCGGTTGCGGTTCGCAACGTTTGTTGAGTTTGTGATAGGGAACGTGTGTGGTAGTGGGGATTATACATGTATTTTTACGAATACTGTATGTATCAGGTATGAACACGGGTAGTCCACTCTACATTTTGCGTTATATATTATTTGTATCATCGCGGATTATAGCACAAATAGTAATTATAGTTTGTATAGACAGGCTGACAGATTAACAACAGATTTTAGGATTTATGATAGAGTAATTATAATTTGTAATTACAGACTGACTAATTTTCGCATTTATACTATTACTATAGATTACCTAGCCAAGTGACGGCGTCGCGTATGCTCTGCACCGAGCCCAACACGATCTCGGCGTTCAACATGTCCGGCAACTTGCCCACCAGCTGGGACTCGATAGGCAGCTGCTGGTTCAGCAGTGACAGGTAGTATTGCAGCTCAGAGTGATTCGTGATGAGGATGCCTGTAGAAGGAAGGAATTTAATGCCTTTTTTTGGCCCTCAGCGGGAAATAATGCCCGCAATCCGCGGAGATAAAGGCCAAATGGTCAGGCATACCCAGTTTTCTACACACAGGCTCTTCTTCAGAAGCTAGTCCATAAATAAGACCATAACCTCTCCATTGGTGCACTGCGGATCTATCCTGACCAATATCTGCAACTCCTCCAGCAAACCCACTTCCACCATCTATCCTTCTTCTTATTCTTAAGAAGAATTTATGACCATACCCTGTCTCTCGGTTACAATTACCAGTCAGCACACCCAGCTGCCCACACGTGCCCTTCTCCACCAGAAGGTTCTTAATAAGACCATACACTGTCCTGGTATATATACACCCAACTCCCTCCACCTACCCTCTTTCTTAAGAAGCTAGTTCACAAATATAATATGACCCGCTCCCTAGGTGTACTAAAACCAGTCAAGGACACCCTTGTCCTGGCTACACATGCCTTTTTTATCACAAGTAGGATCGTACCTTCTCCCTTGGTATCGTACTGTGGCCGACCAGCTCTGCCCAACATCTGAAGCACGTCCAAAGCGCCCAGCTCGCTCCACCTGCCCTTCTCAGGGCTATACACCTGGGTGCCCTTCACGATGACGGTGTGCGCGGGCAGGTTGACACCCCAAGCGAGCGTTGCCGTCGATACCAGCACCTAGTTATTTTGGAAATACAGATTAATTAATTAAGAAAATCATGTGACCGAACTAGTGTTAATTTTGAATGTGGATGGATATGTGCCTAGAGGGAGGCCTAAAAAGAGATGGTTGGATTGTGTGAAGTATGACATGCATATAAAAGGAGTTGCGCCAGAGTTGACGAATGATAGGACAGAATGGAAGAGAAAAACATGTTATGCCGACCCCACTTAGAGTGGGATACGGACAGGAAGATGTATAATACATATTAATTAAGTCGCCAAAACAGTAAACGGATATTGCAAGAGGTCGCTGCTATCGTGCGTATTACCAGTGTAGCTGATGGATAGCGAACTCGCCGCGACTCCCTGTCACCGAGCGTCCTATGAACACAGCCGAGTGCCCCGCGTAATGCGCAATAACAAATGGAGGTTGCGATGGCAACGGGATAACAAGCCATCTGGTATGATGTGACGTTTTGGGAGCTTGTATTAATTACGAGTGTGGTAATACAAGTTGAATTATAGTTCAGGGTGTAATTAATACTGACTCCTGGACCTTCTTTAAAATACATATGTCGAGAAATTGGGATTTGTGTAATCTACTAATCCGCATTCGAGAAACGTTGTGTGATTAAGCTTCAACATTTTAACGCTTCTCTGCAAAAGGAAGATCCCCACGCCCAACAGTGGGACATTTACAGAGCGTTATTTTTCTTCTTAACCCGCCGCAGCTTCCCACTAGTATTGTCACGGCACTAGGGTGTTATAACAAGTGCGTACCGATATAGTTTTGACTCTACCTTGAATCTATTTATTTAGACCCGCGTTGAATTTTTCTTTTGTGATAATTCTTAAGATTTTCATTGAAATATTATGGTGTATAAGAACACAATGCTGAGATAAAAGACATTTTTACAATTATCGCTATATTACAAGCTATTTACACAAAAATTAAGAAATTGTGAACCTAAAAAGCTTTATTACAAATGTTTTTGTAAACCACTTAAAAATCTATTCATTACTTTTTTACAAACAGACGCGTCTAGTGACTTTTTTGTCTATAATATGTAAGTTAGATGAGAATAGAATAGTACCACCCTCATTTCTTACAGACGTGTCGTAAAAGGAGACTATGGTAATTTGACCCATTGTGTGGTATCCTGTTGAGTAGAATAGACCACCCTCTTTCAAACCGATGTGTCGCAAAATGCGATTAAGGTAAGTTGACGTCAGGCAGTCGGCCGGTCGTAAAATACATAGCCAAATCATGTGACCCCTACTTAGAGTGGGATAAGGGCAGGTGGATGATGATTATTTCAACTGACCTGTATATGCCTATCGGCGAACAGATCCTCGACCAGCGTCCTGTCCACTCTGCTCATGCCCGCGTGATGTATGGCGAACCCATACGGCAGGAGTTCACGTAACTCTGGATTCTTGACTTGTTCCGCTTCTGTGCGAAGAACTTCAACGCTGGCTGAACCTTCCCTATGAATTAAAGTTCAAATTTTATACAATCACAGTGCGTTTCAGTTATTGTGAGTTCAAATTCATAGATTTTTTATTCTATATAATAATTCATTCATTACGGGAAAAAACGTTTCAACCTGCATATCCCTAGAGAATATCTGCCGCCGTGTGGTATCCGGCTGAATAGAAAAGTAACATCCTCATTTCTTATCGATGTGTCGTAAAAGGCGACTAAGGTAAGTCGACCGCCGTGTAGTATCTGGCTGAGTAGAATAGATCAACCTCATTTCTTACCGAGGTGTAGTAAAAGGCGACTAAGGTAAGTCAACCCGCAGTGTGGTATCCGGCTGAGTTGAATAGATCAACCTCATTTCTTACCGAGGTGTCGTAAAAGGCGACTAAGGTAAGTCGACCCGCCGTGTGGTATCCGGCTGAGTAGAATAGATCAACCTCATTTCTTACCGAGGTGTAGTAAAAGGCGACTAAGGTAAGTCGACCCGCCGTGTGGTATCCGGCTGAGTAGAATAGATCAACCTCATTTCTTACCGAGGTGTCGTAAAAGGCGACTAAGGTAAGTCGACCCGCCGTGTGGTATCCGGCTGAGTAGAATAGATCAACCTCATTTCTTACCGAGGTGTCGTAAAAGGCGACTAAGGTAAGTCGACCCGCCGTGTGGTATCCGGCTGAGTAGAATAGATCAACCTCATTTCTTACTGAGGTGTCGTAAAAGGCGACTAAGGTAAGTTGACCCACCGTGTGGTATCCGGTTTAGTAGAATAGACCACCCTCTTTACCTACCCTCTTTCTTACCGAGGTATCGTAAAATACGACTAAGATAAGTTGACTTCAGGCAGGCGGCCGGTCGTAAAAACGCAGCCAAATCATGTGACAGCATGTTTATAACATGTTGTGCCGACCCCACTTGGAGTGGGATAAGGGCAGGAGGATGATGATGATCCCTAGAGAATATCTGATACATATGCATGCATCTAATCTCTATGGACTGAGTTAAACGGTTGGCTTATCATCTTTGTAAGATGCTGAGTTCGAGTGGTGGCAAACTCGAGTACGGATCGTGTGGCGCAAAAAAGTATGGCGTGGATTTAAGAGACCAACGTCCAGCAGTGGGCACTCATTAAAAAAAATACCTCAGAAAATGTCCCAGCGTGTCCTTCTCTAGGCACATGTCACGTATAGCGCGTGCTGTTTTGCCAGTCTCCTTCCGCGAATGAACGAATACTAAAATCTGTAAATGAAATAATACTAATAAACATATAAAAGTGGCGTAGTTAGACCATAGAGTTATTATAGAGTAAGCCAAACCAAAAATTTTAGCTAGCCATATAAATCAAATCAAATTCACTGTATCTATATTTCTCTCTTTTAAGTTGCCCGATTAAGTGTGATTAGACAAAGATGTGATAGCCCAACAATGACACCGTGCGACTATTCCAAGGAGTCACGGGTTCAAACTCTGAGCAGGCACAAATGGGTTTTTTTTTTGTTAAACCTCATGTCGAAAACATCTTGAGTAAACTTGCATATCTCTAGAGAATTCTAGGGATATATGAAACCTAGCAATCCAAGCGCTTGCGTTGGCGTAACGCCAATTTATATGACGCTGCAACAGCGACATCTAGTGACCGATGTTCCAGCACCATAGAAATTGGCGTTACGCTAACGCCCGATACCCACTAGGTCACCAGGGCCTAGGGGTTGAAAACAGCTCAGGCGTTTACACATGCGAGGACCAGCCCGGGCCAGGAGGATATTCTCAAGGCCCGTACTCCGCCCTTACCCGGGAAGTAAGCGAAAAGACCCTGCTGACGCTAAAGCGAACGAATAGGTTAAAAAAACAACCACTAAGCACACAGTACCCCATATTTGTGGGGTGAATCCCATTGAAAGAGAATCCCGTGGAGATTTCCCGAGATAAATATGCCCAACAGTGGGCTTTAAAGAAGTATATACCTGGTTCTTCCCCGCGTGCTCCATTGCCTTCTCGTATACGATGTCGTTCATCACCTGGAACCGCTTCAGCGCCTTTTTCTCCGTCACGCCAATGTACTGCTGCTCCAGCGCGACCGGTCTGTGAACGAATACCATCATCATCATCATCATCATCATTGTTCCCATTCCACTCTAAGAGGGATAAATCATTTTCCTGTCCTTATTCCACTCTAAGTGGGTTCGGCACTACATGTTATAAACATGTCACATGATTCGGCTACGTATTTCACGAGGAGCCGCTGGTCTGACGTCAACTTACCTTAGTCATATTTTACGACACCTCGGTAAGAAAAAGTGTTCTATTCTAATCAGCCGGATACCACACGGCGGGTCGACTTAATTTGGTAACCTTTTACGACAACTCGGTAAGAAATGAGTGTGTTCTATTCTACTCAGCCGGATACCACACGGCGGGATTATATGGAGTAGTAGAGGTCTTCTCACTTAGTCCCGGGCAGGGGCCTCGAGCTTTCTTGCGCCGGCAGAATTATATTTAATTAATTATATTTCCGACTTCCATCAACAGATGTCGCTTAGTAAATTAAATACTAACGACTATATAATGAACTTTGTGAAGTTTACAACTTTCAGATTCCGTAAAGGCGGTGGCAGATTATTCCAGCACTTCATGGCCGTATATCATAGAACTTTGTGTCACTCACCGGAAGGAGTTGTCGAAGTAGAACAGGCCTTTCTCAGGCTTCACCCTGAGGAAGGCGGCCACGTCCGTGTAGTTGGGCAACGTGGCCGACAGACCCACCAGCCGGACCTGCGTTAATTACACATTTATAATGAGTTGATCTATACTAATATCATCATCATTCTCCTACCCTTATCCCACTCTGAGTGGGGTCGGCATAATGTCTTCTTATTCCATTCTCCTCTATCATTCAAATTTGGTGCCACTCCTTTAACATGCATATTATTTTTCACACAATCCATCATCCTCCTGCCCTTATCCCACTCTAAGTGGGGTCGGCACAACATGTTACAAACATATTGTCATATGATTTGGCTACGTATTTTACGACCGGCCGCCTGCCTGACGTCAACATACCAGTCGTATTTTACGACTCCTCGGTAAGAAAGAGGGTGGTCTATTTTACTCAACCGGATACCACACGGTGGGTCAACTTACCTTAGTCGCCTTTTACGACACCTCGGTAAGAAATGAGGGTGGTCTATTCTACTCAGCCGGCTGCCACACGGCGGGTCGACTTACCTTAGTCGCCTTTTACGACACCTCGGTAAGAAATGAGGGTAGTACTATTCTATTCAGCCGGATACCACACGGCGTAATTTACATTAAATAAATATGGGTGAAATTTATAAAATTAGGCGTTACTTTGCGGAGATCCATAATACAAAAGTAATAATAAAATTATTTTGCTATAATCCGCGATGAGAATTATTTTGCTATAATACGCGATCCTTCATCGCGAATTATAATAAAATTATTTTGCTATAATCCGCGATCCTTCATCGCGGATTATAGCAAAATAATTCTCATCGCGGATTATAGCAAAATAATTTTATTATTACTTTTGAAATATGGGTGTAATATATATTCAAATACAAATATACACCCAGGCTCAAAACACCAAAAAATTTAATTTTAGAAAATGTTGCCCCTCGGCGGGAATCACACCCACGGCCCGCAGAGCTGAAGGCAGGGTAACTATCCACTGCGCCAAAGGGCCAGTCAATGTTTGAGAAAACAAGTGTCATTACATCTTCCTGGGTGTGTTCGACGGTGCGCAGCGTCCTCGCCACCAGAGCCTCGAGCACGGGCCCTCGCTCGTCGTGGAGGAGGTGGATCTCGTCGATGATGATCAGGCGGACCAGGTTGGTGAAGGATCTCTCGCCGCCTGTTGGTGATGAATAAATTATTCTGCGATTCGTGATACAATCGGGATATTTTGTAAAATCTTTTCGCCATAATTTTTAATTTCTTATAATAAATATTATAATAGTGACAATTTAAAACATTAATTAAGCTAGTGCTTAAATCCATTTAAATTATTCGTAGTACTCCATAAACAAAATAAAATTTAGGGCATATAAAAATTTTAAAATAAAAAAATCATTGATTGATCAAAAAAACCCAGAGATTCAATCCGTTTGAAGAATTCCTAAGATTATGGTAAAAAAAAGTTGTTACAAAAGTAATAATTAAATTATTTTGCTATAATCCCTGATAAATTTATGTTTTATTGCGGATTACAGCAAGTAACGCCTAATTAGATTAATATAAATGTATAGTGGACAATCCGTTTTCATACCTGATACATGCAGGATTCGTAAAAACAATTGCACAAACTTCCACCACAATACACAGGCACTACACACGTTCACTATCACAAACTCTACAATCGCTTTCCCTCGAGGACTCCACGACAAAATCGCTTTTTTTTAATCGGAAAAAATGTATTTTTTTTCGATAAAACACATGTAATGTAATAACAAAATTAATTTACTAAATAAAAATGTGCTAAGGCCTGTAAGCGTATTGTAACGTGTGTGCGTGTGTATGTGTGTGTGTGTGTGTGTGCGTGCGTGCGTGCGTGCGTGCGCGTGTGTGTGTGTGTGAGCATGCTTATGAGCGTGCCATCAACTCACCCTTCCTGGTGACGATGTCCCACTTCTCCGGGGTGCACACGATCAGCTGGGTGGCATCTATCTGCTCCCTGGTGAGCTGGTGGTCGCCCGTCAGCTCGGACACCTTCATGTTGTACGCCGCGAGACGCTTGCTGAAGTTGCCCACCTGTGGCCAATACAGGGTGTTATAGGTGTTACAGAGACGCGATAGATTTTATAGTTCCTCAGACAAAACTAGACAAAATACAGTATAAATATAGTTTAAAATGAGTATAAAACACGCTTTTTCTAGCCATCATATTAAAAAGTGAAAAATAACGGAAAAATATTATTATTATTTTAAAGTAGTACTAATATTTTATATAATTTATAGAATTAGGCGTTACTTTGCGGAGATCCATAATACAAAAGTAATAATAAAATTATTTTGCTATAATCCGCGAAGAAGTAAAATAGAAAATATATATATAATGCTAAATGTAAGTGGACAATCGGTTATCATACCTGATACATGCAGGATTCGTAAAAACACATGCACAAACCTCCACCACCGCCACCACAATACACAAGCACTGCATACGTTCACTATCACAAACTCAACAATCGTTTCGCCCCGCAACCGAAGCATCGTCAGGAGATAGCCTCCACGACCAAAATCGCAAAGCAATCGCTTTGCGATTATAGCAAAATAATTTTATTATAACTTTTGTACTAATATTTTATATTTTTATTTTATTTTTGATTATTTTATTTCACAATAATAATATTAAGGCACAAAGCGTGTTTAAAATAAAGTACTTGGGTGACCGAGCATTGCCTGGTAATTTTTTTAGAATAATTTAAAAAAAAATGCAATACGAAATACCGCGATCCTCGTATTATGAATTCGAGACCGCCCGTTACCCAACTCAACTATCATAACTTGACAATTGATAGCGAAATTATCCTTTGCTTTCTCATAAATTAAAGCAGTTTTACAGTGCCCGAAAACAGGGATAAAACGATTTTTTTCTGAATGAAACTTAGCTAGATTTAATTTATCGTTTTAGCTATTTAATGTGACCGATCGATGTGATGTTAAATCATGTAACAACATGTTGTGCCGACCCCACTTAGAGTGGGATAAGGGCAGGAGGAGGACTAGAATAACTAACAAATAGAAAATGTTGCCCCTCAGAGGAAATTGAATACATGACCAGCGGTACTAGGTCACTAGGTCATTGCTAACTACGCTAATAGGCCAGTCAAAACTTATTTATAAATGTACGTAGTAAGTAAGTAGCGGCCTGTAACTATCCCACTGCTGAGAAAAGGCCTCTACTCTCCGTTTTTGGAGAGAAGGCTTGGAGCTAAGACCTACCACGCTGCTCCAATGCGGATTGGTAGGTTACACATATCTCCAGAACTCTCTAGAGATATGCAGGTTTCCTCACAATGTTTTCCTTCACCGAAAAGCGTGTGATAAATTGCAATTATCAATTAGACACATAAGTTTCAACAGAAAAACTCATTGGTGTCTGCCCAGGTTTGAACCCGTGACCTCCTCGAAAGAGTCGCACGGTGTTACCGCTGGGCTACCACAGCTTATAAATGATCATTTCAAAATTAATTTATATTAGTACGGATAATCCGCGTGTATTAATTGCGTGCGTTCGTTTGTATTTGCGCATTTGTTGTAAACGCAAAAAATAACATTCAATTACTACTTTTGAATAAACTAAAACGTTTGCTTATAAATGATAATTTCAAAATTCATTTATATTAGTACGGATAATCCGCGTTTGTATTAATTGCGTGCGTTCGTTTGTATTTGCGCATTTGTTGTAAACGCAAAAAATAACATTCAATTACTACTATTGAATACCCTAAAACGTTTGTTTATAAATGATCATTACAAAATTCATTTATATTATTACGGATAATCCGCGTTTGTATTAATTGTGTGCGTTCGTTTGTATTTGCGCATTTGTTGTAAACGCAAAAAATAACATTCAATTACTACTTTTAAATAAACTAAAACGTTTGCTTATAAATGATCATTTCAAAAGTCATATTATTTTGAATATGGTAAATTGGCGCTTGTAAATCGGCAATAATTATTCCGAATGACCGATGATTTCGATGTAACCCACCATCTCCTGCACGAGTGACCTCATGGGCGCCACGTAGATCATCTTGAAGTCGTGAACGCTGACGGTGCCGTCGTCGTTCACGTGCTTGCCCACCTCCCTCATGATGCAGAGCAACGCGACGTTGGTCTTACCCGCACCGGTGGGCGCGCACACCAACAGGTTCTCGTCAGTATCCAACGCCGCTTTGGACAGACGGCTCTGTAAAATGAATGAATGAATAAAATTTTACAAAAGTATCGTAAAGCTTTGCGATTTTGTCGTGGAGTCTATCTCCTGACGATGCTTTGGTTACGGGGCGAAACAATTGTTGAGATTGTGGTGGTGAATGTGTGCAGTGCTTGTGTATTGTTGTGCCATCGGTGTCGGGTAGTGCATGAGTTCTTACCAATTCTGCATGTATCGGATATGAGAACGAATAGTACACTCTACATTTAGCATTACACATATTTTCTTTTATCGCGGATTATAGCAAAATAATATTCTCATTACTTTTGTATTATGGACCTCCGCAAAGTAACGCCTAATTCTATAAATTAGTAAAATTTTATCTAAAATTACATCACCCTCCTCCTTATCCCACCCTAAGAGGGGTCACAATACAACTAATATTCTAAATGCAAAAGTTTGTGAGTATGGATGTATGTTTGTTACTCATTCACAGTAAATCTGCTAAACCAATATCGATGGAATTTGAAATTATTATTACTTTTACATCGGAATAACAAATAGGCTATAGAAATCCTAAAAGCTAGTATGTTACAAAAATGTTGTCGCATGATTTGGGTAAGTATTTTACGACCGGCCGCCTGCCTGACGTCAACTAACCTTAATAGTATTTAACCACACCTCAATAAGAAATGAGGGTGGTCAATTCTACTCAACCGGATACCACACGGTGGGTCAACTTACGTTGGTCGCCTTTTACGACACCACTACCTTTTTCTTCTCTCCGTTTTTGGAGGCAAGGATTGGAGCTAAGACCTACCACGCTGCTCCAATGCGGATTGGTAGGTTACACATATCTCCAGAATTCTCCAGATACATGCAGGTTTCCTCACGACGTTTTCCTTCACCGAAAAGCGCGTGATAAATTGCAATTATCAATTAGACACAAGTTTTAACTCATTGGTGTCTGACCGGGTTTTAATCAGCAAACCCTCGAAAGATTCACACGGTCATCGCTGCCCTTATCCAACTCTAAGTGGGATTCACCAAAGCAGAGAGGAGAAATGGGTTTTTAATACTAATCAGGTATCGCCATTTCCACATCTCCTCTCACTTAGCTGAAATGATGATATTTGCTTGGTATTCAAACTCCATCTCCTGTTCTATCCGCTTTTTTAGATACCGCTGGGCTATTACAGCTTACAGAGTACAGCTCACAGAATCCTTACCTGAATCCTATTCAAGGTTTTGAACCCTTCGAAGGCCGGCTGCACGTATTTGGGCAACTTCTCTATTGGCATCAGGGTCTCGTCGTCCTCGAACGGCTTCGGTTTTAGAGCGGGCACGTGGACTTCCTCGTAACCTGATGGGTCAATTTGTTTGTCAATAATTAACAGATATTGAATTCCAATTTGAATTATTTTAGTACTATAAATTTCCGCAATATTAAGATACAAATTTCTTGGGTGTACCAAAGACAATATAAAAAAACTTCAAAATGTTACGAATGAAAAATGCTATGTAAAAATATAGCCTAAGTAGTCCTTGTATGAATGGATGTGTGTGTGCGTAAGTGCGTGCATGAGTACGTACGTACGTATTTTAAGAGGTATTTTACGAGTATAAGTACTTATTTTACGTGAGTTCATTGTTGTCCGTATGCGGTTGTGCGTGCGCGGTTATGTGTGCGCAGGTCTGCGTGCGCAGTTTTGCGTGCATGGATCTGCGGGCGCAGGTTTGCGTGTGCGGGTTTGCGTGCGCGGATATGCGTGCGTGGCTTTGCGTGCGCGGATCTGTGTGCGCGAGTGCGTGCGTATTCGTGGGTATATATCTAGATTTTATTCCTAAAATTTACATTTGTGTGTATGTGTACATATTTATCATCAAATACTATGCCTACACACCGCATAATCCGAAGACACCAACGCACCTTTCCGCTGTTTCCTGAACGAGCCGGGTGGAAGCTGGCATCGCTTGTTGGCCATGAAGTGAGCGCCAGCCGCGAACACCAGCTCGTCTAGTTGGAGAACGCGGCGCGCGCCCGCCACGCTGCCTGCCCACGGAGGCTGTTCCACGCCCGCCTTGTGACGCTTGCGTGGCTGCTCCGACTGCTCCGTCGTCTGATCAAAAAATTTTAAGTATGCAGATAAAAGTTACCACTTCTTACTACCCCACGGTTGGGCATAGGTCTTTTCGTTTTTAGAGAGAAGGCTAGGAGTTAGAAGAGTAGTAAGAGCAAGAACCACACAACGAACTAAATATTCGTGTTCATACAATAGCAAAAGTAAGGTAACACTTTAGTTACTATCACACTGCTGGACATGTGACTCCTCTCTCTGTTTTTGTATAAAAGGGTTGGAGCTTACTTCAACCTTTCTATTCAAAAGCGATGGATCAGCGTAGTTGGTCTAAGGACTAACCACGCTGCTCCGATACGGATTGTAGTTGGTTACACATATCCCTAGAATTCTTTAGTGATATGCAGGTTTCCTTACGATGTTTCCCTTCACCGAAAAGCGTGTGATAAACTGCAATTATCAATAAGACACGAGTTATAACAGAAAATTCATTGGTGCCTGCCCGGAATATGAACCTATTAACCCTCGAAAGAGTCACAATCACTCCTGGGTAATCACAGCTTCCATATTATGCAGATACGGCATCATTATTAATTCTCCTATCCTTGTCCGACTCTGAGGGTCCACTTATATGTGCCGATTACATTAAGGCCTGGTTACACCAAAGCCGAGAGGAGATATAGGTTTTGAGTACCAATCAGATAGCTTAAATGACGATATTTAATTGGTATTTAACTCCATTTTCTTTCCTCTTTACTTTGGTAAAGGGCTGTAGGCTGTATAAAGGCATGAAATTATTTAATGATGATTTGCTAATAAATATGATAAGTTCTTGGGATATACCTCATCATCACCCTTCCCAGTGTCCAACTGCTAGAATCTTCTGCAGATGAGGCTGCCGTGACATCTCTCTTACCCTAGCTTTCACGCTTTATTATGTTACAAACTTAGGTAACTAACTTAAGTTTACTAAACATAGTAACTTAGGTTTACCAAAGACAATAATAAAGGGAATAATAAGAAAAACATAAAGACATCAAAATAAAGCAAATTATTGTCTAAGCAGTGCTTGTGTGAATGGACGTGCATGTGCGTAAGTGCGTCCATGAGCACGTACGTATTTTACGTGGGATCATTGTTGTGCGTGCGCAGATCTGCGTGCGCGAGTGCGTGCGTGTTCGTAAGTGCGTATATGTCTAGATTTTATTCATAAAATTTACATTATGATAAATATGATAATCGTTGTTCAGAGGTACCTCATCATCACCCTTCCCAGTGTCCAACTGCGCTAGAATCTTCTGCAGATGAGGCTGCCGCGACATCTCCTCTCTTATCGACGCTCTCTCGCTTTCTGACTGGGACGAGGCCAACTTCGTGCAGTACAGGACTGGAAAATGAAAAAGTTCCAATAAATCCTTTAAATACTAGTGAGAAAGATGGATCGGCAAATTCAAATTCTTTATTCATGTTAACTTGTAAACAAGCGCTTTGAAATCGTCAAGCATCTATTCTTTGCCTTTCTCTCGCTTTTATGATCCATGTTTCCACTCCATACATGAAGATTGGGAAGGTTTGAGCACATACAAGCCGACTCTTTGTTTTAAGCGATATGCCTCTATTCTGATACAATCTTTTTAAACGAGTCATGGCACTTTTTGCCATTGCAATGCGTCGCTTAATTTCTGGAACACAACTACCGTTGCTACCGTGTATAGAATAGAGTATTAAAAGAATAGAGGTTAAAATGAGTGTTAGAGTTTTTCGGCCATATCGCCCGGAAGGAAGGTGGTAACCTGGAGCAACTTTTTGTCACAGGAAAGGTTGACGGCAAGCGCTCTAAAGGCCGTAGTCCTATCAGGTGGTCAGACTAGATCCGCTCATCCCTAAATACCAACTTGCACAATGCTCTCCACGATGCCAAAGAAAAACTCAAATGGCGAACCATCGTCAAAGATAAATTACTTCCTCAAATGGAGGATCACGATCCTCAGTAATGATGATATCGACGCGAGGAGGAGAATAGAGTATGATAAGGGTAGGAAAATGATAGTGGATACTTACTTGTGTATCTGTACTTGTTGAGGACTTTGACCAAGTCAAAGCAGTCGTACCCTAGCAGCAGCACGAGTCTATTCTCCAAATCCCTATCATCGGCCGCGTCGGACAGAGCGCGCAGCACTTCTGAAGATTTAGCCTGGCGGGATAAAACAGAAACACAGAATAGTAATAACTTAACTAGCAAATCTATTACAAACGACAATTACAAGAGATTGCTGCTATTATGAGTATTAAGAGTACAGCCGATAGATAAATAAACTCGCCGCTACGCCAGAAAGCAATTACAGAGTTCCCTGTCACTTAGTGTGTTACGAACACAGCGGATGGCGTTCTTGGCGCAAATTTCAACAACAAATAGAGTCTTTCATGTCAATGGAGAGACTGATGAGCCATCTTGTTTTATGTGGCGTGTGTTTTGGGGTATTGCTTAATTGCGGGGGAAACAGAAGTGTGTATGTACGGTATTCGGTATATGGTATTCATCATAGAGTAATGACAAAAATATTATATCTTACTAACATAACAAACAATTTTAAATTTTTGGTACAAATATTAAATACAAAATTAACAGTCTTCAGTCCATGAGACCCGAATCCATGATTCTAAGTATTTGCGTTGAGTTTCTTTATAAGACAATGTGGGGGTTGCCATTCGTTTAAAAAAGTAAATACCGATGACGTAATCATCATCTAGAATCCCCTACCCCCCATGTCATCTAAAATAAGCAAAGCAAAGACCCCCCCCCCCTTCCCCTATAGTGCTCACGTAATACTTGAACGGTCCCTTTGGGCTAGCTTACTTTAGGAGGAGAACGTCATAACAGGAGGCCATCACAGCCCAAAATTTCTCAATATCCACCATGGATGATTAACCTGTCGACTATAGGTATATATAGCCCTCACCTGCGAGACCATGGCGTCGGGGAAGTGCCGCGACAGCCTCCTCTGCAACCAGTACGCGTCGATGTCCATGGGGTGGAGCACCGTGTCCCTGCGCTTTTGGGACTGCTCCTCGGTCAGCTGGTGGGAATAAATGGCTTGAGTAAACAACACGTACCGACGTACCGACGCACGGACGCACGCACGCACGCACATACACATACACACGCACGCACGCAAAGACGCGCGCGGTAAGATACGGGTTTTCCTAGTTTAGAGGTCTAGGACGAGAAGTGTATTGTAAATATTATTCCTGTATTGTAAACTTAAATAAATAAAATACTTATGTAATGCTCTTATATCCTAAAATTAGTATAAAAATAAATTATTTTTTTTAATTATATGTTAATAAAAAAATTATGTTCGATCAATCTATCTATACTAATATATAAAGCTGAAGAATTGGGTTTGTTTAATTGATTGTTTGAAAGCGCTAATCTCAGGAACTAATGGACCGATTTGAAAAATTCTTTCAGTGTATGTAGTGTGTGTGTGTGTGTAGTGTCCATTAATCGAAAAAGACCATGGACCATATACCATCACGCTAAGATAAATAGGAGAGGAGCAGCAATAAAAAATATTACGAAAACGGCAAAATTTAAAGATTTCCTTGCATGCGCTGAGTAAACAGTGATAGTTATTAAAAAATCATATATTACAAAATGGTCCCCCTCTAAAAGTTTTTAATAAAAGACCGCGACAGCATATGTCTAGCTGTTAAGGTTAACCCACTGTAACCATTTTTATGGTTATCAAAATACTATATCAGAGTTGTAATCGTTCAACGCGGGCGGGGCCGCTTGGGTAGTTGGGGCTCCATTCTAGGATTTTCATTTGTAGAGCACACCCGTTCCCCGAATAAGCTACGCTGGCTTCACAGTTTTCGGAAAAAATGGTGTTTTATATATTCACTTTGATTTTTTTAATGCCCAAAAATAAAAACTAGGTAGATTTTTCCCCTCCAAAACATCCTACATGCTGAATTTCAGGAGAACGTTGAAGCCGTTTCTGATATTCCGAAAATACACACACACGCATGAAAGATACCTTTGGTTATTTTAAAACTTTATTTATAAAGTACGTATTCTGTTACTAATCTTCATCTTTCTCCTACCTTTCCCCCACTCTAAGTAGGGTCGGCACAACATGTCTCTCTCTTCCATTCTCTCCTATCATTCAACTCCAGCGCTACTCTTTTTATCTGCATGTATACTTCATACAATCCAACCAAGTCTGTTCCTAATCCTTGTGCGCTAAAACCGTCAAGTCAGTACTCACATTGGCATGTATGGCGTTCTTCTTTCCCTCTCCATCGCTGTCCTCCCCAGAGCTCTCTTTTCCCCCTTCATTATCTGACGCTTCCCCTTCTTCTTTGTCTTCCTCACGGACCTGGTGAAAAAACAACGTTCGATCAAAAAAGTAAAGAAACTGCCTATTGCTATCTCTTTCTGCTGGGCATAGAAAATAAGAAACACAGATATTCGCAAAAGAACTTAGTTAACAGATGCTCTTTAGTTATTTGGAACAAAAGTGGAGATGGGCATTTGAAAAGATATACAAATAAAAGGTGGACATTCATTAAAACAAAATGGCAACGCCCAGCAGGAAAGAGAAATGTGGGGAGACGACGAAAAAGATGGGCAGATGATATAGTGAAAGCAACTGGAATAAGATGAATATATCCATGGACAGGGAAATATGGCAAGAGATGGAGGAGGCTTTTACCCAAGTTTTTGTCGTGGATTCAATCTCCTGATGATGCTTCGGTTGCGGGACAGTACGATTGTTGAGTTTGTGACAGTGAACGTATGTAGTGTATTGTGGTGGGGGTGGTGGAGGTTTGTGCATGTGTTTTTACGAATCCTGCATGGATCAGGTATGAAAACAGATTGTCCACTCTACATTTAGCATTATCTATATTTTCTTACTTCATTGCGGATTATAGCAAACTAATTTTATTATTAATTACAAAGAATTAGGTTATGTATATAATAGACATATGACAGAGGTAAATTGATTTCAGGCAGGCGGCCGGTAGTAAAAACGCAGCCACATCATGTGACAACATGTTTATAAAATATTGTGCCGACCCCACTTGGAGTGGGATAAGGGCAGGAAGATGATGAATTTTATATTTACTTTTGTATTATGGATCACCGCAAAGTAGCGCCTGATCCATAAAATTTTTAAAATTATGTGCATTCTTATGCGCAAAAATTATATTATTATCTTTCACATTCTTGACAAGATCCCGTTTCTCTCACCTCGCCATAGGCATCCTCGTCGTCCTCCTCCGAGGATTCCTCGAACTGCACGTTGATGCCGTACGTCTCGTCTATTTCGGCGTTGCCTTCGTTCGAAGTGCTCACTGTGAAGTCTGTTATCTTCTTACCTGGAATGAGATCTTCTTTTAAAACCAGTTCCCGTTCATCGATCCAAAGATGTCAATGTCAATACGCTAAATTCCTGATCTGATATACGTATATTGGCAGTAGGATGACTGTGTTACCGATGTTTGTTGGGTATTTTTCTTCGAAGACAGTACGCCATGTGGTATCCAGCTGAATAAAATAGTACCACCCTCATTACTTACCGAGGTGTCGTAAAAGGCGACTAAGGTAAGTCGACCCGCCGTGTGGTATCCGGCTGAATAGAATAGTACCACCCTCATTTCTTACCGAGGTGTCGAAAAAGGCGACTAAGGTAAGTCGACCCGCCATGTGGTATCCGGCTGAATAGAATAGTACCACCCTCATTTCTTACCGAGGTGTCGTAAAAGGCGACTAAGGTAAGTCGACCCGCCGTGTGGTATCCGGCTGAATAGAATAGTACCACCCTCATTTCTTACCGAGGTGTCGTAAAAGGCGACTAAGATAAGTCGACCCGCCGTATGGTATCCAGCTTAGTAGAATAGATCAACCTCATTTCGACACTTACTTTTAACCGCGTCCAAATCGTCAGTTATTTAAATTGGACACATTTTTGAGTTTACTTATAATTCCCTCTGAACATCTGACACGTTCGAATAACTTTTTTTTTGCACCCCTTTTTACGGCTACCCTCCACTAACTACTCGTCATATTAATATTGCTCAGTTATCAGAAGTACATAGCGCGTTTACATTATATCTGACGCGCTCGAGTATTTCCATGTAACTGGTTTTTTTCCATCTTTGAAAGTTTGTACAGGCTTTCCTCCCCACTAAAATGGAAAACTTCATATAAACTTTTCCTCGTTTTAGGACTTAACCTTCACAATCCTATAGGTCCCCATGACGCTTAAGTCACTGCAAATTTAGCATCACGGGCTCCCCTACTATTAGTAGCCCCTTACGATACTCCGGTCAAAAATGAGGGTGGTCTATTCTACTCAGCCTAATACCGCATGGTGGATCAACTTACCTTAGTCGCCTTATACGACACGTCTGTAAGAAATGAAGGTGGTACTATTCTATTCAGCCGAATCCCTGGTAAATTATTATGGTCCCCATAAAAAAAATTCAATCTTTCTCTATCAATTCGAGTAATGTTTGTTTAACTACTTGATCAAATCACAGATGTAGATTATAAAATTACCACCATTTATCATGTATCGCGTAAAAAAAATAGTCAAAGCTTACCTAAATTAACTAAAAGCGCAAATCTCTCATCAGCTATAGGGCCTAAAAGTGCTTCTATTTCCTTTTTCCTCTCTGGATCTTTTAATTTGTCGTTTTTGAGCACTACTAGAACCTGCAAACAAATTTGATAGCGTTATTGTATATTTCTACTAACAAAAATAATGACATAATTATTTTACTCATCATCCTCCTGCCCTTATCCCACTATAAGTGGGGTCATCACTACATATTATAAATATGCTGTCACATGAATTGGCTGCGTTTTTACAACCGGCCGCCTGCTTGACGTCAGCTTACCTTACTCGTATTATACGACACCTCGGTAAGTAAAAGGGTGGTCTATCCTACTATACCAGATACTACAAGTTGGGTTAACTTACCTTTGTCGGCTTTTACGACACCTAGGTAAGAAATGAGGCTGGTCTATTCTACTTTATACTATAATTAAAATATAAATATGGTTAAGCAAATCCATGTAATGCTTAGCTGTTAGATGAAAAATCTGTCGGTCGTGGGTTCGAGTCCGCTGAGAGCCAATTTTTTATATATCAACTCCTTGGTTCTTCAAGTCTAATTTTACATTTGTATTTAATTATGTATTTAAAACTATATATGTATAAATTCACCAGTTGTATGTTACCCATAATGTAAGTATTAAGTTACTTTCTTTGGGGAAAAGAATTGTCCCTTATATTTATATGGGTGGGTACAGGGCGGTTCTGACAATACAATATTCATTTTAATTCCAGATGCCTTACCTTACCTTAGTAGCCTATAAAAAAAAACCAGTTAATTTAGTGAAATTAGCCACAGGAATTATTTATTGGAATAAAAAATACGTGATATAGAAGGGTGAATGACCGTACCCCATTCCATTTAGTATGTAATGCATGACCTTGACCAAGACACTTCATACAAATGTGAAGGATACAGTACTATAATTTTATTGTTTTATGGTGTTTTTTGAACAAGCTCTCACTCACAGAGCTAAAAATAGGGACACTGCCATGTCAATGGGCCAGTCAACAGCTTTTTACTGTCTTATTTTCCGTCAGCAAAAAGGTAGTTTAGGAAAAAAGTTACCTCGTCACACGCTCCACACAATATGTCCCTGGGCTGGTCTCCCAGGGCGCTCTGCATGAACGCCAGCAGCAGCTCGTAGGCGTGCCTGGTGTGCTGCGCTCGCGGCCGGTACAGCACTCCGGCTGGTGTGTCATCAGCCCACGCCACTCGACTCTTGGATTTCGACAGCTCATATGTTGCTTCGTCTCGTTTCTGTCGCCTTAAATTTATAAATATATTTGATAACGCACACTATATACAATAACACGATATAATAGGAATACCACAATTCCCTTTCCGCGATGCAGTTCTCTTGAATAACGAGCAAAGACTGAATCTCACTGTAACATTTTATCAATAGGAAGTTTCAACCGGAAACAACAATGTCACAGTGTTGCCACCATTTTAATGAAAAAGGGTGGGAAGCCCTTGTTTCATGACTGTGTTGCTAAAAAATACAAAGCGGAAGTCATTGGCAACAACATATTAGACAAAAGTAATGAGAATATTTGTATTATGGACCGCCGCAAAGTAACGCCTAATTCTATAAATTAAATATATTAGAATAAGTGGCATAGTCCAGAATAGGAGCAGACCACCCATCCTGTACCAACAGGCATACCCGAGATGAGTTAGGATAGGATTTTTAATGTGGTAATTTTAGAGTTTACTTCCGGTTGCGATCTGTCAAGTGTCAAACGCGTTTGTTACGATCTCCTAAAATTTATTCGAAAAAGTGCATCAAACTCACGATTTTCTTTGTAAAAAGTGTATACAAATAAGGTGCTACATTCCAACAGTTGTTATTAATATCGAACAGCGAAAAAATAACAGTGAATACCTTGAAAAACAAGTGAAACAAGAAACAAATTTAGTATATACAAATATCTATCTATAGTGCATATAACATTCAGTTCAAATCAGTTGAGTGACATTTGACAGCTTAACCTTTAACGGTCGACATTGACAGTTGACAAGGATACAGTGTGGTCGTATGAAAAAAGTGTCAAAGTATTGCTAGTAGCTAACCTTTAGATTACCCCAAAAAATAAAAACAAAATAAATTTTAACTGAAAATGGATTTACAAATAATATTAAAGAAAATTGAGGAACAATTTGAAAGACAAACTGATATAATTACGGAAAAGGTCACAAAAAATTTGTCATCAACTATTGACGAGAAACTTAGGCCCCTAGTAGAAGAAAATGCTGTATTGAAAAAAGAAGTGGCCCTACTAAAGGATAAGATACAGAATATAGAAAGAAACTCAAAAAAAAACAACTTAATAATATATGGTATAAAGGAAACAGAAAAAAATATTCCAGAACTCCTAGATTTAGTCCTGAATATTTTTAATACTGTCAGTAGTAAAATAAATAGTGAGAGCTGGGATAAATGGGAGATAAACAATGCCCGCAGATTAGGAAAAAGGAGCGACAACAAAAGTAGACCAATCTTAGTAGCAGTAAATCTCGAATGGCGGAAAATAGAACTACTAAAGAACAAAAAAGTTCTACCAAAAAATATATTCATCAGCGAAGACTACCCAAAAGATATCCTGATTAAAAGAAAGGAGCTTAGAAATCAACAGCTAGAAGAACTCAAAAAGGGAAAACAAGCTTTCATACGATACAATAAACTAATAGTTAATGACAAACCTACAGAAAAGAGGAAGCGTTCGCAATCAAAATCGCCAAAATTAAACAAGGATCTAGATGATATACCAAGAAATGTTCCGTACAAACTTAATAAAACTAATAAACTGGAGCAAGTGCACCGACCTAGATCAAATTCTCTTACAAGTTTAATAAAACAATAGCCACCACAGATCAACGACGAACGGAAGACGAACACAGAAAATTACAAAACTACATTAAATAAAACAGAAATAAATCCTTCTCCAAGTTGGCTGGTCACCACGGAGAAGTATGACCATCACCCTCCAACAATAGAAAAAATATTGATACCAAACAAACCAATGTACAAACCTAACGACTCTGTATATATATGTACCCTAAATACCCGAACACTTAGAACAGAAGAAAGCCTTCAAGAACTAGAATATGCAATAACAAATTTAAAATGGGACATTTTGGGCATTAGTGAGATGAGAAGAGAAGGGGAAGGGATCGAAGAAAGACAGAACTACGTCATGTACTACAAAGGTGGCAACGCTGGACACCGTGGAGTAGGCTTTCTAGTACAGTTAAAACACAAGAACAAGATTAAAGAATTTGTAGGCATATCTGATCGCATAGCAGTTCTCAACATGGATATATCAGTTTATAAAAAAGGCTTGACAATTATCCAAGTTTACGCCCCTACAGAGCAAGCAGACATGAGCGAGGTAGATAATTTTTATGATTCCCTCTCAGAAACAAGTAGAAAATATTCTAACAACCATCTTATAGTAATGGGAGATTTCAATGCTCAAATTGGTATTCGACGAACAGGAGAGGAAGCATTTCTCGGAAAATTTGGTCACGGGAAAAGAAGTACTAATGGCAGCAAGCTGTTAGAGTTCCTATTCGAAAATCATCTTACCCTACTAAATTCAGTTTTTAAGAAAAAACTAAAGGCTAAATGGACTTGGGTTTCACCAGACGGAAAAACTAAAAATGAGATTGATTATATGTTGACGAATAATACCAAGCCATATAGAGACACACACATTATACATAACCTGAATTTCAACACGAACCACCGCATGGTGCGCAGCTGCCTAAGCCTACAACAATCAAAAAGAAGCCGCCCAAATATAGCTAAAAATGCCTTTCAGCATCATAAACAAAGTTTTAAAGAAGTGGATGGCACTAAAATCAAATCTCTAGAGAACATCGTGAAATCTGAATTGCACACGATAGCAAAGTATAAAATAGTTGAGGCGAAACTACAAGAAATAGCGCAACAAAATACAGATGATATCAAAACCAACAAATTCTCTCCTAAAACTCTAAACCTTTTGGAAGAACGACGAAAACTAATAACTGAAAAAACAAGAGAAAACCGAAATGAAGTTTCTAGGCTCAGCAAAGAAATAAGAGAAAACATAAGAAAAGAAAATAAAAGAAGAAGACTAGTAGTATTAGAGAAGCACATTAATAGAACAGGAGGTACAAAAAAAGCCCTAAAAGAATTAAGAGAGAAAGGCAAAGAATGGATCCCGAATCTGAAAAACAAAGAAAGAAGCATCACTAAGCGCAGACAAATTCAAAACTTATCCACTGAATACTATAGAAACCTTTATTCATATAGAAACGCAAATACTGATATAGCTGCGAATACACAAGAAAACAGTAGCGATAAATGTAACGAAAAAGAACCAATTATTCTTACATCAGAGGTCAAGCATGCGATCAAATCCCAAAAATTAGAGAAATCACCAGGGCCAGACAATATCCCAAACGAGCTGCTAAGAGGTACAATCGACGAAATAACCCCAATACTAACAGAAATGTTCAACGACATAATAAATACAGGGATAGTTCCAAACCAATGGGGAGAATCTCACATTATTTTATTACATAAAAAAGGAGCAAAAGATGATATCGGTAATTATAGGCCAATAAGCCTAATGTCAAATGTCTACAAGGTATTCGCAAAGGTGCTATTAGAAAGAATATCAAAAACACTAGATGAACACCAACCAAACGAACAGGCTGGCTTCAGGAAGAACTTCAGCACAATTGACCACATCCACACAGTAAAACAGCTGATCCAGAAATACAACGAATACCAAAAGACCCTTTACATAGCATTTGTCGACTATACTAAGGCATTCGACAGCATCGATCATTCGTACATGTGGCTAAGTATGAGGCAACAAGGAATCAGTGAGACATACATAAACATCATCAAAAACATTTACGAAAACAGCAAAAGCAGCATAAAACTAGAAACGATAGGCCCCCAGTTCTCAATCAATAGAGGAGTTCGTCAAGGCGACCCACTTTCACCAAAGTTATTTTCTGCGGTATTAGAACAAATTTTTAGGAAATTGGACTGGGAAGATTTAGGCCTAAATATAAACGGATGTCGCCTCAACCACCTTAGATTTGCCGATGATCTTGTCCTGTTCGAAGAAGACCCCAAAAAACTAGAAAGGATGCTGGGGGACCTTGTGGGGGTAAGTGCTGAAGTTGGCCTGAAAATGAATCCACAAAAAACCAAACTGATGACAAACTCAAAAGAAGTACAGATATCTATAAATAATGAGAAACTGGAATTTGTTAGCGAGTACGTTTACTTAGGACAAATAATTTCTACAAAGGGTCATATGGATAAAGAACTTGAAAAAAGAATAGCTTTTGGCTGGAAAAAATTTTGGGCTCTAAGGGAAATTATGAAAAGTAAAGACTTGGGTATTCAAATAAAGAGGAAAACATTCAATACATGTGTGCTCCCATGCATTACCTACGGATGTGAGTCATGGTCCTTAACCAAAGTGCACCAAGAAAAATTGGCACGATGTCAGCGTGCTATGGAAAGAAGCATGCTGGGGGTTCGGGTTCTGGACAAAATCAGTTGCAACGAACTCCGAGCAAAAACAGGAGTCAGAGATATCATTTCCCACATTGACATACAAAAATGGAGATGGGCGGGTCACACAATACGCTGCTCACTCAATAAATGGAGTCAAAAGGTTACTCTCTGGTACCCCAGGGATGGAAAAAGAGCTAGAGGGCGGCCAGTGAGAAGATGGGAGGACGACCTTATATTAACTGTTGGTCCCTTCTGGACGAGAGTGGCACAAGATAGGGGTCAATGGAAAGTGTTGGAGGAGGCCTATGCCAAAAGGCACACCGAACTTAGAGATTTCATATAATTAAAAAAACCGATCAAATTCTTGTAGTTCGGAATAAAAAGGCTTATTATAATTTTAGAGTTTAGCAAATAAACTTCATCATTAGCTCTCATATATGTACATACATGATATTACATTACGTACATAATATGGTAAGAAAAACCCACTTACTTTGCTTTTCTCTCCTCCGCTTTATCTGGCTTTGTCCTTTGAGCTCTATCACCCATACGTGTGCCTCCCAACTTCCCAGAGAGCGACAGTACCTCTCCGGTTGCCTCATCTCGTCCACGTCGTTCTATAAGCCTTACATCAGCTTGTAGAACTAAATTTGAGTTCTGCAAACAAATTTATGTTTCAACGTGTGGTATCCGGCTGAATAGAATAGTACCACCCTCATTTCTTACCAAGTTGTCGTAAAAGGCGACTAAGGTAAGTCGACCCGCCATGTGGTATCCGTCTGAGTAGAATAGACCAACCTCATTTCTTACCAAGGTGTCGTAAAAGGCGACTAAGGTAAGTAGACCCACCGTGTGGAATCCGGTTTAGTAGAATAGACCACCCTATTTCTTACCGAGGTGTCGTAAAATACGACAGAGGTAAGTTGACGTCAGGCAGGTGGCCGGTTGTAAAAACACATCCAAATCATGTCACAGCATGTTTATGACATGTTGTGCCAACCCCGCTTAGAGTGGGATAAGGGCAGGAAGATGATGAATCAGATTTATGTTTCATTTTTATTTCATCATTATAAATAGCCCAATTATGTCACAATATGAGGAAATATGTTCAGTTGTTGCCATAAACACTGCTAATATCTATTGTAATCATAAAGCTTGATTTTTTTTCTCTCTCACAGCATAAGCTAGCATTATTACTGGCAATGCTTACTTAGAACCTATTAAACACTTACTTGTGTAAAATCATGGGGTATATATATGGTGTAATAACATACAAATAGTGAAAAGGTTTTTTTTTCAAATGGAAGCTGAGTTCTGAGATAACCATGTGTTTATGGTTGCTTCATTATGCATGATTTATCATATACTAAACAAGAACTTATTTAACATAAAGAAGAAAGAAGCAACAATTACATCCACATTCGATTACATCCACATTCGTATATAGTCTGTTTTGGAAGATTACAGTTTTCTAAACTGATACAACCAAAACTATACACATTATATTTTAACAAATTAATAATAGCTACATACGTAGGGGCCGTTTGCAAGTTTTTCATCGATTATTCAAAGAAATATTGAACAACAAAATCCAAACAAATAACTTACAGCTTTGTACTCGTACTGCAGCTGTCTTGCAGCCGCATCTGCCATGCTTCTGAGTTATACACTAAATATCTATCACTAAAATTATATTTTTGCTTATACTAATTCTGCAATTTAATTAGGTATATGTTTTACGCATTTGCAATATTTTAAGGTTATACCGCAGACGCCATTTGTACTAAATTTGACAATACAACTTCATAACAAAATAATGTTTCTATGCAAAATAAATCGCTCTTTTTCAAATTAAAGATTATATTTAAGAAGAATAAAAAGGATATTTATTCCTTTAAAAGTATTGGATAGCTAAGACATATTACTAGATAATTTTAAATATAATAAATAATATATTTTATTGGAAAAAAAATTACTTATTCCTTTCAATAAAATTTCACTATGGCAACACTTAACGCTTCTCGGGCTTATGGCTAAGATCGAATACAGAAAAATTCGTGATCTCTTTTTTAAACCCCTTTATTGCTACATGTAAAATAGACATATTGTCCACCTTAGGTTGGCATTACTTAAATTGACGTACTGAGTTGATTTGGGCTTTATCACTTTTAAAACTAAAGTTATTATTTCATCTAAAAATACACTCTATGGTAACTTATTACAATATTCATATTTAATTTACATCACAAAATCAAATTATTTATTTCATAATTTCATGTGATTTCAATTGTCACTATACCATAAGCGTTGCCTATAATACATGATTGTTTTGGAACAAACTTCAGCTGTTTTGTAAACTTCATTCACCTTGGATCAGCTGGTGCTTACAACGTTGCGTCATTTCAGTCACAACGGTTGTTGACCTCTGTAGAATTAATAAGGCATTATAACAAATCAAAATGTTTATAAAAAGATTTTCATACATAGATTTCAGACTCAGTAATGATTTATACACCTTGAAAATTAAAATGTTGTATAACAAGATCACTCTTTTGTTCCTTATGTATGTCATACGAAACCTCAGGGTCGGTTAGCGAGCGATGGAAAGAGTTCAGAGAGTCTCAATCTCGAGATACATAGAAGAAGGAATCAAAGTGGTTGACATAGTGTCCGGGTTGCAAAGTTGAAACGGCGTCGAACAGGGCACACAGTTCGAAAAAGTGATGAATGTTAGGGTCTCAAATAGAATGGTTATATCGCATGGTTAAACGAAGTATTTGTATTCTGGGTACACACACAACGCAGTATGGGCCTTTGGATCCTAGCGGAACAAGATCGTGTTGTGTGTAAATCCCTCTAAGAGATCAATGCCCAGCTATAGATAATAATTAATTTTAAAAAAAGCATGACGTCACTGTCTAAAGCAACTTATTATTTATTATATTTTTGTGTTGACTTATTTTTATCAGTCATAGCAAAATCAGTAGTCTTAATCCATCTTAATCAAAGTCTTAATCCATTTATATTTGAATTGATCCGTGATTATAGTCGAATTTGTTCCTTTAAAACTCCATCAAAATGTGCTAATTTGACGTATATATGTTGTCATTAATGTAAATAAACAAACTACGCTTTCCATTTTTAACGCTACAGACGGTTTCGATCACGTGATGTAAATATTGAGTCACTGACAGCGCGACGTTAGAAAAATCAGGGCTGCTTGCAGTTTCTCACAGCATTATATAGTCCAGCTCAAATCTTTCCGAGGTTTTTACTTTTATTTTCAATATTGATATAAGATGATGGATGTAAAATTGTTTACATTTTAATAAATAAGACTTAAAATCCATTTATATTTACATAAATATTGAAAATTTAAAATAAAACATACCAACAATGAATCTATGTAGCTATCTATATAGAGCTATGGCTATACGGCGACAATATTTAACTATTTTAAAGTAATACAGCATTGATAATTATTCCATTTCGAAAACCTATAATTATGGCAAAATTTGAAATGCCCTGAAAAAAAAGGTGAATAATAAACTTGTTTATATTCTCTCTCTTCTTAAATTATACAACAATACATATGTATTAGAAACTGACAATGGTAAATATTTCTTAGCATTTTTCACCGAATTCCGGATACAACATGAAGATTGAATTATATCGCTTATAGCAAATGCTTGTGAAATTTGTTTGTCAATAAACACCAAATTTGGAGTAATATTATTTAATCATTATAATTTTCTCTTCTTGTATAAAAATAATGTAAAAATGGGAAATATATATTTTGTTATGATGAATGGTAATCATACCGACTCAAATCACAATTACTTATAAATTCTTGGGTTAAAATTAATTGTTTATGATTCAAGTCGAAATACTTTCTATTTTTGTTGTATAATATAGTTTGGCAGCCCTGAAATATTATTGATCTATACTCTTTTTATGTGTGCGATATTACTCCTCTTTTAAATTTTGTGCATGTGTGTTTCAGTTAACAACCGTAATTCGCAAGTTTGTAGTGTCAGATGAAAGACAGCAAAAATCGATTAAAATTGAGTGTTCAAGATGGCTACTCCGTCTAATGGAAGTGGAAATTTAGTGGAAGAATTTGAAGAATCATTTCAGGTATTTAAAATTGTTCACGTTTTGGTTATTTTCGTTATTGTAAACCAAATAGGTATTCCAATTTATTCATAACCTCTTAGTTTTATTTATGTTGTGTATCTGTCAAAATAGGATAATCATACCAACGTAACAGATCTAAACACATCGTGGCCGGTGTTGCCGTATCAGTCGAAGCTTCATAAGTTAATTCTTGCTATTGGTGCCGAAAATGCTATGAATTGTTTGAGTACGTGACCCGATTTCATATATGCGGCTTCGATCGCTAGCCTAGAGATTTTGTTGCAAGCGCATCTCATTCAAGTCGGCCATTTTACTGATAATGTTTTCACGTCTTTATAATTGATTATTATCGTGGTTAATTTTATTGTGTACGCGGATCGTGTAGTTTTTTATACATTAGACTAGATAAGCGACTTTTTATAAAATATGGTGGTGTGGACATTCGTGTGAAATTGTGTTTCGATGACGAAACTTTGTTGATTGAAATAGTGTGATCCTAAAGTATATTGACAATGTCGTCTGCCGGGGACGATACTGGGACATTTAGTGGTGGAATATCAATACAAACTTTCCGTCCAACTTGGGATGAGTTCAAAGATTTTAATAAATTCATTCAGCACATGGAATCGAAGGGAGCGCATAAGGCAGGCCTCGCTAAAGTAATACCTCCTCCTGAGTGGGTCCCCCGGAAGAGAGGTTACGATTTGGACGAGCTGAACGTGACTATACCTTCACCGATATGTCAGGTAGTGACTGGGAAGCAGGGTTTGTTTCAACAAATCAACATCCAGAAGAAATCTATGACTGTGAAACAATTCGCTGTAATGGCTAACTCCGCAAAGTATTGTACGCCGAGACACTCGAGTTACGATGATTTGGAGAGAAAATATTGGAAAAATGTAACATATGTAGCACCTATTTACGGCGCTGACGTTAACGGCAGTATCACAGACCCCGACGTGAAGGAATGGAATATCAACCACCTCGGCACAATCCTTGACTTCGTTAACTCTGACTACGGCATCGAAATCGATGGTGTCAATACAGCTTACTTATATTTCGGAATGTGGAAAACAACCTTTGCCTGGCATACAGAAGATATGGACTTGTATTCAATAAATTATCTGCATTTCGGTGAACCCAAAACATGGTATGCAATCCCGCCTGAACATGGAAAGAGGTTTGAGAGAATCGCAGCAGGCTTTTTCCCAACTTCGGCGAAGACTTGTCAAGCATTTTTAAGACACAAAATGACCCTTATATCGCCTCACATCTTGAAACAGTATTCAGTACCTTGTAACAAAATCACACAGACAGCTGGTGAGATCATGATAACATTTCCTTATGGTTATCATGCTGGGTTCAACCACGGTTTCAATTGTGCGGAATCCACAAACTTCGCTGCGCCAAGGTGGGTTGAGTATGGAAAGCGTGCAAATCAATGTACATGCAGTAATGACATGGTTAAAATATCTATGGACACGTTTGTTAAGCGTTTCCAACCAGACCGATATGAGTTATGGCTGAAAGGGTTAGATATTGGCTGCCATCCAGAACAACCTGAAAAAATGGTTCCAGCGCCACATCCATCCGGACAAGACATTTTGTGCAACAAAAACAATACTGAGCTACCTGAATCTTTTATAGAAGCTGAAGTGGAGGGTTTGAAGAAGAAAAAACGACATCCCTTGCATTTAAAGCGAGCGATGGCTAGCAAAAGCATATCGGAAGGGGCTATTGCTGTTTCAATACTAGGACATGATGTTATGGATGATGATGAAATGACAATGGCTGAAGGTGATTTGGATATGATGACATCAATGAAAAGGCCCATCATGCCATTAGATCCAGATGATAATCAATTAGATGCACTTGAAGATATTTGGCTCAAGGGTGATGAAATGGATCCATCTGAAGCAGCTCTACCTGATATCGGCTACATTGATTCTGACAGAGATTCAGATTATGTTGATCCGAGTAGTAAAAAGCCATCAAAGACAAGAAAAAAACGTAAGGAAAGTGTGAAAAAGGAGCAGAAAGAAAGGGTTAGTAAAGAAGGTTCTTCTATAGAAGCAGGAGAACCTGGGGTAAAAGAAATTCTACCACAGACGAAAAAAGTTAAACGAAGAATGCAAACAAAGAAAATGTCTAGTGAACAGCTGGAGGATATGGCTGCTGTGCTTTCAAATTGGGACTCTCCTCCTCATGCAGAAGAAAATATAATTGTTGAACAAATTCCTTTTCCTACAGAAGATCCCTTAAATGAAACAGTTCACTCCCAAGTAATAAATACTCCACTCACTACTACACATGATACACCACAAGATATAAAAAAAGAACAAAAGAAACGTAAACCAAAAGAAAAATCGGATATAGAGAAAAAAGAGAAACCAAAAAAGGAAACAGTTAAGAAAGAAAAAGTTATTCGTCAACCTAAAGCCAAGAAAGAGTTAATCGAAGGGAAAATTAATGTAAAGAAACCACGAAAGGAAAAGATTAGGCCAAAGAGTAATACCAATTTTGCATACAGTTCTCCGCTCCAACCTGTTATGGGAAGTCAATCTAAAATGTACGGCCAAATGAATGATCACAAACCATCTACAGCAACAACCAATTCATTAGAAACATCAAAAACTTTGAAATCACCACCATATGTATTAAATCAGACTAAACTGTATTCTGGGCTTCTTCTTGACTCAACTCTCAGAGTACCGGCTGTCGTTCCTCCAATGGATAAGAAACCGAGTGCTTTCCAAGGTGAATTCCACAAATTTATGTCAAGTTCAACAAATAGAGTACTCAATGATCCACCTAAACCACCAAAAGCTCACAGGAAATCCACCCCAAAGAAAGTAATAACGGAAAGCGTCGAACCCACATATGTGAATCAACCTGATAAAGTTACCGAAATACCTACACCAATTGGACAATATAATGACAGTATATTTTTGGACGCCCCAATTGATTGTAGAACATATCAACCTCAAGAGCACACCAGACTTCACGAGACTCCAAATCCCATGCATTACCAGGAACGTATATGGAGACCAGAGTATTATCCAAATCCGAATCATTTACAAACTATGCAACATCCTATGCAGCAAAATATGTACGGTCAGATGGGTTCTAACCAGTATTTCAGAAGCCCGTATCAGTCACCGTGGTATGGCTACCAAAAATAAGTCAAATTATATCATAAGTAGAATTATTGCTCCATAGACAATATATGTACATAATTCCCATTACTAAATATTAAGAGAATTTTAATTGAGGTATATTCCTCAATTAGTTTGTCGAGTGAAATTGAATTTAAATCTGTACAGTTGAATAATAAATTTAAAGTATTTACAAATGTTTTATATTGATAGTGAAGTGATCCATATAAATAAGAACTTGGCATTAATATGTAGCTTTCATCCATTAAAAAAAAAGAATTTATAATAAAAATATCTTTTACAAAATAAAAGTTATGTAAATTTCGAATTAATTATGTAATTATGAATATAGTATCATTCACATTATATTTATAAGATCATGTACTATTTTCAATTCTATAGTATTGTTTTTAAATAGTTTATTATTGTTTGTAAATGCTGCTAGAATACATTTCACATCATTTTCAATTTTTACTCAGCGACAAACAAATTTCACTATTAAGGCAATTATAATATTACTGCAATAAAATAACTCTGAGGTGTACTTCGTAAAAAATTTAAAAGATTTGACTAATTTTATAAAACTTAATTCATTTTTATTTATTATAAATTTAATTCATTTTAATATTAATAATTAATAATATGTCTTGAGGAATAAATTATGAAAGTTAAGATTTCATTAATTATTTTTATCATTAAAGTTTCAAGTTTGCGATTAAAATACACAATATAATTATTATGTATTTATCTTTTATATCCATCAAGTTATTATAGTAGAGTGGAATAGTCTTAACCAGTCCTGTAAGTAACAGTCACAACAAATAATCTGAGGGAAGATGAAAATCATATGATGAACTCAGATGACGGAATGTCGGAAGTCTTTCTCTAATCATACTTAAAAAAGAGAGACAGATACTCTTTTCTTTCTCTCTATTCTTTACTTGAGAAAGCAAATGAAACTTATCTATCTGTTTCTCTTTTCTATTTGCCATTAGACAAATATAAGTAGAGCTTGTCTAATTTGAAAATGGCGCGCCCCACTACTTAACTAGTTGATATAAATGTGTGAGTGATTATGTTTATAATGACATTTTGTCTCTGTGAGAGCTATCAACTGTTGCGTGATTTGCGAACGTCGTAGTCGCATAGTCGCGTAATAAATCTGGCAACGCTTTATATGAAGTAGCGCTAACTTATTGTATGAAACAAGACATCCGACTTCTCGCGCAATCGGTGAAAATTAAATTAGTTGAACAACAAATTCAAGAACAACCGTTGCTTAGCAACTGATTTTGACTAATACAATTTTGTATTTTTATGTGATTTTGAGTGGGTAAATGCGACAGGTTTAGCTGTGATGGTCCAGCGGTGTGACCGTGCTACTCTTTAGAGAGGGTCACGAGTTCAAACCCCGACAGGCCCCAATGAGTTTTTCTATTATAACTTGCGTCTTATTTGAAATTGCAATTTATCACACGCTTTTTGGTGAAGGAAAACATCGTGAAGAAACCTGTATATCTCTAGAGAAATCATGGGATATATGTAACATATCAAACCGCATTGGAGTAGCGTGGTAGGTCTTAGCTCCAACCATTCTCTCCAGGAACGGAGAGAGGAGGCTTATGCCCAGCAGTGGGATTGTAACAGGCCGTTACTTTACTTTTTTTTTAAATACGAGAGCAGAGCGCGTCATTTTAGGTTAAACGAGTTTCATCTTTTGTTTCCCCCTATTTGGTTGTAATATTCACTTACAGGCTACCTACTATTATAACGGTTTATATCACAACTTTTAATAGAATAATTAATTTTCTTTTAATTTAAATTAGTTTTAATTAGACAATTATTGACTGAGTTTTGTAATGTAGGAATATATAGGTTATTTATGATTTTTATTGTTTGAAATATAATTAGATACACATGTTATTAACTGACTGTAACAGATTTTGAACGAAGTGTCATAACATATTTTCTCCTTGTGTCCCGGCGGACTCTAAAGCGAGTTGCAAACCAAGCTAAGCTAAGTTAGTTCGCGTAGCTAACGCAGTTTTTAATACTTGTGTGCAGACTCCAAACTATTCAAATTAAGCTATGTGAGCTGGAATGGGCCTGTTTCACAAGTAACTGATAAAGTGTCGGATAGTTAACCGACAAATAAACTAAGTAGCAGATAAATATCACCAAAAAGAGACTCTAAAACGTGAAAAATTAAAAAAAATAAAATCGCGGCCATTTTGAAATAGGTATTTGCTATCCAGCAAATAAACAAAATAACAGCCACATGATCTACCTGTTAACTTATTAGGGACTTTAAGTGCTGAATAAGCCTATCAGAAACTTGAGAAACGCTATATTCCGAGATATGTTCCGAATAAGCTAACTGACAGTTTATTGGTAACTTGTAAAACAGGCCCCAAGTTAGTTTACACGTACTAAGTTAGACTTACTAAGAGGGTCTCCTCTTACCCCGCAACTCTTTTATCAGTCGAATTAAACTTCGCAACACTGATAAAGCTTTCGCTTAGATAAACTGGCTTAGTTTAGCTTTGGAGTAGGTCAGCTTTCAGTCTGCAACCCGTATTAGGCCCTTAATCCACTAAAGCGGAAAGGAGAGGGGATGCGTTTTGAATTACAATTAAACATCGTCATTTAACCTAAGTAAAGAAATATTAAGTCAGAGCGCTTTTGTGGATATCACGGCTTAGTGACTTTGTCAACTGGAAAATGATGTTGGATTTGAAACACATAAATTTTATGTGATTATACTAAACCATGTGATACTTTAATTCTGTCCACTATAAATACTCTATGACGGGCGAGTATTTTTTTTATTTTAATTAATTTTGTTCTCCTTATTCATCCTTGTATTGGATGTTAGCACGATATGTTTTCATCATTCATTTTCTCCTATCATTCGTAAATTCTGGCGCGACTCCTTTTATATACATGTCATAATTTAAACATTAATTAAACATAAATTTTTAAGCTGTGGTAGCCCAGCGGTAACACCGTGCGCCTCTTTCGAGGAGGTCTAGGGTTCAAACCCCGGGCAGACACCAATGAGTTTTCTAGTAAAACTTATGTGTCTAATTGATACTTGCAATTTATCACACGCTTTTCGATGAAGGAAAACATCGTGAGGAAACCTGCATATCTCTAGAGAATTCTGGGGATATGTGTAACCTACCAATCCGCATTGGAGCAGCGTGGTAGGTCTTAGCTCCAATCCTTCTCTCCAAAAAAAAAAAAAGTAGAGAAGAGGCCTATGCCCAGCAGTGGGATAGTAATAGGCCGCTACTTATACTTTTTTATTTAATTTAAACAACCATTTCATAAATATGTATATGGGGTAAATATAAACACCAATGATTCACTTAATTATGTATATATTTAATTATATATGTATATATTTATCAATTGCCTTAGCCGTGTGGTATCCGGCTGAATAGAATAGTGCCACCCTCTTTCCTTACCGAGGTGTCGTAAAAGGCGAGTAAGGTAAGTCGACCCGCCGTGTGGTATCCGGCTGAGTAGAATAGACCAACCTCATTTCTTACCTAGGTGTCGTAAAAGTCGAGTAAGGCAAGTTGACTCACCGTGTGGTACCCGGTTAAGTAGAATAGACCACCCTCTATCTTATTGAGGTGTCGTAAAATACGACTAAGATAAGGTGACGTCAGGCAGGCGGCCGGTCGTAAAATACGTAGCCAAATCATATCACAACATGTTTATAACATGTTGTGCCGACCCCACTTAGAGCGGGATAAGGGCAGGAAGATGATGAGATGATGATGATTTATCAATTGCCTTAGCCGTGTGGTATCCGGCTGAGTAGAATAGATAACTCATTTCTTATCGAGTTGTAAAAGGCGAGTAAGGTTAGTTGACCGACCTTGCAGTATCCAGTTGAGTAGAGAAATTGGTTGCTCTACCCTATTTCTTACCTAGGTGTCGTAAAATCAGTCAGGCAGGAGGCCGGTCGTAAATTACGAAGCCAAATCATGTGACAACATGTGGTGCCGACCCCACTTAGAGCGGGATAAGGGCGGGAGAATGGTATTTATCAGTTGTCTGCCACCCATAACACTTTGTGTCACATATTTATTTATTTATTAATCCATCATTTTTCGGACTCCCTCTAGTCATATACTATCCACAATTTAAAATCCTTTAAGTCAAGTTACTTTCATCCTTCATCACGTGAAAATACCATGTCAATCTCTGGCCAATTTGACTGGCCCGCCTTTAGCTCCGCGGGTCGTGGGCATTTTCCGCCGAGGGCCAACATTTACTATAAATAAATTCGTTGGTCTTTGAGCCTGGATGTATATTTGTATTTAAGTATATAAAAAATATATAAGTATATATTCACCATTTGTCTGTTTACCATAACACAAGTATTGAGTTACTTTGGAAACAGACGACCGTGTGTGTAAGTGTCCCATATATTTATATTTATAATCACGCACTTCTGATTTTTCTTTTCTCATCAATTATAATAATATTCAATAATAATAACTTTCAGACTGCCTGTATTTTTTGTACATGTGCTATAAAAATATTGTAAGACATCTTGGAGAAAATTTGAAATTGTAAATATGTATTTAATTACAATACAACGTTATGTTAATGCTTTAAATCAATATTATATAGTTTGGACGTATTTATATAAATAAAATAATAGAGGTCCATAAACACGAAATAAATTGAAATAAAGGTATAAGTAAATAATAAATTTTAGAAGTGAAAACTTTTTAGCGGCGTTGTGCACTTTTGCAATGGTTATGTTAAACTCGCGTCAGAACACGTGACCTGTGTGCGTAGTGCAAGTTTTTTTAACCTACTCGATCGCGTTAGCGTAATTGCGTTACGCTAACGCGATCGAGTAGGCGAAATTTGTAATATGTATAGCAATCACTAGATGTCGCTATTGCAGCGTCATACAAATTGGCGTTACGCTAACGCGATCGAGTAGGTTGAAAAAACTCGCACTACGCAAACTGATCGAAAATTTGTAAGTCGGAGGGGGAGTAGAGCGCCGGCGCGATGTAGGAGACTATCCCCCTTTTTCTACCACGCGGTGGAAATATATGCCTGCACTTGCTGCTGCATTTAATTACGGCTGGATGGAAGTAAATTTTTCTGAGAGATAACTTATGTTATAGATATAATTTTTACTTATGTATAGTAACCGGTTATACTCACGTTTTATTCTATCGGGTTAGCCCGACTAGTTTCGAACCCATCCGGGGCACTTATTCATGAGCTCTTTACACGACGTTATCACGTTTCTATACATAGCCGGTGCTATACATAAACTATGAATACTAACGATAGTTTAAATTAAAAAAAAAAGATATAATTTTTTATGTAAAATAATGAATATTGTATTTTACCATATAAATGACTTGTATACTGATAATGAAAGCAAAAAAAAAAAATTATTCCCTAACCATTCCAAAATATCAAAGTGCACAACGCTTACATTCAAGTTTTCACTTCTGCCGGAGATCACAACCCGCCATGTGTGTTGTCCCATATATTTATTTATTATATTATATGTCCCATATATTTATAATTTGAATTTGAATTTGTTGAAACATGACAAAATTTTATACTCATTACTGCTAATATCGGATATAGTAGAGTCGTCTAGGACAGGGGTCGGCAACCTTTTGAGTAGATAGAGTCAAATATTACTGTTTTTAATTTTTACAATTTTTTTTAAAGCGAATTAAACCTACATAGAAACGGAGACGGCGTCATTAGATTTGTCCATAATATTTTTAAGGAATTAAATTTGTGTATATATATATATATATATATATATATATATATATATATATATATATATATATATATATATATATATAGTATGTTCGGGGCCCTTTCTTTAATTTTTTTATTGCATTTTTTACTTACACTTGAGTAGGAAACCCAGTCTAAAATGGGCCTTATTATGGAACAATATGTACAGAAATAAAGAGAAAGCAAATGAGGGTGGTATATCTGTCTCTCTTATTTATATGTGATTAGACAACGATGAATATACGAGTTTCTTCTTCCCTGACATTATTTGTTGTGACACCCCGGTTCCCACTATAGTACAACGACGGCTGAAAAACTAGTACAAATGGCTGAGAAATAGATTTTTAAAAATATATATTGTATAAAAAATATATTTCCTTTAAACTTATTCAATAAAGATAAGATTTTCTCAAAAGTCCACAATTGACGACAATTTTTTTTATATTATTGACTCTCACTCAATACTTAGAAGGAGTTATTTGAAACATGTAACAAATATATACGTATGGAGTTAAAGAGAGTTGCATCACATAATACTCTCAGGTTGTCGACCCCTGGCTTAGGAGCTATCAAAAACGCTGCCTTTAAAATATAGCAATATAATACATTGTGAGATTATGTCCCTTATAGGTGTATGCAAACGTCTGTGATTATATATATTCAAATTTTAAGTATAGCCTACTGTTCCCAATGTAACTTTTTTAAAAATTGTATTATAAATTGTCATTTGAAAGCTATTTAGTATACAGTATTATAATTATCAAGTTAAATATGTTAGTTACCTCTAGAACCTCAAAGACGCATGCTAAAACGTAATAAAAGTAATAAAACGTAATAAAAGTAAAGTCGCCTTTATCCATCCCACTTCTGGGTATGCACCTCCATTTTTGAAGAAGGGTTGGAGCTATGACCCATTACGCTCCAACGCGGTTTGGTAGATTACACATATCATGAATTCTCAAGAGATATGCAGGTTTCCTCACCATGTTTTCCTTCACCAAATAGCTTGTGATAAATTGCAATTATCAAATTAGACAAATACATGAGATGTAAACTCATTGGCCTGTGATTTGAACACGTGACCCCCTCCAAAGAGTACCACGGATTCAACGCTGGGTTATCACATTAGTTATTAACAGTAAATAAATATTAATAATACGATTTCATAACACATGGTAAATAATTCACAGGAAGTATAAATATATGAACAATGTGTGATGAAATAAATTTAAAATTGACACTTTAGTATATTTGGTGTCGTTTAGTGTAATTGCAAGTTGTGAGAGGTTGATTTTCAATGTATTTTTCTGTTCAAACATATGTCTAATTGATATTTGCAATTTATCACACGCTTTTCGGTGAAGGAAAACATCGCGAGGAAACCTTTATATCTCTAGATAATCCAGGGGATATGGGTAATTTACCAATCCGCATTGAAGCAATCCAGAAGTGGGATAGTAGACATTCTATTATTACTTTTATACCTACTATATTTATGTATAATAAGATAAATTTAAAATTGTGAATAGTTTTAGGATATTCGTTTTAGTTTAGTATATTTGTGTTCTTGGATTGAAAACATTTTGATTTGTAATTTATTGTTTGGAATTAAGTTATTTGAATCACCGATTATATTAGAAGAATTGTATTTGTAAGTTTTAATTTTAGTATGTTATTTGCTGGCAATAAAGTTAGAGATGAATTTCATTTTCGTTTTTTTATGTCACGACTTAGTAATGACAGGTTCGTGCTTGACCGCTATCTTATTTTTTTGTAAGTTCGCCCTCATAGTAGTGTTCTGGTCCCCTCAAAGTTACTCCAAAATAGTGTTTCTCAACGTGTAACCCACGCTGAAAATTAAATGTAGAACGGATGGATGGAAGTTTAACCGTTTCGTTCCGGGCCACTTAAATTTATTTATTTGTACATCCAGTAGTTGCTACATATGAAACTTACGTATAATAAAAATAAACAAAAAAATAGCATGTACAACTTATGAAGGTGTCACGGCACGCACTGAAAATTAATAAACGATTTACATTAAAAAATTACATAAAAATATGAGCAAATGACGTTAATAGGAAAAAAAAATGCAATAATATATTTTTTGAAAACTAAATTAAGAGAAAAAAATTAAATTAAATGCAATACTAGACGTGATGAAACCCAAGCAAGATGAGATATATTAAAATTCAAAATATTCTTTATTCAAATAAACTTGTAGACAAATGCTTTTAAATCGTCAACTCTGCTGTTGGTTCGGAAATCTGTTCCTACCGAGAAGAGCCAGCAAGAAACTCGTTGGTTGGTCTTTTAAAAACATATTTCTTACATTTAGTTATTAGTGTCTATTGTAGGGTTGCCACCTTTTTGTTGAAGAAAAATAAATATTTATTGGTTAAATAAAAAAAATAGTACTTTTAGGAAAATCAGGAAAAAAAAATAGTACACATCTTTCTTTGATCTGAGCAATTTAGGTCTATATTAAAATAATGACCAATTTTTTTTATTAATTTCATAGATGCTCATTTCCTTTCTTCTCCGCATGAGCGAAAAAATATTTTTGTAAAAGCGGAAGTTGCAGGAATGGAGAGAAGAAAGGAAATGATTTTAAATATATTTGTTAATATTTCATCTGAACTTTTTTAAAGCATTTGACATTTTTCAGCAGTCATAAGGCCCCTAAATGAATTTATCAGTCGACCTCTAGTATTGGCAACGCGCTATCACGGTATTCAGTTCTAACCCATCTCGTTTATCAGGCATGTCTGAACGTGTTGACGAAGCAAGAGGCGTCGCCGTGCGTGGAGAAGGACGAAGTTAAGGTGGAGGTCGAGAGGTTGATCGACCTCGCGCGGCAAATGGAGGCTTTCTTCTTGCAGAAGAGGTATAAGACATATGTGATTAGTTCATATCGCAATCGGGATCGGGCGTTGTCAGTACATCCGGTATAAAAAACTAAAGAGATGATATTTGACTACTACTACTCTATATTACCAATAATATCTAAAATATGGTAGATTTCAAGATCATTCCAAACTTTGATTCATTACAGTCATTAGATGTTCACAAATTTAAGTCAACTTGCTTAAACAAGTGACAAAAATTTCATCAGGTCTTTAATGGGACTTACACTCGTTCTTGTCATTGATTTGAAAAAAATCCGCGATAAAGGAAATAAATGTATATAATGCTTAAATGCAGAGTTGACTATTCGTTCATACCTGATACGTGTAAGATTCCCAAAAACACATGAACTACAAACCTTCACCACAATACACATGCAATACACACATTCACTATCACAAAAGTAACAATCGTTTCACCTCGCTATGCGGCTTTGCAATTTTATCTATCCACTTTGACCATTTAGTTTATCGCAGATTATAGCAAATAATATTATTATTTTTTTTTTACCAAGTAATTATACATTAGTAGCATCCCTTCATCTATTTATTTTATCATAATTAATTAATAGAATAATTAGTTAAATTTAAATAATTTATAGAATTAAACGTCACTTTGCGATAATACAAAAGTAATGAGAATATTATTTTGCTATAATCCGCAAAGCCAATGCTTTGCGATTTTGTCGTGGAGTCTATCTCCTGACGATGCTTCGGTTACGGGGCGAAACAATTTTTGTGATTGTGGTGGTGAATGTGTGCAGTGCTTGTGTATTGTTGTGTCATCGGTGTCGGGTAGTACATGAGTTCTTACAAATTCTGCATGTATCAGGTATGAGAACGAATAGTACACCCTACTATTAGCATTTATTTATTTAGCATTCTTTTATCGCGGATTATAGCAAAATAATATTCTCATTATTTTTTTTTAGTTAAATTTATATAAACTTTTTCTTTTTCTCTATATTACCTGTATTCTCTTTCTTCTTCAATTCTTGACCTTTTCTTTCTGTTACACAAAGGTTGACTGCAAGAGACCCGTTGAGTGGATCGGTATCTATCAACGTTTATTGTTCTGACTATTAATTTACACATGAATTTATTTTGGTACTAAGCTATTACTACTGAGAATATTCGAGAAAGTATACCTTCTGCTATTAATTGGGAATCTTTTATATTAGTATCCACTGTTCCGCTTATAATTAACAACTTAAGAAACAATACTTGAATTTATACGTTTCTGGTATGCACAGGTTTTTACTGTCGGCGATGAAGCCAGAATTACTCGTGAAGGAGGATAACAACGAACTGAAATGCGAGCTGCAGAGGAAGGATGAGCTCTTGAGGAGGCACTATGACAAGATTGGGCAATGGCAGAACCTACTTGCGGACTTGCAGGTCAGTTTACAACGGCTCGTCGGTTCAGTAACACTACAACCATAAACTAGACGATAATAAATCTAATAGTGGGCTTGAGTCTATGTTTGATCTGACTGATATTTATTGGGTTTTTTTTCAAATTTCTATTCTGTGAGACCTAATGGCTTTTACACTGTAGAAACTTAGTTAAAGGTGCAAAACCTTGTGAGTAGAGTGCATGTTAGTGCACACTATATACAATAACACGATATAATAGGAATACCACAATTCCCGTTCCGAGATGCACTTCTCTTGAATGACGAACAAAGACTGAATGTCACTGAAACGTTTTATCAATAGGAAGACTCAACCGGAAACAACACGTCACAGTGTTACTACCATTTTAGTTAAAAAGGGCGCGAAACTCTTGTTTCATGACTGTGTTGCTATAAAATACAAAGCGGAAGTCATTGGCGACAACATGTACAAGTTCTAGTTAGTCACTAGCATCGGGGATCGTCGTCCTTTGTGAGGCTTTTTTTATTTTATTTCTTTTCATACATATATTTAGAAAAGAGAAAGAAAAAGTAAAAAATCACATGTATAAAGGTGGACTTATCCCTAAAAGGATAAAAGGAATGGCTTAGGACGACGTGCAGGCCTAATGGTGTCACTATATTTAGTCGTCATCGTTGTTCTATGAAGCTACCCTTGCGTCAGGTAACGTCCTAAGTGTGTCTCGTGGGCTTAGGGCCAACCTTAGGGCCTGAGCTTAGTGCAACGCATGTTCCTATGGAACAGTATGTATCGTATGTTAGAAAATTTCTTAGATTAAAACACTCTTGAGATGTTTATTATTTATTTCACAACTTAGGCAACTTTAAAATAATATAAACCTCTGTTTTTAATCTATTACAACCTACTAGCTTTTCGCACTTCAAACTGAAATTTTCTTTCTTATTTTTTTCTTACACACCTCGCCATCTTGGTTTCTCCCACTAGCAAAAGTAGTCAATACAAAATTTTATAAACAATATATAAATTATATCAAGTAGAAAATAATACGAATCCAAAAAACTATTGATGAATAAATCATCAGTTATTTATATAAAATCTCATTTAATATTTATTAAATTTATATCAAGACAGAAACCTTCATTATCTTATTTAGTCAAATAAATTCACTTAAACTTTCTAGTCAAAATATTATTTGCAATAACATTTATATATTCTAAAACGTGGAACTGTGTGGTGTCGCAGGGCCACACGGTGTACAACAAGTGCCAGCAGCAGACCCCGCAGCCGGCGCTGCAGCAGGCCGCCTCGCCGATGCAGCAGCCGTGCAGCGTGCAGCAGAGCGTCCAGCAGCACCAGGTACCGACCCCATTTAAATAAAAAACCCCAAATTAACCAGCTTTACAAGTTGTTTGTGAAATGAAAATCTTTATTTGGTGTTGGTACGTTAGTGAAATTTTCCCGATTTTGGGGAAAATTCTATAATGGGGTTAAACTTTACATACTTCTACCATTTAGTGTAAAAGTCAAATTTATAGTAAAAATATATTTTTTTTTAAAATTATTTCACTAATATAAGGTTAGCCCTTTGGTATCCGGTGGATTAGAATATACTACCCTCATTTCTTACCGAGATATCATAAAATATGAATAGGGTCTGGCCGGTCTTAAAATACACAGCCAAATCATGTGACAACATGTTTGTAACATGTTGTGCCACCCCCACTTAGAGTGGGATAAGGGCAGAAGAATGATGATAGTAATTTGGGTTACGAATTACTAGTGAACTTGTGAGGCCCTCCAGCTAAGAGCTTGTGGTAAGAGTGGGTTCACGTCGGTATTATAATGGCCGAGATTCAAAACCACGACCTTTTTATTCTATTCTATTTATTCTAACTATTCTGCTACTGCAGCTTCAAGTTTCTTCGCGGGGTATCTTCTGAGAGGTGGGGTGTCACATCCGTGGAAAGTCAATTCATGCTAGTGTCAAGTCCAAGGGGGGCCTTGTTTTTTGTTTAGGCCTTATGGCCAGCTCTCTCACCATTTGGCTTGAGCCTAAGGGACAATAATTTTATATGGGGGACCTCTCCAGGTCTTGCAAACCCGGGTATAATCCGGGGAGAAATGGTGTTCTCTTCTCTTCGTGTATATTTTGAGCGGTGGGGCGTCAAATTCGTGGAAAGTCAATCCGTAATATTGTCAAGTCCAGGGGGGGGGGTCGTCATGTCTGGGTTCGCGTCGTCCTGATCGTCATCCTGTTTTGCCGACATGCGCGCTGCAGTCCGCTCGCGCAAACATCCTGCGCGCAAGCATGCGGAACTCCTTCACGGTTGGCGTCCTGGTGTCCCAGTGCAGAACGTCATTCCGCAAATATCTCAGAGCTCCTACGATCAGGCGCAGGCAGCGATTCTGTTGGATCTGGAGTCTTCGCCGCAATATAATCCCCTAGTGCTGTAAAATACTATCCCACCAGGTCCAGCAGATGGCGGCGGCAGCGGCCGCGCAGCAAGCGGCAGCACTGCAGCAGCAAGCGTTGCAGCAACAGCAGGTACCGCGCCCCCCGCTCCCGCCCGCGTACCCCGCCAACGTGCCGAGACGGTAACCCTGGCCTAATACCCGGGGGTAGATATCTCATAGAGTTATTATAAGAGCAAAGAAGCCTAAAATGTGTCAATCGAAAAAAAGAGAAAGCAAATAAGCCTTTTTTATATCAGACAAAGATAACTATAGATCTCTCATATACCATCTCTCATATTCCCTCTCTTATATTTCTTGCACACTCGCATTCACAGGCACCCCTACTTTATTTATAATGACTCTATGAGGTATGTGTAGATTATTTTTTAAGGCTTACAACTCTAGAACTAAGCTCCAATCGGTACCTAGTGTTTTAAAGTAGGTGATTTTTTAATTTCCTATACCATCTCAATTAGGAGTGTTGGATAAACAACTTGAAATTTAAAATGTTAGAATATTGGTATACATTATATAAATTAATTAAAGATTATTTTAAGGTGATTTGATTTAATAGATACTCGTAATATGCACGATTAATTTGATAGATTATGGATTTAAGGTTAGCCTTAACAAAAGGTAGAAATATAGTTCATAAAGTTAATCAATGGAAGAATTTAGAAGCATTTAGTAATATTCCACAATATTAAATCATAGAAATATATTGTCAAACCTTTGCCTTATAAACGGGAAAATATTGGAATTAGACGATTATACGATATAATAAAGATAAAAGTAAAAAAAAGTGTTCAAAAATAAAACTAAGTAAATAAAATAAAAATTGTTTATAACTTTACATTTTTTTTGGTAAAAATATGACTTTAGAGTTTCTTAAAGGATTTTTTTAATTTAAGATCAGAATAACGTTTAAAATATTATTTTATTTTTTGCCTAATATAATTAATATAATAAGGTGGAAGGTTTTTATAAAAAGTAATTACATTGTATTTTTTAGTGTACATATTGTTAGAAATTTACTATTTTTACTTTATCCCGATGTATCGTGATGAGTTTATTCTCATTATTTTTGGGAATTTAAAGTATAAGGAATTGATTAAATAGAAAAAAGGAATTGAATTTATGACAAAATTTAAGTTTATTAAAGTTTATTAAATGAAAGTAGTCTGAAATCCAGTCTTTTAAGGAAATAATTAAAATTTACAAAAGAATAAAGTTGATCATAGACATCATATAATTTAGAAATGTTTAGATTCTTGCTGGTTCTTCAGTGGTAGTTGCATTGATCCTTGAGGATTCAATAGTGCTTTAAAATCTGATTTGATTATATTACAGTGCTCTATTAATTGTTTTTTTTTTCTTTTAATAAACGATTTTATATCTTTGATACGTCGGGATAAATACGTCATTAAATTAAAAAAGCAATATGGCTTGACTTTATGCCGCTTATAGCATATTACTTTCCTATTTTCATATCGCACATTCAGAATACAGAAATAGATTAATTAATAACCGATTTTTCTCCTTTGAAATTAAATCGATTTGTAAATAATCGTTTTTTTCTGATTATTTTAAAAGTTCCCTTTTTAATAATAATTATTAATTAGAATAAAGACTAATTAAAGTGTACAAATAAAAAAAATCATGCTCTGTTTGCGAAATTCAAATAAAATGCGTAATTTGGCTACATAAGTTTCTCCCAATAACGCATATCTGTATAAAAAACGAGAAAAAAAGAGTGTATAATAAAGAAAAATAGGGCAATTAATATAAATGATTTTTTAAAAATCGATTATTTTTTCACATCCCTAATCATAGTACACGCATTATTGTAGAAAGGCTTTTTCAATGATTTTATTTGCGTTTTTTTCTCAAATACATGTTTCCAAAAGATTTTTGTTTTATTTTCCACCCCTTTGCACTTTTTTTTATAGACGCAATTATCGCTGCACATTTATCCAAGGTGAGTTTTTATGTTTATGTTTCGTATTACTTATTGCTATTTATACTTTACTCGTAGCTTTGCTTTTATTGGTTGATGGAAAGCACATTTCAACGCAGAATTGTACAGTTTAGTTTTAAGTTACATTATGAAATCAGTGTGCTTAGTGCTAGGTTTTTTACAGATTTTTCCCCATTTTAAGGCGAAACTAGTTATTTCACGTACGCCTTAGGGCTTTTTTTAGTAATCTAGATTTAGGGGATTTTAGGGAAATTTTGAATTGTATGTAGTACTAATATTTTTAATTGTATGTTGTAATTGTAATTTTTAATTGTATGTAGTACCCTATTTATTATTTGCTCTACGACAGTGATTCTCAGCCTTTTTTGTTGCGGCACATATTTAACGATTTCAAAATTTGGTGGCACACAAAGAAAAAGATAAAAATTATTAACTTACTACAACACACTGCATAAATAGTGAATGACAAAAATTTTAAATATACGAAATAAAGTAATATATACTACAATAATAAATAACGTTTATTAAGGGATTAATTACTAGCTAAGAATAAAAATATTTTTCTTTTTCAATGATATAATTAAATAATATTAATATTACTATATTTGCAAAATTTGGCGGCACACAAAAGTGCCGCGGCACAGTGGTTGAAAATCACTGCTCTACGAGCTGTATTGGTTGGGGATTCCCCAAACTTGATTTCTATTAAAATCTTTCAAATATAAGTATCTTTTAAATAGAATTTATTAAAGTCAAAGTTCAACTAATATTGAGAGGCGTCAAATCTTGTAAAAATATCGGCTTCTTACAGATAATTTTATGGACAAGTTGTATCATTTAATGATTAAAATATGTATAATTTTTTAATTATGCTCTCTGGATTATGGTTTTTTTATGACTAGGGATTTTTAGGGAAAATTTCTAAAGAATTTGGGGCAAAAACAAAATCTTATGTGGAAACACTGGACGAAACAGCGACATCTAGTAACTGCTGTTCCAGTGCCATACAAAATGGCGTTACGCTAACGCGATCTAGTAGGTTAAAAAAAATGCAAATTTTAGAATTAGATTTTTAGATTAGAATTAGACATTAAAGTGGAATCTGGTTTACTTATTATTCCAAACGTAGCGGAAATTTTTTAATACTTCTAATTTATAGTTCATAAGTCAGATCGAAAGGTGTTAGAATAACAATGAAGATAATGTTGTCTGTGGTAGTTCATAAGATTTTCTTGTCCATGTATAACTTCCTTCTTCCTGTTCCTGCCTTGTAATGGTCACGTATACCATACGGTGCTTTTATTTAATTACAGTGACAAAAGCATACAGAAGTTTTATTTATCGCTATAGGTTATGGGCCCAGACTCCCAAACCACACAGAGAAAATAATAAAAGAGAAAAGGCATGGATCGAGCAATTATCCTTAACAGAGAAAACTGGCCAACATGGCGGTTCCAAACTGCGATTGTACTGAAATCAAAGGGATTATACCAGGTTGTTACAAATCAATCATACAAAGACGAAAGCGATTATCAAGAAAAAGACCAAAAAGCGCAAGAATTAATTGTTACCAGAGTCGAGGAAAGTATATTAACCTATCTCATGACATGTGCTACAGCTTATGACATGTGGGAGAAGCTTATAACAATATTTGAAGCTAAATCAAAAGTTGGTGTTCATCTCTTACAACAAAAGTTTTACAACATAAAATTTGAAAGTCCTATAACTACATTTATTGCTAAAATAGAAGATATACTACATCAGTTGAAGCTACACGGAGAAGAAATTTCAGAAAAGATGATTGTTACAAAGATATTACTGAGTTTACCAGAAGAATACAAGCATTTTATTTCAGCATGGGAAAGTGTTCCAGTCTGTAATCAAACACTGAAAGACTTGACAGCCCGTTTATTAGTTGAAGAGGAAAGGATTCAAAACCACTCCGAACCATTGAATGGACAGATGTCTACAGAGGCCTTTATGGCAAACAGAGGTAATAACAGGAGAAATAAACACTACAGAGAGGTCAAGAAAAATACTAGTGACAGTTTAAAGTGTTTTCAGTGTGGTAAGCCCGGACATTTTATAAAAGACTGTAAATTTAGAAAATGTAATCATTGCGGTAAAACAGGACATATTTTCAAAGACTGTAAGTTGCGTTTAACCAAAGTAAAGAATAATTACAATAATAATTCAGAAAATAATAGTAATATTTCTAGTGCATTTATAGTTGACGTGTATAACAATGATAGTTGGATTATGGATACAGGAGCTAGTGAACACATGTGTAAGAGTTTGCAATTATTTAAAGAGTATAGAGAAATTAAATCTGATAAATATGTAACAGTAGGTAATGGTAACAAGTTAAAGGTAAAAGGTATTGGTACAGTTGAATTTCTAGCATATAATGGTGTTTCTTTTACAGAGTCGATATTACTTAATGTACTTTATGTCCCTGATCTTACAGTGAATTTATTTTCAGTTGTTTGTGCTATGGATAGAGGTTATGTTATAAAGTTATCTAAAACAGGTTGTAATTTTTTGAAAAATAATGAGGTTATCTGTACTGCTACTCGTAATAACAGTTTGTATATCATGAATTTTAAATTTAATGTTTCTGTTGCATTGATGTCATTGATAGATTGGCATGAACGTTTTGCACATCAAAATTTTAACTTAGTGAAAGAGACTTTAGCAAAGTATAATATTAAATATAGTGGTAATATAGAGCAATGTATTCCATGTATTAAAGGTAAACAGCATAGGTTACCCTTCTCTAAAAGTGATAGTAGAAGTAATTGTCCAGGAGACCTAATTCATGTAGACTTGTGTGGACCTATGGAAAAAGAGTCATTAGGGGGTTCAAAATATTTTTTGCTTTTCAAAGATGATCATAGTTCATTTAGGTTTATTTATTTCTTAAAAAATAAATTTGAAACAGTAGATGTTATAGAGAATTTTATATTAACTTTTAAAAATGAGTCAGGTTTTACAGTAAAAAGATTTAGATCAGACAATGGTACAGAGTTTAATAATATAAAATTTCAGAATTTATGTACAAATAGAGGCATAATACACGAGAAAACAGTGCCATATACACCTCAGCAAAATGGTAGAGCAGAACGAGAAATGAGAACTATTGTTGAAGCAGCTCGCACTATGTTACAAAGTAAAGGTCTTGCAAAGGAATTTTGGGCAGAAGCGGTAGGTACTGCTACATTTGTTATTAACAGAACAGGGAAGACAAAAACACCAGGTAAGACACCATATGAGTTGTTCTATGACAAACCAAGGTTTGATATTACTTTATTACAGCCATTTGGAACAGAAGTGTATGTACATATACCAGCTCAAAAGAGATTAAGATGGGATACAAAAAGCATGAAAGGTATATTTGTTGGTTATGGAATAAATACAAAAGGATACAGAGTTTGGTTTAATGATAAAAAGGAAGTAAGAACTTACAGAGATGTAATATTTATAGAGTCTAAAAACAGTGATAGAGTCAATACAGCGAAGAACACAGAAGTACAAAGAAGTCAGCAACTATGGAAATTTGATACTCAGACAGTACAAAATAGTGAAGAAAATGAAGTTACAGATGAATTAACAGATGATAAAAATAGAGAAACAGAAGTGATGATGACAGATGGGGAATTTTATAGAGGAAGGGAATATGATAGAGTTGAAGAAGTTGACACAGATAAGGAAAGTGATACAATAGAAAAACATTCAGAAAGTGTATATTATACAGATGAAGAAACAGAAGATACATATTCTGATATAGAGGATAATGACAGCGAGGAAGAAATCATGAAGACAGGAGCGACTAAGTCACGAGAAATAAAGAAGCCTGCATACTTGAAAGATTACTATACAGGTTTTACAGCAGTTAATGACAGCGAAATAACATATAAATCAGCAATGAGTGGAAAGCATTGTGATAGATGGAAAGAAGCTATAAAGAAAGAATTACAGGCGTTAGAAAGAAATAAAACATGGATACTGACAGATTTACCGGAAAATAAGAAAGCTATTGAGACTAAATGGATTTTTAAAATTAAGAAGGAAAATGGAGAAAAAATATATAAAGCTAGATTGGTAGTAAGAGGATTCCAGCAAGAAGAAAAGTTAGAACAATCAGACATTTTTGCACCAGTGGCAAAATTACCTACGTTTAGAATCTTACTGGCTATAGCATGCAAGTTTAATTTAAAAATCTCACAGATGGATGTAAAGAGTGCTTTTCTTAACGGAGAAATAGAAGAAGAGGTATATCTGAAATTACCAATAGGTACAGAGATAGTAGACAGTAATAAGGTATTAAAATTACAGAAGAGTTTATATGGATTAAAGAAGTCACCTAAGACTTGGAATAATAGATTTAACTGTTTTATAATAAAACAAGGTTTTCAAAGAAGCAGAGCAGATTATTGTTTATATTTCAAGCCAAATGTAAAGTTTTTCTTATTATTATATGTGGATGACTTAATCATTATTGGGGAAGATGAAGAAAGTATAACAAGATTGAAGATTAATTTACAAAGAGAGTTTGAAATGAAGGATATGGGAAATGAAAATAATTTTAAATATCTTGGAATAAATATAATACAGAAGGAAAATAAAATAAGTTTAGATCAAACACAATATCTGAAAGAGATTTTGAAGAAGTATAAAATGGAAGAGTGCAATTCCATTTCTACACCAATTGCAAAGGGTTTAATTTTACCTACACAGATATGTCAAAATAAAATATTAGAAAAGAAATGTAGAAGTCTAATTGGCAGATTAATGTATGTGATGCTAGGAACAAGGCCTGATATATGTTTTGCTTTAAGTTACTTGAGCAGATATCAAGTTTATGCAAGTTCAGAATTATGGAAAAGTTTAAAACGTTTATTGCGTTATTTAAAGGGAACATTACAATATAAATTGGTTTATACAGTAAACAGTCAAGATGCAAAATTAATAGGGTATACAGATGCCGATTGGGCAGGGGATTTAATAGATAGGAAGTCCACATCAGGATACATTATGAAGGTTTATGGATGTATAGTGTCATGGTGTAGTTCAAAACAACAATGTACATCCATTGTCTTCTACAGAATCTGAATACATAGCGTTAGGAAAAGGAATAGCAGAAGGTTGTTGGATAAGAAATTTGTTAACAGAAATAGGGTTCAATTGTAAAGAATTTAATGTGTATGTAGATAATCAGTCAGTTTTATATGTATCAAAAAATCCTGAACAGCATAGAAAACTAAAACATATAGATATAAAATACCATTTTATTAGAGATAAAGTTTGTAAACAAATTGTAATATTAGAATATATTAGTACGGAAAATCAGCTTGCTGATATATTTACAAAGAGTCTAAGTAGAGAAAGATTTAAAAAGTTGTGTAATGGTTTAAATTTATATATGTAATTTGTTGACAGTTTGTAAGCATATGATAGAGTGAATTGTTTAAAGTATAGATATGTATTAATAGTAGTTAACTTTATCTTCATTGAGGAAGGGTGTTAGAATAACAATGAAGATAATGTTGTCTGTGGTAGTTCATAAGATTTTCTTGTCCATGTATAACTTCCTTCTTCCTGTTCCTGCCTTGTAATGGTCACGTATACCATACGGTGCTTTTATTTAATTACAGTGACAAAAGCATACAGAAGTTTTATTTATCGCTATAAAAGGTCCTCTGAGATAAGACCCCGGGTTAGTGCGCCGTGTAGCCCTCCGATAAATACGGCAATGAGTTTGCTATTCAATTCGGTGGAAAACATCATTAGGAAACCATTATATGTTTGTATGATGCAGTGTGGTGGATTTAACTTTCTTTTTAAAAGAATGAAGAAGACTTGCGCTCAGCTGTGGTTTGATTCCATATTAATCCGATATCATCCGCAGATGCAAAACAGTCTCGCCCAAGGGATGTTTTTGGCTGGTGGCCGCGGAGGGTACGCGGGCGCGGCGCTGCAAGGACCTTTGGCGTATCTGGAGAAAACTGCCACTAATATAGGTATAATTTGTAAAATCAGTTAATACAAGATATACCAAGGATTCTATACTTTGATGGTCAGAAAATCCTGGACTATATGTATGTATAATAGCGAAACTAAATGTAATGTAAATTATATTACAATTATGGCAGCGGTAGCGAAAAGGTAAGGAAAAAAAACGGACTTGCGATCGAGAAGTCGTGGGTTCGAATCCCGGCCAATAATGGTCGGTATTGGAACCTACAATAGTATAAACTGCGACTAAGTGGGGTCATACATATACATGTTGTAAATATTTATTGTAAATATGTTGTCACATGATTTGGCTACATATTTTATGATCGGCTGCCTGCCTGTCCTCAATAACTTAGTCGTATTTTACGACACCTCTGTAAGAAAGGGGGTAATATATTCTAATCAGCCGGATACCATATGGCGAGTTGACTTACCTTAGTCGCCTTTTACGACGCCTCGGTAAGAAAAAGGGTAGTTATTCTAATCAGCCGGATACCATACGGCGAGTTGACTTACCTTAGTCGCCTTTTACGACGCCTCTGTAAGAAAAAGGGTAGTCTATTCTAATCAGCCGGATACCATACGGCGAGTTGACTTACCTTAGTCGCCTTTTACGGCGTCTCGGTAAGACGAGGGTGGTCTATTCTACTCAGCCGGATACCACACGGCGTTGTGAAATATGTGCTACGGATAAAAACTTACTTTGGTAATGTTTCAGACATGGTGGGCTTGGGCGACGGGCGGAGGTGACGCGGCCGCGGGAGGGGCAGGGGCCGGGGCCGCGGCAGAGGCCGAGGTGAGGCCCTAGGGCTCCACTTTGTATAACTTGAACATCTATACTAATGTAGTTTGTTTTGTTTGATTGAACGCGCGAATCTCAGGAACTACTGGACCGATTTGAAAAATAGTTTCAGTATAAGATAGTCCATTTATCGAGGAAGGCTATAGTTTGTTTGTTTGATTGATTGTTTGTTTGAACGCGCGAATCTCAGGAACTACTGGACCGATTTGAAAAATTCTTTCAGGGTAAGATAGTCCATTTATCAAGGAAGATATATAACATCACGCTAAGATGAATAGGAGAGGAGCAGCAATAAAAAATATTACGATAACGGCAAAATATAAAGCTTTTCTTGCGTGCGCAAACTAAACAGTAATAGTTATTCAAATATCATGTATTACAAAATTATTCCCCTCTAAAAGTTCTAAATAAAAGTCCGCGACAGCATATGTCTAGCTTATAAGGTTGATCTACTTTAACCATTTTTATGTTTATCAAAGGCTATACGGTTTTAATCTTTCCACGCGGGCGGATTCGCTGGCGATTGCTAGTATGGTAATAAGTTGAATCCTCACCGTTTATATTGCTTCTAAACGCGTGTAGCAAACTGGTACTTTGTTAACGAACAGATAAATGTTACTATCGATCATTTTTTTAAAAATATGGAACACCGAAAAGTAACAGGCAATTTTTTGAAATTTTTTTATATTTTTATTTATTTATAGCTGTGATAGCCCAGCGGTACCACCGTGCGACTTTTTCCGTGGGAGTTGCAGGTTTGAACCCGGCCAATTAATTTTTCTATTAAAACTTATGCGTCTGATTGATAATTGCAATTTATCACACGCTTTTCGGCGAAGGAAAACAGCGTGAGGAAACCTGCATACCTGCATCTAGAGAATTCTGGGGATATGTGAAACCTACAAATCCGCATTGGAGCACCATGGTAGGTCTTAGCTCCAACTCTTCTCTCCAAAAACGGAGAGAGGAGGCCTATGCCTTGTAGTGGGATAGTAACAGGCCGCAACTTTTTGTTTAAAATTATTTAGTTATAGCAGTGATTCTCAAACACTGTGCCGCGGCACTTTTGTGTGCCGCCAAATTTTGCAAATACATAATAACGTTAATATTATTAAATTATATCATTTAAAAAGAAAAATATTTTTATTATTGGTTTGTAATTAATCCCTTAATAAACATTTAGTTATTATTGTAGTATAATATATTAGTTAATATATTTAAATTTTTTGTCATAAACTATTTATGCAGTGTGTTGTAGTAAGTAAATAATTTTTATCTTTTTCTTTGTGTGCCGCCAAATTTTAAAATCGTTAAATATGTGCCGCAACAAAAAAGTTGAGAATCATTGATTTATAGTGTGTTTTGTCCAGAAGTGGGATATAAACCCGGTGAATTTGTTCGCAGGTCGCGGCGCATCCCCTGAGTATGGCGGCAGCATGACGCCGCCGTAGCGACCCTCCCGAGCGCCGCGCACCGCCCCCCCTCCCCCTACACACTCACTGATCATATACTAGCTTTACCCGCGACTTCTTTCGTGTCAACTTAGGAATTAAAATATTCTCAATCAAGATTCTTAATTAATATCTTTATTCTCAATTAATATCTTTAACAAATCTGTACACACAGGAATATTTTCCCAATTTAATGAAACATAGTAAATTGATCCCACTTTTTAAGTCCAGTGATAAGAGCGACCCTCAAGAGAACTATAGACCCATTTCGGTCTTGCTAACTCGTAAGCAAGATTTTTTTAGAAAATTATTCTAAAGCTGCTCCAGCATTTTAATTTAAATAATTTACTTCATCCTGAGCAGTATGGGTTTACTTAAGGGTTAAGGGTCGGTCTACAACGGATGACTGGCTCTTCTCGGTAGGAACAGCTCCGAACCAGCAGTAGAGTTGACGATTCAAAAGCACTTGTTTACAAGTGTATTTGAATAAAGAATATTTTGAATTTGAATTAAGTTCGTTCCAGTTCGATAATCGATAATCTGTGTGCTTAGTGAGTTTTTTTTAACTTACTCCAGTGGTCGGCAAAATGCATCTGGCTCTTTGGCTCATTAATTGCGGCTCTGACACAAATATTCTCAAATGGCGCAATAATATTTTCATTTAAAAGCATGAACATTATCAAGAATGTACTGAGAATTTGTCATATTTATAAGAACTTGGAATCATGCCTATAGTTAAAAACAATATACAAACCTGACTTATTCAAACTTTCCAAGAAGCAAGCACATTGTCCGCATTAATAAAAATTTATAGTTTCAAATTTAGTTTAACTTTTCAAATTTTATCTAATGCACTAATTATTTCGTGTAATAAAAGTTTGCTAAACAAGCAGATTTGGCTCCCAGTTTAATAAAAACAAAACATAATTTGTACAGATAATTATATACCAAAAGAAAAAAAAATATTAAAAATATACAGTATTTATATAGCACCAAATTAAATATATTTCCTTATTTGTTGAAATCAGTGAGTGTGACCATCTTTCATAAAACTGTCATTGGGTAAAATATTTAAAAAAGATGTATTTTTTTTAAAAGCACGCAATATTATAATATACAAATGTAAGCGGGGCGCCTCGCCATTAGTAATTATAACTTAATAGATAAGTTAAAATTATAATTTAAACTTATCATAGATTATATCTAGCTTTTTGTAGATTAAATTATGACATATAACTTATATTTAACCAAAAAATATCAACTGTTTTAATTAGTTTAGTAACGACTGTTTTCAATTAAATGGCAATTCCTAAAGTGTTATTTCTTGTCACAATTCTTATTAATAATTATTTAATTTTGTTCACTTTTTTCTGTATTTATTTAATATAATTAAAACAAGACAGTAACAGTAAATTGAAACGTAGTTATGAAAATGTTCATAGCATTAAAATATTTCATAGCGCAATTATTATATTATTTCATTTTAATAGTAGTAAAAAAATATGCTAAATTTTACGGCATTAACTTGCCCTTCGCCTTTCCCAAAAAACGTCACATCAACTTTGATAGAAAGCTGGTTAGTGGACTGTATGTTTGTGAATGATGTGCAGATCTTTGCCCAAATCAGTGAGTAATAAAAACCACACCAACCTTGCTATCCACTTCGCCCCGAATGAACGGAGACCTGTTGCCAGACGCACGGCGTACCAGCAGGAGTCGTAAAAACCTGCATGTATCAGGTATGATAACCGATTGTCCACTCTACATTTAGCATTATATATATTTTCTATTTTACTTCATCGCGGATTATAGCAAAATAATTTTATTATTACTTTTGTATTATGGATCTCCGCAAAGTAACGCCTAATTCTAAAAATTATTTAAAAATAGATGCAGTAATGTTTTGTATTACTACCCACGAATATAATAAGCAAAGATCGAACACATTTTATGAACGAAATTTTTATAAATTACAAATAGTCCATAGTCTAGTTCCATATTAATGTAAATTTAAATGACAGAAATAATAAATCTTAGATTCCTCTTTACTATTCTATAATATTAGTTAAACGAATTGTTTCTTAAATTGAATTCAATTTAGTTTTATTATTTTTTACTATAATGTAGGACACTTCGAATAGGCCTTAAATACTAGATTCCAGACTGTTGTACATAAAATTATGAATAAAAATTATAGCCCCAGAGTTTATTCTAAATTCAAATTAAGTAGTCACGAATTAGTTGTTTCTAGCTTCTTTTACATTTTTATCGCACGTTTTTGTATTACCACAATGATTATATCATAATAAATAATGTAGAATAAATATTAAAATTAGTCTTATCTAGTTATTAATGTACACGTAATGTAATATCGAATAATATGGCATTAAAATCATATACAATTCATGTTTTATTTTTAAAAAATATTTTAGTCCAATATATAGAAGAAACCTTAATAGAAAAATTGTAATGATTTTTTTATGACCCATTCCATTCCCGATGAATCACAAATATGGCAACACTATGCTGTTTTTATCTATTTGATAATATAATTAAAAATAAGTAAGTTATGAAACGAATAAAAAGTAATATCTTAATTTAAAAATGTATTCCTAAAATAAAATTTATAAAATTAATATTTATTCATTTACGATACCTTAGAATATAATAAAGTGGTAAACTATACATTAAGAATTTTATTACTCAGTCACTTGTTAAGCAATTATAACAACGATATTTTCCCTTTACACTTATTCAATAAATAAAAAGCAATTTTCTCAAAAGTAACTCATTTAATCTTTTTCAACAACTTGTCCCATATTGGATTGTGACAATGTTTTTTTTTTATATTATTGACCCAAATATGTATTTGATGGAGGTATTATTATATGGGATTTGTATTTTTGACATGTAACAGTACATTAATACTAATCGAGATACGTTCTCCAGAGATTATTATAGAATAATGATAGTTATTTTGAAGTCGGCTTGTGGTATCCGGCAGAATAGAATAGTACCACCCTCGTTTCTTACCGAGGTGTCGTAAAAGGCGACTAAGGTAAGTCGACCCGCCGTGTGGTGTCCGGCAGAGTAGAATAGACCAACCTCGTTTCTTACCGAGGTGTCGTAAAAGGCGACTAAGGTAAGTTGACCCACCGTGTGGTATCCGGTTGAGTAAAATAGACCACCCTCTTTCTTACCGAGGAGTCGTAAAATACGACTAAGGTAAGTTGATGTCAGGCAGGCGGCCGGTCGTTAAATACGTAGCCAAATCATATGACAACATGTTTGTAACATGTTGTGCCGACTCCACTTAGAGTGGGATAAGGGCAGGAAGATGACTTTTTTCTCCTAAAATAAGTAAACGTTGAAAAATCATATTACATGTTGTGCTGACCCCACTTAGAGTGGGATAAGGGCAGGAGAGTGATATTTTTTTAAATATTTATTTTGTTAAAAAAAAATTTAAGTGGTTTTTTCGTAACCCTTGAACCTATCTTCGATCTTTACATGGTTTTCTGTAGAAAATCTTAATTTACTTCGTATTTTGTTTTTGGAACTTAACCACTACGCAGTGAGGTGTATAAATAAAACTACACAATATGCTAACATCATTTATTATCATCAAATAAAATAGCATACATTATTCTTACAATTAAATATTCGATTCCATACAAAACACGCCTAAAGTAATAATACAATTAAATTAAATGCTTCACTAAGTACAGCTATATCGGGTTCTTGTAAAAGGTTCAATAACTGGTTACAGAATGGTTGCACGATTAAAAAATCAAAATTTGACACGTCAAATATTAAGACTATGACTTAAGGCAGGCGGCCGGTCGTAAAATACTTAACCAAATCATGTGACAATATGTTGTACCGAGCAGCCGACCCCACTTAGAGTGGGATAAGAGCAGGAAAATGATGGATATCAAATATTAAGACTAGTTCTCTTATAGACGTTGATTCAATATGACTATAAGATGCAAGCATCTTATAGTTTTCCGTGACAAAGAAATTAAGTCACACCAAATCATGTACGCAATATTATTTCTGCTTTACTTGTCAAATTCTGATTTTTAGAAATGCTCGACGCATTCATGTTCTTTGAAGTTTCATATTAATGTATAGAAACCGGCTATAATCACGTCTTATTTTATCAGATGAGCCCGACTAGTTTTAAGTCCATACGGGGCTCTTATTCATGAGCTCTTTACGCGACGAGATGGGCTCGAAACTAGTCGGGCTCATCCGATAAAATAAGACGTTAGTATAGCCGTTTTCTATATATTAATTATGAATAACACTCACGATAGTTTAAATCTTGAATGGATTTGATGAATCTTCGAATTTAATTATTGTTATTATCGTGGTGATTTTTAAACAAACTATTTTAATAATTATTAAATAGGCCATATTTATTTTACCTAAACATTAATTAAATATTAAATAATAAAAAATATAACGAATTACATAAACATTTAAATTAAGAGATATCAATTCAATTGACAGAACTATTTCTAACGGATATATACTTATACAAATTAGACGTGTGCTGCGTACCGTGGTCACGGGAAGACTGAAAAGAATACGTCATTCAAGGGCATTTTTTAACTACCGGCATTGGTCTGTAAATTTAGAAGTGCATTTTTTTTAGTATTTAGATTTAATTAATTAGTATAGAAATTTAGAAGTGTATTTTCGTCTAAAATAGTTCCGTCAATTGGTAATATATTTCCTCATAAAGTACAAACGAGTGTTTAATTATATTCACTTGTAATTTAAGTACAAAGCCATTTCGGTTTTTGCGATTATAAAATTAAAATCAATAATCTAAAATAAAGGAGATATAGAAGGCGCATCGAAGCAAAATGATATTTGCAATTTTAGTATTTGAGAAAAAATTGTTGTTATTTTTATATGAACTTTTAATATATTAAATTAATTGATTCAAAAAAGAAGGGTTGAAATCAATTTAATTTAAAGCTAAAATCAAAAATGTATTCAATCGCCATTTTGCTTTGATGCACCCTTTTAAAGCGTCTAAAAATCATAGTAGATTTAACGACTAGAAATATTATTCACTGGAAACTGCCCATAAGTTATTATGCAAATTGAAATCACTCTAACAAATTACAAATTTTAAAGGGTTTTGTAACAGTTTGTTAACATCCCACTTCTGATATTTTGCAAAACCTGAGTCACCATTACAAATTATTAAACGATGGAGTATTCAATGTTTTTAATACTTTTCTGTATTTCCTTTCTTTATAGGAAGGTTATATTTGAATATTAACAAATCATTATACATATATATACAGGGAGGATTACATAAAAATTACAAGTTTATATTAAATTAATTCGACGCACATCTAAAATAAATTTCTCTCTAAAATCCAAACTTTTAGTGCAACACCTCATTTAAGTTACATAAAAATTTACTTTTTTATGTAAGTCTGCAAATATATCTGACTTTTTATTAACGCAATCTATAGTTTTTTACTAACAATATAATGAAATAAACTTAAATAAGGTTAAACAAAATTAATTTCACTTAGCAAATTGTACACTTAGGGGAAATTAATTTGATTTTCATTTGCATTCTTTATAATTTAGTAAATTGTGTTTTAAAATCTGTTACAGCTAAAATGGGATTTTAATGAAATATTTATACTTTCAATTTTTATATATACGTAAGCTACCTGATGTACAAATAAATACAAATTAAATATTTGTTACTCTATTCACATAAATATAATTAAAACCGCATTATTAACGGCTTATCGCCTTTTTAGTAAATTGTATGCGAGTTTGGAGTGGGGTAGTAGGAGGATAAGGTTCCCCCCACCCACATATTGCCCCGAACGTAATGTACTGCGAGTCGAGCTATAAAAACTTAAATACCTAAAAAGCACATTAATCACATTGTTCACTAAACTACACAAAATTTAAGAAAATATTAAGTATATCTCTTTATACAACTAAAATCTTCTTTATATCCAAAGACAAAAAATATTAAAATAGGTTGACTAGATTTTCGTTATTGAGATTTATATGCCCACTATAAATTAGATAAACTTTGGTATTATTTTAATTAATGTAAAAATTCATTTCGGTTTTATAGAAAACTTGAAAATATAACGGGTTATAATATAATTTCGCTTAGAGAATTAAAAAAAACTGCCATAAAAATCGACAAGAAACGCACACTCAAATACATTTAATCTCACATTCTCTTTAATTCTAAGAAAAATTTCAAGCTAAAAAACTGACTTAATTGTTGTACTTGAATATAGACAATAATAATTTATTATAACGATAGGTAGAAGATTTTTGGCTTTGTTTTTATATATTCTAAATTGTTTTGGCGCGTAAACTTATACTTTACTATTTGTCTTTGACTTTTTTTATAAAACCTTTTTAACTTTGGAACACTTGTTTAAAAAACTACCCGTGCCTCGATGGTGAAAAGTTTTGGGCATAGTATTTATATATTACCTATAACATAAGTATAACATCACTAAACACTTTGTTATTTTAACAATACTTGTTTCTTAGTTATAAAAAATAAATATTTTTAGATTTTGGTCGATCTTTTATGGAGACATTCGTAGGTAAAGAATTTATTGCAAGCACAAAATGGCGCCGAAACAATTTAGAAAGTTCTCTAACATTAAGTGCAAACTATATCTATAAAAAACAGTGCGTTTTTATAATTCCTTGTATATATTTACTTAATCTAGATAAATATATTTAGTTAGGCGATTTAACAGTTGTCCAGTTGATCTACAACGTTGACAGCACAAGGTAATGTTGTTTGCAACAGAGATTCTCAAACTTTGAAGTGATGTTTCGTGTGATGTAGGTGTAATGTAGTGTCGGTGTAGTATGGCATATACTATAAGAGTCAATATATTAAAACTCTCGTGTGTTGTCGGTGTAGTGTGACTTTGGTGTAGTTTAGTGTCAGTGTAGTGTAGTGTCGGCGTAGTGTAGTGTCGTCGGTGTAGTATGACACATATTATAAATGTCAATATATTAAAACTCACGTGAGAAGCAGTTGTAGTGTGACTTTGGCGTAGTGTAGTGTCGGCGGTAGTGTGGCGTTGGTGTAGTATGGCATACACTATAAGTGTCAATATATTAAAACTCACGTGTGAATCAATTCTAGTGTGGCTTTGGTGTAGTGTAGTGTCGTTGTAGTGTGGCGTCGGTGTAGTATGGCACATATTATCACGTGAGAAGCATTTGTAGTGTGACTTTGGTGTAGTGTAGTGTCGTTGTAGCGTGGCGACAGCGTAGTATGGCACATATTATAAGTGTCAGTATATTAAAACTCCCGTTTGATGTTGGTGCAGTGTAGTGTCATTGTAGTGTGGCGTCAGTGTAGTATGGCACATATTATAAGTGTCAGTACGTTAAAACTCCCGTTTCATATTGGTACAGTGTAGTGTCATTGTAGTGTGAGGTCAGTTTAGTATGGCACATTTTATAAATGTCACTATATTAAAACTCTTGTCTGATGTCGGTGTAGTGTGACTGTGGTGTAGTGTAGTGTCGTTGCATTGTGGCGTCGACGTAGTATGGCATACACTATGTGTCAATATATTAAAACTCTCGTGTGATGTTGGTGTAGTGTAGTGTCGGTGAAGTACGTCGTGTGGTTCGTTGTAATGTGTACGTTGGTAAGGTTTTGTAGAAAAGATGTAATTTTGTTTTGTTGTAGCAAAATGTGAGTGTAATCTGCCATGGTTACAGTGTGACGATAGTGTAGTGTGGTTTTATTTGTGTTATTTAAAGTGATTACGTTGTGTAGTGTGATGTCGTTTAGTGCAATATTATATAATGGTACGTCATACAGTATGGCAACGATGCGATGTGGCTTTAAGGTTGTATAGTGTTAGTTTTTAGTGTCGTTGGTTCGCTGTAGTGTTAGTGTTATGTGACTGTGTAATCTGTAGTCTTCGTGAAGTGTGTCTGTGTGTTCATTATGGCGTAGTAAATTTGATATCCGTTTTGTGTGACATAGGTTTGTTAATGTCAGACATCAGCGTTATTTAATCACTCTAGACAATTGCGCAATCAAATATAAAATTGTTCTCATTTTTAACTCTAAGGTTATGACGGATCATTTTACCCATATTTTTTTTAATTAATAATGAAAATCTTATTATAAGGGGTTTAAGGCCTTTAAGGTATTTGAAAATAAGTATTATATTTGTAAATTGATATTCATATTGAATATATAAAGTTTGGCCTTTGCTTTAAAATCCTGTTTTGTGTCGATGTAATATATTTTTTAAATAGAATTAAGTTGTTTAAGTAATTGTGACATAGCGCAATAGTAATTTTATGTATACTTATTTAATTAAGACGTAGATTATATTTTTTAAACCAGAACATTTGGTCGGAATTTGGCATTATATATATTATAATATAAACAAAAAAACGGTGTAAATAAATACGAGTATCTGATTTAAGTAACTCTTAAGTTTTTGTCAAATTCAGCGACAAAAATATGTATATATAAGCAATTCTGATAAATTTAAGTACATAATTCTTTTGGTTGACCGATGCATCTTTATTCCGATATTAACTAATTATTAACAGTATATATTTTGTTAAGTAAGTTAAGTTCAAAATCTACTTTGTACGATTTTGAAAATCTGACGATTATATTCCTCTTATCACTGGTTATGTGATTTATTCTGAAATAAATAAATGTATATATTAATAAAATTTAGTTTAAGTATGTTTGTTGCACATGATGAATATTAACAAAATTATTTTATTACATATATACTATATATTTTATTTTATTTATACTATATATTGTATATTTTATTACATATACATAATACAAGTTTCTTTGTATTCTATATATAAATTTAATTTGGATCAATAAAACCCCCTACCATAGACCAAAGACTACTTACGTGGATTAAAATAATAAAAAATTAATATCCGTCCATAAATATCAATGTGTTTTATATATCCTGCTGGCATAGACAAATAAATTTTCTGAACTATTGTTATATGTTTATGCAAATATTATAAGAATGTATTTGTGTATTAATTTGTATCTAATTTATGTAACGCACGCTTAGTATTAAAATGACTGAATTAAAAAAAGTTTCGTCGCATATTGCAATAAAGCTTATCGCAGCTGCTTTTAAAATCGTATGTTAAAGAGACCCATAACTTGGAAAAACAAGAAAACACTTGTTTTTTTAATAGTTCATACCGTGACCATAGATGGTGTTGTAATAAATTTAAATTTCGTTACTTTGTTTACTTAGAGTGCGACATTTTCTTACTTTTTACTATTTAGATATTTTAAGTAATACCTAATGACGAATACATGTTATTTCTGGTTATTTCTTAACTTGAGGTATAAATCACACAAGGATTTATCAATGCATTAATTAAACTGGGTAAGTTACATTCCACTTTTAGCTTAGACCAGGGGTGAGCAACCTTTTTAATAAACGGGCCAATTTAAATTTTAAAACTTTATGGCGGGCCGCATTTAAAGTGATTAATAATAATATAATAATTTGCAAGTACCGTGTGGTATCCGGCTTAGTATATAGACGTGGCGTAAAATACGACTAAAGTAAGTTGACGTCAGGCAGGCGGCACTTCGTAAAATATGTAGCCAAATTATGTGACAACATGTTTATAACGTGTTGTCACCCCACTTGGAGTGGGATAAGGGCAGGAGGATGATGATGATAAATATAATATTTACAAAACTTTATTTATACAAAATATTAGTAATAAAAAAATATAAAATTCAAAAAACGTTAAGATTTCAATTTATATTAATTAATATGTAATGGGAGAACGTCTATAAAATGAATTAATAATAATAAATTCATTTCAGAATGCTTGGCCGCATAAAAAATGTTTAAAGAACTTGGCCCGTTGATTGAAAAGGTTACTCACTCCTGGTTTAGACGAATATATCTACTTAAACATATTGGCCATTTGGCTGCCATTGAAATATTTATAACGTACAATACAGTATATTACAATAGAGATCTCACACGTGGTATCTAATGTTTGAGAAGTTTCTCCTGCTCGTCGGCACGTGAGAACACGTCGCCGTTCCTCTCAGGGGACGAGCGCGAGGCGAAAGATGCGCGGGTAACGGGCGACGCGGAAACAGGCGGGTTGGGCGAAACCTGACAACCAAATATAATAAATGTGTATTTATAAACAGTAAGCTGTGGTAGCCCAGCGCTAACACCGTGTGACTCTTTCGAGGAGGTCACGGGTCCAAACCCGGGCAGACACCAATGAGTTTTTCTGTTAAAACTTATGTGTCTAATTGATGATTTCAATTTATCACACGCTTTTCGGTAAAGGAAAACATCGTGAGGAAACCTGCATATCTCTTGAGGATTCTGGAGACATGTGTAACCTACCAATCCGCATTGGAGCAGCGTGGTAGGTCTTAGCTCCAATACTTCTCTCCAAAAAACGGAGAGAAGAGGTCTATTCTCAGCAGTGGGATAGTAACAGGCCGCTACTTACTTACTATATACAGTAGAAGCTCTTTATTTGCGGGGTATACGTTCCGTAAATATGCCGTGAATACAGAAACCGTGAATATGGAATGGTAATTTATATAGGGTTAAAGGTTCCTAAGCGACGAAATAAAAAAAAGCAAAAACATAAAAATCAGTTTAAAATAAAATAAGTTTTTGTGCTATACATTTTGATAAGTTACATATTGTCATCAGATTTAGACAATGGTTTAAAAAATTTAGTAATTTAGTAATGTTTTGAGTAATAAGTTTGTTTTATATAAATATTCTGTTTGTTTACAACAAAACCGACCGCGGCGGAGGCTGCTCACCTCAAAAGAAACGCCAACGAAACAAACAACGCCGATAGCTTTTGAAAACGCAATCTAGGCCTAGTTGTAAAAAGATCTATTTTATTTATCTTTTTATTAGTCCACTTGACGAGGCGTTAAGGACAAAGGATTAACATAGATTTGTTATAATGTAAGTCTGTGTCAGTTTTATTCAAGAGATTTATTGGTCGCAAATGGTCTTATTTAAATAAAAGATTGTTTTATTTTGTATCATTGTGTGCTTACCTGTCTCGATGGTGTTTTGTGTTCGCCGCTGATGCTTATATCTTCGTCCACCGACTCCAGCAGCTGGAAATATATTTCCAAATTGAAAAAAAAACATATAAGTTAAGTGCACTAGTAATTGACAATGTACTAGTAGTTCAACGTTTTGTATGAAATTTTAAATATTAAGGGCCTGTTTCACAAGTTACCAATAAACTGTCAGCTTATTCGGAACATATCTGACACATATCTCGGAATTTTGCGTTTCTCAGCTTTCTGATAGGCTTATTCAGCACTTAAAGTCCCTAATAAATTAATATTTAGATGATGTGGCTGTTATTTTGTTTATCTGCTGGATAGCAAATACTTATATCAAAATGACCGCGATTTTATTTTATTAAAAATTTTCATTTTTAGGGTTTCTTTTTAGAGACATTTATCTACTACTTAGTTTATTTGTCGGTTAACTATCCGACACTTTATCAGTAACTTGTGAAATAGGCCCTAAGACTTGTTTGTTGTAGCTAATGAAAAATATTAATTAATAATATTAAATTTTAAATATTAAACAATGGTCTACAGTTCTGAGGTTTTGGTCAATTACCTTATATGTATTATTACCTTACCTTACCCTTACCTTTTATTTTTACAAATGCTACTATGTCATACAAATACTAACGCTATATGCATGAGGTATGCAAGGAGTGGTAAGTGAAAAATAGGATAAGGAAATATGAAAAGAGTACTAACATCACAAATATGGAGTACAATCAAGTGGCAGCTTTCTTCTCTAATAGTTTTATTATTCTCGAGAGTTGAGCTAATACCAAATGTTCGGAATACGACAGTCTTCTATCACTTTCGTAATCGATTTCGTATCGATTAAAATCGCTTTCATCGATATCATGTTGATTACGATGATTGGAACCAACATTTTGTCGATTGTCAATAATTTCTTCAGCATTTTGTGTATTCTGTTTATTCAGGTTTGAATTTTGTCGTGAACGATATGTCTCATCGAAGTTTTGGTCTTCCCATTCGTCACTTTGTCTATTATAATTGCTTTTATAGATATTTCGACGATCTTGATTGCTTTCACGCCGTAATCTATCATAATTTTGTCCCATATTTGCATTTTCATTGAACTTTGTATAAACACTATCAGCTTGATTATAAATATCGGTATTAGCATTAAGATCTTGTTTATAATTTTGATTTGTGCTTTTCATATCTTGCTTCGTTATATCTTTAAACTCTTTTCTGTTACTTAATGTTTCATCGTAGCATGCGCATTCAACGCTAGATTTCGATTTTCCAGTTTCAATTATTTCCTTATTTGTATTATTTAATGTATCTACAATATTTGACTGTCTATCTTTCACAATCGTTTTTGCATTATCTACTTGGAAATTATCAGATATTTGCTGCACAGGTTCGTGGAAAGTTAAAAGAGATTTTTCGGTACGGAATTGGGTTTTTTTATTCGCAGCATCTGAAGATGTCAGAAGATTATTATTGTATGTAGATAGTTTGTATTGTGTGGATCTATATAAAACCTATTTCTTATTAGTTTTCCTTTTTATTACGATAAATAGGTATAAAATTATTGGGGTGGTTTACTTACTAATAAGAGTAGATAAGAGGAAGTAATCACTGAGTTTAGAAACTGATAGCATTGATTTTGAATATTTGTTAAAGTAAAATTAATAATAAAATTTAAGTTCATATCTCGATTAATAGCAATGCAATCTTGGCCTAAGATTCTAAAATAATTTTATGAAGTTAAGGAAAGCGGCTTTTTAGTATAATAGTCAGCCAGTTTGTGTGTTTGTCACATAATAGTTTTAATAATACGATGATATGCATTACGATAATTATGATATAAGTATGAGACGTTGTGTGCAAAGTACAAATGCAAGAATCTATTTTAGCGCTAAGAAATACAGTACAATTGAACTATCAATTTAAATACCGTCTACTTAAATATTAAAGTAACGCCCTACTTATTTAAATTACTCAGAAACCTGCCTTTTTTATCATCTTCTAAGCTGGTGCGTGGAGATTTGCTCGACCCAATCTCTTCTTTACTAGATCTGAGAGATATATCAGATCTCTTAGCCTTAGGACGATACTTTTTTGATGTGCTAGGCAAATATTTTAAATCCACTGAAGAAACATTGGACCAATCTCTCCGTAATTCATCTGCAAATTTCTGCTCAGTTTGACTTTCACTCATAAGTCTTTTGTATATTTTCGCGTAGTAATTCTTTTTATTTTTATTTGCGACTTTATCACCAGTTATAGTACCAGCACTTTCAGTTACACTTTTACTTGAAATATTAGATGGAACCTTTGTTAAGTTAGCATTATCGTTAATCATTTCAGATGATTTGGAACTTCCTTGATTTTTGTTGGTATCATTAGAGATTATCGAAGATCTGTCTATTTGTGTATCGCTAGGCGCTTTCAAAGTTTCTTGAGACCAACGTTTAGTCAAATTCAGATTCGGATTGGGTGATAGATATTTCGAAGTAGTTGCTATTTCGCTTGTATCTTTATTTTGAACGTTTGGCAAACTTTTGGATGGCGATATCAAAGGTTTATCTGTTGAGTCACGTATAGTAATTTGTGCTCCACTTTGAGGAACATCAAATTCAATAGAACTATTTTTCGACAATCCATATGTCTGCGAACATTTTCTTAATTTTATTATATTCTTTTAGCCTTGTACACAAATTGAATCAGTTAAATAAAAACAAAAAAGGTGTACCTGATATAAATACCAACGGATTGTATTGGGTTACAATATTTTGTATTTCATGGGCTAAATACCAATTATCACAAACAGGTTGCAACAATTAAGTACTATCCACATTTCGATGCTGTGTGACTCGTTACCGGTCGGCCGTTGCTTTTAATTTTTGAGATTTGTGAGAAATTATAAAATCTCACGAGAGCCATATTTCGTCCAATATTACGATAATAATAAATGAATAACAGTAGGGAACATTATATCTATAATCAAATTATAAACGTTATACAATTTTTTTGTTATTGTTTGTGGTACCTTCAAAACCTGTATTAAATAACGCAATGTTTTTTACCTGTTCCCAAAAGGTAAATAGGAATTTGTATATATATTACCTCGGTGTTTTTGTGCCAAGCTTTAATTGTGCCAAATTTTATCAATATTGGTCGAGGTTAGGATAGTAGCCCGTAAAACGAGACGTTGAATGACCAGTAATAGAATTGAATAACAGTATTGTGTGGATACGTCCTTCTTGGTTTTAATCTTTTGATATACATAAATAGACAACCATAGACCTGCCGTTGTGACGCGCTATCCAGGTCGTCGCGTATGACCATCATGGTACTGGAGCGGGCTAGCTGCATTGGGAGCCGGTACGAGCTGGATGAATGGCGAAAAGGCTGGGGATTGGGGACTGGATGTTAGAGGATAGGTTACCGGTAAGAAATTTATATGGAGTCTTAAATTTATGGTTACAAATTGTCTATACTCGCGTCGTAAACGTTAATATAATAATTGAGAATATAAAGAGACTACAGATGTCTAAGGTTAACGATACCTGCAAACCCTAAGGCTATTGGAAAAAGAAAGGTAAGGAATAAGGAAACGGTGAAAACGTGTGACTCTTTTAAGAGGGTCTTTTTAGAGGAGAGTTTTTAAAACTGGGCAAGAATTAATGAGTTTTTCTGTTAAACTTATATACTTCCGTATAAAAAAAAATTGTTGAAGTAAATCTGCAATATCTCTGAAAAACCCTAAGAAATCTACCAGAATTAGTGCAGCGTGGTAGTTCTTTTAATAAACTAATCTTTAATATATACTAATAGGCCGTAATACGGCCGTATGCTATCTGACTGAGTAGAATAGACCACTCTCTTTTTTACCGAGATGTCGTAAAAGGCGACTAAGGTAAGTTGAGCCGTCGTGTGGTATCCGGCCGAGTAGAATAGATCATTTCTTATCGACGTGTCGCAAAAGGCGACTAAGGTAAGTTGAGCCGTCGTGTAGTATCCTGCGGAGTAGAAGAGACCACCCTTATTTCTTACCAAGGTGTGGCAAAAGGCGACTAAGTTAAGTTGCGATCAGGCAGACTGCCGGTCGAAAATTACCTAGATAAAACACAACATGTTGTGCCGATCTCACTTAGAGTGGGATAAGGGCAGGAACATGAATAATGACTAATAGACCGTTATAATTACTTTGGGCAGCGGCAGCCATCAAATCAAGATTTAGCGCTTTCATAATATAAAAGTGACGATTTTAAGAGATACTCTAAAATAATAGACAAAACGAAAACTTCAATTCTCACCTTATCAACTTCGGTGTCGAACTGCTCGTTGGTAGCGCCTTTAGATAAGGCTCCCTTCTCCATGAGGGTCGCCCTCTTAGCCGCTAAGTACAGCGACCTGGGGAGCGGAATAAACTTGGGGTTATACGTTGAATGTTTAAAAAATTGATCGCAGAGTTTCTTGCTGGTTCTCCTTGGTAACAGCAACATTACTAACCAGTTGTAGTTTTATTAAATCTAATTTCATCCGATGCTATGCAAGAAAAGTAAGGTGTCACTCTGCAACAAAGTGACACTTTACAAAACTTGCATAAGACCAATAATGTCCCATGCGAGCATCGCGTTCGCGCTATTTTCAAAAGTCAGATTGTTTACGCTCCAAATACTGCAAAATCGATTCATGCGGACAGCTACTGGTTGTCCGTGGTTCATGCGGAATGTTGACCTCCATAGAGACCTCGACCTTCCCCAACATTGCTCATCTCTTTAAATGCTTTTCGAAGTCTTACTTTGGGAAAGCCGAAGTTCACCAGAACCCACTTATAACAGTGGCTTCCACTTAAATCCCTGCTAGGTCGACTCATCAAAAATATAGGAGTCCAAAAAGCGCCCTATATGACCCTTACTATAAAATAACGATCGCAAATACACACACATATAATACACGCAAACAGCGTCTTCACCGGGGAAACGAAGTCCTACTTTTCTGACTTTCTCGCCTTACTCCCGACGCCATACTGAGTAATGGTCATATTAGTACCACCACACGTCGCCCCAAGCCGTGGTCCGACCTCACAGGAGGCACCCTTAGGACGACGTTCCCCGACGCTAATAGAGCTTCTGCGCACTACTCTCCGCAGTTCGCAACTTTGGCGATACTTCTGCGATCGCTGACGCCGGTGACGCTATAAAAGCCGTTAGGGCTAACAGCATATAGTCAAATCGAAAAAAAAATCTAATTCATCCTCGATGATTCAAAAGTGCTTTTGTTCAAAGCAAAAGTTTATTTTGATTTATTAGCTCACCGTTTGACCGTGAGGTAGTAGACGTCGGACACGGCCCGCACCGAGTAGTCCGGCACGAACGTGTGCCGCAGCATCGCCTCCATGTTGATGTTCTGCAGCGAGCCCATGGCCGACGGCGTGGGGGACTCCGCTGAAATCGTGGCCGAGTTTAAACACAGTAACCTCACACACACACACGCACGTAAACAAAACTGTCACACACACTCGCTTTTCGTTTTTTTGTTTCATGCGCACACACTCTGTCTCTCACACACACAAAATCACTCGCTCTCTCTCTCTGCCACACACAATCACTCGCTCTGTCTGTCTCAGTCACACACAATCACTTGCTCTCTCTTTTACACACAATCACTCGCGCTCTCTCTGTCTTTATCACACACAATCACTTGCTCTCTCTCTATCACACACAATCACTCGCTCTCTCTCTCTGTCACACACAATCACTCGCTCTCAATCTCTGCCACACACAATCACTTGCTCTCTGTCTGTCACACACAAACACTTGCTCTCTCTCTGGCACACACAATCACTCGCTCCTCTTTCTGTGTCAAACACAACCACTCGTTCTCTTTCTCTTTGTCACACAATCACTAGCTCTCTTTCTGTCACACGAAATCACTCGCTCTCTCTCTCTGTCACACATAATCACTCTCTTTCTGTCACACATAATCACTCTCTCTCTCTATCAGACACAACCACTAGCTCTCTTTCTCTCTGTGCCACAAAATCATTCGCTCTCTCTCTGTCACACATAATCACACACAATCTCTCAATGTCACACACAATCACTCGCGCACTCTCTCTCTGCCACACACAATCACTCGCTCTCTCTCTCTCTCTCTGTCACACACAATTACTCGTTCTCTCTCTGTCCCACACAATCACTCGCTCTCTCTCTGCCACACACAATCACTCGCTCTCTCTCTGCCACACACAATCACTCGCTCTCTCTCTGTTACACATACAAAAGGACGAACGCGGATCTACTCTACTAGAGACTTCTCTAGAATAATAATACTACGAGCTGTGAGCTAAATTTTTGTTATTGTTATTTATATAAAAGTTTAAACTATGGTTTTATTAGCAATTATTTACAAATTTACTCCAATAAAGTATATTTTGAATTTGAATGTACAAGGTTAGTATTTTAATGCATCAGCCCTTACCAACGCCCACGTTCTGCATAAGCGCCTGCACCCCGAAGTAGGTGAAGGGTCCGGCTTCGAAGACCAGGTTCTCGCGGCCCACCGTCACCTCCACGCGACCCTCGAGGATCAGCACGAAGTAGTCCACCTGCAGACATACAGTGGTGGCCCTTTTTGATATAATCAAAAAGTTAACTTAAATATAGAGTAAAAAAAAAACTTTTTTGAAGTGAAAACTCGAATCGATCTAGCCAGCTTTCATGTTCATGGCCCTGAAAAATGCTAACATGTACAATGGAATGCAAATGATATTTTATCTGTCAATTATAAACTCGTCATAGCTCAACGGATAATGGGCGGACTAAAGCAGTCATAATACCCCGATAATCGAGCCCAAACGGCCCAATTATTTTTTAATTTTTTTTCAAATTTCATCTTTTTATATCTTTAAAAAAATGACCAAGGCTCGATGACTTAGGTACTAAATAAATATATGGAACAATTACACACACGGTTATCCGTCTCCAAAGCAAATAATTTAATGCTCGTATAATGGGTGATAGACAACACACACCCACACGCACGCATTTACGCATGCACACACGGTGCTTTTCTATCGAAATAAGTAATTTAAAAAGGACCCTTTCATTTTCTTCGCCGGTGGCTTATATTTCCCCCTATCTGAAGAATTAAGTTATAACTCCTATGCTTATATATGGTACATGTAACTTATTCTTCAAATAGGGGGATTTCTTTCCTCATCTCCCCCCTTCTCTTACCGGTTTTCCCTGCTGGAACACGTATGTGCTGGGCTCCCGCTTGGTCTTCCCCTTCAGCTTGATGTAGTGGATCACGTCCTGCCGCAGCAGCCGCCGGAGCACCGTCTCCGAGACGGTGTCGGGTTTGAAAGCGTCCACACCTGCAGACAGAATTATATTAGAATATTTACATAATTTATAGAAGCAGCTGTGTGTAGAAAGCTGTGATAGCCTAGCGGAAACACCGTACGCCTCTTTCGAAGAGGTCTAGGGTTCAAACCACAGGCAGGCACCAATGAGTTTTCTAGTAAAACTTATGTGTCTAATTGATAATTACAATTTATCACACGCTTTTCGGTGAAGGAAAACATCGTGAGGAAACCTGCATATCTCTAGAGAATTCTGGGGATATGTGTAACCTACCAATCCGCATTGGAGCAGCGTGGTAGATCTTAGCTCCAATCCTTCTCTCCAAAATGGAGAGAGGAGGCCTATGCCCAGCAGTGGGATAGTAACAGGCAGTTACTTACTATAGAAGCAGTCGTTACGTTTATGGTAAACAAAAATGCTTTATTTCAACTCGTAAGTATTATTAGAATTTTTTTTAAGATTATGTTTTTATTTATATGATAATGATATGTTTTTTCCATTTGATTTTGTTTAGTTTGTTGTTAATTATAAGGAATAATAATTGTATGGTTTAAAATGGGGCTGACATATGCATATTGTATAAAAGCCCCTAAATAAAATAAAGAGAAAAAAATGCTTTAATCCACGTTATACATGCAAGATTAGTTACCGAATCGATTACAAGACACCACCACCAACAGCACACTACACAAGCACACACATTCACTACGACTTTCTCTAAGATCGTTTCGCTCCGTAACCGAAGCATCGTCAGGAGATAGGCTCCACGACAAAATTGCTTTGCAATAGTGTAGGCTGAGTAGAATAGATCATTTCTTACCGAGGTGTCGTAAACATTAACTAAGGTCAGTCGACTAAGGTAAGTCAATCCGCCACGTGGTATCCGGTTGAGTAGAATACACCATCTTCATTTCTTATCGAGGATTTGTAAGGCGACTAAGGTAAGTTGACTGTGTGGTGTTCCGTTAACGTAAAATGAATTCGATGTTCGGTGATCAGTGCATTGGCAACACAGTTCTAACAAACTGTCATGCACGCCGTACACGTCAAAAAGGCCCGCCCGTCAAGTGTCAGTGTGTGACTGTCAAACCCATAACGATCAACATTACAACCGGCGAGCGCGCGCGCATCGAATTCGATCACAACAATCCTGCATCATATTTGGTGGAAGCTCATCGAGGGCGGTGCTGATCAGCTCAAGGTACGTGCGTGCATTGTATTGTTCTTGTGCTGCCCACCGGATATCGAATTATCGTCAGACCCCTAGTCTGTCCCAGTGTGGTTGATGGCCACCCCTTGGGTGCAAAACGCCACAGTGTGGTATCCGGCTGAGTAGAATAGACTATTCTCAATTCTTACTGAGGTGTCGTAAAAAGTGATTAAGGTAAGTTGACGTTAGGCATGCGGCTGGTAGTATAATAACTACAAATTAGTTACCTAAACAAATAAGTGTTACCTAAAAGAGCCCTAAGAAAATCTGTCTTTGCTCTTTTCTAAATTTACTTCTTATTATTAATTATATTTATTACATCATTGCTACCTACTTCAAAGTCAATAATTCAATAAGGCCGCACATTTTTGTCATTTATATATTTTAAATGACTAATGGAACTATTTGTATAAATTTTATTAATTAATATATATATATATATATATATATATATATATATATATATATATTTAAATCGCAGAAGTCTTCTTGCGTCATTTTAAACTCGAACCCTGTTGCGTCTACCATTTCTGAACGGATTTTTAACTAAATTAAAGCGTATACTATACCTTTAAATCTGTATTATTTCAGTATACAACTTTAAATTCCATTAATAAGTTTTATACCGATATTCAATTTTAAAAATTTCTCAATCACTTAGCGGTTCCGTTCATCGTCGAAATAATGTGGCACATTGTATATTTTTGTATATACTTCGTACACTGTTTAGGCTTTCACGCTTCCTAATTAATTTATATCTAACTTGATTCTGTATATTATGCAATATATTTTATTGATATTACATTGACATTATTACATCCATTCTTTGTTTCAACTAAAATGCTTCCGAATATTGCTGCTGTATGAACCTATGCGTAACATTGACTTAACGGCTTCCATTGACCTCATCAGATTTCTAATACTTAAATATGGCACGTGAGTCATATTATTAAAAAAAAAATTTTATAGTCATTTACTTATTACTAAGTGAGCTTTTATGAACAGGTAAGTAACTTATTATCCTAAGCCAAAAATTACCAAGTGGATATATACGGCTATCATTCTACCCAGAATACTGTACGGCGCTTCGATTTGGTGGCACAGAGCCAACATCGGAGTCAACAGCAAGGACTTAATGAAGATACAGAGGATAGCAACACTAATGATCACAGGTGCAGTGAGAACAACCCCATCCGCTGCACTAGAAGTTCTGGTGGGACTCTATCCTCTAGACCTAGCAGCTAAGAGAAAAGCTATAGAGCAATGGTATAAGATGAAAGTGTTCCAACAATGGAAAGGAAACTTTACAGATAAAGGTCATACAGATATAGAAAAGATTTATGGAGAAAATCTGTCTATGGTCGTCAGGAGAAGTGACTTGATCAAGAAACAGAAAATCTTCGATAAAAAATATAGGATACACATAGGAGTAAAAGAAAACTGGGAAGTGGAAAACAGCGCGAAGAGTCAGACCATCTGCTACACGGACGGGTCTAGACGAGAATCCGCGAAGCTGGCGGGAGCTGGAATTGTCTACGGCACCTCGTCAGATTTACACCAGGTCCTAAATCTGGGTAAATATACAAGTGTCTTCTAGGCCGAAATGATAGCTATCATGGAGTGTGCTAGGAAACTCAAAGAATCACAAATAGCATTAGAACATAATATAGTCATATATAGCGATAGTCAAGAAGCTTTAAAAGCACTTGACCGCATAGAAACAACCTCAGCTATCGTGAAGGAATGTAAGCGTGAACTAAACGAATTAGCTGAGAAGAGGGAAGTAACGATTGTATGGGTTCCGGGACACTGTGGCCATGCAGGGAACGAAAAAGCTGACGAATTGGCAAGAAAGGGAGCTAGTCAAACATTCGTAGGACCAGAACCCTTCCTCCCAATTGCACATAATATAATAAAGTGTGTGATTGAAAAAAGAATAGAAACAAAATCTAACAAAAGATGGAGAAACACAATGCTCAGACAAGCAAAGTTGTTTCTCAAATCGTTTGATACAAGGAAGTCTAAACAGCTGATGTCTCAGAGCAGGGAAAATGTAGCAATTGTAACAGGCATTACAACTGGGCACTGCCTGTTAAACAGACATATGTCAATAATGAGAATAACAGAAGATGCTGAGTGCCCTATGTACTCGCTGGTAAGATGGGAGATACTAGGTAAGGATGAAATTGAAGTTGAGGATCTGACAAATATCTCCTTCAGGGATATTATCAGGTTTGTAAAAGCTACGGGTAGATTAGCGCAGGTGACACTGTCGGGACAGCAGTGAGACCCTTGTTCCAACATGGGGAAATGGGTGGAGTAGTTCGGAATAGGAGCTGATCACCCGTCCTGCACTGACAGGTGTCCCCGAAATTAGATTGATAGATAGAACTTATTATCCTCGTCATTCAGTTAACTACTAAAGAAAGCTTTTATAGGCAGGTAAGTGATGTTACTAACCCAGAAAAAACTTGAACTGCAGAAGTAGTTGAGATTATTAGGTGAATGTGCGTATTGTATGCATGTGTGCGTGCGACAAGAAGCGTATATATAGGGATGTCTCGGTGCTTACCACTGACTATTAGCAACCATAGGTTGGTACGAGGCACTCTGAATATTTATCTAAAGCTGGAACGGATCCGTTTGATGAAATCAACAGTCCGTCTGAATGTTCTCTAAACCGTAATTGGATCTGTAACATTCTAGAAACAACTTAAAACCAATTCACTACTCTGGAAACCACGGATAACGTAGGACAAAAACTCGACCGAGTAGCAGAAATCCTTCGAAATGAGGGCACAAAAATTTGGGAAAGCCAACGTAAGGGCATGAAGTCAAAGCTTTCAGGAGATACTCTCCTATTAATGGCAGAGCGACGAACCCTATGCTAACTTCGTGAGAAGTAGAGGCTTTAAACAAAATAATTACCAAGATGGTTAACGACGCGACCTCCGATTAGCTAATACGCTCAAAAATCAATTGAGCAGAATCGGGGTCCAAAAGTGTTTATTAAGCCTCTTGGAAAAAGTCACCTGACGAAGTTAACCACATTAAAGGGAAACTCGTCCAAACCGGAAATCCTCTCGGAAGTGGAAAGCCACTACGCCGAATTTTACGCATCGCATGCTACCGCTGCACACAGAGGACAAATTAAGCCGCCACTATACGGAAAAACTGCCTGATATCCATCTAAATGAAATTGTTTTAGCCCTTGGACAGCTTAAAAATAGAAAAGTCACGGGTGAGGATGGTATTACAACAGGGCTGTTAAAAGCTGGTGGAATTCTATTGGTAACAGAGCTTCAAGAGCTGTTTAATACCCTTCTCTTTGCCGGGAGAACTCCAAAGGCATGGCACAGAAGTATAGTGTTATACAAAAAAGGAGATATAACACTCTTAACTAACTATAGGTCAATGTTTCTTCTGAGCCATGTCTATGAGCTGTTTTCAAGGGTTATCACAAACCGCCTCGCATGATGATTCGACGAGTTCCATCCCCCGAACAAGCCGGGTTTCTATGCGGGTACAGCACGATAGATCATATCCACACCGTGCGGCAAATTGTACAAAAAAGTAAAGAGTACAATCAACCACTATGCCAAGCTTTTGTGGATTATGAAAAAGCTTTTCACTCGGTCGAAACCTGGGCTGTTCTGGAGTCTTTACCTCTGTAAAGACTCCAGAACAGCCCAGGTTTCGACCTCAATATATCACTAATCGACTTGGCATCTCTATGCCAAGTCGATTAGTGATATATTGAGATGCTGAGATGTCTGTATGAAAACGCAAGAAAGGCAGTCCGAGTCCAAAACCAGTAGACAAGGCATATCCATCTTCAGCGAGGCGTAAGACAAGGGGACGTCATTTCCTCGAAATTGTTTTCAAACGCACTAGAGGATATGTTTAAGACGCTGAATTGGACTGGTCATGGCATAAACATCAATGGCGCTCATCTCAGATTCGCGATGATATGGTTTTAACGACTGAATCCATAGAGGATTTGCAATGGATGTTGCATGGACCGGCTGTTTCTTCTCATAGGATCGCTCTCCGGATGAACTTGAGTAAAACCAAAATCATGTGCAACGAGCACGTTGCTCCGGGACCGATTTCCTTAGATGGGGTCACTCTCGAAATTGTTGATAACTACATTTACCTAGGACAGACGCACGAACTAGAAAACAACAATTTCGAGTGTGAGATTATGAGAAGGATACAGCTAGGCTGGGCAGCATTCCGCAATCTACGTTGAGTCTTCTCGTCACCTATCCCGCAGAGTTTAAAGACTAAAGTATTTAACCAGTGTGTCCTAGCTGTCTTGACTTACAGTGCCGAAATGTGGACACTAACAGCTAAGGCGGTCCACAAGCTTAAAGACGCTCAGCAGACTATGGCAAGAGCTATGCTCGGGGTTTCTCTGAGGGATCGTATTCGCAACTAAGTAATCCGTCGGAGAACTAGGGTCACCGACATAGCTAAGCGCATAAGCAAGCTGAAGTGACAATGGGCCGGCCATACCTGTCGCAGAACCGATGACCGTTGGGGTAGACGTGTTCTGGAGTGGAGACCAGTGACGATATACGTAGGACAGCGGGCAGTGGATGGAAGTAGAAAGCCAAGGATCAGACTAAGTGGCGAATAATTGGAGAGGCCTATGTCCAGCAATTGACGAAAATGGGCTGATAGTGATGATGCCACGTAATCCGGCAATCTATATGCCTTTTTATGCACGTCACCGGTATGGCCCATAAACGTAGCTAAATGTTTCATATCATTCTCAGTTATGCTAAATATTTGTATAAAGGTTGCTAGAGTCGCGTAGACGAAATTGATTTTGGGTTTTTGGGTCCAGATAATCTTGGTTATCCCTCGAGAACTTTGTAATAATAATAAAACTTTGCAATAAATGTTATCTAATAACTGAATATACGTTGCAACAGTAGTACCCTGATTTGATTTTGGCTGCAGCTTCATTGGCTAACGGGACTATAGTGACATTATTCCACTTCTTTTTGTTTAAATCTGTTGCAGCTTGACTGGAGATGACATGTCGCAAAATTGCATCTATAAGATGCATTAATGTCTTAAGATCTGCTTCTGTTTCTGCGCTATTGATTTCATTGTAAGGACCTTGTTTTTTCAATGCAAACATAATGGCTATATTGCAGCATTGTTTAAAAGTAGTTGAAACATTCATAGCAAAAGAAGGTTTCGAATCTATACTTTTTGGCATCACAGTTATCTACAACTTTAGTTGCCTCCGCCATAAGATCTTAACTGAATGGTTTTAAGGCACTCAATAAATTTATTATAGAATTATTAATTTTTTAAATTTCGATTAATAATTTTGCTAACTCTCTTACTATTCTTGAAACCACATTAATAAAATGTTTTTCCGAATGACTTTTTTAATATTGGGATCCTTAAGCACAAATAAGAAGATCTGATTTAGCAAATAGCGATGTCTTATCCGCTCTCTTCATATTTACAGTTTTACAATAATAATAATATACGCAATTATGAGTACAATCACTTTGCAAATTAAAACGCGTCCTAACGGCTCAATGTTTGTTTATTAACAAAACGTAGGACTCGCGCGCGCACCCCTTGGGCCCCCGCATCACTTATAAAATCGATTAAATTGGGAAGAAATTTGGACGCAAGATAATGCTAAATAAAAATTGAAAAAAACTTTTTAAAATATACGTCGGAGGCAATAGAATGCTAGCATCAGAAATATAATATACGTGCCCAAATATACGCGAGCACGTAGCGACCTCCAAATTGTGCGCGGCAACTCGCTGAACTAATAAATACATCGGAATTCATTCCCGCGATAAAATAACGTCCCATCCAATTTTTTGCCCACGCATTATACATATAAAAACACGGCTCCTGACAAATTTTTAGGGTTGGTTTATCCTGCGTCCGTATACTGGATGCAACAAGTCGGTTGGACGCAACAAGATCGGTAAAAAGTGCCATGTAGGACGCAACATGATGTGCAAGATGTATATATATATATATATATATATATATATATATATATATATATATATATATATATATATATATATAAAATTTAATCTATTAATAAGGCCAAACTGATTATATAGTTTTACATAAATAAATTTTGCTTAACAGAATTTAGTACAGAAATTACGAAAGCTGCAATAACGACGTGATGTGCGTGTTTGTGTATTGTGTGTGTGTTTAATACTTTTTAATTTTATTGTTGTTACCAAAACATGTATTAACACGACTTAAGAGTGAAATAAGAGCAGGGGAATGATTTTAATTTTGGGTTCAGGAAATTTTACTCACTCGTGCTCAAGAACTGGAAGGTGGCGAGAGTGAGCTGTGGTGATATATGAATGCGCTGGTTCTCATGCCGCTCGGCGAACGCTGCAAAATCCTGCAACTTGTTCTGGGGCCGGTTGCGACGACGTTTCGAACGGTTATCCACTGCGAAAACATAACTTTATTACAAACATCCAAAAATGGCAGTAACACTAAAAGCCTTTTTGAAACAAATTGCATACTTAGTTCGAATTTTAATTTTTGGGTACTTAGTGCCTTATTTACTTCAAGTTTATATATATACTCGCTCGTTATATATATTCAGCTCCGCTGGTCGTGGGTTCGATTCCCACCGAGGGCCAACATTTTCTAACAAAAATATGTTGGTTCTTGCGAGCCTGGGTGTATAAATGTATTTAAAATTATATAAGTATATATTTACCAGTTGTCTGTTTACCATAATACAATTATTAAGTTACTTAATTGGGGGCGGACGACCGTGTGTGTGTCTCATATTTTATTTTTTATTGTGTTTAGTAGTATACGTAGTTAGTGTTATAATTGTAAGTAAATCACGCCCGTACGTTCGCACGCACGCACGCACGCACGCACGCACGCACGCACGCACGCACGCACGCTCGCACGCTCGCACGCACGCATACCATAATATCAGTAAGAAGATACTTACTAAACACGTCGGTCTCGTCGACGATCTCTGCCTGGATCATCTCCTCGATGACGTCCTCGAGGGTCACCAGGCCGATGGTCTCGTAGAACGGGTCTCCCTCACCTTCATTGTTGATCCGGTGGACGAAAGCCATGTGACCTTTGTGACCTAGAATTACCACTTCAACTAATCTCCGTCGGCAGAGTGGCAGAAATATTCATAAAAGGGGCACAATTACGCTTCCTAGGACATGTTGTTTATGTCGGACATAATGGGAGAAAAGGAAACAGAGGAACAGGCAAGAAAGGCCCAGAAATAGACACCGACTACGGTCAAGCAATGCCGAAAGGTGGTCTTCGACTTTATTTTATACTATGAAGTGATAAAGAATTTTAAAAATCGGACTGTGGAGACAATAATCTATTATTAGTTTTGAGATATTATGTTACCTTCTTTGAACTGCTTAAACATGACATCCAGGGTGACATCCTCGAAGACGAAGTTGCAGGGGTTCTGGTAGTACTGGCAGAGGGTACGCAGGGGGGTGTTGTCGTCGGGGTCCACGAACGCCAGGTCCTTGATGAATAGCACTGTGACGATGTTGGTTCGGTTGACCTCATATACCGGGATGCGAGAATAACCTGGGAAAGGAACGAAAAATCAAAGCAATAGAAATAATCTTTATGCAAAAGCTTTTCAATCACTGTTGTATCGTCAAGGGCCAATCAGATTAATGAAGGTAACTGTTTCAGAATGTTGCACTTACCGAAAGGCAATAACAAGAAACTCGGCGATTGACTTTTAAACATTTTTAATTTAAAAAAATGTTAAAAAAGCCTATTGTAACAGAAATTGCCCCGACTGGAGCCAATTATTGCAGCAGCATCAGGTTATGGTTATCATAAATTTAATGGGGACTGAACCACTATTTTAAAAATTTCAGCTCAATCTGACACTGGGAAGTGGTCCAAATTTAAGTAATATATAGCTGAAGAGTTTTTTGTTTGATTGTTTGAACGCGCTAATCTCTGGAATTACTGGACCGATTTAATAAATTCGTTCAGTGTAAGATAGTCCATTAATTGAGGCTATATAAACATCATGCTAAAATGAATGCGAGAGGAGCTGCAACAAAAAATTGCACGAAAACGGCAAAATTTAAAACTTTCCTTGCGTGCGCTGAGTAAACGGTAATAGTTATAAAAAAATCATGTAATACAAAATTGTACCACTCTAAAAGTTCTAAATAAAAGTCTGCGACAGCATATGTCTATCTTTAAGGTTCACCCACTTAAACTATTTTTATGGTTATCAAAGACTACGAGTATCATACGGTTTTAATCTTTTCACACGGGCGGAGCCGCTGGCGATTGCTAGTGTTACATATACGGCAACCTGACAATAGATTCCATTTCTGAGAGAAACATCCAGAACGTGTCCTATATCATTGATTTTTTTGCACATATATGACTTAAGTAATCTATTATTGGAACGGTCAGTTTGTTTACGCGAGCTGCAGTTTATCACGTTTTATGATTATACGCGAGAGGCAAATAAAATATATGGCCAGAGTAAATATTGTATTATTTATTTTAAAACTCAAAACATTGCGGTGACCCGACTCGCCTTTTATTTTATCGTTTGGTTTGTATTCTTATCATTTTTTGCATCATTTTTTTAGTGGCCTTTTGCGCTATTAGTAACTGTGACTTAGTTCATGTAGACTTTAGTAATAAAGTTTTGTAAGTAAAAACTAAATATGCCGAGCATTGAATGGCAGATATGGCAACCCGAACCTTGAGCTGATCAAGAGTGGCTATGGAGGCCCCGGAGGTATTAAAATAACTTTGAACAACCCAGCGTTGAAGGCAAGTACAACCGCAAAATTGAAGCCTCTGTGGCGGTGGAGGTGGTCTGAGTGGCAAAGGTGGGACACGAGTTCTTGCTGCCCACAGTGATGGTGAACATAGTGGACAAAAGGGATCATGGGCAGCGATAGCCTTCTTACGCGGGGACATTATGTCGCGGAAGAAGGCGTGAGAGCGGATCCGGGAAGTCGAGTCCTTGGATCCGATCCGCCACAAGCGAGCGAGGCGAAGGCGACTCGCCGAAGTCTACTAAACAGGACATTCGGGCGATCCGAACGTGGTGGTCTGGTCAGTCTGGTCGGTCTGGTGCTCCCGATGCAATGGTTAGCGGAGGGATGAGCAACTGTTTAGAGGCCCAACCTAGAAGTGGCGCTTTCAGGGGTAGAGTGCCGCTGAGGGTAATGTGTACAACGGTACCCTGTCCCCGACACAAGCAGCGCGGTGGAGTACTGTCAAGTTTTTAGTCGGTGAGAGTCGGAATTACCTCATCCCAGAAGGCCGTACACGACCAATAATGGATTTTCCTGACATAGAAAAAAGCGAAGAAAGAAAACATTGGAACTATTCGCTAAGAGAATGTCCCCGATATCACGATGCTTACCAATCAACGACTCAAGGAGAAGGAGGAATGATAAAGTACTCGTAATTATTAGTCTTTTTTACTGATCCCGAAAGAAAATCGATATTTTGTTAATTTGTTGTTGCCTTCAATCATATCGAATTTCATCAATATTGTTCAAACAGTTTAGCCGTGAAAGCATTAACGACAAACAGACAGACTTTCGCATTTATTATGTTAGTATGGATTACAAGAATAGTTTACGCTACGGCGGACGGCCTTGGCGAGGTTCCAAAACATTTTTTCTTCCCAGTTGTGTTATGAAATTCTATCAACGCTACGTCATAACTGATCTTGTTTACTGATAGCGTTATCACTGATTGATCGTATCCACTTTGTGTAAGTAAGTCGAAAAACTGGCTGACTATAAATTCACCGTGGGTCGGCGAGTAAGGTAAGTTGACGTCAGGCAGGCGGCCGGTTGTAGAATATCCAATCAAATCATGTTACGACATGGTTATAACATCTTCTGCCGACCCCACTTATAGTGGGATAAGGGCAGGAGAATGATGATGGCGGACCATAAATAAGCTAAGCCTAAGCTAGCGGATGAGAATAAAAAATAAAGAAGTGGTCTGTTACTATCCCACTTCTGAACAAAGATCTCTTCTCTGCTGGAAACCATAACCCTGCCAACTGCTGCCATCAGTTTCGTTTCATTATTTTCTATAAACAATTTTTTGGTTCTTCAAGTCTGGGTGTATTTATATATTTTAGTGTATATTTAAAACTATATATGTACATATTAACCATTCGTCTTTTCACTCATAACACAAGTATTAAGTTACTTTTGGGACAGACAGCTGTGTGTAATTGTCCCATATATTTATTTATTATTACTATGGTTGTGTGGGGAAGAAATCGAAAGTTTTGTGTACGCCACAGACAAAAAAATACAAATGCCCTAGTGATGCGCTTGTGCATCCACTTCCTGCCAATACCTAGTATACAGAGGTCCAACTTACCAGATTTGACGATCTCCGACATTGTCTCGAAGTCCAGGACGGAGGTGATGGGCAGCATGAACACATCCTCCAGCTTGGTCATCACATCTGACACGGTCTTCTTGCGCATCTCGAGGGCACCAGAGATGATGTTCACCTCGTCCTTATCCAGGTCATTCACGTCTGTCGTCACCTGGATCGAAGAAGTTCTTTTGTGGGGGTTTGTCAGCTACTTTAGAGGCGAACCTATTTACCAGTGATGTTCCTCGCAGGATTATGCCTAGATTTTATTTAGGACGATGGCTACTTTCGGCGTAAGCCTAGAGGATTTAGTATTATGGGGGAAGTTACTGAGATCCTGACCATTGCCTTTCATCGCGGGCTTACCTTGATAAAACTCCCCTTAGGGCTGACGGGTATAGAACGGTGGAGGGTCGTTATCAAGATCCTGATGACTTGAATAAGACATCAATTCTCTAGGCATCAAGTCTATCTGTCTTTTTCCTTCAATTACTAAAAGGTTGATTGTAAGACATCCCTTTTAGGGATAAGTCCGCTTATGCGCTATTCTTTTTTGCTTTCCTTTCTCTTTTATCACAATGTGTATGAATAATAAAGAAATAAACTATAATATGAATTAATAAAAAAATATATTGACCAGCAAGAAGCGACATCTACACTTTAAAAAATATACGAATTCAAAACTACTCAAAAAATAATCCTTCGATATCTTTGAGGGGGAGGAAGGATTTCTAATAATAAAAAAACAAGTAGGTTTGAACCTGCGAATCTATGAAATCTGCTGTGAAAACATGACGGCATAGACAACAACTGCCGAGTTTCTAGCTGGCTCTACTCAGTAGGAGCAGCTTACCCAACCAGTAGAGTTAACGATTCTAAGAACAGCTTCACGAAGTTCGGAAACCGAAAGCACTTGTTTACAAGTTTTACTTGAATTAAGAACGTTTTGAATTTAAATCTACACTAATATATAAAGTTGAAGACTTTGATTGTCTGAACGAATCTAAGGAACTAGTGGACAGATTTGAAAAATTCTTTCAGTGTAAGATGATAGTCCATTTATCGAGGATTGATATAGGCTATATAACATCACGCTAAGATGAATAGGAGAGGAGTAATTAAAAAATATTGCGAAAACGGCAAAATTTAAAGCTTCCCTTGCTTGCGTTAAGTACTTTTATGTTGAAAATGATTCCATGCGGGCGAAGCTGTTGGCTAGAGTTATAACTTTCCTGGCACATATTATCTCCATAGGATATATTTAGCTAACATAACAGTCACAGGTGTACCTCGTGCGAGCTTGTTTTGACAGCATATTAGCTTGTCTGTAGTTATTTCCGATGACCGTATGACCATTACACTAATTTTAGGAGTTAACATTAAACTTTTTATATGACGTAAATTTTTTGCGAACGTTACGCAATAAAATACACGCACGCACGCATTCAGGGACGTACGCACGTGCGCAAACTACAACGCACTAACGCATTTATATATTTTATTTTTATTATTTTTATATTCGTATCGCAAATCTGTGGCAACAAACAGTGCTTTGGGTTATAGATTTTTACCTGAAGCAGGCAATAATGGGTTTCTTCGTTTTTTATGTAAAATATTTTGCTATTCTACTTAGCCGGATACCACACGGCTAGTGAGGAAGTCTGCATATTTCTGGAGAATTCCTGGAATATGGGTAACCTATCAATTTGCAAAATGACCCGATTGGCTTATTGACGCAGTGGGTAGTGAACCTGCCTTCAGCTCCGCTGGCCACGGGTTCGATTCCCGCCGAGGGCCAACATTTTCTGCAATTGAATTTGTTAGTCTTTAAGTCTGAGTGTATATTTGTATTTAAGTATATATTCACCAGTTGTCTGTCTACCATAACACAAGTACTAAGTTACTTACTTTGAGGACGGACGACCGTGTGTGTAAGTGTCCCATATATTTATTTATTTATTTATAAAGTGTAATGGGTCAAATCCATCTCTACAAGAAACGATAGGGCTTATGCCCAGCAGTGGGATAGTCTCTGTTTCATACCTTAACCAGCTCCTTTAGCCGCTCTCGGTTGTAGACACTGCCAATTTCCTCCCCCAGGAAGTAGTCCAGTAATTTGCTCACCGGAAACGCCAATGGGGCAGTTAATGCCATCACAGCCTGAACGACAGATAATTTTTAAAGTTTGTGAGTATGTATGTATGCTTGTTACTTTTTCATGCTTTTTTATATTTTATAACGAGCAACCACTAAGTTTCTTGCTGGCTCTCCTCATTAGGAACAGCTTTCCAAACCAGCAGTAGAGTTGACGAGTCAAAAGCACATGTTTACAAGTTCACTCTAATAAATAATAACATCTAGGTGACCGAGCTTTGCTTTAATTAAAAAAAAAACTTTAAAAAAAATAGTTAAAAAAAAACTTAAATAAAAAGAAAAATAATTTTAGTTGGGGATCGATCCTAGGTATTTTCGTTTTTTGAGGCCGCCCGTTCCGCGAATAAGCTACGCTGCTTGACAGTTAATAGCGAAAATTCAATTCAATATAAATGTTAGTGTTTTTAATGCCCAAACACAGGGATAAAACAATCTTTTTTTTTACATAAAACCTAGCTATATAGATCGATTTTTCTCCCCCAAAACCTTCTACATGCTGAATTTCAGGAAAATCGTTGAAGCCGTTTCCGAGATTCCGAAAATATATATATATACATACAAGATTAACTCTAAATATTAATATTAAAGATTTTTAATTAGACTTTGAGTAAAAATATATACAGCTCATTGGAATATATAATATATTTAATATAATGCTATTGGAGGTACGAATAAATAAATAAACTATTAAAAAAAACACTCACCTTGGTTACCATAATACTCTTCGCCCCTACCATGAGTCCGTGTCGCGAACATATCGCCTGAGGCGTAATCTCGCCCAACAGCACGATCGCGAGCGTCGAAAATATAACCGCGAACAAACCGGATGTCAACTCATCAAGTAATATAGTAAACGTTGAATTCACTGCGACATTACCAAGTAAAATGCTGCATAGTAAATAATTGCCATGATCTCGGACTGGCATTATAGCTCTCGCGTAGTTTCTCTCTAGATCGGTGCCTGTATTTGAGATTATTTTCAATTCAGTGCGATCCAACGACATTAGGCCTAGATTCAGGCCTGAGAATAACGCTGAGAACATTAGGCACACCAGTATTAACGTCAAAGACACCCAGAGGGGTAATAATTTATTATGCATTGCCAAAATTTTCCAATGTTCAGTGCCTTGGTGGTAATATTTCCCTTCGTCTTGAAACGGATCGTCGACGCCCGGACTTAGGTTTTTAGCACAGATGTACACTTTGGAACCGAGTAAAGGTGACGGAGCTGTGATCTCGAATAACGCTGAGGCGGCCGTGACGGAACCTTCCTTTGCCTGTTAAGAAAAAAACATAATCCAATAGTTTTATTAACTAAATTATTTTAATCAATAATTGAAGCTGATTGAATAGACCACATTCATTTCTTACCGAGGTATCGTAAAAAGTGAATAAGGTAAGTTGAGCCACCGTGTGATATCCGGCTGAATAGAATAGACCGCACTGTTTCTTACCGTGGTGTCGTAAAAGGCGAGTAAAGTAAGTTCACCCACCGTGTGGTATCCGGCTGAGCAGAATAGTACATTCTCTTTCTTACCGAGGTGTCGTAAAAGGCGACTATGGTAAGTTGACCCGCCGTGTGGTATCCGGCTAAGTAGAAAAGACTATTCTCAATTCTTACCGAGGTGTCGTAAAAGGCGATTAAGGTAAGTTGACCCACCGTGTGGTATCCGGCTGAGCAGAACAGACCACCCTTATGTCTTACCGAGGTGTCGTAAAAGGCGACTAAGGTAAGTTCACCACCCGTGTTGCATCCGGCTGAGTAGAATAGACCACTCTAATTTCTTATCGAGGTGTCGTAAAAGGCGACTAAGGTAAGTTCACCCACCATGTGGCGTCCGGCTGAGTAGAATATAACACCTCTTTCTTACCGAGGTGTCGTAAAATATGACTAAGGTAAGTTAAAGACTATAAATAATAAATCAAGAAGTATAATTTGTTACAAATAAAAAAAAATGTTTACCAGTTGATACCTAGGATATTATAATAAATCGTGCTTTATCGCTGTAAGCGCTGCACCATTATAGAGATAAAAGTTCGTAAATCGTTAAGTGGTGTTATAAGTGTTCAGATAACATCCGTACTTCTATCTATATTTATAAAACAAAGTCTCCAAATGCTGTCTGTATGTATGTGATCGGTTTTCTCATAGTATACGGTACGGATCATAATACAATTTTACTAAAATGGTTCCAGAATGGGTAGGTTTTATTTAAATTGTGTTGAAGAGGTCGCGAGTTTGTAAAAAAAACTCGCTTTCTGGGAGCTTTAAACGTGCTCGTAAAACAGCAAAGATACACTAAAGTAATGTACTAGAATTGTAGATCTACAAAACACTACAAATCAAGTCTGCAGCAGCATGTCTCTATCAGTTATGGTTAACTCACCAAGAGTAATTTTATATTCAAAATTTCGATTCGGCAAAATTTTGTGACCCACTGATTTCTACGTAGGTGAAGCCGCTGACACGACTAATGTTTTATAAATGCAAAAGCCTGTCGGGACACTTTCATCGTTAACATGCTGGAACAAGTTCTAATTTAAGCTTATATACTGGGTATATAGAGTTAGAGAATCATCGTTTTTTCAGTTCAGGTTTGTGATGTGAATGTAGCGACACTGATTGTTGTCGAATTCATAATTTTGTTATTGGTTTATGTTGATGCTCAAAACCAATGTTCAAGTTTCTTTTAATTATTAAAACTTTTTTTTAATTTATAAAAATGGTTTTGATGGTTTTGGTGAGAATCGTGTAACGGGCACAGCGATACCAAAATCAGCTGTTACACCGACGCTTAAACAATCGCTAAAAAACGTCCTAGTGGTGTTTATTTCACAACTATTTAAACAGTGTTTAAAGTTAATTATCGTTTATAAGTAAAAAAGTTTCTTAACTAACCAGTAACTTATTACTTCAATTTAATTTATTTATTTAATTAACGTTTACAAGTAAGGCTGTAGTTTGTTGATGTTAACAATAAACGATAGACTCACTGTTGGATATTAAAACTTTGGACGTTTGTTACACTCAAAGTAATTCAGGTCAAGCGGGTTGGTGATAGCTATGCTGACCTCATTATGTCCACCCTGTGAGCCGATATCGGTGCCCTTTGTCAGTCAGTGATAAAAATAACTATCATTTTTCTTGGTAAGAGACCCTTCAGATCTTAAAGGTTATCAATAGGCGAGACAGCATGATTTTTCCTGCACGCCGTTTTTTTTTTGGATTTATTTTTACATTGGCGTTAAAAATATTTATTTATTTTTTTCAGCAAAATATCAACAGCATATTAATTTTTACACAGATAAAATATAAAACAATCTTATGCCAATTTATGTGAACAAACTGTCAATCTTTCGACACTGCTACAAGTTTTAGCGTGCCTTAAATTAAATTCGAAAACAAATAGTAGGGGTTAATTTTTTTAAATTTCTTTTAGCGCGATCGCGTGCATTTTGAAAACATCAAAGTAATTGGTTTTTATGGTGCTATTGTTTGTGTTATAAAAGTAAAATACGATGAAAGAATAGGGATGTGACATGGAGTAGAAAAATCGATTAATAATCGATTTTTAAAAATCCATTATTATGATACAAAATAATCGTTTTCTATTTGAAAAGTGGCCTTTTTAATATTAATAATTAATCAGAATAAAGGCTAATTAAAGTGGACAACTACCAACAATAACAGATGCGTCGTTTGTGAAATTAGATTAAAATGTATAGTTTGGCTACATTGGTGTCATCCAACAATGCATATATATAATCTTAAGAAACAAGAAAAAAGAAAAAGGGGATAATTAAAATAATCGATTTTGAATGTAAAAAAACCTTTATTAAAATTCGAGTATTTAAAAAAATCGATTATATTTTTCGCATCCCTATGTAAGACATAGATTATTTTCACAGCGCATAATAGCCTAGAACTATTAAACATGCAAAAGCAAGTAAAAAGTTGTATAAATAGAGCTGTATTTTACTTTTATAATTCTACAATTCGACATGTTTCTTTGTTGATGAAAGATATTATAAAAATCAAAAATTATTGATCGTAACAGACAAACTGCAAGCTTAGTATAGCACGTACCGTAATTTAAAAAAAGGCTTAATTTTTTTTTTATTTTTTTATTTACAACAAAAATGTACTAGTTATATCTATCTTAAATTTTTTACACGCTAGGACAATACAAAACATGCCCACGTGGAATGGTCCCAAGAATGCTGGCAGCGTTTCCGCGCTCAATCCGCTAAGCTGATTCTTTGTGCGAAAAAGAAGCCAGCCCTCTTGTCACCTGAAGAGGCAATTGACGGAGGTGTTAAAACGGATAAAAAGCTTTGCACTTTGTCTCCATGGCCCTAGGGTATCAACTGCAAACGGCACAAATATATAACTCTCGATAAGAGATGCATACTTCCGCCGTTTGCCGGATTCGGCCATTTCCGCCGCAGCTCCAGGTCTTGACGCTGTTTCCCTGATACGGGACGCGGCTAACGTATCAACGCGTGTTGCGACCTACATTGGGGCCCGTCCCCGTTTCCGAGGAAAGCTTAATTGATTTAATTTAATTTCCCAAGGCTTAATTGAGTTAGATACATTGTAAATTGCAATGCCATCTATGACATCACGCTAGAAGATCTTGAAATACCTAGTCTTTTATTGCTCTTCCAAATTATAGGTGTCTTTATCACTTGCGACTTTTGTAAGCGCTTCGCTACGCTTTATTGCAATATATGAATAATAATAAATATATCAATATTTGTTTGAAAATTAAGAATAACTAGCAAACGCCAGCGGCTTTTTATTTTGATAACCATAAAAATGGTTAAAGTGGGTTAACCTTAAAAGCTAGATATATGCTGTTGCGGACTTTTATTTAGAACTTTTAGAGTGGAACAATTTTGTAGTATATGATTTTTGAATAATATTCACCGTTTACTTAGCGCACGCAAGGAAAGCTTTGAATTTTGCCGTTATCGTACTATTTTTTATTGCTGCTCCTCTCCTATTCATCTTAGCGATTTGATAAATATGCTTGATTAATTCTTACGCTCAAAGAATTTTTAAATTGGTCCAGTAGTTCCTGAGATTAGCGTGTTTAAACAAACTAACTCTTCAGGTTTGTATATTAGTATAGAAGTATAAATAATATTTTTTATTGCATGGCAGCGGCAGAAAAAGCCCAATACACATAAAAATATTAAATTATGCAAGGAAATAAAATATCTTAATTTGCTATGCGCTGAGAAACTATTCCCATATCGATATATGTGTAAAAAACAATATTTCCTTTTTATTTCCGTATTATATTAATACTCACCATGTATTCTCCTTTAAGCAGAAATTTGCAGGGTTGACCGTAAGGCATCGGATCGTGGGTGAACGCTATTACTGTCCTCTGAGACAGACCCTGACCGAAGAGCCTATGGGGAGAAAAACCATAGCTTTATTTGTATACATGGGACAATTAGACAGTCGTCCATTACCATAATCAGTAACTTAATACTTGTGCTGTAAGTCCTGATAGAGCGAGAGCCTGTAAACCCTCGACCTTCGTCATTTTATAAAAGCTGAAAGTTTGTTAGTGCATTTTATCAACACAGGTAAGGACAATAGTAAGGTAAGGGGGCTAGGAATCGACCATGTACTAGTAGTTCACCGATTTGTATGAAATTTTAAATAATAAGCGTTTTGTTTGTTGTAGCTAATAAAAAATAAATTTATTATTATCTGTTGCTATCTATTAGCAAAGTCACAAAAACTCAAAACTGTAGCCCATTGTTTAATATTTAAAATTTAATATTATTAATATTTTTTAGTAACTACAACTAACAAAACGCTTATTATTAAAAATCTCATACAAAACGGTCAACTACTGGTATGTACCTACATGGTTAATTACTAGTGCCCTTAATTTACATTATAAAAAATATCTGGGTGACCGAGCTTCGCTCGGTAATTTTTTACAAAAAAAACTTTAAAAAAAGAAAAAAACAATTATTTAGTTGGGATCGATCCTTGGCACTCACATTTCTCGAGGCTGCCCGCTAACCGAATAAGCTACGTCGACTTGACAGTTAATGGCGAAAATTCAATTCAATATAAATGTTAGTGTTTTTTAATGCCCAAAAATAGGGATAAAACAATATTTTTTTTTACATAAAACCTAGCTAGATCAATTTTTCTCCCCCAAAACTTCCTACATGCTGAATTTCAGGAAAATCGTTGGAGCCGTTTCCGAGATTCGGAATATATATATATATATATATATATATATATACAAGATTAACTCATTTAAATATTAAGATTAGATCATCGTGGCTTTAGGAGATGAACGGTACTCAAGGTTGATATAAAGAGTGATTCAAACCCGATAACACCGTAAGCGTCGCATGCACAAATTTAATCCGTGCATCTGATGCCAAAGACCGGCAAGAAACTAATTTGAAGATGTGACCACAGCCGCTACCGCCCATCCCCCATCTCAAACCACTGTCGAGTCGCGCCCATCGCGTCATATTAAGAGCTCATGAATAAGTGCCCCAAATGAGCCCTACCAACTTACCTCAGTATAACTTTAGTATCCGCCAAAACACTTGGTATTCCATTTTCTATAATCTTAGGCTCTTTAACAGAATCCTCCACCCTCAAACCATCGATGTTAAGGAGCATTCCATCGTTTCTTACGATTGAGAAATCGCCTAATTGTTTATTGGCTATTACAGTGTTTGAATCATCATCATCGTTTTCATCACCACCATCGAATATTTCAGTATCATTTGTATTTATGGGTTCAACGTCTTTGATTATCTCTCTTTTCTCTCTAACGGTTTCTGTATCTTTAAAAATTGGAATGTTATTATCATTTGTATATGTCGGTATTTTTCCATCATTTGCAACAATATATTTTAATTCTTTTTCATCAGGAACATTGTCGTCTTCTATTTTTTTTATATTTCGCGAAATTGCATTATTATCTGTACCTTTAGTTTGAAGATTTCTAAAATTATTTCTCTTCACGTTATCGAATACTTCACGTTTCTTCCTATCTAACGATTCGATATTTTGTATTTCATTCCCAAAATCATCATAATACATATCCACACGGTTATTTACATCTTGTATACTGTTTAGAGGGACATATTGATGGTTCACAAATAATTCTATATCGTTCGCCTCTTCTCTAGTGGGTCTATTCACACTGTTTATGTAATTGACATCCGTGTCGTGGGACAGATCAGCCCAGTTCGTACTAACCTCTTCAAGGCTACCGTATTTATTTTCCGTTTCTTCGATTTCTGTTGCTTTCAAACTGCGAACAAAATATAATATGTTGGTGAGTAAAGTTAATTTTTTTGTATCCTATTTCTTATTATTATTATAAATGGGAAAGTTTATGGCTTGTGGTATCCGGCTGAGTAGAATAGTACCACCATCTTTTCTTACCGAGGTGTCGTAAAAGGCGACTCGACCCGCCATGTGGTATCCGACTGAGTAGAATAGACCACCCTCATTTCTTACCGAGGTGTCGTAAAAGGCGACTAAGGTAAGTTGACGTCAGGCAGGCGGTCGGTCGTATAAACGCAGCCAAATCATGTGACAGCATGTTTATAAAATGTTGTGCCGACCCCACTTAGAGTGGGATAAGGGCAGGAAGATGATGATTATAAATGGGAAAGTATGTTTGTTACTCTTTCACGGCGAATCCGCTGAAACAATATCGATGAAATTTGGCACAATTATTCCTTACATACCGGAATAACATACAGTCTTTGGAAATCCTGTTAATTTTTCAGGAATAGGATGCCTCTAAAAAGCGCTATCTATTATGAACCTATCATGCAACAACGGTTCACGTGAAGTCGCGGGTAATAGCTAGTAAACTATAAATATTACTTTTGTATTTTGGATCTGGATGGCAAAGTAACGCCTAATTCTATAAATTAATCGCATTTTTCCTTCGGCCATAGGTAAATTATTATATGAAATTTACTGTAACATAATTTAACAATTAAGTGACGCAAACGAAGACACTGGTTACAACCATATTTTTCACGGCCGGACAGACATCTGGCTGGACGCGCGTTACGCAAGTATTTATATATATACATGTATTAATAGATTTTTCACTCCATTCAGTTACTGGTGACGAGTCCGTGACGCAGTTGGCTTCCGAAATATTCTGGAATGGCACGCGGAGTATTAGTGGAATGATTAAGTTGGAACGGATATGTAATGAAGGATGAAAATTATGTGACAAAAGAGTTTTAACTATGAATGTGGTTGGATATATGACTACGCCGTGTTGTATCCAGCTGAATAGAATAGTACCACCCTCATTTCTTACCGAGGTGTCGTAAAAGGCGACTAAAGTAATTCGACCCGCCGTGTGGTATCCTGCTGAGTAGAATAGACCACCTTCATTTCTTACCGAGGTGTCGTAAAAGGCGACTAAGGTTAAGTTGACCCACCGTGTGGTATCCGGTTTAGTAGAATAGACCACCCTCCTTCTTACCGAGGTGTCGTAAAACACGACTAAGGTAAGTTGACGTCAGGCATGCGGCCGGTCGTAAAAACGTAGCCAAATCATATTACAGCATGTTTATAACATGTTGTGCCGACCCCACTTAGAGTGGGATAAGGGCAGGAGGATATATATGACTTATTTATTTAATGATGATCTTATAGACGTTCACACAATGAAAGATCATCGCGGAAGAAGAGTCTGTAAAACACTTCTGTAAATTATCTTTAAATAAATAAATAAATAAATAAATATATATGACACTTACACACACGGTCGTCCGTCCCCAAAGTAAGTAACTTAATACTTGTGTTATGGGTGACAGACAACTGGTGAATATATACTTATATATTTTTAAATACATACTTAAATACAAATATACACCCAGGCTCAAAGACCAACAAATTCATTTATAGAAAATGTTGGCCCTCGGCGGGAATCGAACCCGCGACCCGCGGAGCTGAAGGCAGGGTCACTACCCACTGCGCCAACGGGCCAGACAGTCTTTAATATTGAAATGAGTTTGTACGGATTGTATGTATGTATGTATATATATTCGGAATCTCTGAAACGGCTCGCAACGATTTACCTGAAATGCAGAATGCAGGAGGTTTTGGGGGAGAAAAATCGATCTAGGTAGGTTTTATTTACTAAAATTTACATTGAATATATAAAATACTATTTTTGCCATAAACTGTCAAGTCAGCGTAGATTATTCGGATAGCGGGTGGACGCGAGAAATGAAAATACGTAGGATCGAGTCCCACCTACCCTATTATTTTTACTTTTTTAAAAGTTTCTTTTTTTATTTTGTAAAAAATTACCGAGCAAGGCTCGGTCAACTGTAATTGGAATAATTGGTCAGGTACTGTAATTGGAATTCGTCAAATATATGTATATAATTCATATCATCATTCTCCTGCCCTTATCCCACTCATAGTGGAGCCGGCAAAACTTGTTTTATACAATCGGCCGCCTGCCTGAAGTAAACTTACCTTAGTCACCTTTTATGACATATCGCTAAGTAATGAGGGAGGTTTATTCAACTCAGCCGGGTACCACACGGTGGGCCACTACCTTAGTCGCCTTTTACACCTCGCTAAGAAATGAGGGAGGTTTTTTTCTACTCAACCAGATACGAAAGGCGTATTTTCATTACATAATTAATGGCAAAACAAACCGCGCTATTTCATCTATTTACATTAAAATTAATATCGTATTAACGTAATGAAATCAGCTATCCAGCTGTTATCTATTATTTGGATATAAGCCAACAATTATTTTAGTTTGTGGGGTGAAGTTTATGAAACTAAACTTCGTGAAATATATGCTGATTGTTAATTTTCTAGATGTAGGAAATTTAACCAAAAGAATAATATTTACCCCCTAAAATTGAATGAAGTAAAACGTACAATTATAGATTATCTGCTAACATTAAACTATGATGAAACGGAGCAAATACTAACTATCTACATAATATGATAAATTTAAATATAATAAACATTAAAATCAACGATGCACACACACACACACACACACACACACACACCCACACACACACCCACACACACACACACACACACACAAGCACTTACACGCAACATACATTCACACAAACAAACACACATGCACGAACATTAGTGCATGTGTGTTTGTTTGTGTGAATGTATGTATATGAGTGTATAGAATATATTTAAAATATAAAAATGAAAACAATGTAATTTAATGTTAAGTTTAATTGTTCATTTTTTATGTTTATTGATGAATTACTTGTCTTGGTGGATGAGCGGGGCACCCAGCAATACGGGTTACCGCCTAGTGTAGGGGCCCTTGCTAATGCTATTAGTGTATAATGAAATTTTGTATCAATAAATTATTTTCATTTTCATTCTTCATTTTCATTTCATGTTAACTTAAGTTTTTATGTAATGACAGCATAGAGTTAGTGTACTTAGGGCCTGTTTCACAAGTTACTGATAAAGTGTCGGATAGTTAACCGACAAATAATTGCTAACCGAGGTGTCGTAAAAGGCGACTAAGGTAAGTTGACCCACTGTGTGGTTTCCGGTTTAGTAGAATAGACCACCCTCCTTCTTACCGAGGTGTCGTAGAATACGACTAAGGCAATTTGACGTCAGGCAGGCGGCCGGTTGTAAAAACGCAGCAATATCATATTACAGCGTGTTTATAACATAGAGTGGGATAAGGGCAGGAGGATTTTTTTTTAAGTTAACCGACAAATAAACTAAGTTGCTGTATATAAATGTCTCTAAAAAGAGACTCTAAAAAGTGAAAATTAAAAAAAAATTCGCGGCCATTTTGAAACATGTATTTGCAATCCAACAGATAAACAAAATAACAGCCACATGATCTACCTGTTAACTTATTACGGACTTTAAATGCTGAATAAGCCCATCAGAAACTTGAGAAACCCAAAATCCCGAGATATGTGTCAGATATGTTCCGAATAAGCTGACAGTTTATTGGTAACTTGTGAAACAGGCCCTTAGTGTAGGAAATTTCTTGTGTTTGTAAGGCTTTTTGACTGAAGTAAAAATACTCGTAGTGTCGTTTTTGCGTTGAAATATGATATACTGTTGTCTATAGTTGGACAATATGGCTAAACGCCAACTGTATTTTGGAGTTTAAGTAGAGTATGGGAATTATATTTTTCTTTTTTACGTCTTAAAGCAGTCTACCACGAGTTTCTCTATATGCCTGTCTGTATAATATCACAAAGAGATAACATCAAAAACTATTATGGCCATATTATAACCCACCGTGTGGTATCCGGTTTAGTAGAATAGACCACCCTCTTTCTTACCGAGGTGTCGTAAAATACGACAGAGGTAAGTTGGCGTCAGGCAGGCGGCCGGTCGTAAAAATGCAGCCAAATCATGTGACAGCATGTTTATAACGTGTTACGCCGATCCCACTTAGAGTGGGATAAGGGCAGGATGATGATGATCAAAAACTATTATAGGCCAACCGTTTAACTCAGTCCTTGTACGGGATCGACGCGCCGTGTGGTATCCGGCTGAATAGAATATACCGTAGAATAGACCACCCTCATTTATTGTCAGGCAGGCGGTCGGTATCAAAATCAATTAACAATATGTTGTCGCCACTGACTTCCGCTTTGTATTTTATAGCAACAAAGTCATGAAACAAGAGTATCGCGCCCTTTTTGATTAAAATGGTGGCAACACTGTGCCGTTATGTCTCCAGTTTAGTCTTTCTATTGATAAAACGTTTCAGTGACATTCAGTCTTTGTTCGTCATTCAAGAGAAGTGCATCTCGGAACGGGAATTGTGGTATCACTATTATATCTTGTTATTGTATATAGTGTGCGTTGACAAATATGTTTATAACATGTTGTGCAGAAGCAATGTAGAGTGGTATAAGGACAGGAGAATAAGAGTTAATTACAGTTAACGTTGAAATCAAAGTTCTGCATCAACTAATGAGGGTAGATTTACATTTTGTTAAGGAATATAAAAGTAAGAACATTCCGCAGCCGACATATTTGCAAAGAAATCAAATCTATTGGCCGTCGAAATCTGTCTCAAGGCCGGCATATGCTTCAGGTTAAAATAGCCATGTAATAAAACGGGTAAACGTGATTTATGGTTTTGAAACGTGTCATTAAAACTAGTGCTTTATGGTGTGTTCAAGTATAACTATTGTTAGGTACACCGGAATTATACCATACAATTTAAGAAATAATTAAAACATGGTTAAATAACTTAATTTATTAAACTGCCATCATCATCTTCCTGCCCTTATCCAACTCTAAGTGGGGTTGGCACAACATGTTATAAACACGCTGTCACATGATTTGGCTGCATTTTTACGACCGGTCGCCTGCCTGACGTCAACTTATTTTAGTCGTATTTTAGGCCTCGATAAGAAAGAGGGTGGTCTATTCTACTAAACCGGATACCACACGGTAAGTCAACTTACCTTAGTCACCTTTTACGACACCTCGGTAAGAAATGAGGTTGGTCTATTCTACTCAGCCGGATACCACGCGGGTCGACTTATCTTAGTCGCCTTTTATGATACCTCGGTAAGAAATGAGGGTGTTACTATTCTATTCAGCCGGATACCACACGGCTATTATTTTATTAACCTGTGTTATAGTAAAATATAAAAATTATTAGTGATAGTAAAATAATACATATTTTAATGGAGGCTTTACTTATGCGTACACACAAACGAACGCTTGTAAGAACGCACCCACGCATGCACGCACGCACGAAAGCACGTAAGGTCGCACACACCCACGCTAGGACACATGCACGGACGCACGCGCTCACATACCCACGAATGCGTACTTCACGAATCATAGAGACTCGACCTCCCCACCATTGCTCAAGCGCTTTTCGAAGTCTTACTTTGAGAAAGCCGAGGTTCACCTGAACCCACTTATAACAGTGGCCTCCACTTACATCCCTGTTATACACTGTCCATTATATTAACCATCTTTTGACAGATTGACGATTTACATATTTAGTGATGTCCTAAAGATTCTCGTATGCGATACCATTCCGATTATAGTACCTACTATCATTAATCGAATTACGTACCTAAGTAATTCGATTAATGATAACCTACGTAAACTAATAACAGATATAGAAATCAACATTTTGATTTAATATTGCCTTAGTTTTTTGAAAATAAATGTTAATCCGTGTGTATTTATTAAAATATCCTGATTGTTTTATTTGTATTCATGTATTAACTAAGAAGAAAGTAAAACTTTATATAATATTATTAAATGTCTTTTAATACTCGTAACATCGATTTCTACCGATTATTTTTAATCTGTGGCATAATCGTAGTAACCATTATGTGTGACATCACTAAGTGGGCGGTACCCATCCATAAAGTACAAATATTATTTGTATGATATTTGTACGTAAGCAATACAAAACTTAATGAGCGTGAGCTGTCAAAAGACTGATAATATGATGGACGCAGTATAGGTCGACTCACCGAAAATATAGGCGTCCAAAAAGCGTCCGGTATGACCCTGACAATCAAATAACGATCGCAAACATAGATACATATAATACACGCAAACAGCGTCTTCGCCGGCGAAGACGAGGTCCTAGTATTCTGACGTCGGTCGGCCGTCGCTTCTCGCCATACCGCCGACGCCATGATGACTAATCGTCATTCATTAGCCCTCCACTACACGTCGCCCTAAGCCATGGTCCGACCTCACAGGAGATACCCTTAGGACGACGTTCCCCGATGCTAATAGAGCTTCTGCGCTCTACTCTCCGCATTTCGTAACTTCTGAACGATGCTTCTGCGCTCGCCCGCTAACAGCGTATAGTCAAGTAGAAAAAAAAACTTCAATGCACGCACGCGCGTACGTACGGACACACGCACATAGCCACGCACGCACGCACACAGCCACGTACGGACGCACTCACTCACGCACGCATGCATAATTTACAAATGCACGCACAAACGGACGGACGTACGTATGCACGCACACACACTCGAACACATAAATAAATACACGCACACAAACACATATCGGTTTGAATATGGATCCGAACTTTCTAAAAATGTTTATATTAAGGTCAATTTTAAATCAAACAGGGTCCAAATAAAGGAATGAGTGTACAGTGCTGAAATATGTTTCGATTTCTTAGTACCTTAGTGTTTAACTAATAATAACTCCTCTGTCTATACATAAACAAAAACCACTAACGCTAATCATAATATAATTTCTGTAATGCCAAGCCTTCCCTAGGGTAATTCAATATCAGATACGAATAGGGTTACCATTCGTTTTGATGTTCTAAAATAAAATTCCGCAATCCATACTAGACCACTCTACAGAAAAGTTTAAATTAAATATAAGAGATATACTTATAGTAAAGCATATTACAAAAATATCCATATGTACAAGACCAAATTCGATGTATATCATAGACATACGAGAGGTCACAAAAAGCTTATGATACCTGTGTTGCGACTTAGCAGAGTTAGCAACTCATTCTATGGTCTCGGTATTCGCTTTTACAATAAAATTCCGCAATCCATACTAGACCACTCTAAAGATAGGTTTAAATTAAGTAAAAGAGATATACTTATACGTAAAGCATATTACAAAATTGAAAAATATTTGGATGATAAAAAAATCCTGATTGGAAAATCCTTATAGCTTCATACAGGACTGCGGTTTAATAATGTTAAATTGAAAATGTTTAAAAGATTGACCGCCGAGTTTCTTTCTGGTTCTTCTCGGTGAGAGCAACATTTCAAAACAGTTGTAGCTTCATTAATCATATCGATCCTTGACGATTCAAAAGTGCTTGAAAGAGCTTATTTGAATAAAGATTATTTTGATTTGATGTATCGGAACTGTCACCGTAATTAAGCTATACGTCCCCAAAAAAGATTAGAATGTCCCGATTGCCAATGCGTAATGTAATTTAACGTGTTATAGCTTGAAACGTTATAGTTATAAAGGCGGAAGATTGTTCAAATATTGGTTAACTTTGTATAGAAAAAAAACAAAATTAGAGTAATTAGTATTTAACACACTCTAAACTAAAGTAATGAGAATATTATTTTGCTATAATCCGCGATAAAACCGTTTATCGCTGATTATAGCAAAATAATATTCTCATTACAAGTAAGAAGTAAGTAAATAAAAAAACAAGTTGCCACACGTATCACAAGACGCCACCCAACACCAACACTACACACAAGCACTACACACACTCACTACCACAATCTCTACGATCGTTTCGCCCCGAAACCGAAGCATCATCAGGAGGATAGGCTCCACGAACAAAATCATAATGCATTTGTTTTGCTTTATATCTCATGTCCCGACAAGATCTTAACCAAATATGGTCACCGTCCATAATGAAGGACACGAGGCGTATTGTCGACGGTGTCGGGATACATGGCCATATGACAAGGCCAAGTGTCAGAATAAATTTATTAAAATTCACTGGAAACCAGACGCCATCACTACATATTATAAAACAAAGTCCATATTTCCGTATGTACGCATAAAACTTTAAAACTACGCAACAGATTTTGATGCGGTTTTTTCAATAGATAGAGTGATTCCAGAGGAAGGTTTGTACGTATAATAACATTCAATACGAAGTAGAGAAATACTGTAATTTTTGAGGTTTCTGTAAATAATTACATTTTTTTCCGCTTACATTGCAAACGCAGGCTAAACCCTACGAGATTTATCAAAATGATGTACTAAGTATTTGTACACCTTAAAAAGGCCTACAGAAAAGTCCGCGATGGTATATATCTATCTCTTATGGATAACACACAATAGCAGTTTTTTTCATTTACTTTTTACGAAAAATGATGCCTTATATTCAAAGCAATTTTAATACAATACAGCATTAATCCTTATCCAATTGAGTACTTTAAATAAATTGTTGATTTAATATAGATCAATATGGCCGTTTACAGCATGCAATTTAAATGAACATTTTCGGAGATATTACAGATTCAAAATGCCGCGAGGACGCCGCGCTTCACCCTGTAGCACTTCGAATCTTTTAGAGTTTGTTTAAAGACATTCTGTAATTAATTGTAAAAATAAAATACATAGCTAAAATGTAAAAGTAATTAAGTAAAAATGTACTATATGAGTTTAGATATTCCAAAGATAGCAGGAAATCGTCTTGGTATAGGGAGAGGAAATTGTTTTTCTCCAAATTTAACGCTTGCGGGCCACGGGCAGTAATGAATAAATCAAAACTACTGGATCGATTTTAATCATTTTTTTTACACTGACTGACATGGGATATATATTTTATACCCGTGCGAAGCAAGGGCAGGCCGCTAGTTTACGAATAAATCCGTAAGATTAGTATTCATTTATTCAGGCGTAAACACTTTATCTCATGGAAAATTTCAAATCATCATCTTCCTACCCTTATCCCACTCTAAGTGGGGTCGGCATAACATGTTATAAACATGTTGTCATATGATTTAGCTACGTATTTTACGACCGGCAGCCTGCCTTACTCAACTTATCTTAACTTCGATAAGAGGGTGGTCTATTCTACTCAGCCGGATACCACACGGCGGCTCGACTTACCTTAGTCGCCTTTTACGACACCTCGGTATGAAATGAGGTTGGTCTATTCTACTCAGCCGGATACCACACGGCGGCTCGACTTACCTTAGTCGCCTTTTACGACACCTCAGTAAGAAATGAGAGTGGTACTATTCTATTCAGCCAGATACCACCAATCTTTGATTGATTCAATTATAAAACAAACTCTTCAGCTTCATATATTTCTATACACACAGTACATATATTTCTAGCTACTAGGTAAAATAGGATTACGAGAGAGTGAAAACAACTTACTGTGTCAGTAGGTCAAGGCTAAACAAGTTGTGATAAGTATTAAGTCGTTGCTAACTGGACAACACAGTTGTTTATTACATCACTAGATAAGATAGTTTACTCATAACTATGTTTATTGAGTGATGACCTAATGTCATCACTCAATATGTGCGATGACTCACCTGATGTATGATGATGGTTAAACTCAAATGTAGGGTTCAATTCCAGGTTACAGATCTATAAGGTGTTCTATTTATTAAAAGTAGTTTCCTAACAGAGATATGTCCATCCTCCTGCCCTTATCCCGCTCAAAGTGGGGTCGGCACAACATGTTATAAACATGCTGTCACATGATTTGGCTGCATTTTTATGACCGGCCGCCTGCCTGACGTCAACTTATCTTAGTCGTATTTTACGACACCACTGTAAGAGACAGGATGGTCTATTCTACTAAACCGGATACCACACCGTGGGTCAACTTATCTTAGTCGCCTTTTATGATACCTCGGTAAGAAATGAGGTTGGTCTATTCTACTCAGCTGGATACCACATGGCAGGTTGACTTACTTTAGTCGCCGTTTACGATACCTCGGTAAAACGTGAGGGTGGTCCATTCTACTCAGCCAGATACCACACGGCTATCCTAACAGAGATATGTATATAGTACAAAAGTAATGACAATATTTCATTAACCTCAGCAGTTCATCTATATAAATCAAATCTATGCTATATGTATGAAGCTTAACCCATTTTCTTACCTTGTATATCATATTTTACTTTGTTTTCCTCTATGGCATAAAGAAAACATTGAAAAAAAAATCTGCCATGTGATATCCAGCTGAACAGAAAAGGACACCCTTATTCCTTATTTAGGTGTTGTGAAAGGCGACTAAAGTTAGTCGACCCACTGTGTGGTATCTGATTAAGTAGAATAGACCACCCTCATTTTTACTGAGGTGTCGTAAAAGGCGACTAAGGTAAGTCGAGCCACCGTGTGGTATCCGGCTGAGTAGAATAGACCAACCTCATTTCTTACCGAGGTGTCGTAAAAGGCGACTAAGGGACGTCGACCCGCCGTGTGGTATCCGGCTGAGTAGAATAGACCAACCTCATTTCTTACCGAGGTGTCGTAAAAGGCGACTAAGGTAAGTCAAGCTGCCGTGTGGTATCCGGCTGAGTAGAATAGACCAACCTCATTTCTTACCGAGGTGTCGTAAAAGGCGACTAAGGTAAGTCGAGCCGCCGTGTGGTATCCGGCTGAGTAGAATAGACCACCCTCTTATCGAAGTTAAGATAAGTTGAGTAAGGCAGGCGGCCGGTCATAAAATACGTAGCCAAATCATATGACAACATGTTTATAACATTTACTTACCCCACTTAGTAAATTTAAAAAATAAAGTACATATTTAAATACAATATTATTTTGCTTTTAAAGTATTGCACATCAACAATATACCTATAATATATAAAGGTTTAATTATTTTAATACAACCAATTAATAAAATTTTAAACAAATATAAACTAACTAAACAATAACAAAAATAAAAATTGATACGGTAAGGTCTGTCGATTGAGGTAAGGTCCCCAAAATACTGGCAGTGTAACCTTCATAACTTTGCTTTTACATTGTGTATGCTGTAGGATATTGTTTTCTTTAGTTTTCAAACTGCCAAGATAGAGTCAGATGTTAATAACTTTAAAAGTAATAGAAAACCAATAATTATATATATACAATTGATTTAATTAAGGGTAATAGGTAGTAGAACAATGTAATTAATAAGTGGTTATTATGAAGGTAGTAATTAAAATCTAGTAATTAAGTTAATCTATGACACAGGTATATAGGAAAATTTTCAAAAATAGAACGCAAATAGATATATACACGTACACTTACTTTTTATTCACATTTTCAGGTCTGAGGTAGTCTGTTTTGGGCTGCAAAAATAAATCTCCACCTTGATGTACCCAGGTTCCACCAACAGGATTGTTTTCCTGCTTATTATGCCGCAGACAGAAGAAAATTTTTTCATCCGTATTCGGCACAGAGACGCGCACTCGCGAAAACCACTGCGTAGTTTCAACTTCGCTTAATTCGTAATTAGGATAAATATTATCACATATACCACCCCTAGCACCTTCGTGGGAAGTCAACCTCCACGAATAATGCCCCAAAAAGTCACTACCGTTTACTAATAATAAATATTTACATCTAACATCTACACATGATTTTGCTTCAACATTGATGGACACTATCCTTGGTTCGACAGTAATACCCTCTTTAGCATGCACTTGATAAATAAAATAGAGTAATAAACCACAAGTCCGCAACACACACGACATCGGAGCCATTTCAACAAAACGTTCAGTGGGATGAAAACAAGAAAAACGTCTAGTATAACGGCAGCGACATGTTTTTCTCTCTTGACAACCCGGCGGCAATTGTTGCCGGAACTGCAGTATTTTAGAACAAAAAATGTTGTCACATCCGGTATAAAGAATACACCAATGATACTAGGTAATACTTAATTTTGTAAGGAGAGATAGTATATTTATAAATTTCTTGGTTTTATTGTCATAACTGTTCTGATTCAAACAAATTGAACTCTTAAATCTTTCTCATTAATTAATAACTTTGTCTATTACTGAAAATGGAATAAAAATCGGTTCAGTAGTTTTTTATTTTATCGCGATCAAATAGACAAATAGATAGACGTGGTGGAAAGATGTGTTTTTAATATTTAGGAATAGCTACAAAAATAATTTTGATTATTTTACAGTATACCTACATACTTTTCGATGTTAGGTTTAATTCTGGATTGATGGATTCAATTGAAAATTTAAGTCAATTTTCTATTTGATTTAATTTATTACTTAATAATTTAGGTAGTAATTATGAAATAGTGCTTATAATTATTATAAATTAGCATGTTCCTAATAGGATTTTTGTGACTTAAGTCCCGATAAGGTACAGATAATTACAGGACTTGATAACATATCAGCTGTGTTTGACATTTTATGAATATCTGTGAAAGCGATGGGCGGAATTCGATCAACATCTGTGCCATTTGGCAAAAGTCAAAAATCAGTGTGTTGGCTGGATTTTAGGCAAATATTAATATTATCACGTAATTAAGTATTATAATGAGACAGAAATTATACATTAAGCCATGTAATTAGTTAAAATATATTAATCAAGTCTTTAAATATATCAGAAGCCCCTTTGTTCTTTATTCGGGCCGTCATGAGATTGCATTGTTAGACGAAAATTTTGTAAGGAACTTGAGAAAATGGAATTGAGGGAAGCATGTGATGGGGCTGCGGCCGGCGAGTTTGATCGCACACCGAAGAAGTACAGCTGGGCCGAGGTGCGACAAGCGGTTCACGATTTACGTAAAGAATTGTCTTCATTATCGACTATGGTGCCAATGGCAATATCATTCAGGCGACTTGGGAACGGGAAAACTAGAGTATACTTCCTGAGAACCCCTCAAAATGGGTGGGAGATTACACTATTGTACACAGACGTTACGTCTTTGCAACATGCTAGCAATGCAAGGTACTTTTTTATATGTAAATATTTATAGAATGATTTGCAAAAAAACATCATCCTGCCTTTATCCCACTCTAAGTGGGGTCGGCACAAATGTTATAAACATGCTATCACATGATTTGGCTACGTTTTTATGACCGGCCGCCTGCCTGACGTCAACTTACCTTAGTCGTATTTTACGATACCTCGGTAAGAAAGAGGGTGGTCTATTCTACTAAACCGGATACCAGACGGTGGGTCAACTTACCTTAGTCGCCTTTAACGACACCTCGGTAAGATATGAGGTTGGTCTATTCTCAGCCGGATACCAAACGGCGGATTTGCAAAAAAAAAACATCCAACGAAGAATTTTGTGATTGTTTACCTGCTTTTACATGTGATCGTAGCTGTTTATGATGCCTAGACTTATTGATTTATTATGCATAAATCATAGAATACCACAAACAAACTTATTATTTTCGTAATATCAATATGGTATTAACTCTACAGCTTACTACTACCTTTAATAAGCAGTACATGAACTTTCGATCGCTATTTTACCATCAAGATTGAAACCCATCTCTCTCTCCCGCCTTTATCTGGATGGATTTCTGTTTTTTTATTTATTTCATCCTAAGGAGCTAGTAATAATAAGTATATACAGTGAATACAAAATATTCAAAATCAGATTATTCTTTATTCAAGCAAACTTGTTAACAAATGCTTTTAAATTATCAAATCTACTGCTGATCACCTGTACCAACAGATGTCCATTAAATGTGATACATAGGTGAAAAGTCTTGCTGGTTCTCTGTATATATAAAAATGAATTGCTGTTCCTCAGTCCACATAAAACTCCAGGAGGGCTGGATTGATTCGGCTAGTTTTGGCCTTCACTTATTTTTGTAAGTCTAGGTCGGTTCAAAAGGTGACTAAAAGTGATAAAAATTATAGGAATCTAATAGAAAATAGTGGGCCCCTTCGACGACACACAACTATTCTATATGGATGCGCTGGTTGCTTGAAAATAAAACACCCGGTTGCTCTTTCTATGTTGACTGCCGCGGCTGACTGCTACCGGCCACTGTTTATATGCTCACAACGTGGCCGGCAACTGTACGGTGTGGATGAGCTAACGTCAGCCGGTGCGGGAGACCATACAACCTTTATTTCTATCTCTTTCCATATTAACTATTTTACATTGTTTTACTTTTTATCACTTAACTAATAACCATTTATTTATTCAAAGAATTGTTAATACTTATATCTAACTTATTACTAAGGGAAATCTTTATTTATTAATAACAAGTTTAACGTTTATAACTAATTCTATACAAAATGTCGCGAACAAAAATATAAAAATCAGGAAAGTCAGGACAGGAAAATCAAGAGAATGAGAAACCCCACCTATTATCAATATATCAAGTTTCGAGTAGCATAATCATTGCAATAGGTATTGCAATTTTGCAATCTTGACTGGCACAATCTGACTGGGATTGGGACTAAATAGTCCCCCTTATCAATCTGACTTTTGAGATGGAAGTATATGCAGCATTGGAGAGTGACATAAACTACTGTTTATTTCAGGGCCAAGATACACACAGACTCACAGATAAAATCTAATAATAATAATAATAATAATAATATAATAATAAGCCTTTATTACTGATTAATGTTAGTCTGACCAATATAAATCTATGATTCTTTGGTAAGTCGCACATCAGTGTGTCGTAAACACATAGGCCTCCTCCAACCTCTTCCACTCGTCACTATCTCTCGCCGTTTTCATCCACAGAGCGCCAGCAATTCCGCGTAGGTCGTCAGTCCATCTTTTAAGCTGTCAACCTCTTTTCCTTTTAATATGATACTGTGGTATGTACCAAAGTACCACGGTATCATAGATAAAATCTAGTCTATAATAAATAAAATAAAACATGAATTTTAATATCTATATAGAAAAAATATAAAAATTGATATGAAAGAGTATAAATACCTTTTCTCATTGCAGGTTAGATTGGAAACCTCTTATAGAATCAAACGTAGCGTTAGGCGTGTCCTCAGGCAAGTGGTCTAGGGAAGAACAGTTGCTGTGGGAGAGGCAGCGAGTTGCAGCATGGGGCATAGCATCTTATGAACTACACCCGAAAACAGGACGAGTGTTGTTCCCCTGTGCATCATCATTGTTCATAGCGGAAGAAGGGCCTAACCAAGTAAAAGAAACAACTATTAATATATATGATATATGAACCTTAAACTTTACGCGACCACCCTCATTTCTTATTGAGGTGTCGTAAAAGGCGACTATGGTAAGTCGAGCCGCCGTGTGGTATCCGGCTGAGTAGAATAGACCAACCTCATTTCTTACCGAAGTGTCGTAAAAGGCGACTAAGGTAAGTTGACCCACTGTGTGGGTACACACTAAAAAATAGTATAAAAACAACAATATTTAAAGCTTTCCTTGCGTGCGCTAAGTAAACGGTGAAAGTTATTAAAAAAAATCATGTATTAGAAAAATGTTTCCCTTTTAAAGTTCTAAATAAAAGTCCGCGTAAGCATATATCTAGCTTTTAGGGTTAACCCAATTTAACCTTTTATGGTTATCAAAACTCTATATTACGTTTTCAAACTTTTTTGAAGTGGGCGGAGCCGTTGGCGAAAGCTAGTAAATGATAAATATGTTCAGGTAAATTCTTTCAGTTTCATACAAATAATTATATAAATTAAAAAAAGTTTGTAACATTGACTGCCGAGTTTCTTGCTGGTTCTTCTTAGTAAGAGAAACATTCCGAATCAGCTATAGTTTCATTAATCATAATTATTAAAGAGTGGTTGAAAAAGCTTATTTGAATAGAGACAAGTTTAATTTGATATCATTGATTATAGTTGCCAGTTACCAGGCGAGTTTTTCCCACGCTCTATAAACACCTACGGTGTCATATTATTACTATAAATATGACTATAGTAAGCGCTCGTATTAATTTCGTATTAAAATGATGATTCTTTAGTTTATAGTATCTCATTTCTAATCCATGCTTACTAATGTTATAAACTAGCTGTCCGGCGACGCGTTGCTGTGGTCTGGTTCCCCTTCGATTTCCCTCGATACAGAGCTCAACAGTTGAAAATAATTGTTCGATCGCCGCCAAACTTTATAGGATCATACTGGGTCATTCTAAAGATTGTCTGAAAAGTTCATTAAAATCGGTTCAGCCGTTTCAGAGTCTATAAAGGACATGCGGATTTTCACGCGGGTGAAGCCGTTGGCACAGCTACATTTGACATATATAAAAAGGCGATTAAAGTAAGTTGACGTCAGGCACGCAGGCCGGCCTTAGACTTCTCTTTTGAGAGGTCCCTACCCGGAGGTGGTGTCTCTGGGATCAGAGCGGCTGTAGGCAGGATGGGGGCAATGTGTACAACGATACCCTGTCCTTGCCATCAGCAGCGTGGTGGAGCACACAGGTCGTTTTAGTCGGTGCGAGTCCCACATAACCGCCGCCTGTCCTCGTCGGGAGGCGGTATCCATAAGGGGTATTTTCCTATCTAAAAAAACAGGCCGGTCGTAAAATAATAAGCTAAAACATTTTTAAATCATTTTATGATAACTTAGAGTGGGATAGAGAATGATGATGTTCTAATACCTGTTCATTTTAAAAAATATACAGGAATATTAATATATTAATGTTGTTAAGTAAAAAAAAAATGTTGTCCGCCAGTCGCCGCCGCTGGTGCCCCGGTCGCTGAGCACTGGGTGGGGTGCTCCGCTGACGCCCGCCATGTGCCCATCGTTGCCGTCTCTGGTGGCGCACGCGGCTCGCGGCGACGTGTGGCTTGCGGGCGACTGCCTTCGGCGGCCTGCGAGACTAACGTACGCTTGCAAGGGACGTGACGAACGGTCGGTATACGTTTGGTAGCTTTTAATACACCATTCATTTATTGCATACTTGCCATATAGTGTGACATATCGTGTGACAACATGTTTATAACATGTGCCATCCCCACTTAGAGTGGGATAGGGGTATGAGAATGACGATGATGATGTATTTACTTATGCCACTTATTTATTGAATTCTAGTGGTATCGGTATGTCATTCATCTATTGAATATTAATGGTTTTTAGAATGTCAGTCATATATTAAATACTATTGGTTTTAGTATGCCATTCATCTATCGAATACTAATGGATTTAGTATGCCATTTATTTATTGAATACTAGTGTTTTTTAGTATGCCATTTATTTATTGAATACTAATGGTTTTTAGTATGCCATTTATTTACTGAATACTATTGGTTTTAGTATGCCATTTATTTATTGAATACTTGTGCCATTCATTTATTGAATAATGGTTTTAGTATACTATTCATTTAATGAATACAAGTGATTTTAGTATACCTTTCGTTTATCAATACTAGTGGTTTTAGTATGCCATTTATCTATTGAATACTAATGATTTTAGTATGTCATTCATCTATTCAATAATAGTGACTTAGTATGTCATTCATGTATTAAATACTAATAGTTTTAGTATGCCATTCATCTATTGAATACTAATGATTTTAGTATGTCATTCATCTATTCAATAATAGTGACTTAGTATGTCATTCATGTATTAAATACTAATAGTTTTAGTATGCCATTCATCTATTGAATACTAATGGTTTTAGTATGCTATTTATTTATTGAATGCTTGTAGGCTTGGAATGCCCCTCACTATCTTTTAGTAAATACTGAAACCCGTTCAGTAGGTTTTGAGATAATTGATCGGCTACAGATAGACGGATTTTGGGGACTAATCATAATAAGTACATGTATAGATAAAAATTTGTTTCTATATTTTGTACTCTCATTAAATATTGTGGTAACATTTAGTACGGATATACGCAATTAAATTATTTGATATACGTATATATGTAATTAAATAAATGTTTAAATAATATGTATATTTTAAGGTATGTATTAGTGTATCATTATTCTAATTGAATTAATTAGAATATATTTACGTTTATTAATAAATACTTTGTGCACTGCTGTATACTTCTAGTTTTAATGTATCTTATGTAAGGTTTCCTGTGATAGATCACTGTTAGTGATAACGCCGCCTTTGCACTACTTTTAAGTTTAAGATTGTTTGTTTTTTTTTTCTAGTTGTGCAATAAAGTATTTTTAATATTATAAATCATTCAATAGTACCAAATAAATCATTCATTCATTCAATTGTTTCAGATTAGCAGACGACCCTCGGCAGGCGGGAGTGCCCTGTTACGTCACCCAGGAGGAGTTCTCCCGGTACACTGGGATATGGTGGCAGCCCTCGTGCGACGGTGAGATTTATATACTACTACAACTACATAAATGAAATTGCGCGAGGTGGGTGATTGAGTGTGGCTATTGCGTAGAATTATATATAAAGCTGAAAAGTTTGTTTGTTTGAACGCGCTAATATCAGAAATTACTGCACCGAATTAAAAAAATCTTTCAGTGTAAGATATTCCATTTATTGAAGAAAGCTATAGGCTATATAACATCACGCTGAGATGAATAGGAGAGGAGCAGCAATAAACAAAATAGTACAAAAATGGCATAATTTGAAGTTTTCCTTGCGTGCGCCAACGGTAATAGTTATTCAAAAATCATGTATTACAAATTGTTTCCCTCTAAATGTTCTAAATAAAAGTCTGCGACACCGTATGTCTGGCTTTTAGGGTCGGTACCGCCTTGTATACATATTTTCACTTATAGATTATTATTTTCGTTTCAGACGACGTTTTTCGGATAGTGTACGAGGAAGTCGATGAGAGTGACGTCAAAATATACAGTTTCCCATCTTCACAGAGCTCCAGCGGTGAAATCGAGGAGTTTAGGTGAGTTAAATCAAAATATTATACCTCCAAACAACCGCCAAACAAAACAAACAACGCCGACAGCTTTTAAAAATGCAATCTAGGGTTAGTTGTAATAACATCTATTTTATTTATCTATTTATTCGTCCAATTGACGAGGCGTTGACAAAGGATTCCGAATGCTTTTATTTAGGTACATATGTATATGTATGTACCGATGTACGGATTCGATCCGCGAATAAAGAAATCTTAGACCGCGAATATAGGACTTGATTCGCATTTTTCAGTCCACGAATAGTGAAAACGCGAATGAAGGAAGTGCGAATAAAGAGCTTCTGCTGTATAGAAAATGATGGCCCTCAGCGACCTGAAGGCATGGTCACTACGCACTGCGCCAACGGGCCAGTCAAATTATCGGGAGTACGAGTACCTGTCTAAATTAAATACAACTCTGAACTTATAGTATAATTGGAGCCACAGGCATTGGTCAAATATTCTCGAGTCTGGTGATCATAGTGTTAAATCTCCCGATGCATCGATTAGCGGAGAGAGGGGCCACTTTTAGAGAGGCCCCGACCCGGAGGTGGCGCATTCTGGGTTACAAAGTTGCTGCTGGCGGGGATGGGGGGTAATGTCTTCATAGGTACTCTATCTCCGCTGCCAGCAGCGTGGTGGAGCACACAAGCTGTTTTAGTTGGTGCGAGTCCGACATATCCGTCGCCTGTCCCAGTCGGGCGGCGGTACCTATAAGGGGATTTTTCCTGTATTTAAAAAAAAAGTGTTAAGTACAGCGTTTTGTGGACTTGGATAAAAATATCTGGTGATCAGTAAAAAAAAAATGTGGGAGGAGGAGGGAATGTATGCAAAGTGGGAGACTACTTAAAAACTTAATTGTTCCAGGTTTCCACGAGCTGGAACGCCTAACGCAAAATCTATCCTCAAAATGGTTACATTCAGGTTGCAGAAAGCCACGTCCGCTACCGTCCTGGACTATTACCGGGAAGGGAATGTCGAACGAATCAGTATGTATCACTAAATAAGTAAGTAACGGCCTGTCACTAACCCACTGCTGGGCATAGGATCCCTCTCTCCGTTATTGGAGAGAAGGATTGGAGCTAAGACCTAACACGCTGCTCCAATGCGGATTGGTAGTATTCTCTAGAGATATGCAGGTTTCCCTATGATGTTCTCCTTCACCGAAAGGCTTGCCGTGTGGTATCCGGCTGAGTAGAATAGACCACCCTCATTTCTTATTGAGGTGTCGTAAAAGGCGACTAAATTTAGTCGACCCTCCGTGTGGTATCCAGTTAAATAGAATAGACCACCCTCATTTTTACGTAAGGTCTCGTTAAATACGACTAAGTCTGACGTCAGACAGGCGGCTGGTCGTAAAATATTAATCATGTGACAACGTGCTTATGACCTGTTCTGCCGACCCCACTTAGAGTGGGATAAGGGAAAAAAAACTTATCGTGGATTACAGGTTAATAATATTTTCATTACTATCGAAAATAGATTATTATGGTAGTGTCACACTATATTTTTACACGGCAGTGTCAGACTCAAGCAGCGACTCCATGGAGGTGACGGACATCCGGTGGTTCGACCTGCGACAGTCGCTGAAGGAGACCTTCCCGTGGCTGGAGTACTTGGCCAGGGTTGGTTGGACGCCGTGCAGTCAGTAGTGAGTATATCATGCAAACTTCTAAAAACTTTAAAACTTTCAGTACCTCGAAATCAAGAACTAATTTAGGTCAAACTAGTCCATTTAACCGGCTAATGAACACTTATAACGCACTTAATTCCCATGATATAGACATCTTCCACAACCCTCTATTCAAATATAAAAATAAACTTGCTCGCCTGCTTTATGTTGGTAAGTTTAAGTAATAGTTTTTATCAAAATTTCTTGTAAGTATAATTTAATATGTCTCCTTTTAGTAATATAAATAATTTTTATACCTAACTGCCTACGATAGCGCTGTACTCGCCTTAAAAAGTGTTTTACCTAGAACTTGCCGTATGAAAAAGTGTATTAATAAGTATGTGTAAAATGCTATTGACTTGTCATAATAAATAAATAGCTTTTACCCACAAAATATTTTGCGTAGACTGTTGTCGCGTTATAGGTTGATAATAGATGGCGCTTTTCTATATCATCCTATTCCTCTAGAATTAACAGGATTTCTATAGCCTACATATTAATCCGGTGTATAAGGAATAATTGTGCCAAATTTCATCGATATTGGTACAGCGGATTCGCCTTGAAAGAGTAACAAACAAATCCATACTTACTAACATTCGCATTTATAATATGGGATAGGATGTACTGTTTATACAGCGTAGTACCGACGTGTTATGAGTATATAGTCTGTGGCATAATTGTCATCTGTAATTGTTATCTATGATCATTGTCTACTGTCTTTCCCATCCATGTCACGTCGGCGTCTTGTGTGCTTATAAGTTATAACAAAAAAGATATAGTTCATACAAGTCAATCTGTATCTGAAATCCACCAAAAAACATTACACGACGATACAACATTAATGAATCCACTGATCACTATATATAAGACAACTGGCATAATTCAATCTTCTTAAATATCCTTTAAGAAAATGTATTTTCAAACAAAATAAATATCATTTAATTGAGCTCTGATGTTGTTACTAATGGTTGGCTGACCTCGCGCAGCGCGGATGTTAACAAACAGAAAAAAACTAAACTTTATAGTTTTATCTTCTTCACACTTGTATTTAGTATCTTAGATTTGTAACTATATGTAAGATAACCCTGTTTGGAGAGTCCAGGGTGTTAAGAAATAAAACATTAAGGCGCCAAAGCCGAAGTGAGAAGAGATGCGTTTTGAATACCAATCAAATATCGTTATTTAAAGCTAACCGGAGAGATGTTTATAACTCGATGTACAAGACACTAATAATTAAATGGTAACTATTAATAAGAATTTTATTTTGAAAAAAGCAACCGCCGAGTTTCTAGCTGGCTCCTCTCGGTAGGAACAGCTTTCCGAACCAGCAGTAGAGTTGACGATTCAAAAGCACTTGTTTACAAGTTTACTTGAATTTTTAACGTCTATACTTGTCTTTGGTAAGCCGGTTGTAAAATCTCTTGCCAAATCCTTTTTCTCAATATGGTCTTAGATCATGATGGCTATCCCCCAGAATGAAGATGTGTAATGAGGAGGGATGAAAATCATGTGACCAAAAGAGTTTTAAATATGAATGTGGATGGATGTATGGCTAGGGGAGGCCAAAAAAAGATGGATGGATTGTGTGAAAAACGATATGCATGTTAAAGTAGTGGCACCAGAGTTGATGAATGATAGAGGAGAATGAAAGAAGACATATTGTGCCGACCCCACTTAGAGTGGGATAAGGGTAAGAGAATGATGATAATGACTTGTCTTTGGCAAGTACGCTAGCCCATGAATTGTGTTTTTTTGCTCAGCGTATGGGTGCAGCTGTTGGATCGCAAGCAGCAACGCCTGGAGTTGGCGCTAGTGCCGCTGAGTGAGTTCAGCGCCCGATCGAGCTACGAAAACGCACCAGATGACATGGCCCCTGGGGAGATTGTTGAGGATATGGGCCAGAGCAGCACTCAGGTTGGTGTTGGGATCAGAGCTGTCGGCGGGGTGGCGGCAATGTGTACAACGATACCCTGTCCTTGCCACCAGCAGCGTGGAGCACACAGGTCGTTTTAGTCGGTGCGAGTCCGACATAAACGCCGCCTGTCCCCGTCTGGCGGCGGTACCCATAAAGGGTTTTTTCCTGTATAAAAAAAGCACTCAGGATCGTCCCATGCTCCTTCAAAAGGAAATAATATTTCTGGGTCCTGAATTGCCATGGACTTTAACTTTTTTAATTGGCAACACTAAAATAGCATTCGTCTATTTTACTTTGAATACGCGCAAAATAATTTATACTACAATGTTAACGTCGAATTCAATGTCAAATCAAATCAATCAAACCTGGTCCCAGTAGAATTTTTAATAAAAACTCATAGCAAAAATAATAATGAGGTCTATGCTCGAACGATCACAGCGTAAATCCACTAACATAGTCTGAACAATTTTTTCGTCCTGTAACCTGAGCATCATCAAGAGGTCTACACGAAATAATCGTGAAACATTTATTAACAAGATAAATTGTGTTCAATATTTATACTAAATATGCGAAAATCTGTTTCTGTCTGGTACAAATCACAGCTAGTCCAATGTACAATGCCGAAATTTGGCTCAATTTAAGCTCATACACCGGGTTAACAAGTAAAGTAAAACAATTTTTTAAAAAGCTTTAATAAAAAGCTGATCCAGAAAGCCTACTATATTGTTGGGGATTACTAAGAAGATATGTGGACTCGTTTAGACCCTGTACAAGACAGTAATGACTAATGTAACTAGTCATAAGAATTATATTTCAAAAAAAGAGCAACCGCCGAGTTTCTTGCTGGCTCTTCTCGGTAGGAACAGCTTTCCGAACCAGCAGTAGAGTTGACGATTCAAAAGCACTTGTTTACAAGTTTATTTAAGTAACTGCTGGGCATATGCCTCCACTCTCCATTTTTGGAGAGAAGGATTGGAGCTAAGACCTACCACGCTGCTCCAATGCGGATTGGTAGGTTACACATATCCCTAGGATTCTCTAGAAATATGCAGGTTTCCTCACGATGTTTTCTTTCACCGAAAGCGTGTGATGTTTTAATAGAAAAACTCATTGCCTGGGTTTGAACCCATGATCGTCTCTAGAGATTCACACGGTCGCACCGTTGGGCCATCACAGCTTTTTTTATTTTAAGTTTATTTGAATAAAGAATATTTTGAATTTGAATATATCTTCTTCTAGATCCAGGTGTTGGTCCAGGAGACAGCGCCCGACGCGTGGGTGAACGTCCACGACATCCTCCACTTCCTACCTTCAGCCCCTGGTACCGTGAAGTTCATCTGGGCCTCCGAGGACACCGGGCACCTCCATTTGTACCTGATCACCTGCGCTGTTCCCGGCAAGAAAGCAGAGTGTGAGTATCAAGAATGTAGAGTTTGAGTGGGATAGTAACGGCTTGTTACTATCCCACTGTTGGCTATCACAATAGATCAGTAATGGTCAAATACCTAGTAAGGCTCGGTCACTCAGATACTTTGTATTTGTTCGCACCCGCTAGAGTAGAATCCCTATATCGGACGTCTGGCTTATAGGTCCCCGAGGCGGTCGGTGCATCTGGTGCTCCCGATGCACCGGTTAGCGGAGAGGGACTTCTCCTTAGAGGGGTCCCTACCCGGAGGAGGTTCTCTGGGATCAGAGCTGTCGGCGGGGATGGGGGCAATGTGTGCAACGATACCCTGTCCTTGTCATCGGCAGCGTGGTGGAGCACACAGATCGTTTTAGTCTGTGCGAGTCCAACATAACTGTGGCCTGTCCCCGTCGGGCGGCGGTACCCATAAGGGATTTTTCCTGTATTAAAAAAAAAGAGTAGAATCCAACCTCTCTTTTGTTCAAAAGAGCTGAGTAACGGTGAATATATAATAATGATGGCGTTGGTCTGTCCTCAGCGGTAACGGATATGATAATCGAGGATGAGTCCTACGCAACCGGTCCCCACATCATCAGCAAGGAAGCTATCACCACCGGCGAATGGGAGGTTATGGGGAGGAAGATATGGGTGAGTGGGAATTAATATGACTAGCTGCGCCCTGCGATACTACCCGCGGCGAATAGGTACTTCATAAGCATTAAGATTGGATGGATAAGTAGATTGTTGACAAAAATTGAGTACTAGCAATCGTCAGCGGCTCCACCCGCGTGCAAAGATTAAAAACGTAATATAGTGTTTGATAACCATTGAAATTATTAAAGTAGGTTAACCTTTAAAGCTAGATATATGCTGTCGCGGACTTTTATTTAGAACTTTAAGACTTCTAGAGGGGTACAATTTTGCAATACATGATTTTACAATAACTATCACCGTTTATTTATTTATTTATGTGCCATAAAAAAATGTTGGAAAAAAACATTATTGGTAAAAATAGTGTACAAAGGTCAACTTATCCCTATGACAGAGATCTCTGCCAGCTAACCTACGAAGTGAGACAATTTATATTAAAGAAAAAGTTTGTACGCAAATATCAAACATTATGAATTAGAATTACCTACTGATGACGCGCGTTTACTTAGCGCACGCAAGAAAAGCTTTAACTTGTGCCGTTTTCATAATATATTTTATTGCTTCTCCTCTCGTATTCATCTTAGGGTGATGTTATATAGCCTTTCTCCATAAATGGACTATCTTCTAATTTCGGGGACGCCTGTCGGTGCAGGGCGGGTGGTCAGCTCGTATTCCGGACTATTCCACCCAAATGGACTATCTTAAACTGAAAGAATTCAGTCGGTCCAATAGGTCCTGAGATTAGCGCGTTCAAACAATAAAAAAAAACAAACAAACACACTCTTAAGCTTTTTTTTTTCAAGCGCACATTTATTGTTTTCGCTTTATAATATTTATTTATTTCTTTATCATCAGTAGTTACATCTTTAGCTTATATATTAGTGTAGATGAACCAAAGTTATATTCGTCCCTTGCTGTAAATGAATCTCTTAAAGTATTATACCGTGTTAGGTGGACGAATCCAGAGGCCTCGTGTACTTCGTAGGGCTCCGGGAGACTCCGCTGGAGCGTCATTTATACGTCGCGCCTTACAACCCACCGCGGCCGCATCAAGTAGCCTTACTCACGACAGTCGGACACTCTCACACAGTTGATATGGACGATGTAAGTATTTGTATTGACCCATCATCATCCTTCATCCTACCGTTATCCTACTGTAAGTTGGGTTTCGGGTGTGGCCAATTCCCACATTTGACGGAGTGATGACTAGTCACAGTCATACCAGCGCTCCACTATTCATCGCCTAAGCCGTGGTCTGGCCTCACAGGAAGGCAACCCTTAGGACTACATTCCCCAATGCTGGGACAGATACTGCGCTTGGTTAATTTGCACAAATTTATTTACTTGTTTGGTTGTTAAAGATATTGGTAATAATGACTTGTGACGTTACTTACCAAGAATGTTGAATGGCGGTAACCTCGTTTCGTTTAGACGTTCGTACCGAACAGAATTTGTTTGTTGAAATTCCTTGTCCAACAATAATTTGTGGATCACTTGTTATGATGGACTTGTTTGACCAGGTCTGTTCGAAACTGTGGTAGCCCAGCGGTAACACCGTGCGCCTCTTTCAAGGAGGCCTAGGGTTCAAACCCCGGGCAGGCACCAATGAGTTTTTCTATGAAAACGTATGTGTCTAATTGATAATTGCAATTTATCACACGCTTTTCGGTGAAGGAAAAACATCGTGATTAAACCTGCATATCTCTAGACAATTCTGGGGATATGTGTAACCTACCAATCCGCATTGGAACAGGTTTGACTAGATATGGTCGTTGACGGTGATATCCTAAATCAACATTGATTTGTAAACATGATTGGTTACAATAGACTTGTTTGAACAGGAATGCTCGATGGCAGTGATAACCTCTTCAAATATAAGCAGCGTGCCCAACACGCGCGTGTACCGCGTCACGCACGCAGCGAGCGTCTCGCTATTGGCGCACGGCACGCTTGTCGAGAGAGCGGCTTCTGGTAAGTGATATAGAACAAAATACTGTATATATGTTGTATAATTATTACATTCAACATCTTCCTGCCCTTATCCCACTCTAAGTGGGGTCGGCACAACATATTATAAATATGTTGTCATATGATTTGGCTACGTATTTTACGACTGGCCGCCTGCCTGACGTCAACTTATCTTAGTCGTATTTTACGACACCTCGATAGGAAAGGGTGGTCTATTCTACTTGACCGGATACCACACGGCGGTTCGACTTACCTTAGTCGCCTTTTACGACACCTCGGTAAGAAAATAGGGTGGTACTATTCTATTCAGCTGGATACCACACGGCGTGTATAATTATTTCATTATGAAAGGAATATTTCGACCGCCCTTCATTACAAAATGCATTAAAAATTATTCAAGTCCTCAAGCCGGATGAATACGTCAAAAAGATAACCAATTACAATGCAAAAATCAGTGATAAAAAGACAACTATAGTAATAAAATAGCAAAAATAATGGAAAAATAGGAATTTTTGAATGATTATTGTGAGTTGTATTCATATTGTGTGTTTCGAAATCGACCCAACCTTCCTGGCTAGTGTCTTTGCGCTTTTTTTCAGCGCGATTACGCCGCGAAAAGAGCTCATCCTTCATTGGTTCAAAATTAATCAACTAGACTACTAGAGGTCTGGTGAAGATGATTAAGTAAACAAAAAATTCCGCCACTCCTCTTGCGGTAGCTGTTATGCGTTTCCAATGCAATGCAAAAAGCAGTGTTCCATTTAATAGTCAACGAGAGATAACACTACTATCTCATTTGTCTGTATTCTACAAATGACTACGACATTTATCTGTATATTAGACTATAACATTCGTCTGTTCTCAACAAATACAAACAAATGACCATATCGACCTCATCTCACATCACATTTAGGTCTATACGTATGCGTTTGCGTGGATATATGTATGTGTGAGCGATGAATATGTGTTTGTGTGGGTCGGTATTTATGCAATTTTTTATACATCTAGTAAATACTAACTTCTAGGACATATCTAAAAAATGTTATATATGTCCCAGTGGTCCAGTATGAGAGCCAGTCGGTTAACTGTCCTCATACTTGATTCTAGAGTCGTCGGAGACGCGTTCGTTTAACGGCTCGTGGGACAGCCGATCTGGTGACGGCGAGGAAGACGCCGACGTGTCCTTACTTGTCAGGGGTAAGTGCTTTGAACACCTTTACTCAAAATAATCCAATATCCTAACTACCATAGACATAAAGCTAAGCAATATAGGATTTGCTTGTTACAAAAAGATCTATCTTTGATTATGTATATTTTACAATTGCATTACTTCTTATAAATAATTTACGAGTAAAAAAGAAAGTAATAGAAATAGGAAAAAAATGTAGGATTGCATCTCTCGCTTTCCGCTACATTAATATACAAAACATAACACACTTTCTATTTTCACTGTCTCATATCTCCTTCTCAACCTCCATTCATCAGGCCGATCTTGGAGAGTAAGCTAGTTTACTCTCCAAGTCCAGCGTTTGTAAGAAGTTTTACTTCGAGTTACATTTGTATAAGGTTGGACATTTCGGCAGAGTTGCATCCACCGTGCAACAAACGGACCCGTTTGTTTATATAATAATTAGTATGAATCGCGAAAGTTTAAAATCTACAAAGTTTTACATAAAACATTTAAGTGAAAGGTGTTGGTGCGTTCCAGAGCGGTCCCTCAGCATCATCGACGTGCCTCCCCCGCAGATCATGTCGACGCGGCTCTCGTGCGGGCTGGTGGCGTACTGCACGCTGTGGCGCTGCGGCGTTGCGGGCCGGCGGCCCACCGTGCTGCACGTGTATGGCGGGCCCGAGGTGCAGTGCGTCACTAATAGCTACAAGGTATGTATATTTATATCCTAGAGACTCGGGGGGGAGGAAGGGGTTGTTGGCTTCCAGCTGGTACAGGTATCCTTCAAGAATTCCAGGGTCTTGGTAGCGAGATCTTTCACCGTTGGGCGTAAATAGTGCGATACTAAGAGAGTGTCTATTATGAATCGGCGCAGGGCAGTTGCATAGGATATGCATTGGTCAGGCTGGTGGGAATAGACTAGTTTAGGTTAGAGATTTTCAGTTGGAGGTAGTTTAGGTTTTCCGATCCACATGGTGTCTTGAATGTTTGGAGGTTTGGTGGGGGATATTTCAAGAATCTTTCCTATCCCCAATGTTTATTGTATTCTTCACCACGGAGGCTTGATTGTAAATATTTGAAAGGTTTTCTGATCACAATGATATATGGTCTCAATGGAAAGAATTGGGGTATGGTAAATCCACCATAAATTAAAGGTGGATAAGGGTTAAGTGGTGTAGCACCAACTGTGTGGTAGAATATTAGGACCCATCAAGCCCGTTAGTTACAATCTCTCGGTCTTTAATACTGGGATTTCTAGTTTAAGCTTGTAGTATTTAAGGAAATCGCAATAATAGACGGTAGAAACGTACTGGAAAAAATCATCTTGGTAGATATAATAGGTTCAACCATAATCAAAAAGTTAGTAGATTGACAGCCAGTCTGGAAGAGGTTACAAAAATTGGGTCAAATGTTTAAAAGAGCCTGGAAAGTCTAGCTATGGATATTTACATGGTTGACATGGAGATTCAACGTTTCCAATTAATATGCCCAGGGTATCCGCCAACTGCGCATGCACATGTTGGCCGCGAGGGGTTTCAACGTGGTAGCGGTAGACTCCAGGGGGTCGAAGCATAGGGGCAGAGCTTGGGAGGCGGCAATAAAGGGGAAGATGGGGCAAGTGGAATTGGATGATCAGGTAATGGTCATGTATTCAAATTTTAAATTATTTTAATTTCTTTTTTTTCAAATTCAAATTCAAAATATTCTTTATTCAAATAAACTTGTAAACAAGTGCTTTTGAATCGTCAACTCTACTGCTGGTTCGGAAAGCTGCTCCTACCGAGAAGAGCCAGCAAGAAACTCGGCGGTTGCTCTTTTAAAAATATAATTCTTAATATTATTTACATTAAGTCGTTACTGTCTTGTACAGGTTCAAAGAATTTTGAATCGTTAACTCTACTGCTAGTTGGAGATTGCTCCTACCGAGCAAGAAATTTGACTGTTATTATTTTCATACATTTTTAATTCAAAATATTCTTTATTCAAGTAAACTTTTAAACAAGTGCTTTTAAATCGTGAACTCTACTGCTGGTTCGGAAAGCTGTTTCTACAGAGAAAAGCCAGTAAAAAATTCGGCTTTTGCTCTTTTCAAAATATAATCCTTATAACGTTTGCGTGTGCTTGTGATTGAATTTACACTGGCTTTCTGCACATAACTTAGTTTTCGTGGTCTTGAATACAAAGATAAATAGTAGCCTATGTCACTAAAGTTCCTTATACTTCCATATCAAGAATCAATAAGCTTATTAGTCTGAATTTTTATGTGACTATTTACCCATATATTTAAAATCCATTAAAGCATCCACCTATGCCAGCTACCCATCCTTCTACTGACCGCCATATTGTTTTCTGATTTTCTACCATATTTGGATCAAAACATCCATTTTCTTAAACAATGGCCAGTCACCCTGTTCCTTCTAATGACCTTATTCTTTCCTGATTTTCTACCATCTTTGGACAAAAACACCTATCTTCTGAAGCAATGGCAAGCTTCCCTGTTCCTTCTACTGACCTCCTTATTCTTTCCTGATTTTCTACCATCTTTGGACCGAAACATCTCTCACCTTAAAGAATAGTCCGCTGGGAATTTTTCGTTACTTGTTAATCCATCAGTGGTTCTTACATTATTCTACGGACCTCATTTCTGAGTTGATGGGATATTCCTCCATAAGTTTTAGAGTTGACTTAATCTCGTTACAAATGTCCTCAGGTAGAAGTGTTGCAGTGGCTAGCAAAGGAAACCGGCTGCATAGACATGGAAAGGATCGCTATACACGGATGGAGTTATGGTGAGTTATGGCCCTTTTTACCTAACCCTTGACAATCAAACTGCCCCCCTGTGGGAACTGGGAATTACTAAATTAGACACATAAGCTTTTTTTTTACAGAAGCAGGCGTTACTTCGCGGAACTCTATAGTACTGGAGTTACAATAAAATTACTTTGCTGTAATGTGCGTTTGTTAAGACAATATTTGCAATGCTAAGTGTTTGAAGCAGGAAACAATCATATACCACAAACATGCAGATGAAGCCGCCACATGTATCACAAGACGCCACGATTTTGTAATGAATTACGTTTTTGTTAGTGGAGCCTATTCTCCTGATGATGCTTAGCTTTCAAAGAAACGGGCAAAACGATCGTAGAGACTGTGGTAGTGGGTGTGTGTAGTTCTTTGTATGTAGTATTGATGTTGACGGCGTCTTGTGATACGTGTGTACTTGTCCTGCATGTATGTATGTGATTGTTGCCTGCTTCATACACTTAGAATTGCACGTACTCTCTGAACAAACGCGGATTACAGCAATTTTATAGTAACTTCTGTACATAAGCTGTATTATTGGTATCTTTCCATAGTTTGAAACCGTGAGCTCACCGCTTGTATCACAGTTTATATGAGTTCCAATTGTCTTCCATTGTTCGCCAGGCGGGTACCTGTCCCTCCTGGGCCTGGCGACGAGGCCCAACATCTTCAAGGTGTGCGTGGCGGGCGCGCCCGTGACGTGCTGGCGGCTCTACGACACTGCGTACACGGAGCGGTACATGGGCGTGCCCGCGTGGGCGCCGCACGCGTACAGCAGAGCTAGCGTGCTCGCACACGCACCTTTCTTCCCGGACAAGTTAGTTTTTCTACATTTCGCTCTTTTTTTTTTACGAATAAATATATGGGACACTTACACACACGGTCGTCCGTCCCCAAAATAAGTAACTTAATACTTGTGTTATGGGTGACAGACAACTGGTGAATATATGCTTATGTATTTTTTAAATATATATGTCGGCGGGTAGCCGTACTTTGAATATCAACATCACGCCGTTTGATTTAGATTGTTACTATGATGTTTAATTTGTCGATAAATACCTTCATTACTGAAATAAAAACACGTGGTTAATATTTTTACCACGTGTTCAGACTTCAGAATTAATATTTACAAGTTACATTGTAATAAATTTAAACATTTCATTTTAAAATTAAGAACATTTCTTTGTAAGTAAAGAATAGTTTTAGTTGAAAAGGTGGGTAGTTTGTTCAATCGAATGACACACCCAGTTTTTCTATAAAAGCCGAGCGCGCGCCAGCTCGAGAGATTATTCTGTCTCGGACCGCCGCAGTGAACGTAGCTCTTGAAAAATAAAAGTTTATAAAAATTATCTACAGTGTTTATTGATCACCCTGCTCGTGACGTCAGCAATACTGACGTTACACTTTTTCAAAATAATCGCGGCGAGCCTCTTTCGTCATATACTTAAATACAAATATACACCCAGACTCAGAGACCAACAAATTCATTTATAGAAAGTGTTGGCCCATCTATAATTAATATAGTACTTAATTTCATAATCTTTGTATATTGTGGATTTGTAGCTATGTATGGTGTTTTTATTGTTGATGGCCTTTTTAAATAAATAAATAAATATTGAATTACCGCAATCTATATTTGACTTATCTGCAGAAAAGTTTTATTAATGTATGCAATAAAGAGTTTTGAAACAAACAAAGTATATTACAGTATTGAAGATTATTTGAATGGCACATAAATTATGATCTAGGGTCAATCAGATTAATGAAAAATTATGGTACAAGGTATGATAGATTTTGCTATAATCCGCTTTTGTTAGGAGAAGATACGTAATGCTAAATCCTTCTCTTCAACTGTAACAGGTTAGTTTTTTACATTAAATATTTTCGTATTTTTTCCAGAGAGGGTAGGTTGCTCATCATCCACGGGCTGGCCGACGAGAACGTCCACTTCTGCCATACCGCGGCTCTGCTCTCGGAGCTCGTGCGTCTCGGGAAACCGCACAGAGTCCAGGTCAGTTTTGAACCCATTACAAGTAACCTTAGAGTTAGAGAGAGAGAGTATTGATGATGCGATGAATCCACCGATGACTTAAACGTATAATATAACTTTGATATAGTTAAATCTTCTAAAATGTCAATTTAAAATTGCTTTTTAAAAAGTTTATTTTATTTATTTGTTTTATTTTATTTGGGAAACAAACAATGGTTCTATTACTAAATAATATCTGGGTGACCGAGCTTCGCTCGGTAATTTTTTACAAAAAAAAAAAAACTTAAAAAAAAGAAAATACATTTTTTTAGTTGGGGATCGATCCTTGGTATTCACATTTCTTGAGTCTGCCCGTTACCCGAATAAGCTACGTCGACTTGACAGTTAATCGCGAAAATTCAATTCAATATAAATGTTAGTGTTTTTTAAAACCCAAAAATAGGGAAAAACAATATATTTTTTTACATAAAATCTAGCAAGATCAATTTTTCTCCCCCAAAACCTCCTACATGCTGAATTTCAGGAAAATCGTTGGAGCCGTTTCCGAGATTCGGAAAATATATATATACAAGATTAACTCATTTAAATATTACTAAATATAATATTAAGTATAGTTATTGCAAAGGCACCGAGATCTTAAGAACAGTTAAAACTCGTAAGCTCCAATATCTCGGTCACATAATGCGCAATAAAAAGTATGAGATCCTGCAACTCATTATCCAAGGAAAGATACAGGGGAGAAGAAAACCCGGCCGAAGAAGAATATCCTGGCTTAAAAATTTAAGACAGCAGGAGTACCACCTCGTTATTTCGGGCAGCGGCTTCAAAAATAAAAATTGCCATGATGGTTGCCAACCTCCGATAGGAGATGGCACAAAAAGAAGAATAGTTATTACGTTAACGGCAAACTCTGGCCTCCCAAAATACAGGATCACCTAGTTTGGGGGCTACTTGAAAATCCTAATACTTAGATATAACATTTAGCATTGACTTAAGTTAAGTTTTCCTAAAATATGTAACCACCTTTTTTTTGGAAATAATTTTTTTTTGATTTGATTTGAAATAAATATTTAAATATAAATATATCACACGTAAATAAAGTTTCCACTAAAAAATGTTACACAAATATTAGTAAGCTAAGAGCTTAACTATTTAATGTAATGTTTAATACAGTATTTTTCTTATTTTATTTTTGAAAGAAAATATATTATCGTTTAATATATCAATGTCGTGAAATCTATATACATATATATATATATATATATATATATATATATATATATATATATATATATATATATATATACATCTTGCACATCATGTTGCGTCCTACATGGCACTTTTTACCGATCTTGTTGCGTCCAACCGACTTGTTGCATCCAGTATACGGACGCAGGATAAACCAACCCTAAAAATTTGTCAGGGGACTTATTTTAATATATATACTGCGTGGGCAAAAAATTGGATAGGACGTTATTTTATTGCGGGAATGAATTCCGCTGTATTTATTAGTTCAGCGAGTTGCCGCGCACAATTTGGAGGTCGCTACGTGCTCGCGTATATTTGGGCACGTATATTATATTTCTGATGCTAGCATTCTATTGCCTCCGACGTATATTTAAAAAAGTTTTTTTCAATTTTTATTTAGGATTATCTTGCGTCCAAATTTTTTCCCAATTTAATCGATTTTATAAGTGATTCGGGGGCCCAAGGGGTGCGCGCGCGAGTCCTGCGTTTTGTTAATAAACAAACATTGAGCCGTTAGGACGCGTTTTAATTTGCAAAGTGATTGTACTCATAATTGCGTATATTATTAATATTGTAAAACTGTAAATATGAAGAGAGCGGATAAGACATCGCTAGTTGCTAAATTAGATCTTCTTATTTGTGCTTAAGGATCCCAATATTAAAAAAGTCATTCGGAAAAACATTTTATTAATGTGGTTTCAACAAAAGTGAGAGAGTTAGCAAAATTATTAATCGAAATTTTAAAAATTAACGATTCTATAATAAATTTATTGAGTGCCTTAAAACCATTCAATTAAGATCTTATGGCGGAGGCAACTAAAGTTGTAGATAACTGTGATGCCAAAAAGGATAGATTCGAAACCTTCTTTTGCTATGAATGTTTCAACTACTTTTAAACAATGCTGCAATATAGCCATTATGTTTGCATTGAAAAAACAAGGTCCTTACAATGAAATCAATACCGCAGAAACAGAAGCAGATCTTAAGACATTAATGCATCTTATAGATGCAATTTTGCGACATGTCATCTCCAGTCAAGCTGCAACAGATTTAAACAAAAAGAAGTGGAGTAAAGTCACTATAGTCCCGTTAACCAATGAAGCTGCAGCCAAAATCAAATCAGGGTACTACTCTTGCAACGTATATTCAGTTATTAGAAACCATTTATTGCAAAGTTTTATTATTATTACAAAGTAGGGATACCCAAGATTATCTGGACCCAAAAACCCAAAATCAATTTCGTCTACACGACTCAGAAAACATTTAGCAACCTTTTTACAAATATTTAGCATAACTGAGAATGATATGAAACATTTAGCTACGTTTATGGGCCATACCGGTGACGTGCATAAAAAGGCATATAGATTGCCGGATTACGTGGCATCATCATTATCAGCCCATTTTCGTCAACTGCTGGACATAGGCCTCTCCAATTATTCGCCACTTAGTCTGATCCTTGGCTTTCTGCTTCCATCCCCTTCCCGCTGTCCTACGTATATCGTCACTCTATCTAGTCTCAGGGTGTCCTACACTACGTTTCCCGATTCGTGGTCTCCACTCCAGAACACGTCTACCCCAACGGTCATCGGTTCTGCGATAGGTAAGGCCGGCCCATTGTTACTTCAGCTTGCTTATGCTTAGCTATGTCGGTGACCCTAGTTCTCCGACGGATTACTTAGTTGCGAATACGATCCCTCAGAGAAACCCCGAGCATAGCTCTTGCCATAGTCTGCTGAGCGTCTTTAAGCTTGTGGACCGCCTTAGCTGTTAGTGTCCACATTTCGGCACTGTAAGTCAAGACAGGTAGGACACACTGGTTAAATACTTTAGTCTTTAGACTCTGCGGGATGGGTGACGAGAAGACTCAACGTAGATTGCGGAATGCTGCCCAGCCTAGCTGTATCCTTCTCATAATCTCACACTCGAAATTGGTGTTTTCTAGTTCGTGCGTCTGTCCTAGGTAAATGTACTTATCAACAATTTCAAGAGTGACCCCATCTAAGGAAATCGGTCCCGGAGCAACGTGCTCGTTGCACATGTTTTTGGTTTTACTCAAGTTCATCCGGAGAGCGATCCTATGAGAAGAAACAGCCGGTCCATGCAACATCGATTGCAAATCCTCTATGGATTCAGTCGTTAAAACCATATCATTTTACGCGAATCTGAGATGAGCGCCATTGATGCTTATGCCATGACCAGTCCAATTCAGCGTCTTAAACATATCCTCTAGTGCGTTTAAAAACAATTTCCTTTTTTGAATAACACTATACTTCTGTGCCATGCCTTTGGAGTTCTCCCGGCAAAGAGAAGGGTATTAAACAGCTCTTGAAGCTCTGTTACCAATAGAATTCCACCAGCTTTTAACAGCCCTGTTGTAATACCATCCTCACCCGTGACTTTTCTATTTTTAAGCTGTCCAAGGGCTCTCTCTCTCTAGTCGTACTTCATTACTGAAGATCGTGGTCCTGGCTAGATATTATCCTCGAGTGGATAATTCGTTTCCACCTGCTTCTGTTGGTGGCCATTGTTGCTAACTCATAAAATTTGGCGGACGTGCAGGCCTGGCGCAGTTGGTCAGACCACCTAGTTGGTGAGCGGCCTCTAGGTCTTTTGCCTTCTGTATTGCCAGTAACTATTAATCTCTCCAAGGAGTCGTCGCCACGCCGCATGATGTGTCCGAAGTACTCGAGTAGGCGCTTGTAACATATGGAGGAGAGGCGCGTTTCTATTTTGAGCTTCGAAAGAATAGATGCATTTGTGCGCTTGGCAGTCCACGGGATCCGCATCATTCGCCTCCAGCACCACATTTCGAATGCATCTATTCTCTGCCTTTCTCTCGCTTTAATAGTCCATGTCTCCACTCCATACATGAAGATTGGGAAGACTAGGGCACGCACAAGCCGACTCTTTGTTTTAAGCGAAATGCCTCTATTCTTCCACAATCTTGTCAATCGAGTCATGGCACTTTTTGCCATTGCGATACGCCTCTTAATTTCCGGAACACAACTGCCGTCATTACAAATTTGGGAACCGAGGTATACGTAACTATCCACAACTTCAATAGAGGGTATTATGTTAGTATCAGCTAACTTTCCAGCGCGGTCAACTATCATCAACTTGGTCTTGGTCTTATTGATTGTCAGTCCCAGATCCATACTAGCTGCCTCTAATTTTTGCAGAAGCTCCTTCATGTCTTCCATTGAGGTGGTAAGTAGAACTGTGTCATCAGCATACCGAAGGTTGCAAATCCGTCTCCCACCCAACGGAAATCCTTTCTCCCAATTCTCTGTTGTTTTGCGAATGATGTACTCGCTGTAGATATTGAATAATATCGGGGAGAGAATGCAACCTTGGCGTACACCTTTTTTTATTTGGAACATTTTGGAACATTCTGATTCATTTTTTACGTAAGATCGGTTGCTGCAGTATAAATTCCGGATCAGACAAATAAGGTGTTGAGGCACTCCCATTTCTTTTAGAACTATCCACAGGCTACTCCACTCTACACAGTCAAAAGCCTTGTTATAATCTATGAAGCACAACGCAACAGGATTATTAAATTCTCTGCTCTTTTCTATTATCTGCCTGATATTGAGAATCTGTTCCCTTGTTCCTTTGCCTTTTACGAATCCTGCCTGTTCATCAGGTATCTGGCGATCAAGAAAACTTTTTAAGCGTTGGTTGAGCACGTGCAGAAGGATTTTACTGGCGTGTGAAATCAGGGAGATGGTTCTATAGTTGCCGCATTCAGTGGTGGAACCTTTTTTATGTAAGGGGATAAGAACTGATTCAGTCCAATCTACTGGCCAACTTCCCGTATTCCAAACCGAGTTACAGATTTTCGTCATTATTTTAATGCCTTCTGACCCAAGATTCTGTAGGAGTTCCGTTGGTATGGCATCCTTTCCCGGGGATTTATCCAGTTTTAAAGATTTCGTCGCTCTATCCACCTCTGACGGAAGGATGTCTGGTTCCCGTTCTCCAATGCTCAAACTTATTGGTGTTGGTCCAAGGGCTAAAACAATTTAATTTAGATGGATATCAGGCAGTTTTTCCGTATAGTGGCGGCTTAATTTGTCCTCTGTGTGCAGTGGTAGCATGCGATGCGTAAAATTCGGCGTAGTGGCTTTCCACTTCCGAGAGGATTTCCGGTTTGGACGAGTAACGACTTTCCCTTTAATGTGGTTAACTTCGTCAGGTAACTTTTTCCAAGAGGTTAATAAACACTTTTGGACCCCGATTCTGCTCAATTGATTTTTGAGCGTATTAGCTAATCGGAGGTCGCGTCGTTAACCATCTTGGTAATTATTTTGTTTAAAGCCTCTACTTCTCACGAAGTTAGCATAGGGTTCGTCGCTCTGCCATTAATAGGAGAGTATCTCCCGAAAGCTTTGACTTCATGCCCTTATGTTGGCTTTCGCAAATTTTTGTGCCCTCATTTCGAAGGACTTCTGCTACTCGGTCGAGTTTTTGCCCTACGTTATCCGTGGTTTCCAGAGTAGTGAATTGGTTTTAAGTTGTTTCTAGAATGTTACAGATCCAATTACGGTTTGGAGAACATTCAGACGGACTGTTGATTTCATTTCATACGGACCCGTTCCAGCTTTAGATAAATATTCAGAGTGCCTCGTACCAACCTATGGTTGCTAATAGTCGGTGGTAAGCACCGAGACATCCCTAAATATACGCTTCTTGTCCGTAATAATAAAATCAATCTCATTTTTCGTCCGCCCACCGAGACTTCGCCAAGTCCACCTACTTTGTAGCTGTTTCTTGAAAAAAGAATTCATCAAAAACAACTCCTCGTTCTCGAGAAAGTCGACAAGCATTTTTCCGCACTCGTTCTTTCGACCAAAACCAAAAGGTCCTACAACTAATTCAACACACAACACAATTTTACTCCCACTTTAGACTTAAAGTCCCCCATAACAACGTAGAGCCCACGCTCTAGAGGTATGGCGTAAGGCTTAAGTTATATCCTCATAAAGAGTTTCCACTTCCGAATCCGATTATGACTCCGTGAGTGCGTACGCTAATACCACCAATACCAATAATATAAGGGTATACCATGCAGATATTTTCAGCACGAGATACGCAACCCACGGAGACACACTGGTAGTTTCTAAAACGTTGTTACAAAGGCAGGGTATTTATAGCTGAAACACATACCCGCGCACACACGCAGCAAGTAAATCAACAAAAATGCACACACACACACACGCACACGCGCACGCGGACGCTCGCACGCACGCACGCACGCACGCACGCACGCACACACGCGCACACACACACACACACACACACACACACACACATATCACATGGACTCCACGCGCCTACGCATGCACGCACGCACACACGCATACAATACGCACATTCACCTAATAATCTCAACTACTTCTGCAGTTCAAGTTTTTACTGGGTTAGTAACATCACTTACCTGCCTATAAAAGCTTTCTTTATTAGTTAACTGAATGACGAGGATAATAAGTTACTTACCTGTTCATAAAAGCTCACTTAGTAATAAGTAAACGACTATAAAAAAAATTATTTAATAATATGACTCACGTGCCATAAGGTTAAGTATTAGAAATCTGATGAAGTCAATGGAAGCCGTTAAGTCAATGTTACGCATAGGTTCATACAGCAGCAATATTCGGAAGCATTTTAGTTGAAACAAAGAATGGATGTAATAATGTCAATGTAATATCAATAACATATATTGAATAATATACAGAATCAAGTTAGATATAAATTAATTAGGAAGCGTGAAAGCCTAAACAGTGTACGAAGTATATACAAAAATATACAATGTGCCACATTATTTCGACGATGAACGGAACCGCTAAGTGATTGAGAAATTTTTAAAATTGAATATCGGTATAAAACTTATTAATGGAATTTAAAGTTGTATACTGAAATAATACAGATTTAAAGGTATAGTATACGCTTTAATTTAGTTAAAAATCCCTTCAGAAATGGTAGACGCAACAGGGTTCGAGTTTAAAATGACGCAAGAAGACTTCTGCGATTTAAATATATATATATATATATATATATATATATATATATATATATATTTTCCCAATCTCAGAAACGGCTCCAACGATTTTCCTGAAATTCAACATGTAGGAGGTTTTGGGGGAGAAAAATTGATCTAGCTAGGTTTTATGTAAAAAATAATTGTTTTATCCCTATTTTTGGGCATTAAAAAACACGAACATTTATATTGAATTGAATTTTCGCCATTAACTGTCAAGTCGACGTAGCTTATTCGGGTAACGGGCAGCCTCGAGAAATGTGAATGCTAAGGATCGATCCCAACTAAATAATTGTTTTTTTTAAGTTTTTTTTTCTGTAAAAAATTACCCACCCAGTCACAGGTCCCAGGTCACCCAGATATTAAATCATTATACGGCTTAATAGAACGATGTATTACAGTATTTCCAGCATATTTAGTTTTAGTTTTAGAAGCTGTTAACAAAATTAAATGTCGTTTCAAGTTAACATCAGGTGATGCTTATTATAAACAATTTAATTATTTCAACTGAATCTGACGTGGGGAAGTAGATCAAATTTAACTTGCAAGATTCCCCCTTCATATAAATACAAATAAGTAAAATTTAATTGTGAATTGGTTTTGTTACAAAATGATGGTGGTCTATTCTACTCAACCGGATACCACATGGCGGATCGCCTTACTTTAGTCGCCTTTTATCATACCTCGATAAGAAATGTGGTGGTCTATTCTACTCAACCGCATACCACACGGCGGGTCTACTCACTTTAGTCGCCTTTTTTACACCTCGGTAAGAAATGAGGGTGGTCTTTTCTACTCAAACATATACCACACAGTGGGTCAACTTACCTAAGTCGCCTTTCACAACACCTCGGTTACAAATGAGAGTGATCTACCCAACCGGATACCTAACGGCGGGCCAACTTACCTAGATACATCAGGAGGAAATGAGGGTGGTCTATTCCAGGGCTTCTTAAACTGTGGGTCGCGACCCCCAGGGGTCTCGAGACTACTGAAAGCAAAAGACGTCGCAAAGATCTGATACTTTTCAGTCATTATTGATACAACTGCATGGCTGCAGCTGTCCTTGAAAGAACTTTTCTAACAAAGATTTATTGATATTTCTCCTCCTAAGTTCCTTCCTTACCCCTTTTTATTATTAAATTTATGATTGGTTAGTTTACAACGATTATAAATAAAATTTTAAAATTGGTATTAGAGGGGGTCGTTTAAAATTTCCTAAGCTTGAAGGGGGTCGCTGTATAAAAAAGTTTAAGAAGCCCTGGTCTATTCTACTCAACCGGATACTGCACGAGATCGTGTAATTGTACCATATATTTATTTTGTCTGCAGGTATATCCAGGTGAGCGACATTCGCTCAGAGCGATGCACGCTGCGAAGCACTACGAAGCGACGCTTCTCCACTTCCTACACGAGAACCTGTAGAACCTGTACCATCAAGTCAACACTTGGCCATCAGCGTCCAGACGGACTAGCGATAATTATATAGATAAATGAATCGAATGTAATAACATTCGAACAAGTTTTTAAGCGACCGTTTTGTAAATAAAATATCATATAAAATTAAATATATACCGGAAATAAATGCAAAAGTAATGAGAATATTATTTTGCTATAATCCGCGATAAAAGAAAAATATATGTAATGCTAAATGTAGAGTGTAGTATTCGTTCTCATACCTGATACATGCAGAATTTGTAAGAACTCATGCACTACCCGACACCGATGGCACAATAATACAGTAGCACTGCACACATTCACCGCCACAATCTCAACAATTGTTTCGCCCCGGAACAGAAGCATCGTCAGGAGATAGACTCCACGACAAAATCGCAAAGCTTTGCTTTGCTATTTTGTTGTTGTAAATGCTAAATGTAGAGTGTAGTATTCGTTCTCACACCTGATACATGCAGATTTTGTAAGAACTCATGCACTACCCGACACCGATGGCACAACAATATACAAGCACTACACACATTCACCACCACAATCTCAACAATTGTTTCGCCCCGTAACCGAAGCATCGTCAGGAGATAGACTCCACTATGGAGACCACTAGACGCATTATGGATGATAGCAAAATAATATTCTCATTACTTTTGTATAATGGACCTCCGCAAAGTAACGCCTAATTCTATAAATTATGGAAATAAATGCATTCGCTTGCAAAAATCTGTGTTTTCTAAAATTTTCGTTGAAAAAATTATAATAGATTTATTTAATACGCGTTTCACAGAATCTATGGTAATGTCACGTATCTCAAAACGCCGCCAACACCAACACTCCACAAGCACTACACACACTCACTACCACAATCTCTACAATCGTCCAGAAACCAAAGCATCATCAAGAGTATAGGCTCCACAAACAAAATCGTAATGTGTCCGCTCTTACAAGCAGTCATACAAATATCACATTGGCAATGTTTTTTTTCATATTATTCACCTAATTATTTGAAGCAGGTTGTATATGAAACATGTAACGATATTAATTTAAGTGCACTAGTAATTGACCGTTTTGTATGAAATTTTTAAATAATAAGCGTTTTGTTTGTTGTAGCTAATAAAAAATATTAATTTATTATATTAAATTTTAAATATTAAATAATGGGCTACAGTTCTGAGGTTTTGGACAGTTGTTAATAGATGGCAACAGATAATTACAATTTTTTATTAGCTACAACAAACAAAACGTTTAGGTAATATTTAAAATTTCAGACAAAACGTTCAACTACTTAACTAAGGTAAGTAAGCTGTGGTAGCCCAGCGGTAACACCGTGAGCCGCTTTCGAGGAGGTCTAGGGTTCAAACCTTGGCCAGGCACCAATGAGTTTTCTAGTAAAACTTATGTGTCTAATTGATAATTGCAATTTATCACACGCACGGTGAAGGAAAACATAGTGAGGAAACCTGCATATCTCTAGAGAATTCTGGAGATATGTGTAACCTACCAATCGGCATTGGAGCAGCGTGGTAGGTCTTAGCTCCAATCCTTCTCTCCAAAACTGGAGAGAGGAGGCCTATGCCCAGCAGTGGGATAGTAACAGGCTGTTACTTACTTTACTTACTGTTGTATATAATAGCTGTACCCGCAACTTTGCCTCTGCAGAAATCAGTGTCACAAACATATACCCTAAATCGCTATCATTTAGTCAAAACCGTACAAAAATCCCTTCAGTAGATTTTAAGAAAATCGATCACATAAAGACAGACAGCTTTTAGACATGCCATTTTTTAATATGTATTGCGACGGCAGATAAATCTAAAGGTTAATTCTGTTCAGTTTTAACGGATCAAATACAAGCAGGCAGTCTAATTTAGTAGTAGTTTACAGTAGAAGCTCTTTATTCGCGAGCTATACGTCCTGTATATATGCCGCGAATACAGAAACCGTGAATATGGAATGGTAATTTATATTGGGTTATAGGAGATGGTAATGGTTTTAACAATTTTAGTCATTTTTTTGCTTGGCTAAATTTAGTAATGTTTTAAGTAATAAGTTTGATTTATCTAAATATTCTGTTTGTTTAAAAAAACACCTACCACGGCGAAGGCGGCTTACCTCAAAAGAATCGCAAAACGAAACAACGCCGATAACTTTGGAAAACGCAATCTAGGCCTAGTTGTAATAAGATATATTTTATTTACCTTTTTATTAGTCTATTGACGAGGCGTTGACAAAAGATACCGCATGCTTATATTTAGGTACATATGTACCGATGTACGGATTCGATCCGCGAATAAAGAAATCTTAGACCGCGAATATAGGACTTGAGTCGCGTTTTGTCCGTGAATAGTGAAAACGCGAATGAAGGAAGCGCGAATAAAGAGCTTCTACTGTATAATGTCAAATTTTAGGGTAGAAAATATCAGTACGCAATCACGATGGTTTGACTATGGTAATGGTTTGTCAAATCTAGGAATTGACACTATTTTGGAAATTGGGTAAAAGGAAAGATTTTACGTTCAGTGGGATATTAAAGGCTGTTTCACACACAAAGTTCTACTGCTAACCGTTTAACTCAGACCTTGACTGCGGGGTACTGCGAGCGCTCGTAGCGTGATATCCAAGAGGTAACCGACCGCACCTACTTCGGTCACTCTCGTACTACATCCGCGCCCTTCTACCTCGTAGGCGAAGTCTGAGTTAAACGGTTAGCCTATAATTGCCAAGTGTTTGACTTAAGTATTGTGCAATAATGAGATAATTTTTTATACCATGATATTATAACGAAATACTCAGTCGGGATTGTAATGGAATGTTTGTTGGTTTATTGCTGTTTTATTGACTGAATTAAGGTTCACATTGTAGTAAGTATCGTTTGTTTAATGGTGAAAAGAATTTAAAAAAATATTCTTTGTTCAAGTAAACTTATTAATAAGTGCTTTTGAATCGTCCACTGCTGATTTGGAAAGCAGTTCTTACCGAGAAGAGCCAGAAAGCAACTCGGTTTCTTTTCAATATTTGATTATTATAACTAGTTACATTTAGTCATTACTGTCTTTTACAGGGTTGAAGAGTAGCTATACCAACACTTTCATATCATTTATGTAATCCTCAACAGTATAGTAGGCTTTCTGTATCAGCCTTTTAATAGGTGTTTTAAACTGCTGTATTTTATTGCAGAATTTTATTATAGAAACCTACACCCACTACCATTTCAACTGCCATCGCAATCATGTTCCCCTTGAAAAAAAACCCCTGCCTCCCCCTCTTTGTCCCTCTAAAACCACAGCTCATGACTTGCTTCATTTAAGACACTCAGTCCCCAAACTATGCCCTTCGACCCCCATAGACGCTCGATTCAAATATCGAAGACCTAAGAAGAGGGGGATCCCCCGATTTAGGTCCTGGGGCCATCATGTCTATGAACTGGCCTTTAATTTAGGCGCTCTAGACAACTATTTAGATGATTCCCCTCCTCATTAGGCCCCCAGCTATGATTACCATAATCTGGCCATAGATTTTACGAAATTATCCATCATCTAGGTGTCTTAGCCCCTATATAGGCCCCCAATAATATGACATGCCCCCTATATATATAGCACCGAATTTTCCCTTCGTCTTCTGAATTTACTATTACATCAATCGCTCGTTTTTTATATTTTTTTCTATGTTATTTTTTCCCCTTTTTGCCTTTCTTTTAGCTTGGCTTCTATGTCTTCAACCAACCTTGACCCCCTTCCAGCCCTTCTACCCCCCCCCCCATTTTCACTTAACTATGTTATGTTTAGTTAAGTAATAAGTGGGGGTGATATAAGAAATATATTCATTTACCTTCACATGTGATATTGGTCATTTAAGTTGTCTTGAAAAACAATTTACTCGTCACTCAAATTATATAAAAGTATTATGTTATATATTTTTTTTGTTATAGTGTTGTCATATTATTGCATGATACAAAACCCATTATAAATAGAAAATAGTCAATATTTTAAATTTAAGTACCCCCCAACTGTTATTATAAAATAAATATTTTAATGAATTTATTTATTGTTTTATTTCTGCCGTGCGGTATCCGACTGAGTAGATTAGAGCACCCACATAAACCAAGGTGTCATAAAAGGCGGCTAAGGTAAATTAACCCTCCGTGAGGTATCCGGCTGAAGAGAATAGGACACCCTCATTTATTACCGTAATGTCGTAAGAGGCAACTAAAGTAAGTTGAACCATTGTGTGGTCCGGTTAAGTAGAATAGACCAGGGCTTCTTAAAAAGACAGCTTCTTTAAAGGACAGCTGCAGCCATGTAGTATGGCTGCAGCTGTCCTTTAAAGAACTTTTCTAACAAAGATTTATTGATGTTTCTTCCCTAAGTTCCTTCATTACGCCTTTTCATTAAATAGATTTATTAAATTTATGATTGGTTAGTGTACAACAATTATAAATAAAATTTTAAAATTAGTATACACACTACGCACAAATACAAAATACAAATAAAAATCATACAAAATACTATTGTAGTTTTATTATAACTATTTTTTGAAAATAGTAGCAATGCAAAAATGTTATTTACAATGTAAAATAGTGCGATATTACATCTACATCTACGGTTAATATATATTTCATTGTATTCGTTTAAAATTTCCTAAGCTTGAAGGGGGTCGCTATATAAAAAAGTTTAAGAAGCCCTGGAATAGAGTACCCACTTTGCTTACCGAGGTGTCGTAAAATACGAGTAAGGTAAGTTGACGTCAGGCAGGCGGCCAGTCGTAAAACACCTAGCCAAATGATGTGATAACATTTTTATAACATGTTGTGCCGACTTCACTTACAGTGGGATAAGTTCTGGAGAATGATGATACATAAGTTTTGATAGAAAAAGTTATTGGTATGTATGGGTTATTTTGAACCCATGATCAATTCTAGAGAGTTGCACTACCCTCAGGTTAAATTGTTTTAATAAATACTAATATATAAAGCTGAAGAGTTTGTTTGTATGATCTATTGATTGATTTTTTTGAACGCACTAATCTCAGGAACTACTGGACCAATTTGAAAAATTCTTTCTGTGTAAGATAGTCCATTTATCGAGGAAGGCTATAGGCTATATAACATCACGCTGAGATGAATAGGAGAGGAGCAGCAATAAAAAATAGTACGGAAACGGCAAAATTTAAAGCCTTCCTTACGTGCGCTGAGTATACGGTATTAGTTATTCAAAAATCATGTACAACAAAATTGTCTCCCTCTAAAAGTTCTAAATAAAAGTCCGCGACAGTATATGTCTAGCTTTTAAGGTTGACACACTTTAACCATTTTATGGTTATCAAAAGACTATATTACAGTTTTAATCTTTCCACGCGGGCGGAGCCGCCGGCAATTGCTGTAAATAATTAACGAAATGTAGTACATTACGAAACTATTATTACGTATTTATTAGATATTTTGTAACTGGTATTACCAGAGATCTTCCGATGTCATAAAAATACCAAAAATATTGCGAATCATCATCATCCAAATATTTCCAAATAGAAAAAAAGTCCCTTTAACAATTATATATGTAATTAATAGATGTAACACCGTGTGGTATCCGGCTGAATAGAATAGTACCACCCTCATTTTCTTACCGAGGTGTCGTAAAAGGCGACTAAGGTAAGACGACCCGCCGTGTGGTATCCGGTTAAGTAGAATAGACCACCCTCTTTCTTACCGATCTGTCGTACAACACGACAGAGGTAAGTTGACGTCAGGCAGGCGGCCGGTCGTAAAAACGCAGCCGAATCATGTGACAGCATGTTTTTAACATGTTGTGCCGACCCCACTTAGAGTGGGATAAAGGCAGGAGGATATATATATGTAATTAATAGATGTAGGCGTTATTATGGAAAATTCCACAGTCAAAAAGTTTTGATATAACTATTTTGCTATACTTTGCTTAAGAAAATCTACGTAATGTTAAGTGTACCAAAACCGTGTGTTCTCATACCAAATACATGCCGGCTCAGTTATCGCATGTTTCACAAGAAAATCCTTAAGGCAAGGCAAGTTGCTGCGAGTCCAGCTCAAAACTCGATTTCCACTTTTTCCAGCTCCGACGATGCTCCTAAGCTGGTGACGCTGTAAAAGCCAACAGCTCTTTAGCTGCTAAGAGTCTAAGACCATAAAGTTGCTATAGCAGGGGAGCCAGTCTAAAATGTGACCATCGACAATACAGAGAAAGCTAACGAGATTTATTATCTACCTTTTTTTAGTGACTTGCGGCTTTTCCCTGCTTCGCGCGGGTATAAAATATATATCCCATGTCAATCAGTGTAAAAATAATGATTATAATCGATCCAGTAGTTTTGATTTATTCATTACTGCCCGTGGCCCGCAAGCGTTAAATTTGGAGAAAAACAATTTCCTTTCCCTATACCAAGAAGATTTCCTGCTATCTTTGGAATATCTAAATTCATAAAGTACATTTTTACTTATTTACTTTTACATTTTCCCTATGTAAAATTCCTAAAATTCCATTTTCCCTATGTTACATTTTCCCTATTTTTACAATTAATAACAGAATGTCTTTAAACAAACTCTTAAAAGACATAGCTGCTAAAGTCGAAGTGTTATAGGGCGAAGCGCGGCGTCGCGGCGTTTATTATCTACCTTTTTTTAGTGACTAGCGGCCTTTCCCTGCTTCGCGCGGGTATAAAATATATAGCGAATGTCACTAAGTGAAAAAAAAATTTATTAAAATCGATCCAGTAGTTTTGATTTATTCATTACTGCCCGTGGCCCGCACACGTTAAATTTGGAGTAGATTAATTCCCCTTTCCCAATACCATAAAAAATTCCTGCTATAGGGCGAAGCGCGGCCTCCGACGCGTTATGTATAGACACGCCGCGCTTGGCGGTGGCAATCTACCCCTGCATTTAAAATCTGTAATATCTTCTAAAATGTTCATTTAAATTACATGCTGTAAACGGCCATATTGATCTATAATAAATCAACAATGTATTTAAGGTATTTAATTGGATAAGGATTAACGCTGTACCTATTGTATAAAAATTGCTTTGAACATAAGGCATTATTTTTCGTAAAAAGTAAATGACAAAAAATGCTATCGTGGGTTATCCATAAGAGATAGACATATACTATCGCGGCGTTTTCTGTAGATCTTTTCAAGGTGTACAAATACTTAGAACATTATTTTGATAAATCTCGTAGGGTTCAGCCTGCGTTTGCAATGTTAACGGAAAAATGTAATTATTTACGACATCACATTAGAAACCTCAAAAATTACATTTCTCTGCTCCGTATTGAATGTTATTATACATATAAACCTTCCTCTTTAATCACTCTATCAGAATCTGTTCCGTAGTTTTAAAGATTTAAGCATACATAGGGATATAGGGACAGAAAGAGAATGCGACTTTGTTTTGTACAATGTAGGGATGATTGGACAAAGACACGTACCTATATTAAATTCATCTTATCTGTAATTATTTGTTGCGACACTCACAGGCTCCCCACTCCAGTATAACAACTCGGAAAACACCCACAAACGAAGCACACAAAAAATAGTAAATACATCAACCAATTTGCGGTTGGAATTTACGCAAGAAAATTTTTGGTATTTTTAAATTTGCTATTATAACAATCACAAAATCAATTTTATTTAAAATAAAATTGTAGATTTAAAAGTTTTTCCTTTAACGTTAATTAACGTTTGATCCGATAACCTCTAAAATTTTATCAAATGATCGATAAATATCGATGATTTATTTATAGCAGCTTCCTTGCCCCCTTTCTCGTTAGGACAGAGATCACATATTAATTGCTGAAAGATTCAGCATTACCAACCTTACAGATTTCTTCTTGAATCTATGTATTTTTTTCATAATATACGGAAGAATGGAATTAAAGTTAATATCTTAATTACACCTATCCACGCCGTGTGGTATCTGGCTGAATAGAATTGAACCACCCTCATTTCTTAGCGAGGTGTCGTAAAAGGCGACTAAGGTAAGTCGACCCACCATGTGGTATCCGGTTTAGTAGAATAGACCACCCTCTTTCTTACCAAGGTGTCGTAAAATACGACAGAGGTAAGTTGACGTCAGGCAGGCGGCCGGTCGTAAAAACGCAGCCAAATCATGTGACAACATATTTATAACATGTGCCGACCCCACTTAGAGTGGGATAAGGGCAGGAGAACTCTCTTAATTACACCTATCCATTCTTTTTTTTTTAATTACGTATATTTCAATTAACATAATCTACGAAAAACAACTTCAACGTTTTACCTCTTGAATACAGAAAAATTCAGAGAGATCTTGTTCGTTTGGATATAAGATACTAAAAAAGGTATTTTCGCATTTATAAATATAATACTTAGGTATATGAATTACTGCATGACTAATTAAGATGTAATAATGAAACTTCATTTTAAAAACCAACACGTAGTAATTATGAAATTCAAATATTGAGTATTCTTTGCTTTTAATGTTAAATCAAGAAATTCACAAATTTTGACCCATTAGTAATTCACGGAATTTAACGGATTTATAAAAACTTGTCCGCGGAATTCTACGAATGTCCAGTTGCTAATCCAACGATTAAAAAAAAGGTTGGCAATCCTGTTTAAAGAAAACATAATTTACTTATATTTATGACCGCGTTATGTTGAAATCTTGAATATAGTCGAGACAAAACAGCGGGAGGACATACACGTTCTTCTCGCACCGCCGCGATCGAAAAAACAGTTTTTAGATTAAAATTAATTATAAAATCACCTTGTGCAGTGTTTATATGATCGTACATTAAGAATTCTTCTGAAGGTCAGTGAGCATCAGTTAAATTGTATTGCTTATATGTTTTTTTTTATATAAAACTGGTTTTGAAAATTACGTTCAAGCTAATGATTATTTAATCGTTAGGTTATATCGATGTTATATTGTTTATATTTGTCAGACAAACAAGAGGGCAGGAAAATAGTTGTGCGGTTAAAAGACGGAACTTATTTGTCCTTGACTTGAATAAATGCAACAAACATACGTAAATCATTATAATCATATTAACCAGATTAATTTTTAACAAATCGGAGGTGGTTTGTTATTAGTAGTTTTGAATTTTTTTTTTAAATGGAAAAATGACGATGAAATTAATTAAATTTTATTTATTTTTTATTTGGTTCATTAAACTGGATGTTATCAATTTAGATGTATAAAAGCGAAAATAATAAATACACAAGATTATAACCTACTGGAAATGAACACAACTTGTTCTTTGGATAGGGCGATTTGGAGAATGAAAACCAAAAAATCGTTAGCGCTAATTTAAGATTAAGTATATTTTTAACCTAACTTAATACTATAAATAATTTTAATTCAAATAAAATTATTTTGCTGTAATCCACGTTTGTTAAGAGAATATATGTAATGCTAAGTGTATGAAGCAGGCAACAATCACATACCCCATACATGCAGGACAAGTGCACATGTATCACAAGACGCCGCCAACACATACACTCCGCACAAGCACTACACACACTCACTACCACAACGTTTACGATCGTTTCGACCCGAAACCGAAGCATCATCAGGATCCACGAACAAAATCGTAATGCTTTAATCATTATGATATTGTACAATAAAGTAAATTATAAAATATTAATACTTTATGCGCTAAAAGATTTTCTATACATAGTGATTTAGCTTTAAGTGTTGACCATGTATGATGCGCTAAGATTAAAGTTTTTCCTTATTTGGTTATTTCATTAGTTTGTTTTTTTGTACTGTACTTCGCCTGCGTGGAAATCATTGTATTTAATTTTCATTTTCAACGTAAAAGTTGTTACTGTGAGTTAACCATAAAAGATAGAGACATGCTGTCGCGGACTTTTTTGTAGTATCTTTGTAGATGCTTTATTACATTACTTTAGTATATCTACTTGTGTATGTAGTGTAATTTAGTGTGTGTAGTAGTATTGGTATACGTGGCATTCGCGGTTAAAGCTCCCAGCAGGCGATTTTTTTTTACAGCTGCGCGACCTCCACACAATATACATAAAACCGTAATGTTCAAAGTCAAATTCAAATTGAAATTCAAAATATTCTTTATTCAAATGAACGTGTAAACAAGTGCTTTTGAATCGTCAACTCTACTGCTGGTTCGGAAAGCCGTTCCTACCAAGAAGAGCCAGCAAGAAACTCGGCGGTTGCTCTTTTAAAAATATAATTGTTAATACTATTTACATTATGTCGTTACTGTCTTGTACAGGTTCAAAGAGAGCTATATCCACACATTCTTATCTTCTAAGTATAAACATATATAAAAGATTAACTTATTCAAATATTAAAGAACTTACGTATAGATTATTAACACATAATATTTTAGTCTTACGCCGTGTGGTATCCGGCTGAATAGAATAGTACCACCCTCATTTCTTACCGAGGTGTCGTAAAAGGCGACTAAGTTAAGTCGACCCGTCGTATGGAATCCGGCTGAGTAGAATAGACCAACCTCCTTTCTTACCGAGGTGTCGTAAAAGACGACTAAGGTAAGTAGACCCACCGTGTGGTATCCGGTTTAGTAGAATAGACCACCCTCTTTCTTACCGAGGTGTCGTAAAATACGACTGAGGTAAGTTGACGTCAGGCAGGCGGCCGGTCGTAAAAACGCAGCCAAATCATGTGACAGCATGTTTAGAACATGTTGTGCCGACCTCACTTAGAGTGGGATAAGGGCAGGAAGATGATGATTTTAGTCTTACGAGACATAGTTTCCCAAACTGCAAATTTGGTAGCCCACTTTTTTTTTAAAGATTTTGAAATAAATATTCTAATTGAGCGGTAAAGTTCAAGCAATGCATTGACCTCATATCGTATAAAATGAAATATTGAGTCGGGAAAACCCTAAACGATAATAACCTGACTGATAACCTTCCTAGTATCACTGTCTTGAAGACTATATATATGTTCAAACTAGGGTTGCCACCTTTTTTTGAAGAAAAATAATATTTTTCTTTTTAAATCAAAAAAAATATAGCACTTTTAGGAAATTCAGGAAAAAAAATAGTATACATCTATTTTCAATCATTATTTATTTTTCCATGATTATTTATTATTAGTTTTCGCTGGACAATGACAAAGGAGTTAGAGTTACTAACGAATAAACCCCCGTAAATACATGAATGAGTTTCGTTTAAATATTCCCTATGCAGTGCTGCAGGTGCGTTCCATTCACAGTTGACTCAAAACGAGCGAGTCAATTAGCGATAAAAATATAGTATTTTTCGTCCTATATTGTTTTTCTATAATATATAGTACAATTGTCTAAAATATAGTACGATACTATATAATATAGTACGGGTGGCAACCCTAGTTCAAACCTATATATATTCTACGAGCAATAGCCAGCGAATCCGCCCGCGTGGAAAGATTAAAACCGTAATATAGTATTTTGATAACCATACAAATGGTTATAGTGAGTTAACCTTTAAAGCAGACATATGCTGTCGCGGACTTTTGTTTAGAACTTTTAGAGGGGAACAACTTTCTAATACATGATTTTTTAATAACTTTTATCAACCGTTTATCAGCAAACTCCGTGCGCTCAGGCGCACGCAACGCAAAGCTTTAAATTGTGCCGTTTTATTAATATTTTTTTATTGCTGCTCCTCTCCTATTCATCATAGTGTAATGTTATAGCCTTCTTCGATAAATGGACTATCTTACACTCAAAGAATTTTTCAAATCGGTCCAGTAGTTCCTGATATTAGCGCGTTCAAACACTCAAATAAACTCTTCAGCTTTATATATAAAGAAAAAGCTGCTGGGCTGAGCTGCGGTAGCCCAACGGTAACACCGTGCGACTCTTTCGAGGAGGTTACGGGTTCAAACCCGGGCAGACACCATTGAGTTTCTCTGTTAAAAGTTATGTCTAATTGATAATTACAATTTATCACGCTTTTCGATGAAGGAAAACATCGTGAGGAAACCTGCATATCTCTAGAGAATTCTGGAGATATGTGTAACCTACCAATCCGTATTAATAAATAATAAATATATGGGACACTTACACACACGGTTGTCCGTCGCCAAAGCAAGTAACTTAATACTTGTGTTATGGGTGACAGACAGCTGGTGAATATATACTTATATATTTTTAAATACATACTTAAATACAAATATACATCCAGGCTCAAAGACCAACAAACACAGGGTCACTACCCACTACGCCAACAGGCCAGTCAAGCGTATTGGAGCAGTGTGGTAGGTTCCAATCCTCTCCAAAAACGGAGAGAAGAGGCCTATTCTCAGCCGTGGGATAGTAACAGGCCGCTACTATATATATATATATATATATATATATATATATATATATATATATATATATATATATATATATATATATATGTTCGTTAAATAAAGACAAATATATATTCGAACCGTGATAGCCTATTGATACTGTGACCCTTCGTCTACTGGAGTCTTACTGGGTTACTGGTTCAAACTAATGTTAGAACAACACGCGTAATTCTTACCTCGACAAATGTAATGGAAATCATCATCCTCCTGCCCTTATCCCATTCTAAGTGGGGTCGGCACAACATTTTACAAACATGTTGTCATATGATTTGGCTACGTATTTAACAACCGGCTGCCTACCTGACGTCAACTTACCTTAGTCGTATTTTACGACTCCTCGGTAAGAAAGAGGGTGGTCTATTTTATTCAACCGGATACCACACGGTAGGTCAACTTACCTTAGTCGCCTTTTACGACACCTCGGTAAGAAATGAGATTGGTCTATTCTACTCAGCCAGATACCACACGGCGGGTCGACTTACCTTAGTCGCTTTTCACGACACCTCAATAAGTAATGAGGGTGGTACTATTCTATTCAGCCGGATACCACACGGCGTGACAAATGTAATGAAAATATTATTTTGATATAATCTGCGATAAAATAATATATATGTGATGCTAAATGTAGAGTGTACTATCCGTTTTCATACCTGATACAAACAAAACAAACGCTTTTCTATTTCACAACACCTCGGTAAGGAATGAGGGTGGTCCTTTCTATTCAGCTGGATACCACACGTCAGATCAATTTATTTTGTTGAAAAAAAAAAAACTTGTCGCCTTTTACGACACCTCAATGAGGGTGGTCAATTTTACTCAGTGGATACCACACGGCGGGTCAATTTATCTTAGTCGCCATTTATAACACCTCGGTAAGAACTAAGGGTGATCTATTCTACTCAGCCAAATACCACACGGCGGTTCAACATACCTAAGTCGCCTTTTACGACACCTCGGTAAGAAATTAGGGTAGTCTATTCTACTCAACCGGATACCACACGGTTGCGATATGTCAAATCTACCAATCGTTAATATTTATAAATTTAACTTAATGTAAATAATATTAAGAATTATATTTTTAAAAGAGCAACCGCCGAGTTTCTTGCTGTCTCTTCTCGGTAGGAACAGCTTTCCGAACCAGCAGTAGAGTTGACGATTCAAAAGCACTTGTTTACAAGTTTATTTGAATAAAGAATATTTTGAATTTGAATTGAATTATGTTGATTGTTATGTAGTGATATTTTTGTGATACTAAGGTTCATTGTTTCGATAAATGACAAAACAAAGCAAAAAAAAACACCATTGAATCTCTACAAATTGCATGTAAATACAAGTGAATATTTAAATCGTGCGGTCAAATAAAACAATGAAACCTGTTTTATGTATAGGACGGGCTCTTCAAGGTTACGTCATTTATCGTGATACCGATCAACTTTGTAGCTAAGTGATACGTAAGCCGCGATGGCGAAATAGTTAGTCGTCACCAAAAGTTAGTGGATTCGGAAAACGGTAAGTAAGGTAACGGCCTGTTTCTATCCCACTGCTGGGTATATACCTCTCTCCGTTTTTGCTGAGAAGGATTGGAGCTGGAAAATAATAATAAAATTATTTTGCTATAATCCGCGATAGAGTAAATAGAAAATATGTATAATGCTATATCTACACTAATATATAAAGCTGAACAATTTTTTTTTGTTTGATTAATTGACTGTTTGATAGCCGTGTGGTATCCGGCTAAGTAGAATTGTACCACCCTCATTTCTTACAGAGGTGTCGTAAAAGGCGACTAAGTTCAAATTCAAATTCAATATATTCTTTATTCAAATAAACTTGTAAACAAGTGCTTTTGAATCGTCAACTCTACTGCTGGTTCGGAAAGCTGTTCCTACCGAGAAGAGCCAGCAAGAAACACGGCGGTTGCTCTTTTAAAAATATAATTCTTAATACTATTTACATTATGTCGTTACTTTCTTGTACAGGCTCAAAGAGAGCTATATCCACACATTCTTATCTTCTAAATAATCTTCAAGAGTATAGTAGGCTTTCTGTATCAGCCTCTTTTTAACAGTGTTTTTAAACTGCTGTAATGGCAGTGCTGAAATTGATTGCGGAATTTTATTATAGAATCTTATACCAAAACCCACAAACGAGTTACGTACTTTTGCAAGGCGCAAAGCAGGAGCCGCAAGCTTATGTCGGTTCCTGCTTTGTCTATTGTACACATCACCTATCGTTTTATAATTCTTTATATTTTTATGTACATAAATTAGATTGCTTAAAATATACTGTGAAGCATACATCCTCCTGTCCTTATCCCACTCTAAGTGAGGTCGGCACACCATGTTATAAACATGCTGTCACATGATTTGGCTGCATTATTACGACCGGCCGCCTGCCTGACGTCAACTCGCTTTTGTCGTATTTTACGACTCCTCAGTAAGAAGGAGGGTGGTCTATTCTACCAAACCGGATACCACACGGTGGGTCAATTTACCTTAGTCGCCTTTTACGACACCTCGGTAAGAAATGAGGGTGGTCTATTCTACTCAGCCGGATACCACACGGCGGGTCGACTTACCTTAGTCGCCTTTTACGACACCTCGGTAAGAATTGAGAGTGGTACTATTCTTCTTAGCCGGATACCACACGGCTAAAAATATACTGTGAAGCAAATGTAAGAATACCTGTAAAGGTATAAGGTAAGTCGACCCGCCGTGTGGTATCGTGTGATATTGTTATGCCATCTTTTTTTTATGTGTTACCTTATGTTCATTGTTATCCATTTATTTCTTTCTTATTTGCCTAGGCACGTCGCTACAGTTTATTGATTTTCATTTCATAATTATTTATGCCTATTACTTAGGGGATTATTAAGGGAAAAATTTATAAAGCAGTCATAAGACCTGTCGTATTGTATGGATCAGAATGTTGGGCAATGAAAAAGACGGATGAAAGAAGAGTACATGCAAATGAGATGAGAATGTTGAGGTGGATGTGTGGTGTGACAAAACTGGATATAATACGAAACGAGTATATTAGGGGAAGTCTGAAAGTTGCGCCCATTATAGAAAAGACGAGAAGTGCAAGATTGAGATGGTATGGACATGTAATGAGGAGGGATGAAAATCATGTGACCAAACGTGTGTTAAATTTGCATGTGGATTAATATATGCCTAGAGGGAAGCCTAAAAGAGATGGTTGGATTGTGTGAAGTATGATATGCATATAAAAGGAGTGGCGCCAGAATTGACGAAAGATAGGACAGAATGGAAGAGAAAAACATGTTGTGCCGACCCCACTTAGAGTGGGATTAGGACAGGATGATATATACTACTTTTCTTCTTCTATTTGCTTGCTGCACCTATTTATATTTAAGGTTGACTGGTAGAGAACGCTTAATTTAGTGTTAAGTCCGCCTTTTGTACTTTTATATCTTAATAGTGCAATAAAGATAAAAAAAGGTCTTTTTCGGACTAAATAAATACTAATCTGTTTCGTTATTTTGTCTGTAACATTGTTAAATAGCCTAATTTGTTATTTATTAACTATATTGTCATTTACTAATACTAGTCTTAAGATACTTAAACAACTGGACTGTCAATAAAAAAAATTATAGTTTGAGATTATGTATAACTACAAGTACAAGCTAAATAACACCGAATAACATTTTTCCGGGATCGATCAGATTTTTGTGATGGAGATTTGCAGGGTTGGAGAGTGACGAAAGCTACTGGTAATTCCAAGACTTAAGTCCACGTAAACAAAGTTGCGGGTAAAATCTAGTTTAAGATAATTTTAAATACATGCATAAATACACCTAGACTCGAAGAAGTAACGTTAATATAATTTATTTTATTTATTTTATTATTTCATATTACTATGAATTCAATTTCTGTTTTGTTATTATGAAGTAATTAAGTTTAAATTTTAATTTAGATTGTTTGACTGGAATATATTCGGATTCCGGGATAAGCCCACCATTGCACATTGTAGTTTCTTTATTATTATCTTTATATTAATTAATGCAATAATGAGATAACAAAAAATAAACTTTTTTTCAACATTCTTGGGCCTTGATGGTAATCGAACTCCATTACACCCTGGAACTGTGGGTGGGACCAGACAGAAAGACAGACGTTCACATTTATAATATTAGTATGTTATCTATTTCCAGATGCTGTTTACGTTCATCTCATTTCTGGCGCTCGCAGCTGCCTACCCACAGTCCACATTGGATCCTCTCCTGGTTGACATCTTCGGCACTCCCCCAACATCAGCCAGACCTACCAATCTGCCGCCAAGACTTGAAGATGTTAGTATGTCTGTGGCCTTAATTACAAGATCTAATAGTAACATTTACAGTTCTTAAAATTTCGTGAGTGGTATTATAAAATTATGGCTAAGAATCGGTTCCACTCAAGACCTTATATAGAATCAGCCCGACCAGTTTTCAGTCTAACTCAAGCCCTTAATCATGAGCTTATGTGGGATGTCTGAACTTAGTTTCCGACGCCATAACTGACCGAAATCAGCTCCCGCCGCGATAACTCATAGAACTCAGCTCCCGCCACGATAACTTACAGAACTACCAGCTCCCGCCGCGATTACTTACAGAAATCAGCTCCCGCCGCGATAACTGACCGTACTCTGCTCCTGCCGCGATAACTGACCGTGCTCAGCTCCCACCGCGATAACTTACAAAACTCAGCTCCCGCCGCGATAACTTACAGAACCCAGCTTCCACCGCGATAATTTACAGAACTCAGCTCCCGCCGCAATAACTGATCGTACTCAGCTCTCGCCGTGATAACTGACCTAACTCAGTGACATCCTTTTTATATTGAAGCTAGTCTGGTGCTTTCTTCTTTTGAAGCTAGTCACGTGCTTTGTTCTCTAGTTTAAGTGTAAAATGTACTTGCATATTTAAATAAAATAAATAAATAAAATATTTTGCTTTATCTTAACTTGATTGACCCATCAGCGCGGTAGGCAGTGACCCTGCCCTGTTCTTCACGTCTGTTACCCATAACACAAGTATTGAGTTACTTTGGGAACGGACGACCGTCTGTGCAATCGACATATATATTTATTAAATTTTCAGATAACTATTAAGCCAACAACGGGTAGTCCGACTTACACCAATGCAGCTGGCGAGCAATGCCAATGCGTGCCTTATTACTTGTGCAATCAAGACCTTAAGGCTGTGTTCAAGAACAATGAGACTGTATTCGGATGGGGTGTCCTTGATGTGAGGTAATGGTTGAACTTTATATTACCAACGCTACACCTCAGGTAATAAAGGTGGGAAAACGTATTTATATAGTATGCCTTAATTATGAAGTAATAGAAAAAAATGATACATTATCTTATACGTAAAAACGCGCACACACACGCACACAATCACACACGCACAAAAAAAAACCTATTTAACAAGTAAAATCTAATAAGTATGAATCAGAAGAAAGAAGCCCTCTACTTCGCCTCATTCCAGGAGTCTTAGGACGAAGTTATCCGCGGCTAGTTGAGCTTCAAACAACATCGTGACGACTAGTCTCAGTCATTCTACTAGCTTTCCCTTACTCTTCGCCTTAAGCCGTGGTATGTACTCACAGGACACACTTAGGATGACGTTCCCCAAAGCTAGTAGAGCTTCATACAACAGCGTAATAACTAGTCATAGTCCTACTACATGTACTCCACTACACGTCGCCCTAAGCCGTGGTCCACCTCACAGGAGGCACTCTTAGGATGACGTTCTTCAACGCTAGTAGAACTTCATACAACAGCGGGATGATTAATCACAGTCATACTACAAGTCCTCCACTACACGTTGCCCTAAGCCGTGGTCCGGCCTCACAGGAGACACCCTTAGGATTACGTTCCCCTAAGCTAGTAGAGCTTCTGTATTCGATTCTTAATGTCTGTAAAAACAATTAAGGCCAACATCATACCTACATACATATTCTAAAGATAGAATGGCAAAGATCCATGTTTTCTTCCCAGTAAAGAAAACATTCGGCATTTTTTAGATTCGGTAATGACGAGTGCCAAGAGAGCGTGGAAAGATGCTGCACGTCAGTAGACCCTGAGCCTGTGGTCCCTGAGCGGAAGCTGAAGGGTTGCGGGTACAGGAACCGCGAGGGTCTGGACTTCCAAGTCACAGGAGGAAATGTAAGTGTTTGGTATTAAATGAGTTACTATCAAAATTAAAATATTCTTTATTCAAGCAAACTTGTAAACACGTGCGTTTTGAATCGTCAAATACTGCTGGTTCGGAAAGCTGTTCCTACCGAGAAGAGCCATATATAGTCTTATATATATATTAAATATAGCCTTTCTCGATAAATGGGCTATCTCACTCTGAAATATTTTTTTAAATCGGTCCAGTAGTTCCTGAAATTATTGCGTTCAAATAATCAAATAAACTCTTCAGATTTATATAAAGATATAGATTGGGAATGGAATCCGCGTTGCTTGGGAGCTTAAGACATGGTCACTGCCACTTACGCCAAAATGCTAGTCAGTATTTAAATGTGGTATTTACCACCAGGGTAACGAGGCGCAGTTCGGCGAGTTCCCGTGGGTGGTGGCGCTGCTTGCCCCCAATGGCACCTACTTTGGAGTGGGGGTGCTCATCCATCCCCAGGCGGTGCTGACTGGCGCGCATATCGTTTCTAAGTAAGGTTTTATTCAAATTCTATATATTTACTAGCTTGTTTGAGGTTTCACCCGCGTGGAAATCAGTGTCCCTAACGTTTTCCGCGTTAATTCCGAATTCTCGGTAATTCTGCAATAATAAGTAGTCTTTATGTTACTACTTAAGCTCTAGCTTACAATGAAAGTCCCATCAATTTTGATGAATTAATTGCATCTTTAAACTTTTCGGAAGAATTGCATCTTTTAATAAAAAAAAGTACTAAAATAGGAATAATTTTTTTTCGTTTCGCCCCGCAACCGTAGCATCATCAGGAGATAGACTCCACGACAAAATCGCAAAGTCGCTAGAAAATAATATTTCGAAATTGAATTCGACAGATTCAGTCCAGGAAACCTGGTAGCGCGCGCGGGAGAGTGGGACACGCAAACAAACAAGGAACGACTGAAGTCACAAGAGAGGGTGGTCAATGACATCGTCATCAGAGATGGTCAGTGAATGTTTAAAATTATAGGCATCTTCTCTCCGTTTTTGCAGAGAAGGTTTGGAGCTAAGACCTACCACGCTGCTCCAATGTGGATTGGTAGGTTACACGTATCTCCAAAATTCTCTACAGATATGCAGGTTTCCTCACGATATTTTCCTACACCGAAAAGTGTGTGATAATCTCTATAGAATTCTGGAGGTATGTGTAACCAACCAATCCGCATTGGAGCAGCGTGGTAGGTCTTAGCGCCAATCCTTCTCTCCAAAAACAGAGAGGATGCCTATAACCAGCAGTGGGATAGTAACAGGCCGTTACTTTACCTGTTAGAAATAGTCCATTCTTCAGGACTGGGTTGCCAGGAGGCATGGTTTCCCCTGACACAGGTGCTTTCCGGACGTGGTTGTTTCGGAAGGTATCTGTGGAAGGTGGTCCGGCGCGAAGCGTCTAGTGACATGGCGTTAAATACGCTCGCGGACAGTCCAGCTTGGGCGGTTTAAGAGACGGAACTCATGGCATAGGTGGGGCACGACCTCTTCTTGCCCACCATGGTTTTAGCCATTGTGGATAGAAAGAGATCGTGGGCAGCGATGGCCTTCTGCGAGGACGTAATCTCGCGAAAGGAGGCGGCGGGGATGATCCGGGAAGTCGAGTCTTTGGGTCCGGTCCACTTTGCTGTAAAAACCTGTTACAAATCGGGCTTTTCCTTTACCAGACTTCGGGCCCAGGACATTAAAGAACGATATGGCGTTACTCCATCTCCAGACGCCGTTCGAGCTGGACCAGCACATCAACGTGCTCTGTCTCCCGGACCAAGATGAACAGTTCGACCAGTACAAAAGCTGCGTTGCCAATGGCTGGGGGAAGACCAAATTTGGTATTTTATTATTTGTTCCTTTTTTATATATGAATATATATAAATATTTTTATGTATAAAGTGAAATCATTCTTATAATTTAATTTAATCAATAAAATTAATTAATACTTGAAGAAATCAATAACATCTAATAAATTTACGCCGTGAGGTATCCGGCGGAATAGAACAGTACCATCCTCATTTTTTACCGAGGTGTCGTAAAATACGACAAAGGTAAGTTCATTTCAGTTTCAAATCATATGACAACATGTTTGTATCATGTTGTGCCGACCCCACTTAGAGTGGGATAAGGGCAGGAGGATGATGAGTATGTACAATAAGTGATACGCTGCTTTGGTATAAAAAAACCAATGTGTATTTGAAGGTAAAAAAAATAGTTACGCGGTGATCCTGAAGAAGGTAGAAGTGGACATGGTGCCGTTCGGAGTGTGCCAGAAACTGCTGACGCAGACCCGGCTGGGGCCGTTCTTCAGCCTGGACAAGAGCTTCGTGTGTGCGGGGGGGGAGGAGGGGATTGACACGTGCGAGGTGAGATAGTACTTCAAATCAAAATAATCTTTATTCAAATAAGCTCTTGGCTTGATAATGACTAGCCCGTTGGCGCAGTGGGTAGTGACCCTGCCTTCAGCTTCGCGGGTCGCGGGTTCGATTACGAGGGCCAACATTTTCTATAAATGAATTTGTTGGTCTTTGAGCCTGGGTGAGTATTTGCATTTAAATATGTATTTAAAAATATGTACACAACACAAGTATTAAGTTACTTATTTTGGGGGCGGACGACCGTTTGCGTAAGTGTCCCATATATTTATTTATTTAAGTAAATAGACAAAATATGATATAAAACCATCTTACAAGCACTTTTGAATCGTCAAGGATCAATATGATTAATGAAGCTACAACTGGTAAACTTGGTAGACAAGATGGTAATAAAAAGAAAGCCTTGACTGACCCGTGGGCGCAGTGGGTAGTGATCCTGCCTTCAGCTTCGCGGGTCGCGGGTTCGATTACGAGGGCCAACATTTTCTATAAAAGAACTTGTTGGCTCTTCGAGCCTGAGTGTATATATGTATTTTAACATAAGTATTAAGTTACTTTGGGGACGGACGACCGTGTGTGTAAGTGTCCCATATATTTATATATATGATATATATTTAAAATATTTCAAAAGAAAGCGCAGAGTCACATGTGGGAATCGATCCCAGGTTTTGAAATTTTATGGTCCGCCCGTTACCATTAGGCTATCAGAGCTTTGCATTTGACATCAAATATCAGTTGCAATCAATTGCGGATTTTAGCTTTATTTTTCTTCGAAAACAGGTACCTATAAAACGACATTTTTTTTTAATGTAAATTAACTAAGATCGATTATTTCCTCCCAAAACCCCCTACATGCTGAATTTCATGAAAATCGTTATAACCGTTTCAGAAATTCAGAAAAAATTATGTATATACAAGATTAACTCCTTTAAATATTAAAGATCAATTATGTTTAGAAGGTAATAATACTTTTATGTTTTATTCGAATGCAATATTGCATGTATCAGTATGAGAACGATTAGTACACGCTACATTAAACATTATATTATTTTTTATCGCGGATTATAGCAAAATAATATTTTCATTAGTTGTGCCTATAAGTGCGACAGTGAGCGCAATAATATCGAGTCTTTGACACTAATATCATCGAAATAAGCCGTGATAGCTCAAATAGCTGAAATTATCCTTGATAAGCGGAACATGACAATATCATGCTTTGTGGTATATACCGAGTGGTACCGACGATACAACATTAAATAACTTCACTGCTCACTTGGAAGTATTACATTACTTTGGTATAATTCAATGTAATTAGAAAAATATATATTCTAACAAACTAAATACGTTTAAATTGCGATTAATAACGAAACACGCTCATTCATTAGGGTTCACTGACCTTGTAGTGCGCGCGTACGGCGCTCGGTGTAGATATGACGATCGCCGCGAAGATCGAACGGAGCGGTGAAATACAAAGGTCGTTGTTTATAGGGTTTATTTTTGTATGGCATGCTGCCATCGGTCATTGATCCATATACATCATGAAGTTTTATTTCAAAATGAAAAAATAATATCCTGTGGCTAAAGTACTTCATTGAATTAACTGATTTTTTTATGTAGGCTGCTAAGGTGCGTAGGTATCTAGGATTAAAATTAATGTCGTATCGTCGGTACCACTCTGTATATATATTTCTGTTTTACCCCAGGGTGATGGTGGCGCCCCCCTAGCGTGTCCCATCGGTGACGACCGCTACAAGCTGTCGGGGCTGGTGGCATGGGGTATTGGGTGTGGGCAGAAGAACGTGCCGGCGGTCTACGCCAGGGTGGCCATGTTCAGGAACTGGATCGATGACGTCATGATCAGCTGGGGATTCACTTCTGAGGGCTACACTGTATTTTAGATAATATTTTTAATATAGAATTTTCTTAACATAATATTGTTTTTTAATTAATAATCTATACTAATATTTATAAAGAGGGAAAATTGGTATGTATGTTTGTAATGTTTTCACACAAAAACTGTTGGACCGAATTCAAAAATTCTTTCACCATTGGAAAGCTTCATCGTTACCGAGCAACAAAGGCTATTACAAAAAAATACATTAAAAAAAATAGGGACCCGTAATAAGGTGTAAAAAAATTGTCATAGATTTCTGTCATCGCATGCCCTGCGGAAACTATTGATGATATCATCATCTTCCTGCCCTTACTCTAAGTGGGGTCGGCACAACATGTTATAAACATGCTGTCATGATTTGCCTATGTATTTTACGACCGGCCGCCTGCCTGACGTCAACTTATCTTAGTCGTATTTTACGACACCACGATAAGAAAGAGGGTGGTCAATTCTACTTAACCGGATACCATACGGTGAGTCACTTACCTTAGTCGCCTTTTATGACACCTCGGTAAGAAATGAGGGTGGTCTATTCTACTCAGCCGGATACCACACGGCGGGGAAACTATTGATGATATATTTAACAAAAATAAATCAATAGTCCGACTTAATAGACTTTCCACTGCCATGAGATCTAATTATAGTATAATATAATTTTAATTAATAACATAATATTATTTTTAACATAATATTGTAAGCTTAGCATGCACAAATATTACCTACCTATCTACTGCTGGTTCGGAAAGCTGTTCCTACCGAGAAGAGCCAGCAAGAAGCTAGGTGGTTGCTCTTTTAAAAATATTATACTAAACTACTTGTATTAATAAAAGAAGTATTCTAAATCAGTTTCTTTTCATAAATAATGCTAAAATGAAATCAAAGCAAACTCTCATTCGCTATCCGCGGGCTAGCTGCTAATCACAACGGCTGTCACATCGCCCACGTAAAAAATGGCGCCAACGGCTGTGACGTCATGGCTTGCAGTAACAAGGCGGCGTTGTTACAATATAATTCTTATTAGTTACATTAGTTATACTAGTTAAAATAGATAGAGGGTCGAAGAGTAGCTATATCCACGCATTCTTCCTCATTCCTCAATAATATAATAATATAATTGGCTTTCTGTATTAGCCTTTTATTAATAGTATTTTTATACTGCTGTAATAGCAAAAATTGATTGCGGAATTTTATTATAGAATCTTATACCCAAACCCACAAACGACTTACGCACTTTTGCAAGGCGTAATGCAGGAGCCGCAAGCTTTCAGATCTTTGTCTATGACATCGTTATATTTTTATAGACTACATTACAAAATTAAACAACAATTTAATAAATATAAAATTTTATTTAATTTTAACAGTTGGCAATGCGCCCGCACAGTTCGCTTTCTCTAATTCCCCGTGGATCTGCTTCAGTCTCGCTCTGGCCAAAGATAGGCTGGCGTTTGTGGACCTCATGCTTTCCTGAAATAACCCACAACCTTAATATAACGGACTTGATATTTCCCTATAGTATTTGGGGGGTGGTTTCCTATAGGACACGGTTAAAAAAAGTAAATTAGTAGAAAAATTAGTTTATCTATAAATATTTATATAAATTTCGGTAACCTAATAATTCCTGGTGAAAGGGTGAAAATATGAAAACATTTATATAATTGGTGAATGACCGTACCTCATTCCAATTCGTATGTAATGCATTGACCTTGACCTAGAGATTTGTGTGACAACAAGTGTGAAGGAGACAAAACTATAATTTTAGTGTTTTCTCATGTGTATGTATACACAAATATGCCCTTGGTAATATGCTAATCCAATGTCGTAAAAGATTACCTGTACACTCAGCAAAGTTTTATCGGCCCTCGTCAGTTTTTCTACGCACAAATCCGTTGTATGCTTTGCCAGACCTTCTATAGTAGCCCTGAGGGAGATGTTGCATTCCCCTATAAAAATAGGAATCAAGACAAATATTTTTGCGATATCTTGATGAAATGTAAGGAATTTATTATAATAGGCGTTACTTTCGGAGACCCAAATTAATATATATTTAAATATCTATAGTAATATTATAAAGAGGAAAAATTTGTATGTATGTTAGTTATCTTTTCACCCAAAAACTACTGGACCAATTTCAAAAATTCTTTCACCATTGTAAAACTGTATCTTCACTGAGCAACATAGGTTCTATTACATTCAAATAAATAGGGATTCATTATAAAAATGTAATTAGGTGTAAAAAATATTAAAAACTGAGAAGAACCAGCAAAAATTTGGCATTGAATTTTTAAACATTTTTAATTTACATTATTAAACCGCAGTCTTCTATGAAGCAGAAAGGAAGGTATCCGGTTTAGTAGAATAGACCACCCTCTTTCTTACCGAGGTGTCGTAAAATACGACAAAGGTAAATTGACGTCAGGCAGGCGGCCGGTCGTAAAAAACGCAGCCAAATCATGTGACAGCATGTTTATGACTTGTTGTGCCGACCCCACTTGGAGTGGGATAAGGGCAGGAAGATGATGATGAGTCTTCTATGAAGCAGAAAGGAATTTTCAAATCCAAGTATTTTTATTATTTATTATAACACAATGTATAATCTATATATATAAAAGAAAGTTGGTCTCAGTTACACTATTTATAACTCAAAAATGGATGAACCAATTCGGCTGAAAATTGGTGGAGAGGTTGCTCAGAACCAGGAGACGGACATAGGATACCTTTCATCCCGTTCGACCGAATTTAGTTTATCCCGTCAAGTCTGTATAAAACGTGGTATAACAAAATCGACTATGACATTGAATAACAAAACGCAAATGTCAGTGGAATAAAAAACATAGATGACAACTAAACGTAATTTTGTCTTTGGTGAAGTATGGTAAGAAATTTGACAATTATCAAAATAATAGCTAAACGTCACTACATAGTATAAAACAAAGTCCCTTTCTCTATCTGCCCTTATGTCTTTATATCCTTTTGTATGCTTAAATCTTTAAAAATACGCAACAGATTTTGATGCGGTTTTTTAATAGATTGGTACTTACGGAAAATGTAAAAGTAAATAAGTAAAAATGTAGTACCTATATGAATTTAGATATTCCAAAGATAGCAGGGAATCTTCATGGTATAGGGTATGGGAATTTACTCCAAATTAAACGCGTTCGGGCCACGGGCAGTAATGAATAACACAAAACTAATGGATAGATTTTAATCATTTTTTCACTGAGTGACACAGTCTATATATTTTATACCCGTGCGAAGCCGGAGCGGGCCACTAGTAAATAATAAAAATACCTGGATTTGAAAATTCCTGTTGTCTGTTTTATTTTAGGTGACGGATTAACTTAAAATTCTGCCTATTTCTCCTATGTCAAAATATACCGACCAATAAAAATTTTAACTGATCAAAGTTTATAAACGTGATTCTTCCATCCTATGTGACATTGGCGATATAAATAGTGTCATATACCACTCCTGGAAGCCAGCCTGTCATATTTTCTATTTAATTTTTTGTATCTTCATGAATGATGAACATAGTTAATGTGTGCAGGAAATACGTTATTTGAAATAATCGATATGTTGGCATGTGATAGTCTGTTTATAGACAAACAAACATACATAGTTTTTGGTGAAGCAGAGAGTTGTGTATTAGCTTCGTCGGTGATGAAGGTGGTGAAGGTAACATCGAAGTGTGCAGCGGTGTGTCGAGTTCATCACTTAGTGGTGATGGGAGTTTGCTCTCTGGAAAATACACATAAGGTTAGTTATAACAACAAATTTCTGAATGTATCTCACCCAACCTTCAATATATAATTTAGTATTAAAGTTAACTATTTCAAAATTAGGCTTAATTGAGTTATACACATATCCATCTATGACTTCACACAACAAACTATTAAAACACTAGCTTTTACAATTCATGGGTCTCCTTAACACAAGTTTTGTAGTCACTATGTTTTGCAATTTACCACAAAACAACTTTTTTTTATTAAGTCTTAGCTCTTTAATACTAAGGGCCTGTTTCACAAGTTACCAATAAACTGTCAGTTAGCTTATTCGGAACATATCTGACACATATCTCGGAATTTTGCGTTTCTCAGCTTTCTGATAGGCTTATTCAGCACTTAAAGTCCCTAATAAGTTAACAGGTAGATCATGTAGCTGTTATTTTGTTTATCTGCTGGATAGCCAATACCTAATTCAAAATGGCTGCTACTTTATTGATTTTTATTTTTAATTTTTCACTTTTGTCTCTTTAGAGACATTTATCTGTTACTTGGTTTATTTGTTGCACTTTACACAATTTATGGTTACCATAGTTTGCTACATAAGTACCTTGTCATTCAGTCATGGGTTTACAGAGAAAAGACAATAAGCTTACACTATATAATGTATGCTTACACTATGGTTGTGTCACTTACAACTTGATTGTTTGGTTGTTAATTAGTATAAAATACAAAAAAAAACTATTTTACCATCATCAGATTCAGGCGCTTCACCAGAAATAACGAAAGCTTTGGAACATGTGGATATATCCTGAAAAAAAATATTACTTTTTTACCATCTTTACTGTTCTGGGTTGTAAAGCAATTCTTAATAATTGAGGTATGGAAAAGGGAGTATCAGTAAAACCCTATATAAAGGGGTAGAAAATCGAAAGTATGTTCCTCTATACGATGTTATGTAGTAAAAGTGCCAAATACTTCACACACAGCGTCTTCGCTGGCGAACGAGGTCCCCGCTTTCTCACGTCTAGCGGCCGGGGCGTCCAGTCTCGACCGTTATGACACTAGGACTCTTCCACAGTTCGATATAGTCCTACACAGCGATAAGCCGCGGTCAGGTCTCACGGGAGGCACCCTTAAGGCGACCAGGATGTTGTTGGCCTCTTTCGAGACCCGCTCTCCCAGCACCTCAACCCCCGGCGATGCTTCTGCGCTCGCCGACTCTCCCGGTGACGCTGTCAAAGCCTTCATGGCTAACAGCCTTAGTTAGTGCCCGAAGAAAAATAAAAAAAGGGTGTACGTTCCAGTCAGTTGCTTTATAAAAGTTGTCCGAAATGTTATTGCCTCCAAATCTAAAAAGACCCTGAGTCTTAAAGTGGACGTTACAGGGTTAAATAACAATAAAAAAAATAAATACACTGAATACGAATCCAATAAAGATCAAAATTTATTACCGGTGATTTCCCAACTTCTATTTCTGAATCTGATTCAGACGCTTCACCATCTACGACGTGAGCTGATTTAGACATAGTTTGTTGTTTTATATTTTAAGTTTAATAATCAAATAGATGTTTGTTGACATAATATTAACCATAGACTAGTAACAAATAAACATTAACATGCAATCACAGACTACTTAGAATATACTCAGTAACAAACTCACGAAAAATTATGGACGAAAATGAAATTTAAAAATAACAATGATTCCTATTCACGAACTGGTTGAATTTATAATTTATTGGATTTTTGCTTCTTTGTAGTCCCTATTTAGTTTATATAAATAAATATTATTTGCACACACTATTAAAATTAAAAATTATTAAATTTGAAGTACTGTATTATAATACCTATATTATACAGAATCGATGTAGATATCCGGCTCCTAAATTAACTCAACAAATAATTCAACGTTTTGTTTAAAACATTATTACCTTAATTTTATTAACAAAACACTGTATATCAGAATGCTATTGGCAATATAAGGTAAATAAATAAATATATGGGACACTTACACACACGGTCGTCCGTCCCCAAAGTAACCTAATACTTGCGTTATGGTTGACAGACAACTGGTGAATGTATACTTATATATTTTTTAAATACATACTTAAAAACTAATATACACTCAGGTTCAAAGACCAACAAATTCATTTATAGGAAATGTTGGCTCTCGGCGAGAATCGAACTCGCCACCCGCGGAGACGAAGGCAGGGTCACTACCCACTGCGCTAACGAGCCAGTCAATCAGCCAGGTGATAGACGACGTAATTTATTCTCAGATTTTACAATTAACAAATAAGCCAATAATTAAAGATGTAGAATGTGCCAATTCAGAAGTTATTATTTGGCACTTTACGAAAATGTTATCTCGGTTTGAACATACTTTATATACATTTTTAAGAGGGGTAGGAATAAAAACACAGGAGAACATGAAGAACGGTTTTACTATCAGTAGTAACGTGGACGTATTGACACAGCGACAAATATTTACAACAATTAATTACACATTACTTAATAACGCCGTATAGATTCCACGCACATTTACTCAGCCACATTATAATGAAAAGATCAAAATTCTCTTTCTTTCACACCAATATCTCTATTCTTTCCCGTGAACATGCGGTGACAATGTAATAGACAAACAATTGATATTTAAATCCACTTGAAATTGTAATTTCTATTTAATATTTATAAGCATTAACATAGACAATGCCTATTATGATGATTTTTTCACAGACGCTGCATACTTTAATGTTTATATTCAATTTAACCAGATGTTGTATCAAATACTGTTACGCCTCATAAAACTTTTTATATATTAGAATATAACAGAATTCTAAACTTTTAATTTTGCCATTTCACGAGCCAAAGGATATGAAATGTATTTTAGATCTATAACAGGAAATGCGATGACGCTTTGTTTCGGTGAAACTATAATATTTTAATGAACTACCACTAAATAAGCAAAAAAATATATTTATTAAAACGTTAAGATAATATTTGTTAAATTACTTGATTCAGTTAATTTTGAAGACTTCTTTAATTGTGGGTAGAAAATGGTAAAAATATCAGCTATGGGCTGATATTTTTACCATCCAATCAAACTTTTTTCAATCCAATCAAACTGATATTGATATTCTTAAATAAATATATGATAAAATATTGATTTAAAAATATTATTGTATATTATTTTTTAATCTTACTAATTTTAAATGTCCATTTACATTAAAGCCAATTGTTAGCTTCGTACAATCATTCATAAGATAGAGGCCACTGAATACCGTATATAAAGAGCTCAATTGTTCAAAATAATAATAAAAATTATTTTGCTATAATCCGCGATGAAGTAAAATAGAAAAAATATATAATGCTAAATGTAAGTGGACAATCGGTTATCATACCTGATACATGCAGGATTAGTAAAAAACACATGCACAAACCTCATCATCAGGAGATAGACTCCACGACCAAAATCGCAAAGCGATGGTACGTGGCGAAACGATTTTTGAGTTTGTGATAGTGAATGTATATAGTGCTTGTGTATTGTGGTGGCGGTTGTGGAGGTTTGTGCATGTGTTTTTTACGAATCCTGCATGTATCAGGTATGATAACCGATTGTCCACTTACATTTGACATTATATATATTTTTTATTTTGCTTGTTCGCGGATTATAGCAAAATAATTTTATTATTACTTTAGCTCAGTTGTTGTTAAAGCCTTTATCTCTGTCATAAAAATGTCAGAAATAAAAATTATATACCAGGATATCGGACAAGATAAGAAAAACCCATTCTTCTTTTGAGAAAATCCGACTTTTCAATTGCTACTAACGTTCCCATGCTTCAGACTGTACATATAAGTACACCTCTTCAGTCTAAATAAATCGAGCTCAATGTGAATCAATATTCAAGCAAGGGTACTTAATTTCTAAAAAAGCTTAAAATGTAAATTTGAGATACAGTAACATTACTTCGTTCCTTTTTCATATCTAAAGGAACTAGTTAATAGAACGTACATTTTTTTTTATAAAAACAATCTTAGCTTTGGGGAATCGTATAATAAGGTACATGAATTCGACAAGACAACTTTTATATTGAATTTTTTTGAGCTACATAACACAAAATAATTTGATTTTTATGTTACATTTTTCAAATAAAATTGAAATCTCTATAACAAAACTGGGTTTACTCTGTGTCAATATAAAGTGAAATCATTCTTATAATTTATTTTTAACAATAAAATAAATTATTACCTATAGAAAGAAAAATCAACAAAATCTAGTAATCGATTTCTCCCTTTTTATTGCTAATATGATTTTCTCGTAATACATTGTACTAAAAAACTCATATTTTCATAAACCAAGGTTAAAAAAACTGATTTGACAAAGTTGGCAATTAGGAACAGTCATATACTTTATGTTTAGTCAATATAAAAAAAAATTATAACTAAATTTAAAATAAATACATCATAACAATATATACACGTATTTAAATTGTCTTAAACTAGCAATATCATTTTAATTTATAATGATATGAAATTTAGAATTGCTTTAAATTAAATCAGTCACTTCCATTGGAATAGTGACAAAGATATTGCTTGTTTGTTTATAGAAGAAATGGCTTTCTTAGATTAGCTTCACAGTTAAAAAAGTAAAAAATATTATTCAAAATAAACTAAATATAACGTAAAATAAAATATTTCAATTTTTTTTTGTTGATTACGGACTTTACATATGATTAAATTACCATTCATTTATATTTAAATATTGACATAAAATTTTATTTTATTGTAAGTGAATATAATTTATGTAACTAAAAGTATTCAAGGTATATTATTATTAATTATTTGTATCTTAAGATCATAAAAGGATTTATATTAAAATTTATTTTAATATAGCCATCATTTTGTCGGGACGTGTATAGTCGTCTTCTAAAGACAATAAATTTCAAAGATGTGCGTGTTGCCGCCACTAAAATTATTTGTTACGCTTTTTCCTAAAATATTTTTAATATTATTTTACAAAAATTAAATCATTCCCAAAATAAGCTCCTGTTGGGTTCGGTTTCAATTTAATGATTTTACAAATTAAAAGTATACAGGTAAGAATTAGATACTTATGTAACAAAATATATTGTTGCATTGCATTTTAAAGCTCATTTTAATTTTATTACTTTATATTTTATTTTATCCAAAAATTCACACGGTATGATGGTAAATATCATAACATAATGAAGTAATTTATTTTTCAAAAAATATCGTAAGATGCATAAATAAATGTAAGCGTATTAGAATTTTATTAAGTATACTTTTGGTAATTATAATAACTTCCATTTTCATATAAAAAGGATCCTGTACCCTGTTAGTTTAGTTTTCAAAATTAAAAATAGTACATACCATTGAGAGTTTGATTTTGAATTTTTGATTTAATCTAAACAACATTAATAGTAAAATCTATTTTATAATTCAAGATGTTTGCAACATTACTATAAAAAAAAGTTTGTCTATGCGTTAAAAAAATATTAAGGCGGCTCATATTTGGCTTCTACATTTCGACAACTTTAACGAAATCTAAACACTATACCTAAAACCTCTATAGGTAAAACAACTGTTACTTTGGGGTCCAGAATTATTAATAATAGTCACTATCTACAATAATTTTACATAATTTCTAAGATAAGGAATAAACTACGCCTTCAACCGTAAAGTACGCGCATACTACACTTGTCAGCACACATTGTATTAAGACTTAATTAAAAATTGATTGCGCAGTCAATTCATTTTTATTGAACATTCTGAACTATGAAAAACTACCTGAATTATAATTCTCAATTTCCTAAATGCGTTTGAAAATATTTATTCATTTCGCAAATATCCTAATTATCCATCGAAATATTAAGTCGAAGGCAGAATTAATTATGCTTAATTGAACGACTCTTAATAGTCAACATCGAGAACTAAATTTTGTATTATTTATTACACAGAGCGTGTGTTCCATTTTTATTAGTTTCTGGTGTTGCTATCATAGAGTTATTACTAAAGGTAGGGAATCCATCTTGAAATCTGATATATTACACTTAAGAGAAAGCAAATGAGGTCTTATCTATCTGTCTCTCTTTTTTATGTGTGTTTTGACAAAGATGAAGAATACGAGTTTCATCTTCTCTAATTATTTATTCATTTCCACTGACAGACCTTTCTATGGCTAATATAATAACTCTATGGATGCTATAGGACATGTTCTTTATAATAATAAACGACACTGAAACCCATCAATTAATTTTACATGTTGCTATTTTTATTCAACTGTTTCTAAGACTTTCCTAAAATAGTGTAAATAGAGGCACCCCTCATAAGGTAAGGCCATTTCGGAAATGTCAAAATACATTTATAATTAATTAAAATGATTTTAGGAGCTATATTAACGTGAAAATATGTTCTATAATCTGATTTTAGCGTATACCGCTTGTTATAGCGGTGACATAACATCTTTAATTTTGTATTATTTAATTTTATAAAGTATATTTATATATATAATTATTATTTGAGCTTATATCATATTTAAACGAATCTATTAAATATTTTTAAATGTAAACAATTATATATTTTAAATAATTAGAGCACTATTTTATAATTTTAATATTATATAGATTTATAACATTTAAGTGTGACTGAAACATATAATTAATAAATTATATATTATCGTCAATAAAATTTATAATACGTGAATATAGTGTACCTTTATAACATGACAATATGTTTTTAAAAACAAAAAATTATTATGTGTCAATTAAAATTATTTCTGATAAAAAAAAGTAGTTTCTAGTAGGACGAATCAAGATAGAGTAGATAGGATAGCAAAATAGAGGAACAGTTCAATTTATTTTTACATTTCCAATAGGGCTTTATAATGAAAGACCTAAAAATGGAAAAACAGAACGCTCCTGATCTTCGGTTTCAGAACGCGCCGGTAAAAGTTCTCGCAGGCGGCCGCGTAGCGAGCGCAAATCGCGCGGGAAAACCACGCCGCCGCCATATTGTACAGGCCGTGACATTGACAGGTGTGGGTGTGGGGGTATACTCGCTTTATTACGACCCTGAAATAAATAATTATTGAATACATTAAAATTTTATTGTTCAGCCGCAAGTTCACATCAATTTAATTATTAAAATACGCTAAATTATATATATTTTTTCCCGTTGTCAGCAACGGCAATTTTTTAATACTGTATGATAGATAGCCCCATCACGTCATCTCTCAAGTGACTTTGTACTGCTGTTGGGGCTAACAGTGTGAGTCAATTTTTTATCCGATGCTATGCAAGAAAAGTAAGATGTCACTCCACAACAAAGTGACACTTTACAAAACTTGCATAATAATGTCCTATGCGAGCGTCGCGTTCGCGCATGTTTCAAAAGTCAGATTGTTTATGCTCCAAAGACCGCAGAATCGATTCATGCGGACAGCTACTGGTTGTCCGTGGTTTATGCCGACCTCGACCTCCCCCACCATTGCTCATCTCTTTAAGCGCTTTTCAAATTCAAATTCAAATTCAAAACCCTTTATTTGTGACCATAACGTACATAAAACTTCGGAAGTCTTTCGAAGTCATTTCATTATTTTCGAAGTATTACTTTGGGAAAGCCGAGGTTCACCAGAACCCACTTATAACAGTGGCTTCCACTTTCATCCCTGTTAGGTCGATTCACCGAAAATATAGGCGTCCAAAAAGCGTCCTGTATGACCCTGATGATCAAATAACAACGCAAACACAGATACATATAATACATGCAAACAGCGTCTTCGCCTGCGAAGACGAGGTCCTAGTTTTCTGACTGCGGTCGGCCGTGGCTTCTCGTCATACGCCATGATAACCAATTGTCATACTATTAGCCCTCCACTACACTTGGCCCTAAGCCGTGGTCCGGTCTCACAGGAGGCACCCTTTTTTTTATACAGGAACGAACACACCCCTTATGGGTACCGCCGCTCGACGGGGACAGGTGGCGGTTATGTTGAACTCGCACCGACTAAAACGACCTGTGTTCTCCACCACGCTGCCGATGGCAAGGACAGGGTATCGTTGTAAACATTGCCCCCATCCCCGACGACAGCTCTGATCCAAGAGAACACCTCATCCGGGTAGGGACCCCTCGAAAGAGAAGCCCCCCTCCACTAACCGGTGCATCGGGAGCACCAGAGGCACCGACCGCCTCGGGGCGCTGTAAGCCAGACAACCGATATACCCTGTTCGAAATGTCCGAAGGTCCCCTGACAGGGTGGCAGACGATGGTCTTAGGCAAGTCACTATCACCTGGACTCGCCAGCAGTACATTGGTTCCAGAACAAAAATTCCCGGAACCGCTCCACCCCCCTCCGCAGAGCATAAGAGGCACCCTTAGGACAACGTTCCCCGACGCTAGTCTATTCTACTTAGCCGGATACAACACGGCTTCTATCTATGATACTTATATTATATTCTATTAGAAAAAATATACCTGGAGTCGCGCACGTGCGCTACGTCGGTCTGACGTCATAGCACCGTGTCGAACATCTGAAGCGACCGCGTGATGAGGTCATCCTTGAGGCACGACTCCAGGAACTCCTCGATGGTGATCACGCCGTCCTGGTTCAGGTCCAGCTTCCTGAACACCCGGTCCACCTGGAATTCATACTGAATTGGAGATAGATGAAGGGAAATTGGGATGAGCGATGGATATTGTTGCTCTATCCAGTAAGTCGAGAAACCTTTAACAGTTGCTAATGTAAGGGTTGGTAGTGTAGTACATGAGCTTTATGAAAAAAAAATAAGGGACGATATCAAGTCATCATCCTCCTGTCCTTATTCCACTCGAAGTGGAGTCTTCTCAACGTGTTTCAAATATGTTATTCCACGATTTGGCTAGGTATTTTACGACCAGCCGCTTGTCTGACGTCACCTTACCTTAGTCGTCGTTTACGGCACCTCGGTAAGAAGTGAGGCTCTTCTATTCTATTGTAGCCGGATACCACATAATTTAGGGTTTACTATAAAGTGAAAAAATAATATATAAATCAGGAATGATACAAAAAAGTGGATAATTGGAATGTGGGACGAGGAGAGGAACAAGGTTTTTAGATAAAGACATGGACATAAAGATGGGTGGATGGATAGAGTTGGAGCAGCACCTATGGAGATGTAAGAGAAAATATAGATATCAAATGGTAAGTTGAACTTGAACCGCACACTCCACGTAATGTTGCACACCATACTGATATTATCCGCACGTGATATAACTCGCAACGATTTCTTTCGCGATTTTATTGATCACTGGATCCCAAGTCGTTGACAATCTGAAGCCTTCTTCTGAACTCAGAAGAGATAACCATTGAAGTGAGGGAAGATGAACAAAATAATGACTGTAGTACTCGGGAACGAAGGCGACGCGGCGCTCCAGTCAGTTCGTGACCACGGTGGATGCAATTCTGCCGAAACGTCAAACCGTGTTATGACCTGGATGTTTATATAATAATCAGCAATAGATTGAGCAGTCAAACCCACCTGTTCGTTAGCCTTGGCGTCATCAAGTCTCGCTGCGGGCGAGCCTGGTGGTGCCCTTCTGCCCAGCAACTCGTGAACGGCCACCACCACCTCTGCCAGCTCTTGCCTCGTGATGGCACCGTCACCGTCCACGTCGTACAGCCTGAACGCCCAGCGGAGGCGCTCGTAGACAGAGCCGCGAAGCAGCGTCGATAGTGTCACTAACAACTCCTGGTACATTTGGAACAGACAATCATTATCCTTATTTTTGTATGTATATTGGGTTTTTGAAGTCTCCTTTAATATATATTTCATGTAAGTCATACGGGTTATTTAATAAAAGTATCAATCTGGGCTCTTGATAAAACGATAAATTTCTCTGAGTTTTTCTGGATCGATCTCATTTTTTGATGTAGTTATTTGCAGGGTTGGAGAGCGACAGAAGCTACTGTTAATTCCAACACTACAGTCCACGCCAACGAAGTTGCGGGTAAAAGCTAGTCTATAATAATATTATAAATGCGAAAGTTTGTGAATATGGATGTATGTTTGTTACTCTTTCACGGCGAATCCGCTGAACTAATATCGATGAAAATTGGCACTTTTATTCCTTACACCGGGGTAACATATAGACTATAGAAATCCTGTTAATTGTACAGGAATAGGATAACATTCAGAAGCGCTATCTACGATCATGCTAACAAAGTAACGGGTGCGCCTGTGTCGAAATAAGTGTACGTATCACAAGAGACACAAAAGTAGGCATTGTGAGTTAACCATAATAGATAGAGACATGTTCTCTTGAACTTTTTCATAGTATTTTTGTAGATCTACAATTCTTTAGTACATTACTTCAGTGTATCTCTGCTGGATTACGCGGCGCACGTGATTAAAGCTTAGATAAGAGAATATGTAGGCTTAGATAATAAATAATATAGCCTTAATTACGAAAATATATAGGATTCGCAGGTTCAAATCCCGGGCGGGCACCAATGAGTTTTTGAATTAAAAATTTGTCTTATTTATAATTGCAATTTATCACACGCTTTTCGGTGAAGGAAAACATCGTGAGGGAACCTGCATATCTCTAGAGAATTCTGGGGATATGTGTAACCTACCAATCCGCATTGGAGCAGCGTGGTAGGTCTTAGCTCCAACCCTTCTCTCCAAAAACAGAGACAGCAGTGGGTTAGTAACAGGCCGCTACTTTACTTACTTTTATAGGATTAACTACGAAAATATGTAGGCCCTGATTATGAAATATATAGGCTTAGTTAAGTAAATATGTAGGCTTAAATAAGAGAATTTATAGGCTTAGTTAACCCGCCGTGTGGTATCCGGCTAAGTAGAATAGTACCACCCTCATTTTTTACCGAGGTGTCGTAAAAGGCGACTAAGGTAAGTCGATCCGCCGTGTGGTATCCGGCTGAGTAGAATAGTACCACCCTCATTTCTTACCGAGGTGTCGTAAAGGTAAGACGACCCGCCGTGTGGTATCCGGTTTAGTAGAATAGACCACCCTCCTTACCGAGGTGTCGTAAAATACGACTAAGCTAAGTTGACGTCAGGCAGGCGGCCGGTCATGTTACAGCATGTTTATAACATGTTGTGCCGAACCCACTTAGAGTGGGATAAGGGCAGGAGGATGATGATATGCACTTTTGATTAAACATTTATTTTATATAAAAAAGTTCCCCAAAGCTATCTGTCTGTATGAGAGCGATATAAAAACAAAGTCCGTAAAATTATGTGACGATTTCGTCAAAATCTACTTAACAAATATTTGTACGGTTTTTGCTAAAAGATAGTGCTTTTCTTACGGAAGGTTTAGATTAATAGTAGATTCTCCAGAACGATTCGATTTTGCTGGGATTTCACTGGAAAAAAAAAAAAAAAGAAAAAAAAAGCTGTGATGGCCCAGCGGTGCGACCGTGTGAATCTCTCGATAAGATCACGGGTTCGAACCCGGGCAAACACCAATGAGTTTTTCTCTTAAAAACTTATGTGTCTAATTGATAATTGCAATTTATCACACGCTTTTCGGTGAAGGAAAACATCGTGAGGAAACCTGCATATCTCTAGAGAATTCTGGAGGTATGTGTAACCTACCAATCCGCATTGGAGCAGCGTGGTAGGTCTTAGCTCCAAGCCTTCTCTCCCAAAACGGAGAGAAGAGGCCTATTCTCAGCAGTGGGATAGTAACAGGCCGTTACTTACTTACTTTTTACTTTTTCACTGGAAAACAGAGGAAATGATGGAGCAACATATAGGTTACTTTTTAAACTATTTATATTATAGGCTTAGTTAATAAAATATGTAGGCTTAGATAAATAAATATTTAAATCAGCATAAACTTGGCATCCGATCGGACATGTATCAAACAAGTTGTCGCCGTAATATCTAGGTATTCTTAAACGCTTGGCTCGGCTCCAGTTATGTTTAGTCTACAAATTGTCTGAGTGCACTCGCTGGTAAACTTTATGATTCTCATATTAGTGTATTTTGAACGCCGTGTGGTACCCGGCTGAATAGAATAGTACCACCCTCTTTTCTTACCGAGGTGTCGTAAAGGCGACTAAGGTAAGTCGACCCGCCGTTTGGTATCCGGCTGAGTAGAATAGACCAACCTCATTTCTTACCGAGGTGTCGTAAAGGGCGACTAAGGTAAGTTGACCCACCGTGTGGTATCCGGTTTAGTAGAATAGACCACCGTCATTCTTACCGAGGTGTCGTAAAATACGACACAGGTAAGTTGACGTCAGGCAGGCGGCCGGTCATAAAAACGCAGCCAAATCATGTAACAGCGTGTTTATAACATGTTGTGCCGACCCCACTTAGAGTGGGATAAGGGCAGGAGGATATTAGTGTATTTTGAAGTTACACGAAATGCGCTCTTTACAAAGTGTTTCTAAGGCCGAAAATTTGTCTTTAAATGGTTTGTAAAAGGTTTTCGCCGTTAAAACATTTTGGGGGATGCTCATTATGTTAATCTGCATAGAACGGCGTGTAGGTGAATGGAGACTTATGTCTATTTTAAAAGGGAATCGCAGGTTCAAATCGCAGATATTCATCAAATACCTAATATATCATAATTCTTGTGCCCTTATTCCATTCTTACCGAGGTGTCGTAGAAGGCGACTAAGGTAAGTTGACCGTCGTGTGGCATTTGGCTGAGTAGAATAGACCACCCTCATTTTTTTACCGAGGTGTCGTAAAAGGCGACTAAGGTAAGTTGACCCACCGTGTGGTATCCGGCTGAGTAGAATAGACCACCCTCATTTCTTACCGAGGTGTCGTAGAAGGCGGCTAAGGTAAGTTGACCGCCGTGTGGTATTTGGCTGAGTAGAATAGACCACTCTCATTTGTTACCGAGGTTTCATAATTGGCTACTAAGGTAAGTCGACCCGCCGTGTGGTATCCGGTTGAGTAGAATAGACCACCCTCATTTCTTACTGAGATGTCGTAAAAGACGACTAAAGTAAGTCGACGTCAGGCCGGTTATAAAATACTTAGCCAAATCATGTAACAACATGTTTATAACATGTTGTGCCGACCCCACTTAGAGTGGGATAAGGACAGTAACTAGAATGGTAAGAAATGACGGTGGTCTATTCGACTCCGCCGGATACCACATGGCGCGGCGTATCCACTTAGTTGCCTTTTACGACAGTTCGCTAAGAAATGATGATGGTATATTCAACTCAACCGGATACAACACGGGACTACATTGATGTAACTATCTTATTATTAAAGTGGGGAAAGGGGGGCCAAGCAGGTCACGAAATGAACAAATACCGAATACCATAGAACTTATAGTCAATAAAGTTCGTAAATGTTTTCGCGTCAGTTCGGAATGCTTACGACAGTTTGCATTACTTTGTTTGTTGGGCGTGTTATTGACTGAAAGGGATTAGGGATAAATCGGGATGAAGACTAGACAGTTTGGCGCTAGTTTCTCGGGAATGAGTTATAGATTTTATAAGATTGAAAAAAAAAAGTGTGCCATATATAAAAAAAAGAATGGGGTTTTTTGAGCTGGTTGTTACCAAAGTTTTCAAACTATATATTTTATAAGTGATGCCTGCCCTCATTTCGTACAAAGGTGTTGTAAAAGGATAAGAATCTGGTTGACCGAGACTTGCTCGGTAATTTTTTTTAAATAAAAAAAGAAAGAAAAAATTTTTGGGTAGGTGGGGCTCGATCCTAGGTATTTACATTTCTCGAGACCGCGCGTTCCCCGAATGAGCTACGTTAACTTGACAATTTACAGCAAAAATAGCGTTTTATATACAAACTAGCGGCCTGCCCCTGCTTCGCACGGGTATAAAATATATATCCCATGTCAGTCAGTGTAAAAAAAATGAGTAAAATCGATCCAGTAGTTTTGAGTTATTCATTACTGCCCGTGGCCCGCAAGCGTTAAATTTGGAGAAAAACAATTTCCTTTCCCTATACCAAGAAGATTTCCTGCTATCTTTGGAATATCTAAACTCATATAGTACATTTTTACTTATTTACTTTTACATTTTACCTATGTATTTTATTTTTACAATTAATCACAGAATGTCTTTAAACAAACTCTAAAAGATTCGAAGTGCTATAGGGTGAAGCGCGGCGTCCTCACGGCATTTTAAATCTGTAATATCTCCGAAAATGTTCAGTTGAATTACATGCTGTAAACGGCCATATTGATCTATATTAAATCAACAATTTATTTAAGGTACTCAATTGGATAAGGATTAATGCTGTATTGTATAAAAATTGCTTTGAACATAAGGCATCATTTTTCGTAAAAAGTAAATGAAAAAAACTGCTATTGTGGGTTATGCATAAGAGATAGATATATACCATCGCGGACTTTTCTGTAGACCTTTTTAAGGTGTACAAATACTTAGTACATCATTTTGATAAATCTCGTAGGGTTTAGCCTGCGTTTGCAATGTAAGCGGAAAAAATGTATCTATTTACAGAAACTTCAAAAATTACAGTATTTCTCTACTTCGTATTGAATGTTATTATACGTACAAACCTTCCTCTGGAATCACTCTATCTATTAAAAAAAACCGCATCAAAATCGGTTGCGTAGTTTTAAAGTTTTATGCGTACATATGGAAATATGGACTTTGTTTTATAATATGTAGTGATGTTAGTATTTTTTAATGCTCAAAAATAGGAATAAAACGTTTTTTTTTAAATAAAACTAACCAGATCGATTTTTTTCCTAGGAAAGTCGTTGGAGCCGTTTCCGAGATGCCGAAAACATATATATTTATACAAGATAAACATTTAAATATTAAAGACAAGATTAGTGTGAAGGGATGTCGAAACCAGTCTGAGCCAAAGCAAAGCGTGGTCAGACCGCTAGTATGATATAACTCGTAGGCGGAACTCACCCTAAAACTGATGGCGCCACTGCAGTTGACGTCAAAGGCCTTGAACACATAGTGCGCGTACAACGCTGAGTCTGTAATGATATAAACATTATAAAAGCTTTTAATAAATAACAGCTTTTAATAATGTCCCTACTGTTAACCATTGCAGTTCCCTCTGGAGCCAATTTTAGCAGCAGAATCAAATGATGCTTATCATTCATTTCAGCATAATTGGAAACTGGGAAGAGGGTTAAATTTATCTTGCAAGATTCCACCTTAAGATACCATACATTGCAAGTTGAATAAAAGCTTTTAATAAATTATAGGATAAGGCCATCTACAAATGTACCTAATAATAAAATTAGTTTTGCTATAATCCGTGAAGAATATATGAATATATATATATATATATATATATATATATATATATATATATATATATATATATATATATATATATATATATATATATATATATATACATTATTAATGCCTTTGTTTTAATAAACATAATTTTAAACTCAAAAATTGACTCGACAGAATTGAACTCCTTTAAATTAACTTATGAAGCATCAAATCTAGTGATTTAGTGCAAGTTTTTTTTAACTTACTCGATCGCAAAAGTAGTTAAAAAATTATTTTGATATAATCCGCGTTGAAGTGAAATAGAAAACATATATAATGCTAAATGTAGAGTGGACAATCTGTTTTCATACCTGATACATGCAGGATCCGTAAAAACACATGCACAAACCTCCACCACCGCCACCACAATACATAAGCACTACACACGTTCACTATCACAAACTCAATTTGAATAAGCGGTGGTGGAGGTTTGTGCATATACATATAGTATTAAAAGATTGCCGTTTGCTCACTGACAACGGGAAAAAAATATATGACCTAGAGTAATTTACAGAATTAGGCATTTATTTGCTCATATCGATAATATATATAAAATAGAAAATATGTATGTATGTATGTAACGGCCTGTTACTATCCCACTGCTGGGCATAGGCCTCTTCTCTCCGTTTTTTTTTTTTGGAGAGAAGGATTGGAGCTAAGGCCTACCACGCTGCTCCAATGCGGATTGGTAGGTTACACATATCCCCAGAATTCTCTAGAGATATGCAGGTTTCCTCACGATGTTTTCCTTCACCGAAAAGCGTGTGATAAATTGCAATTATCAATTAGACACATAAGTTTTACTACAAAACTCATTGGTGCCTGCCCGGGGTTCGAACCCTAGATCATCTCGAAAGAGGCGCACGGTGATACCGCTGGGCTACCACAGCTAAAATAAAATAGAAAATATATATAAAGCTAAATGTAGAGTCGCAAAGTCTTTGCGATTTTGTCGTGGAGTCTCTCTCCTGATGATGCTTCGGTTGCGGGGCATAACGATTGTTGAGTTTGTGATAGTGAACGTGTGTAGTGCTTGTGTTTTGTGGTGGCGGTGGTGGAGCTTGTGTTTTTATGAATTCTGCATGTATCAGGTATGAAAACTGATTGTGAACTCTACATTTAGCATTGTATATATATTTTCTATTTTACTTCATCGCGGATTATAGCAAAATAATTTTATTATTACTTTTGTGTTATGGATTCCGCAAAGTAACACCTGCTTCTATAAATCAATTGGTAAATAAAGGAAGCAAAAAATACTAAATGTAAGAAAAATGAGATACTCACTTCCGTGGGGGAAGAATTTGGCATAAATATCCTTGAAGGAATCTTCCTGGACCACACCCTCCGGGCATTCCTGAGAGAAAAGAAAGATGACGTGAATATCTCCTTTTTAAAATTATTTTAGTAATGTAATAATTAATAATTAGAAGGGAGATACGGCAAGGCGGGTTTTCTTATAATTTAAATGAGCTAATCATGTATTTATAAGTGTCGAACCTTGCTCGGTAATTTTTTTAAAAGATTAAAAAAATAGTTGGGCAGATGGGGCACGAACCAATGTGTTTTCACCTCTCTAGGCCGCCCGTTCCCCAAATGAGCTACCATGTCTTTACGTTTGACAGCGAAAATTGTCTCTTGAATTCAACGTAAATTTCAACATTGGTCCTAAAACAAGGATAAAAAGACATTTTTTTTAAATGATAGCTAGATTGAATTGTCCCTCTCAAAACTTCCTACATGCCGTATTTCATGAAAATCGGAGCCGTTTCCGAGATTAGAAAAATATCTTTATATATATACATACAAGATTAACTCATTTAAATATTAAAGATAATAGAATTTCGAATAGTTAATGTATAGAAACCGGCTATACTCACGTCTTATTCTATCGGGTTAGCCCGACTAGTTTCGAATCCATCCAATTAGTAATGGATAGAATTTCGGAAACGGCTACGACGATTTTCATAAATTTCAGAATGTATAGGGTTTCGGGGGCGATAAATCGATCTACTTAGGTTTTATTTAAACAAATGTCATTTTATCCCTGTTTTCAGACATTGAAAAACTGCTAAAAATAAATAGAATACAAAGGTTAATTTAGCTGTCATTTGTAAAGTTGTAATAACTCAGTTGGGAACGCGCGGGCAGAAGTGAAAATACATCGGAATCAAGTCTCAGATATCACCCGCGTTTTTTTCCATTATTATTTTTTTATATATTTTGGAAAAATGCCTTGCTTGGCAACCACGCCGTGTGGTATCCGGCTGAATAGAATAGTACCACCCTCATTTCTTACCGAGGTGTCGTAAAAGGCGACTAAGGTAAGTCGACCCGCCGTGTGGTATCCGGCTGAGTAGAATAGACCAACCTCATTTCTTACCGAGGTGTCGTAAAAGGCGACTAAGGTAAGTTGACGTCAGGCAGGCGGCCGGTCGTAAAATAAGTTGCCAAATCATATGACAACATGTTTGTAACATATTGTGCCGACCCCACTTAGAGTGGGATAAGGGCAGGAGGATGATGCCTTGCTTGGCAACCAGGCTCGCTTAACCAGGCGCTCATTTTAAATCACTTTAAATGTGAATATCGGCAACGCTTGGGTTATGGTGGAAAGTTGTAGAATATTACATTGAAGCAATGAGTTTTCTGCAAAAAACTTGACCTAGTTTATTGCAATATAGTTGTATTGAACGTGCGAAAACAATTCGCACTACCTGGTACCTGCATATTTACGAATGATGTATGTATAAAAACGAATAGATGTATGCACGCCGTGTGGTATCCGGCTGAATAGAATAGTACTACCCTCATTTCTTACCTAGGTGTCGTAAAAGGCGACTAAGGTAAGTCGACCCGCCGTGTGGTATCCGGCCGAGTAGAATAGACCACCCTCATTTCTTACCTAGGTGTCGTAAAAGGCGACTAAGGTAAGTCGACCCGCCGTGTGGTATCAGGCTGAATAGAATAGTACTACCCTCATTTCTTACCGAGGTGTCGTAAAAGGCGACTAAGGTAAGTTGACGTCAGGCAGGCGGCCGGTCGTAAATTACGTAGCCAAATTATATGACAACATATTTGTAACATGTTGTGCCGAACCCACTTAGAGTGGGATAAGGGCAGGAGGATGATGATATGGATTTTTGATTAAACCTTTATTTTATATAAAAAAGTTCCCCAAAGCTATCTGTCTGTATGAGATCGATATAAAAACAAAGTCCGTAAAATTATGTGACGATTTTGTCAAAATCTACTTAACAAATATTTGTACGGTTTTTGCTAAAAGATAGTGCTTATTTACGGAAGGTTTAGATTAATAGTAGATTCTACAGAACGATTCGATTTTGGTGGGATTTCACTGGAAAATAGAGGAAATGATGGAGCAACATATAGGCTACTTTTTGTACTAAAACTCTTGCAGAGTCAGGATTAACGCTGAAAAAACTATGTAACAAGATATTTCCAGGCGGGCAAAGCAGCAGGCACAAGGAGTTATATATATTTTCCATTTTTGTCGCGGATTCTAGAAAAATAATTTTATAATTACTTTTGTATTGTGGTTCTTAACAAAGTAACCCCTAATTCTATCAATCGAGCCTAATTCTATAAATTAAGCCTAATTCAATTAATTAAGTATATGGAATAATTAATTTTTATAATTAAACAGAACGAGCATAATAGAGACAATGTTTGCCGTGTCACTGCGTTAATGTTGGTACAACTGACTCAATGGCGGCACGAAAATTAAACATAAAATACATTTATTGATAATTGTCACGACATTTTCCTAATATTAATTAAAGTGTTGATATTGAGTTATTTTAAATGTTTTATTTTAAGAGTTTGCATATTCAAATTAAAAACATTCTTTATTCAAATAAACTTGTAAACAAGTGCTTTTGAATCGTCAACTCTACTGCTGGTTCGGAAAGCTGTTCCTACCGAGAAAAGCCAGCAAGAAACTCGGCGGTTGCTCTTTTAAAAATATAATTCTTAATACTATTAACATAAAGTCGTTACTGTCTTGTACATGTATAAGCAGGCCAATGCGAGTGTCTAATAAAATGCCACATCATACAAGATGGCTTGTTATTCCGTTGCCATCGCAACCTCCATTTGTTATTGCGCATTACGCCGGGCACTCGACTGTGTTCGTAGGACGCTCGGTAACAGGGAGACGCGGCGAGTTTGCTATCCATCTACACTGGTAATACGCACAATAGCAGCGACCTCTTGTAATATCCAACAATATATGAATGTTAGATTCAGACACGTGAATATAAACAAAATTTGCACGATAATTGATTGCGACATACATTCGATGGTGCGATAGCTATAGAATGGTTCGAGCCAATTACAGCAGTCAAAACACGCAAGATCGCGTGACTTACAAGCCAAAATATTCAAAAGGCGATTCGAACTATGCTTTCTAGGCTCAAAATTCTATTGTAACTGGTAATTTTAGGATATGTACTTGCTATTCCGATTGATAAACTTTTTTTGTTTTTCTTTTTAACAGGAAAAAACCCCTTATGAGTACCGCCGTCCGACGGGGGCAGGCGATGGTTATGTCGGACTCGCACCGACTAAAACAACCTGTGTGCTTCACGCTGGTGGCGGCAATAGGGTACCTATGAAGATATTGCCCCCATCCCCGCCAGCAGCAACTCTGTACCCCAGAGTGCGCCACCTCTGGGTCGGAGCCTGTCTAAGAGTGGCCCCTCCCTCCGCTGGACGATGCATCGGGAGCACCAGATGCATTGACCGCCTCAGGGACCTAGCTCCAGCGAACGTCCGATACCCTGTTCAGACCGCTCGGAGGTCCTCGTTAGGGCGGCATACGACGAACTTCGGCGAGTCGCCTGCGCCCTGCTCGCCTTCGGCGAATCGGATCCAAGGACTCGACTTCCCGGATCCGCCCCGCCGCCTCGTTCCGCGAGATAACGTCCTCACAGAAGGAGGCCATCGCTGCCCACGATCGCTCCCTGTCCACCATGGCACGAACCACCCGATTGATAAACTGTGATAGCTCAGTTCAGGAGTTCATAATCCGTGAAGACTTAAGTGTGTAATTGATAATTGCAATGTATCACACGCTTTTCGGTGAAGAAAAACATCGTTAGGAAACATGCATTTCTCTAGAGATTTCTAGAGATATGTGTATTTAACCAATCCACATTGGAGCAGCGTGGTAGATCTTAGCCTTTTCTAACTTTTTCTCCAAAAACGGAGAGAGGAGGCCTGTGCCCACGAGTGGGATAGTAACAGGCCGTTATTTTACTTTTTACTTTTATTTGCGATTCTATATTCTGTCTCATTTAAAAATCTGATTAATTTAATTTATATAATCAGTCTGTAGTAATCTTTTTCATGAATCACTGTCTATTGTAGAAAATTACATGACAATCCGGTCAGTAGTTATTGAGTCAGACATTTCAAGAGACTTTCGTTTAATAATATGTAAATTTGTTACGTTCATAATAAAGTTTCAATATCTATAAGCTCTTTAAAATGCGTAGTAGTGTAAGTTGTTTGAGATGTGTGATTCGTATCATGTGTATTTATATACAAGGGAAACATATAATATATTCACGAATATATTTATATATAAACACGCTAATACTTTTAGGGAAAGCTTACACTGTCTCAAGCGCAGCATGTCAGTAACACAAAAGCCGCGGGCGAGAGTGGACGTGATTCACTGTACATACTTTTGAAGCCTGTGCTATATTCTTACAAGTTTATTCATACAATACAGCTACTTCACTAAATAATAATTAAACATTTTTTTTATCAAAGTTAAGATGCTTTTTATAACCATATATGTGTATTATCAATCCATAAAAAGACCTTTGTCCAACAGTTAACGTTGATTGGTTGGAGAGTTATAAGCGTTGGCACTTGTATGTCCGACCCGATGCTATTAACTAAAAAATATTGTTCAAGCCGTTCGACATACAGTTTCCAATTATCCGATTGCACTTTAAATTCCGATATCTTACCGATCGACATATTACGGTTTTTTTTGTTTTTTAAATAATAACACTGTGCACGCGTAACTAAGTAAATCACTCCTCGTTGCCACTGTAATATTCTGAGATTAAGGTAAATAACACAAACAACATCTTATGGAACCGTTTAATAGGCGACTGACGCCGCGACCGTTGCCTGCCGCGCGTCTCGCATTATTTATATGTTTACCTACATTACAGTTGAGAATGATTTTTACACGCAATTTGTGTTAGAGACGATATATAAATATTTTATTTAAATATATTTACCTTTGAACATGTCAGATTTTTCGTTGGTAATTAATCAAATGATAATAGGGCGTTAATGTTTTAAAGGTTTCCGAGCCTGACATATTTAGGCCGTATTTTAGCCTTTTGTGCGTGGTTAGCTTGTCGCATTTTGACATTTTATAAAAATGGCGTCCCTCATTTTCAATGTGGGGATATGAGTTATGATTTATTATTTTTATCTCATTTATTGTATTATATATAATGTTTTATATCCGGCTGAGTAGAATAGACGACTCTCATTTCTAACCGAGGTTTCGTAAAAGTCGACTAAGGTAACTCGACTCGTCATGTGATTTCCGGCAGAGTAGAATAGACCACCCTCATTTCTTACCGAGGTGACGTAAAAGGCGACTAAGGTAAGTCGAACCACCGTGTGGTATCCGGCTGATAAGAATAGAACACCCTCATATTATACCACGGTGTCGCAACAGGCGGCTAAGGTAAGTCGAGCCGCCGTGTGGTATCCGGCTGATAAGAATAGAACACCCTCATATTTTACCACGGTGTCGCAACAGGCAGCTAAGGTAAGTCGACCCACCGTGTGGTATTCTGTTGAGTAGATAAGACCACCCTCTTTCTTATATTTAAATATGACTAAGGTAAATTGACGTTAGGCAAGCGGCCGGTCGTAAATCATATGTCAACATGTTTATAGCATGTTGTGCCGACCCCACTTAGAGTGGGACAAAGCATGATGATGATTAATCATTATATACTTGCTGTTAAAACATTAACATAAACGTTTCAGTTAAATAATGTAATCACTATTTATTGTTTTTATTTATATGGATTCTTATCTCATTATACATAACTGATCCGGTTATACTAATCGCATTTAAAGAAGAACCAATAAAATTATATTCTTGCGATTTGCTGTATACAATGTTGTGCTGAATGTAGAGCGCGCGCACACACAGCACATCGTACGAGTTAAAGAATAGACAAACGAAAATATAGTACAACCACACACACATATATGTATCAATGCACACTAACGAGGACGAGTTGTTTGACGACGACTGAAAACTGCGAGTTCGAACGCACGCAAGCACACACGCACGCATGTACGCACGCACGCACGCACGCACGCACGCACGCACGCACGCACGCACGCACGCACGCACGCACGCACGCACGCACGCACGCACGGCGGTGATGACGAGTGTTTGACTTTTATTGCCATTACAGCAGTTTAAAAACACTATTAAAGAGAGGATGATACAGAAAGCCTACTATACTTTTGAGGATTATTTAAACGATAAGAATGCGTGGATATAGATATGGTTTGACCCTGTACAAGATAGAAACGATTAAATATAACTAGTATTAAAAATTGTATTTTTAAAAGAGCAACCGCCGAGTTTCTTGCTGGCTCTTCTCGGTAGGAACAGCTTTCCGAACCAGCAGTAGAGTTGACGATGCAAAAGCACTTGTTTACAAGTTTATTTGAATAAAGAATTTGAATTAAAAATTGAAAGTTTGAGGTCACTATAATACTGTTCATGTCTCTTATTTTGCGGAAACCTATCCTTTTGTATTATTAGTGTGTTATTAGTGACTACTTAGGGGCTGTACAAGTATTACGTAAGCAGATTTATTATAATTATTTACACCCCCCCCCATCCCCCTTGTCAGCAAAATTAAGCAAAACTCTTACCCCCTCCCCAGATGCTTACGTAAACATTTGTCAATCGACGTATTGCTCTTATTAATATTATATTTATAACGTTATAATTATAATTTGAAAAATAAGAAAACAGATTTAGGATGGAGATTATATTTTACTGATACTTACTTTTACTGATAGTAAAGGACAAAAATATTATATCTTACTAACATAACAAACAATTTTAAATTTTTGGTACAAATATTAAATTCAAATTAACAGTCTTCAGTCCATGAAACCCGAATCCTTGGATCTAAGTTTTTTAATGCGTTTCTTTGTAAGCAAAGACAGTATGAGGGTTGCCATTCGTGTAAAAAAGTAAATAACTACCGATGACGTAATCGGATACCACACGGTGTACATAAACCAATCTCCACTAAGCGTAGGGTTGCCACCCGTACTATATTATATAGTGTCGTACTATATTTTAGTCAATTGCATATTTTGCCTGAATTTCCTGAATTGCACTATATATTATACAAAAACAATATAGGATGAAAAATACTATATTTTTATCGCTAATTGACCCGCTTTTTTTAATCAACTGTGAATGGAACGCACCCGCAGCACTGCATGTTTGAACGAAACTCATTCATTATTTACGGTGCTTAGTTAGTTAGTAACTGTGTTAGTTAGTAGTGATTGTCCAGCAAAAAGTATTAATAAATAATCATACAAAAATAAATAATGATTGAAAATAGATGTGTACTATTTTTCCTGAATTTCCTAAAAGTACTATACTTTTTTGATATAAAAAGAAAAATACTGTTTTTCTTCAAAAAAAAGGTGGCAACCCTAACTAAGCGTGCCAAACGAATAATTATTCAAGATCAATTCAGACTTATAAAGTAACATAAGTAGGACTTATTAAGAGAGGTGCGAGTCGCAAACAAATAATATAGAGAACATTGACCGGTCGGAGGTAGAAAACATTTTTCGACTTTAATTACATTTAATAATTATTTCTTATATGTTTGGTAGATAAACTAACCGTGTGGTATCCGGCTGAGTAGAATAGACCACTCTAATTTCTTACCGAGGTGTCATAAAATACGACTAAGTTAAGTTGAAATAAGGCAGGCCGCCGCCGTAAAATACGTAGCCAAATCATGTGCTTATAACATGTTGTGCCGACCCCACTTAGAGAGGGATATAGGCAAGAGGATGATGAGTGGAGATTGGTTTATGTAGTGTCTTTGTGCGAAGTAATTATTACATCAAATTTAATTTGTATTCTTTTATCACTTAAACTTGTATAATTCTTTGTGAATTTCGGTTTCAACGCAAACTTGTTCCGTTGAGTGTATTGTAGCGATGTGAAAAAATAATCGATTATTTTTTTTAATTAATCGATTATATTTTCATCAGAAATCGTTTTTTTAAAAAACGATTATTTTAGGTATCCCTTTTTCTTTTTTACTCTTTTTTTTTTCTTTCAGATTAGATATGCATTGTTGGATGAAACCAATTTAGCCACATTACACATTTTCACAAACAGCGCATCTGTATTTCTCGGTAGTTGTCGAGTTTAATTAGTCTTTATTATAATTAATTATTAATATTTAAAAAGACAACTTTTTAGTCAGAAAAAATCGATTTTTAGAATATCGATTATTTCGAAACACAATAATCGATTCTTTTTAAATCGATTATTTTTAAAGGGATAAAAATCGATTATTTATTAATCGATTTTATCTACTCCAAGTTACATCCCTAGTGTATTGTTGTAATGTACCATGTTATTCATGGACGTGAGAGTGTTTTGAGAGATGCTTCTTATGTGCTGAGTACTGTTTAGAGTGCGGCCATTAGTGACGTGTGTGAAATGTATTATATAATCTGCGGACTACTAAAATACTACTAATATTATAAATGTGAAAGTTTGTACATCCATGTTTGTTACTCTATCACGGCGAATCCACTGAACCAATGTCGATGAAATTTGGCACAATTATTGCTGCATCATCATCATTCTCTTACCCTTATCCCACTCTAAGTGGGGTCGGCACAATATGTCTTCTTCTTCCATTCTCCTCTATCATTCGTCAACTCTGGTGCCACTCCTTTAACATGCATATTATTTTCCTCACAATCCATCCATCTTTTTTTACCGGCCTCGCCCTAGCCATACATCGATCCACATTCATATTTAAAACTCTTTTGGTCACATGATTTTCATCCCTCCTCATTATATGACCGTACCAACTTAGTCTCGCTCTTCTCATCTTTTCTATAATGAGCGCAACTCTCAGACATCCCCTAATATACTCATTGCGTATTCTATCAAGTTTTGTCACACCACACATCCACCTTAACATTCTCATCTCGTTCGCATGCAGATTACTTTCCTCCTTTTCTTTTATTACCTAATAATTGCTTACACACCGGAATAACATATAGGCTATAGAAATTATGTTAATTCTACAGGAATAGGATGACATTAAAAATCGCCATCTATTAATTTATTAATCTATTAATTAATTTATCTATTAATCTATCAAGCGACAACAGTCCAGGCAAACGAAGTTGCGAGTAAAAGCTAGTTTTTAATAATAAAACTATATTGCACGAAAACTACTGGAGCTACAGATAATTTTCGAAACTCCTAAATCAACCTTAATAATGGATTCTGGTTTTTTGAGGTCTTAAATTTAAATTATAAAAATATTCTTTATTCAAGTATACTTGTAAACAAGTTTTTTTGACTTATTAACTCTACTGCTGGTTCGGTAAGCTGTTCATGCCGAAAAGAGCAAGAAATTCAGCAGTTGCTCTTTTCAAAATATAACTAGTTACATTTAGTCATTATCATCCACACATTCTTATTATCTATATAATCCTCAGTAGGCTTTCTGTATCAGCCTCCTTATAACAGTATTTTTAAATTGCTGAAAAGGCAAAGATAAATGATTGCAGATTTTATCATAGAATCCATATACCATAGACTATATACAGAATCAAATACCCAATGTATTTAAATTGTAATTTGTCATGTTGTTCGAAAGTTTTAGATTAAAATTTCATAATTAATTCGATCATTGATGTAAAGGCTGAATATTCCAAATCAATTTAAATGAAGTAAGTAGTTTTAATATATATGATTAACAATTTATTTATATATCTTTTTTATAACGGTATTTTTTAAATATATATTTTGGCAAATATTCAACTCATAAAATAACAAACTTACATAACCTTATTCCGATTCTGAACGTATTCCGGCATCGAACGGCTTCTAGACACCTGTCAATTGATGACACTATTTTTGGCGCGAACGGTCATTGACGTTACCCACTGACCTTTCATTTGACGTAGCCCTTATAAATATAGCTGCACATATCACCCGCGCTCTCTCTCTCTTTTTTTTAATTGATTTGAGTTATAGATTTTGTAAAATAAATAAACTAATTCTCGTTATCACTCACCGTTTTGAATCCCCGATACATGACCCTGATTTCCTGTTTTGAAAACTTCGTCTGGCGGCATAACTCTTCCAATGCAACGGGAATCGGCTTTGGAGTCCGGGATGGCTCCAATTCGTATGCATGCTCTTCCACGGGCGATTCCGGAGGAGTTGCCATTATAAAATCTTTTTATATCACTCACACATCTGTCAGTATATTTAATCTGTGGTTAGCATCACTTCTAACTTGACTAAACTTTGACAACTGAATTGACACTAGGTTCTTTTAAGTGTAAAGATTATCACCTTTTTGATTGAGTTTTTTATATTATTTTTAATGCAATGGATGGTAGAAGGGCAGGATATCTGTAACAAAAAGTTTTTATTAGATACTAGTAATATCCCGCGGTTTCACCCGCGTACATACCGATCTCATGGCAGTGGAAAGTCTACTTAGTTTGACTTAATATTTATTTTAAATATATCATAAATAGTTTCCGCAGCGCATGCGATGACAGAATTTTATCACTAATTTTTTACACCTTATTACATTTTTACGGATCCCTATTTTTTTAATGTAATATAGCCTATGTTGCTCAGTAAAGAACAGCTTTCCAATGGTGAAAGAATTTGTTTTGAATTGAATTTGAATTTGAAGTGGTTTTGGTGTGCAAAAGATTACAATTAAAATTTGTATGTATGTTACATACAAATTTTTCTTCTTTATAATATTAGTATAGAATTTGTTACCATAAAAGTTTATCAGCACAATTGTACTGGCGCCATGAAAAAATAACTGAAAAATTCAATACGATACGTGAACGCGCGGGCTTGGCAAGCCGCCATGGTGAAACTAATTTAAGTTGTCAAAAAACACTATACGTTGCTTTAATCCTCATTACACATTTAGATAAGTGGGAGGCATTGATACATCTGCGACGGCCGTCTCAAGGGATTTCCGGTCACACGGTTTTGTGACGCTTGATTTTTGCGCTCTGCGTCCATTACGAAATAGCCTTTTTGGATTGACGAAGTTCTACTAATATTACCTCTTCTAGAACAGGGTTATTATTTTTGCACCTTGACACTCATAGTTTAATTATATCATTTCTATTCTTCAACAGTCGCCAGATTGTTTTTTTATGTCTTTATGAGTCATCAACGCCCTAAAAACCTGACTGTGTTCGACCACGCTGCTGGTGGCGGGGACAGGGTACCGTTGTATCGCCCTCATCCCTGCCAACAGCAACTCTGAACCTCAGAGTAGGCCACGGTAGGGGCTCTCTAAAAGTGTCCCCTCCCTCCGCTAATCGATGCATCGGGAGCACCAGACCAGAGAAAAACTTATGTGTCTAATTTATAAATGCAATTTATCACACGCTTTTCGGTCAAGGCAACATCGTGGGGAAACCTGGAAATCTCTAGAGATTTCTAGGGATATGTGTAACCTACCAATCGTCATTGGAGAATTGTGGTTAGGTCTTAGCTCCAACCCTTCTCTCCAAAAACGGAGAGAGGAGGCCTATACCCAGCTGTGATTTAGTAACAGGCCGCTACTTTACTTTTTTTATAGGTAGACTCAATTGGTAAGTAAACCTTCCAACCCCTCAGGAGCGTTACCTGCCCATCCTTCCTTCGAATTACATATGTTCCCATCCAGTTTTTTGAAACGCTAAACAATATACGCAATTTTTAATTCGTATACAGATCTCTTTGTTTCTAAATAGAAGATTTAGTTCAATCTCAGGCAACACCCACTGTTTTTAGACTTTGGTCGTTCATAATTTTAGTCATGTGTAACTGATTAGGATACAAATTCAAATAAAATCAAATCAAAATATCTTTATTCAAATAAGCCTGTCTTTCGGTCTTCTACAGGATATATTTCGGAGAGTGTGCTGAGGTACTCCACAACCTTGTTCCTCCATCGCCTTTCTATCATCGCACCGCAAGGCATCGGGAGAAGTTCCACCCTTACGTCATTAACCTCCCACGTAGGCGCACGGAGCGCTTCGCGTCCTCTTTCTTAATGCGCACAGCAAGGGAATGGAATTATCTCCCGGCATCTATCCTTCCCGGTTCATTTAATATGGGTATCTTTAAAGCTAACGTGAATAGGCATCTTCTAGGCAAGCGCGCTTCATCTTAGACTGCATCATCGCTTACCATCAGGCATGATTGCAGTCAAGCGCTCGCCTATTACGCAATAAAAATAAAAAAATCAAATAAGCTCTTTCAAGCACTTTTGAATCGTCAAGGATCAATATGATTAATGAAGCTACAACTGGTTCGGAATGTTGCTCTTACCGAGAAGAACCAGAAAGAAACTCGGCGGTCAATCTTTTAAACATTTTTAATTACATTACATTATTAAACCACAGTCTTGAAGCTGAAAGGATTTTTAAATCCAGGCTTTTTTATCATCCAAATAATTTTCAATTTTGTAATATGCTTTATAAGCATATCTCTTAAACTTAATTTAAACCTTTCTGTAGATTGATCTAGTATTGATTGCGGAATTTTATTGTAAAAGCAAAAACCGAGACCATCGAATGAGTTGCCAACTCTGCTGAGTCGCGACACAGGTATCACAAGCTTTTCGTGACCTCTCGTATGTCTATGATATACATCGAATTTCGTCTTATACATATGGATATTTTTCCGTACGAATAACATATTATTATATATATTGTGATGCTACAGTAAGTATGCATATTTCTTTGAACTTTTCGCAAAGGGATTCACGTTGCTTCATATTATAAATAGCCCGTATGGCTCTTTTTTGAGTAACAAAAATCTTTCAAGATTTGTATAACTTGATTTTTATGATCAATGTAAATTTTCCACCGTTATTAGTGTTTCAATGGCGCCTTATTAATTCGAGAGAGCACTGAAGAGATTCGATTGTCAATTTAGGTGATAGGCCATGACGGAGCATCTTCAACCGATCTGTATTCTATTATAATACCGCCATCTTAGCACCACTTAAAAAGGTATCGATTTTGCCTATAAAACACCTTTTGAGTCGCTCACAATGTACTGATTTTCGTAGGCTGCAGATGTTATCACCAACCTTTATCGTCTGCGACCTCGCGTGACCGTAATTTATAACTTACTACATTATTTTCCAGCTTTTTTTTACCAGTGAGTAAGTTTTTAAACAATGATTAATGATAAAATATCAACGGTGTCAGGGGAAGCATATTAGAGTGTGTACAATTGCCAAAGGAATCAATTGCAAGATGTAAATAGATAAAAATTGGGCGAATTAGTATATAATAGCTTTTACCCACAACTTCGTTCGTGGACTGCTATCGTCATCGCATTTATAATATTAGTAGGATAGCATAGAATTTCCTTATATATTTATTATATAATTCTTAAAAATTCACTCCCAGGGACTCACGTAAATGAAACGAAGGCATGACTTAAAATGTTAATGCCGCGTAGACTCTTTTTGTAATATATGTGTTGTCGCTAATATCTTTCGCTTTGTATTTTATAGCAACACATTGATGAAACAAGAGTATCGCGCCCTTTTGACTGAAATGGTGGCAACACTGTATCGTGTTGTTTCCTGTGGAGTCTTCCTATTGATAAAACGTTTCAGTGACATTCATTCTGTGTTCGTTATTTAAGAAAAGTGCATCTCAGAGCGGGAATTGTGGTATTTCTTTTATATCATGCTATTGTTGAGTCTGCGCTGACATATGTTTTTTCATTAACCACGCAATTACCCTATAGTTCCATAAGACATACATTCCATAAGACGTAATGCTATAAATATCATAAACACAGAAATTCTCTAGTAAATACGAGTTATACAATAATACCTATACATCTATAGGTATATGCCTAGAGCTTGAGTTTTAAATCGTAGTAAAATTTTATAACGCATTCACTATTTACAATTTAAATTAACATTTCAACTACTATTTAAACATTTCTACGTCAGCTTTAGCATACTATTTTAATAATGATATATAATGAAACACATATATTTAAATTTTATAAAGAAAAGTCCCTGTTTTTATACTCTGTTGGTGCCCCTACCGTTGCCTAGAGTCCACTCGTCGCATTTCCGGCTCTATTAGCGCGAACGTAACTGGCGCGAAATCATTTGACGGACTGACAGCCATGTTTGTTTATGGGTAGGTACTTTATAAAGTGCGGATCGATGATGCAATATTTTTAATGTTTTACAAATGTTATACCTGCCACTGTGGCACGGTTAGTGTCTTGTTTTCATTAAATTATTTTATTAGAACAAGGTACTAAACCTACGATGTGTCCATTGAGAACAAGAAACTTATTTAATTGTCTTTTGTTAAAGGCTTTTTTTCAACTTGCAATGTATGTATGTGAAGGTGGAATCTTGCAAGTTAAATTTGGCCCATTTCCCGAGGTCCTATTGAGCTCCTACGAGTACAAGTTTATGATAAACGTGACCTGATGATTGCCAAGACCTGGTGCTGGCGGCAACTATTGCAAATACCTTGGACAGCGTTTTGGACTAGCACCTCTATATTGGAGGATCTCAAAGTTAAAACGAGATTATCTGTGACGGTGCAGATGAGAACCCTCAAATACTTTGGCCATATCTTTCGAAACGAACATTCTATGGAAAGACTCGTTGTCCAGGGGCAAATTGAAGGCAAGCGGTCACGCGGTCGAATACCCACGCGTTGGACGGACTTGATACGATCAATAACCCAAAAATCCGTAGCCCTATGTGCGAGAGACGCTAAAGATCGCGTCAGATGGAGACGCATTGCAATGGCTACAATAACGGATGCAAATAATCTTCAACCACGATCACTCTGTCAACAGTAAACGACAGAAGGAGAATATGCTTGCCAGGATTGGCTCCAGACGAGGGAATTGCTTGACGGTTAACAGTAGGGACTTTAAATATTGTTAAAAGCTTTTACCCAGCCACATACATTGCCGTGGCCCGAATATTTGCCGTAGCCCGAATATTCGCCGTAGCCCATTAATGTAGCCTCAGCATAACAGTATGTTCGACTGTTGTACATCACCTGTCAGTTTCCATTAGTTTTTGTATCACTTCCACACTTGAACGCTATCGTAATACATATTTGCTTTTAGGTGGCCGTTATCAAGCTATTTATACGCATGTTCGATCTTGTTTGAAAGCTTTTTAAGAGTATGGCAAAATATAAAATGCTGAATTTCGTTTCAAGTTTTGTTATTCTATAATATATCTTATATATAAAAACGAATGTTTGTTTTTTTTTTTCATAATTAAATGAGTTAATCTTGTATCAATCTTTTGAACATTTTCAAGTTGACATTATTAAACCGCAGTCCTGTATGAAGCTGAAAGGATTTTAAAATCAAGCCTGTTTTATTATCCGAATAATCTTCAATTTTGTATTATGCTTTACGTATGAGCATGTCTCTTATACTTAACTTAAACCTTTCCGTAGATCAAAAAGTAAATGTATCTGATGCATGCAGAAATCGGATTTTGATTTAAGATTTTGTTGTGAAATTTCCTGGCCTTGCTTCCGTTGCGGGGCGAAACGTTTGTTAAGATTGTGTTAGTGAATGTGTGCAGTGCTTGTGTATTCTTGTTATTATTGTAAGGTAGTAGTTAGGATAGTGCGTGCGTTGCACCAGACAATTTGAAAGCATTTATTTACAAGTTTAACTGAATAAAGAATAATTTGAAATTTGAATTTGAAATTTCAATTTGCAGTGGTCACCCATCAGTTTAAAAAGAAAATTTTTAATCTTCTCTCATTCATTCAACATTTTTGTATCTTTTAATTTTCTCTTCATAGATTTTTCATTATAAACTTACTCTATATAAAGTAAGCTTATAATAAAAAAACTATGATAAAATACGTTGCTACAATCTTATCCAGCGATGGAATGGAATCCCGTAGAAAAATGTAATAAGCTTTAGATAAATCTAATAACATTTTTCTCGGTAGAGCAGCGTTAAATTTATTACTTTACGATAGGAAAGTGCCTGTAAAAGTCAATTTGAATAAAATATATTCCGAGTTTAATGCAACCTCAAAGAAAGCAGATAACGTAAAATTGAAAATGACGTAGTTACGAAAATTTAATTTGTCGTAAGGAATGAAGAAATAGTTAACATATCATGGCCAATCCTTTTTTATTTATTGATTAATAGGCGAGCGCTTGACTGCAATTATGCCTGATGGTAAGCGATGATACAGTCTAAGGTGGAACGCGCATGCCTATATACCTATTCACCCTGGCTTTGAAAGCACCCATATTATAGGTGTTGAGAAAGATAGATGCCGGGAGAGAATTCCATACCCGTGCTGTGCGCATAAGAAATCACGAAGCGAAGCGCTCCGTGCGCCTTCGAGGGATGTCAATAACGTAAGGGTGGAACTTCTCTCAGCGCCTAGCGGTCCGATAATAAAAAGGCGATGGTGGAACAAGGTCGTGAAGTACCTGGGCACAATCTCCAAAATATATCCTGTAGAAAACCGATAGACAGGCTACCATGCGCCGATATTGCAAACTATGTAATTTCGCATTGGTTAAGCCTTCATCGCCAATGAGTCTTCTGGCACGTCGATCCACCGAGTCCAAAGAATTCAACTCGTATTTGGCAGAGCCGTCCCACAAATGGCAGCAGTACTCCATACACGATCGTACCTGAGCCTGACAATGTAAGAAGTTGTTTCGTTGTGAAGAACTGCTTGACTTTGTTAAGGATGCCAAGTTTCTTGGCAGCCGTTTTTGCTTTGGACTCGATACATTCGCCAAAGTTAGTACCACATAACAAATGTGGGTAGGTTGTCTATGATGACTTTCACATGAATATTGCATAGGTCTTAAAGGACTCGATTCCAGACCATTATATAAACTAAAAAAAAAAATTGGCATAAATAAATTTAAAATAAATAAATAAATAAAAGCTTCACTCAGACGGTCATAGATAAAGCTATGGTTGAAGTGTATTTGCGTGATGAAATCCGAGATGACGGGATCCGCGTAAGTAGTTTAATTAGTTTTAGTCTATCTGATTTATTTTATATAATTAAACGTTTATGATTTTGATGTTAAAAGCATAAATTAAATTTTATAAAAGATGTATTTCATTACAGAAATGATTTTGACATATGCAGTTTTAATCAAATTTCTTTAATTGTAGATCATATTATTCCAATCAAATTTATGGCACAAGTAAGTCTGTATATATAGTTTTGTTTGTATACATTTAGTTAATTACCTAAACCTATGAAGTATATATTTAACTAACAATTTTTTTTAATTTATTCAATATTTCGTTCATTGATTACTTAAAATTTTCCATAGTCTATATTATTGAGCAAAAATTTACAAACATAAACAACACGTTTAAACAAACCATAAATTTATTCATACACATGTAAACACGAAAATAATAATTAATAATAAAATCCATAAACATCTCGCTTCCTCTAATAGTTCAAAACAATTAAACTGTCGCAATAAACTATCTACGTCCAAAAATAATAAATCCAAACATAACGCGTCTGAGCTAATTTAGTGATATAAGCTCTCCAGAAGTTAATTTCGCATCAAAGAGTATCTGTGTATAATAAAAAACCTAAAAAACAAACGCACGTCGTCTATGATGCGTCTGTGTTTATGGCATGGCCATAAATACTTTTTACGTTGAGATTTACACACATAAAAAAGTACACGTTTAGTGTAATGTAGTTGCCATGAATTTGCGGTATACAGGATATTATAAAAAAGTTTTATCAAATCGACTTCATGGAATCCAAAATGTCGTCTTCCGCAAACTATTAATGCTTTATATTTCCAGTTGTAAAAATCCAACGTGACGTATCCAGCTGATTAGAATTGACCAATCTACTTTCTTACCGAGGTGTAAAAGGCGACTAGTATTGCGGTAACGTTTTGTTATAAACAAGAACAAAAGTAATAAGAATATTATTTTGCTATAATCCGCGATAAAAAATATATGTAATGCTAAATGTAGAGTGTACTATTCGATCTCATACCTGATACATGCAGAACTTGTAAGAACTCATGCACTACCCGACACCAATGACACAACAATACACAAGCACTGCCACACATTCACCACCATAATCTCAACAATTGTTTCGCCCCGTAACCGAAGCACCGTCAGGAGATAGACTCCACGACAAAATCGCAAAGCCAAAGCTTGTGTATTGTTGTGTCATCGGTGTCGGGTAGTGCATGAGTTCTTACAAATTCTGCATGTTTCAGGTTTGAGATCGAATAGTACACTCTACATTTAGCATTACATATATTTTCTTTTATCGCGTATTATAGCAAAATGATATTCTTATTACTTTTGTATTATGGACCTCCGCAAAGTAACGCCTAGTTCTAGGTTCTTGTTTATATAATTTATATAAACAAGAACCTTAAATAGTAGTACTTTTTTAATATCGATTGATTAAACGATTACAAATTAGAACAACTAATTTTAGTAAAACCGATTTTGAATTCGCATTTCGTAAGCCCATCTCTGGAAGCGAGAACAGTAATTATACTAGTGCACCGGATGCTAGCGAACTTTGTAGAGTTTAATTGCAAAACTTTCTGAATATAAAATATATCTTTCTTAACTTAAATGAAGATATACTGCTTAATTTAAGTTATAAGTTTCCTTTTTAGTAATTTAAAAGTGTGAGAACGGAAGTAACTTTAGATTATAAAACCCATTGTTTTCTATTCAATACAAGCTGTATCTGCCACTCTGTTCACGTAAAATTAAATGTTCTAATACCCTCAAATATTCGTTTATCATATTTGGTTGTTTCCCCTAAGGTAAATGGAAATTTTTATAAACTATATGTTTGCCACGTATATGAGCATCAATTACACCAAATGTTATCAATATTGCTTCAGTAGAAGCGCAAGAGACATACGGACTTTCACATTTATAATATTAGCCCCTTATCCATATGTATATAATATAGATAATATAGAATATAATTTATTACGCATAAGAACCCTTACGATAGTTTCACGACTAACCCGCTGGACCTATAGTGATGAAATCTAGCATAATGGAATTTTATATACCGGACTACCATACAGCATATAAAGTTTGTAAAGGATATATCAATAATAACTAAAAGGGTGCAAAAAAAGGATATTTTTACCTATTGGTACTTGATTATTTTTTAACAATGCAGCCATAGCACTCCTTAAACTTGTAAGTACACGTACATACATAAGTAAACTACACGTGTGTTAGATTATTTTATTATTTAGATAAGAGTCATTGTATTGACTCTTTGTCATTGGTCAATACCTTTACTTTTTGTTATGTGGGTAATCTGTTGAAATAAGTGATGACAAGAAATAATTAAAGATGTTTTTGGGCAGTTGGGCACCAGCGTTCAAAAATAAAATTCGTGTTTTATTTTACTCAGTCAATATTCATTAAATAAGATTTCGGAAAAGTCTATCGTACACAAACTTTGCGGTCACCCTACATCCGTGAAGCTCGGTTTGAATTTTTACGTTGAATTTTTCAATCGAGCTCTTGATTTGTGGCCTCTAAATAACAGTTACATAGAAATAGTATGAAAAATTTGTTTTTAGATGACTCAGTAGTTTGAGTACACAATTTTTATTATCGACTTTATTATTAAAATATCCTCCTTTATGTACAACTAGTTTTTACCCGAAACTTCGTTCGCGTGGACTGTTGTCGTGTTATAGTAGATGGCGCTTTTCAATTACATTCTATTCCTGTAGAATTAACAGGATTTCTATAGTCTGTACGTTACCCCGTTATATAAGGAATAATTGAGCCAAATTATTGGTTGAAAGGATTCGCTGTGAAAGAGAAACAACAATACATCCACACTCACAAACTTTCGCATTTATAATATGTGTAGGTTATTTTCCTTTTCCTGAAAAAAGCGGGATTACCTTTTACCTATATGATATCTATACTACAAAACAAAGTCCCCAAAAGCTTTCTCTCTGTATGTGTGATTTTCTCAAGATGTACTCAACTTATTTTTGTACGATTTTTAATGAAAGATGCAATTCTTCCGGAAGGTTTAGGTTAATAGTATATTATGATTTTATGTTAGTTGAACTTCACCTATATAATATATTAGCTGCGCCGCAGACTTCGTCTGCGTAGTAATCACAGTATCACTATTTTTTTAACGAATTGAAATTTTTAGCAGTCTATTATTTATTATTAGTCTGTTATTTAGAGTTAACCGTAAGAGATAGAGACATGGTGTCGCGGACTGTTTTGTAGTATTTTTGTAGATCTACAATTATCTAGTACATTACTTTAGTGTATCTTCAATGGTTTAAGCGGCGTACGCATCTAAAGCTCTTAGGCAGGTTCTTTTACAACTGCGCGACGTTCGGTAAGGGGTTAACTTTTAGTAAAAACTGTAAAAAATCCTTTTAGTGGATATTGAGAAAATCGAACAGATACAGACAGACAGCTTTTGGGGTCTTTGTTTAATAATATAGATGACAAACATAACATTGATAACAAAATATCAGATAAGAAACAAAAACATTACGCGATTCTTATATAATAACATTGTTATGTCATCTGTATTTTGAGTGCTTTTGTATTACTATACCTATTTTTTATTATTAACTATTTTCTTTTAACAGGAAAAAACCCCTTATGGGTACCACCGCCCGATGGGGACAGGCGACGTTTATGTCGGACTCGCACCGGTTAAAATAATCTGTGTGCTTCACGCTGCTGGTGGCGGGGATAGGGTACCTATAAAGATATTGCCCCCCATCCCCAACAGCAGCAACTCTGTAGCCCAGAGTGCGCCACCTCTGGGTCGGGGCTTCTCTGAAAGTGGCCCCTCCCTCCGCTGGACGATGCACCGGGAGCACTAGATGCATCGAACGCCTCGGGGACCTAACTCCAGCGAGCGTCTGATAAACCCCGTTCGGATCGCTCGGAGATCCCTGTTAGGGCGGCATGCGACGGACTTCGGCGAGTCGCCTGCGTGCGCCCCGCTCGCCTGCGACGGATTGGATCCAAGGACTCGACTTCCCGGATCCGCCCGGCCGCCTCCTTCCGCGAGATAACGTTCCATTATTAACTATTGTATGGATTAACATTTAGGGCAGTGTTTCCCAACATGGGGCCCTCGACCCACAGGGGGGCAATTTAATGGTTAAAGGGGGGGGGGGGTGTAACTCGACACGAGTTTAAGCCTTTCGCTCTGGGTTATTCAACGCATCATGATTTCCATGTCTAATTTAACAAAAAAAGCAAAACCTATTATTTATGTTCTTTAAGTGGATAATTCAATTTTTAATATTAAAATTTATGTATGTTACTTAGGAGGGGGCAAAATAATTTTTACCGTCGGGCGTGGACCAAAAAAGGTCGGGAAAAACTGATTTAGGGGGAACATATTACTATTTGCTCCTGACAAAGTAGAAGCCGCAAGCTTATGTCGGTTCCTACTTTGTCTATTATATGTCATTCATCATCATTCTCCTGCCCTTATCCCTGAGTTGGGTCGGCAGAACATGTTATAAACATGTCACATGATTTGGCTACGTATTTTATGACCGGCCGCCTGCCTGACGTCAACTTATCTTAGTCGTATTTTACGACACCTCGGTAAGAAAGAGAGTGGTCTATTCGACTAAACCGGACACTTAACCGGTGGGTTAACTTACCTTAGTCGCCTTTTACGACACCTCAGTAAGAAATAAGGGTGGTCTATTCTATCCAGCCGGATACCACACGGCGTTTCTTTAACCACAACAATGGATACCACACGGCGAATCGATTTACTTTAGTCGTCTTTTACGACACCTCAGTAGGAAATGAGGGTGGTCGATAGTAACAAAGTGTAAGTAAGTAGCGGCCTGTTACTATCTCACTGCTGAGAATAGGCCTCTTCTCTCCGTTTTTGGAGAGAAGGATTGGAGCTAAGACCTACCACGCTGCTCCAGTGCGGATTGGTAGGTTTACACACATCCCCAGAATTCTCTAAAGATATGCAGGTTTCCTCATGATGTTTCCCTTCACCGAAAAGCGTGTGATAAATTGAAATTATCAATTAGACACATAAGTTTTAACCGAAAAACTCATTGGTGTCTGCCCGGGTTTTAACCCGTAACCTCCTCGAAAGAGTCGCACGGTGTTACCGCTGGGCTACCACAGCTAACAAAGTATATTGTAACATATATGATACAAAATTTCTGAAAATCTATCTAGTAGTTTTTCAGTTTATCGTACATACAGACAGACACTCCAGGGGACTTGTTTTATAAATAAAGATTATTATATCGCAAAATTTCAAGTGTCTTGCGTAACTGGACGTGCTGGCAGTACTTAACTTTCATCTTAAGATGATTTCTATTTAAAGATAAGATAATCAAAGATAAATCCCTTTATATATTCTCCCTTATGATAATGTCTCATTGTAATAATGGCGATTCGACATGCTATGTAAGTATATTTTAAATATACTAATCTTTCAACGGTAAAGTGTTTTAAAACTAATGAAAATATTATTTTACTATAATCCGCGATAAAAGAAAATAATCTGTAATGCTAATTCACTACAAAAACAAAATTCACTACAAAAAAATAGACTCCATGACAAAATCGCAAAGCGATTGACGATGACGATGCTCCGGTTACGAGGCGTCAACAGTTGTTGAGATTGTGGTAGTGAATGTGTATAGCGAGTATATGTGTGTGGCGGGGGAGTACACTCTACATTTAGCAGTACACATATTTTCTTTTATCGCGAATTATAGCAAAATAATATTTTTATTAGCTTTGTAAAGTAACGCCTAATTTAATAAATTGGGGAAGTGTTTATCCTATGCTAAGTTCGAATATAAAAATTGATTTAATTTTTATTTTATCCCAAAAATGCCGGCTTGTTACTGTTCCACGGCTAGGCATAGGCCTCCTCTCTCCGTTTTTGGAGAAGAATTGGAGCTAAGACCTCCCACGCTGCCCCAATGCGGATTGGTAGGTTACACTTATCCCCAGAATTCTCTAGAGATATGCAGGTTTCCTCACGATGTTTTCCTTCACCGAAAAGCGTGTGATAAATTGCAATTATCAATTAGACACAAGTTTTAACAGAAAAATTTCCGTGATTCTTGATGATTCAAAAGTGCGAAAGAACCTATTTGATGATTTTGATTTGATTTGATTGAGCGTGTGGTATCCGGCTGAGTAGAATATACAACACTCATTTCTTACCGAGGAGTCGTAACAGGTGACTAAGGTAAGGTAAGACCCACCGTGTGGTATTTGGCTGAGTAGAATAGACCACACTCATTCCTCACCGAGGTGTCCTAAAAGGCGACTGAGGTAAGTTGACCCACCATGTCGTATCCGGTTGAGTAGAATAGACCACTCTTCCTTACCGAGGTGTCGTAAAATACGACTAAGGTAAGTTGAGTCAGGCAGGTGGCCGTTTGTAAAATACGAAGCCAAATGATGTGGCAACATGTCTATAACATGTTGTGCCACTTAGAAAGGGATAAAAGCAGGAGAATGATGATGATTTGATTGATTGAACTCAATTGATCGTCAGGATGTAATAGAATGCTTGGGTGCTTTAATTCTCATGATATATCGTTTACCACAGACTATTTGCGGGCATTTGCATTGCGCTAGCGCGCTGCGTTCCCCGCCACGAAGTGAGGAGTTTCCCAGAAGGATTCCTGTTTGGTACAGCTACAGCCTCTTATCAGATCGAAGGAGCTTGGAATGTGGACGGTAAGCTTGGGACGATTATACTGGGACCAATTAATGGGCTTAATAAAATTGTATTACTACTAAATAATCCTACATATCATTGGTCCATCTATCATTACTCCAGTGCTACGTTCGCCTTTAAAAGCCGTGTGGTATCCGACTGAGTAGAATAGACCACCCTCATTACTTATCGAGGTGTCGTAAAAGATGACTGAGGTAAGTCCACCCGCTGCGTGGTATCCAACTGAGTAGAATAGAACACCCTGTTTCTTACCCAGGTGCCGTTAAATAAGACTAAGGTAAGGACGTCAAGCAGGCGGCCGGTCGTAAAATACCTAGCCATCATGTGAAAAAATGTTTGTAACATGTGCTGACCCCACTTAGAGTGGGATAAGGGCAGGAGGATGCAACGCTCGCCTTTAAAGAAATTCATCGCAGCCTAGACTGACCAGGATATCTGAAAGTGGATCAGCAAGTTTCAAATACTCCGTAACAAATACGATGACTCTTTACTTACTAGAACCAATGGGTACCAAGAAATAAAGGCTTGCCAGGGAATCACGAGTCCAAACCATGCGGACGTCTATAAGTTTTCAATAAAATTTTACGGCCAAGGAAAGCATCATGACGTGACCTGGAATGGAACTTGGAATAATCGCAGCTTGGTCTATCTAAGCTACAGTCGTTCCCTCGAAAAGAAGAGTAGGTCATAGCTCAAAAGTTCGGTTAGTTTATCTTTATAAATGTTGCAGGAAAAACGGAAAACATCTGGGACCATTTAACCCACACCAGACCTGAATCTATAAAAGACTATTCTAACGGAGACATAGCAGACAACTCGTACTATTTATACAAGAGAGACGTGCAAATGATGAGGGAATTAGGCTTAGATTTCTACAGATTCTCCCTGTCATGGACCAGGATCCTCCCATCCGGTTTTGCCGACCAAATCAACGAAGCTGGAGTCCAATATTACAACAACGTGATTGATGAACTCCTGAAGTATAACATCCAGCCAATGATCACTCTATACCATTGGGATTTGCCTCAAAGGTTGCAAGACTTAGGTGGATGGGCCAATCCTGAAATCGTCACTTGGTTCAGCGATTACGCCAGAACAGTATTCACGCTCTTTGGTGACAGGGTTAAGTACTTCATCACAATCAACGAGCCTTATGTGGTATGTTATTATGGCTACGGTTTGAACAGCTTCGCTCCAGCTTTGGGTATCAATGGTATAGGCGAATATGTGTGCGCGAAGAATTTACTGGTGGCTCATGCTAAGGCATACCACATATACAATGATGAGTTCAGGGCATCACAAAATGGATATATATTCATATCGTTCAGTTCGCAGTTCTATGAGCCCGCTACTGATAGCGAAGCTGACGTCGAAGCAGCTGTTGAAGCAAGTCAGTTCGAGGTAAGTTATGGATGATTCTTGAGTTGACCAATGCAGTATAAATAATCAAGTTTCAATATGTGTAGTTTAAATTCCTTAGGAGAGTGCCATTTAAAGGCACATAGTATCGAGTCTCTTGAATTTAGTAATCCTGCCTTCTTGAGGTATCGAGTCAAGTCTTATAATGTGAACATTGCGTATATTGTCTCCTCAAAATATGTGGTTTGCATTGTCACCACTTGAGTTTTGCTCTTCTTTAGTTTATGCGAAAACTCTGGTTTTTATACAGATCTCTTCGGTTTTAACTGTATCAAGAATTTTGAGAGCAGGACGTTATGAGCCTTCATAACGTAAACGTTTTTAGTCTGAGAACGGAATAAAATTTATTCATAATTCAAAAAAATAGGCCTTCACTCATTTTGCGTTATTATTGAATTTATTGATTGATCGAAACTAGTCGGGCTAACCCGATAGAATAAGACGTGATTGTACCTGGTTTCTATACATAAACTATGAATACTACTCACAATAGTTTAAATTAAAAAAATAAGTTCAATATCTTGCCATCTCATCGCAATACATAAAATAAAATTGAAGTTAGCTTGATCAATTCAGATACTTTTGCAATTTATATTGTTTGCAGTGGAGTCACTATCCCTGGCCGATTTTCTCGGAAACTGGTGACTTCCCACCAGAAATGAAGAAGCGTATAGCAGCCAAGAGCGCTGAACAGGGTTTCCCTAGATCCAGGCTTCCAGAATTCACTCCAGAAGAAATTGATCTTATCAAAGGAAGTTCAGACTTTTTTGGACTTAACCATTATTACAGTTATTACGTGTATAGGAACGAGAGTGTTCCTAAATACGAAGGGCCATCTTTGAAAGATGACCTTGGTGTATCTACTTACATTTTGGACGAATGGAAGATAGGTGAATCGGACTTTACCAAGGTATGAGGGCATTTCTGTGTAACTTCTGTCGGTTCCCAAGTCAGTGAATATTATCTACTAGATGTAACACCGACTCTGTCTACTAAAACGTTTAAATTCTCTCAATTTTTTTATCCTTTTTGTATGATCCCGGTATTTACTGAATTTTAGAAATCTTACTTATCCTACAAATAATTAAACATGCGAAAGTTTGTGAATATGTATGTTACTTTTTCACGGCATATCCGCTGAACCAATATCGATGAAATTTGGCACAATTATTCCTTATACACCCGAATAACTATAGAAATCCAAATTCTACAGGAATAGGATGACGTTGAAAAACGCCATCTATTATCGACTTATCACACGACAACAGTCCACGCAAACGAAGTCGCGGGTAAAAACTAGTTACTGCACCGGATAAGGTCTAAAAGTATAACCGATATAGCAACTTGATTCTGTTCGTGCCAATATAAGCGTTTAAATTCAAATTCAAATTCAAATTCAAAATATTCTTTATTCAAATAAACTTGTAAACAAGTGCTTTTGAATCGTCAACTTTACTGCTGGTTCGGAAAGCTGTTCCTACCGAGAAGAGCCAGCAAGAAACTCGGCGGTTGCTCTTTTAAAAATATAATTCTTAATACTATTTACATTATGTCGTTACTGTCTTGTACAGGTTCAAAGAGAGCTATATCCACACATTCTTATCTTCTAAAAAATCATCAAGAGTATAGTAGGCTTTCTGTATCAGCCTCTTTTTAACAGTGTTTTTAAACTGCTGTAATGGCAGTGCTGAAATTGATTGCGGAATTTTATTATAAAATCTTATACCAAAACCCACAAACGAGTTACGCACTTTTGCAAGGCGCAAAGCAGGAACCGCAAGCTTATGTCGGTTCCTGCTTTGTCTATTGTACACATCACCTATCGTTTTATAATTCTTTATATTTTTATGTACATAAATTAAATTGCTTAAAATATACTGTGAAGCAAATGTAAGAATACCTATTTCCTTAAATTTCTCTCGCAGGGAATCACGCGGTCTTAAATTATAAATGCCACGTATGGCTCTCTTTTGTAAAACCAAAATTTTTTCACTATCCGCGCATTTACCCCATAGCAATATTCCATAGGACATAATGCTACGGAAGTAGGCAAAATAAACAAGTTTTGCTGTTTCAACATCTGTGAATTGTCTTATCTTTCGAACAGCGTAGGCCGCTGAACTCAGTTTCCCTGCAAGAGTTGTTATGTGTGTGCTCCATTGGAGTTTTGTATCCAAGGATACTCCCAAAAATACCGTTGAATTATCTGTTTTTAGTGGCACATTATTTAAAGAGAGCCTATTTGCTGTTTTTGCAGCATTAGGCAATACAAATTCTATACATTTAGTTTTATTTGAGTTCAGTACCAAATTATTTAGCCTGAACCAATGAGCTACTTGCGATAAACCCCTGTTTACTTCGTCAAAATTATCGTCATTTCTATTAACTTTAAAAATTAATGATGTATCATCTGCAAACAATACAATATCGCAAATATTATGAATAAAATATGGCAAATCATTTATATAAACTAAAAACAGAAACGGACCAAGAATTGATCCTTGAGGCACACCCATAACTAAGGCCGTTCCGGATGACTGCACATCATTAATGCACACTCTTTGAATCCGGCTGTGAAGATACGATGTAACGAGACGAAGTGCATTGTCTTTAATGCCATAATAGCCAAGCTTTAGCAATAAAATTTCGTGTTGAACGCAATCAAATGCTTTGGACAAGTCACAAAATACCCCTATGGCATTTTGTGAGTTCTCCCACGCATCGTAGACATGCTTTAACAACTTCACACCCGCATCCGTTGTAGACCGACCCTTAGTAAACCCATACTGCTCAGGATGAAGTAAATTATTTAAATTAAAATGCTGGAGCAGCTGCTTTAAAATGATTTTCTCAAAAATCTTGCTTAGAGTTGGCAAGACTGAAATGGGTCTATAGTTCTGAGGGTCGCTCTTATCACCGGACTTAAAAAGGGGGATCAATTTACTATGTTTCATTAAATTGGGAAATATCCCTGTGTCTACAGATTTGTTAAAGATCTTGGCCATAATCGGGGCGATAATATCAATAATATTATTAATTAATTTTACGGACATTCCCCACAGATCAGTTGTGTTTTTAATATTTAATGTTTTAAAAGTTTTGACGATATCGTATGGGGAAATGTGTTCAAATTTAAAATTAACACTGCACTTCGTGACGCTGTCCTTCAAAACATTAAAAGCTTCCATTGGGGATGAGTTTATTGAGCTAGTGATAGAAATGGGTATGTTCTGAAAGAAATGCTCAAATGCACTAGCTACTGCTGTATCAGAATTAATAAGTTCATTCCCAATTTTAAGCTCTATGGAAGAATTATTTTTACGTCTACCTGTTTCATCTCCAATAACATTCCAGGTTGTTTTTATTTTATTTTTGGAATTAATTATTTTACTTTTAATATGAAGAGATTTGGCCTGTGTGCAGACACTTCTAAACGTTTTTGAATATTTTTTTACATATTCAAGAAAAGTGGGGGACTGCTTATATTGTTTTTCTGCATACAGATCAAATAACTTATTCCTACTCTTATAGATGCCATTAGTGGCCCATTCGCTAAACCTAAGATTTTTGAACACTTTTTTTTCTATAATATTAAAAGTCTTATTAAATTCACAACCGATCATTCCAAAGAGGGCATTAAAAAGTTCATCTGAGCTACCGCGACTTTTGTCGAAATATCCTCAATAATGCAATAAATGGTCCCGAAAGAAAAACGAAATTTCTTAACCTTTATGTTGGTCTGATATATTGGCTTTAATAGTACCAGATTTATTTGAAACTTCTCCAAAGTAATTTCTAATTATATTATTCACTTCTTTCAGTACGTCCCATGGGGTTTCCGTAAACTTCTAAACTATGTCAAGGATAACTTCAACAACCCTCCAGTATACATCACTGAGAACGGTTTCGCCACTTATGGTGGTATAATTGATGATGATCGCGTGCAGTACTATAGAGGTTACATGGGGGCTGTTCTGGATGCTATAGAAGATGGGTGCGACATCAAAGCTTACACTGCATGGAGTTTGATGGATAATTACGAATGGACAAGTGGATATACGTAAGTGGACGATTCGGTCTGATGGATCTAGAAAATGAATTGTAAAATGTTTTAGAATATACACGGGGATGTTAAGTTAAAGAAAAGGAAAATAACAACCAGTTACTAATCAAATTTTGGGCATAGACATTCTCCATTCTTAGAATGAAGCATTGTAGTTAAGATCCACAACATCGTCATGATTAATCCCAAATTGCACAGTTTGTTTTCTTAAATCTTTTTTAAAGTTAAATCTTTGTTAAAGATTAATACTTGTTAATTCAAAAGTTCTTGCGAATGCTTACTTCGGTAAAGTTTATTATTATGTCATTTCATTTTTATTTGAACAGGGAACGTTTCGGGCTATACGAGGTGGACTATAACAGCATGTACAGGACCCGGACTCCACGCAAAATGGCCTACGTGTATAAGGAAATCATCAGGTCGCGGCAGCTAGACCTCCACTACGAACCAGATCTGAGCAGACCCATCACCATTGATGATGGTCTTTGATGATGAAATCGAATTCAAATATATTTAATTGATATATAAACTGTGTACTTATTTGATAAATATGGACGCCTTCTCTGCCGTGTTGTATCCGGCTAAGTAGAATAGACCATTTCTTACCGAGGTGTCGTGAAATACGATTAAGGTAAGTAGTTATCAGGAAGGCGGCCGGTCATAAAATACGTAGCCAAATCACGTGACACCATGTTTATAATATGCCGTGCTGACCCCACTTAGAGTAGGATAAGGATAGGAGGATGATGGACGGCTTCTTCTTATCAACTCTTCTTTATTTTCACGATTTAGTCCATTACGGGAAATCACGTGATAGAATGTAAATATTAATTGACTGTATAAGTTGAAATGGAACAACTCATTGGCCTGACTGGGCCAACGGGTTTGAACCCGTTACCACCATAGTACATGGTCTCACAATTCAACGATCAGGACTTGTCTCAAATTACATTCCTAAAAAAAACCTAGTGTCAACGCAACCATAGTCTGACTTCATAGAACTTATGATATATTAGCTTTTACCCGCAACTTCATTCGCGTGAACTGTTTTTCAATGTCATCCTATTACTGTACAAGTAACAGGATTTCTATATCCTATATTGTACCCTGTTGAATAATGAATAATTGTGCCAAATTTCATCAATATTGATTCAGCGTGTTCGTCCTGAAAGAGTAACATCCATCCAAACTTAGAAACTTTCTCATTTATAATATTAGTAGAATAGGATCAGTAGGAAGTACAATAGGATCCTATTAAAGATCCTATTAATATAGGATAGGATGTAGACGAACTATCAAGTCAACGATTTAAAAACTAATATGGCAACCCAAAAACTGCAACAGATTTATCGTAAATAAATAATAGTATTACGTGATACTCGAAGTTATCAGCGTAGGTAGATTTAGATCAATGAAGTGTTGAAGTGTTTTGAAAACACAAACATTTTTTAAGATAACGTCTTATATTGTTCATAAACTACTATACCTAATAAGATAGTCCCAGTACACTGTAAACGTCCCATTGGGGATTGAGAATACATGCTACAGGTCTCTAAGGTTGTCTGATGCTCCCAATGTATCAATTGAATGGAGGGAGAGCTTATAATTCAGAAAGGTTCAGCCAGGAGGAGCCGCTCTCTGGATTATAAGCTGCTGCTAGTTGAGAACAGTGCTTTAAGGGTCGTCGCAACCATCTAACAGCAGTGAAGTGGAGGAAAGTTAGGCATTACTTCTTTCCAGCTGCTCCAAGTCTTACTTACATTGAAGAACATAATGATAGATACAGTGCCACGCATTGGTGACGAGATCTCCCATCCCCACTAGTAACTTTAAACCCAGAGAACGACAGCCTTGAGGTAGGGCCTCTCAAAACTGGTCAAAAATGGTCTTCCCGCCGATCGATGTATCAGGAACAGCAGATAAACCGACCGCCGGAAATCTATAACGCTTCCAAAAAAAATATTACCTATGCTGGTTCTTCAGTGTTAATAATACTAGCAAAAACAATATGAAGTAATAGCTGTTTATTTCGCTCAAATGGCTTGATGCTCACAAGGCGGTACGTGTCAGCGAATTGCGAAAAGTAAAAAAACTCTATTAGGATTGCAGTACTTTAAAGTAACCTTTTATCTGAGGCTAAATATTGTATGGCGTAGTGGTGGGTTTTTTACACTATTTATCACGCCATCAGGAGTATGGACACATTCTTGGCCATGACCGACCGTCGTCAGAAAACTGAAATCTCATCTTCCCATAATATAGGACGCTCTAAGGAATTCTATATTTTATGTGAGTCCATTAAACTTAAATGTGGGAAGGTTGTATGCGCAAGATATACATTATCTCGGATTTCTTAATGACTGGTAAACGTAAGAAGGTAAGCAACAGTTGGGAGATCGAGGACTCGACAAGGTTACGCGTGGAGTTAGTGAGTGAGTTTAGTGAGAGCACTCTTTAAATAAGGGCATGGCCATTACCAAAGTCAAGTGGTTTACATTGATTTACTTTACAATACTACTAATATTATAAATGCGAAAGTTTGTGAGTATGGATGTATGTTTGTTACTCTTTCACGGCGAATCCACTGAACCAATATCGATGAAAATTGGCACAATTATTCTTTATGCACCGGAATAACATACAGAAATCCTGTTAATTTTACAGGAATAGGATGACATTGAAAAGCGTCATCTATTATCGTTTACTCGACAACAGTCCACGCGAACAAGTCGTGGGTAAAAGCTAAAATCTTCTATCATCGTTTCGCCCCGAAACCGAAGCATTACGATTTCGTTCGTGGACCCTATCCCCTTGATGATGCTTCGGTTTCGGGGCGACAAGATCGTAGAGGTTGTGGTAGTGAGTGTGTGTAGTGCTGTATGGGGTATTTGATTGTTGCCTGCTGCATACACTTAGCATTGCGTGTGACTAACAAACGCGGATTACTGCAAAATAATTTAGTAAAGTAACTTCTGTACGATGAAGTTAAACAAAGTAACGCCTGCTTCAATAATCGACTTACCTTAGTCGGATTGTACGACAGCTCGCTAAAAATGAAGGTTGTCTATTCTACTGAGCTGGATACCACACAGTGGGTCGACTTGTCTTAGTCGTCTGTTACGACACCTAGGTAAGAAATCAAGGTGCTCTTTTCTACTCAGCTGGTTACCACACGGCGGGTCGAAGAAAAATACAATAAAGTAATGTTTAAGAGAATTGTAGATCTCCAAAAATACTACACAAAAGTCCTTGATAGCATGTTTCTATCTGTTATGATTAACTCATAGCTACTTATATGTTCTTAATTTCAATTTAAAATATCACGTTATTTTCGAGTCAATTTTTAATGTAAATGCGTTCGTTGGCTTCGTCATTTATTATTGATCAAAATTGTCGTTGACATCATATGAATTAAATAAACTACTAGAATTATCTATTAACTATTTGGTTCAAAATCTTTCGAGTGACCGAGATCGAGCTAGGCTTCTAGCTTTATCGGAAAAAGAATCTGGTTATTGGCTACATGCTCTCCCTTCTAAAAATCTTGGTACACTATTAGATAACGAAAGTTTCAGAGTAGCTTTAGGTCTCCGATTGGGAACCACATTGTGCCTTAAGCACCGATGTCCATGTGGAAAAGAGGTAGACACTTTTGGCATACACGGGCTTTCATGCCATAGGAGCTCTGGTAGGCTTTTCCGTCATGGTTCTCTTAATGATACCATCAAAAGAGCTCTTGCCACCATCGACATTCCTGCTCTTCTCGAGCCTTCCGGGATATGTCGGGATGATGGCAAGAGACCAGACGGCTTGACGCTGGTTCCTTGGGAACGGGGACGGGCCCTAATGTGGGACGCAACATGCGTTGATACGTTAGCCTCGTCCCATATCAGGGAAACAGCGTCAAGACCTGGAGCTGCGGCGGAAATGGCCGAAACCGGCAAACGGCGGAAGTATGCATCTCTCATCGAGAGTTATATATTTGTGCCGTTTGCAGTCGAGACCCTAGGGCCATGGAGTCAAAGTGCAAAAAAATTTTTATCCGTTTTGACACCTCGGTTGATTGCCTCTTCAGGTGACAAGAGGGCTGGCTCCTTTTTCGCACAAAGAATCAGCTTAGCGATTCAGCGCGGAAACGCTGCCAGCATTCTTGGGACCATTCCACGTGGGCATGATCTGTATAGTCCTAGCGTGTAAGTAATTTAAGATAGATATAACTTGTACATTTTTGCTGTAAATAAATCTATTATAACTACTAGAATAATTATAATAGAATAGTAAAAATTTTTAATCGATACTATTATCTATTAAAAAATTATACTTTGCATGACATGCAACTATACTTTTATAGTAAGTGGATGAATTACGCATTATTTTTTGTTTACGTAACACAGGTAACCTTCTCTGTTTTATTCCATTTTAATCAATACTTATTATAAAATAAAGCCCCCAAAAGCTGTCTGTCTGTATGTGATCGATTATCAAAAGCTATTTTACGAATTAGTACTGTTTTTACTAAAATATACTATAATTCTTGAAGAAGGTTCTGATTAATAGAACATGAGGCGAATGAACATGATGAGGCTTTCACTGGAAAATAGAGGAGGTTTGTAGCAAAGATATATGTTACTTTTTAATTCTGTCGTAATTCTAATCGCAATTCTTCCGGAAGGTTTAAGTCAATAAACCATTACGGTTTTATATAAATTTTGCTGAAAAGGTCGCGCGTTAACAAAAAACATGCCTGCCAGCTTTAGTCGCGTGCGTCTCGTTAATCAGCAGAGGTACACTAAAGTAATGTATGAGAGAATTGTAGATCTACAAAAATACTACAAAAAAGTACGCTAGAGCATGTCCCTAACTCTTATGGTTTATTTGTAATAACTACTTTTATGTTCAAAATGTTGAGATATCCACGCGGGCGAAGTCGTTGGCAAATCTAGATTATTTTATTTTGAAGTCACTGTTTTAATTACTCAGAATAAAATAGGGATCGACGCGGGAATTATTTTAGTGATTTCGACGCGGGCGAAGCTGAGACCAAAACTAGTACAAGATAAAAATCCCATGTTCCTTCGGGAACGGAAAAAACCACTCAGTACAAAACAGACAGAAGTTTTGAAATAAACTGGCCCGTTGGCGTAGTGGTTAGTGATCCTGCCTTCAGCTCCATGTATAGCGGGTTCAATTCCCGCCAAGGGTCAAAATTTACTATAAATCAATTTGTTGGTCTTCTGAGTGTATATTTATATTTAAGTATGTATTTAAAATTATATAAGTATATATTTACCAGTTGTCTCTCACCCATAACACAAGTATCAAGTATTTTACTATACTGTTGAGGATTACTTGGAAGATAAGTATGTGTGGATATAGCTTGCTTAGACACTGTACAAGACAGAAATGACTAAATGTAACTAGTCATAAGAATTGTATTTTTAAAAGAGCAACCGCCGAGTTTCTTGCTGGCTCTTCTCGGTAGGAACGGCTTTCCGAACCAGCGGTAGAGTTGACGATTCAAAAGCACTTGTTTACGAATAATACGAAAGAATATTTTGAATTTGAAATTGAATTTCAATTCAAGTTACTTTGGGGACGGACGACCGTATGTGTAAGTACCTTGACTTGATTTTGATGGGACTTTAACTTGATGATAGAGGAAGATTTTAGTAGGAGGATTTACACGGGTAAAAGTTTGTGATACACTGATTTCCACGCGGAAAAAGCCGCGGGCGTTGCTAGTACATTTAAAATACAATACCTTGTTTTATAGGACCGGTTTCAATGAAACAGGCTTAGTCGAAATGTTATTATCATTAACAAGTTCAAGTATATCTCAATATGACAATCACCACCTTCTCATGAATATCTCAATCTACGATAAATTTAACAACAACTTAGCAATTGATAAAATTTGCCCATCAAGATAAATCTTCACGTATATATATTCTTATTTTCGACATTTATTATCAGAAGTAATGCGGGCTTGGGATATTGTGTGAGTATACAAATTAGCATTATTTTCAGCAGTATTTTCCATTAGTGAAGCTGTGATGGCCCAGCGGTGCGACGGTGTGAATCTTTAGAGACGATCACTGGTTCGAACCCGGGCAGACACCAATGAGTTGTTCACTTAAAACTTATGTGTCTAATTGATAATTGCAATTTATCACACGTTTTTCGGTGAAGGAAAACATCGTGTGGTAACCTGCATATCTCTAGAGAATTCTGGAGGTATGTGTTACCTACCAATCCGCATTGGAGCAGCGTGGTAGGTCTTAGCTCCAATCCTTCTCTCCCAAAACGGAAAGAAGAGGCCTATTCTCAGCAGTGGGATAGTAACAGGCCGTTACTTACTTTTTATACAAATTAGCATTTTGCTTTAGCATTAGCAATTAGCATTAATAGCTTTTGATAGCCGTATTTTTGTTATGGATATTGTTTATTGACTACATCATATTTAAACATTTAGTAACTGATTGACCGAACTTTGCTCGGTAATTTTTTACAAAATAAAAGGTAACGAGGTAGTTGGTGATCGCTCCTAGGTATTTTCATTTCTCGAGACCACGATCCCCGAATAAGCCATGCTGACTCGACATTTAACGGCAGAAATAGTGAATTGAATGTGTTTAAATAAATAAATTTTAGTATTTAATGCCCAAAAACTGGGATTAACGATTTTTTTTTAAATAAAACCTTGCTAGATTGATTTTTCTCCCCCAAACCCCTCTGACATGATAAATTTCGGGAAAATTTCGCCCGTATGGAAATCACTGTGTCAAACTAATTTCCCAAATTTAATTTTGAACATAAAAGTAGTTATCGTTAATTAATTATAAGAGATTTTTGAATAACTTTTAACGTTTACTTAGCGCAAGCAACGAAAGCTTTAAATTTTGCCGTTTTCGCAATATTTTTTTATAACTGCGCCTCTCCTATTCATGTTAGCGTGATATTATATAATCCATAGCCTTCCTCGATAAATGGACTGTCTTAGACTCAAAGAATTTTTAAATCGGTCCAGTAGTTCCTGATTAGCACGTTCAAACAAACAAGAATTTCAGCTTTATATACCGGATATCAGCCGGATACCACACGGCGGGTCGACTTACCTTAGTCGCCTTTTACGACACCTTGGTAAGAAATGAGGTTGGTCTATTCTACTCACCCGGATACCACACGACTAATGGGGAATGATGGCATTGAACGTATTAAAGGCAACCTTAATTGTTTTCGCAGTTTGTTTTTGGGGGTCGGCGTTGCGCTAGCGCAATGCATCCCGCGCCACGAAGTGCGGGACTTCCCCGACGGGTTTCTGTTTGGTACAGCGACAGCCTCGTATCAGGTTGAAGGGGCGTGGAATGTTGATGGTAAGTGTCCTAATTTACATGTAAACTACGCGCAGAACTTAAAACGTAAGATATTAAGGGCCTGTTTCACACAAGTTACCGATAAACTGTTCAAATTCAAATTCAAAATATTCTTTATTCAAATAAACTTGTAAACAAGTGCTTTTGAATCGTCAACTCTACTGCTGGTTCGGAAAGCTGTTCCTACCGAGAAGAGCCAGCAAGAAACTCTGCGGTTGCTCTTTTAAATATATAATTCCTAATACTATATAGTATAGTAGGCTTTCTGTATCAGCCTCTTTTTAACAGTGTTTATAAACTGCTGTAATGGCAAAGCTGTAATTGATTGCGGAATTTTATTATAGAATCTTACAGCAAAACCCATAAAAGAGTTATGCACTTTTTTTTACAAAGCGCAAAGCAGGAGCCGCAAGCTTGTTAGTTTATTTATTCATTTTTCTTTTTATACACATATTTCGAAAAGAGAATGAAAAATTAAAAAAAAACACATGTATAAAGGCGGACTTATCCCTAAAAGGGATTTCTTCCAGTCAACTTACTTCCAGTTAACTTATCTGCTAAATAGCAAATACCTATATTAAAATGGCCGCGATTTTATTTTTTCGAAAATTTTTCACTTTTTAGTCTCTTTTTAAAAACATTTATTTGCTACTTAGTTTATTTGTCGGTTAACTATCCGACACTTTATCAGTAACTTGTGAAACAGGCCCTAAGTATTATACAATAAGATTAATCCTTGCATCAATATAGATTGAAATGAAATTTATTCAAACATGCGATAAAACTTGTATTATAAAGTTTAAATTATTTATTTTAATTGAAATATATGTTAATAAATTGTTTTATATCTGTGTCAATCTTAAAAACTTAAAATGTTAAGTTTATCATATTTGCATATCTATTTCTTGGCAATACACTAAAAATATAAATGTATAATGCAAACATAAATGATTTGAATTTGAAATGAGTTCAATGAAATTCGCGTTAATCCAATTAATGTTTAATTTTATTTTTCTCTTATCATCTTATTGTTTGGTAAATTCTAAAGTTGCCATAACTTTAGAATTTGCAAGACTATCAAGCAAAAAGGCAGTTTCTTTTTGTTCACTAAACGAGAACATTCCATTGACACCAAATGCAGTCTTTGGTCCCTTTGAACTATTTGCGTTATTCAGCCTCAGTAGAAGACTTTAAATTGTTTAAATATCCATATTCAAATAGCCTATATATTTAGTAACATTATTTAGTTTTGTCTCATTATTAAACTTTCCTAAACAACGGTGCGTATAAGTTCTTTAAATACCATTTAATTATAAATATTATAGGTAAAACGGAAAGCATCTGGGACCATTTAACTCACACTCGACCTGAATTGGTTAAGGATTATTCAAACGGCGACATAGCAGACAACTCCTACTACCTATACAAGAGAGACGTGCAAATGATGAGGGAACTCGGCCTCGATTTCTACAGATTCTCTCTGTCGTGGAACCGGATCCTGCCCAGCGGTTTCGCTGACAAAATCAACGAGGCCGGCGTTCAATACTACAATAACTTGATCGATGAACTCCTGAAGTACAATATCCAGCCAATGATCACTCTCTTCCACTGGGATCTGCCTCAGAAGTTGCAGGACTTGGGTGGTTGGACCAACGCTGACATTGTCACCTGGTACACAGATTACGCCAGAACAGTTTTCACGCTTTTTGGTGACAGAGCTAAATATTTCATCACAATCAACGAACCGCATCAAATTTGCCATTATGGATATGGAGAGAAAAGTTTAGCACCTGCATTAGATTTTAAGGGAGTCGCTGAATATATGTGCACGAAGAATCTACTTGTGGCACATGCGAAGGCGTACCATATTTACAACAATGAGTTCAGACCATCCCAGAATGGGTATATATTTATATCGTTCAGTGCGCAGTGGTACGAGCCCGCTACTGAAAGTGAAGTCGACGTGGAAGCAGCTCACGAGGCCAATCAATTTAATGTAAGTTAAAAGTATCTGAGACTTATTTTAATCTAAAATAAATAAGAAGGCATCAGAAATGTAGACAGTGAATGAAGTAGAATAAAGATACCAAATTTGCGTTGTTTTCTTTTAATAGCTCATTTCACGTAACTCAAATAATTTTCTAGTGTAGACGTCCTTATAATATAACAATGATCTGATATTATGATGAAATAACATGCTATGGTTCAATTGTAGTTATAAATGGAAGTCTACATCAATAGATGTTTCCTGGACATATACTTTGTGCTACAAGTAACCTTTTTTTTTAGCTAAGAATATGTGAAGTAGCATTATTGTAGAAAAATTCGAAATAAAGCAATCTTTTATAACGTGGTATCATAAGTAAATCTTATTAGCAAATTATTGAAATTTGATTTCAGTGGGCCCAATATTCCTGGCCAATTTACTCAGAAACTGGAGACTTCCCTCCTGAAATGAAGAAGAGGATAGCAGCTAAGAGCGCCGAACAGGGCTTCCCAAGATCCAGGCTTCCTGAATTCACTCAAGAAGAAATTGATCTCATCAAAGGAAGTTCAGATTTCTTTGGACTGAATCATTATTTAACTTATTACGTGTACAGAAATGCGAGTGTTGTTATAAACGATATTCCATCTTTCGCTGATGATCTTGAAGTTGCTACCTATCACTTGCCAGAATGGAAGATTGGCGAATCAGACTTCACTAAGGTAGTTCCATGTTTTGTAATGTAACTGTTAACTCTTCTCTTTTTAAGTCACATATGCAATAAGAATTTTTATGCCAAATCACTTACCGGCAAAACTTTTTATTCAACTTAGAAATGAGGATCTATTAAGAAGAATCAGACAAATATAAACTAGTTAATAATAAATCGTAGAATTTATGACAACGGTTTATTTTATAAGATCAACGGCATATTTTCTAAAAACAATTTAGATAATAGATTATTTCGAAACAGTAATGAATTCCTAGTTTTCTTTCAGTACGTCCCATGGGGCTTTAACAAACTCCTCAACCGCATCAAAAATGACTACAACAATCCTCCAGTATATATCACTGAGAACGGATTTGCAACGTACGGAGGTATAATTGATGAAGACCGCGTGCAGTACTATAGAGGCTTTTTGGGAGCAGTGTTGGATGCTATAGAAGATGGATGCAACATCAAATCTTATACTGCCTGGAGTTTAATGGACAATTACGAATGGTTAAGTGGATATCTGTAAGTATCTTTATGTCGATTGGTCCAGTGAACCTCATGAATTTGGATTGTAGACGTCTTATAATTTACATAATTGATCGTTCGTTGATCTTGTCTAGCATTTGTCTCATTTAGTAGATTATACTGTTTATAAATGAGAATTTTTTCACTGGTTAAAAGTTTTTGTTCGATAGTGACTTTATTGAAAATTAATATTTAGCCTGAATTGGGATAACGTAATTTGGAATTGTAGTTCGTATTGCGATTTCCATTGACATTCTACCATTATCTTAAATGATATTGTGTTACCGACTGGCTAGATGGTTGGTAGCTAGTTGCTGCTGAAGCATCCTTTTATCAGATAAAAATAAAAACGAATATTTGAAAAGTATAAATTGCATCTCATTGTGGCAATGATGTGACATATATACTCCATGAAAAATTTGGATTTTATTTGTCCAAGTTATGCGCCTATATGATCTAATTAAACGTCTTTGTCTAAATTTTTGCTGATCCATCACTTTTTTTACAGAGAACGTTTTGGACTATACGAGGTGGATTATAACAGCATATACAGGACCCGGATTCCTCGCAAAATGGCCTACGTGTACAAGGAGATCATCAGGTCACGGCAGCTGGACCTCCACTACGAACCAGATCTGAGAAAACCTATCACCATCGATGATGGTCTTTGATGATGGAAACCGACTTTTATGAATTAAAAATAATACGAAATATAAGTTTTTAAATTTATTTACAATTTCCTATATATTGCATCCATACTAATATAATAAATGAGAAAGTTTCTCTGATACATACAGGCAGTATGTAATGCTGTAACGGCTATTTCACCGGACTAATATTTATTAAATTTCGGTACAATTTACATACTGATAAACGTAATTGACAGACTTTGATTTAAGAAGTATATGTACAGACTGACAAACTTTCAATTTCTATAATATCTAATATTCTATAATATAGATGTAGCATATCCATTGTCAGATGTGATTTTATTGATTCAGGAGAATCAATATATTCTTATGTTAATACATAGAGATGTTTCGGTTTACTAAGGAAGATATTTCAAAAACAAGTTTTTTTCACGTAATGTATCAGAAAACTCAATAGAGTTAAGAAGTAACAATAGATTTATGGAATTATTTTATTTTAGTTTATGGAATTCCGCAAAGTAACGCCCGCTTCTGTAAATCAATAGAGTTTCATATATACATATAGATACACTAAGTAAATGGTGCGTTTTACAAAATTTGGTGATTTTAATGTTTCATTTATTAGAAGTAGTGTGGAAATTGTCAAATTATGAGATTCAATGGAGTTTCACATTGACAGATGTGTCCACAGCAAAGGATGGTGTGAATAACTAAGGCAGGTGTTTTTAATGTTTTACAAATATTTTTTTACTACCTAACATGTTTTTCGACATTCTTCAGATACGCTTATTTTTATGTACTTTTTAATAATAATCATCAGAGTCATATCAACGGGTGCGAGGTGATGCGGCGTATTAAGAAATTGGTTTTTAAATGATTTACGAACATTTTTTCAATGAATTATTATCAGTTATTATACGTTTATTTATTGTATTTTAATGTTTATGTCTATTAAAGATAACTAATCGTTTTATTTAAATTATTGTTTTAAATATTAAACGCACATTAATATAATATGCGTTCCCACATGACCAAATCAAGATAATATTATCTTGATTTGGTCTTTTTTAAGAATAAATATTTATTTAACATTTCATAAATGTTAGTCTATTAAAATTATTTTTTATTAGAAGCGAATAAGTTGTAAGAATAAAGCATGATTGAATATGAAATTAAAACAGAAACACAGTTTCATATTTATTATATTAGGTTTATTATGGCTATATTATGGTATTTATAATGGCTATATAGCTGTGATAGATCAGCGGTGAGACAGTGCGACTCTTTCAAGGGGTCACAGGTTCATACCCCGGCAGGCACCAATGAGTTTCTCTGTTAAAACTTATGTGTCTAATTGATAATTGCAATTTATCACAAGCTTGTCGGTGAAGGAAAACATCGTGAGGAAACCTGCATATCTCTAGAGAATTCTAGAGATATGTGTAGCCTTTTGACATTGGAGCAGCGTGGTAGGTCTTAGCTCCAATCCTTCTCTCCAAAAACGGAGAGAGGAGGCCTATGCCCAGCAGTGGGATAGTAGCCGTTACTTTACTTTACTATAATGGCTATATTAGTGATATTTGTTCATATATTTTCGTAGTACGACATGATGTTAAGGAGAAAACAAAGACAAGCGTAACCCAATCATAAACAATTGATAAAAATAATAACATTACAGTTGATAATCAACAAGTCGGTTATGTAAGATCGATACCAAAATTTATCTCGTTTCAAGTTGTTTATGCAATATACATCCGCGACTTTTCTTGTTTGACAACCAGCTGAGTATTAAAATATAAGGTTATTTGATTTGTAAAAAGATAATTTTAAAAAGATTGACAACCGGTTCTGGTTCTTCTCGGTCTTAGGCATTTTTGGGATCAGTGGTAGCTTTATTATAATTTGATGATTTAAATAATCCATATTTTGAAATTGAATTTGAATACTGTATAAAAATATATTCTTTTCTGGTCCCGCAGTAAAATGCAATTTTTATTCTGTACGTTATGTCTGTAAACTTTATTTATAACAAATTACGCACTAAACGCTTTGGCTCATCATTTCTAATGCGCACGGCCAAAATGTGGAATTCCCTCCCTGCATCTATCTTTCCGGACTCTTACGATCCACAAAGTTTCAAAAAAAAGAGTGAATAGGAACTATAGTGGCAAGCGCAGTCCATCTTAGGCTGCATCCTTCGCTTACCCTTAGGCGAGATCGCAGCCAGGCGCTAGCCTTTCTTCGTAAAAAAAAAAAAAGAAAACTTTCATCACAATTTATCTAGCGGATTAGCCTTTAAAGCGTTACAGACAGAAAGACTTCTGAATTTATAATATAAGAGTATGGATTACGTTGTTCGTGGCAGGTGATATGAGCTTCATCTTCAGAATTATCTCGAAACATTATCAAAGATAAGATTCCTATCTAAAGATAAATATCATTATATAGTCTTACATGCGATGGATTGCATTAATAACCAACAATGGTTATCCGGGAAATTGTGTAAGTACCAAATAGACTGATTTTATTATCCAACCCATTCCGGTTTTCACGACTAAATATATGTATATCGCCCTATCCTAAGAATAAAGTCACATCTTCCATGTATAAGCATAGGAAATTTGACTTTATTCTTTGGATAATTTTCGTCATAACGGAAATATAACAAAGGAATTATTCTCCTGCTCTTATTCTACTCTAAGTGTGGTTGGCAAAATTTGTTTTTCGCTTCCATTCTGTCCTATCATGTATGTCATACTTTACACAATCAATCCATCATCTTTTTCAGCCTACCTCTAGTCATATATCCCATCCACCTTCATTTAAAATTCGTTTGGTTATACGTTTAGTGAACCGTATGTTGTAATAGTATGAATCGCGAATGATTAAAATCTACCAGGATTTCCATCCCTTCTCATAATATGTTAGTACCATCTTAATCTTGCACTTCTCATCTTTTCTATGATGGGCGCAACTTTCAGACTTCCCCTTATATACTACAGAACCGATATAGTTGCGGTTAAGTTTTTTGGCACCTTATCCAATTTTTTTAGTGCCGATAAAGTGTCTCCCATAAAAGATAGTAGAAAAAGATGACAAAAAGCACAAACCTTTTTCATAATAACACTAATATTTATTGTTATTTTTCACTTTTGATTGATTGTTAATTTTGTTAAATCTTTTTAAATTTATTTATGTGATACTGGTACATAAGTTGTGTAATTTGCATTCAATTTGTCCTCTCAAAGTGGCTCTAAATTGAGTTCAAAGGATTCTGTTACATAAATACAAGAAAATCTAATAAAACGTTTTAAAACTAACAATAAGACATATTTAAACAAGTTTTCCACAGTTTATTTGTAGGTGTGTGCGCGGTATTGGTACAATGCGTCCCCCGCCACGAGGTCCGGGACTTCCCCGAGGGGTTCCTGTTCGGAACAGCCACTGCTTCTTATCAGATCGAAGGGGCGTGGAATGCTGATGGTAAAAAAAACCTTGAAAATTTAGTCTCCATAGTTAATTATTCTCGTAGAACCTTTAATACATATTGTTAGAAATTAAATCTATATTCATTTTAAAATGAATAATAAAAAAATAAACGAATGCGTTTAGGGAATCACGCCGGACACCTTACTGTGCACCAACACTTTTCACTACAAACAGACAGAATGATACTACCACAAGTTCAGAACACTAAGCCACTGGAGAAGAACTGGCAAGAAACCTAATGGTCGCTCCCATCACGAATAACGATTATTTTTGGTTAGATTCTAATAACACGAAATACAAAAGAGGTGGCCCAAACACGTCTACCTCCTAGGAATGCCGCACGCCAAAAAGAGAGCGAATGACGTCAGCCGTTGCCTTATATAGGCTGTCACAGCTTAGAAATGTGGATTCCTAACAATATTTATATTTAATTTGAAACTGTACCATCACTTAGATGTAATTCATCCTTTTTCTGCCCTTATCCCACACCAAGTGGAGTAGGCACAACACATTTTAACAATGTTGTGACGTGATTTGGTTAGGTAGTTTACGACCGGCAAGTGCCTGACGTTAAAGTACCTTAGTCACCATTTACGACACCTCAGTAAAAAATGAGGTTGCTCTGTTCTACTCAGTCTGATACCACACGGCACTTACTTTTTAATGGCGACTCTTTCACAACCTCTCGGTAAGAAATGAGAGTGGTCTATTCTTCTTATCATCATCACTTTGATGAAATAGCTTTTAAATATATTGATTGCAGGTAAAACAGAAAATATATGGGACCATTTAACTCACACCCAACCTGAATTGGTTAAGGATTATTCAAACGGCGACATAGCAGACAACTCCTACTACCTATACAAGAGAGACGTGCAAATGATGAGGGAACTCGGCCTTGATTTCTACAGATTCTCTCTGTCGTGGAACAGGATCCTGCCCAGCGGTTTCGCTGACAATATTAACGAGGCGGGCGTCCAGTACTACAACAATTTGATCGATGAACTCCTGAAGTATAACATCCAGCCAATGATCACTCTCTTCCATTGGGATCTACCTCAGAAGTTGCAGGATTTGGGTGGATGGGCTAACCCCGATATCGCTACGTGGTTCAGCGATTACGCCAGAACAGTATTCACGCTTTTCGGCGACAGGGTTAAGTACTTTATCACGATTAATGAGCCTCATCAGATTTGTTACAACGGATATGGAACGAAAAGTCTGGCTCCAGCATTAGATTTCAGTGGAATTGCTAATTATATGTGCGCGAAGAATCTACTGGTGGCACATGCGAAAGCGTACCATATTTATAATAATGAGTTCAGACCATCCCATAATGGGAATATATTTATATCGTTCAGTGCGCAGTGGTACGAGCCTGCTACTGAAAATGAAGCCGACGTGGAAGCAGCTCACGAAGCCAATCAATTTAACGTGAGTTTACCACATTTACCCTGTAACTATATATATCATAGACTGAGGGTCTAGTCATAGACATAGGTCTCTTCGTTGAGATCTTATGAAGAGACCTATGTCCAGCAGTGGACGTCCATAGGTTGAAGATAATGATGATGATGTATTAAGCAAAGATCCCCTTTCTATTGGTCTATCTGTCATTCTGTTTAAATTTTAAAAAATGTAATAACTATGTGACCAATGATTCTGCATTCTTTTGAAAGAAATGGTTTAAATACGTCTATTATATACACAAAACGATAATAAATCAGACAGACGCTTCAGGAGACTTCGTTTTGTAATATTGATTAATTAATATATTTAATAGATATTGTAGCCCGGTTAACGTTAACGATTTTAAAAATTGTTATATTTATCAGTTAAATTTCAATGTTGGAAAATATAGTTAACAAAATAAGTAAAATTTGGGTTTCAGTGGGCCCAATACTCCTGGCCGATTTATTCAGAAACTGGGGACTTCCCTCCTGAAATGAAGAAGAGGATAGCAGCTAAGAGCGCCGAACAGGGTTTCCCAAGGTCCAGGCTTCCCGAATTTACTCAAGAAGAAATCGATCTCGTCAAAGGGACCTCAGATTTCTTTGGATTGAACCATTATTCAACTTACTATATATATAGAAATGAGAGTGTGACAGTCTACGATGTTCCATCTTATTCTGATGATCTTGGAATCGGCAGCTATCAATTGTCAGAATGGAAAATCGGCGAATCCGACTATAATAAGGTATTTATTCATCATTATTATAAGTATTATATATCTGTATATAATCTAGACTAGCTGTGCTTGCAGCTTCGCCCGCGTCGATATCAATGTGTCAGAAAAGACACAAAAGTTGTTAATGTCAATTAACCATAAAAGATACAGACTGATGCGGACTTTTTTATAGGATTTTTGTAGATCTACAATTCTCTACAACATCACTTTATCGTATATCTCTTGGTTTACGCGGTGTACGCGACTAAGGCTCCCGCGAGTTTCGAGTTTTATGTCTTCAACATAATTTACATACAACGGTAATGTAATATTAACCAAAATCATCCGGAAGTATTGCGCTATATTTTAGGAAAAACATCAGAGAGAAACTCTCATTTTGTTCTCATTATTGTTTACTTGAGAAAGCAAATGGGACTGTTATATATTTCTTTTTCTATTTGCCATTAGACATAGATAATTAGAGCTTCTCTAATTTGAAATGGCGCGCCCCACTACTTAACTAGTTGATATAAATGTGTGAGTGCTAATGTTGATAATAACATTTTGTCTCTGAGAGCTATCAACTGTTGCATGATTTGCGATCTGTTTGCGAACGAGGTGGTCGACTAGTCTCGTGATAAATCTGGCAACGCTCGCTTTATGAAGTAGCACTGGCTTATTGTATGAAACAAGACGTCCACCTTCTCACGCATTCGGAGAAAATTAAACTAGTTGAACAACGAATCAATAACAACCGTTCCTTAGCAAGCACCTTGTATTTGCTAACTACGTACATATTTTAAATTTGCTTGAGTTGGGTAAATACGAGAGTAGGGTGCGTCATTTTAGCTTAAACGAGCTCTACATGTCTTTTTACGAATCATACAAGTAATTACATTTAGAATTTCATACATTTTCTATTCGCTTTTATTACAAAATAATATTACTTTTGTAAATTTTTCTTTTAGTACGTACCGTGGGGATTCAGGAAACTCCTCAACCGTATCAAGGACGACTACAATAACCCTGCAGTATATATCACTGAGAATGGATTCGCCACTAAAGGGGGTATAAATGATGAAGACCGCGTCCAGTACTACAGGGGTTATATGGGGGCTGTTCTAGATGCTGTAGAAGATGGGTGTAACATCAGAGCTTACACTGCATGGAGTCTGATGGACAACTACGAATGGACGAGTGGATATCTGTAAGTATCTGAATATCCACCCACATATCTCATGAATTAGGATTCTGGATGGCTTACAGTTTATACATTGAACTTTCGTTAATCTTCTCTATACACAGTTAGATTTTTTTCACAGGTAATAAAATGTACTTACTGTGTAGAATATTTTTGGGGTGAAAAGTGAGTCTTTATTTAATGGTTAAATTTTGCGTTTAACAAATAATAATGTCAACTCAATTGATGGTTTGATCGATTGATTGACTAAAATGGTCTTGACCATTTTAGTAAATTGGAAATTAGCTGTTTTTTGTTTCCACACAAATCATCGTAATATATCAAATCAAAAATAATCTTTATTCAAATAAGCTCTTTCAAGCACTTTTGAATCGTCAATGATCGATATAATTAATGAAGCTACAACTGGTTCGGAACGTTGTTGTTGTATAAAATCGCTTAAGTGAAAGTTTTTAGCTCTGATGGATCTAGAATATTCATACATTGCCGAGGTCTTTCTCTCTTCTCTTCTCGAGGTTTCTTGTTTAGTAGATTTAAACATTCATATTTAATTCATTCGGTTACATGATTTAACAAATAAGTGACAGGATGATATGATTGATGTAACAAAATAATTTAACCCAACCATTGCATTTAATTTTAATCATGAATCTTAAATACTGCAAGAAACTGAATAGGTATGCAGTTTGTAAGTCCAGAGTAATGCTACATGTTAAATCTTTTACATTATAAGTTACTAGCAATCGCCAGGGGCTCCGCCCGCGTGTAAAGATGAAAACTGTAATATAGTCTTTTGATAACCATAAATATGGTTAAAGTGGGTTAATCTTAAAGCTAGACATATGACTTTTATTTAGAACTTTTAGTGGGGAAAATTTTTGTAATACATGATTTTTGAATAACTATCACCGTTTACTCAGCGCACGCAAGGATAGATTCAAATTTTGCCGTTTTCGTACTATTTTTTATTGATGGTCCTCTGCTATTCATCTTAGCGTTATCTCATATAGCCTATAACCTTCCTCAATAAATGGACTATCTTACACTGAAATAATTTTTCAAATCGGTCCAGTAGTTACTGAGATAAGCGCGTTCAAAAAAACAAACAAATTTATTTAATCTTTCCAAATATTTTTCTACAGGGAACGTTTTGGTCTGTACGAGGTGAATTATAACGATATATATAGAGCCCGCACTCCTCGCAAAATGGCCTACGTGTATAAGGAAATCCTCAAGACGCGGCAGCTGGACCTGCACTACGAACCAGATCTGAGCAAACCTATCACCATCGATGATGGTGATATTGATGATTCATTTGATGATGAAAATGTATATTCAGTTGGATTGCTTATACAATAAAAGATTTTCAATTTTAAATATCGTTTTATTGTAAACAAGTGCTTTAGTATCGTTAAATCTACTGTTAGTTCCGTAAAAGAGCCAGCAAGAAACTTGGCGGTTGATGTATTCAAAATATAATTCTTATAACTCGTTGTATCTAGTCATTACGGTCTTGTACGTCCACGCATTATTATCATCTAAGTAATGGTCAACAGTCTTCTTTATCGTTACAGGCTTTCTGTATCAGCCTCTCTTTAATATTGTTTTTAAACTGTTGTAATGGCAATGCTAAAATTGTTTGTGGAATTTTATTATAGAATCTTATATCCAAACCCACAAACAACTTACGTACTTTTGCAAGGAGTTGCAAGCCGCAAGCTTATGTCGGTGCCTACTTTGTCTATCATATATACAGTATCTGGTCGACCGAGCCATGTTCGGTAATAAAAAAAGAACTTAAAAAAAGAAAAAAATAATATGGTAGTTGGGCTCGATCCTAGGTTATATTTCTAGAATTATTTTTCTCGAGATTGCTTGTTTGATCGTCCATTGTCTGTCATTGATCGTCAACTGTCAAGTCAGCATTCCCCGAAAAAGCTTTATTCGGGGAATGCTGACCTGACAGTTTACGGCAAAACTAGTGTATTAATATTAATATTTTTTAATGTCCAAAAACAGGAAAAAAACGTTTTTTTTTACATAAATCCTACCTAAATCGATTTTTCTTCCCCAAAACCCTCTACGTGCATAATTTCAGGAAAATCGTTGCAGCCGTTTCCGAGATTCCGAAACTATAATATAGATTTTCATACTTTGTTTAATTTAATATGGTTATGATTAGTGTAAAATTTTCGATAACAATTTTGTTCGCTTAGTAATGGAATTATTTATTTCTCTTTGATCGAAACAAAAATGGGAATATTTCTGTTTATTTGCTTTTCTATTTCTAAAAGTGATGATAGTATTACTTTGCTGTAATCTGTATGATTAATTTTTTAAGAAAATCTATGCAATGCCACTTCAGTGGCGCAATACGGTAAACTATATTTGTGAGATTGGTTCTTCTACGGATCCCCTAGTTTCGGATTTGATCAGGTAGAGATTCTCCGAGCATAACCCTCTCTATCGCCCGTTGCGTGACTTGCGTGCGTCTTTTGTTATAAGATTCTCTCAATAGATTCCTCCCTACATGCAATTCTAGTCAAAGAAACTGCGTCCGGGTCTCTTGACAATAAAAGCAACTTAATGGCCTGTTACTATCCCACTTATGGGTATAGGCTCTCCGTTTTTAGAGAGAAGGGTTACATTGCTACAATGCAGATTGATAGGTTAAACATATCCCCAAAATTTTCTAAAAATATGTAGGTTTCCTTACATTGTTTTCCTTCACCGAAAAGCGTGTGATTGCTATTATCAATAAGATATAAGTTTTAAAGATTGGGGCCTGTGAGAGGTATAAATTCTAACCCCCCTTGAAAGTGTCGCAAGATATTTTTGACAATACCTTTTTCAAATTTATCAAACCCGACATAACGGAAATGGTTGGATTTGGAAATTTCGATTCGGTCTTAGCTTTATCTTGCCATATCTATGAAAAAACAGAAACAAACATTACATGAGATGTTTGTTATCGCCAATGTCACTTATGTAATAGATAAAAAATATATCCAACGTCGAGTGTTTAAAAATGTTCTACATTTCCGCATGATCACATTCTTTCTGCCCTTATCTTACTCGAAGTGTGGTCGGCAACATGATTTTCTCTTCCATTCTCTCCTATCATACGTCAACTCTGGCGCTTTACTACTCCTTTTATATGAATACTTCAACCTTCTTCTTCTTCTTCAACCGATGGACGTCCAATGCTGGACATAGGTCTCTTCGTGGGATCTCAACAACACACGATTTTGTACGCAATTATATGCCAGACTCTTACCGGCTAAAACCTTATGGTGTTCCACCTTGTTTTGTGACTGGTGAGGTCAGTGACCAGATAATATATTCTTAGGAGTTCTGATGATCCGTAAAAATGAAAGAGTGGACTGTATTAGAGGAGTTTAATCGGTTATACGGTACGGTACTAATGTTAAAGGGAATTGTGCGCCCGCGTGCGTCCCCCGCACTCTGATAGCAGGGCGTTCTGAGGCGCCAGCCAGGCTTGACCAGGGACGAGGATACAGGAATATTGCATATATCACGTCTACACCCTACACCTACTGGTAGAGCCTGGACATACTCTTGCACCTCGACCGACGATACGCTTACAGACTTGCCTATGGTACCTCTTCCCTAGTCTAGTCTAGTTTCTCTATGATAATAATACGGACAATCGTGTGGACATTGGCACGATCAGCACCGATAATGAATTGCAGACATGTTAACGAACACACTATACAATAATACTTATAATAGAAATACTACAATCCCGTTCCGAGACGCTCTCCTCTTGAGAGACGAACAAAGACTCCATGCAACTGCTTTTTTTTTTCGAAAATGCCTCCCTCGCCAACCTCGGCTTAAAACGACGTGTCGTGGAGGACTATAAACGGACTTAGAAACGTTTTAGCAATATATAGGAAAACTCCAAAGAAAATAACACGACACAGTGTTGCCACTATTATTGACGGTGTTGCTATAAAATACAAAACGAAAGTCATTGGCGACAACAGGTATTAGAAAACTGAAGTAATTCTTTGGTTAGAAAGCCACATTTATATAATGTTTATTTAATGACAACTAGGCTATTAATGTTAATTATCAGCAGAACCAATCGCGCATTGATAAGCTTGCTCTGTTTTTGAGCAATATTTTGGAGCGCGTTAGTTTTTGAATTATAAAGTGTTAACAAGGGTGTACAGACAGACTTCTATGTAAAGGCAGAAGTATTAGAGTATATTGTTTTAATCATCATTTGTGACATAATATATAACTTTAGTAGTGAACGTGAGATAAATTATGGCTCGAGGGCAAGCTTTATAAAGTGTCCTTGTTCGCGAATAGTGTTTACCAGCTCTTTTAGGGGGGTGAGGGCAACTGGTCCTCTCCATCCGTACTCCAATACGCCCATAGTTAAGGATCAGAATGTTAAACATCAAACGCCTAAGGTAACTATCGTATTTCCTTTAGTCTTTGAACTAACTGTGGCCGTAGCTTCGCCAGCATGGAAATCATTTTTTCACAAAGTTTTTTCCGCGGATTACTCGACCCCGCGGGAATTCTAATGTATTTAAATACCTTAATAATAATAAAGTAAAATAAAATACACATAATAATAATAAAATAAAATACATAAACGGATAATAGCTAAGTTTATATTAGTACGATATAGCCATATCTAGGGACTTTAACTCGTTAGCAAAGTATATCATACGTTTTATTTTTGTTTTTACCCACTAATTTATTACCTTTTTTATCTGAGTAATGTTTCATTATCATCATCCTCCTGCCCTTATCCCACTGTAAGTGGGGTCGGCACAAGATGTTATAAACATGCTGCCACATGATTTGACTGCATTTTTACAACCGGCCGCCTGCCTGACGTCAACTTAACTTAGTCGCCTTTTACGACACCTCGGTAAGAATGAGGTTGGTCAATTCTACTCAGAGGGATACAACACGGCGGGTCGACTTCCTTAGTCGCCTTTACGACACCTCGGTAAGGAATGAGGGTGGTACTATTCTATTCAGCCGGATACCACACGGCGGTCTTTTAGTAATGGTTATTTGTGATATTTTATAATATAAGTTATTTTTGTTTAGCGCGCTCCTACATGCAAAAAATTGTACTTAGTTAAGTTTTAGTTTTAAGTTCTCATTTAAAGTAAATTCTTATGAGAATAAAATTTTCTTAAACCGTAAACCGTATACCTTTCTCCGGAATTGTAATATCTTTTCATAAAACTTAGTATGTAGGTAAGCTTCTTGGTGCGAACAGCTTTCCGAACCAGCAGTAAAGTTGACAATTCAAAAGCACTTGTTTAAAAGTTTACTTGAATAAAGAATAGTAATTAAAATATAAAGAACCGGGTCACATCGCGATAATCACGTTACCTTTTCGAAAGGTTCGACGTTTCGGCAGAGTTGCATCCACCGTGGTCACGAACTGACTCAATTAGTATTTTTTACAAAATAAAAAAAAACTTTAAAAAATTAATAATGGCGTAGTTGGAGCTCGATCCTAGTTATTTAAATTTCACGAGAATATCTGTTTCCCTACTACTAAGCTAATAAGCAACGCTGACCTGAAATTTTACGGCAAAAATAGTGTATTATATTTAATGTAAATTTTAGTATTTTCTAATGCACAAAAGCAGGAATAAAACAATTTTTTTTTTAATAAAACTTGGCTAGCTCGATTTTTCTCCCCCAAAACCCCCTACATGCTGAATTTTAGGAAAACTGTTGGAGCCATTTCCGAGATTCCGAAAAAAATAAATAAAATATATATATATTTATATATATGTATGTATATATATATATATATATATATATATATATATATATATATATATATATATATATATATATATATATATATGTGTGTATGTATATATATATATATATATATATACATACAAGATTAACTTATTGTATTTAAGTATGTATTTAAAAATAATATAAGTATATATTCACCAGTTGTCAGTCACCCATAACACAAGTATTAAGTTACTTTGGAGACGGACGACCGTGTGGCACAACATGGTATAAACATGTTGTGCCGACCCCTTACATGATTTGGCTGCGTTTTTACGACCGGCCGCCTGCCTGACGTCAACTTACCTTAGTCGCTTTTTACGACACCTCGGTGAGAAACGAGGTTTGTCTATTCTACTCAGCCGGATACCACACGGCGGTTCGTCTTACCTTAGTCGCCTTCTTCTTCTTTTTCTGGGAGTAGTGGCTTTGCAGGGCCATAAGGCCCAGTCACTTTGACCATTACTGATCTATTGTGATCGCCACTGACTACAGTTCGCTGCCAATGCAGGTGATCTCCAGAAATTCCAGGATCTTCTTGGCAGCGAGATCCTTCACCTCTTTTGGGCGTAGACAATGCGACCCTAGGAGAGAGTATCGAATGTGAACCAGCGCAGGACAGTCGCACAGGATATGCATGGGTGTTTCCTCCGCCTCTAGGCAGAGTCTGCACGATCCTGTGTCTGACAGCTTCAGGTTTAACATGTGTTTATTTAGTCCACAGTGCCCTGTAAGCGCCCTTGCTAGTTTACTTAAGTTGGTTCTACTAAGCGCTAAGATTTTGCAAGTAGCTCTTTTGTTAAAGGCTTTCATTAGTGCTTTCGAGTGTTTTAATCCCGGACTATTTCTCCAGAGATTAAGTGTATGATAGAAGCAATAGGTTTCCAAAGTAAGCATGGCCAAACTTTTTAGAATTCCACAGATTGGTTCCGGTCCCATCTGCGGCATAGTCGCCTTTAACTGCGCCTTTTTTCTGCCATTTATTATCAAGAATTAAGAACAAAAAAGAAACTTCAAAATTAAACACCACGAGAAATCAGAAAACCCAATACTTGTCGTCTATGAAATATGAATGAAAGCAAAAAAACCTGGCCACGTGTAGTCGGCGTCGAAATCAATTTGACAGCATACTTTTAAAATACAGAGTAAAAATTAATGTAGAATACCATTAAACATAAAATTTTGATAAAAAATAATGAATATTCCATAAAAGAAATAAGATAGAAGATATTCTGCTTTCCCTTATTTTTATTAAACAATATAAATTAGAATTTTACAATAAACCGTTTTATTTCTTATCAATCGTAAATACCGATAGCAAGAGACGCACTACTATCGTAAAAAAAAACGCCACATAGTTAGGAGTCCCATAGTTAAGGGTGACATTCATTGGTGAAATCGAATTTAAGTAAGGGGTCTGTTTAGGAGTTCCATTTAGTTAGGTGTCCCCTAGTAAAGAGACAGTTTAGGGGTGGTTGGTGAAACCGGGCATAAATGTCCCATATGTTTATTTATTTAAATATTAAAGATAAAGATTTTGAATTTGAATATAAATAGTTGTTTATTTTCATCAATCGGAGTGGGTTTCTTTACTCACAGACTATCTTTCAATATGTATTATATTGGGATATAGTTTCAAGATAAATATAGCGTAGCAAGGGATCTTGGATTGCTCTTAAACTCCTCAAGTATCAAGAGATTAGATATATCTCACTTATGTGATAAAAAGCGACATATATTCGTTTTTTTTCGAATGTTTTTATCATTATGATATAATGGCACTGCGAGATATTATGTAAGTGATAATTTTTTTTATTCGTTTTATTTTAATAAGATTATATTTTTCAATCAATTGCCGTGTGGTATCTGGCAGAGTAGAATAGACCAGCCTCATTACTTACCGAGGTGTCGTAAAAGGCGACTAAGGTAAGTTGATCCGTCGTGTGGTAACTGAAATAGTAGTAAAGACCACTCTGTATCTTACTGAGGTGTCGTAAAAGGCGAATAACGTAAGTCGACCCGCCATATGGTATACGGTTGAATAGAATAGACCGCCCTCATTTCTTAACGAGGTGTCGTAAAAGGCGACTAAGGTAAATTGACCCACTGTGTGGTAACCGACTGAGCAGAATAAACCACCCTCATTTCTTACTGAGGCCTTGTAAAAGGCGAATAAGGAGCCGTTCGTTAAATAGCTATCCAAAACATGTAACATGTTTAAAACATTCTATAAAATATTTTATATATCTTAAATATTTTTTTTTCATGAATTAATGAATTTTATAACGGAGTATTTATTTACAGCAAAAATGTACAAATTATATCAATCTTAAATTACTTACACACTAGGACTATAATTAAAATTAAAATTAAAATTTAGAATTCTCTATAATTATTTAGTTCCCTTTCCATTTCAGTTTTTTTGTGGGTATTTGCGTCTTTTTGGTACAATGCGTCCCCCGCCACGAGGTCCGGGACTTCCCCGATGGATTCCTGTTCGGAACAGCCACTGCTTCTTATCAGATCGAAGGGGCGTGGAATGCTGATGGTAAGAATCCAAAGTAGTTGTATGAAAATGGCAAAGACTATTTCCAAAGAAAAGGAAGGATTTCTTTTTAATGTCAGGATAACCCCTTATGGGTCGTCACCGCCCGATGGGGATGAACGGCGGGTATATCGGACTCGCACCGACTAAAAACCTGACAGTGCTTCACCACGCTGCTGGTGGAGGGGACAGGGTACCGTTGAACACATTGCCCCCATCCCCGCCAGCAGCCGCTCTTTACCCCAGAGAGCGCAACCTCCGGGTGGGGGCCTCTCTAAACAGTGGCCCCTCCCTCCGATCCGGAGCACCAGATGCATCGACCGCCTCGGGGGCCTAACTCCAAGGGGTTTTGTTCGGAACAGCCACTGCTTCTTATCAGGTCGAAGGGGCGTGGAATGCTGATGGTAAGAATCGAAAGTAGTATAAAAATGGCAAAAAACTATCTCCAAAGGAACAGTATACTTTAACTCTTCCAACAAAACCTAACTTAGTTATGTTTATAGTACTAACTTTGATCTAAGACTGATAAATTAATTTATCTATACTAATAGTATAAAAAGGATAAATTTGTATGTATGTTTGTAATGTTTTCACACAAAAGTACTGGACCGATTTCAATAATCTTTCACTATTGAAAAGCGGCATCTTTACTGAACAACTACTGAGCACTTATACTAAAAAAAATAGGGATCCGTAGTAAAAATGTAATAAGGTGTAAAAATCTATCATCGCATGCGCTGGGGAAACTATTGACGATATATTATATATTTCCACTGCCATGCGATCGGTATGTACGCGGATGAAACCGCGGATATTACTAGTATGTAATAATAAGATAACTGAATCTTTTTTCCGTCTTTAATTAGTTTACTATTATTTATTATAATTCGATCATCCTCCTGCTCTTATCCCACTCTAAGTAGGATCGGCACAACATGTTATAAACATGTCACATGAACCTACTCTTCTTAATCGGATACCACTCGGCTAAATTTATTATTATTCCATATGCAGAAAAAAACCATCTACACACCATAATGACGATGTACCTAAATTCTTGTAAATATACTTTGCAGGTAAAACAGAAAGTATCTGGGATCATTTAACTCACACTCAACCAGAATTAATAAAGGACCTTTCAAACGGAGACATAGCAGACAACTCCTACTACTTATACAAGAGAGACGTGCAAATGATGAGGGAATTGGGTTTAGACTTCTACAGATTCTCTTTATCATGGACCAGAATTCTTCCTAGCAGTTTTCCTGACAAAATCAACGAGGCTGGAGTGCAATATTACAATAACTTGATCGATGAACTCCTGAAGTATAACATACAGCCAATGATCACTCTATACCATTGGGATTTGCCGCAGAAATTGCAAGACTTAGGCGGTTGGGCGAACCCAGATATAGTGACCTGGTTCGGCGATTATGCTAGAACAGTGTACACCCTTTTTGGCGACAGAGTTAAATCCTTCATCACAATTAATGAGCCGCATATGATTTGTTATTACGGGTATGGACTCAAGGGCGGTGCACCCGCAGTTGTTATCAAGGGAATAGCTGAATATATGTGCGCGAAAAATTTACTTTTAGCTCATGCTAAGGCATACCACATATACAATGAGGAGTTTAGGCCATCTCAGAATGGAAATATATTTATTTCGTTGAGCGCACAGTGGAATGAGCCGGCTACTAAGAGTGATGTAGACGTGGAAGCAGCTAATGATGCAAATCAATTTGAAGTAAGCCTTTACTTAATTTCAACGTATACACCATCATAAGTTAATTATTTAATCTTTTTTTTCACTGTTGTAACGTACATTAACAATTATCTTTGATTCTATATTTATGATAATCATTATCTGTCCATTTATTAGGGGCCTTAACTGAGTCTTGCAATGGGTTCGTCACTTCAGTATCGTATGGCTCGATGCTCGTTGTTTTCCCATAGCTTCACACCAAGATAGGTTTAATTTCTGTAATTTGTTCCTCTATAGATATTTTAGTTTATAATTTATATACGGAGATAGATGGGAAGATTACTGGCTCATTCCATGGTCTCTACTGAAAAATTGAGCTTCCTGACGAGACCCATAATTAGCTCTTTGTTTCGGATACCTATTTGACTCTTCGTTTGAAATACTAAATTCAAATTAAGTATATTTTTGGCTTCCATTCTCTCGTGCCATTCTTTAACTCTTGCGCTATTCCTTTTATATGCATGTCATATAACTCACAATCCAACCACCTCTTTTTCGGAAATTTTCTCTAATTTAGAATTACAAAACATGTCAATAAATAATGATATGTATGAGAGGATAGCTAAATAATTGATATTTCATACAAGTACAATGCTTTTTCAGTGGTTACAATATGCCTGGCCGATATTTTCGCAAACAGGAGATTTCCCTCCTGAAATGAAGAAAAGAATAGCAACAAAGAGTGCTGAACAAGGGTTCCCTAGATCCAGACTGCCTGAATTCACTCAGGAGGAAATAGAGCTCATCAAAGGAAGTTCAGACTTCTTTGGAGTAAATCATTACTCGACTAATTACATATACAGGAATGCTAGTGTTACGACATACGATGTACCATCGTTGTCTGATGATCTTGGTGTCAATAGTTACCAACTAACAGATTGGAAGATCGGTGAATCTGATTACACTATGGTAAGTTCTAAATACGAAAGTTAGCTATGGTAATTACAGTAAAAGTACAACGCTATTATGTATCGCAATAGTTTACATTTTATATTATTTTTCGTTTAAAGCTATTTGAAATAATAATTATTATACTTGGAAAAGAGGAGCAATAGGCAGGTTAGGGATGTTACTTGGAGTAGAAAAAATCGATTAATAAATATCTACTCATTTTATAGGGAATTTTAATTCATATCAAAATAATTGATTAATTGTAATCGATTTTTTCTGACTATTTGAAGAGTTGCCTTTCTAATATTAATTATTAAGTAGAATAAAGACTACTTAAAGTGGACATCTATTAATAAATAATAACAGATGTGCTGTTTGTGTAATTCAATTAAAATGTATATTTTCATCCAACAAATATGTTATCTAAAAATAAAGAAAAAAAAGTGAAAAAGAAAAAAATGGATAGCAATTAAAATTATAAATATTTTTTTTAAACAGTTTTTTTAAGAAAAAATGTCGATTATACTTAACGTACCAACGTAACGTACTTTCATAGACAATAAGACAAATTAAATTGTGGAATAAAACTGGCTTTAATAAAAGAAAAATACCAAAGTACGGATGACTCTTAAACTCCTTTCCCCTTCTTTCAGTACGCCCCATGGGGCTTTACCAAACTCCTTAACCGTATCAAAGACGAGTTCAACAATCCTCCAATATACATAACTGAGAACGGATTTGGTAGTTATGGAGGGTTAAATGATGACGACCGCGTGCAGTACTACAGGGGTTATATGGGAGCTGTTCTAGATGCTATAGAAAATGGATGTGATATCAGAGCTTATACCGCTTGGAGTCTGATGGATAACTTTGAGTGGAACAGTGGATATCTGTAAGTTACAACGTTAATCAAATCAAAATAATCTTTATTCAAATAAGCTCTTTCAAGCACTGTTGAATCGTCAAGGATCAATATTATTAATGAAGCTACAACTGATTCGGAATGTTGCTCTTACCAGGAACCAGAAAGAAATCAGCAAACATTTTCAATTTTACATTATTAAACCGCAGTCTTGTATGTCGCTGATAGGATTTTCAAAACCAAGCTTTTTATCATGCAAATATTCTTCAATTGTGTAATATGCTTTGTAAGTAACGGCCTGTTACTATTCCACTGCTGGGCATAGGCCTCCTCTCTCCATTTTTGGAAAGAAGGATTGGAGCTAAGACCTACCACGCTGCTCCAATGCGGATTGGTAGGTTACACATATCCCTAGGATTCTCTAGAGATATGCAGGTTTCCTCACGATGTTTTCCTTCACCGAAAAGCGTGTGATAAATTGCAATTATCAATTAGACACATAAGTTTTAATAGAAAAACTCAGAAAAATTCTAAAACTCAACTCATTGTAATATGCTTTACGTATAAGAATATCTCTTATACTTAATTTAAACCTTTCTGTAGGTTGTACAATGCATGTTTATGATAAGCATGATCCGATGCTACTGCCAGGATTAGCTGCAGACGACGGAACTCTTCAACGGTTAACAGTAGGAACATGAAATTTTGTTCAAAGATTTTTTTAACTGTACTTATTACAGGATACGTTTCGGCCTTTACGAGGTGGACTACGACAGCATATACAGAACTCGGACGCCGCGGAAAATGGCCTATGTGTATAAGGAGATCCTGAGAACGCGCCAACTTGATCACCACTTTAAACCAGACCTTAGCAAACCCATCACCATTGATGACGGACTTGGACCATGAAGAAATTAAGAGAAATCGGTTGCTAAAATAAAGGCTTTTTAAATTGTAAATTACTTATTGCTCATGTTTAATTCACATATCTTATAAAGTACCTGGTTGATCGAGCCTTGCTCGGTATTTTTTTAGAAAATAAAAAAAATAAACATCAAAAATAATGAAAAAAATAATCGGGTAGATGGGGCTCGATCCTACCCGAGACCACCCGTTCTCCGAATAAGCTACGCTAACTTGACAATTTACGGCAAAAATAGTGTTTTATATATCATCACTACATATTATAAAACAAAGTTCATATTTCCGTATGTACGCATAAAACTTTAAAACTACGCAACCGATTTTGATGCAGTTTTTTTTAATAGATAGAGTGAATCCAGAGGAAGGTTTGTACGTATAATAACATTCAATACGAAGTAGAGAAATAATGTAATTTTTGAGGTTTCTGTAAATAATTACATTTTTTTCCGCTTACATTGCAAACGCAGGCTAAACCCTACGAGATTTATCAAAATGATGTACTAAGTATTTGTACACCTTAAAAAGGTCTACAGAAAAGTCCGCGATGGTATATATCTATCTCTTATGGATAACCCACAATAGCAGTTTTTTTCATTTACTTTTTACGAAAAATGATGCCTTATGTCTCAAAGCAATTTTTATACAATACAGCATTAATCCTTATCCAATTGAGTACCTTAAATAAATTGTTGATTTAATATAGATCAATATTGCCGTTTACAGCATATAATTTAAGTGAACATTTTCGGAGATATTACAGATTTAAAATCCCGCGAGGAGGCCGCGCTTAGACCTATAAGCACTTCGAATTTAGCAGCGACCGGAGGGGCAACTAAATGTCCTTCTTTCAAGTTTATATTGTCTAATGATAAGAAAGGTATGAATTTTGTATGTAAAGACATTGTCTAATCAATTGTAAAAATAAATAATATCACTACATAGTATAAAACAAAGTCGCACTCTCTGTCTGTCCCTATGTCCGTATATCGTATGTATGCTTACGTATCTTTAAAACTATGCAACTGATTTTGATGCGGTTTTTTTTTAATAGATAGAGTGATTTTAGAGGAAGGTTTACATGTCTAATAACATTCAATATGGAGTAGAGGAATACTGTAATTTTTGAGGTTTCTAATGTGATGTCGTAAATAATTACATTTTTTTCCGCTTACATTGCAAACGCAGGCTAAACCCTACGAGATTTATCAAAATGATGTACTAAGTATTTGTACACCATGAAAAGGTCTACAGAAAAGTCCGCGATAGTATATGTCTATCTCTTATGGATAACCCACAATAGCAGTTTTTGTCATTTACTTTTTACGAAAAATGATGCCTTATGTTCAAAGCAATTTTTATACAATACAGCATTAATCCTTATCCAATTGAGTACCTTAAATAAATTGTTGATTTAATATAGATCAATATTGCCGTTTACAGCATGTAATTTAAATAAACAGTTTCGAAGATATTACAGATTTAAAATGCAGGGGCCGCGCCGCGAGCTTATAAATAGCGCGTCGGAGGTCGCGGTTCGCCTCTCGGCGATGCTTCCGCGCTCGTCCGTCTTATCGGTGACGCTTTCACCATTAAGGCTAACAGCATTAGTCAAATTCGAAAAAAAAAACGCGGTTCGCCCTTTAACCATTTGAATTAAGCAGCGATCGGACGCATTTATGATCGGAGCTCTCTAGTGAGGAAAATAACAATCACTACATATTATAAAACAAAGTCCATATTTCCCTATGTATGCATAAAACTTTAAAACTACGCAACCGATTTTGATGCGGTTTTTTTTGATAGATAGAGTGAATCCAGAGGAAGGTTTGTACGTATAATAACATTCAATACGGAGTAGAGAAATACTGTAATTTTTGAGGTTTCTGTAAATAATTACATTTTTTTCCGCTTACATTGCAAACGCAGGCTAAACCCTACGAGATTTATCAAAATAATGTACTAAGGTACTAATGTACAGAATAATGTCAATGTACACATTGAAAAGGTCTACAGAAAAGTCCGCGATGGTATATGTCTATCGCTTATGGATAACCCACTAAAGCATTTTTTGTCGTTTACTTTTTACGAAAAATAATGCCTTATTTTTTAAGCAATTCTTATACAATACAGCATTAATCCTTATCCAATTAAGTACCTTAAATAAATAGTTGATTTAATATAGATTAATATGGCCGTTTACAGCATGTAATTTAAGTGAAAAATTTTCGGAGATATTACAGATTTAAAATGCCGTGAGGAGGCCGCGCTTCGCCCTATAACACTTCGACTTTAGCAGCGATGTCGCTCTTTCAAGAGTTTGTTTTAAGACATTCTGTAATTAATTGTAAAAATAAAATACATAGGGAAAATATAAAAGTAAATAAGTAATAATGTACTATATGAATTTAGATATTCCAAAGATAGCAGGAAATCTTCTTGGTATAGGGAAAGGAATTTTTTTTTCTCGAAATTTAACGCTACGGCCACGGGCAGTAATGAATAAATCAAAACAACTGGATCAATTTTAATCATTTTTTTACACTGACTGACATGGGATATATATTTTATACCCGTGCGAAGCAGGGGCAGACCGCTAGTTCAATATATATTGTAGTATTTTTAATGACCAAAAACATAAAAGGATAAAACGAGGTTTTTTAAAAATAAAACCTAGCTAGATCGATTGCTAAATTTCAGGAAAATAGTTGGAGCCGCTTTCGAGATTCCAAATATGTATATACAAGAATAACTTATTTATATATTAAAAATTTGTGCTTAATTAAAACTTTAAAATCCTTCCAATAACCACTTTTAACATCTTTATTTTCATATAGATAATCGGCGTTATCCAACGTCGATCTATTAATTCTGGTTTAGCGTTTTCAGCTGTGAAACGCATATAGCATTTTTTCAGTTATCTATTTATTAATATACACTGATTTGGAATTCTAATAAAATATGGCATGCAATTTTTTTTTTGGTTATTATCTACCTGTTAATATCGTACTGCAGTTCACCGCTATTTCCATTTACAATCTTTCATCTATTGTTTTGTAAGTCCATCGACTTTATCTGAATAAAAAGTAACCTTTATATTCCGAGTTTAGACTTACATGCACGCAGAATTTAGTGCAAATATGTAAGGCAATTGGACCGTCAAAGTAGTTCAAACAAACGTTACAATTTTTGCCCTTACAGTATTGGTAGGATGGATGTGATATACCTTTTTAAAACTTCTCTCACAGAAAGCGTGAGTGTTGTGATAAAAATAAATTGTATACCCGCTTCTTATATCTTATTCCCGCACCGGTCTCTGTATAAACAGAAATCTCTCTACGTAGAGAAAATTTTGAAAAAAAGGCGACCCCGCACCGGAAAGCGCAGTGTCGGAAGACCCCCTGCTAGATGGACAGACGACCTCAAAAGGGTCGCGGGGAGCCGCTGGATACAAGCGGCAAAAAATCGTGTGTTCTGGAGATCCCATAAAGAGACCTATGTCGAGCAGTGGACGTCCATCGGTTGAAGAAGAAGAAGAAGAGAACATTTTAACACTTAGGTACTTCAGTATTCAACATGAACCGTTAGAATACCTTATTTCTTATATTCATTAATAGCTGTGCTTGCGGCGTTGTTCGCGTGGAAATTAAGTTATGTAACTGAAATTTTGAACATAAAAGTAGTTATTGTAGTTAACCATTAGGTATAGATAGAAACACGTTGTGGACTTTGTCATAGGATTTTTGTAGATCTAGAATTCTTTAGTACATTACTTTAGAGTATCTCCAATATTTTACTCGTCGCACCCGAGCAAAGCTCCAGGCCGATTTTTTTAAGAACCACGCAACCTCTTCAAAACAATTTACATTAAACCGTCACGTACTATTAACCTAAACCTTCCGGAAGAATTTTGAGAAAAACGATCACATACCGACAGACAGTTTTTGGGGACTTTGTTTATATAATTTATAGAATTAGGCGTTACTTTGCGGAGATCCATAATACAAAAGTAATAATAAACTTATTTTGCTATAATCCGCGAAGAAGTAAAACAGAAAATATATATAATGCTAAATGTAAGTGGGCAATCGGTTATCATACCTGATACATGCAGGATTCGTTAAAACACATGCACAAACCTCAACAATCGTTTCGCCCCGCAACCGAAGCATCGTCAGGAAATAGACTCCACGACCAAAATCGCAAAGCTTTGCGTCTATCTCCGATTGTTGAGTTTGTGATAGTGAACGTATATAGTGCTTGTGTATTGTGTTGGCGATGGTGGAGGTTTGTACATGTGTTTTTACGAATCCTGCATGTATCAGGTATGATAACCGATTGCCCACTTACATTTAGCATTATATATATTTTCTGTTTTACTTCTTCGCGGATTATAGCAAAATAAGTTTATTATTACTTTTGTATTATGGATCTCCGCAAAGTAACGCCTAATTCTATAAATTACTTTTGACTTTATTTAATAATAAGTACTAGTTTTTATCCGCGACTGATAGGTGGATAATATATGGCGCTTTTCAATATCATCCTATTCCTGTAGAATTAACAGGATTTATATAGCCTATATATTATCCCAGTGTACTCATATAAGGAATAATTGTGTCAAATTTCATCCATATTTGTTCAGCGCATTCGCCGTGAAAGAGCAACAACTATACATCCATACTCACAAACTTTCGCTTTATATTATAAGTTGGATAGGATAGACTACCAGAAGTGAAGTTATTTGACTAAAGGTTTTTGATGTTTCTAGAATTAGATTGGCCCGGTCGCACATATAGCAGACATTCTTCAGATAAAAACATTTGCCTTCAGTTAACCAACATTTTGAGTATATATATGATAAGGGTAGAAGAATGATGATTTTAGGATATATTTACTCTAGTATAATAATAACATTACAAGTATAATGTCTAGCTTTAGTAGTAGTAGGTTTAGGTCTCAGATTGGGAACCACATTGTGCCTTAAGCACCACTGTCCATGTGGAAAGTAGTTAGACAGGTTTGACATACACGGGCTTTCATGCCATAGGAACTCTGGTAGGCTTTTTCGTCATAGTTCGCTTAATGATACCATCAAAAGAGCTCTTGCCATCATCGACATTCCTGCTCTTCTCGAGCCTTCGGGGATATGTCGGGATGATAGCAAGAGACCAGACGGTTTGACGCTGGTACCTTGGGAACGGGGACGGGCCCTACTGTAGGACGCAACATGCGTTGATACGTTAGCCTCGTCCCATATCAGGGAAACAACGTCAAACCGTCTGGTCTCTTGCTATCATCCCGACATATCCCATTACAAGTATAATGTCTAGCTTTAGTAGTAGTAGCTTTAGGTCTCAGATTGGGAACCACATTGTGCCTTAAGCACCACTGTCCATGTGGAAAGTAGTTAGACAGGTTTGACATACACGGGCTTTCATGCCATAGGAACTCTGGTAGGCTTTTCCGTCATAGTTCGCTTAATGATACCATCAAAAGAGCTCTTGCCATCATCGAGATTCCTGCTCTTCTCGAGCCTTCGGGGATATGTCGGGATGATAGCAAGAGACCAGACGGTTTGACGCTGGTTCCTTGGGAACGGGGACGGGCCCTACTGTAGGACGCAACATGCGTTGATACGTTAGCCTCGTCCCATATCAGGGAAACAACAAGACCTGGAGCTGCGGTGGAAATGGCCGAATCCAGCAAACGGCGGTAGTATGCATCTCTTATCGAGAGGTATTTGTGCCGTTTGCAGTTGAGACCCTAGGTCCACGGAGTCAAAGTGCAAAATAATCTATCCGTTTTAACACCAAGGTTAATTGCCTCTTCAGGTGACAGAGAGCTGGCTCCTTTTTCGCACAAAGAATCAGCTTAGCGATTCAGCGCGGAAACGCTGCCAGAATTCTTGGAACTATTCCACGCGGGCAAGATTTGTATAGTCCTAGCGTGTAGGTAATTTAAGATAGATATAACTTGTACATTTTTGCTGTAAATAATAATAAAAAAGAGTATAATGTTAAACGATGATATTGTTAATAAAATATATCCTCAAAGTATTACAATCATCATCTTCCTGCCCTTATCCCACTCTAAGTGGGGTCGGCACAACATGTTACAAACATGCTGTCATATGATTTGGCTGCGTTTTTACGACCGGCCGCCTGCCTGACGTCAACTTACCTCAGTCGTATTTTATGACGCCTCGGTAAGAAAGAGGGTGGTCTATTTTACTAAACCGGATACCACACGGTGGGTCAATTTACCTTAGTCGCCTTTTACGACACCTCGGTAAGAAATGAGGTTGGTCTATTCTACTCAGCCGGATACCACATGGCGGGTCGACTTACCTTAGTCGCCTTTTACGACACCTCGGTAAGAAATGAGGGTGGTACTATTCTATTCAGCCGGATACCACACGGCGTATCCTCAAAGTATTACAATGTGATATTTGAATGATGAGATATCGCTAGAACATATATGGAATGAATTACATCTTATTATGGACCTATGTTCTTGCAATAAATTATTTATTATTATATGGGGAAGGTTAAAGCTGCATCTTAACTGCATGATCTAAAATATTGTCAAAGATAAAATGCTTATCTGAAGATAAATATCTTTGTAGTCTCATTGCTATTACAGCTTCTGTACGAAATAATGGCGGAGCGGAATATTATGTAAGTATCAATTGGTAGCTCTTTTAAATTATGATTTTTATATTAAAGATTTGACCACGCATTGATGTGGTTAAAGAAACGCCGCGTGGTATCCAGCCGAGTAGAATAGACCACCCTCATTTCCTACTGAGGTGTAAAAGACGACTAAAGTGAGTTGGACCCACCATCTGGTATCTGGTTAAGTAGAATAGACCACCCTTCTTTCTTACCAAGGTGTCGTACGACTAAGATAAGTTGATGTCAGGCAGGCGGCCGGTCGTAAAATTTGTAGCCAAATTATTATAAACATGTTGTAAATATTAATTATATTTACAACATGTTTATAACATGTCGTTCCGACCCCATGTTACCACGATATTATGGTTAAAGAATGGCAAGGAATTAGTACTAGAGATCAAAACGCATAGTCACAAAATCTTAAAACCGCTTTTCAAGTTTGTCCATAGGAATATGTGTAGTGCTAGTGCGTTTCGTTCATAGCGATAAGGTGCGAAGATTCCCTGATGGATTCCTGTTTGGAACAGCTACAGCTGCTTATCAGATCGAAGGGGCATGGAATGCTGATGGTAAGAAGCTTTCTTGAAATATGATTAAGTATCATATACAGACTTTTAAGTTTGTATTTGAAAATGAACCATTTGTTAACTATATAACACAATCTTCAGCAACCTTTATCACCAGGCCTTAAAATATAAACAGTTAATTCTCTTTCAAATTATCCACCATGTAGTATCCGTTTGAGTAGACTAGACCGACCTAATTTCCTACCGAGGTGTCGTAAAAGGAGATCTGCTAAGGTAAAATGACGCGCGATCGATCGAAAAATAACCAAGCCAAACTAGCTAACTATCCAAATCAAATAACAACGTTTTTAAAACAAATTGTGCCACTTAGAGTGGGATCAGGGCAGCTGAATTATTATACAATATTATAAACTTATCCAAATTGTTTGAGTACAATGAAGAATAAAAATCTTATAAATGCATAAGTAAGGTATATGGAAATATCTCAATTTGATTTCGTACACCTTGCAGGTAAAACAGAAAGCATCTGGGACCATTTCACCCATACCAAACCAGAGTCAGTACAAGACTTGACAAATGGAGACATAGCAGCTAACTCGTACTACTTATACAAGAGAGATGTGCAGATGATGAGGGAACTAGGCGTCGACTTCTATAGATTCTCTCTATCATGGACCAGGATACTCCCTACCAGTTTCCCCGATAAAATCAACAAAGCAGGCGTTCAATATTATGATAGTTTGATTGATGAACTGTTGAAATATAATATACAGCCAATGGTAACGCTTTACCACTGGGATTTACCGCAGAAATTGCAGGACCTAGGCGGTTGGGCTAACCCCCATATCGTAACCTGGTTTAGTGATTACGCTAGAACGGTTTTCACTCTTTTCGGTGACAGAGTTAAATACTTCATAACAATAAATGAGCCGCATATAGTTTGTTATAATGGATACGGTAGCAATAGAGTAGCTCCAGCTTTGGATATCAAGGGCATAGCTGAATACATATGCGCAAAAAATATACTATTAGCTCATGCAAAGGCATACCATATTTACAACGATGAGTTCAGGCATGTCCAGAATGGAAATATATTTATTTCATTGAACGCAGAGTGGTATGAGTCTGCTAGTAAACAAGATGATGATATAGAAGCAGCTCATGATGCGAATCAATTTTATGTAAGTGCACATAGAGCTTCTTAGCCCATATAATTGAAAAAATCATAAAGAAAATAATGGTGTTGCTATAATATTTAAAAACGACCTGTTACAATCCCACTGCTGAGCACAGGCCTCCACTATCCGTGGAGAGAAAGGTTTGAGCTAAGACCTATTACGCTGTTCCAATGCAGATTGGTAGGTTACACATATCCCCAGAATTTTCTAGAGATATGCAGGTTACCTCGCGATGTTTTCCTTCACCGAAAATGATGTGATAAATTGCAATTATAACAACATATAGGTTTTAAAAGAAAAACTCATTGGTGCCTGCCCGGGGTTTGAACTCGAGACCCCCTCAAAAGAGTTTCACACGGTTTCATCGCTAGGCTTTCACAGATCCTTATTTAGCTCTAATAATATTTAATTAAAACAATTTTCTTTTTCAGTGGGCTCAATACTCCTGGCCAATTTTTTCGGAAACCGGATACTTTCCTCCTGAAATGAGAAGAAGAATAGCAGAAAAGAGTGATGAACAAGGCTTCCCTAGATCCAGATTGCCTGAATTCACTCAAGAAGAAATTGAACTCATTAAAGGGAGTTCAGACTTCTTTGGACTGAATCATTATTCAACTAATTACATATATAGGAATACTAGTATCGCTAAATACGACGTACCATCATTTGCTGATGATTTAGGAGTTAGTAGTTATCAATTGCAAGAATGGAAGATTGGTGAGGCCGATCAAGTTATGGTAAGTCTGAAATATTATAATATAGTATAATAGTGCCGTCTTGGGAAGTCTCTAAGACACGCTGCTCGGATGCGGATTGGTTACACATATCCCAAGAGTTCTCTAGAGATATGCAGGTTTCCTCCCGATATTTTCCTTCACCGAAAAGCGTGTGATAAATTATCAATTAGACACATAAGTTTTAACTTTAAGTTTTTTTTTTAATTTTATTTTTATTCTTTAGTTATTATTTAATTAGATTTAATTTGTTTTTTTTTTAAAGCTTGTTTTTGTAAAATAGTTTAGTTTAGTAAATAGTATACTTAGTATATATTCACCTAACTTGTTATTGATGTTATTAAATACAATATTAATTAAAAAGTTTTAACAGAAAAACTTATTGGTGCCTTTAGTTGAACCCGTGACCCCCTTCGAAGTAACGCACGGTCTCACCACTGGGCTATCACATATAATTTAAAAAATACAACAAATTTTATCTTTCTTTTAGTATGTTCCTTGGGGCTTCACCAAACTTCTGAACCGTATCAAAGACGACTACAAAAATCCTCCAGTATTCATCACTGAAAACGGATTTGCTACTAAAGGGGGTATAAACGATGATGACCGGATACAGTACTATAGAGGTTATATGGGAGCAGTTTTGGATGCTTTGGACGATGGATGTAACATCAAAGCTTATACTGCTTGGAGTCTGATGGATAATTTTGAGTGGACTAGAGGATATACGTAAGTATTTTTTCCAAAATGTTTAAAGTAGAGTGATTCACCACTTTTTATTCATACTAGTATTAAAGATACAATAAAATAAAATTGGATCGTCTGTATTTGTCTGATATGCTTACTTAAAGGTTAAAGGTTAATCGTTGGAGCACGTAATAGAATTTTAAAGGTATTGCTTACTCACGATGTTACATACCAAAGTTCCCGCTTTTTCGTCGGGATCAGTAAAAAGCAAGTATTACATCACTGTGTGTACTATAACGCCTAGATTCACGCGAAAAAGTTGAGAAAGAAAGAAAGAATTTAAGTCAATATGTGGATCCTATTGTTGTATTGGTATATGGTTTACTAGCAAAGAGCCTCGACTAACATCTTAAGAGGCTCTCGATTAGTTGTTGAATCAAGGGCAGGATACGAAGGCAATTCTGCTCGAGACGGCACGTATTGTCAGGAGGTTGCTCACTCTGTATCCTAATGACTGGGAGTTTGGGTCCTTTGTCCGCTCCGTGGATGCCAATTTTTTTATATTTTTAAATGTTTTTTGTTTGTTTAATAAATTATTTAAAAATTTAATGAAATTTGTAAATAAATGAATGAGTGAAACAATTATGCGACTTTGTCGAGATTGTTAAGAGCGCACGATCAACTATTGGGTTCCTCCGCAAGGAGTAAACGGCAGGATCGGGCAGGCACATGAGTTATTCTATAAAACTTCTTCTAATTGATAATTGCAGTTTATCACACGCTTTTTTGGTGAAGGAAAGCATCGTGAGGAAACCTACATAAGTAGTAAGTAAGTAGCGGTTTGTTACTATTCCACTGCTGTTAATAGGCCTCTTCTCTCCGTTTTTAGAGAGAAGGTTTGGAGCTAAGACCTACCACCACCACCTACCAGAATTCTCTAGAGATATGCAGGTTTTCCTTCACCGAAAAACGTGTGATAAATTGCAATTATCAATTAGACACATAAGTTTTCTCCTCCTCGAAAGAGTCGTATATCTCTAGAAAATTCTGTTTTAAACCTACCAATCCGCATTGGAGCAGCATAATTGATCTTAGCTCCAATCCTTCTCTCCAAAAACGGAGAAAGGAGGCCTATGCTAGTACTGGGACACTAACAGACCCTTACTTTACTATTATACTTTACTATTATACTTTTACTATTATAGTAATTATACTTTAAGGAGTCATTATCCTTTTTTCAACAGATCACGTTTTGGTTTGTACGAAGTGGACTATGAAGATATACAAAGGCCTCGAACACCACGGAAAATGGCTCACGTGTATAAGGAGATTCTCAAAACTCGTCAGCTTGACTTAAACTACGAACCAGATCTAAGCAAACCTATAACTGTAAACGATGGATATTAATTAATTAATCAATTTTGAAATTTTTATATTTTTATTATTGTACCAAAATATACAGTATAGATTTTTTTATATTATACGTGTTTGTATCGGATTCTTAGTATTAAAGTGACCTAATTCAAAATTAGTCTTAATAGAGTTGTACATTATAATAGTTGTACCATGTAATTCAATGCCATCTATGACATCACGTTACGGGCAATTAAAAAAAGCTAGTGTTTGTTTGCTTTTCCAAGTTATGGGTTTTGTTTCACGCACGAGTTTTGTAGGTGCTACGCCATACTTTATAGCAATTTGCCATAAAATAACTTTTTTGAATTCGGTCACTTTAGTACTGAGCGTGCGATATATTTCTACTGTTATGAAGAATAAATTATTAAATTCCTTATTGTTTTTTTTTTAGTAAATATTATCCGTTACACAAACCGTACTCCTTAAAGGATGTGAGTTGCGTAGAAATTTGAATTTCTTGCATACATTAAATACAATTACAAACTTTTTTTTTTAGTAAATACTTCGTAACCGCAACTTTGTTCGCATCAACTTGACTGTTCTTTTAAAGCTGCTGTTACACGCTGTTACATCGTGGTTGGTAAACATTACCCAGAAATTATCAAGATTTCATCCAGATGTACAGATTTCTTCACTGTTTTTCTAAAGAAGAAAACGCTTATAGGAAAATTAAGTCAAACTATATGTATACTTTGTATTTTACTACACAAGTTACGAAGTGTCAAATCACAGATCAAACGAAAGAGCGTTAAGAATTAAACGCAAGGTTTGAACATGATTATCATACGAAAGAAGCAAGTAAATTTAAAACTAAAACATTAAGTCATTGATTTCAAAACAATACACACTGATAAGATACTGAAACATTATAAAATTCACTCATACGAGATCATTAGAAACAGCTCACACAGATAATAAAAAACATTTTAACTCAGTGTTTACATATTAATTTCCATGCGACTTGTGATGCATAAAACCACAATTTTAAGTTTGGAAAGTAAACCAAGTTAAGTAAAAAAAGTTTTTAACAAAATTTCATATACTATTAAACGTTCAGGAATTCCCTCGTCTGGAGCTAATCCTGGCAGCAGAATCAAGTCATGCTTATCATAAATATGCATTGCCATCTGGACTGCACCGGGTAGTGGGTCAAATTTAACTTACAAAATTCCACTTTCACATATATACACGGCAAGTTTAATGAAAGTTTAAAGAGCAACACTAAAGTAACAAAAGGCTGCTAATCGTCATTTAATATATTTAGAACCAGAAAAATTACGCAGTAAAAATAATTAAATCTTATGACAAGCTACTGTTCCGGTTAGACATAGATTAACGGGTCCAATAACCTAATTAAAAATGGATATATTCTTCGACGATGGAGTCTCAGTTTTTGAATGACAGTTTCAGTCGCATCAGAAAAAAGGAAGACCATAGAAGAAAAAAGTCATCAATGCTTAAAGGGAGGTGTAGCTAAAGTTGCAATGTGCGAGCACGTAGTTCGAAGGCATTCGGATTGGCAAAACGTGCTGGAATAGCTACCCCATTTACACCCTACTCCGTGTTCGTAAGCACATCATTGGTAAAATCACCACTAGGTGAAAGAACGATGTTACGATTATCGCAGGGAGGATTTGCATAGAAAGAACATAAAATTGTGTATTCGAGATATCACTTAAAGTTGGCTATGTCCAATGAGACAACTATCGACTGAATATGAAGAAGAAGGTCAATGAAATGAAGTCATTGAAATGAAATGAAACAATGAAATTAAATGAAATCAATGAAAGATGATGAGAAAGATACAAAAATAAAACTGATACCGATTCGCGACGATTATTGTTTGTAAGAGCCAATTCTAATAACCAACTTACATCAATATCACCAATAAAACAGTTTCTAAGCATATTTAGGCATTGTCATCTTCCACTTAGAAATTATCACGTTTTAAAGATATTGTTAAGCTAAGTGACTTTGATCCTATCATACTTTACCTACACAATCTTCATGCAGATAAAGATAGAGTACCTATCAAAAGATAGACAGAATCTTTAAATATACTTTTCTTCGTTGTTTTTCTGCAAATACGAAATAATGGGGATTCGAGATGTTTTGTAAGTATTATTTTGTTATTTTGAGGGCTAGAAGCATTACATAACATATAAATAACCTGTTTAAACTTTATGTCTCCATGGGAATACTATGGGTAGTTTTGTCGTTTGAGTATCATATTTTTTGTGCTCGCAATTTTGTTTAAATTACGAATTGTTAAACGATATCAAGGAAGTTATTTTCGTTTGTTTAATTTTTTTAATAAAATATGTGAAAGAAGCAATATCTGTTTTCATTTTTAAATAGTAATTATTTCTTTAAATTAGGTTATGATTATAAATTAAATCAAAAACGCTTAACCGTTTTTAGTTTTAGTTAAACAGGACAATACTAGACGTTTTACAATAATTATACATGCGAAATTACTTATAAAAATATTATTCATTCTCCTGCCCTTATCCCACTCTAAGTGGGGTCGGCACAACGTATTTTAACCATTTTGTTAAATAATTTGGCTACTTATTTTACAACCAGCCACTTGCCTGACAACGAGCTTGAGTCGCTTTTTACGACGCTTTGGTAGGAAATGAGGGTGGTCTATTCTACTCAGCCGGATACCACTATCTTACTCGACTTACCTTAGTTGCGTTTTAACGACACCTCGGTAAGAAATTCGGGTGGTCTATTCTATTCAACTGTATACCACACGGCGGTATTTATAAAACAATATATACATATCTCGAAATTTGAAATCGTATTTTCCAGTTTACTTGTGGGAACCTACATTGTAATAGTGAGATGTGATCTCCGCCACGAAATTCGGGATTTCCCCAAAGGTTTCCTGTTTGGCACAGCTACAGCTTCATATCAGATTGAAGGAGCTTGGAATGCTGATGGTAGGTAGAACGTTGCTCAATTTAATTCAAATCATAATGAGTATTTGGATTTCTCATATACAGTCAAGGTAGAACTTAATTATTTTTTTGATAATCTACTGAGAATAACTGACTACTCAAATTGAAGTTAACCTCATGATTTATTTCAATGTATAATATAATAATGATAATATCTGAACTGTTCTCAAAAAATAATGCAGATGAGATACAAGAAAATATTTTTGATTTTACACCGGCAATCTATACTTATTATAAAACAGTCACCAAAAACTGTTGGTCTGTGATCGATTTTATCAAAATCTACTGACTAGAATTTCGTATAGTTTTTACTTAAAGATTCTCTTCTTGGCAGTTCTTGGTTTAGGTTAATCGTACACTACAGTTTAAATAACCGCGAGGTCGTAAATAACGCGGGAAATACTTTGTGACACAATGATTTCCTTCAGACGAAGCCACGGCAGAGCTAGTTTGTGCTAAACATAAAAAAATATATCATATCTCTAGTCTTAAATGCTTTAAACTTCTTATACATTAAAGGTAAGACAGAAAATATTTGGGACCATTTAACACACACCCAACCAGACTCAATAAAAGATTTTTCAAACGGAGATATAGCTGATAATTCATATTACTTATACAAGAGAGATGTGCAAATGATGAGAGAGCTAGGTCTAGATTACTATAGATTCTCATTATCGTGGAACAGGATCCTTCCGACTGGTTTCCCTGACAAAATCAATGAAGCTGGAGTCCAATATTACAACAACTTGATTGATGAACTCCTGAAGTATAACATACAGCCAATGATCACTTTATACCATTGGGATTTGCCGCAGAAATTGCAGGATTTAGGTGGTTGGACCAACCCTGACATCGCTATCTGGTTTGGCGATTACGCTAGAACAGTGTTCACTCTTTTTGGTGACCGTGTCAAATACTTTATCACGATCAATGAGCCGCATGTGATCTGTTACTATGGCTATGGCCTGAAGGACTTTGCACCTGCTGTAGGTATAAAAGGTATCGCTGAATATATGTGCGCGAAGAATTTACTGGTGGCTCATGCGAAGGCGTACCATATTTACAACGATGATTTTAGGCCATCCCAGAATGGGTATATATTCATTTCATTTAATGCAAGGTGGTTTGAACCTGCTACTGACAGCGAAGCTGACGTGGAAGCTGCTCATGACGCGAATCAATTCCACGTAAGTATCATAAAACTATAGTAGAATATTGTATTTAAAGAGTTCTTTATGGGAACGCAATACTAATGAAATAACTGGCAATTATATTTTCTATACTATTTTGAGAGACTTTTGTAAATTTTATTCTCTCAAACGAAATCCAAAGCGTACATGAATTAAAAAAAAATATAGTATAAGTAATAAGTATGATATGATATGATAAGTCAATTTAATAAATTGCTTATTGAAGTGTCTTCAACATTTATTTTCAGTTGGCGCAATATCCTTGGCCAATTTACTCAGAAACCGGTGATTTCCCACCTGAAATGAAAAGAAGAATAGCAGAGAAAAGCGCTGAGCAAGGTTTCCCTAGATCAAGACTACCAGAATTTACTACAGAAGAAATTGAAATGGTCAAAGGAAGTTCAGACTTCTTTGGATTGAATCATTACTCAACATTTTACACTTACAGAAATTTTAGTATTTCCAAATACGATGTGCCGTCTTTCTCTGATGATCTTGGAGTTGACACATATCAATTGCAGGAATGGAAGATCGGCGCATCGGATTATACTAAGGTATGCAAACATATTTTAAGGGGCTATAAATAACATTTTAAATATATGGGACACACACATGTCTTGTGTTGTTTGCATCCATCCATTCAACCTTTTTGAGGTTAAACGCATGCAATTTCTTAAATTTTCTCGCCAAAGCCATTGCCTCTTTGAACCCTATCATTTCAAAACAACTGAAGAAGAAATTATAGTAGAAGTCCGTCGTTTTAACTACTTTGAAATTATCTTTTGGAGGGATAATTTAAAAACCTATTTAGAGACCATATTGGACTCACAAAGATAAGGAATATATACCCTGAAAGACAATTCCACGATAAATAAGTTATCTACAATGTTCTTTCAGTACGTCCCGTGGGGTTTCAGGAAACTCCTTAACCGTATTAAAGACGACTACAATAATCCTCCAGTACTTATCACTGAGAATGGATTCGCCACTAAAGGGGGTATAGAGGATGAAGATCGCGTCCAGTACTACAGAGGTTATATGGACGCTATGTTGGATGCTATAGACGATGGGTGCGATATAAGAGCTTACACTGCATGGAGCCTGATGGACAACTTTGAATGGTCAAGTGGATATTTGTAAGTAGTTGTACAAATCTATACTAATAGTATCAAGAGGAAAAATTTGTATGTATGTTTGTAATGTTTTCACACAAACTACTGGACCGATTTCAAAAATTCTTTCACTATTGAAAAGCTGCATCCTTACTGAGCAACATAGGCTATATTATAACCTTAGGCTTATAACCTTATAACATTACATTATAGTGGTATCCGACTGAATAGAATAGTACCAGCCTCATTTCTTACAGAGGTATTGTAAAAGGCGACTAAGGTAAGTCGACCCGCCGTGTGGTATCCGGCTGAGTAGAATGGACCACCCTCATTTCTTACCGAGGTGTCGTAAAAGGCGACTAAGGTAAGTTGACCTACCGTGTGGTATCCGGTTTAGTAGAATAGACCGCCCTCCTTCTTCCAGAGGTGTCGTAATATACGACTAAGGCAAGTTGACGTCAGGCAGGCGGCCGATCGTAAAAACGCAGCCAAATCATGTTACAGCATGTTTATAACATGTTGTGCCGACCCCACTTAGAGTGGGATAAGGGCAGGAGGATACATATAATATTTATTTATTATTATTTTCTTAAACAGGGAGCGTTTCGGCCTTTACGAGGTGGACTACGACAGCATATACAGAACTCGGACGCCGCGGAAAATGGCTTACGTGTATAAGGAGATCCTGAGAACGCGCCAACTTGATCACCATTTTGAACCAGACCTTAGCAAACCCATCACCATTGATGATGGACATTGATGTTTACAAAACTGATGAAGACTTCGGACTTAGAATACATGTCTTTCAAATTCATATTGGTCACTTATTTGCATTATTTCAAGTTTATCCTATCCTACTAATATTCATCATCTTCCTGCCGGCATAACAGATTATAAACATGCTGTCACATGATTTGGCTGCGTTTTTACGACGGACGTTAACTTACCTCTGTAGTATTTTACGACACCTCAGTTAGAAAGAGAGTGGTCTATTCGACTTAACTGGATACCACACGGTGGGTCAACTTACCTTAGTCGCCTTTTAAAGAAAGAAATGAAGGTGGTCTTTTCTACTCCACACGTCTCTACATTATTAAAAGATATTTTAACATTTAATTTTACGCGCACGTTGCGGGTGGTTTGTAAAAACTGATCCAGTCTGTCTGATCTGTTTGACTGTATATTTGTTTTTAAGTATGTATTTAAAAATTATATAAGTATATATTCAGCAGTTGTCTGTCTACCATAACACAAGTATTAAGTTACTTACTTTGGGGACGGACGACCATGTGTGTAAGTGACCCATATATTTATTTATTTAAAAATATATGACAAGAAAGTTTTGTATACATATAGAATTCATGCGGTAACAATATACAATAGAAGTACTAGAGCTATTGTTTAACTTCTATTTATTTGTACACGGTTCCCCGCTAGCATAATACGGGGACATTTCTGCCCAGGTAAAATTAAAATGTCCGCCGTATTTTTAGTCTAGAATGTAGAACGAGTTTCATATTTGTTTACTTTGCAAGCCTATTTAAAACAAAAGTAATGAAAATATTATTTGGCTTTAATCCACGATAAAAGGAAATATAAGTAAGTAAGTAGCGGCCTTTTACTATCCCACTGCTGAGAATAGGCCTCTTCTCTCCGTTTTTTGGAGAGAAGGATTGGAGCTAAGACCTACCACGCTGCTCTAATGCGAATTGGTAGGTTACACATATCTCCATAATCTAGAGATATGCAGGTTGCCTCACGATGTTTTCCTTCACCGAAAAGCGTGTGATAAATTGCAATTATCAATTAGACACATAAGTTTTTAACAGAAAAATTCATTGGTGTATGGCCGGGTTTGAACTCGTGACCTCCTCGAAAGAGTAGCACGGTCTTACCGCTGGGCTACCACGGCTTAAAGGAAATATATGTTATGCAAAATGTAGAGTGTACTTGATACATGCAGGATTTGTAAAAGCTAATGCACTATGATTTGGTCGTGGAATCGTGTTCGTGGACAAAATCGCAAAGCGAAGCAATACCCAAACAAGCTTAGTTATATATTAATCGGTTCAACCTCACCATTTATTTTATTTTGCCTGCGAACACGTGTAACAAGCTTGGATTATAACATTTATCTGATTGTTAATTAGAGTGCTGTTTTTATGTTTTGTAATCTTCAGCTGATCCCAGATGTTTAATTCAAGGCCTTTGTTACAAGTGCGCAAGACTTCGAAACTATGGTCATTAGGAGCTTTATAACCGCTTTTTAACAAATACTTTTTAAGAAGAACTTTTTAAAAAGTTAAAATAACATATTTTAAATTTGCTTGAGTGTGTAAATATGACAGTGGGGCGGAATCTCTACGGAATCTCAGTGACTAATAATTTTCATCACGTCCTAAAGACTGTTCTTAGTATACCGTTTTCATTAATTACATAAGTAATTTCATTCTCGAGACGAACAAAAATATAAAAGAACGACAAATACATAAAATGTCAAAAGGTTTTATTTCAACATGGCGTCGCAAAACGTCCGCTTTTCTTTATTAGCACTTTTATGCCAGTAGTAAGTTTCTTTTTTAATGGAAATATTAAAAATGCTTTTATGCTACGGAAAATGAGGTTTTTTTTTAAATGAGAAAAGAGGTCGTTTAACTGAAGAGGTAGAGCGTTTTGTTACTGGAAGGTAGAAAGATATTTTTAGATAGAAAACTCGCAGAAATACTTTTAAAAATTCCTATCTTACGTTATACATAGGTATATGTTTTCAATTATATAATTTATATTATTAGGCGTTACTTTATACAGAGATACACTAAAGTAATGTACTAGAGAATTTCATATGTACAAAAATACTACACAAAAGTCCGGAAGAGTATGTATCTATCTCTTATGGTTAACTCGCAATAATTACTTTTAAATTCAAAATTTTAATTCGCGAAATTCTGATTTCCAAGCGGGTAAAACAACTGACACAGCTAGGTATTATATAATTCAAAACAAAACAAATGAGAATATTAATTTGCTATAATCCGCGATATTCTCATTAGTTTTGTTTTCAATTATATAATACTAGCTCTGCCAGCGGCTTTACGCGCTTTGAAATCAGTCGATTTTCCCGAATTAAAATTTTGAATAAAGTAATTATTGTGAGTTAACCATAAGAGATAGAGACATACTCTTCCGGACTTTTGTGTAGTATTTTTGTAGATCTACAATTCTCTAGAACATTACTTAGAAATCGACTTAGACGTGCAATTTAGACATGCCTACTTCCGCTTTCAAAAGTTATATAAGTTGTAGGAAAGATTTATAAATATAATTGACTAAACAGTACAAACTTTTAAGGTCTCATGACGTCACTGCGTTGACGCCAAACATCACCCATAGCAAAATTGTGATTATATAAAAGGTTATCTTAAATAACTTGGCGCTACTTCGTTTGCGGCAAGTTCAGTGTTTAAATACTTTTACTTAAATCTTTCTTCTTAATATTATAAATGCGAAAGTTTGTTAGTATGGATGTATGTTTGTTACTATTTCACGGCGAATTCGCTGAACCAATATCGATGAAATTTAGCACAATTATTCCTTATACGCCGGGATAACATAACATCTAGGCTATAGAAATCCTGTTAATTCTACAGGAATAGGATGAGATTGAAAGCGCCATCTATTATCGACCTATCGCACGACAATAGTCAACGCGAACGAAGTCGCGGGTAAAAACTAGCTAGTAATATATATTTTTTCTCAAGTAATGAGAATATTATTTTGCTATAATCCGCGATAAAATCGCCAATTATAGGATAATAATATGGTCATTACTTTTGTATTATGGGCCTCCGCAAGGTAACGCCTAATTCTATAAATTATTTTTTAAGGAAAAATGTTTTTTTTTTCATCCCGGCTTACAAGCTTCTATTGCACCAAATGTCATCATTACATATTGCTAAAGGAAATGGGAAATTTTGAGCCCAGTTGTAATATGTTCAGATGTGGTGAATAAAGCGTTCATCATCATCCTCCTGCCCTTATCCCACTCTAAGTGGGGTCGGCACAACATGTTACAAACATGCTGTCACATGATTTGGCTGCGTTTTTACGACCGGCCGCCTGCCTGACGTCAACTTATCTTAGTCGTATTTTACGACTCCTCGATAAGAAAGAGGGTGGTCTATTTTACTAAACCGGATACCACACGGTGGGTCAACTTACCTTAGTCGCCTTTTACGACACCTGAATTACCTGGTGAATAAAGCGTTATATTTTTGTTTTTAATATAAACAAAAATAACGCATTTCAGATATTGACAAAAATACATTTTTCAATAAATGAATACTTGCTAAATCAATTTATCACCCCAAAACCTACTATATACTAAATTTCATGAAACTCGTTGGAGCCGTTTTCAAAATTCAGATCAAATATTTATATACAGGATTAGCTTTTTTTTAATTACAACAAAAATGTACAAGTTACATCTTACACAATAAGACTACAAATTATGCCCACGTGGAATGGTCCCAAGAATGCTGGCAGCGTTTCCGCGCTGAATCGCTAAGCTGATTCTTTGTGCGAAAAAGGAGCCAGCCCTTTTATCACCTGGAGAGGAAATTAACCGAGGTGTTAAAACGGATAGAATTTTTCTTTACACTTCGACTGTAGGGCCCTAGGGTCTCAACTGCAAGCGGCACAAATATATAACTCTTGATGAGAGATGCATACTTCCGCCGTTTGTCGGATTCGGCCATTTCCGCCTCAGCTCCACGCCTTGACGCTGTTTGCCTGATATGGGACGAGGCTAACGTATCAACGCATATTGCGTCCCACATTAGGGCCCGTCCCCGTTCCCAAGGATCCAGCGTCAAGCCGTCTGGTCTCTTGTCATCCCGACATATCCCCGACGGCTCGAGAAGAGTGGCAAGCGCTCTTTTGATGATATCGTTAAGAGATTACCTCATTTAAATTCTAAAGATATTTTCAATACTAAAATATCTACTTTTATTTACGCTACAATATTGTTGTAGAATTGGATAACATGTCGTATAAATATTTGGCGAAATGCCATTTTGTGTATACTATATATAAAGACTGGAGTAACGAATATATTTCCTACTAATGTTGACTTTTAAATTTAACACCTACAACCATGTATAAGTAAATATAAAAGAAAAGTAAATTCGAGGTGTCGTAAATACGACTAAGGTAAGTTGCCGTCAGGCGGCGGCCATAAAAACGCAGCCAAATCATGTAACAGCACATTTATAACATGTTCTGCCGACCCCACTTAGAGTGGAATAAGGGCAGGAGGATGATGATTAAAGAAAATTAAATTATGTGGTATCCGGCTGAGTAGAAAGAATAGACCACCCTCATTTTTACCAAGATGTCGTAAAAGGCAATTAAGGTAAGTTGGACCGCCGTGTAGTATCTGGTTGAGTAGAATAGACCACCCTCATTTCTTACCGGGGTTTCGGGGACGTTAAATCGATCTTGGTAGGTTTTTGAAAAAATGACATTTATCCCTGTTTTCGGGTGCGAACAAAAATTGCAAATATAGAAATGGAAAGAGAAGCTTCGATTTTCTGTCATTTGTAAAGCTGTGATAGCTCAATGGGGAATGGGCGGAGTAAAAAAATTAAATTCCCGGGATTTCACCCCACATAGGAGAGCATGGGAGACCACCAGCCCTTTCTTTAATTTTTTAAAATTGCATTATTTTACATACTTTAAAAAAATAACGCAAGGCTTGGTCGTCCAAGTACAAATTGAATTAACTGTGTTATTCGTCAGTACTTCGCGAGCTTGAGCCAAAACTGTCTGGAAAGAGTCCCTTGGGTTATGCTATATTAACGTTCAACCGTGATATTATTCCCTCAGGAAGTTAACCCGCTATTAAAGTTATTTGAAACTTATTACAGAGTACTGGATGTGTTTATATTCGTTTGAAACTTAACGTTAATAGCTAAAAATATACTCTGAAGTTTGTGTACATCGAATCCTAATTCTGTCTGAATCCTATAAAGTTTGCACGGACATAAAATAAGAGTTATCATCAGCATCATCCTCCTGCCCTTATCCCACTCTAAGTGGGTCGGCACAACATGTTATAAGCATGTAGTCACATGATTCGGTTTGGTACTTTACGACCGGCCGCCTGCCTGACGTCAATTTACCTTAATCGCCTTTTACGACACCTCAGTAAGAAAGCAGTATGGTCTATTCTATTCAGCCGGATAGCACACGACGGGACAACTTAAATTAGTCGCCTTTTACGACACCTCGGTAAAAAGAGGGTGGTCTGATAAAATAAGATAATTATTTATGATAAAACTAACTTTTACCCGCAACTTTGTTCGCGAGGACTGAGGTCTTGGAATATTCAAATTCAAATTCAAAATATTCTTCATTCAAATAAACTTGTAAACAAGTGCTTTTGAATCGTCAACTCTACTAATAAAATAGTAAAACAGTAACTTCTTTCAGGTTCCAACCCTGCAAATATCTCCATCATTTGATAATAGATGGCGCTTTTCAATGTCATATTTTATAATTAACAGGATTTCTATAGCCTATATGTTATCATGGTGTATAAGAAATAAATGCTGTTTGATTTGATTTGAAATAATTGTGTCAAATTTCATAGATATTGGTTCAGCGCCGTGAAGGGTTCGCGTAAAATAAGTAGCCAAATCATATGACAGCATGTTTATAACATGTTGTGCCGACACCACTTAGAGTGGGATAAGGTCAGGAAGATGATGATTGGTTCAGCGGATTCGCCGTGAAAGAGTAACAAACAGACATCCATACCAACAAACTTTCGCATTTATAATATTAGTAGGGAGTAGGAATAATAGGTTAAGGATTTTAGCTTAGCCATTATAAAAGCAGTTTAAAAACACTGTTAAAGAGAGGCTGCTACAGAAAGCCGACTATACTGTTGAGGATAACTTAGGTGACAAGAATGTGTGGATATAGCTCTCTTCGAACTTGTACAAGACAGTAATGACTAAATAAAACCACTATTAAGAATAATATTTTTAAAAGAACAGCCGGTACCGGTAGCCCAGTGGTACCACCATGCGACTCTTTCGCGGAGGTCCCGGGTTTTAACCCGGGCAGCAGACACCAATGAGTTTTTCTGTTAAAACATATGTGTCTAATTGATAATTGCAATTTATCACACGCTTTTCGGTGAAGGAAAACATTTTGAGGAAACCTGCATATCTCTAGAGAATTCTGGATATTTGTAACCCACCAATCCGCATTGGAGCAGCATGGTAGGTCTTAGCTCCAAACCTTCTCTCCAAAAAACAGAGAGAAGTGGCCTATTCTGAGCGGTTGGATAGTAACAGGCCACTACTTATTTTACTTACTTTAACCGCCGAGTTTCTTGCTGGCTCTTCTCGGTAGGTACAGCTTTCTGACCCAACGAGAGTCGACGGTTCAAAAGCATTTGTTAAAAATTTTATTTGAATAAACAATATTTTGAATTTGAATTTCGAATAAGAGTTATCGTTCATCATAAATTAAAACACCATCTAAGTTTATTTAAGCCATTTAAATTATGCTTTCTTATACATCAGTTATCCGATAACGTGCGAAAGATAACGCCAATTTACTACTACAGTAAGTTTAACTAGCATGCAATAAATAATGGAAATTGAACCTTATTGCTAAGAAAATTATGATTCACAACAGAATACTCCTATAATACTCACTGTAGGAAGCTCATGAATAGTTAGGGTTGCCAGGCATAAATCATCAAATTCGGGAAACTAAGACAGCAATACAAAAGTAATAATAATATTATTTTGTTATAATCCGCGATAAAGTAACATAGAAAATATATATAATGCTAAATGTAGAGTGAACAATGTTTTATTAACCTAAACCTTCCTCTATAATTATAGTATAATATAGAATAAATACTACGTTTTATCCTAGAATCCTCGAGGACTCGGAATTTACATAGCTCCCGATACATAATATTTAAAAAAAGGTAAAAGGTGACTTTTATATTATATAATAGTCACCTTTTACGACCCCTCGGTAAAAAATGAGCGTGGTCTATTCAACTCTGCCGTATACCACACGGCGGGTCAACTTACCTTAGTAGCCTTGTTGAAGACCCGTATAAATAAATATACAAGAATATCCTTGAATATATATCAGAATGGCAACCCTATGAATAGTTTGCGTAATGAGTTCGCCTATAAACTTGGGGGTAGTGCAAGCAATTTTCAAATCTATTATCTATGCGAGAGTATGTACAATAACTGTCAAAGTTGCTTAAGGGATGAAATTTACATACCCAAGCCAAACGTCGCAATATATCACGCTCTATCACTTTCTTTCTCGTAATAATGTAATATGTGTGTCCCTTTCGCGTAATGTCTAAGATTTCGGCAATTTCAGCTAAATGTGGGTATGCGGGTTTTTCTTATATTTTTTTCAATAACTAAAAGCTTTTTCTTGCTTTTTGTCTATGTACAAATGTGTATTCTCAGTAACCTCATTCATACTAATTTTATAAATGTGTGAGTCTGTCTGTTACACTTTCAAGACGAAATCCATTTGTGCAATGCATCATCATTTTATTATGAGAAACTGGGTGACTGAGCCTTTCTTGGTAATTTTAATAAAATATATAGAAAATGTAATAAAAAAATATAAAAGAAAGGGTTTGTGATACCTGGGACATGATCCCGGGTATTTTCACTTTTTAATTCCGAAACTGAACTATTACAACTTTATAAATGACAGCAAAAATAGCTTTTGTATTATGTATATTTAAGCACTTTTTCAATGGCTGAATACAGGGATAAAACGACATTATTTTAAGTCAAATATTCGGTGGCGGCGTTTTGTGATTCGTGTGGTGACAGGTCCTGCATATATGAGGTATGTGAACGGTTTTGCTATACTTAGTATTACATAGATTCTTTTAACAAACGTGGATTATAGCAATTGGTCTATCATAACTTTTTACTTTACACCACTGATATCGCATATAAATTAACCAACCAATTAAATATCAAAGGTATGCAAGAACGGTAGCGGAATTTTCAAGCGCTGAAAGCGATTTATTCAAGTGCCGCTAGCGCTTTTGAATACTCGAGTGGCAGAAAGTGGGGTAGACCAGAAAATGAATGTTGCACTGACACTTGCATGTTTTTTTTTTCACTTCCGCAGTAAAAATATATATGTTTTTTTATATAGCTATTTATTGTACAAAATTATATTAAATCAACAATGTATTTAAGGTACTTAATTGGATAATTAAAGCTGTATCGTTTAAAATTGCGTTTAAAATAAGGCTTTATTTTTCGTACAAAGTAAATCACAAAAAATGCTATTGTGGGTTATCCATAAGAGATAGACATATACCATCGCGGAGTTTTCTGTAGACCTTTTCAAGGTGTACAAATACTTAGTACATTATTTTGATAAATCTCGTAGGGTTCAGCCTGCGTTTGCAATGTAAGCGGCAAGCAAGCAGCAAGCAATAGCAACGGCCTGTTACTATCCCACTGCTGGGCATAGGCCTCTTCTCTCCGTTTTTTCTTTTTTGGAAAGAAGGATTGGAGCTAAGACCTAACACGCTGCTCCAATGCGGATTGGTAGGTTACACATATCCCCAGAATTCTCTAGAGATATGCAGGTTTCCTCACGATGTTTTCCTTCACCGAAAAGCGTGTGATAAATTGCAATTATCAATTAGACACAAGTTTTATTACAAAACTCATTGGTGCCTGCCCGGGGTTTGAACCCTAGACCTCCTCGAAAGAGGCGCACGGTGATACCACAGCTTTTTAAGCTTATGTAAGCGGGAAAAAATGTAATTATTTACGACATCACATTAGAAACCTGAAAAATTACAGTATTTCTCTACTCCGTATTGAATGTTATTATACATATAAACCTTCCTCTTGAATCACTTTATCTATTAAAAAAAACCGCATCAAAATCTGTAAAGATTTAAGCAATACATAGGAATATTATAGGGACAAACAGAGAATGCGACTTTGTTTTATACTATGTAGTGATATTCACCAGTTTTTTGTCTACCATAATAATAGTATTAAGTTACTTAATTTGGGGACGGACGACCGTGTGTGAAAGTGTGCCATATATGTATTTATTTATTATTATTAATTTATTTATTTAATGTGGATGGGGGTGTAAATGTAATAGGGGTAAGGGGTAGTTAATAGTACTGTAACCATTTGGACGTTTAGCGTGGCGCCGTGCCAAGTTGCCAAGTGGGAGCCGTAAAACGGTGCCCTCTGATTCGAACTGATGACCTTCTTCAGCGGAGATATCACCAATTACCACTGGTTTACGAGGCAGTTAACTTTTATCTATTATATTATCTGTGCTACTTAAATATGGCGGCATAAAAATTAGTTAAATATAATTTATAATTTATAGTATTACGGTGGTATGGTGTGGTATCCGCCTGAATAGAATAGTACCACCCTCATTTCTTACCGAGGTGTCGTAAAAGGCGACTAAGGTAAGTCGACCTGCCGTGTGGTATCCGGCTGAGTAGAATAGACCAACCTCATTTCTTACCGAGGTGTCGTAAAAGGCGACTAAGGTAGGTTGACCCACCGTGTGGTATCCGGTTCAGTAAAATAGACCACCCTCTTTTTAACCGAGGAGTCGTAAAATACGACTAAGGTAAGTTGACGTCAGGCAGGCGGCCGGTCGTAAAATACATAGCCAAATCATGTGACAGCATGCTTGTAACATGTTGTGCCGACCCCACTCATAGTGGGATAAGGGCAGGAGGATGATGATTACGTGTTACTCCGTGTGGTATCCGCCTGAATAGAATAGTACCACCCTCATTTCTTACCGAGGTGTCGTAAAAGGCGACTAAGGTAAGTCGACCCGCCGTGTGGTATCCGGCTGAGTAGAATAGACCACCCTCGAGATTCTTACCAAGGTGTCGTAAAATACGACACAGGTAAGGTGACGTCAGGTAGGCGACCGGTCGTAAAAACGCAGCGAAATCATGTGACAGCATGTTTATAGCATGTTGTGCCAACCCCACTAAGAGTGGGATAAGGGCAGGAAGATGATGAGTATTACGTGTTACTTTGCGGAGATCCATAATACAAAAGTAATGAAAATATTATTTTGCTAAAATCCGCGATAAAAGAAAATATATGTGATGCTAAATGCATACCTGATATGCAGGTATTTGTAAAAAATCATGCATCATGCACTATCCGCCACCAAATACCTCAAACACAGCACACATTCACTACCACAATCTCAATTGTTTCGCCCTGTAACCGTAACATAGTCAGGAGTTAGACTCCACGACGTGGTATCCGGCTGAGTAGTATAAGCCGAATTTTCACCGAGGTGTCGTAAAAGGCGAATGTAAGTTGACGTGAGACATGCGGCCGATCGTAAAATACGTAGCCAAATCATGTTGCAACATGTTTGTCCTACATGCCATAATTCCAATGCGCATCGGTCGGAATTGGTTTTATCCTGAATTGACATTTTGAACATAAAAGAAGTTGTCGTGAGTTAATTATAAGAGATTTTTGAATAACTTTCACCGTTTACTCAGCGCACGCAAGGAAAGCTTTAAATCGTGCTTTTCTCGCAATATTTTGTTGTCGCCATTGACTTCCACTTTGTATTTTATAGCAACACGGTCATGAAACAAGAGTATTGCGCCCTTTTTGATTTAAACAGTGGCAGCACTGTGCCGTTCTTGTTATCGGTTTAGTCTTCCTATTGATAAAACGTTTCAGTGACAGTCAGTCTTTGTTCGTCATTCAAGAGAAGAGCATCTCAGAACGGGAATTGTGGTATTCCTATTATATCGTGTTATTGTATATAGTGTGCGTTAACAATTTTATATTGCTGCTCCTCTCCTATTCATCATAGCGTGATGTTATATAATCTATAGCCTTCCTCGATAAACGGACAATCTTACACTGAAAGAATTTTTCAAACCAGTCCAGTAGTTTCTAATATTAACCCGTTGAAACAAACTCTTCAGCTTTATATAATAGTATAGATGTATATTTAATGCAAAACACCCCTTTCTTAAATTTCCGCGACGTATGTGTTGTCACCATTGACTTCCGCTTTGTATTTTATAGCAACACGGTCATGAAACAAGAGTATTGCGCCCTTTTTGATTAAAACAGTGGCAGCACTGTGCCGTTGTTGTTACCGGTTTAGTCTTCTTATTGATAAAACGTTTCAGTGACAGTCAGTCTTTGTTCGTCATTCAAGAGAAGTGCATCTCGGAACGGAATTGTGGTATTTATATTATATCGTGTTATTGTATATAGTGTGCGCTAACATATGTTTATATAAATTGTACTAACATTGTTTCAACCTCGGTATTATGATGGCGAACACATTGTTTATATCAACTCGTAACATTGTTTTAACGTGTATTTAACTGTACGCGAGCCGGCCATTGTGCCAAACTATTGCCCGGCGGTATTTACGTCAAACTTAGTTTAAATGGCGACTTAAATAAAATCAAGTCGGTAATTTTTTGTAAAATAAAAAAAAAGAAACTTAAAAAAAAGGAAAAAATAATTACGTAGGTTGGGAACCGATCCTAGGTAATTTCCTTTCTCGCGACCACCCGTTCCTCGAATAAGCTACGCTGACTTGACATATTAAGGGCAAAATTAGTGTTTTACTATATATTAAAAGTAAAATTTAGTATTTTTTGCCCAAAAACAGGAATAATTTTCTTTTTTTTTAATAAAACCTAGCCAGAATTTTCTCCCCCAAAACATCCTGCATGTTGAATTTTTCAGAAAAATCGGAAAACAAGATTAAGTCATTCTACTAAGGTTAAACCACCGATGAGTTTTTCTGTTAAAACTTGTCTAATTAATAATTGCAATTTATCACACGCTTTTCGGTGAAGGAAAACATCGTGAGGAAACCTGCATATGTGGATTGGTAGGTTACACATATCTCTAGAGAATTCTGGAGATATGTGTTACCTACCAATCCACAATGGAGCAGCGTGGTAGGTCTTAGCTCCAATCCTTCTCTTCAAAAACGGAGAGAAGAGGACTATTCTCAGCAGTGGGAAAGTAGCAGGCCGGTACTTTACTTGTTTTTTACTAACTTTTTTAAAACTTGTCAAGCACTGTTTGATTACCAATAAATAAATGAATAAATGTCTCCAATCGTGTCCAAGGTATCTTTTCAAACAGCAAAGGTGTATAAGTTGGTTTTTATTTCGTTACCTTTACACTATTCAATATATCATAGACAAAAATAAAAATAGACGTCGACACGTTAAATGTCAGCTTTCAGTTTTCACACCGCGCTAGTATATTTTGGGGACGGCAAAAGAGCAACACGTCAAAACAACACAAAGGCCTTTGTAAAGCTGTTTTTCTCTATATGGCGATGACATAACCAAAACTAGAATGTTATTTTTATCTGTATTTAAGTGAATACATTATACGTTATTACACACGTCCTAACGTAATGTTTTGACCGTAGAAATGTAGGTAGTAAATGTAGGTTTTTAATCTATAATTATAAAAGAAAAAAATAAGTAGGTAAGTTTCTTTTAGACTGCGTAACGGCTTGTTCGATTTTTATTAAATTTGATTTAATGAAAATTCTGAAAAAAAAATGGTATTATTTACCAGTTGTCTGTTACATACATAACAAATATTAAGATGCTAATCTTGACAGACGACCGTGTGTCGCGCATCAAGTGAAAATAACGAAAAATGGGACAAAATAGCTTTGGAGTAAAAACAATCTTATATTTATGAACTTATCAAGTTTTTAAATTAAAACAAATTTAGGCATTTAAACGAAATGCCACCAAGTTTTCGCCACAATAACGAGATATTCTATGTAAAAGAATGTCAAAAGCACTTCCCTCGCCTCCTTTTGTTTTTGTGAAAAAAAAAGCGAGAACAATTTAAAATTAACGTTATAATGTCCAAGTTTTGTCAAGTTTGAACAAGTTCTTTGAAGTGTCAATCAAAACTGACAACATTTGTCGACATCCGAGAGTTGTCAGTAACTTTATATTTCAACATTTTAAATGACACTTTCTGTAGAGAAATTACGCCGGGGCGACTAAGGTAAGTCGACCCGCCGTGTGGTTGCCGCCTGAGTAGAATAGACCACCCTCTTTCTGGCCTAAAAATACGACGAGAGGTGTAAAGGGCGACTAAGTTGATGTCAGGCAGGCGGCCGGTCGTATAAACGCAGCCAAATCATGTGATAGCAAAAGTAATAATAAAATTATTTTGCTATAATCCGCGATGAAGTAAAATAGAAAATATATATAATGCTAAATGTAGAGTAGAAAATCGGTTATCATACCGATCATACATGCAGAAGTCGTAAAAAACCCATGCACAAACCTCCACCACCGCCACCATGATACACAAGCACTATATACGTTCACTATCACAAACTCAACAATTGTTGCGCCCCGCAACCGAAGCATCATCAGGAGATAGACTCCACGACCAAAATCGCAAAGCGAAGCAATACCCAAATAAGTTTAGTTATATACTAATCGGTTCAACCCCACCCTTTATTTTATTTTGCCTGCAAACAAGTGTAACAAGCTTGAGCTAGAAACGATCAGTTAAATGTTTCTAGCTCAAGCTTGTTTTAGTCAAGATTATAGCAAAATAATTTTATTATTACTTTTGTATTATGGATCTCCGCAACGTAACGCCTAATTCTATAAATTATCATGTGATAGCATTTTTGGCATGTTGTGCCCAACCCACTTAAAGTGGGATAAGGGCAGGAAGATGAAGATGATAAGTGTATATTATCCATAGAGTTATTACAATGTCCATAGAAAATAAAGAAAAAGCAAATGATACATTTAGTATCCATCATTCTTTATTTGTGATTAGACAAAAATAAACACACGCTTTTTTCTTCCCTCTCATTGATTGTAGTGACACTCTCGCTTACTGGCATACGTATCGCTCGGTTGCCCTCGTACAATAATAATTCTTAACAAAACACCCAAATTAATATATCTCCCCGTAACCTAACCATGCTTATATAAGATTTACCTTACATAAGCATGGTTTAGGTTTTTGAACGATTTACCTTCTTCTTCTTCTTCCTGCGGCACTACAACCCTTTATGGGTCCTGGCCTCCTCAAAGAGCCTTTTCCACTTCGCTCTGTCCCTAGCCTCCCGTATCCAAGATGTGACTTTGCCTGTGGATCTGAGGTCCTCCTCGACACAATCCCTCCATCGCTTCCTCGGTCTGCCTCTGGGTCTTTTTTGCTGCGGGATCCACTTGGAAATGGTTTTGGCAGCTCTAATATCGTCCATGCGTTCCAGGTGGCCCGCCCATCCGAGCCTTTGTGCATTGCAAAACCTGACAACCGTTTCTTAATGAATCAGCTGATCCAGTTCGTGATTCATTCTTCTATGAAACGTGCCGTTGTCTTCTCGCACTGAACGATTTACCAATTATTCAATATATTTTTGTGTTAGCAACACTGATGGAGGTGGGGGTAAAAGATGGCGGGTTGCGCGGGAGGTCATTTTATAAAAATGGCGGTTAGAAAGAGAGCGGACTCTTGTGTATCATGGTTACGGTAGTAAACAGCCTTGTAACCAAAATATATCACAACTTTCTGAAGCTATTTCTTTATACATAAGCCAAACCACGTTACTTCTTTAATACAGAATATCTGGGTGACCGAGCTTCGTTCGGTAATTTTTTACAAAAAAAATAATTAAAAAATAGAAAAAACATTGAGTTGGGGATCGATCCTTGGCATTCACATTTCTCGAGGCTGCCCGTCACCCGAATAAGCTAGGTCGACTTGACAGTTAATGGCGAAAATTCAATTCAATATAAATGTTAGTGTATTTAAATGCCCGAAAACAGGGATAAAACAATATTTTTTTTACATTAAACCTAGCTAGATCAATTTTTCTCCGCTAAAACCTCCTACACACTGAATTTCAGGAAAATCGTTGGAGCCGTTTCCGAGATTCGGAAAATATATATATATCTTTAATATATAAATGAGTTAATCTTGTATATATATATATTTTCCGAATCTCGGAAACGGCTCCAACGATTTTCCTGAAATTCAGCATGTAGGAGGTTTTGGGGGAGAAAAATTGATCTAGCTAGGTTTTATGTAAAAAAAAAATTGTTTTATCCCTATTTTTGGGCATTAAAAAACACTAACATTTATATTGAATTGAATTTTCGCCATTACTGTCAAGTCGACGTAGCTTATTCGGTTAGCAGGCAGCCTCGAGAAATGTGAGTGCCAAGGATCGATCCCAAGTAAATAATTGTTATTTCTTTTTTAAAGTTTTTTTTTGTAAAAAATTACCGATCACCCAGATATTACAAGATTAACTCATTTAAATATTAAAGATTTGACTCGACTTTGACACATCATGAAAAATACATAGGTTGATAATATAGGAAGTTTTTTAATGTCATCCTATTCCTGTTGAATTTACAGGATTTCCTAAAAAAACACTATTAAGGAGAGGCTGATACAGAAAGCCTACTATACTGTTGAGGATTATTTAGACGATAAAAATGCGTGGATATAAATATTGTTCGACCCTGTACAAGATAGAAACATTAAATGTAACTAGCATTAAGAATTGTATTTTTTAAAAAGAGCAACCGCCGAGTTTCTTGCTGGCTCTTCTCGGTAGGAACAGCTTTCCGAACCAGCAGTAGAGTTGACGATTCAAAAGCACTTGTTTACAAGTTCATTTGAATAAAGAATATTTTGAATTTGAATTTTGAATTCCTATGCGTATGTATAAGGAATAATTGTTCCATATTTTATCTATATTGATTCAGCATTAGCCGTGAAAACGTGACATATAGAACTTTTATTCATTGTCTATGATCTGCAATATATTGATTTTGGAACATATAAAACTTGTACGAACTTGTTCGAAAGATTAAGTGACCGTTATCACTCTGCAACCAAAACAGTGAAATGTTCAGATGTCAACAACACTCAGCGCTTATTGTAGTAAGTATCAAAGAACTGCACTTCAGAAACGACCATTGTTATATCCATTGCCGGTTTCCGCTTTAAGTTGGCGGTAAAATGTTTTTTTTTATTTACCGAAACGAAAGTTGATTGCTGGACGGTGATATCTAGGGTACTAAACCTGAATTTAAATAAGTACCTTATCCGGCTGAGTAGAATAGACCTCCCTCATTTCTTACCAAAGGGTCATAAAAGGCGACTAAGGTAAAATGACCCGCCATGTGGTATCCGACTGAGAAAAATAGACCACTCTCATTTCTTACCATGATGGCATAAAAGGCAACTAAGGTAAATTGACGCGCTATATAGTATCCAGCTGAGTAGAACATATCCCCTCATTTCTTACTGAGGTGTCATAAAAAGTGACTATGGTAAGTTGATCCGCCGTGAGGTATCCGGGTGATTAGAATAGACCACTATCATTTCTTACTGAGATGTCATAAGCGCCTAAGGTAAGTTGACCCGCTGTGTGGTATCCGGGTGAGTAGAATAGACTACCTTCATTTCTTACCGCAGTGTCGTAAAGGGCGACTAAGGTAGGTTGACCCGTCGTGTGGTATCCGGGTGAGTTGAATAGACAAACCTCATTTCTTACTGAGGTGTCATAAAAAGCGACTAAGGCAAGTAGAACCATCGTGTCGTATCCGGCCGAGTAGAATATACCACTTTCATTTCTTACCATGGTGTCATAAAATGCGACTAAGTTGATCTGCCGTGTGATATACGGTTGAGGAGAATAGACCACCCTTATTTCTTACTGAGGTGTCATAAAAAGCGACTAAGGTAAGTTGACCTGCCCTGTGGTATCCAAGTAAGTAGAATATACCACTTTTACTTCTTGCCATGGTGTCATAAAAGGTGGCAAGGTGTGGTATCCGGCTGGATAGAATAGACCACCCTTTTTTCTTACCGAGATGTCATAAAAGGCGACTAAAGTAAGATTATAGACCTTTGTTTGAAACTGATATACTCGCCTAAAGATTTCTATGCACGGATTCTATTACTGGATCAAGTTGCCAAAAGCCATAAAATAAGAAAGGTAAATAGTCAGGTTGAAGATTAACCTAGATTCAGATTGCTACTTATGGCATGGTACAAATGGCTGCCTTCCAAGAAAACCCCATTCCTTGCGAACATGTGAAGGCATGTTGGCATTTTTATGGCCATAATCGAAAATGCAAGTTCAGCAGTCAATGTGGTTTTATTTGCATAATTCTTATTTTTAACGACATCGTTTGCCTTTCTTTTTCGAACTGAGAAAACGCTGTTAGCTCAAACGCCTTGGCTACATTAGTGGGCTACGGCGAACTTAAAATTGTCATATCTTTAGTATTTAAATGAGTTAATCTTGTATGTAAGTAAGTAAGTAACGGCCTGTTACTATCCCACTGCTAGGCAAAGGCCTCTTCTCTCCGTTTTTGGAGAGAAGGATTTGAGCTAGGACCTACCACGCTGCTCCAATGCGGATTGGTAGGTTACACATATTCCTAGAATTCTCTAGAGATATGCAGGTTTCCTCACGATGTTTTCCTTCACCGAAAAGCATGTTATAAATTGCAATTTTCAATTAGACACATAAGTCTTTAATAGAAAAACTCATTGGTGTCTGCCCGGGTTTGGACCCATGATCTCTAGAGATTCACACGATCGCACCGCTGGGCTATCACAGCTTCACACGGTCGCACCGCTGGGCTATCACAGCTTCATCATCATCAGCAATCTTGTATGTATATATATATATTTTGAGAATCTCGGAAACGGGTCCGAAGATTTTCCTGAAATTCAGCATGTATGTTTTGTGGGAGAAAAAGCGATCTAGATAAGATTTATTTAAATAAAAAATGTCCATTTATCCGTTTTCGGGCTCTAATTTTTTTTTTTACATTTACGTTGAATATAATTACAATTTTTCGCTGTCAAACGTAAACACATGGTAGTTCAATTGGGGAACGGGCGGTCTAGAGAGGTGAAACTACCTAGGATCGAGCCCCACCTGCCCTATTATTTTTGAATTTTTCTTTTTAATTTTTTTTTACATCATTTTAAATATTACCGAGCAAGGCACGGTCACCCAGGCACTCTTTTTTATTTTCTTTTGTTTTCGTTGTCAATATGACAAGTTGTTGGAAAAGATTGGTTGACTTTTGAGAAATTGCTTCTTATTTATTCAATACTAGCTTTTACCCGCAACTTCGTTCGCATGGACTGTTGTCGCGTGGTATGTTGATAACAGATGGTGTTTTTTAATGTCATCCTATTCCTGTTGAATTACCAGGATTTCTATAGCCTATATGTTACCTTGGTGTATAAGGAATAATTATCCCAAATTTCGTCGACATTGGTTCAACGGATCCGCCGTGAAAGAGTAACAAACATACATCCATTCTCACAAACTTTCGCATCATCATCATCATCCTTCTGCCCTTATCCCGCTCTGAGTGAGGTCGGCTGCGTTTTTACGACCGGCCGCCTGCCTGACGTCAACTTACTCAGTCGTATTTTACGACACCGCGGTAAGAGAGAGGGTGGTCTATTCTAATAAACCGGATACCACACGGTGGGTCAACTTACCTTAGTCGCCTTTCGCCACACCTCGGAAAAAAATGAGGTTAGTCTATTCTATTCAGCCGGATACCACACGGAAGGTCCACTTACCTTAGTCGCCTTTTACGACACCTCGCTAAGAAATGAGGGTGGTACTATTCTGTTTAGCCGGATACCACACGGCTCTCATGAAACTAGTAAATATAAGTAGAAATCCTACCTAATTGAGGGAAAATTTTCCGTGTATTAGTTGTACGCACAATACATCAGTGACTTAGCAGTTTGTTGACCTACCCTATTGTTCGTAAGTTATTTTCGTGTATATATCCAAATGTCACAACCTCACATCTAAACGGCATGACATTGTATAATTCATTTAAGTTACCATACAAAAAGATACTATCTATAATCCCATTTTCAAATTCAAATCATTCTTTATTCAAGTAAATTTCTAAATAAGTGCCTTTGATTAGCTGCTTCGAAAAACTGCTCCCACCGAGAAGAGCCAAAAAGAAACTCGGCAGTTGCTCTTTTCAAGATATAATTCTTATAGCTAGGTACATTTTATGGTTACGTTTTTCAACTGTTGGATATTTGGGATAAATCATTTTTTTTCCCACCAAGAAACAAATGGGCAAGGACCACACGATCTGGTGTCTTTTTGTATTCTCCTTGAAATATAGTACATACCACACTCTATAAATACCACAGAAATTAATTGAAACACTTTTACGAATTATTAAACAATTAATCAGGATTTTTTTTATTTATTAAACTTTAGTCAGGATATTTTAATTTTCATTAAACTTCAGTCATTTATTTTTAATCTTTATTAAAGTTCAGTCAGGATTTTTTAAACTTTATTAAATTTCAGTCAGGATTTCTTAAACTTTATTAAACTTAAGTCTCCCAGATCAAACTCAAGAGGCTGCTGGATCCAAGCGGAAAAAGATCTTATGCAATGCAAAGCCATTGAAAGACATCTAGTATGGCAGCAAACGTCCATCTTCTAAAAAATCGGAACGTAAAATCTGAAGAAAAACCAAAACGTATTTCGTTTAACAGCTCACCCGTAGTTAATCAGACAGGTACGATCTTAAGTGTGAGGAAACTAAAGGAAAATGTTCAAAAGTAGGTCAAAGAAAACCAAGGTGTTTTGCATGATTAATTTTGGTGAGTAGTACAGATTAAAATATCGTTAAGTCACTATAAGTACTTAAACATAAACAGCATAATAAAAACAAAAAATTGTAATAAACAATGACATATGTTATTACATAAAACATTATTTTATTCTCGAAACAAATGTAAAATGCAATTCTGAAATAACATTTAATACACATCAATCATTAATTAAAATCGAAAACAAATATTACAGACCGCCCAAATATTTTTTTATCTGTGTTTAATCGTAAATAAAAAACAAATCCATTCATAATTTATGTAAACATTCATTACCGTAACATTAGAAATTTTGATTTTAAATTAAGAATATTCAGAGGTAATAATACAGGTTTGTTCTAATTAAGGCGTTAAAGATACATCTCTACTTATAAATAATGATTACAAGCTTACAAAATCAAAAAAAAACCACGCAGATTAAGAAAGCAACTAAAAAAAATATTAAACTAAAAATTACGAGTAAACAGCGAATTGAAGTATAAATGAGTAAAGCAAAAAAACTAAATTATTTTTATACATCTACGTCCAATAGTACTTACATTATTTATAAATTACATCAATAAATGCACGTAACGCAATGGGACCTCATTACCGGAACCTCATTTCACACCTGTCACTATAATCTATGTAGTTTTGAAAATGGAACACTTATTTTAAATTTCAATTACGATTTTAATAATTAATCGAAAACGTTTTACGTCTACGCCTATCCTTTTTCCGAGCTGCCGTCTCCCTCTGATCCTGATACAAGATAGTCCGGGATATAGCGAACGAGATTATCACTTCGCGTACCATTTATAACGTTATTGTAATTGTTTTTCTAATTTTTTATTCATAATGTCACGATACGAGACGCTTTTGGCGTTCGTATGGTTTTTTTATGGTGCGTTTTCGAGGCGGTTAGGGGAGTTGATAAATAACTCTCCCTAAACACATCCGACTCGGCCCGGGCACGGGCGGTAACTGGCTGAAATAAGAGTGCTGCCCTCTAAAATATATCGATGCGCAAGTGACAGATTAGTGAATGCACTTCAATGGATAGTTTAGTTAATTTTTTAATTTTCACCGGCATCGGACATTTTTAGCCGTGTTCTAGAACTTTTTTTAACCTCTGTCAGTCATTATACTTAACATCCCAGGTTTTTGGTAAAGATTTTGGATAAGTTTTTAAATTCAATGGTATTAAGAATGCACCGATGAATTTGCCCTACTTTATTTACTACTAGCAATCGCCAGCGGCTAGGCCCGCTTGGAAAGATTAAAACCGTAATATTATAGTATTTGATAACGATAAAAATGTTTAAATTGGGTTAACCTTAGCTATTGGGTTAAAGCTGGACATATGCTGTTGCGGACTTTTATTCAGAACTTTTAGAAGAACAATTTTGTAATAAGTGATTTTTGAATAACTATAAACGTTTACTCAGCGCACGCAAGGATAGTTTTTTGCCGTTTTTGTGCTATTTTTTATTGCTGCTCCTCTCCTATTCATCTTAGCTCGATGTCGAAGCCGTGTAGTATCCGGCTGAGTAGAACATACCACCCTCATTTCTTACCGAGGTTTCCTAAAAGGCGACTAAGGTAAGTCGACTCGCCGTGTGGTATGCGGCTAAGTAGAATAGACCACTCTCATTTCTTACCGGGGTGTCGTTACGACTAAGGTAAGTTGGCCTTCCAGTAGTAGTAATCTCAGAGATTAGCGCGTTCAAACAAACAAACTCTTGATCTTTATATATTAGTATAGATGTAAGTACGCTGGCCCTCGGCGGGAATCGATCTCGCATCCCGCGGAGCTGTAGGCACTGCCAACTGCACCAACGGGCCAGTTAATATGAATTCTTAGGATATCTTGGGATATTTACGCGAAGCACCCTGTACTACTAGTTATATTTAATATTTAAATGAGTTAATTTTGTATGTATATATATTCGGAATCTCGGAAACGGCTCCAACGATTTTCCTGAAATTCAGCATGTAGGGGGTTTTGGGGGAGAAAAATCGATCTAGCTAGGTTTTATATAAAAAATCGTGTTATCCCTGTTTTTTGCTTTAAAAAATACTAAAATTTATATTGAATTGAATTTTTGCCATGAACTGTCAAGTCAGCGTAGCTTATTCGGGGAACGGGTGGTCGCGAGAAATGAAAATACCTAGGATCGAGCCCCACCTACCCTATTATATTTTCTTTTTTTTGGAGTTTATTTTTTTATTGAAAAAAAAAATTACCGAGCAACCCAGATATTCTTTAATTAAAAAAAGATGATGCGGCGCTCTGGTTAGTTTGTGATTGCAAATAAAACTTTTCCAGAACATCGAACCTAATATTCGTTATTCAGTTATGCAATATTTCAAGATCAATCCTTACTACTACTAATATTAAAAGTTAAGTTACTAATATTAAATATTAAAAATGCGAAAGTTTGTGTGTATGGATGTATGTTTGTTACTTTCACGTCGAATCCGCTGAAACCATATCGATGAAATTTAGATGAATTATTCCTTATACAACGGGGTAACATATAGGCTATACAAATCCTGTTAATTCTATAGGAATACGATGACATTCAAATTCAAATTCAAATTCAAATTCAAAATATTCTTTATTCAAATAAACTTGTAAACAAGTGCTTTTGAATCGTCAACTCTACTGCTGGTTCGGAAAGCTGTTCCTACCGAGAAGAGCCAGCAAGAAACTCGGCGGTTGCTCTTTTAAAAATATAATTCTTAATACTATTTACATTATGTCGTTACTGTCTTGTACAGGTTCAAAGAGAGCTATATCCACACATTCTTATCTTCTAAATAATCTTCAAAAGTATAGTAGGCTTTCTGTATCAGCCTCTTTTTAACAGTGTTAAAAAGAGCCTCATTGAAAAGCCTCATCTATTATCAACGGTAATGCCTTTAACGTTAAATCCGCTGACCCCATATTAATGAAATTTAGTCCAATTGAATTCTTTACACTGGGGTATATAGGCTAAAATCCCGCTTTTCTTTCAGGAACAACAAAAACAAAACTTTGAGGGTAATACTTATAAAATAAAGTTCCTAAAAGCTGTTTGTCTATATGCGTTCGAATTTCTCAAAATCTACTGAATGGATTTTTGTCTTGTATATCATAGACATACGAGAGGTCACAAAAAGCTTGTGATACCTGTGTCGCGACTCAGCAGAGTTGGCAACTCACTCTATTGTCTCGGTATTCGCTTCTACAATAAAATTCCGCAATCCATACTAGACCAAGCTACAGAAAGGTTTAAATTAAGTATAAGAGATGTACTTATACGTAAAGCATATTACAAAATTGAAGATTAATGTATGATAAAAAAGCCTGGATTTGAAAATCCATTCAGCTTCATACAGGACTACGGTTTAATAATGTAAAATTGAAAATGTTTAAAAGATTGACCGCCGAGTTTCTTTCTGGTTGTTCTCGGTAAGAGCAACATTCCGAAGCAGTTGTAACTTCATTAATCATATTGATACTTGACGATTAAAAGTGCTTGAAAGAGCTTATTTTAATAAAGATTATTTTGATTTGATTTGTCTTTAATAGTACATTACGGTTTTAAAGAATGCAAGCACTACACCCACTCACTTCCACAAACTCTATGATCGTTTCGCCGCGAAACCGAAGCATCATCAGGAGAATAGGCTCCACGAATAAAATCATAATGATATAAATCATCGAAAGTTTCTTAATCTCTATTTATCTCTATTAACTACCCTCAGCTAGCTAACAGCTTCTCCCGCGTGGGAATAAGTGTATCACAAAGTATTTCAGTAAATTTACTTAAAACCGTAATACAAAAGTAATAAAAAAATTATTTATCTATAATTCGATGAAGCACTTAAAACTGTAACACGTTAAAACGTAATCACTTTGCGGAGATCCATAATATAAAAGTAATAATAAAATTATTTTACAGCTAAATTATAACCTCTCCAAAAACGGAGAGAAGAGGCCTATTCTTAGCAGTGGGATAGTAACAGGCCGCTACTTTACTACTACTATAATAAAATTATTTTGCTATGATCCACAGTAAAGCAATCACCATATCGGAAGAATAAAGTTACATGTACCATGTATAAGCATAGGAAACGTGACTTTATTCTTCGAAAAAGGCAATACATATAATGCTAAATTTAGAGTGGACTATTCGTTTTCATACCTGATACATGCAGGATTCGTAAAAACACATGCACAAACCTCCACCACCGCCACCACAATACACAAGCACTACACACGTTCTCTATCACAAACTCAACAATCGTTTCGCCCCGCATGCTTCGGCATCATCAGGAGATAGACTCCACATCAAAATCGCAGTTTTTCGTCGACATTATATTTTCTATTTACTTTATCGCGGATTATAACAAAATTATTTTATTATTACTTTTGTATTATGGATCTCCGCAAAGTAACGCCTAATTCTGTAAACTATTTAGATTCGTAAGGTACTTATTCTATAAGTAAATCCTCAATATTGTAGTAATCCTCAAAAACCGTTTAAAAATCCTTTCGGTAGATTTAGAGAAAATCGTTCTTCTTAGTTTTCGTCCTACTGCCTTCGATAGCTGCAGTTGGTGAGCATAGTAGTATAGGCAACCGGCAATTTCTCTACCCCGAATAATCAAGAATACTTACCTTTAACTTAGAGGCTTCTTCTTAAGTTATGGCGTCCACGCCGCTTCGGTCAGAGTATAACCACTAAATCACTTAATCCACCTATATTCGTGGAATCACAAGTTTATACACACAACCACCGAATTATTCTTTATATTTCGTATACAGAGGGTTCACTCACCTTGTAGTGCGCGCGTACGGCGCTCGGTGTAGATATGACGATCGCCGCGAAGATCAAACGGAGTTTTAATTTCAAAATGAAAAATATTAACCTGTGGCTGAAGTACTTCATTGAATTAACTAAATTTTTTAAGTAGGCTGGTAAGGTACGTAGCTATCTAGGATTAAAATTAATGTCGTATCTTTGGTACCACTCTGTATATTAATACGATAATCCACCGAACACCGATATTTATTGCAAGTCACTCAGAGGCCCGTGTACCGTGTTGCGCGGCCGACCGATCTTCTTTTTGTGACATTAATTCACCTATCCGCACCGCCTCAGGTGCAACAATCCCCGATTACCCTCGGTGGAAAAAATTGCCCGAACAGTAGTCTTTGAATAAAGAATAGCTTTTGTCACTCATTAACCCTGCAAACATCTCCAACACAAAAATCAGATCGATCTGTTGTCGCCATTGACTTCCGCTTCGCATTTTATAGCAACACAGTCATAAAACAAGAGTATCACGCCCTTTTTGACTGAAATGTTGGCAACACTGTGCCGTTATTTTTTCCGGTAGAGTCTTTCTATTGATAAAACGTTTCAGTGACATTCAGTCTTTGTTCGTCATTCAAGAGAAGTGCATCTCGGAACGGGAACTGTGGTATTCCGATTATATCGTGTCATTGTATATAGTGTGCTCTCACAGATCCAGGGGGTTATACTTATTGCAATTACTGATAATGATTCTGCTACTGGAAAAAAAAGTAAAGTAAGTAGCGGCCTGTTACTATCCCACTAGTGAGAAAAGGCCTCTTCTCTCCGTTTTTGGAGAGGTTTGGAGCTAAGACCTACCACGCTGCTCCAATGCGGATTGGTAGGTAACACATACCTCCAGAATTATCTAGAGATATGCAGGTTTCCTCACGATGTTTTTCTTCACCGAAAAGTGATAAATTGCAATTATCAATTAGAGACAAGTTTTAACAGAAAAACTCATTGGTGTCTGCCCGGGTTTGAACCCGTGAGCTTGAAAGAGTCGCACGGTGTTACCGCTGGCCTACCACAGCTAAGTATGAATTATGCCAAATTTCTTCGATATTGATTCAGCGTAAAAACGTAAAAACGTAACAGACAAACTTTCTCATTCATAATAGGTATAAGTGTTAGTATACTTCTATATCTATAGTTACGACATGACATCCCCCTGCCCTTATCCCACTCTAAGTGGGGTCGGCACATGTTACAAACATGCTGTCACATGATTTGTCTGCGTTTTTACGACTGGCCGCCTGGATGATTTCAACATACCTTATTCTACCTAACTTACCTCAGTCGTACTTTATGACACATCGGTAAGAAAGAGGGTTGTTTATTCTACTAAACCGGATACCACACGGTCAACTTACCTTAGTCGCCTTTTACGATACCTCGGTAAGAAATGAGGGTGGTCCATTTTTATTCCACTCAGCCGGATACCACACAGTGGGTCGACTTACCTTAGTCGCCTTTTACGACACCTCGGTAAGAATTGAGGTTGGTCAATTCTACTCAGCCGGATACAACACGGCGGGTCGACTTACTTTAGTCGCCTTTTACGACACCTCAGAAAGAAATGAGGGTGGTACTATTCTATTCAGCCGGATACCACACGGCGTATGTCCATACTAAAATGTGTAAATAAAACTAGGATTTAAATAATAAAACAAATGCTTCTAATAATATAATTCTGATGGAATGTAGTCGATTCTCGCTCCCTATTTGTTAGGATGTCCCTTCCTGTAGAAAAATAATCTGTTAAATATAATTTAAATCCTAAATAGATAAAATTTCCGGCTAAATAGAATAGTACAACTGTCACTTCTTACCAAGTTGTAAAAGGCGACTAAGGTAAGTCAACCCGCCGTGTGGTATCCGGCTGAGTAAAATAGACAATCCTCATTTTTTGCCGAGGTGTCGTAAAAGGCGACTTCCGTTTTCGTATTTTTTATTGCTGCTCCTCTATTCTTAGCGTGATGTTATATATCCTATAGCCTTCCTCGATAAATGGACTATCTTACACTCAAATAATTTTTCAAATCGTTTGAGTAATTCCTGAGATTAGCGCGATAAAACAACCAAACTCAATTCAAATTCAAAATATTCTTTATTCAAATAAACTTGTAAACAAGTGCTTTTGAATTGACAACTCTACTGCTGGTTCGGAAAACTGTTCCTACCGAGAAGAGCCAGCAAGAAACTCGGCGGTTGCTCTTTTTAAAAAAAATAACAATTCTTAATGCTATTAACATTTAATCGTTTCTATCTTGTACAGGGTCTAACAATATCTATATCCGCGCATTTTTATCGTCTAAATAATCCTCAACAAACAAACAAACAAACCCCCCACCTTTATATATCGATATCAGTGGTACGTCACTATGCATGCCGTAGAGCCGTAAGTGTGACAGAGAGCACAACAGGCTTCCTATTCCCACATTCCATTACCCTGCGGGCAGCGACTCTTTAATACTAGTATAGCAACTTTTCGTCCAGGCCCAGACTCACGAGGCCCATTATGAGCGACTATGGTTTCTCTACTACTAATGACACACTTTTGAAAGAGAACCAAGAAATCAATATACACAATGTTCTCTCAAATGTTTTTACCTGTAACTTCAGCACAAATCACATAAATAGCACAAATCAGGTAACAAAAAATTCCTAGTACAATCGCCAATACAAGCTTTGATAGCGGTGAGAACGTGTGACTCTTTCAACGGAGTCACGGTTTTAAACCCCGGATAGGCACTCATAAGTTTTCTGTTAAAAACTTGTGTCTAATAGATAATTGCAATTTATCGCACACTTTTCGGCGAAGGAAACCATCGTGACGAAACCTGCATATCTTTAGATAATTCTGCGGACATGTGTAACCTACCAATCTGCATTGGAGCAGCGTGGTAGGTCTCAGCTCAAACCCTTCTCTCCAGGAACAGAGAGAGGAGGCCTATGCCCAGCAGTGGGATAGTAACAGGCGGTTACTTTACAATCGCAATGGAAGATATCGCTATTTAGCGATAAGTCCGCCAGATCACTACTTTTGTTATGTTTTAGATAATTATTTTTAGTTTTTACTAATCATTCATTCATTCATTCATTCATTCATTCATTCATTCATTCATTCAATCGCCAACATGAGACCAACACCATACATACACTAAACATCACCTAACGCACATTATACTCCACAACCAAGGCATCGTGAGAACGTCACAAACATACCAAAGCGACACAAACTATAATGACTTCTCTTCATAATCTACAAATCCTTACTAATATTATAAATGCGAATGTCTGTCTGTCTGTTATATTTTCACGGCCAATCCGCGGAACCAATATCGATGAATTTTGGCATAAATAATCCTTATATACCGGGGTAACATATAGGCTATAGAAATCCTGTTAATTCAACTGGAATTAAATTCAGGAGAAATTAAATAGGATGACATACAAAACGCCATGTATAATAAACCTATGTTTTTAACTTTTTATTAAGTGTAACAACGCCGCCTTGTCGTTACTGCAAGCAAGCCATGACGTCACATCATGCCACCGCCTTTCGCGCCATTTTGACGTGGGAGATGTGACAGCCGCTGTCAGCTAGCCCGCGGATAGCGAATGAGAGTTTGCTTTAATTTCATTTTAGCATTTTTTATGAAAAGAATAAAACTGATTTAGAATACTTCTTTTATTAATATAAACAGTTTGGTTACATAAGTCAAATATGTATTTACAGAAGTGTTTAGATTCCAAGTTTTCCAAGTTATTTTTAAAGAGTACATGTTTATATTTGCAGGGCTGAAGAGTGACAGAAGCTACTCCTAATTTCAAGACTACAGTCCACGCGAACGAAGTTCAGTGGGTAAAAGCTAATATAAACGTGAAATTCTCACGTCTAATATCTAATTTTTTAAGGAATGCAATTGCCATTGTTTTTATTTACGAGCTGAACCGCTGACTTTCAAATCAGATTTATCCGAGCTTGAAAATCAGGGTCAGTATTTGTAAGCGCTATTTAAATATAAGCCGAAATTTAAGAAAACTTTTATAAGTTTTGCGATCTATGTATTATCTATGTATTAGGCTTTGTCAAATAAAAATTATTATTATCTATGACATCATGTTATTAATTTAAGAAAAAAACTATTATTATTTTGCTCTTCCAAATTATGGGCCTCTTCAATACGCAAGAGGAGCTACGCTACTCTTTATTGCACTTTGCCACAAAATAACATTTTTGAATTAAGTCACTTTAATACTAAGCGTGTGATATATAGATTATTATTATTTAGAATCATATATCAGTCCCCCTCTTTTAATAATATAACTCTGTTTAGAATTATATATTATTCCTCCTGCCTTTATCCCACTCTAAGTGAGGTCGGCAACATGTTATAAACATGTTGTTACATGATTTGGCTACGTATTTAACGACCGGCCGCCTGGCTGACGTCAACTTAACTTAGTCGCCTTTCACATCAACCCAACAAGAAATGAGGATGGTCTATTCTACAAAGACGGATACCACAGGGCGAGTCAACTTAAAGTCAACACCTCGGACGACACCTCGGTGAGAAAACGGGTGGTCTATTCTACTCAACCGAATACCACACGGCGAGTCAACTTACCTTAGTCGCTTTTAACAACACCTCGGTAAGAAAAGGGGTGGTCTTTTCTACTCAACCGGATACCACACGGCGGGTAAACTTACCTTAGTCGCCTTTTACGTCACAACAGTAAGAAAAAAGGTGGTCTATTCTACTCAAGCGAATACCACACGGCGGATCGACTTACCTTAGTCACCTTCTGCAACACCTCGGTAAGAAATGAGGGTAGTCTATTCTACTCAACCGGATACCACACGGCTATCTGTTTAGAATTATCTATCAACCAAAATGTAAGGTATAATTTTTTTAGGTATACAAGATGTGTTGCTTAATATAAAAATGAAAAAATTTAAAATAAAATCTTATTCATTTTGACTCAATTGAAATTTACATTTATTATTAAATTATAACAAAATAATACTTATCAACTACACCGTAATTCTTTATTTCATAAAAAAAAAACATCATGCACACAAAATGGCGTTCACACAACCACAGATAATATAAATATATTACACTTTATAGTCTATGCTTTTTGGTATGGTAAGCGATCATACCATATTGCGGCCGTTGTCTCCGGCTATCCTGTCGACGATCTAGAACGAAAAATGATTTTATTAAAAACTTACTCCAACTGACGCAAAAAAAGTTTAAGCATCCTAATTAAATACAATTTTAGGTTTTTTTTCTTTATTAGGTTTACCAACAGTTAATATAATTTTACATTCTTATAATATTACGTACTAAACTAGCGGCCCGCCCCTGCTTCCCACGGGTATAAAATATATAGCCTATGCCACTCGGTGAAATCATCATCTTCCTGCCCTTATCCCACTCTAAGTGGGGTCGGCACAACATGTTATAAACATGCTGTCACATGATTTGACAGCGTTTTTACGACCGGCCGCCTGCCTGACGTCAACTTACCTCTGTCGTATTTGACGACACCTTGGTAAGAAATAGGGTGGTCTATTCTACTAAACCGGATACCACACGGTGGGTCAATTTACCTTAGTCGCCTTTTACGACACCTCGGTAAGAAATGAGGTTGGTCTATTCTACTCAGCCGGATACCACTCGGCGGGTCGACTTACCATAGTCGCCTTTTACGACACCTAGGTAAGAAATGAGGGTGGTACTATTCTATTCAGCCGGATACCACACGGCAGGTCGAATTACCTTAGTCGCCTTTTACGACACCTCAATAAGAAATGAGGGTGGTCTATATTGGTCTAGGTGGTCTATATTGGTGGTGAAATAAATGATTAAAATCGATCCTATAGTTTTGATTTATTCATTACTACCCGTGTTAAATATGGAGTAAAAAAATTCCCCATTCTCCCTACCATGAACATTTCATATCTTTGGAATATCTAAATTCATATACAACATTTTTGCTTATTTACTTTTTACATTTCCCTATGTTCTTTATTTTTAAAATTAATATATTGCAGAATGTATTTATATACAACGTTCACAGCTTTCTTGTCATCAGACAATACAAACATGTTTTCTTTAGAGGTTACTCTTGAAAGAGCGACATATAATTGGCCATGTGAAAAATATAAACGCGTCCGATTGCTGTAAAATTCGAAGTGCTATAGAGCGAAGCGCGTCCTCCGGCGCGCAACCACTATGCGCCTGCATTTTAAATCTATAATATCTTCGAAAATGTTCATTTAAATGACATGCTCTAAACGGCCATATTCATCTATATTAAATCAACAATGTATTTAAGGTACTTAATTGGATAATTAAAGCTGTATCGTTTAAAATTGCGTCGAAAATAAGGCTTTATTTTCCGTACAAAGTAAATCACAAAACATGCTCTAGTGGGTTATCCATAAGAGATAGACATATACCATCGCGGGGTTTTCTGTAGACCTTTTCAAGGTGTACAAATACTTAGTACATCATTTTGATAAATCTCGTAGGGTTTAGCCTGCGTTTGCAAGTTAAACGGAAAAAATGTAATAATTTATACACATTAGAAACCTCAAAAATTACAGTATTTCCCTACTCCATATTGAATATTATTATACATATAAACCTTCCTCTTCAATCACTGTCTATTAAAACAACCGCATCAAAATCTGTTGCGTAGTTTTAAAGTTTTAAGCATACATAGGGATATTATTAGTATAGGGATATAGGGACATAAGGACGGACAGGGAATATATACTATACTATAATATACTATACTATAATATACAATAAAATAATATACATTTCTACACATGTCTAATGGTACGCGCGTCTATTTACTTTTACCTTACCCATATCTCACTAAGTATTGCTTTGTAATAGTATTGTTACAAGTGAAAATTTTGAAAAAATAAACATACCCCTCTGATGATTGGCAGGTTCAGAAGAGATCCGAGGACCGGCACCATCCTGAGGAAGTTCACAGCGGCTGGCAGGAACCCTCTGTAGTTCAAAATGACCAAAAATTGTAATACCCCAAAAGTAATGATAAAATTATTTTCCTGTAATCCGGGATGAAGTAAAATAGAAATATATAATGCTAAATGTAGAGTGGACAATCCGTTTTCGTACCTGATACATGCAGAATTCGTAAAAACACATGCACAAATCTCCACCACCGCCACCACAATACACAAGCACTACATACTTTATAAGACTATATTTGGTTTTTTTTTCTTGTTGTGCAATAAAGTTAATAAAAGTTAAAGTTAATAAAAATACATCCTCCTGCCCTTATCCCACTCTAAGTGGGGTCGGCACAACATGTTATAAACATGCTGTCACATAATTTGGCTGTTTTTAGGACTGGCCGTCAACTTACCTTAGTCGTATTTTACGACACCTCGGTAGGAAATGAGGTTGATCTATTCTACTCGGCCAGACACCACATGGCGGTTCGATTTACTTTAGTCGCCTCTCACGACACCTCGGTTGGAAATGAGGGTGGCCTATTCGACCAAACCGGATACCACACAGCGGGTCGACTTACCTTAGTCGCCTTTTACGACACCTCGGTAGGAAATGAGGTTGGTCTATCCTACTCAGGCGGATACAACACGGCGGTTCGACTTACTTTAGTCGCTTTTTACAACACCTCGGTAAGAAATGAGGTTGGTCTATTCTACTCAGCCAGATACCACACGGCGCATCGACTTACCTTAGTCGCCTTGTACGACACCTCGGTAAGAAATGCGGTTGGTCTATTCTACTAAGCCGGATACCACACTGCTAAGTTGTGCAATAAAGTATTGTTAGCGCACACTATATATAATAACACGATATAATAGGAATACAACAATTCCCGTTCCGAGATACACCTCTCTTGAATGACGAACAAACTGAATGTCACTGAAACGTTTAAAACGTTTTATCAATAGGAAGATTTCACCGGAAACATAACGGCACAGTGTTGCCAACATTTTAATCAAAAAGGGCGCGATACTCTTGTTTCATAACTGTGTTATTATAAAATACAAAGCAGAAGTCATTGGCGACCACAGTATTTAAATAAATAATAAATATATAAATATATGGGACACTTACACACACGGTCGTCCGTCCCCAAAGTAACTTAATACTTGTGTTATGGGTAACAGACAACTGGTAAATATATACTTATATAATTTTAAATACATACTTAAATACAAATACACACCCAGGCTCGAAGAACCATCAAATTTGTGTTAGAAAATGTATACCGAAGGCCATCTGTGGGAATCGAACCCACGACCCGCGGCGCTGAAGGCAGGGTCACTACCAACTGCGCCAACGAGCCAGTCAAATTTATATCATTATTGTTACCTAAACAGCAGCAAGAACCCGTATATCTCAGCTATCATGCCCACCATGGGCCATCCCAGCAGTACAACAGTGATACCACCAAAGAATGCAGCTGACGCCTTCACTTTGTGCCTTTGAAAGAAGAAAAAGAATGTCCTTTGGAGACCTATGACGCAGGCCAAGCCGCTTATGAACAGAATCTGTAAAGAAACAGGATATTCTCAATCAACAAGTCTAAATTTATATTTTTAGAAGTGTTCATTACTTTACGGAACTCCATAGTACACAAGTTACAATAAAATTATTTTGCTGTATAACTCTTTCCCTGTCATACATATAGTCTCGTCCTCGCATGCTTACTTATCACCGCACGCGGGTCGCCAATAGAGGGCGTCACATTTCTTTAATCAGTGAAAATTTAGTGAAAGTGTTGTGGAGTGCCGGAAACTGCCTGTCGATTATCCTGTGCCTTGTTAAGAGAATATATGTAATGCTAAGTGTATGAAGCAGGCAACATCCATATACCTACAGGACAAGTCACCACAAGTATCACAAAATGCCGCCAATACCACATAGCGAGTCAACTTACCTTAGTTGATGTTTACGACACCTCGGTTAGAAATGAGAGTGCTATATTCTACTCAGACAGATACCACATGGTAGGTCAACTTACCTTAGTCGCCTTTTACGACACTGTAGTAAGAAATAAGGGTGGTCTATTCTACTCAGTCGGATACCACATGGTGGATCAATTTACCTTAGTCGCCTTTTACGACACCGCAGTAAGAAAGTAGGATAGTCTTTTCTCAGCCGGATACCACACAAGTGCCTATAAGACTACAAATATGTATTTAATGTGAAACGTCACACTGTATTTATGATAAAGAAAAAAAAATAACCTCACGATAATTTCCTTCACAGAAAAGTGTGTGACAAATTGCTATTATCAATTACATAAGTATTAACAGAATAATTTTATTTTTTAATTACAGATAAAAACAAATTTACCTTAGTCACGTTTCTTGGTCCCTGGATGGTCTTGGTGCCAGTATCTATGTGAACTGATAGTGTTACCAAATGAAAACTACAACATGGTAGTTTATAAATTTATTCACCGTGCATCTTACGGACGCTGAGGTGTGAGTATCATTGTCTTACATTGCATCACAACATACACTTTAAGTCCCTACATTAATATAACCATAAGGTCAAAAATTTTACTAATTGATTTGAAGTTGAGTTTTGAGATTTCTGATCTAAGGTCTAAGAGTAGGCAACTTTACTTACATTCCCGATAGCCAGTAGGCCTTTGTCAAAAAGCAGCAACACACCAAGGAAGAGGAATGTCATACCAAAGCCGGCCAAGCCGACTCCAATTTCTGTAAGATAAATTACGTATATTATGTAATTTATATGTATTATGCCCATTACAGAAAAGATGAGAAGTGCGAGACTAAGTTGGTATGGTCAAGTAATGAGGAGGGATGAAAATCATGTGACCAAAAGAGTTTTAAATATGAATGTGGATGGATGTATGGTTAGGGGGAGGCTGAAAAAAAGATCGATGGATTGTGTGAAAAATGATATGCATGTTAAAGGACTGGCAACAGAATAGAACAGTTGACAAATGATAAGAGGAAAATGGAAGAAGAAGACATATTGTGCCGACCCCACTTAGAGTGGAATAAGGGTAAGAAAATGATGAAATTACAAATTGATCTTTGACCTTGAAAGTGCTTGAAAGAGCCTATTTGAATAACGATTATTTTGATTTTATAAAAGTCAGAGGTTCAAATGCCAGACAGCAGTAGGTTAGGTTATCTATTAAAACTTATGGGCTTATGATATTAACAATATATCACATACTATTATTACTATTATATAAAATTTAATGAAAATAGTTTCTACAGTTTCGGAGGAGTATGTCAAGTAATAGTGCAACACGAGAATTTTATTTACACGACATACTATATGTGTGCTAAACTGAATAGTCGAAAAGCCACTGTGGGGCGTATGTGCCCTTACTGGTGACCACTGAAAATCGGAGTTAGGGTCTCGCAACCTCAAAAATTGCCAAGTGGTTCTCCCAATTTGTGAAGGCACATTATCTCGCTGGGAGCTGTTGGTGAAGTAATTTAAGGTAATGTTAGACATTAATAATTGTTTAAGTTTCTTTTTTTTTTATTTTAAGTTATGTATACTTTATTTTGTATTTTTATATTCCTTTTTTTGTTGTTTACTCTTCTCTCTGTGTTGTAATGTACCACATAAATAAAGTCTTTCTTATTATTAGTAACAACCTACCAACCTGCATTGGACCAGTGTTTTGTTGATAGTACGTACTGTTCTGAAAGTGGACTCAATATGACTCTTAGATGATCCAGAATCTAGTTAGATGAAATGAGTTAGCTCTTTATTACTGACTATGTTAATGCTATGACCATGGTACTGATCATGATTTAAGATATTTATTTTTTTATTTTACTTATGAAAATTCTGGGTGCTGTAAACTCTCAAAAAAATCATTCTCCTGCCCTTATCACACTCCAAGTAGGGTTGGTACATTTTACAAACATGTAGTTATATGATTTGGCTAGGTATTTTTCAGTCGGTCGCCTGTCTGATGTCCACTTAACTAAGTCGCCATTTACGACACCTTCGTAAGAAATGAGGGTGGTCTATTCTACTCAGTTGGATATCACACAGCATTGTAAACTTCCAAAATATTGAAATAAATATTATAAACTGTCACTTACATATTAAATTTCATAATTGCATTATATGCATATGAAATAGCTTTGTAATATTTTAAAAATCCATGAAATTACTTTTTGAAAAGAGCCAGTTTTAGTATTTTACTTTATTACAAATAGGCAAGATACTTTTAACAACATCTGTTAATTTATAAATTTTAAAGCTATCATAATAGGGGTGTGTGAACAATAGAATGCTTAATTATCATTAAAAACAATTGGACTGACGTTGAAATTAAAATGATAACGTGATAACGTTAAATTACAAGCTACTAACCCAAATATAGACAATCTTCATTGATAATATAACGATAATGTCTAATTTAAGTAGCTAAACGTTTACTAAAACTGTATTTTAATTTTATTAATGATTACTTACTTTGTGTGTCTGAAATTTCTATCATCTTGAAGCTTATACACTTTAACGTCTATTATTATAGTATTTTATTTTCTAAGTACATTTGTAAATAAGATATAAAACAAATTCATAACCTTTTACACCACGTCATTTTTGCTAGCCAATTTGAAACTGTCATTTTTAGAATTTACGTCAATATTTTTGTTGTCATGATTCTAAAACAATGAGTAAATTAGGAATAATTTTATTTAGGTATATAAAAGAAAGACCTTTCATATAAAAAATAAATATTGTATTTAGAAACTAGTAACGAAATTCAATACTGCAGATGAAAAAGTTTGATAAAAAACTATAGTTTTATATTACAAGGATTGTATTTTTTTAATCTGTAAATAATTCTTTGTGAATTTACTTTGTAATTTGTCTGTGTTCTAACCTCTTTATTTAATTATCTGTGTATGACGCTAATTTCTAATCTCAGCCATTTACATTTTACTTTGCATTTAATTATTGTATGAATTTATCATTATTTAACAGTCGATATTTCATATAAAAGTATTTTCTAAGATATCATTTATAGCCGCGTTAAAGGGTGTAAACTTATGTGCCTTTATCTCTATTTACTATAGTAGAAAAAAAATTGTGGAGTGTTAAAAAAATGGTTCGAGGTGCCGGGCGAGGTGGACGCGGGATGCCTGGACGAGGTGGAATGGGTCGTCCTCCCTTTAATAGACCCCGTGTGCTTATGCTGCGGCCTCCATTTGACCTAATATTGGCTGAACCTGCTTTTCCACGATGCAAACCGGCTCCAGACGACACTGGTCTCACACAGGTAACAATATTGTTTTCTTCATTTAAGCTTAAGCACTTTGTTGGACTTATTTTTAATAATTTGTCAGTTAAAGGAGTAAAATATCTATTGAAAACAATAATACGTATAACTTCAGGTTGACTTAGTTCCGCCGCTTACGCGGTTAGAAAAATAAGGCATCTAACCGATGTTGAAACAGCGCGACTAGTTTATTTTGCTTATTTTCACAGCATTATGTCATATGGAATAATGCTGTGGGGCAAAGCTGCCGAAATAGTAAAGATTTTTGTTAAAAGCTTATTTGAATAAAGATATTTTGATTTGATTTTTTTTAATTCACTGTACAATTGAATTCTATTTACCTCTTTTTTAATTTTAGACTGGTTTAAATTTGCATTTGCCATTGCAAATTATGTTGTTGTTTAAACAAAAAAAATATTATTCATGCAATAAAGAGATTACAAACAAACAAACGTTATTTGGTACTGATACAATATTTTTTCAATTTTTATTGTACTACTTTATTTATCATTCATCATCTCCAATACTTTATTTATTTATCATTCATCATCTTCCTGCCCTTATCCCACTCTAAGTGGGGTCGGCACAACATGTTATAAACATGCTGTCACATGATTTGGCTGCATTTTTACGACCGGCCGCCTGCCTGACGTCAACTTACCTCAGCCGTGTTTTACGACACCTCAGTAAGTAATGAGGTTGGTCTATTCCACTCAGCCGAATACCACACGGCGGGTCGACTTACCCTAGTCGCCTTTTACGACATCTCGGTAAGAAATGAGGGTGGTACTATTTTATTCAGCTGGATACCAGAGTCTTAAACAATTTTCAACAATTTTAACAAAATTCATAAAAAATGAATTCTGCTTGTGTTTAAAATCATATATCTGATTGATATCAAACTATTAGTCTGTGACAAGTTATTTTTTCTGCTTACGATCTTAATTCTTCTTTTCAGGCACTTCTCAAGCGGCATGCAGAACTGTGCCCGACTCCATCAGAGCAGGCTGCTGTACTCAGTCTGGTCACAAAACTACAGACAGTCCTAGATAACCTGGTTGTGGCACCTGGTGACTTTGCTGCCTGTGTAAGTATAATTAGTGTTTTACCATATTAGTGCTACCTTTAATATTTAAATGAGTTAATCTTGTATGTATATATATATATATGTTTTAAGAATCTCAGAAACGGCTCCAACGATTTACCTGAAATTCAGCATTTAGGGGGTTTTGGGAGAGAAAAATTGATCGAGATAAGTTTTATGTTAAAAAAATGTCGTTTTATCCCTGTTTTTAGCTCTAGTTTTTTTTTTTTAATTCACAAAAAGTGACACTGTTGGTATAATAGAAGGAGGCAAAATCTATTTCTTGCTCAAGAAATGGGTAAATCTGGATGGGTGGAAGAATTGTTTATGTATTTAAGTTATATCAATCAGGTTTGGTTTACCCAAATATACTAAGATCATCCACTATAATTTTTTTAAAGATCTCTCATAGTCTTACTTATTTCTTAATTACAGCAACTAGAGGAGGTCAGGCAAGTTGGCTCTTACAAGAAAGGCACTATGATGGCTGGGAAAAACGTAGCAGATATTGTAGTGATCATGAAAACGCTTCCCACTAAGGAGGCTGTGGAGGGACTCTCAAATAAGGTACATTTTTATCCTCCAGGTCCTAATGCTTTTTATTTTTATATTTGATTAGATGGAAGTTGTATTACAAATATCACTATCACTACATATTATAAAACAAAGTCCATATATCCCTATGTACGCATAAAACTTTAAAACTACGCAACAGATTTTGATGCGGTTGTTTTTAATAGATAGAGTGATTCCAGAGGAAGGTTTGTACGTATAATAACATTCAATACGGAGTAGAGAAATACTGTAATTTTTGAGGTTTCTGTAAATAAATAAATTTTTTTCCGCTTACAATGCAAACGCAGGCTAAACCCTACGAGATTTGTCAAAATGATGTACTAAGTATTTGTACACCTTGAAAAGGTCTACAGAAAAGTCCGCGATGGTATATGTCTATCTCTTATGGATAACCCACAATAGCATTTTTTGTCATTTACTTTTTATGAAAAATAATGCCTTGTTTTTGAAGCAATTTTTATAGAATACAGCATTAATCCTTATCCAATTAAGTACCTTAAATAAATTGTTGATTTAATATAGATCAATATGGCCGTTTACAGCATGTAATTTAAGTGAACATTTTCGGAGATATTACAGATTTAAAATGCCGTGAGGACGCTGCGCTCCGCCCTATAACACTTCGACTTTAGCAGCTATGTCCCTCTTTCAAGAGTTTGTTTAAAGACATTCTGTAATTAATTGTAAAAATAAAATACATAGGGAAAATGTAAAAGTAAATAAGTAAAAATGTACTATATGAATTTAGATATTCCAAAGATAGCAGGAAATCTTCTTGGTATAGGGAAAGGAAATTGTTTTTCTCCAAATTTAACGCTTGCGGGCCACGGGCAGTAATGAATAAATCAAAACTACCTACTGGATCGATTTTTTTTTACACTGACTGACATGGGATATATATTTTATACTCGTGCGAAGCAGGGGCAGGCCGCTAGTTTATATATATAGTGATGTATATTTATATTGAGTGGTTGCAATTAAGTACAAGTCGCACGCTTAGTATTAAAGTGACCTAATTCAAAAAAGTTGTGTGGTAATAATGCTAGTATATATATACTAGCAATCGCCAAACGCTCCGCGTGCGTGGAAAGATTAAAACCGTAATACTCTTTTGATAACCATAAAAATGGTCAAAGTGGGTTAACCTTAAAAGCTAGATGTATGCTGTCGCGGATTTTTATTTAGAACTTTTAGAGGGGAACAATTTTGTAATATATGATTTTTGAATAACTATTACCTTTTACTCAGCGCACTTAACGAAGCTTTAAATTTTGCCACTTTCATGCTATTTTTATTGCTGCTTCTCTCCTATTCATCACAGCGTGATGTTATATAGCCTATAAATAAATAAAAAAATAAAAAGCCTTTTATTTCTCAGCAATATTTACAGATACATGTCATAGGGATAATGTGTGTAATGTTTTTTTTTAACATTTTTTATGGTACATAAATAAATAAATAAAAATAAAATAAATAGATATGTCAAGGATGTCAAATATAAAAAAATACATATCAAGTCATAGTCATCATAGTCAAAATACAAGTTGATTAATTGAAAAAATATATATAAAAAGTTATACAGCCTATAGCCTTCCTCAATAAATGGACTATCTTACACTGAAAGACTTTTTCAAATCGGACCAATAGTTCCTGAGATAAGCCCATTCAACAAACAAACTCTTCAGCTTCATATATTAGTATAGATAAAATCTTTTTAATCAGGTGAACGAAGAGCTGAACAAGCTGATGCGAGCTGAGGGTGTGGGCACCGTCAGTAGCACCTGTCATGAGAGAGGTTTCACCGTCAACGCCGCTACCGCTGCAGTCAGGATCCTGGTCACCACTCTTCACCAGAACCTGAGAAAGTTAGAGCCTGAGGTACTGATATTGTTATTATCGTTCTCGTACTTGATACATCCATAATTCGTACAAACTCATGCACTACCCGACACTGATAACACAACAATACACAAGCACTACACACGTTCACTATCACAATCTCAACAATGGTTTCACCCTGTCGTTTTCACCAGCATCGTCAGGAGATAGACTCCTCAACAAAATCGCAAAGCTTCTTCGCAAAATCAAAAGTATCTCCTGACGATGCTTCCGTTACGGGGCGAAACAATTGTTGAGATTGTGGTGGTGAATGTGTGCAGTGCTTGTGTATTGTTGTGTTATCGGTGTCGGGTAGTGTATGAGTTTTTACAAATTCTGCATGTATCAAGTATGAGAACGAATAGTACACTCTACATATAGCATTACATATATTTTCTTTTATCACAGATTATAGCAAAATAATATTCTCATAATACAAAAGTAATAATAAAATTATTTTGCTATAATCCGCGATGAAGACTTCTTCGCGGATTATAGCATAAAAATTTTATTATTACTTTTGTATTATCGATCTCCGCAAAGTAACGCCTAATTCTATAAATTGCAAATCCTAATTCTATAAAATTATTGTCATTACTTTTGTGACTATAGCTTGTCTTACTTTGTAGGTTAACTGGCAGAGATCTCTGTCTTAGGGATAAGTTGGCTTTTGTACACTTTTTTTTACCAATAATATTTTTTACAACATTTTTATGGTACATAAATAAACAAGATAAAAAATTTTGGTGAATAATTTACAGAATTAAGCGTTACTTTGTGGAGATCCATAATACAAAAGTAATAATAGAATTATTTTGCTATAATCGCAAGATTTTGGTCGTGGAGTCTATTTTCTGATGATGCTTTGGTTGCGGGGCAAAACAATTGTTGAGTTTGTGATAGTGAACGTATGTAGTGCTTGTGTATTGTGGTGGCGGTGGTGGAGGTTTGTGCATGTGTTTTTACGACTCCTGCATGTATCAGGTATGATAACCGATTGTCCACTCTACATTTAGCATTGTATATATTTTCTATTTTACTTCATCGCGGATTATAGCAAAATAATTTTATTATTACTTTTGAATTTTGGTAAAATAAATAGATGAAAAGATGCTACTAATGTATAATTACTTAAGATAAATATTTTCTAGTCTGTAACTTAAATGGAAATAGATTTGTATATTAATTTCTCCATGCGGGTAGAACCGCTGACCATTGCTAGTTATAAATATATGTTAATGTACACATTCCAGGTGCATTTGGACTACAAAGTGATCAGTAGCCATTTAGCAGCTATCAGACATAGCCGCTGGTTCGAAGAGAACGCACACCACTCCTCTATCAAGGTATGGTAGCTCAGCTAATACATTCATCATCATCCTGCCCTTATCCCACTCTAAGTGGGGTAGACACTACATGCAATAAACATATCACATGTTATTAGATATATTAGCTAGATATTTCACGACTGATGCCGTGTGGTATCCGGCTGAATAGAATAGTACCACCCTCATTTCTTACCGAGGTGTCGTAAAAGGCGACTAAGGTAAGTCGACCCGCCGTGTGGTATCCGGCTGAGTAGAATAGACCAACCTCATTTCTTACCGAGGTGTCGTAAAAGGCGACTAAGGTAAGTTGACCCACCGTGTGATTTCCGGTTTAGTAGAATAGACCACCCTCTTTCTTATCGAGGTGTCACAAAATACGACTTAGGTAAGTTGACGTCAGGCAGGCGGCCGGTCATAAAAACGCAGCCATGTGACAGCATGTTTATAACATGTTGTGCAGACCCCACCTAGAGTGGGATAAGGGCAGGAGGATGATGATATTTCACGACTGGCCGCCTGCTTGTCGTTAAGTTAATCGCTTCCTCGGTAAGAAATGAGGATGGTCTATTTTACTCAGCCGGATAGCACACGGTGGATGAACTTACCTTAGTCGCCTTCTACGACACTTCGGTAAGAAATGAGGATTTTCTATTTTACTCAGCCGGATAGCACACAGTGGATGAACTTACCTTAGTCGCCTTCTACGACACCTCGGTAAGAAATGAGGATGGTCTATTTTACTCAGCCGGATAGCACACGGTGGATGAACTTACCTTAGTCGCCTTCTACGACACCTCGGTAAGAAATGAGGGTGGTACTATTTTACTCAGTCGGATAGCACACGGCGGGTCGACTTACCTTGTCGCCTTTTACGATATTTCGGTAAGAATTGAGGATGGCAAAATTTAAAGCTTTCCTTGCGTGCGCTGAGTAAATGGCAATAGTTATTCAAAAATCATTACAAAATTGTTCCCCTCTAAAAGTTCTAAATAAAAGTCCGCGACAGCATATGTCTAGCCTTTAAAGTAAACGCACTGTAACCATTTTTAAGGTTATCAAAATACTATATTATGGAGCTTTTCTCACTGCAGGTCTTGATTCGTCTCCTACGAGACATGTGCGCCCGGCACTCGGGACTCGAACCCCTGACCCCGTGGATGATCGACCTGCTGGCGCACCACTGCATCATGAACAACCCGGCGCGACAGGCTTTGCCCATCAACGTCGCTTTTAGGTATGTGTTAATTTTTTAAGTTAAAATTAAGTGAACGAACTATGCTCATACTTAAAGCATTTAAAAATTCTTCCACTTTCAAATAGAGTTACTTGATAATCATCATCCTGCCCTTATCCCACTCTAAGTGGGCCACAACGTTTTATTAACATGTCACATGATTTGGCTACGTACGCCGTGTGGTATCCGGCTGAATAGAATAGTACCACCCTCATTTCTTACCGAGGTGTAAAAGGCGACTAAGGTAAGTCGACCCGCGGTGTGGTATCCGGCTGAGTAGAATAGACAAATCTAATTTCTTACCGAGGTGTCGTAAAATTCGACAGAGTTAAGTTGATGTCAGGCAGGCGGCCGGTCGTAAAAACGCTGTCAAATCATGTGACATGTGTTTATAACATGTTTTGCCGACCCCACTTAGAGTGGGATAAGGGCAGGACGATGATGAAATTAAGTATGCTCATACTTAAAGCATATTACACAATAGTGAAGATTATTTAAGTAAACGACAAAAATGCTTGGATTTAAAAAATTCAGCATTAAATTGTTATTTGATAATCATCGTCCTCCTGCCCTTATCCCACTCTTAAGTGGGGCACAACATGTTATAAACATGTTGTTACATAATTTGGCTACGTACTTTACGACCGGCCGCCTGCCTGACGTCAACTTACCACAGTCGTATTTTACGACACCTCGGTAAGAAATGAGGATGGACTATTATACTCAGCCAGATACCACACTGCGGGTCGACTTACCTTAGTCGCCTTTTACGACACCTCAGTAAGAAATTTGGGTGGTCTATTGTTACTTACCGTGGTATAATAAAACACGACTAAAGCAAGTTGACCTGCCGTGTGGTATCCGATCGAGTAGAATAGACCACCGTCTTTCTTACCGAAGTGTCGTAAAATACTTTTACTAGAATAAGGCAGGATCACTACAACAAAGGACCAGTCTAGTGTCTACTTTAGTTTTAAAGGGATGTGGGTAGTTGGTTTATAAGATTAGATATGATAAAATTTAAAGTTCTTTTTATATAAAGATTTAGTTTTTAGTTTTCAAAACGTATTTGTTCACCCAGGCGATCGCTTTCTCTGTTGGCTGGCGGGATGTTCCTGCCAGGCTGCGCTGGTCTCCCGGATCCATGCGAGGCAGCACACGCGAGAGCTCACACAGCGCTGGACCTGGCCGCTCAGGACCACGCCGCGGCCACCGCTCAAACGTGAGTCAATTCTAATTTTTTGGTATTACGTCATAAACACCGTGTGATATCCGGCTTAATAGAATAGTACCACCCTCATTTCTTACCGAGGTGTCATAAAAGGCGACTAAGGTAAGTTGACCCGCCGTGTGGTATCCGGTTTAGTAAAATAGACCACCTTCTTTCTTACCGAGGAGTCGTAAAATAACACTAAGGTAAGTCGACCCGCCGTGTGGTATCCGGCTGAATAAAATAGTACCACCCTCATTTCTTACCGAGGTGTCACATAAAAGGCGACTAAGGTAAGTTGACCCGCCGTGTGGTATCCGGTTTAGTAGAATAGACCACCCTCTTTGTTACCTAGGTGTCGTAAAATACGACTGTGGTAAGTTGACGTCAGGCAGGCGGCCGATTGTAAACATGCAGCCAAATCATGTGACAGCATGTTTATAACATGTTGTGCCGACCCCACTTAGAGTGGGATAAGGGCAGGAAGATGATGCGGAAGTTATGATAGAATTATTTTGCGACAATCCACGTTTAAGAAAATCTATGTAATGCTAAGTGTAACAAGTGAAACCGTTCACATACCTTATACATGCATTTACAAACTTTCGCATTTATAATATTAGTAGTGTTGATATTAAAATGTTTACACAGTTTGCTGCGAGTGGTGGCAAGGGGTGGTCACCGCTACGTCCTCGGGCTGCAGGCCTTCGAGGGTGGTAAGGACATCTCCACGGAGATCACCGTGTGGGACGGCGTGGTGGTGTCACCACTGGCGCCCGCATACCAGGAGACGCCAGAACCCATGGACACCGATGACAAAGGTAGAGAATACAAATCAAAAGCGGCGTTAGCTGAATGGTTAGGGTAGCGGACTTGTGATCGACATGTCGTGGGTTCGAATCCCGGCCGACGTGAACCCACTCCTAACACAAGCATTTTAGCTTATCTGTAGGGGATAACAAGTTTACTAGTTATTTGTATCCCAAATTGATAAATAAATTGAACCTTTACAGAAAAAGGATACAGAATGCAAATATATATATTTGAATAATACATAAAGAACATAAAAATTATTATTATTTATTTATTTTTAACTGGTCCATTGGCGCAGTGGGTAGTGATCTTGCCTTCAGCGCCACGGGTCGCCGGTTCGATTACCACGACCCGCCACCATATTCCATAAATGAATTTGTTGGTCTTTGATCCAAGGTCAAACTTAAGTAAATACTTAAATACACCCAAGGTCTTTGGGTGTATTTAAGTATGTATTTAAAATTATATTAGTATATATTCACCAGTTGTCTGTCCATAACACAAGTATTAAGTTACTTTGGGGACGGACGACCGTGTGTGTAACTGTCCCATATATTTATTTATTTATTTATTTTTATATAGCTTAGCTGGAGGGGTTAACAAGTTTAAGGTTAGGAGGGGGGGGGGGGTGTCAACTCGACTAAGTTAAGTGCAATACTAGATTTCGGTGACAAATTTAACAAAAAAAAAGCAATTCTTCTTCCTTAAACCTATTATTTATGTTTTTTAAGTGGACAATTCAATTTTTGATATTAAAATTTCAAATTCAAATTCAAAATATTCTTTATTCAAATAAACTTGTAAACAAGTGCTTTTGAATCGTCAACTCTACTGCTGGTTCGGAAAGCTGTTCCTACCGAGAAGAGCCAGCAATAAAACTCAGCGGTTGCTCTTTTTAAAATATAATTCTTAATACTATTTACATTAAGTCGTTACTGTCTTGTACAGGTTCAAAGAGAGCTATATCCACACAATCTTATCTTCTAAATAATCTTCAAGAGTATAGTAGGCTTTCTGTATCAGCCTCTGTTTAACAGTGTTTTTAAACTGCTGTAATGGCAAAGCTTTTTAAATTTATGTATGTTACTTAGGGGGCAAAATAATTTTTAACATGGGGCATGGACCAAAAAAGTTCGGGAAACACTGACCTAAACCGTCCTCAAGAATTGCACTACCTTTTAGTGAAAACCGTATAAAAATCGGTTCAGTAGATTTTGAGAAAATTTATCACATACAGACAGACAGTTTTGACTTTATAATAAGTATAGATATAGATGGCATATAGGAACCCTTCCTTAACTCTATGAATCAAAAACTGTACAACTTATAGTTAACTAAATTTATTTTAATTTTGTTTCAGATGATGACGTTCAAGATGGAGTCGCCGCATAATGGTGAAGATAATGAAACTTTGATTAATTTAAATAAATAAATTTTTAATAAACTTCTAACTTAATAAGTTTTTTATTTAATAGAACGTTTTTAAGCAACTTTTAATAGAAGTTGCCTATGAGGAATTGTAACATAATGGTAATGCGTTATACAACATGCCTTCACTAATTTCAAAAAGCCAAAAACGTTAGCTTATGTATCTAAATTTTTGTTTTACAAAAAAGAGCTATACGTGGCATTTATAATTTAAGACCGCGTGATTCCCTGCGAGAGAAGTTTAAGGAAACAGGTATTCTTACATTTGCTTCACAGTATATTTTAAGCAATTTAATTTATGTACATAAAAATATAAAGAATTATAAAACGATAGGTGATGTGTACAATAGACAAAGCAGGAACCGACATAAGCTTGCGGCTCCTGCTTTGCGCCTTGCAAAAGTACGTAATTCGTTTGTGGGTTTTGGTATAAGATTCTATAATAAAATTCCGCAATCAATTTCAGCTTTGCCATTACATCAGTTTAAAAACACTGTTAAAAAGAGGCTGATACAGAAAGCCTACTATACTGTTGAGGATTATTTGGAAGACAAGAATGTGTGGATATGGCTCTCTTTGAACCTGTACAAGACAGTAACGACTTAATGTAAATAGTATTAAGAATTATATTTTTAAAAGAGCAACCGCCGACTTTCTTGCTGGCTCTTCTCGGTAGGAACAGCTTTCCGAACCAGCAGTAGAGTTGACGATTCAAAAGCACTTGTTTACAAGTTTATTTGAATAAAGAATAATTTGAATTTAATATTTTTAAAACGAGTAAATCTATCATAGATAATAATACACTATATAGAAATCTATACTAATATATGAAGCAAAGAGTTTGTTTGTTTGATTGTATGAACGCGCTAATCTCAGGGACTACTGGACCGATTTGGAAAATTCTTTGATTGTAAGATAGTCCATTTATCGAGGATTGCTATAGGCTATATAACATCACGCTAAGATGAATAGGCGAGGAGCTACATTAGAGAATATTGCGAACACGGCAAAATTTAAAGATTTTCTTGCGTGCGCTGAGTAAACGGTAATAGTTATTCAAAAATCTTGTATTACAAAATTGTTTCCCTCAAAAAGTTCTATATAAAAGTTCGCGACGGCATATGTACAGCTTTTAGGGTTAACCCACTTTAACCAATTTTATGATTGTGCGGGGCGAAACGATTGTGGAGTTTGTGATAGTGAACGTATTGTGGTGGAGGTTTGTGCATGTGTTTTTACGAATCCTGCATGTATCAGGTTATTTATTTAACATTATATATATTATATATTTTACTTCATCGCGGATTATAGCATAATAATTTTATTATTACTATTGTATTATGGATCTCCGCAAAGGAACGCCTAATTATATAAATTACAAATCCATTTAGAATAAGCTGTGGAACATAAATTTGGCATTTGATACCCGCCTGTTTTTATATGTAACTAGCAACCTTCCCCTGCTTTGCACGGGTAAAATATATATAGCCCATGTCGCTCAGTGAAAAAAAATTATTAAAATCGATCCATTAGTTTTGATTTATACATTACTGCCCGTGGGCCGCAAGCGTTACATTTGGAGAAAAACAATTTCCCTCTCCCTATTCCAAGAAGATTTCCTGCTATCTTTGAAATATCTAAATTCATATGGCACATAATATTTGCTTATTTATTTTTACATTTTTCCCTATGTATTACTTATAGAATATATTTATATACAACATTCACAGCTTTCTTGTCATTAAGCAAACACCTGAAAGAACGACGTATATCTGTTAAATGCGAAGTGCTATAGGGCGAAGCGCGGCGTCCTCACGGCATTTTAAATCTGTAATATCTCCGAAAATGTTCACTTAAATTACATGCTGTAAACGGCCATATTGATCTATATTTAATCAACTATTTATTTAAGGCCCTTAATTGGATAAGGATTAATGCTGTATTGTATAAAAATAGCTTTGAACATAAGGCATTATTTTTCGTAAAAAGTAAATGACAAAAAATGCTATTGTGGGTTATCCATAAGAGATAGACATATACCATCGCGGACTTTTCTGCAGACCTTTTCAAGGTGTACAAATACTTAGTACATCATTTTGTTAAATCTCGTAGGGTTTAGCCTGCGATTGCAATGTAAGCGGAAAAAAATGTAATTATTTACGACATCACATTAGAAACCTCAAAAATAACAGTATTTCTCTACTCGGTATTGAATGATATTAGACATACAAACCTTCCTCTTGAATTACTCTATCTATTATAAAAAAACCGCATCAAAATCTGTTGCGTAGTTTTAAAGATTTAAGCATAGGGATATATGGACAAACAAAGAATGTGACTTTGTTTTATACTATGTAGTGATTAGACAAGGCTAAGTCTATGAGTGCCATCTTCCCTCTTCTATTTATTGTGATACCCGTTTACAGGACATATGACTCGTGGTTCATTGACCCACTATATTCCATTTAATTGATCCAACTCGTTCTCCCTGACATTTTGCAAGCCAACCTTTCACTATTTTATGATGCTAGGTACTTGTTTCTATAATTTGTCCTTTGTATTTTTTTATTACCATACATTATATGTATACTGAGCTGTCGTAGCCAAGCGGTATCAACGTGCGCCTCTTTCGAGAAGGTCTAGAGTTCAAACCCCGGGCGCCAATGAGTTTTCTAGTAAAACTTTTGTGTCTAATTGATAATTGCAATTTATCACACGCTATTCAGTGAAGGAATACATCGTGAGGAAACCTGCATATCTCTAGAGAATTCTGGGGATGTGTGTAACCTACCAATCCGCATTGGAGCAGCGTGGTAGGTCTTAACTCCAATCCTTCTCTCCAAAAGCGGAGACAGGAGGCCTATGCCCAGCAGTGAGATAGTAACAGGCCTTTACTTTACTACATTTTCTCCAACAAAATAAATTACGATTAATGACGTTCAAATAATTAAAAAAATACTACAATTTACATTGAATATATAAAAAATTATTTTTGCTGTTAAACGTCAAGTCAGCGTAGCTTATTCGGGGAACAGGTGGTCGTAAGAAATGAAAATACCTAGGATCGAGCCCCACCTATCCGAAGATTTTTTGTTTCTTTTTTTTATTTAAAAAAAAATTACCGAGTAAAGCTTGGTCAACCTGGTACTTTAAATTTATCACAGACAACGAATGGCGTAATTAGGAATTGGTGCAAGTTTCAGATGTTTATGCAAATTGTTTAGAAGGACATTTTTTTGCAAAAAATCGCATGTATTACATGCGATTTTTTGTTGCTCCATCCAATCTATCCTAATATTATAAAGAGGGAAAAATTGTATTTAATTGATATATTGTGAAAACATTACACGCCGTGTGGTATCCGGCTGAATAGAATAGTACCACCCTCTTTTCTTACCGAGGTGTCGTAAAAGGCGACTAAGGTAAGTCGACCCGCCGTGTGGTATCCGGCTGAGTAGAATAGACCAACCGCATTCCTTACCGAGGTGTCGTAAAAGGCGACTAAGGTAAGTTGACCCACCGTGTGGTATCCGGTTTAGTAGAATAGACCACCCTCTTTCTTACCGAGGTGTCGTAAAATACGACTATGGTAAGTTGACGTCAGGCAGGCGGCCGGTCGTAAAAACGCAGCCAAATCATGTGACAGCATGTTTATAACATGTTGTGCCGACCCCACTTATTGTGGGATAAGGGCAGGAGGATGCATTGTGAAAACATTACAAACATATGTTTCCAAACAAAAACCACTGGACCGATTTCAAAAATTCTTTCACCATTGGAAAGCTGCATCTTTACTGAGCATATACCTGTCCTTATCCCACTCTAAGTGGGGTCTGCGACATGTTATAGACATGCTGTCACATGATTTTTTACGCTGCTTTTTTACTACCGGCCACCTGCCTGACGTCAACTTATCTTAGTCGTATTTTACGACACCTCGATAAGAGGGTGGTCTATTTTACTAAACCGGATACCACACGGTGGGTTAACTTACCTTAGTCGCCATTTACGACACCTCGGTAAGAAATGAGATTGGTCAATTCTACTCAGCCGGATACCACACGGCGGGTCGACTTACCTTAGTCATCTTTTACAACACCACAGTAAGAGATGAGGGTGGTACTATTCTATTCAGTCGGATACCACACGGCGTATCTTTACTGAGCAACATACGCTATTAAATTTTCAAAAAAATAAGGATCTGTTATAAAAATGTAATAAGAAGTAAAAAATTAAAAATTACGCGGGTAAAACCGCGGGATTATTAGTGTGTTAATATAAATGACGTTGCTCGATTAACAGGTTAAAAAAAGTTAACAAAACCAAAACATTTACCTCAGTTAATATATTAGCTCAGTAACGAGCGATCCTGACCAGTTAGAGATATAACTGATATCAGATAATTTAAATTAAGTTTAGATACTATAGTTAGAATTCCAGTTTAAAAATAATATTATTAATGCAGAAATGTGAAACAATTCTAGTGAAAATAGGTGATAGTTTGTTTTCGTCGGAAATAGTTTATCGGATTTGTGTACAGGTAAGTTTTAAATGACAAGAGGGCCGGCTCCTTTTTCGCACAAAGAATCAGTTAAGCAATTCGGCGCGGAAACGCTGCCAGCATTCTTGGGACCATTTCACGTTGGCATGATTTGTACAGTCCTAGCATGTAAGTAATTTAAGATAGATATAACTTGTACATTTTTGATGTAAATATTGAGTTTTAAATTGAATAACGCATACTAATTCCAAAGGAAGCTATTATTATAAGTGGCTATGAATTTAGCCATTCGATCGCATACGCAGAGCAGAATTGTAAGAGAGAAGACAGCAAACAGCTGGACTCTTTGGCGATGCGGCAAACGTATCATCACTTTTTACCGCATCTTGCACAGCGATTGTTCCATGAAACTACCTGACCTTCCTTCTGCTAAATTCCATAATATCACTGTACCTCACAGGTTAAAATATCATCCTTGCCATCTGGATGCGTGACCACTATATTGCGGTTATCAAATAATTTTACTCCATTTTATGGAACGGGATGGATGAATTGGTTTTCCCTTTGGCAGCATTTCCGGATTAGTACTAATTCAGGAAGCTGTGGTAGCCCAGCGGTAACACCGTGCGCCTCTTTAGAGGAGGTCTAGGGTTCAAACCCCGGGCAGGCACCAATGAGTTTTCTAGTAAAACTTATGTGTCTAATTGATAATTGCAATTTATCACACGCTTTTCGGTGAAGGAAAACATCGTGAGGAAACCTGCATATCTTTAGAGAATTCTAGGGATATGTGTAACCTACCAATCCGCATCGGAGCAGCGTGGTAGGTCTCAGCTCCAATCCTTCTCTCCAAAAACGGAGAGAAGAGGCCTATGCCCAGCAGTGGGATAGTAACAGGCCGTTACTACTAAATTCAGGAGGAATTAAATATGATGACATTTAAAACGCCATCTATAATAAACCTTTGGAACTAATTTTTAAATTTTTACAATTTTTATATACGATGTGTCAAAATCAAGTCAAATGTATTTACGAAGTATTTAGATTCCAAGTTTTTCGGCTTACGTCAAAAGAGTTATCTCTAAAGAGTATTTATATTTTATTTTATTTTATTCGTTTGCTGGACAAATTTAACATTGTAATAACATTGGATTATTATTATAAGTAATACGGGTTATTTAGTAAAATAAATAAACTAATAATATTATAAATGCGAAAGTCTGTTTGTAACATTTTCATGGTCAATTCGCTGAACCAATATAGATGAAATTTGGCAAAATTAATGTTAATATACCGGGGTAACGTATAAAAATCTTAAAAAGTTATTATTATTAATATTTTTTTTAGTATTTCAGTTATTGTTTATTTCATAAACCGGATAAAAATATTTAATAAAAAGGAGACTGTCAGAATTTCATACATCTTTTGGTCCAGTACTTATACAAATAATTTTTGTGTCGTTAAATAGAAAAATATTTGTTATCTAATTATTATTTTATTTAATATTTATTTATTATAGTTTGAGGTTATGTACATGTACAATTACTAGCTAAATACCATAATAACACATTAAAAAGATAGGATTTGTGGTGATAATATAACAATAAGCTATAATCATTTAAGTTCAAGTAACATTTAATCATATATAATTTTTGTTGTAAAAAAAACAGACGTTTCAAGCAAACACATTCTTAAACGGTTTTTAGTTAGTAGTCTATGGTAACGAGTACGAAATAAATGACTATTAATTGACATGTATTGGAAAGTTTTATTTAATTTAATCCCATAGAAATTAAACCATACTGCTAATGAAAAAATATTTTATTTCTAAACACCATTTTTAATATTTTAAAAGTCATTACAGTTAATAAAGTCAAGTTTAATATATTTTCCGATACCTATTTTAAAATATTATGTTAACAAAAACATAATTTAAATTTAATTTTTCCGTATTTATACTAAAAACGTTGGAATCCAGCGCCGTACGTATAGGTAATTAAAAAAAAAACAATTTGACAGTTGATTCGTTACGTATAAATGTTATTATTAAATAAGTTTTCTAACACGTTTCCAAAACTTATAATATTTATAGAGATATTTAATTCCAGAAAACATTATAAATTTTTCATGTATATAAAGTTTTTGTACTCCTTTGACTGCGCTATTTTAATATAGGGTAAGGGCGGGTAAGATGGAAGTAGTAGGCAAGACGGAAACTATCTACCAAACCACACAAACACGGATGCAGAGGATCATCTTGCATTTACGAACGAGAGATCAATTCGGTCCATACCACCTAACGGAGTTAATTCGTGTTTCTTTTTTCATAGCAAAATATTACGAATTTGTTAGATTTTTGTGATAGGATTATATAAACGAGGTGAGTAATATTACTATTATGCATTTATATAAAGGATCTCTTAGGAATATATTGTGAGAATTGATATTGAAATAAGAGAAATAATAAAGCGTTTTTAAAGTATTAATATTATTACCGGAAAGGGGCTTATGGGCAAGATGGAAAACTGCACTTAAGGGCAAGATGGAGGGTTTTTCAAATTGCCCGCGCACCTTATTTAATTTCTGATTGCAGTTTTTGTTACTAATATTGTTACTTCTTATTGTTTTTAGATGGCGAATAAGTATAGAAGGAAAAATAATAGAGGTTCTGTAGTAATAACGCTGCAGTTATAGAATGTGGAAAAATACCACTATGACAGATGAAAAAGAGAAAAATAAAGACCTTAAAGTTTCTGAAGACTTGCTTTAAATAATGATAATGATCCATAATTGAAAATCATGTGATGCTATCAATGATTATGTTGAAATTAACAATACTAACGAACTGACTAGTGTCGATGATTAAAAGCAAAAGCAAGAACAGCCGATTTAATTTTCACGATAAATAGAAAGAAATTACTGAAGAAAGTATGTTTGAAACTTGTTCCAGTGTTGTTCGTAAGAACGGGATCATCCATCAACTTCGTACGTTATTTTTTAAACTAAAATTCTTTAGTCACCAAAATTAAAGTCAACCAAAAAAAAAAAACAAATTTTCGTCCCAAAATGCTATTGAAATGAAAAATGAGATGAAAGCGAAACCAATATATATTAATATACATTACCACCAATAATAGTTAATCGGACCATTAAAAAACAGGAAAAGAAAAGAATATTGTACAAAATTAACAACATTCTTCACAAAAATATGAGTTCTGTATATTATGTGAAGAATTTTATGTGAACCACACTCAGAAGACTGGCCGCAATGTCAAATATGTACCTATTGGTTGGGTATATGAATTATCTAGCGATACAGAAGATACGGAAAGGAGTTTTATGCGCATAAACTGTTAAATGTAGTTTTTTCCAGAACATTTCATCTTGCCCGAACAAGCTTTCCATCATGCCCTCAGGGTAAGGGCAAGATGGAATTTTGGAAGTTATTTTTTAATGACTCATTAAAAAAAATCTACTTATTATTAATAATTTTTAATTGCTAAATTGGATAACTGGATAGTATTACTTTCAACACAGAACAAAATTAAAGTTGCATATTTTGTTGTTTTATTTTTTTATACATTATGATGTATAAAGTAGGTTAAGTCTTCCATCCTGCCCTCCTTTCCCCTATATTTCATTTAAGTACGGGTTATTTATTAAAATTATCATATTAAGCTCTGGATCAAACAATAAATCCCTCTGATTCATCCCGGATCGATCAAATTTTTGTGATGGAGATATTTGAAGGTTTGGATGGTGACAGAAGCCACTCTTAATTTGAAGACTACCGTCCACGCGAACGAAGTTGCGCGGGTAAAAGCTAGTACTACATATTTATGTTTACATTTTTCCCTATGTATTTTATTTTTAAAATTAATTACAGAATGTCTTTATGCACAACATTCATAGCTTTCTTATCATTATTAGATAATACAAACATGTTTTCTTTAGAGGTTACTCTTGAAAGAGCGACAGTTGCGCGTCCGATCGCTGCTAAATTCGAAGTGCTCTAGGGCAAAGCGCGGCCCCCTCGCGGCATTTTAAATCTGTGATATCTCGGAAAATGTTCAATTAAATTGCATGCTGTAAAAGGCCATATTGATCTATATTAAATCAACAATGTATTTAAGGTATTTAATTGGATAAGGATTAATGCTGTATTGTATAAAAATTGCTTTAAAAATAAGGCATTATTTTTCGTAAAAAGTAAATGACGAAAAATGCTATTGTGGGTTATCCATAAGAGATAGACATATACCATCGCGGACTTTTCTGCAGACCTTTTCAAGGTGTACAAATACTTTGTACATCATTTTGATAAATCTCGTAGGGCTTAGCCTGCGCTTGCAAAGTAAGCGGAAAAAAATGTAATTATTTACGATATTTATTAGAAACCCCAAAAATTACAGTATATCTCTACTCCGAATTGAATGGTATTATACATATAAACCTGCCTCTTGAATCACTCTATCCATAAAAAAAACCGCATCAAAATCTTTTGCGTAGTTTTAAAGCAAAGTTGTAGTGTTTTATGGTAACAATTGACATGAATATTATTATTGTCCCGTCAGATGTGTCCAGACTATAATTTTGCATGAAATCGCAAGCCAAGTTTATATTGTAAGCTAGCTTAATTTATTATTAAATGAAAATTATTAAAATTGATATGTATTTTTATTTCACCACTAGCAATCGCCAGCGAACTTTTTCAAGGGAAAAAATTTGTAATACATGATTTTTGAACAACTATAAACGTTTACTCAGCGCACGCAAGGAAAGTTTTAAATTTTGCCGTTTTCGTATTATTTTTATTGCTACTCCTCTCCTATTCATCTTAGCGTGATGTTATATAGCCTATAGCCTTCCTCGATATATGGACTATCTTACACTCCAAGAGTTTTTCAAATCGGTCCAGTAGTTCCTGAGATTAGCGCATTCAAACAATCAAACTCTTCAGCTTAACAAGTATAGATTAAAAATTCCCAACGTGTAAGTGTGGTAAATTATTATCAATATTGGTAATTAAAATTTTGAAAACAAAATTAGTTTCTATATTATAACTATGTTCGAAACTTCAAATAAAAGTTTTGTGACGCTGGTTTCTACGCGATTTCTAATTTTCTAATTTCTTCTGACACCAGCTAGTTTGTGATATTTGTAAAATATTTTTACATTTTGCGTAACCAAGGGACATAGACTAGGGCATTGTAGATTTCCAAAAATACTATAAAAAAGTCCGCCACACCATCCCTCTATCTCTTATGGTTAACTCATAACTACTTTTATGATTTAAAACTTCAATTCGAGAAAATTTTATGAAAAACGGCAAAGCCGCTAGTCAAAATATAATAAAACGTTAATAAAACTAAGTGACAAATAATTTATTACATATGCATCATCGCAAAACAGTGCCGCGAACTAAGAATGAATCGTTTTTCGTATACCGTTTACATTTCTGCGTTCTCTTCGACAGTATATCATGGCCGGGGTAGTCCAGACACCTTTGTTGTTACAGAGATCTTACTAAGCTTCTCTTCAAGACCTTCTTTGGAGTAGTTTTGATTGGAGAACTTTGGAGAACAGCATGATATTGACGACAATAAGATGGGCTTGTCGTGTAGAACTCTCCTACTTCTCTCCGCAAATGTACACCTAATCTTCCCGAATATGTCTATATGTTGTATCACGTTTAAGAGAGAACATTTCTTGAATTTATCCCTTCTGTTATCTCCAACTTCTAAAGTTCCCTCAGCCATGATGCTAACTAAATATTACTTATTAAGACACATCACTGATTGTTAGAGACATAACAAGTTACTCTATGGCATAGTTAATCTATGACAGCTGTCATATTTGACAGCTCTCTTTGCATACGTCTTGAATTGATTTGACCTTAAGTTTTATAGATGTAACTCATAATTTAAAAGTAATACTCTAAAATATATTTCTAGTTGATATTCCAGAAGTCAAAGCACAGACAGCTGTCACTAAGCTTTTTTTCTTTAATATAAATACCTTAAATTTGTTGTTTTTTTCCAATCTTATTCAATACGATCCTTACTCATATAAAAATTATAAAAAAGATGAAACTTGAAAAAAAATAAAACAAAAGGTGATCGACTCGGGAGTACTATCAATTCTTTAATCCGCCCAATACCCGCTGAGCTACGACAACTTTATAAATGACAGCTAAAATATCATTTGCATTCTATTCAACATTTTAGCATTTTTTCAGTTCAAAGACTGAAGAACCGATTCATGCATACAGCTACTGGTTGTCTGTCGTTCATGCGGAACGTTGACCTCCACAGAGACCTCGACCTCCCTACCATTACTCACCTCTTCATACGTTTTTCGAAGTCTAACTTCGAGAAATCCGAGGTACAACCGAACCCTCTCATTTCAGTTGCTTCCACCTACATCCCAGTCAGGTCTGACCACCGAAAATATAGGAGTCCAAAAAGCGTCCTATATGACCCTAAAGATCAAATAACGGTCGCAAACGCAGAAACACGTTATACACACACAGCGTCTTCGCTGGCGAAGACGAGGTCCCAGATTTCTGACGTTGGGTGCTCGTAGCTTCTCCTTCTTCCTCCTTCCCTTATCCCGCTCTAAGTGGGGTTGGCACAACATGTTACAAACATGTTGTCATATGTTTACATATTTTACCGGCCACCTACCTGACGTCAACTTACCTTAGTCGTATTTTACGACTCCTCGGTAAGAAATGAGACTGCTATTGTATTCAGCCGGATACCACACGGCGTTCTCGCCACACTTCGAACATCAACCTACTAATATTATAAATGCGGAAGTTTGTGATGTATGGTTGTTACTCTTTCACGGCGAATCCGCTGAAGCAATATCGATGGAATTCGGTACCATTATTGCTGATACACCGGAATAACATACAGGCTATAGAGATCCTGTTATTCTACACGAATAGGATGACATTGACATTAGTGAATCCCTTCGCGAAAAGTTCAAAGAAATACTTACTGTAGCATCACAATATATATATAGTAATATTCTATTCGTACCCAAAAATATCCATATGTACGAGACCAAATTCGATGAATATCATAGACAAACGAGAGGTCACAAAAAGCTTATGATACCTGTGTCGCGACTCAGCAGAGTTAGCAACTCATTCGATGTTCTCGGTATTCGCTATTACAATAAAATTCCGCAATCCGTACTAGACCAGTCTACAGAAAGCTTTAAATTAAGTATAAAAGATGTACTTATACGTAAAGCATATTATAAAATTGAAGATTATTTGGATGATAAGTCTGGATTTGAAAATCTTTTCAGCTTCATATAGGACTGCGGTTTAATTATGTAAAATTGAAAATGTTTAAAAGATTGACCGCCGAGTTTCTTTCTGGTTCTTCTCGGTAAGAGCCACATTCCGAACCAGTTGTAGCTTCATTAATCACATTGATCCTTGACGATTCAAAAGTGTTAGTAAGAGCTTATTTGAATAAAGATTATTTTGATTTGATTTGATATGATTGAAAAGCGCATTATCAACCTATAACGCCAACAGTCCACGCCAACGAACGTTCGACGTTACGACACTAGTGAAGCATCTGCGCCCTACTCTCCGCATTTCAGAATCTCGCCGATACTTCTGCATCCGCCTCGTGACGCTGTTAAAGTCGTTAGGGTAACAGCATATTATCAGATCGAAAAAAGAGGTAACAAAGAAGCCACGAAGACGTACTAATTACTATTTGCAATTAAAACAACGTCCCGTTTTTAATTACGCTATTGTTTTATTTTTTAAAGTCAGCGCATATGCTAAGTTAATTAATTAAATGATTGAAGTCAAAATTAGCTTTTGATCCCTATTTTGCGACTCAGTAGAGTAAGTAAATCAATTTTTGGTCTGGTATTCACTTCACTTGGTTGGTGGTATTCGCTTCCATGAAATTCCACAATCTATACACCTACATATGCACATACCTATCTACATACTAGATTAAATTAAGTGTAAGAAATATGCTTATATGTACAAAAATATTTATTAGGCGGTACTTCGATATCATCCGCTTTTTTTTATACAGGAAAAAACCCTTCCCCCGACCTGTACGAGTCCGACATAACCGCCGCCTGTCCTCATCGGCGGTTATGTCGGACTCGGACAGACTAAAACGACCTGTGTGCTCCACCACGCTGCTGATGGCAAGGACAGGGTATCGTTGTACACATTGCCCCCATCCACGCCGACAGCTCTTATCCCAAAGAACCTCCTCCGGGTAGGGACCCTTCGAAAGAGAAACCCCCCTCCGCTAATCGGTGCATCGGGAGCACCGACCGCCCGCACTGCACCGCCTAGAGGATCTGTAAGCCAGACGTCCGATATACCCCGTTCGGAACGTCCGAAGGTCTCCTGACAGGGCGGCAGACGATGGGCTTAGGCAAGTCGCTACCACCTGAGCTCGGCAGCAGCAGATTGGATCCAGAATAAAAGATTTCGGAACCGCTCCACCGCCCCCATCTGCAGAGCAGGAGGAGGCCACCGCCGCCCGCGATCGTTATATTACGGTCGACAGGGAGATACCGCGCCCCAAGTAGGGACCCCTACGCCGTGGTGGGCGTTTCCGCCCCCACCGGGTAAATTTATATATATTTGTTATTAAAAAAATCCATTTATCTTGTATGTCAAATGAAAAGTTGTGATAGCCTAATGGTTACGCGCGAACCAAAAACTCAATATCTCGAATCGATTCCCACATGTCATCCGGCGCTTTTTTTTATTTTCTTTAATTCCATTTTTTATATCTTTAAAAAATTACCGACCAAGGCTCGGTCAGCCAGGTATTATCTACGTTCTTATGCAAGTTGACCTTTAATTACTTAAATCCTAGACTTTTCAAAAACTGTCACACGGCACTAGTAATCCGCAATTGTATTTAGATATATTGGGGGTTATGAGATCAAGCTAAATAGAATATTTGTTTTAAACCCAAAGACTATATACATACTAGCTGATAAGTCAGACGTTGTCCTGTCTTAACTATTAAAGTAAAAGAGTATTTTCTTAAACCTATACGTTCCGCTAAACTACAAGATAGATATATACGAGATGTTAGCACACTCTTTCTTCAATAACACTATATACAAGAATACCAATTCCCGCTGGGAGGTACACTTCTCTTCAATGACGAACAAAAACTGAAAGGTTTTATCAATAGGAAGACTCCACCGGTAACAACAATAGCACAGTGTTGCTACAATTTTAATCAAAAAGGGCTGCGAAATACTTGTTTCATGACTGTGTTGCTATAAAATACAAAGCGGAAGTCATTGGCGACAACAGAGAGGTCACAATAAGCTTGTGATTTTTGCATCGCGACTCATTCGACATGTCAGAGTTAGCAACTCATTCATTGGTCTCGGTACTCGCTTCTACTTACAATAAAATTCCGCAATCGATATTTGACTTATCTATAGAAAAGTTTGAATTAAGTTTAAAAAATATGCCTATACATAAATCATATTACACAATTGAAAGTTATATGAATGTTATAAATGCTTGGAATTGATAACAGTATTTTATGCCTCTGTTACAGTGACATCTGAAGTTTGACGATTTTTAAATATTATGTATTTTTAATTTAATTATATATGTATTTGTATATTGTATATATTGATATATACGTATGTATGTATGTATTTATGTTTTCATCTGCATATTGTTATTAATATTGTTCGCATTATACACACCACCTACTATATATCTGTAGCTTCGCCCTTTCATCAACCTGGTTGTCTGGAAGATATCGCTATTTAGCTATAGGTCCGCCAGATTGTATCACTACTTTTGTTATAATTTAGACTATTACTTTGAGTTTTTACTTTTATTTATGTGGCCAATAAAAGTGTTCTTCCGTTCATTCAATTCATTGTTCAAATGGAAAAAACGAAAATATTATAGTTTTGTCCTGTTTTTACCTAACCTAGTTTTGCCGTATTTATTTTTTAGGCCAAGGTAATAACATGCTATAAACATATTGTCATATGATTTGGCTACGTATTTTATGACCGGCCGCCTGCCAGACATCAAGGCATGGCGTGTTACGGATAACACGCCATTCAAGCGTGTACGGTTATAGATCTCTATAAATCGTATTTTTAAAAAACGTAATACATCCGTAATGAATCCCTGTGGCTAAAACACTTCACTGAATTAACTGATTTTCTTTAATGTATGATGCTGAGGTGTGTTGGTACATAAAATTAAAATTTATGTATCGTCCGTACCATCCTATATGCAAACAAATAATATATTATTATATGCAAACAAACAGACGGTAAAACTTCTATTTATTCTATTTTAGTATTTAGTATTGTAGTTCGTCAGTCACAAAATTTTAATGTATTTTTTGTTATTTAATCAAATTCGCTGTGTGCATAGTAATTCAGACCAAATTATAAAAAGTCAACGTCAAAATTTGGCGTTGAGTTAAGTCTAGGATTTTGTCTACAGTTATTCAGATTTCTTACGTTTGTTCTTACGTTTCTTCTTACGATTTGTAAGTATTAGGTCCTTACATATCAAATTGGCGTTTTCTATGGGAGGAACATAAAGTCGTTTTTTTTTAATGAAATATATTTAACTAGCTTTTACCCGCGCAACTTCGTTCGTGTGGACTGTAGTCTTGATATTAGGAGTGGCTTCTGTCACCATCCAAACCTTCAAATATCTCCATCACAAAAATTAGATCGATCCGGGATGAATCAGAGGGATTTATCGTTTGATCAAGAGCTTAATATGATAATTTTAGTAAATTACCCGTACTTACATGAAATATATATTAAAATAGCGTAGTAAAAGGAGAGCAAAAACTTTAGATACATGAAAAATTACTTATGTTTTCTGGAATTAAATATCTCTATAAAAATTATAAGCTTTGGAAATGTGTTAGAAAACTTATTTAATAATAACATTTATACGTAACGAACTGTCAGATTGTTTTTTTTTAATTACCTATACGTACGGCGCTGGATTCCAACGTTTTTAGTATAAAAACGAAAAATTAAATTTAAATTATGTTTTTGTTATTACGTTAACATAATATTTTAAAATAGGTATCGGAAAATATATTAAATTTGATTTTGTTAATGACTTTTCAAATATTAAAAATGGTGTTTAGAAATAAAATATTTTTTCATTAGCAGTATAGCTTAATTTCTATGGGATTAAATTAAATAAAACTTTCCAATACATGTCAATTAATGGTCATTTATTTCGTACTTGTTGCCATTGACTACTAACTAAACACCGTTTAAGTATGCGTTTTCTTGAAACGTCTGTTTTTTTGACAACAAAAATTATATATGATTAAATTTTACTTGAACTTAAATGATTATAGCTTATTTTTATATTTTCACCACAAATCCTATCTTTTTAATGTGTTATTATGGTATTTAGCTACATGTACATGTACATAACCTCAAACTATAATAAATAAATAAATATTAGATAAAATAATAATTGATACTAAGATAACAAATATCTTTCTATTTAACAACAATAAATTATTACTCTGGTCTGGGCCAAAAGATGTTACATACATCATTCTGGCGGTCTCTTTTTTATTAAATATTTTTCTCCGGTTTATGAAATAAACAAAAACCAAAATATTGAAAAAAACAATAATAATAACTTTTTTTTATACGTTACCCCGTATAAAGATTAATTTTGCCAATTTTCATCAATATTGGTTCGGCGAATTTACCATGAAAACGTTACAAACAGACTTTCGCATTTATAATAATATTAGTTTATTTATTTTACTAAATAACCCGTATTACTTATATCAATAATCCATTGTTATTACAAAGTAAAATTTTTTCAGTTAAATTTTTCCAGGAAACGAATAAAATAAAATAAAATATCAATACTCTTTAAAGATAACTCTTTTGACGTAAGTCGAAAAACTTGGAATCTTAATACTTCGTAAATACAGATTTGACTTGATTTTGACACATCGTTAATAAAAATTAGTTCCATAGGTTTATTATAGATGGCGTTGTGAATGTCATCGTATTTAATTCCTCCTGAATTTAATTCCTGTTGAATTAACAGGATTTATATAGCCTATATGTTACCCCGGTATATAAGGAATATTTATGCCAAATTTCATCGATATTGGTTCAGCGGATTGGCCGTGAAAACGGAACCGACAGACTGACAGACAGACAGACAGACTTTCCCATTTATAATATTAGTAAGGATTTATAATATTAGTAAGGATAAGGATAAGGATTAATCAAAGTATGTACCATTGCTATGTATGCACTTTTGCCATCTCATAGGTAGTTCATTGATCCCCTAACTAAAAAAACCATTCAGACGGGAATCAATAAAATCTTTGAAGGCGGTTTGGACTGCCCCATCGGAGTTGAATTTTTTCCTTGCAAGTAGTTATCCAAATTGCGAAAAAAATGGTAATCTGTTGGAGCAAGGTCCGGAGAGTACGGTGGATGTCTAAGACATTCTAATTGAAGCTCCTCTGATTTGGTAGCCGTCTGTTGTGCAGTGTGTGGTCTAGCGTTGTCCTGAAGCAGCAGTGGCCTAGAGCGATTGACCAGCCTCGGTTGTTAAGCAGCTAGCTTTTCCATCATGGTTTGCAATTGCTGACAATAGATATCTGCCGTAATCGTCTGGCCAGATTTAAGAAAGCTGTAGTGAACGACACCGCCACCAAACACTTACAAGCAACTTTTTTTTTAGTAAATTTTCGCTTAGGGCAGGATTTGGCTGGTTATGGTAATGGTTCGCCAGGGTTCAGCCATTGCGATGAGCGCTTCCGATTATCGTAGAGGATCCACTTTTCATCACAGGTAATGATTCGATTTAAAATTCCCTCATTATTATGCCGGTTGTACTCAACCGGCATAATGACGCGCGTTTGTCGGTTTGCTTCACTCAATTCATGATGTACCCACCTTTCAATCTTTTTCACCTTCCCAATTTGCTTCAAGTGGATAAGAATAGTTTTATCACTAACACCGGAGCCTGCAGCTAACTCGGACGTGGTTTGCGATGGATCCGCTTCCACAATAGCCTTCAATTCTTCATTATCAACTTTGGTCTCCGGCCGTCCACGAGGCTTGTTCTGCTGGTCGAAATTTCCAGAACGAAAACGTTGGAACCAAAAACGCACTGTGTTTTCTTTTGCGACAGCGTCACCATACACATCATTAATCCTTCGAGCCATTTCTGCAGCACTGGTGCCACGGTGGAACTCATACTCGTAAATAACGCGATATTTCATGTTTTCCATTTTGTAAACAGAGTGACACAAAGAAAAAAACAAAATAAGAAAAAACAAATGAATTAGGGGGTTTGTAACACAAATGCATGAGTAAATAGCTGTATGAATTTGAATTTGGAATTCCTAACTGTAGTATTTGTATTGTGTATAGTTATACTTTTACTATACATCAGTATACACTGTCTCGTGCTCACGGTGTGGGGGGGGGGGGCGCGTAGCATTATTACCGCGCGAACCACGGGCGAGAGCGGGCGCGCAACCTGCGCACATCGTAAGTTGCCGAGCCAGTGCATTGTCGGTATAGGAACACTACAAGTGGCGACGAGGACAAAAGGTCAGTCTGATTTTATATTAAAAAAAAAAAGAAAATAATAATAATACTTGTTTGTGTTAGTAAAGGGCTAGTGCTGACTGTTCAGCGCAGCAACCCGCAATGGTGGCAAGCTATCCAATCCATTACTATTAGATATTACTTATAGTTCGGAAACTGTAAAATTACATTCACAATAAGCATGGTATTACCTGCTTGTGGTGACTATATCGTACGATCAGAGGTTTACGTGTTCCTTACCGCCACCATCTGGACGTAAAGTGATGTACCATAAATTATGGTATGTGGGTGAGTAGCTATTACCTATGTACGCTACCTATGTAAACATAAGTGATTATAGGTATATGCGTAGGTGGGTACCTGGATACCTGGGTAGGGACTGAAGCTACTTTGGTCGATCTTAATTCATCTGTTAATGGTATAAAAATGCCTCCATTAAATTGGAAAAAATTGGTACAAATGTTACCCCCATTAAATTGGAAATGTTTGGTACAAATGTACCCCCATTAAATTGGAAATGTTTGGTACAAATGTACCTCCATTAAATTAGAAATGTTTGATACAAATGTACCCCCATTCAATTGGAAACGTTTGGTACAAATGTACCTCCATTCAATTCGGAATAAATTGTACAAGTATTGTACAGTACTTACGAAACCTTTGGTACAAAGGTGCCCCTTCTCACTAATTGGAGAAACGTACTTTTATTTTCAGGTTGTCCCAAATACTCACCACAATGTCAAGCAACTTACCATCATTAGAAAAACTCAATTTAGAAGGCGACAATGCATCGTTAGGGCAACGATGGGAAAGTGGAAACGTACATTAAATATTTATTTGGAAGCAGCGGATATCACGACACCAGTAAAGAAAAGGGCGACACTACTATTGCTTGGTGGATCAAACCTGCAAGAAATATTCTATAACTTACCAGGAGCCGACAGATGATAACAATGTTTTTGAAATAGCGGTACAAAAACTTAATGATTATTTCACACCTAAACAGAGTAAAGTTTACGAAAGGCATGTCTTCCGCCTAATTAGACAGGAGGAGGGGGAAAAATTTGAAAAATTCGTGGTTAGGTTGAGAAATCAAGCGGAAAAATGCCAATTTGATAAGCCCGAAGACCATTTGATAGACCAGGTTACAGAGAAATGTTTATCGACAGATTTCAGAAAGAAAATTTTGACAATTGGGGACAGTATAACATTAGACAAGATAATTATGGAAGCTAACACGTTAGAAGTCGTTAGTAGACAATTGGAAGAATATGGACAGCAAAATAAAAACCATGACGTTAACGCTGTTGTTTCTAACAAAAGGAATAGAAATACTTCTAGATATGATACTAAAAAATACAAGTTTATTTTGGATAAAGGGTGTGGAAGGTAATTCTAAGCATACCTCGAATTCTAAAAATTGTCCAGCAATAGGAAAAACTTGTCATTTTTGTGGAGAGTTAGGTCATTTTCGACAATATTGCAAGTCATAGTTACAAAGGAAGAGGAAAATAGAAGGAAGTGAAATACAAAAAGAAGGAAATCCATCAAAACAAAGGAAGAAACTGAGAGAAATAGATAATGTTACAGAGGAAGAAGTAGATTATATTTTTAACATTAACAAGGATGCCAATATAGAATGTAACGTCGGAGGTATAAACACAAAGATGTTGATCGATGCTGGATCAAAGTATAATCTAATTACAGATCAGACATGGACAATGTTAAGAGCGAAAGGAGTGACATTTTCAAGCTTAAATAAAAAAACCTGAAAAAACGCTTTTGGCGTATGGCAGTAAAACCACTAAAGATTTTAGGATCATTTAAGACAACGATCAAGGTTAATAACCGAGAAGAGCGCGCAGAACTATACGTTATCGCAAATGGATCCAGAAACCTATTAGGTAAAGATAGCGCCATAAAGCTCGGTGTCCTGAAACTTGGTGTTGACGTCAATCAGATCGAAAATGAGCCTTTTCCGAAATTCAAAAATGTTCTGGTTTAAATCCCCATTGCTGACTCGCTTAAACCCGTATCTCAGCCGTACAGGCGTATACCTATACCAATTGAAGAAAAGATCGAAATGAAAATCAAGGAATTGTTACAGTGTGACATAATAGAAGAAGTTCATGGACCTTCAAAATGGATATCCCCTATAGTACCAATATTAAAGGATAATGGGGAATTACGTCTCTGTGTAGACATGAGGCGGGCCAATATGGCCATTATGCATCCTATACCTTCGATGGAACACCTTTTGCCAAAAATTAGGAAAGCCAAGTACTTTTCTAAATTGGATATAAAAAACGCATTTCATCAGGTTGAATTGCATCCGGACTCAAGACATATAACAACCTTCATTAGTTCAAAAGGTCTTTACCGATATAAACGCCTTATGTTCGGTATTACCTGTGCACCGGAGCTATTCCAAAAAATACTGGAAAAAATAATTCTTAAATGCGATGGTACGATAAATTTTATCGACGATATCCTGATTTATGGGCAAACAGAGCAAGAACATGATTCGCGTCTTCAAAAACTAATGCAAGTATTAAAAGAGAATAATGTTCTACTTAGTAACGACAAATGTTTATATAAAGTCAAAAAAGTAAACTTTCTGGGACGTGAGCTGACCTCGGAAGGCGTCAGGCCATTGGAGAAATATATGGAGAGTGTAGCCCAATTTGGGATTCCAGAAACTATAGAGGAGTTGCAAAGCTTCCTAGGCCATAAGTGGGTACCCAATATGGCAACGATAACAGAGCCATTAAAGAAGATATTGAGACATAAATTTGGCAAAAACGCAAACATTAAAGAGTTTTGGACTGCTGAACAAGATCATGCTTTCACTTCATTAAAAGACACCCTAACAAAAATTCATACACTGAGCTATTACGATGTCAATGATAAAACCCAAGTCATAACCGATGCTAGCCCGGTCGGGTTAGGTGCGGTGTTGGTACAAATCGATGCTAAAGGTCCTAGGATTATTGCATACGGGAATTGTACGTTGACAGACTGTGAACGAAGATATAGCGAAACGGAGAAAGAGGCTCTCGCTTTGGTTTGGGCCATAGAACATTTTAATGTGTTTCTGTTTGCCGCATTTACAGTAATGACTGGGACGATAGTATAAAAGGATATAAAATATTTGGGAAAGAATTGTGTTTCTTTGACAACGTCTTATTAAGGGGTAACAGGCTGGTCATACCTAATAATAACATAATGATTACCAGCGCGGTTATAATCAGATTGTTAAAAGAAGTATTTGGCCGATTAGGCTATCCCTCATCAATCACAGCTGACAACGGATGACAGTTCGTTAGTGAAGAGTTTAAGACATTTTGCAAGGATTGTAACATAATGTTATTTAATACTATTCCCTATTGGCCTCAACAAAATTGCGAGATAGAAAGGCAGAATCGCGATATATTGAAACGCCTAAAAATTGGAAATCTCGAAAAAAAAGACTTACAAGAATGTTTAAATGAGTACCTCATGATGTATAACTCAACAACCCATACTGTGACGGGAAAAACGCCAACCGAATTATTCTTCAAAAGACTTAATAGAGATAAAATTCCAATATTTCAATATATAACTTATAAAGTGGATGACACAGAGATAAGGGATAAGGACAGAGAACAAAAGGAAAAAGGAAAGGATTATGGAGATAAGAGGAGGAGCACACGAAATTCAGACTTAAATGAAGGAGACAAGGTGTACGTTAAAGAAATGAACAAGGCAAATAAGCTCAATTTAAATTATAATCTAACACCACACGTTGTGGAAACGACAAACAATGGAGATGTAACAGTCAGGAACGAAGAAACTGGACAAACACTGAGAAGGAACATATTACATTTAAAAATAATAGAAGGACAATGGAAAGCTGTAGGGGAAAATCAAGAAGATGAAACTGTAGTCCCTGAAGATGAAGAAGAAAACAATTTAATGATTTAATTCCTTAAGTTTGCTAAATATATGTATATAGATAAATTAGAATGTGATTCAAATTGTTACTGGTAAATTCATATTAAAGTTTTCGATAAGAAAGGGATGTAGTAGTGTATTTGTATTGTGTATAGTTATACTTTTACTATACACTGTCTCGTGCTCACGGTGTGGGGGGGGGCGCGTAGCATTCAGTGTTGCCATCTTAGTGGATTTTCCACTAAAACTGGTGGTTTTAACTACCCACTTAGTGGCCAAATATTGCTTTTAGTGGTTAGTGGTTTTTTTTGGTGGTCTTGGTAAAATATATTAGCAGTTAAAAAGTTAGATTTACTTCCATTTCACGATGATTTTAATATATCTGTTCGTTTTCCTTTTTGAATATGCATATATACATTGGTGTACAAGCTTTAATCCGCTGTTTGCTCATGGTTGGTGTTAAATGTCAATGAACATATGAATCGGATATGATGAGTACAACCTCGGTCAACAATATTGAGTCAACATTATTTGGCCTTTCATACACAATATTAATTCATGAGAATCCTTAACAAAAAAACCGTGGTTTCATCCCGGCCCACCTTCAACATCCAGTCCAAGACGGAATTACTTCGGGCGGAGGACGATGCTGCGCATATGGTGCCATCAGCGGGGCATAATTATCTATTATAAAGTGCTGAAATCTGTTGAAACTATCGTAGTACACCGTTACCACCAATAGATAATAAAATTGTGAGGTGCTATGAAGGAAAAAAGGCCAGAATATAAGCTAATTTTCCTCCATGACAATGCTTCGTCACACACATCAAAAAAGGTTCAAAGATTAGATGCTACTCCATACCGCTTATTCACCAGAACTGACCCCATCCGACTATCATCTGTTTTGGTTGGTGTGCCATTTGCTCGCTGAGCAGCAGTTTGATTCTTACGCGAGACGTCCAAAATTGGCTCGAAAAGTGGTTTGCCTCGAAAAACGAACAATTTTTTTGGTATGTTATCCATATATTACCTGAGAGATGACAAAAATGTATATTTTGAATGAATTTATCTTTTTTCCTTCCTATGAAAAAATGTTTTTTTTTAGAAAAAAGCGGATTTTAGCTTGTATACCTGGTAGATATTTACTTTGCTTGAGTAGGCATAACTGATCGGCAAGAATTAGTCGTCTACGTTTTTCTACACGTGAGGATTTTCCACCTAATATTTTTCTAAACTTATACTTTATACGCGGGGATTTCTCACTTAATATTTTTTTCTGAATACTTATACTAAGAAGTTAGAAGGGCTCATCGTTCAGTAACGCTCATGGGCTCATAATTATTAATTTTGGTTTGTATTAACTGAGCGAATTTATTAACGCGTGACTAACACTATGCTAAAATGACAATATACGCAACGGGATTCTTGGTTCGTAGGTATCTGAAATACTACGGGTCGAGTAGCGAAATGTAAATTTTGTGATATTAATTTGTTAATTTTTTAATAAGTAATAATAAAGGAAACTATTTATTTGTATATTTATTTTCTTTCATAAAACAAAAATTGTTTTAGTGGAAAATTTAGTGGTTATCGGTCATTTAGAGTGTAAAATTTCTGTTTGTTAGTGGTTTTCTGGTGGTTTTGAAAGTTAAATCTAGTGGGAAGCTTATTGAACTGTTGGCAACACTGGTAGCATTATTACCGCGCGAACCACGGGCGAGAGCGGACGCGCCACCTGCGCACATCGTAAGTTGCCGAGCCAGTGCATTGTCGGTATAGGAACACTACACTAACCATAAAGGTAATATTTGAGATCAAAGTGGCCAGTACGACAAAACGCCGATTTCATATGTAAGGACCTAATATATAGTATACAAGCTTTTACCCGCTACTTCGTTCGTTTGAACTGTAGTCTAAAATTAACAGAGGCTTCTGTCACTCTCCAACCCTACAAATATCTCCATCGCAAAAATGAGATCGATCCCGGAAGACTTAGAGAGATTTATCGTTTTATCTAGATCATAGTTTGATAATTTTAATAAATAGCCCATTTGACCTACATGAAATATATGAAAATAGCTTCGTTAATGGAGTTTGCCAAACTTGGGCTTGTTACAAAAACCCCATACACATTATAAAATTCTTAATGTTTTTCTGATATTAAATATTTATGTATAATATAAACTTTTAATGGAAACGAGCTAGAATACTCATTTAATAATAACATTTATACGTAACTTATCAATTGTCAACTTTTTAGTTTTTAAATTACCTATAGTTACTGCGCTGAATTCCAATGTTTTTAGTATAAATACAAAAAAATATATCAACATTTCTGAAATTATGTTTTTGTGAACATCATTTTTAGAAAACATATGTTTTAAAATAGGTGTCTGGAAACATATAAGCTTCACTTTATTAACTGTAATGACTTGCCGGATATTAACTATGGTGTTTAGAAATAAAATACTGTTTTCATTGGCTTGGCTTACGATCTTAATCTCTATGGGATTACATAAAAAATATTCCAATACATGTCAATTATTAGTCATTCTTTTCGTACTTGTTGCTATAGACTACTAACTAAAGACTTGAACCGTTTATGAATGTGTTTTCTCGAAAAAAAATTTGTGTCGAAATTTTTTTTATAACTTTTACTTCAATAATTATACCTTATTGTTATATTTTCATCACAAATCCTTTCGTTTTAATGTGTTATTATGGTATTTAGCCTGTAATTGTACTTGTACATAACCTCAAACTATAATTCTTTTTTATAGTTCCCCCATAGAAATAAAATAAAACTATAACTGATACTAAGGTAGCAAATATCTTTATTAAATAAACAAAAATGAAATATCCAAACCAAACAATCTTTCTTAAAATAACTTTTTTGACTATTTTTATATGTTATCCTGGTACATAAACATTAATTGTGCTAAATTTTATATTTACTTGTTATCACTACATAGTATAAAACAAAGTCGCTTTCTGTGTCTGTCCCCATGTCCCTATATCCCTATGTATGCTAATGGATCCAAAGTAATGGATCAATTTAATCATATTTTTCACTGAGTGACATAGGCTGTATATTTTATACCCGTGCGAAGCCGGAGGGGAGCGCTAATATGTCATAATTGTTAAATTCCTCATAAATTCTATAGCGAATTGTTCATGAAAACGAAACAGACAGACTTTCGCATTTATAATATTTTTGGTGATTTTAGTAAATAATCCGTATTACTTCTATTAATTATCCAGTGTAATAGCTCAGTTAAATTTATCCAGTAAACAGAAACGAATATATATAAACTCTATAAAGATAACTCTTCTGACGTAAGCTGAAAAACTTGGAATTTAACTACTTCTGTAAAAACAGATTTGACTTGATTTTGCCACACCGTGAATAAAACAAACTTCCATAATTTTTATTATAGATGGCGTTTTTTAATGTCATCCTATTCCTGTTGAATTAACAGGATTTCTATTCCTATATGTGACCCCGTGTATAAGGAATAATTGGAACAAATTTCATCGATATTGGTTCACCGGATTGGTCGTGAAAACGTAACAGACAGACAGACAGACATTTGCATTTATAATATTAGTAAGGATAGTGGATAGCGATGGTCACCTTCTGCGAGGATGTTACTACGCGAAGAGGGGTAGCGGACCGGATTAATTATCGCCCACGAAAACCCCTAACTTTCTTGAAAATCGTTTTAGCCGTTAAAAAACTCAAAGAGAGAAAAAAGAGTTACCTAAAGAGTTTTTTTGCAAACTATAAACTTGTGTATTTATAAATTGAATTTCGATTGATTAAGAATAATCTTAACAACTTTCAGACAATGGCTCCTTACTCAAAAGAAATACAACCAAACGTGGTTTATGTCGATGAAGAGGCGCTCCCAAAGCTGGTTGCCCCGCAAGCTGCACCCAGGATGTATGACGTCATATACCCGAACGTGTTAACTTTCAGCTACGCGCATTTAGCCATGCTGTATGGGGTATATCTCGCGTTTACCATCGCATCGTGGAAATCTTTGGTCTTCCGTAAGTTCAAGATTATTATCGGCTAAGTATCAGTGAAAGTTCTAGATGATATTAGAAAATATAGTCTTCAATATTTACTTCAAGTACGAGAATAAACAACCGATGAGATTTATGTACCCAATTTGGAGTAGCGTCAGATATACTGGTGCGATTGTAAAGTATTGAGCCTTTTGTTGTTCTTTGGAGTAGGTTCCTTGGGATTCGGTGCACTGGCGGTGCGGTCCTTCCACTGCTCAAAGCACTTTTTAAACGTGTCTTCCGGTATGGCTTTTAGTTCGTCGGTTATACTTTTTTTAATCTCCTCAATCGACTCGAATCGATCTTCCCTTTAGTATTTTTCTGATTGCTTCTTCGCATTCCGAAATTGGTCAATTGTTCCAGATAACTTTATCTTCATGGTAGCTGCTGTCGGTGTGACGGCGGGCGCGCACCGGCTGTGGACCCATCGAGCGTACAAGGCTAAGATGCCCCTACAGATAATACTGATGGTGATGAACACGTTCGCGTTCCAGAACACCGCGATACATTGGATCAGAGATCACCGGATGCATCACAGGTGAACACATTTAAAAACCCCTAGAATGCGATCTCGCGTTGTGTTAGCAGTTTAAGGGCAAGGAATACAGAAGGTGATTAATGAATTCTGAATAGAAGAAGACGCAGCGTGCCTAGAGTGTGGAAAGAACAAACAAGTCTTCACCTTATGACTGAGTGTCCTATGTACTCGCTGGTAAGATAGGAGATATAAGAGGATAAAATTGAAATCGGGGACTTAACAAATATCAGGGATATTGAAAAATTTGTAAAAGCAGCGGATAGGTTAGATCAGGCGACACTGTCGGGACAGCAGCGAAACAACTGATAGGTCACATGGGTAGAGTGAAGTAACACAATCGCTGCTAATATGTTCCGTCAACGCAGCGTTAAGAGTCATAATAGTTGAGTTTATTGATATCACTGTCACACGTGACTTCCTCATGCATAATAGTTGCTACTATTCTCTTGGATCACACTTCACGACTCGCTAAACATTCAAGTCATTCGCTTACTTGCTTAATCCAATGGACAATCGATACTGTAACATTTACTGTAAACATTTCCAGATACAGCGACACCGACGCCGATCCTCATAACGCGACGCGCGGCTTTTTCTATTCTCACATGGGATGGCTTTTAGTGAAGAAGCATCCAGAAGTTAAACGACGTGGAAAATTTGTCGATATGTCCGATATATACACCAATCCTGTTCTCAGATTTCAAAGGCAGTGAGTTCTTATCGCTATATATTTTAAACAAAGTCCTATGTGTGTAGTGTGAGTTTTTTAACTTACCCGAGAGCGTTAGCATAGATGGCATTGGAACAGCGGTCACTATTCCAAGGCCGTATCGAAATTGAGTGTAAGATAATATTACTCATTTTCAGGTACGCGATTCCATTCATAGGGACAGTCTGCTTCGCGCTACCCACTCTTATACCAATGTACTTCTTCGGAGAGACCCTCAATACGGCTTGGAATCTCGCCATAATGCGATACGTGTTCAACCTTCATGAAACGTTCCTAGTGAACAGCGCTGCGCACTTATGGGGGAACAAACCATACGACAAGAACATTAAACCCGTCCAGAATCTCGCCGTGTCGTTCCTCGCGTTCGGGGAAGGCTTTCATAACTACCATCACGCGTTCCCGTGGGACTATCGGACGGCAGAACTGGGCAACAACTGGTTGAATTTCACCACCAAGTTCATAGATTTCTTCGCTTGGATCGGTTGGGCGTACGACCTCAAGTCAGCGCCCGATGATGTGGTACGCTCCAGAGCTGAAAGAACCGGAGATGGCAGCAATATGTGGGGATTTAAGGGCGATAAAACTGACTGAACCACTGACTAAATAAAACATTAATATTTCTTTGTCTTTTAATTGAATTAATTTATACTACAGATAAACTACAACACTGTTTTGTCAAAAATTTTGGAAAAGTTCAAGACAAAGAAAAGAACACACAAAAGTCAAAACATTGGAGAGTATTTACGAAGCGCCACCAAGATACGTAGCACATGTGCTCGTGCTGAGGCGGCTGTCAAACATAAACAAATCCATGAATTTGATGGTCGGCACACCTTGCTATAAAAAGATATTCCCTGAAGATAAACGGGATTTGCTATCCTATATGTTACCCAATCGCTTTGCGATTTTGTCGGCGCTCTTATCTCTTGATGATGCTTCCGTTGCGTGGCGAGACGAATGTTGAGATTGCGGTTGTCAATATGTGTAGTGCTTTGTAAAATATGCTGTATCTAGTCCTACATGTATAATATAACATTACATAGATTTCTTAACAAACACGGATTATAATAAAATAACTCTATGACTACTTTTGTATTTTGGAATTCTGCAAAATACCTCTTCTTTAGAGTAGATAAACTATTTCGTATTTGAAGACCAGAGTATATTAATATATATATTTAATTTAATTTAAAGTATGTTTCTCTTAATGATACCATCAAAAGAGCTCTTGCCACCATCGACATTTATGCTCTTCTCGAGCCTTTGGGGATATGTCGGGATGATGGCAAGAGACCAGACGGCTTGACGCTGGTTCCTTGGGAACGAAGACTGGCCCTAATGTGGGACGCAACATGCGTTGATACGTAAGCCTCGTCCCATATCAGGTTAACAGCGTCAAAACCCGGTGCTGCGGCGGAAATCTCCAAATACTAACAGTAAAATGATAAAACACACACTCTGTATAAAATATGGTATCCGGCTGAGTAGAATCCTTCTCCTGACGTCATAATCCTCAATTATTACAATTATTGAGGGGCTAGTGAGAAGACTGAAAAACACAAAGTCTTGAGTTAGTGCAGTGGAGTATTAGTGCTACTGAAAAAGAATACATGAACGAAGTGTCTCCTATAGTAAGAAAGACTAAAATAAGTCATTGGACCTGTTCTTAGATACTAATTCATAAGTTTAGGTTAAAATTAAGTTGCTTATTAACCTTAAGGCTAGATTGAGAGGAGAACTCCAGAATCCTGCGGAGACATGACGGAAAGTCTGGTCTTGATTTGGAGTTCCTTAATCATCGATTCGTTGGTCCGATGTTCCGTCCAAGGAATGCTTAACCTCCTTCCTTGAGTAGAATAAACCATTCATTTCTTACTGAGGTGTCGTAAAAGCGACCAAGATAAGTTGACCCACTATGTGGTATCCGGTTAAGTAAAGTAGACCGCCCTCGTTCTTACCGAGGTGTCGTAAAATACGACTAACCTAAGTTGACGTCAGGCAGCCGGTCGCAAAATACGTAGCCAAATCATGTGACAACATGTTTTGCCGACCCTACATACAGTGGGATAAGGACAGGAGAATGATGAACGTGGTTAGTAGATATATTTAAAATATTTTATTTATGAATAATTCTCTATGCGAACTTTAATTAGCTAAATGTGCTAAATGGCTCGTTGGCGCACAGCATAAAATTTTCATAAAAGAATTTGTTGGCCCTTCGAGCCTCGGTGTATACTTGTAATTTTAAGTATGTATTTAAAAAAATATATAAGTATATATTCACCAGTGGTCTGTCTACCATAACACAAGTATTCAGTTACTTACTTTGGGGACGGACGACCGTATGTGTAAGTGTCCCATATATTTATTTAAAAAAAGTTTTGACCTCATGTATTAATATAACTTGATTCAGCCATTTTAAAACCCCACATATTGCTACCGTCGCCGGTTCTGCTCATCCTCGATCGTACCACACTCTCTGGCACCGTCTCGAGGTCGTACGCCCATCCAATCCACGCGAAGAACGTTATGAACAGCGAAGTGAGGTTCAGCCAGTTATTACCCAGTTCAGCGGCACGATAGTCCCACGGGAACGCGTGGTGGTAATTGTGGAAACCTTCTCCGAAAGCAACGATAGATATTGTGGGACTTTGGATCGATTTGATGATTTTTTCATAAGGCCTGTTTCCCCAACTATGAGCGAGGCTATTGACGGTGAAGGACATGTGCAGGCTGAGCACGTAGCGGAGTAAGGTGATGTTCCACGCGATGTTGAGGGTCTCACCGAAGAAGTACACGGGGATGAACGTCGGCAGCACGAAACACATGGTCCCAATCATTGGGATGGCATATCTTGAAAGAACAATTATCTATTAGCGACATAGAATAATAATAATAAATTAAACATAGTAAAAGCTTTTATCTCTTATCTTATTTTATGATAAAATTTCATGTCTCTACCGTTAACCGTTGAGGAGTTCAGTCGTCTGCAACCAATCCTGGCAGCAAATCAGGTTAAAACATGTATTGCCATCGGGATTAGAGCTGTATATACAGCTAGCAATCGCCAGCGGCTCCGCCCGGGTGGAAAGATTAAACCGTAATGTAGTCTTATGATAACCATAAAAATGATTAAAGTGCGGTAATCTTAAAAGCTAGACACATGCAGTCGCGGACTTTTATTTAGAACTTTTTATTTAGAACTAGAGGCGAACTGTTTTTTTAATACATGATTTTTGAATAACTATCACCGTTTACTCAGCGCACGCAAGGAAAGCTTTGAAATTTTGCCCTTTTCGCACTATTTTTATTGCTGCACCTCTTCTATTCATTTTAAATAGTCTGTAGCCTTCTTCGATGAATGGACTATCTTATACTGAAATAATTTTTCAAATCGGTTTAGCGGTTTCTGAGATAAGGGCGTTCAAACAAAGAAACTCTTCAGCTTTATATATTAGTATAGATTTTAGCTCATTCCGACACCGGGAAGTGAGTTAAATTAAACTTGCAAGATTCCACTTTCACATATATTCATAGCAAGTTAAATAAAACCCTTTAAATAAGTACCTCCCATTGAAGACATATTATATTCGTATAAAAAAACTAGAAGATATGTATAATATTCTTATCACGCGTGTTAAATACAAATTTCCTATTTTTCAAATAAAAATTTAAAATATTCTTAATTCAAATCACCACATATTATAACACAAAGTCCATATTTCCCTATGTACGCATAAAACTTTAAAACTACGCATCAGATTTAGATTCGGTTTTTTTAATAGATAGAGTGATTTTAGAGGAAGGTTTGTAAGTATAATAACATTCAATATGGAGTAAAGAAATACTGTAATTTTTGAGGTTTCTGTAAATAATTACATTTTTTTCCGCTTACATTGCAACCGCAGGCTAAACCCTACGAGATTTATCAAAATAATGTACTAAGTATTTGTACATCTTGAAAAGGTCTACAGAAAAGTCAGTAGTATGGAATGGCCGGTTCTAACTCACTCCCAGCACCTTGAAATAGGCTAACTTAGCGGATTCTAAAAAAAGCTCACCAAAGCAGATTCCAATCAGACTAAATTCCAATTGACCGTCAGAGGTCTCTTCGGATTTTCCAATTGGATCCTGGGTTGCAATAGGAATTTCCTTACTTACCCTCGTAACGAATCGTTTTTTCTCGTATTTTATTAGATTAACTTATCGGACTCCTTCTATTTTCATGAGGTATGAAGCATTTCCGTCATTATCATTGGATGAAATAAATAATACACCTCCATCACACGCTTGAGCCACACATGAAGACGGAATGGTTTTTTTCTTTTTCTTAGGCTTTTCAAAGACTATGTCGATATTGTTACCAGCTCTTTTCGTTGCGATTTTTTTATTTTTCAATATGCAAGAATTGCTTGCATTTTCGTCATCGCTTAAGTTAATAGGATAATAATAGTTTTTTACATTGAATTCATCGAGATTCGGTGAGATCTGAAAAAAAATATATTAGAAATAAGTAAATATAATAACTAGTGTCATCAAAATTATTCATATACAGTAAGAACCTTTATTATTATTAAAATCTAATACATTAATATTATTTTATTGCAGAATGAATCTATAGATTTTTGTGACCGTTATAGGTTAGGTTAGGTTAGAAACATAAGTTTTTAATTATAAAAAATATTAATCTTGGTCTTATTAATTTAACTTTACTAGTAACAAAGATATCGTTGTAGCACGTATTCTTGTCACTTGGTCAACAGGGATTAAAATTTAATATGAATATTCATATATATCATGATATTATACTATATAAGTACGTAATCTTATCTCCATGATTAATAATTGCATCATTTTGAATCATTCATTGCTGCCCATGGCCCGCACGCGTTAAATTTGGAGAAAAACAATTCCCTTCTACCTATACCAAGTAGATTTCCTGCTATATCTATTATCTAAATTCATATCCTTACTAATATCCTTATCCTTACTAATCCTTACCAATATTATAAATGTGAAAGTCTGTCTGTCTGTCTGTCTGTCGGTTCCGTTTTCACGGCCAATCCGCTGAACCAATATCAATGAAATTTGGCATAAATATTCCTTATATACCGGGGTTACATATAGGCTATATAAATCCTGTTAATTCAACAGGAATTAAATACGATGACATTCAAAACGCCATCTATAATAAACCTATGGAACTAATTTTTATTTACGATGTGTCAAAATCAAGTCAAATCTGTATTTACGAAGTATTTAGATTCCAAGTTTTTCGGCTTACGTCAAAAGAGTTATCTCTAAAGAGTATTTTTATTTTATTTTATTTTATTCGTTTACTGGACAAATTTAACATTGTAATAACATTGGATTATTATTATAAGTAATACAGGTTATTTAGTAAAATAAATAAACTAATAATATTATAAATGCGAAAGTCTGTTTGTAACGTTTTCATGGTCAATTCGCTGAACCAATATAGATGAAATTTGGCAAAATTAATGTTAATATACCGGGGTAACGTATAAAATCTTAAAAAAAGTTATTATTATTATTGTTTTTAATATTTCGGTTATTGTTTATTTCATAAACCGGAGAAAAATATTTAATAAAAAAGAGACCGCCAGAATGATGTATGTAACATCTTTTGGCTCAGACCAGAGCAAAAATTTTAGTGTTGTTAAATAGAAAAATATTTGTTATCTTAGTATCAATTATTATTTTATCTAATATTTATTTATTTATTATAGTTTGAGGTTATGTACATGTACATGTAGCTAAATACCATAATAACACATTAAAAAGATAGGATTTGTGGTGATAATATAACAATAAGCTATAATCATTTAAGTTCAAGTAAAATTTAATCATATATAATTTTTGTTGTAAAAAAACAGACGTTTCAAGAAAACGCATTCTTAAACGGTCTTTAGTTAGTAGTCTATGGTAACAAGTACGAAATAAATGACTATTAATTGACATGTATTGGAAAATTTTATTTAATTTAATCTATAAAAAAAACCGCATCAAAATCTTTTGCTTAGTTTTAAAGAAATAAGCATACATAGAGATATATGGACAAACAAAGAATGTGACTTTGTTTTATACTATGTAGTGATTTATCGCGGATTATAGCAAAATAATATTTTTATTACTTTGATATCGTGGACCTCCGCAAAGTAACGCCTAATTCTATTAATTATTAGTCAATAAATTTTTTATCTATTATTTGATGATTTTTATAAAAGTTTTATCTAAAACCTGTCGAAATATATTCTGTATTTGTGTTATGTAATTAAATAAATAAAAGAGAATTTTATTTATTCTTTTTACAGAAAAGAGATCGCTATATACGAATAAAGTGAGATATGTATATGTTTTAACAGCTGAGTTATCAATTTATCATTTTATCATAACATATCAGGCGTTCCTAGTACGTTGTAACACAACGTACTAGGAACGCCTGATTCCGCACTCAAAACTAGATGGCGCCACTGATCGTTTGCTCCACGCTATCGAAGTGCTTTCGTAGTAATATAAGAAGTCCCCATACATTAAAACATTAGGTCGACAACGCTATCAGATCCTAGGGCCATAGATAATACACTATATAGGATATAGATGAGCAACTCTGTCATTTTAATGGAGTAATGATAAGGGACTGTATTCGCTGATCTGGCAGAGATGTCGCTGTAACGTTACTATAATAATCCACTAGATGGCGCTGTACTGCATTCATATAGTGACCCTTATATAAAAATAGCATTTACAAAAAAATAGTTTGGCGCTATACCACTTCAATTTGAACGGACTTGGCATCTCCAAATTCCAGTTCAAATCAAAGAGTAGCACCAAACTATTATTCTAAATAAGGTTAATGAATAAAAGAATAAAGCTATGTAATATTTAATAATTTTTATTTTTTACATCTTTTTAAATAGTATGTCAATTCAGGAACCACTTCAAAAATACTTTTAAAACATTTAAAAAAATATCAAGCGTATACAAATAATAAATGTTCATCAGTTTACGCGGTTATTTGTTGAAAACAACTAACTTTGCATACGTACTACACTCTGTAATTAGTTTTCATAATCATAATCTTCATTTGCTGTAAACCTGAAAGCACACATTTGAATTTTTGTAGCTATAGTCTAAATCAGACCAAATATTTAAAATGTATACCTAAATAATGTAACCGAAAGTGTTAAATTATAATATTTATTACGAATAACCACATATTTTTTCTAAAAAACAAAGTTAAAGGTATTGTGGCACTTATAATAATTTTATTTAGTACATTTCAGTGAAATGGCTGCTTAACCCTTTTGTGCCGAAAGCCGATAAGTTGCTTCTCACTGCGCTCTCATAAAAATTACATACAGTCAGAATTAAAAAAATACAAACAAATATAAACAGGTTTTCAAAAATCCACACGGCGCTTACTGTGTAATACATTTACCTGTGTGTTACCTTCGAGTAATCTCTTTTTTTTTGTTATGTAGGTATTAGGTAATAGGTATTATTTATCTTGTTGCAAACTCATTTTTTAATATTGTTTGTATTATTTGTTGTGAATTTTTACTCCAATATGCTGTATGTCTTATTATTCACCGTGTGGTATAGAATAGACCAACCTTATGTCTTACCAAGGTGTCGTAAAGGGCGAATAAGGTAAGTTTATGTCAGGCAGGCGGGTGCTCATAAAATGACTAACATGCAACAAATTGTTTAAAACATGTAGTGAGAACCCTACTTAGAATGGGTATAGGAGGAGCAAACTTGTTCCTATTTTATTCTTAGTATATTACTTTTTGAATCGTGTAAATATTATTTCTCGTTTGGTTTTAATTGCATAAGAATGTGCATAAATAAAATTTAAAAAATTCGTCTAGTTATTCTCGTGTAGGTATTTCCTTTTCGCTCGGCACTAAAAGGGTTAAAAATTAAAATTTCTGCAGTCAAAATTTCTGTTGTTAGGAAAAGGTATTAAATGGTTTCAAAAACATTATAGTAGTTACTTACCAACGTTTTCACATCCAAAATAACACATAAAATAATTTTTGGACGGCATAATCTCCTATATAGACCTTTAAATAAGCAGTGATGCGTTTTTGGCAGAAAAATTTGAAAATTTATGACAGATACTTATATATATATTACAGTGTATCATTTGCGACATCTAGTGAATAATGATATAAAACTAATTTTTGTTGTCCAGTGCTTTCTGTGAGATGACGCTCTCGGCGACCTAAAGAGTGCTTCTTAGAGAGTTTCACCCCCCTGCCTAGGGCTCTAAAGTGCAACCTACTGGAACACTATGCCTTAGCGCGTCTGAGACGGTGCATCCTCCGTCCGGCACATCCATACCTGGAATGCCGTGAGGAACCCGTCGTCTGTCCGCGATGCTTTCCGTATTCGTGAATAGCACGCATTCCCGCCACCGACAGTACGTGCGTCGGTTGATCGTATTACAATATTCAATAAATAAGAAACGATTTTCTCATTAAAAGATATAGCAAAGCAAAGAGCTTTGCGATTTTGTCGTGGAGTCTCCTAATACTTCGATTGCAGGGCGAAACGATTGTTGAGTTTGTGATAGTGACAGTGTGTAGTGCTTGTGTATTGTGGTGGCGGTGGTGGTTCGTGCATGTGTTTTTACGAATCCCGATGTATCAAGTAGGAAAACGGATAATCCACTACACATTTAGCATTATATATATTTTCCATTTAGGTCACAGGTTCAAACCCGGGCATACACCAATGAGTTTTTCTGTTAAAACTTATGTGTCTAATTGATAATTGCAATTTATCACACGCTTTTCGGTGAAGGAAAACATTGTGAGGAAACCTGCATATTTCTAGAGAATTCTGGAGATATGTGTAACCTACCAATCTACATTGGAGCAGCGTGGTAGGTCTTAGTTCCAATCCTTTTCTCCAAAAGCAGAGAGAAGAGGCCTATTCTCAGCAGTGGGATAGTATCAGGCCGCTACTTACTACATTTTCCATTTACTTTATCGCGGATTATATCAAAATAATTTTATTATTACTTTTGTTTACATTTTTTTTAATTTAATGTTTTATTATTCATTCAATATTTCGCGTTTTTATTTGCAAATCTAATACAAAAATATTAATAAATTATTTCGTATAAGAATTTTAGTTATTTTGACAGCCCTTGGACTTCTCTAATTACTGGACGGCGGAAGTATGAAGAAACAAAAAGTCGCTGGGAAACATTGCCCACTCATTTTTTCCAGCTATCAATAGGACTTTAAAACAAAATTTTAAAATTAAAACTGAAACTGCTTCAGGTTCTAGTTATGATATTTATTATTTATTTTTATAAGTTATTTTAGTGCTAAAAAACGACATGGGCAATGTTGGCCAACTCTCCTGATTATTTTGCCCGCTATCGAAATCAAAGATATTTCAGATTAAATATAATTTTTTTATACAATTTATACAGTTACCGTATGCACATTATTATAAAGTTGTTAGAAAATAAAAAATATCCATAAGTACTTATAGAAAAAATTTGAAATTCATTCCTCCTCCTCCTTGCATCGTTTCCCCAATAACGGGGGTCGTGCCTCCACCATTCAAGCCATCCTATTAACGATGGTCTTCCAGCTTTTCCTGCTTTCAGCCACGTGGATGGCCTCGGAGACTGTCGTATTGAGTGTGGTGCAGATCTGGTCTGACCAGTGCATAGGGCTACGTCCTCTGGATCTCTTGCCATCGACCTTGCCTGTGACAATAAGTTTCTGGAGGTCGTCTCCCGGCTTGCGAGTAATGTGCCCAAAGAACTCAAAAATCCTCCGTAGGCATATGCTGGAAAGCCTCGGTTTCTTGTCTATTTTGAGTTCTTCAAGCACTGACTGATTGGTCCTATGCGCCGTCCATGGGATGCGTAACAATTTCCTTCAGCACCACATCTAAAATGCATTAATGCGTTTTCGGTCTGCCAGTTTAAGTGTCCATGTCTCTGCGCCGTATAAGAAAATGGAGAACACTAGGCTATTCACAAGTGCAACTTTTGTCTTATGCCTGATGTTGCGGTCCTTCCATATTCTTTCCATCTGCGACATGGCACTCTTTGACATTCCGATACGCCTACGGATTTCGTTTTCACATGAACCGGTATTGCTGACTTCGGAGCCCAGGTATATAAACTTGTTAACTATTTCCAAGTCATGAGTCCCACTAAGTTCTAAATTAGATGCCCGATCCACAACCATAACTTTGGTTTTCGAGCGATTTATAGTAAGTCCTAAATCCGCACTACTACGTTCTATGCTGTCGAGAAGAATACACAATTCCGCTTCATCGGCTGCAAAAAGAATAGTATCATCGGCATAGCGAAGGTTTGATATCTTTGTGCCATTGATATTTATACCGCCCTCCCAGTTTTCGCAGGTTTGTCTCATAATGTATTCCCCATAGATGTTGAATAAAATAGGAGACAAGATACACCCTTGGCGGACTCCCTTGGAAAAGGAGAACGGCTTTGAGGTCGTCATTTCTATACTTACCATTCCCTCACTATTGACGTACAGACCTTGAATTAGTGCTATAAGGTGTTTGGGGACTCCCATATGTTGTAAAACCTCCCACAGGCGATCCCATTTCACACACATGAAATTGAAATTCATTACATTTTACCAAAAATCGGGCAAAGTTGTAGTGTTTTACGGTAACAATTGACATGAATATTATTAATAAGTATAGATTAAAAATTCCCAACGTGTAAGTGTGGTAAATTATTATCAATATTGGTAATTAAAATTTAAAAAATAAAATTAGTTTCTATATTATAACTATGTTCGAAACTTCAAAGAAAAGTTTTGTGACGCTGGTTTCTACGCGATTTCTAATTTTCTAATTTCTTCTGACACCAGCGTAACCAAGGGATATAGACTAGGGCATTGTAGATTTCCAAAAATACTATAAAAAAGTCCGCCACACTATCTCTCTATCTCTTATGGTTAACTCATAACTCATACTACTTGAATTGATTTTACCTTAAGTTTTATAGATGTAACTCATAATTTAAAAGTAATACCTCAAAATATATTTCTAGTTGATATTCCAGAAGTCAAGTCACAGACAGCTGTCGCTAAGCTTTTTTTCTTTAGTATAAAGAACTTAAATATGTTTTTTTCCAATCTTATTCAATACGATCCTTACTCATATAAAAATTATAAAAAAGATGAAACTTGAAAAAAAAAAACAAAAGGTGATCGATTCGGTAGTATTACCAATTCTTTAATCCGCCCAATACCCGCTGAGCTATGACAACTTTATAAATGACAGCTAAAATATCATTTGCATTCTATTCAACATTTTAGCGTTTTTCAGTGCTTTCCAAAGACTGAGGAACCGAATTATGCATACAGCCACTGGTTGTCTGTCGTTCATGCGGAACGTTGACCTCCACAGAGACCTCGACCTCCTTACCATTACTCACCTCTTTATACGTTTTTCGAAGTTTGACTTCGAGAAATCAGAGGTACACCCTAACCCTTTCATTTCAGTTGCTTCCACCTACATCCCAGTTAGGTCTGACCACCGAAAATATAGGCGTCCAAAAAGCGTCCTATACGACCCTGAAATCAACAATAACACGATAAAAAACACGCGAATGAAGTCACGGGTAAAAGTTTATCTACTATATACTACTCGAAATAATCACTTTAAACAGCTGGAATAGATAGTTTCATTATTTCATTAAGTGTAAGTTTTCCAGTACACTGGAAAAAGTTTCCAAAAACTATGTTTAGTCAGTTTTCTGACAAAATTATAACCAAAAATAAAGTGATATGTGGAATATTAAATTATCGTGTATTTGCAATTTTTTTCTTTGAAGATAGTGTCTTAAAGATATGTCGCACTCTTAGTATTAAAGTGACCTTATTTAAAAAATTGTTTTGTGGGAAATTCTAATGAAGCGTAGCGTAGCACTTGCAAAAAACGTGAGTATCTAAGGTCTCTTTGACATAACTTATTAAATATAAATTCATTTTAAATATTTATTTATTTTTATTTATTATACAAATACATAAACTTTTTAAATATAAATACATGATCAAATAACGATAACAAACACAGAAACACGTAATACACATACAGCGCCTTCGCTGGCGAAGACGAGGTCCCAGATTTCTGACGTCGGGTGCTCGTAGCTTCTCCTTCTTCCTCCTTCCCTTATCTCACTTTAAGTGGGGTCGGCACAACATGTTACGAATATGTCATATGATTTGGATACGTATTTTACGACCGGCCACCTGCCTGACGTCAACTTACCTTAGTCTTATTTTACGACTCCTCGGTAAGAAAGAGGGTGGTCTATTTTACTCAACCGGATACCACACGGTGGGTCAACTTACCTTCGTCGCCTTTTAAGAGACCTCGGTAGGAAATGAGGGTGGTCTGTTCTACTCAGCCTGATACTACACGGCGGGGCAACTTACATTAGTCGCCGTTTACGACAACTCGGTAAGAAATGAGGTTGGTCTATTCTACTCAGTCGGATACCGCACGGCGGGTCGACATACCTTAGTCGCCGTATACGACACCACGGTAAGAAATGAGGTTGGTCTATTCTACTCAGCCGGATACCACACGGTGGGTCGACTTAGCTTAGTCGCTTTTTACGACACCACGGTAAGAAATGAGAGTGCTATTCTATTCAGCCGGATACCACACGGCGTTCTCGCCACACTTCGAACATCAACCTACTAATATTATAAATGCGAAAGTTTGTGATGTATGGTTGTTACTCTTTGACGGCGAATCCGCTGAAGCAATATCGATGGAATTCGGTACCATTATTCCTGATACACCGGAATAACATACAGGCTATAGAGATCCTGTTATTCTACAGGAAGAGGATGACATTGAAAAGCGTCATCTATCAACCTGTAACGCGACAACAGTCCACGCAAACGCACGTTCGACGTTACTAATCAACTAACTTATCAAGCAAACGCTCTACTCTCCGCATTTCAAAATCTCGCCGATACTTCTGCATCCGCCCCGTGACGCTGTTAAAGTCGTTAGGGTAACAGCATATTATCAGATCGAAAAAGAGGTGCCAAGTAAGCCGCGAAGACGTACTAATTACTATTCGCAATTAAAACGCAGTCAAGTTTTTAATTACGCTATTGTTTTATGAAGTCAAAAGTCAGTGCATAAACTAATTTATACATTTAATTAAAGTCAAAATAGCTTGTCATTTATATTTTGCATATTAGCAGAATTAGAAAATATATTTTTTATCTGGTATTCACTTTACTTCACTTGGTTGGTGGTATTCGCTTCCATGAAATTTCACAATCAATACACCTACATATGTACATAGCTATCTACATACTAGATTAAATGAAGTGTAAGAAATATGCTTATATGTAAAAAAATATTTATTAGGCGGTACTTCGATGTCATTCCCATGCCCTTATCCCATTCAAGTGGGGTCGGCACAACATGTTATAAATATACTAGCGGCCTGCCCGCATGCAGGGGTACTGCGGGTATAAAATGTATGTCACTCAGTGTAAAAAAAATGATTAAAATCGATCCAGCAGTTTTTATTTACTCATTACTGCCCGTGGCCCGCAAGCATTAAATTTGGAGAAACATAATTTCCTCTCTCTAAACCAAGAAGATGTCCTGCTATCTTTGGAATATCTAAATTCATATAGTACATTTTTACTTATTTACTTTTACATTTTCCCAATGTATTTTATTTTTACAATTACAGAATGTCTACATAAACAACATTCGCAGCTTTAAACAAACTCTTGAAACAACGACATATAGCTGCTAAATGCGAAGTGCTGTAGGGTGAAGCGCGGCGTCCTCACGGCATTTTAAATCTGTAATATCTCCGAAAATGTTCACTTAAATTACATGCTGTAAACGGCCATATTGATCTATATTAAATCAACAATTTATTTAAGGTGCTTAATTGGATAAGGATTAATGCTGTATTGTATAAAAAATGCTTTAAACGTAAGGCATTATTTTTCGTAAAAAGTAAATGACAAAAAATGCTATAGTGGGTTATCCATAAGAGATAGGCATATACTATCATGGACTTTTCTGTAGACCTTTTCTAGGTGTACAAATACTTAGTTACATCATTTTGATAAATCTCGTGGGGTTTAACCTGCGTTTGCAATGTAAGCGGAAAAAAATGTAATTATTTACAGAAACCTCAAAAATTACAGTATTTCTCTACTCCGTATTGAATGTTATTATACATATAAACCTTTCTTTTGAATCACTCCATCTATTAAAAAAAACCGCATCAAAATCCGTTGCGTAGTTTTAAAGTTTTATGCATACATAGGGAGGGATATATGGACAAACTATGAATGCAACTTTGTTTTATAATATGTAGTGATTATTATTGTTAGTTTTTACTTTTATTTATGTGGTTTCAAAAAAAAGTGTTCATTCGTTCATTCATTCAATTCTTTCAGCTTCAAACAAGATTGCGTTTTAATAATGTAAAATTCAAAATATTTATAATATTGCCTGCCGAGTTTCTTTCTGGTTCTTCTCGGTAAGAGCAACATACCCAACCAGTGTCATGGGGAACTTCAACGCAAAATTGGGAGTAAATATTAGCGGCGAATCGGTAGTAGGACCACACGGTTGTGGAAGCAGAAATCATAGGGGGCAAATGCTCGCCAACTTCCTAGAGAAAGAGGGGTTGCTCTGTATGAACACTTTCTTCAAGAAACAACCCCAACGGAACCGCTTCACTGCCTTGGAAACCACAGCTGACGTTGACCTTCACCAGGAACTCGATCAAGCAGTGAAGATCCTCCGAGATGAGGGGACGAAGTTCTATCAGACGCAAAGTACCTGTAAGGAGTCCAAACTTTCGCAGAAGACTTTGCAGTTAATGCAAAGGCAGCGAAATAATCCTACAGTCACTTCGTCAGATGTAAACAAAACAATTTCTAGGCTTATAAGACGAGACCTCCGAAGCCACAACGTTAATAAAATTAAAAAGCGATTGAACAAAATCGGGGTTGAAAGTCTTTTTTCAACAGATTGGCCGCAGTCATCTAACGAAGTTGACTACAACTAATGGAAAAATCGTCGCTTCAAAGGCAGAAATTCTTGCGGAGGTTCAAGACTTTTACGGGAAATTATATACATCAGAAGCGTCTTGTCCGCCACCCGATCCTGGAGATCGTAGAGCCAGATTGACCCGCCACTACACAGAAGAGCTGCCAGAAGTCAGCCAAGACGAAATCGTGCTGGCCTTGATGCAGCTTAAGAATGGAAAAGCCCGGAGAGTTACGGAATTACGACCGAGTGGCTAAAAGCAGGTGGGAAACCGATAGTCGAGCGGCTCCGACGCATATTTAATTCTGCCCTCTTTTCGAGGAGAACTCCTAAGGTGTGGAGCGAGAGTGTTATCGTGTTGTTCTTTAAAAAAGGAGACAAAACTCTCTTGAAGAACTACCGACCGATCTCTCTCTTACCGAGCCATATATATAAGCTGTTTTCCAGGGTGATCACGAATTGCCTCGCGCGGAGACTCGATAATTTCCAACCCCCCGAACAGGCCGGATTCCGAGGAGGATACGGCACCATAGACCACATTTTCACAGAACGGCAGATTATACAGAAGACCCACGAGTATAATCAGCCCCTGTGCTTAGCATTTGTGGACTATGAGAAAGAATTTTTTTGTGCACGTAAACATTTCATCTTACAAAAATAATTTTTCTCCAAAAAACAACGATATAAGATTAAATGACTCCTCTGAACACTTAAACGTACAAGATAACTTTGGCATAATTCAATCGTTTTAAATATCGCTAAAAAAATGTGTTTTCGAATATAATAAATATAATTGAGATCTGGCTTTGTCAGTAATGGTTGACTGATCTAGCGCGGCGCGCTTGTTCCTCGGGGACCTGTAAGCCAGACATCCGATATACCCCGTTGGGAACGTCCAAAGGTCCCCTGACATTGCGGCAGACGATGGGCTTAGGCAAGTCGCTACCACCTGGACTCGCCAGCAGCAGATTGGATCCAGAACAAAAGTTCCAGGAACCACTCCACCGCCCCCCTCCGCAGAGCAGAAGGAGGCCACCGGTGCCCGCGATCACTCCCTGCCCACCGTGTCTGTTATATCACGGTCGACAGGGAAAGACCACGCCCCAAGTAGGGACCCCTATGCCGTGGTGGCCTATCCCTTACATATAGTTTTATCGTATTCAGTAAAACTAAAGCCATGGTTTGAATGGTGTGTACGGTCATTGATCTCTATACATCGTGTTTTAAAAACGTAAAATAATTCCGGTGAATAAAACATTTCATTGAATTAACTGATTCTATTTAAGGTAGGATGCTGAGGTGTGTTGGTACATAAAATTAAAATTTATGTATCGTCCGTACCATCCTATATGCAAACAAATAATATATTAATTATTATGATTATTATGCAAACAAACAGACGGTAACACTTCCGTTAATTCTATTCTAGTATTAAGAGTATAGTTCGACAGTTACAAAATTTTAATGTATTTTTTTGTTATTTGATTGAATTCACTCTGTGCATACTAATTCAGACGAAATTATAAAAATTCAACGTCCAAATTTGCCGTTTAGTTAAGTCTAGGTTTTTGTCGAAAGCTATTCAGATTTCTTACTCAGTTGTAAGTATGTAGTATAATAGCTTTCACCCGCAACTTCTTTCGCGTGAACTGTTGTAGTCTTAAAATTAACAGAGGCCTCTGTCACTCTCCAACCCTACAAATATCTCCATAACAGAAATGAGATCGATCCCGGAAGACTTTTTACAATGTAAATAACAGTTTTGCATTGCCACTTTTTTCAAAAAATAGTTAATAAAACTACAATAGTATTTTGTATGATTTTTTATGTATTTATATTTGTACGTAGTGTGTATACTAATTTCAAAATTTTGATATATAACTAGTGGCCCGCTCCCTCTTCGCACGGGTATAAAATATATAGCCTATGTCACTCAGTAAAAAAAATGATTAAAATCTATCCAGCAGTTTTGTTTTATTCATTACTGCCCGTGGCCCACACGCGTCAAATTTGGAGTAAAACAATTCCCCTGGGGTGCCAAAGTGGTCGGCCTCCTCGTGGCGCACCCTGGGCAAGCTTAGTCTTGGCGAACGGACCACTGTGGGGTGACCAATCCAGTTGTCCTTCTGATTAGCAGAGGTCATCCTGTTCCTGTTGAATTAACAGGATTTGTATAACCTATATGTGACCCCGGTGTATAAGGAATAATTGTAAAAATTCCATCGATATTGTTTCAGCGGATTGAATTGAGTGAAAACGTAACAGACAGACATACTTGCATTTGCATTTATAATATTAGCAAGGATAGTGGATAGCGATGGTCACCTTCTGCGAGGATGTTACTACGCGAAGAGGGGTAGCGGACCGGATTAATTATCGCCCACGAAAACCCCTAAGTTTATTGAAAATCGTTTTAGCCGTTTCCGAAATTATAAATTTATTACAAGTTTATAGTTCGCAAAAAAGCTCGATTCTTTCATTTATTGTTAACAACTTTCAGACAATGGTTTTTTACTCAAAAGAAATACAACCAGACGTGGTTTATGTCGATGAAGAGGAGCTCCCAAAGCTGGTTGCCCCGCAAGCCGCACCCAGGAGGTACGACGTCATATACCCGAACTTGTTAACGTTCAGCTACGCGCATTTAGCCATGCTGTATGGGGTGTATCTCGCGTTTACCATCGCATCGTGGCAAACTTTGGTCTTCCGTAAGTTCAAGATGATCATAGGAAATATAGTCTTGTATATTTAAATTAATAAATATATGGGACACCTACACACAGGGTCGTCTGTCCCTAAATAAAGTAATTTAATACTTGTGTTATGGTAGACAGAAAACTGTGAATAGACACTTATATATTTTTTTAAATACATGCTTAAATACAAATATACACCCAGGCTCAAAGGCCAACAAATTCATTTATAGAAAATTGGCCCTCGGCGGGAATCGAACCCGCGACCCGCGGAGCTGAAGGCAGGATCACTACCCACTGCGCCAATGGGCCAGTCAATTCAATTTACAAGACAATTTAGTTCAAGTACGAGAATAAAAAACCGATGAGCTTTATATACCCAATTTGGAGTAGCGTCATATACTGGTTCGATTGTAAAGAAGACTTTTGTTGTTCTTTGCAGTAGGTTCCTTGGGTTTCGGTGCACTGACGGTGCGGTCCTTCCACTGCTCAAAGCCTTTTTAAACGCGTGTTCCGGTATGGCTTTTAGTTCGTCGGTTACACTTTTTATAATCTCCTCAATCGACTCGAGTCGCCCTTCCCTTTAGCTCTTTTTTCATGACCGGAAACAAAAATAAAACTGGGGAGACAGGTCTGTGCTGTAAGGGGGTGGGGAAGCAATACGATGCTATTTTTGGCCAAGTAAGAGATAGATTAGATTGCAGATAAAACGCCTACTTGCTTACAATCTGCGAGCGACGCGACTGCGGAGCCGAACTAGCTCTTGTTTGTAAAAAACAAAGTTTACATTCATCCCAGGTAGTACGAGTTCTCTATGCACAATGCCTGCAGAGTCGAAAAACACAATTAGCATTCGTTTTGACCTGCAAGCCTACTTGGGTTGAGGTGACGCACTGTTGTGCTATTCCGCACTCTGCGCCTTGGTTTCAGGATCACATTCGAAGCATCATGTTTGCATCTAAAGTTCCTCAGTCTCGGTTAATGTCTGGTCGAGTTTAACGCAAAATTTGATTGCATAACGCTGCTCTAATGATCGTTATATTTTCCACCACCACATTGGAAACCATCGACCTAAAGATAAGTGTCTCTTAGGTGAATGAATGATAACTTTTTATTTGTACATTACAAAAAAATTAACATAGCACTAATCAAAATACAAATTAGGTGGTCTCTAATTTTTGCATTGTGGAAAATCTTGTTCAATAAGTACACTGGTGAGTTCAACTTGGTAATGACGATCGGCTAAGAATAATAATAACGGTACAATTGTTGTTTGCAATACGTTCTTCAAGTCTTAGAATAAAGAACTAATCGGCGTTATAGTCCTAAGAGCTGTTAAAGTAATGTGAAATACAAGCGTTGGAGCCATCGACCAAAGGATAAGTGCCTGTTAGGTGTAAATAGACCACAAAAGAAAGCTTAGCTTACCCATCCAGCATACTTTAGTGGTCTAGTTACACCCAAAGAATTGGATGCCATTACCCATCCAACTGGATGGGTAAGCTAAGCTTTCTTTAAAAATAAAATAAAAATTGAATCACAAATCATTATGTGTTTTATTTTTAAAGAAAGCTTAGCTTACCTATTCGATGATGTAGAATTTAAAACTTTCGATTTTATTAGTACACAAGCTTTTATCTGCAATTTTATCTAGCCAACTTCGGTAACGTCTAAAAACTAGCCTGTATCGCTTATCAGCCCTGACATTTCATGCCATTCAGTTTCGGATGTGAAAGAAGCGTAAATAATCCTTTATATTAAGGTTTCAGGCTTAAATATAAAGCATTTTTATTTACCCAGCAACTTCAAAGTTAAAAACCTATTGTGCTATTTTCCGCTTTTGTTTTTGTGTTTTTTTTTTAATTAGTTCTCATGTATGTAGTATTGTAGTGTGTTTTGTATTATGTACTTAATATATAACTTTCAACAGACTCTGCCTATCACATATATAATACCTATATATTATCATTATATATATAGTATTTATATAAATGTATCTAGGGTGCCACTGAAAATCAGGGCTGAAACGCTGTGCCGGCAGATGTCAGTACTATCCTGAGTGGCATACCTATTTGAAAAATTGCACCACTAACAGGTACGTGACAAGAGTAGAGGATTAGTGGTATATAATCATATATACCACTAGTAGTAGTAGTAGTTATAGTTAGTAATTAAAATAGTTATTTCGTTATTAGTTAAGGCATGTTTAGTATAGTTTTGAGATTGTTAGCCTGTAAGTGATGCATTATTTCGAATAAATATCTTCTTTCTTTCTTTCATTCTATATTTTTGATATTATTATGATTCCTTCTTCATATTCCTAAATTCATCAATTGTTCCAGATAACTTTATCTTCATGGTCGCCTTTGTCGGTGTGACGGCGGGCGCGCACCGGCTGTGGACCCACCGGGCGTACAAGGCTAAGATGCCCCTACAGATAATACTGATGGTGATGAACACGTTCGCGTTCCAGAACACCGCGATACATTGGATCAGAGATCACCGGATGCATCACAGGTGAACACATTTAAAACCTCTAGAATGTGATCTCGCGCTGTATATGCAACTTAAGGGCACGGACTAAAGAAGATGATTGATGAACTCTAAATAAAAGAAGATGCAGCGTGCCTGGAGTGTGGAAAGAACAAACAAGTCTTCACCTTATGACTGAGTGTCCTATGTACTCGCTGGTAAGATGGGAGATATAAGAGGGTAAAATTGAAATCGGGGACTTAACAAATATCAGGGATATTGAGAGGTTTGTAAAAACAACGGGTAGGTTAATTCAGGCGTCACTGTCGGGACAGCAGCGAAACAACTGATAGGTCACATGGGTAGAGTGAAGTCACACAATCGCTGCTAATATGTTCCATCAACGCAGCGTTAAGAGTCATAATAGTTGAGTTTATTGATATCACTGTCACACGTGACTTGCTCATGTTGCTATTATTCTCTTGGCTAACACTTCTCGACTCGCTTAACATTCAAGTCTTTCGCTTACTTGCTAAATCCAATGGACAATAGATACTGTAAAATTTACTGTAAACATTTTCAGATACAGTGACACCGACGCCGATCCTCATAATGCGACGCGCGGCTTTTTCTATTCTCACATGGGATGGCTTTTAGTCAAGAAGCATCCAGAAGTTAAACGACGTGGAAAATTCATCGATATTTCCGATATATACGCCAATCCTGTTCTCAGATTTCAAAGGCAGTGAGTTCTTATCGCTATATATTTTAAACAAAGTCCTATGTGTGTAGAGTGAGTTTTTTAACCTACCCTAGAGCGTAGCATAGCGCCAATTTTTATGGCATTGGAACAGCGGTCACTAAATGTCACTATTCCAAAAAAGGCCGTATCGAAATTGTGTGTAAGATAATATTACTCATTTTCAGGTACGCGATTCCATTCATAGGGACAGTCTGCTTCGCGCTACCCACCCTTATACCAATGTACTTCTTCGGAGAGACCCTTAATACGGCTTGGAACCTCGCCATAATGCGATACGTGTTCAACCTTCACGGAACGTTCCTAGTGAACAGCGCCGCGCACCTATGGGGGAACAAACCATACGACGAGAACATTAAACCCGTCCAGAATCTCCCCGTGTCGTTCATCGCGTTCGGGGAAGGATTCCATAACTACCATCACGCGTTCCCGTGGGACTATCGGACGGCAGAACTGGGCAACAACTGGTTGAATTTCACCACCAAGTTCATAGATTTCTTCGCTTGGATCGGTTGGGCGTACGACCTCAAATCAGCGTCCGACGATGTGGTACGCTCCAGGGCTGAAAGAACCGGAGATGGCAGCAATATGTGGGGATTTAAGGGCGATAAAACTGACTGAACCACTGACTAAATAAAACATTAATATTTTTTTGTCTTTTCATTGAATTAATTTATACTACAGATAAATCATTCGCGCGCGAGCGCTGTGACCGTTAAGAGAGTGTGTATTCGTAGTCTAAAGTTTAATAGTTAAAGTGCAAATTTAAGACAGTTTTAAGTAAATATTTCTCATATACTAAATCATAAAAGACTATTTATAAGTATTTGTTTATATAAAACAAGCAACGGGAGTACGCACAACAACTAGTGCTCCCAAATGCCAACCACACCTGCACGCGGTGCCCCCTGCCAATAACAGGCGAGGCTATGGCGACCGATTGATGGCGGTATAACCATCCAATTAAGCTGACTTAAAATCCCAGACCAGAGGTGGGCAGCAGCGCCTCTAGTGTCGAATGTGTCAGCTCTGCGGTCACCAACCCGCTTGCCCAGCGTGGTGACTATGGGCAGTAACCCCCATGGAAGTGTCAAGAAAGTTCCGGCCCTCAGTTCCCGGCAGCCCCACTATTCCCGACTACGGCAGCGATCGCGGTAACGGTGGGGCGGAGGGTGCGAAGAATCACCGGGTTACGGTAGGCTGCCAACCAAAGATCTTTTTGGCAACGTATAATGGACGAACGTTACGGCTGGACCATCACCTCACCGAACTAGAGGTAGAGTTAAGTCGGATAAACTGGAGTATTCTTGGGTTATCTGAAGTCCGAAGAGAGGGTGAGGATACGATAACCCTAAATTCCGGTCACTTACTCTACTTCCGTGAAGGCGATAAGGTCTCCCACGGTGGTGTCGGTTTTCTAGTTCAACAAGACTCTCATTAACAACATTGTAGAAGTCAGTAGTGTGTTGACCCGGGTAGCGTACCTTGTACTTAAACTCACAGACAGGTACTCCCTGAAAGTGATACAGGTATATGCGCCGACCTCTGCACACTCTGATGATGAGGTCGAAGCCATGTATGAGGATATATCTCAAGCTCTGCATGGCACTACGTCGGCTTTCTACAATGTTGTTATGGGAGACTTCAACGCTAAAGTGGGAGTACAAAGACGCGGAGAATCGAAAATCGGATCGCATGGACTAGGGCACAGGAATCAAAGGGGGCAAATGCAAGTCGATTTCCTCGAAATGCAAGGGCTCTTCTTAATGAACTCTTTCTTCAAGAAGAAGCCTCAGAGATGTTGGACTTGGCAAAGCCCCGATACTTTGACAAAGAAGAAGAAGATGGCCGTTGGAGCAAAAGAGTCCTGGAGTGGAGACCGCGTCTTGGCAAACGCAGCGTAGGGCGTCCACCGTCTCGCTGGACCGACGATATCAGGAAGGTTGTCGGGGCCAGGTGGATGCGCATTGCGGAGAACCAGGATGTCTGGCGCAGACATAGGGAGGCATGTCCAGTAGTGGACTGCGATGGGCTGATGGATGGATGGATGGATGGTTTATATAAAACAGTTCTAATGGTGTAATTAGATAAAAAATTTAAAAAGATTTTCAAAAAACTTTGTTACAACTAATTGTGAAGTGCACGGGTGAATGACATTTATCTGAGTTCATGCTTTCTCATTGCATAACTCATAAAAATATTGTGTTTGGATCAACAAATTCATACAAATGTCTAAGAGTCCCGTGGCGTAGTGGACCATACTGCCGGCTGAATAACGTTACAGTCATGGATCGATCCCCAAGTTTTAGAAAATAAAGTTTCCTAGTTTTTCATAATTTTTCATAATTTCATAATATAATATATTTCATATTTTTTCATAATATTTTTTCATAATTTGTGAACTTGCAATTATATTATACATGAGTTATAAATTACGAAACGTTTGTTTTCTGAGGAATAATGAATGATTCTACTAAAGGTCGGACACTCAAATCCAAGTTTGAATGTTGTGTTCGCCAGCAAAATTCAAGTACTTAAATGCATATCATGTAAGAAAAATATCACTTTTCTTGTGTTACTACAACTAATGCACTGTACAAGGAATTAACTCAAGATTTTATATCTTCGTGGCATTGCCCCGCATGTAATCGTCCCCGCCCAGGTATAGATAACAACAATACTCCAGTACGTGTTCAGTTAAATGAAGATAATAACGAACCTAAGACAAATATAACTGTCAGAAATAAATGTAAAGTTACTGGAATTTCTGATAGCGATGAAAACGAATTGACTTTAGCTGATGTGAGGAAGGTTTTCCAAGAAGAATTTAAGGCATTACTAGACGTATTTAAGTCTAATCTAATGTCCCAATTTGGCTTCAAATTTCCTTTAATTTGAGGCAAAATTGGGACATTAGACAGAAAATTTCTGAGCAACTATCTTAGGTCACTAACTCCATATCTTTTGTGGAGCAACAACATGAAGACAAAAAAAAGGAAATGCAAACAAAAATTGAGAATATACATTTTTTGGAATCAGAAAATAAAATACTTCGCACGGAAATAAATGAACTGAATGGTAGATTATCACAAATAGAGCAGCAGTCACGGGCTAATAATTTAGAAATTCATTGTCTTCCAGAACGTAAAAATGAAAATTTGAGCACAGTAGTCAAACAAATAGCTAACACAGTAAAATATAATCTTAATGAGTCTGATATTCACTTCTGCACTAAAACTGCTAAAATACAAAAAACCAGCCAAAGACCACGTTCCGTTGTAGTTAAATTCAGTTTTCCAAGGATACGTGATGAATATTTAGCAGTAACAATAAATTTTAATAGTAAAGTTAGACATGTTGTAGAGAAATTAAATTCTAGCCATGCGGGAATTAGTGGTGAACATAAACCTATTTATGTATTTGAACATTTATCTCCAACGCAAAAAGCATTACATGCTGCGGCTCGATTAAAGGCGAAGGAATTAAACTTTAAATTTGTTTGGGAGAAACGAGGTGATCTATATGCGTAAGAGTGAATCAACAGACTATAAGTGTATTAGAAATATGGACTCCTTGAAACTATTAGAGTAGTTATTAGTTTTAAGTTATTTTGTATACATGGCAATCTCTACTTTAAATTTTAAATACGATTTGATAACATGTTATTATCAGAATGATAGAGGACTACGGACAAGTTGTAATGAAGTCTATTGCCAAATAATGAATAAATATCTGGGTGACCGAGCTTCGCTCGGTAATTTTTTTCAAAAAAAAAAACTTAAAAAAAAGAAAAAACAATTATTTCGTTGGGGAACGATCCTTGGCATTCACATTTCTCGAGGCTGCCCGTTAACCGAATAAGCTACGTCGACTTGACAGTTAATGGCGAAAATTCAATTCAATATAAATGTTAGTGTTTTTTAATGGCCAAAAACAGGGATAATACAATATTTTTTTTACATGAAACCTAGCTAGATCAATTTTTCTCCCCGAAAACTTCCTACATGCTGAATTTCAGGAAAATCGTTGGAGCCGTTTTCGAGATTCGGAAAATATATTGTAGGAGAATCGACTCAATGACCTCATCGTACGGCGGGAAGGGGTCCCCCCGCACTCGCATAGCGACACGGAGACCCCCGCATTCAGTCTCGCGCCTACCGCCGTCACTGCGACACGCTCTCACAGTTGTACCGCACCCCGCCTAAATTACGTCAAATTGTTTTTAATGATAATTTTTGTAATTAATTTCTAAATAAATTTGTTTTTAATATAAATTTGGTCTTTTATGTAAGATCAGAAGTGGGATAGGGTCCACTGGATTCTATCCTGCCGCCCACTAATTTTTTTATTTTGATTGTTTCGGCTTTTTGATTTGTTTACATTTGACGAATGTTAGATCGCAATTATTGTCGCAGCCACCGCGGTAGTTGTGAAGGCGAAAGACGTCTATTAAGACGTCGAGATCGTACCCGGATAGTGTACTGCGGAGCACCATGGGGGCGATCTTGTTTGAAGTGCCAGTGTAGGAGTAGCAGCCTGCGAGAAAGTCAAGATCAGCGAGGTCATCGCAGTTCATGTCGAAGGCCAATACCGCTACAGTGCCGACGGCTGTGCGCGTCCTTACGGACGTCCTCGGTGTCACCTATCTGCCACCTCGACGTGTCACGGCCAGTGGCGTCATGACGCTGACGCTGCCACCGTTGTCCTGTACGGCGCCGTCCGTGGTTCAACGTGGGCTCCTGGATTCCTCGGGGTGAAATAATCAGGTGACGTGGTGGAGTATCGCGTCGAGCAAGAGGTCCGCGAGGCAGCATTTATCGCCGCGGAGTCGACCAGCACGGATCGTATTTGCGACGCAATATGCTCCATTGGTAGTATGGTGAGATGGAACCAATATTTTGTTTTTGATTTTGACCAGAGTATTTATGACGACATCTTTAAAGTAAAAGCCAATTTAAACTTTCAGTTTTAATTGTATTTTGAATTGTATTACGATGTTTTACTCGTCATCGAGTGTGTCATAAAATTATTAATTCTCCTAAGAGATCAAAGGCGGTCTCGAAAATAACGATTTGCCAAAAGTTTAGTTTTTTGAAAAAAAATTATTGAAAATTTCTATGAGAGTGTTGAGTGTGAGCGAGACAGCAGTCGCACACGGTTGTTGAGTGTGAGCGAGACAGCAGTCGCACACGGCTGTTGAGTGTGAGCCAGACAACAGTCGCACACGGCTGTTGAATGTGAGCGAGACAGCCGTCGCATATGGCTCGACACACGTTGCTCGTGCCGCTAAAGTCTGCTTGTGTTATTACGCGTAAATGTACACGTGTAAATTTAATAAATGTAACAAAATTTGTTGTGTGCGTATGAGACATTGTTTCTTCGTAAAATATAATTTTGGTTAGGGTTAGTTGGTTACAGACACATACTGTGTTTTACTAATAGGGAAAATATTTTTAAGGTAAAATCTTTGAATACCTATAACGAAAATGGAAAATGGAAAATGGAAAATTTAAATGAGTATAGAGCGAAAGAAAGTTATTACGTATTAGGAAACTCACTGTAGTATAGTTTTCGCTTCTGCCGTTCTTAAACGTTAATATTTGTCGTAAATATACAAGGAAACGCGTATATCGAAAAATAGTAATATTGTTAGAGCGGCTATTTAGAGCATACTTGTAGACATAGTTATAGATAGCGGTTCGCGTCTATGTCTAATAACTAACTAAGTTAGTAAAAAGTTTCGAACGTCACATTAAATCGACTTGTTAATAATTACGAGATTTAAGAGGAACAGAACGTATATGAAAAGCTTAAATTACATTGCCGATTAAATTAACAGATATCACTTTAGAAGTAGATATTTGAATACTTCAGCGATTATAGCTACGAATGTCTTGAATAGAAAAGGTTGTTGAACCCGCGAATCAGAGGTCGAGGAATCGCGCATTCTGAGCGAATTATACCCGTACGTAGATGGGTAATAATTACTAATGTGCAGATAGATGTTAGATCTCTTGTTAACACGATAAATACCATCGTTTAGAGAATTTATTAAAGACGGTCTACTACCGTAAGTTTAGTAGTAAGTACCGATAGAGGATTAAAGATAAAATTAACTAGCGATGTACCCTTTTATTGTCGAACTTATAAGTTAATCTTAGAATTCACGTGTCGGGCTATTATAAAAGATTTGATAAGGGGAATTCGGGAATCAATAGGTCAGATCGCGCAGTCATCGATGTAAATCTTTGACTCCGATAAATGTTATGGATAGACCGCTACCCTTGAATAGATGAATAGATTAGGTAGTGCCAAATGTTTGAGTTTGTGACCTAAGCACGGATTCTGGTTTTGATCAATTACGTGTTAGTGAATATTTTATTCACAAAATAAATAAAAATGCTTTGATTTGAAATTCCTTTTAGCTTCATACAAGACTGCGGTTTAATACTGTAAAATGAAAAGGTGAACCTTTTTGAATGATTTGATTTGAGAAAGGTGGACCTTTTTGGAATGGCCGCCGAGTGTCTTGCTAGTTCTTCTGGGTAAGAACAACACTCTGAACTAGCTTCCTATGGATATGGATCCTTGACGATTCAAGGTTAGTTGAGAAAGCTTATTTGTGTGAGGATTATTTTAATCTGATTTGATTTAACACAGTAAAAGAAAATCTCGTTTTGCGCTATTGAGTGCTGAAAGCTAGATGAAACGGATGCTGGTTTTTCTATTGATATCGAAAAAGCGATAGAAAATGAGATTGAATATCTAAGAAGAATAATTAATTAGGGTCAGGTAAGGCCGAGCAAATTTGAAAGTGAGGCTTTAGTAATATTTATTTGTTTTGTGTTTAGAAGCGTCGTGTGAGATCTGTGTAGTAAGGGTTGCCTTTGTTAAGATGATCTCAGTGTGACTTGTTGGGGACTGACATAGTCTTTTGACAAGTGTGCTCAAAGTTGTCAGTTGCATAGATACAGACCTGTGTAAATCTTATTTTGTCGTGGCTTTTGTAGTATGGTTTAAGTTTTTGTTAACTAAGCTATGCGATTGTATTATTCAGTACAAAGTTGAAAAGTGTCGCCAGCCTATATATTCGATTGTATGCGGTCGATATATTTTTACACACATACACACGCAACTCACAATCAAACAACTTCATAGACTGCATATACTTTCATGCGCACACGCACACACATTAAGACCTACACACACACACACATACAAACACACACACACTAACACAACATACACTCATGCGTACAACATGCGTACTCACTAATAAACAACTTTACTCACTACACATTGTCTTGCATTGAAGCAGACACAAACGGAAATGCATTGTAATAATGGAAGGAACTACCTGCTGTAATACAGGGTTTGCCTAGTACAGAGGGTAGTGTAAATCTGTAAACTATTATTAAATTAAGGTGTCTAATAAAGGATTATTATTATCAATAAAAGGATATGTAAAATTTGTTAACCTAAAAATTGTGTGTTGTGTAAAGGTTAGGACGATGTCAACCAAGACGTCTGGTGTAATGACCTCCGGTGTGAATTGAATCCGGTGCTATGTCATGTGATGTGCCGTGCGTTTTATCGCGCGGATGATGCATGTCAGGAGAAGCTGCATCTCCTGTGTAACAAGCTAACGTCGTTTCTATGTTGAGCATTGCTACGTGACTTATGATACGTTAGCTTCGTGCCTATGTGTTTGTCAGTGGCGCTAATGAGGGCCAGTGTAAGAACATGTTTGTTTACAGATGCGGAGTCGCGCCTGAGGTGGTGTGAGGTGGTGGTGTGGTACCCCAGGTGGTTGTAAGGTCAAAGCATTGACTGAATCTGACCCCGGCATGCGTGGTGATGTTGCTACCACAAGGACACGGGAAGTTAACGCAAGCGGCGGCGGAGTACATTATTCCATGGTGTGGAAAGAAGACTCCTGACGCGTGTGCCGCTTACTTTAGTGGTGATTGTTTTGACATCGTGGTGCTTCCTGTGGGGGTACACGATGAGGCCGTTATGGTGGATGCCTCGGCACTTTCTATCGACATCATGACCTTCAGTCATGGTGGGGTCGTTATGGCATGTGAAACCTCGGCAGTTGTATGATTTTGACATCATGATACGTCCTCTGGGAATATATGATGAGGCCGTTATGGTTGATGCCTCGGCACTTTCTATCGACATCATGACCTTCAGTCATGGTGGGGTCGTTATGGCAAATGAGACCTCGGCAGTTGTATGATTTTGACATCATGATACGTCCTCTGGGAATATATGATGAGGCCGTTATGGTTGATGCCTCGGCACTTTCTATCGACATCATGACCTTCAGTCATGGTGGGGTCGTTATGGCAAATGAGACCTCGGCAGTTGTATGATTTTGACATCATGATACGTCCTCTGGGAGTATATGATGAGGCCGTTATGGTTGATGCCTCGGCACATTCTATCGACATCATGACCTTCAGTCATGGTGGGGTCGTTATGGCAAATGAGACCTCGGCAGTTGTATGATTTTGACATCATGATACGTCCTCTGGGAGTATATGATGAGGCCGTTATGGTTGATGCCTCGGCACATTCTATCGACATCATGACCTTCAGTCATGGTGGGGTCGTTATGGCAAATGAGACCTCGGCAGTTGTATGATTTTGACATCATGATACGTCCTCTGGGAGTATATGATGAGGCCGTTATGGTGGATGCCTCGGCACTTTCTATCGACATCATGACCTTCAGTCATGGTGGGGTCGTTATGGCAAACGAAACCTCGGCAGCTGAATGATTTTGACATGATACGTCCTTTGGGAGTATATGATGAGACCGTTATGGTGGATGCCTCGGCACTTTCTATCGACATCATGACCTTCAGTCATGGTGGGGTCGTTATGGCAAATGAAACCTCGGCAGTTGGTTATTTTTGACTTCATGATATATGATGGGGTCGTTAAGGTGGATGCCTCGGAAGTTTTCTATCGATATCATGACCTTCAGTCATGATGGGGTTGTTATGGCAAATGAAATCTCAGCAGTTGGTTATTTTTGACATCATGACATATGATGGGGTCGTTAAGGTTGATGCCTTGGCAATTTTATATCGACATCATGACCTTCAGTCATAATGTGGTCTTATGGCATGTGAAACTTCTACATGTGTTTATTGAAAACATTTTTGTGTATGTTCTAACACGTATATCGACTAATGGGCATGTCTTTATGCGTGTGTTACTCATAATCAATTAGTTTTTACCTTAGACCTTTTAATTGTCTAATGAAAAGCATATTTAGTCATGACTGCAGCATGTCTGGATATGTTTACCTTCAAGGTCATATAAAATCTAAGTTTCAAAAATCAATGTTGTATGTCTAACCACACATTCGTGTATGTTTTAATACACGGTTGTGTGGACTTTTGTGTTGTTTAGATGAGGATGCGGAGGCAGATGTGGAGTCCACTGCAGTCACCGCAGAGGTACAGCCTGATGCGGATGAACCTCTGCGTCGAGCATCGAGCCAACCTATGAACAGTGCCCCCAGCACATCGCCACAGACAGTTGGGCCTGTGCCAGGACCTTCATCTTTCATGCCACTGTTGCAGGTTGACTTGGGGAATTATAGGATCCCGAGGACGGTCTCATGTCAGGAGAGGCCGTGTAGGAGAATCGACTCAATGACCTCATCGTACGGCGGGAAGGGGTCCCCCCGCACTCGCATAGCGACACGGAGACCCAGTGTTGCCACCTTAGTGGATTTTCCACTAAAACTGGTGGTTTTAACTACCCACTTAGTGGCCAAATATTGCTTTTAGTGGCTAGTGGTTTTTTTTGGTGGTCTTGGTAAAATATATTAGCAGTTAAAAAGTTAGATTTACTTCCATTTTACGATGATTTTTATATATTTGTTCGTTTTCCTTTTTGAATATGCATATATACATTGGTGTACAAGCTTAAATCCGCTGTTTGCTCATGGTTATGACCATGCCATATTTTAATTTTTAAGAGTACGACCTCGGTCAACATTATTTGTTATATTGAGTCAACATTATTTTTCATTTCATACAAAATCCTATTTCATGAGAATCCTAAACAAAAAACCGTGGTTTCATCCCGGCCGACCTTCAACATCCACTCCAAGACGGAATCACTTCGGGTGGAGGACGATTCTGCGCGTATGGTTGCCATCAGCGGGGCATTATTATCTATTATAAAGTGTTGAAATCTGTTGAAACTATCGAAGTGCACAGTTACCACCGATAGATAATAAAATTATGAGGTGCTATGAAGGAAAAAAGGCCAGAATATAAGCTAATTTTCCTCCATAACAATGTTCCGTCACACACATAAAAAAGGTTCAAAATTACTTAGAGACGCTCAACTATTAGAAGCTACTCCCGCTTATTCACCAGAACTGGCCCCATCCCACTATCATCTGTTTTCGACGGTGTGCCATTTGCTCGCTGAGCAGCAGTTCGATTCTTACGTGAGACGTACAAAGTTGGCTCGAAAAGTGGTTTGCCTCGAAAAACGAACAATTTTTTTTGGTATTGTATCCATATATTACCTGAGAGATGACAAAAATGTATATTTTGAATGAAGTTATCTTTTATCCTTCCTACGAAAAAATGTTTTTTTTAGAAAAAAAAAGCGGATTTTAGCTTGTATACCTGGTAGACATTTACTTTGCTTGAGTAGGCATAACTGATCGGCAAGAATTAGTCGTCTACATTTCTCTACACGCGAGGATTTCCCACCTAATATTATCTATTTTGTTCTGAATACCTATGCTTAGAAGTTAGAAGGGTTCATCGTTCAGTAACGCTCATTTAACTGAGCGAATTTATTAACGCGTAACTATGTAAAAATCACAATATACGCAACGGGATTCATGGCTCATAGGTATCTGAAATACGACGAGGCGAGTAGCGAAATGTAAATTTTGTGATATTTATTTGTTATTTTTTTAATAAGTAATAATAAAGGAAACTAATTATTTGTATATTTATTTTCTTTCATAAAACAAAAATTGTTTTAGTGGAAAGTTTAGCGGTTAGCGGTCATTTATATGTAAAATTTCTGTTTGTTAGTGGTTTTCTGGTGGTTTTGAAAGTTGAATCTAGTGGGAAGCTTATTGAACTGTTGGCAACACTGCGGAGACCCCCGCATTCAGTCTCGCGCCTACCGCCGTCACTGCGACACGCTCTCACAGTTGTACCGCACCCCGCCTAAATTACGTCAAATTGTTTTTAATGATAATTTTTGTAATTAATTTCCAAATAAATTTGTTTTTAATATAAATTTGGTCTTTTATGTAAGAATATATATATATACAAGATTAACTCATTTAAATATAAAGATAATTTTGACATAATTATGTTAACCAAGACGTGGCTAAATGACAGTTTTTTCGATTCTGAAATGTTTGATAATAGATACTCTGTGTACAGGCGTGATAGAGATTGTTCTTTGGGTAAAAAAAACCGGAGGTGGGGTACTTGTTGCTGTCTCTTCACGTTTAGTATCACGACGTGAGACAAAATGGAAAGGTGAAGGTGAATAAATATGGATCACAGTAGATATTAATTTGAAAAATAGGAAATTTGTATTTAACACGCGTGATAAGAATATTATACATATCTTATAGTTTTTTTATACGAATATAATAGGAAATCATCTATCTGCAATAGGAGGTAGTTATTTAAAGGGTTTTATTTAACTTGCTATGAATATATGTGAAAGTGGAATCTTGCAAGTTTAATTTAACCCACTTCCCGTTGTCCGAATGAGCTGAAATCTATACTAATATATAAAGCTGAAGAGTTTCTTTGTTTGAACGCCCTTATCTCAGAAACCACTAAATCGATTTAAAAAAATCTTTCAGTATAAGATAGTCATCGAGGCTACAGACTATTTAAAATGAATAGAAGAGGTGCAGCAATAAAAATAGTGCGAAAAGGGCAAAATTTCAAAGCTTTCCTTGCGTGCGCTGAGTAAACGGTGATAGTAATTCAAAAATCATGTATTAAAAAAACAGTTCGCCTCTAAAAGTTCTAAATAAAAGTCCGCGACAGCATATGTCTAGCTTTTAAGATTACCGCACTTTAATCATTTTTATGGTTATCATAAGACTATATTACGGTTTAATCTTTCCACCCGGGCGGAGCCGCTGGCGATTGCTAGCTGTATATACAGCTCTAATCCCGATGGCAATACATGTTTTAACCTGATTTGCTGCCAGGATTGGTTGCAGACGACTGAACTCCTCAACGGTTAACGGTAGGGACATGAAATTTTGTTAAAAGCTTTAACTATGTTTAATTTATTATTATTATTCTATGTCGCTAATAGATAATTGTTCTTTCAAGTTATGCCATCCCAATGATTGGGACCATGTGCTTCGTGCTGCCGACGTTCATCCCCGTGTACTTCTTCGGTGAGACCCTCAACATCGCGTGGAACATCACCTTACTCCGCTACGTGCTCAGCCTGCACATGTCCTTCACCGTCAATAGCCTCGCTCATAGTTGGGGAAACAGGCCTTATGAAAAAATCATCAAATCCATCCAAAGTCCCACAATATCTATCGTTGCTTTCGGAGAAGGCTTCAACAATTACCGCCACGCGTTCCCGTGGGACTATCGTGCCGCTGAACTGGGTAATAACTGGCTGAACCTCACTTCGCTGTTCATAACATTCTTCGGGTGGATCGGATGGGCGTACGACCTCAAGACGGTGCCAGAGAGTGTGGTACGATCGAGGATGGGCAAGACCGGCGACGGTAGCAATATGTGGGGTTTTAAAATGGCTGAATCTAGTTATATTAATACATGAGGTCAAAACTTTTGCTTGTCACGGGCAATGTGGAAGGCCCAGGGGTCGGAGCCCCATGCGTTGGACCGAACAAATTCGCTCAACATATAACAGAGGACAGAGATAGTGGTGAAAAATAGTCCTAAGTGTCCTAAAAAGTCCTAATAAAGGTCACTATCCTCAGAATTGAGGATTTCCTATTATTTTTCCTATTATAAAGTACATCACAATGGAGGTACTTTATTTTAGTCTCAATCTAGCCTTAAGGTTAATAAGCAACTTAATTTTAACCTAAACTTATGAATTAGTATCTAAGAATAGGTCCATGACTTATTTTAGTCTTTCTTACTATAGGAGACACTTCGATCTTGTATTCTTTTTCAGTAGCACTAATACTACACTGCACTAACTCAAAAGACTTTGTGTTTTTCAGTCTTCTCACTAGCCCCTTAATAATTGTAATAATTGAGGATTCTATTCAGCCGGATACCATATTTTATACAGAGTGTGTGTTTTATCATTTAACTGTTAGTATTTAAGAAAAACTGTAGATGTTACTCAAGTAATAAGAAAACATAACTCACACACTCGCACAAATATATATCTCTCGATGAGAAATGCATACTTCCGCCGTTTGCCGGATTTGGCCATTTGCGCCGCAACTCCAGGTCTTGACGCTGTTACCCTGATATGGGACGAGGCTAACGTATCAACGCATGTTGCATCACACATTAGGGCCCGTCCCCGTTTCCAAAGAATCAGCGTCAAGCCGTCTGGCCTCTTGCCATCATCCCGACATATCCCCAAAAGGATCGAGAAGAGCAGGAATGTGGATGGTGTCATAAAGAGAACCATACTTTAAATTAAATTAAATATATATATTAATATACTCTGGTCTTCAAATTCGAAATAGTTTATCTACTTTAAAGAAGAGGCGGTATTTTGCAGAATTCCATAGTACAAAAGTAGTGATAGAGTTATTTTGTTATAATCCCTGTGTGTTAAGAAATCTATGTAATGTTAAGATACCGCACGTTTTACAAAGCACTACACACATTCACAACCACAATCTTAACATTCATCTCGCCACGCAACCAAAGCATCATCAAGAGATAAGAGCGCCGACAAATTCACAAAGCGATTGGGTAACATATAGGATAGCAAATCCCGTTTATCTTCAGGGAATATCGGTTATAGCAAGGTGTGCCGACCAACAAATTCATGGATTTGTTTATGTTTGACTGCCGTCTCAGCACGAGCACATGTGTTACGTATCTTGGTGGCGCTTCGTAAATACTTTCCAATGTTTTGACTTTTGGAGGGGCGCGCCATGTTGTGGTTTATCTGTAGTATAAATTAATTCAATGAAAAGACAAAAAAATATTAATGTTTTATTTAGTCAGTGGTTCAGTCATTTTTATCACCCTTTAATCCCCACATATTGCTGCCATCTCCGGTTCTTTCAGCTCTGGAGCGTACCACATCATCGGGCACTGACTTGAGGTCGTACGCCCAACCGATCCAAGCGAAGAAATCTATGAACTTGGTGGTGAAATTCAACCAGTTGTTACCCAGTTCTGCCGTCCGATAGTCCCACGGGAACGCGTGATGGTAGTTATGGAAGCCTTCCCCGAACGCGACGAACGATACGACAAGATTCTGTACTGGTTTAATGTTGTTATCGTAAGGTTTGTTCCCCCATAGGTGCGCGGCGCTGTTCACTAGGAACGTTTCGTGAAGGGTGATCACGTATCGCATTATGGCGAGATTCCAAGCCGTATTGAGGGTCTCTCCGAAGAAGTACATTGGTATAAGCGTGGGTAGCGCGAAGCAGACTGTCCCTATGAATGGAATCGCGTACCTGAGAACGAGTAATATTATCTTAAACACAATTTCGATACGGCCTTTTTTGGAATAATGACATTTAGTGACCGCTGTTCCAATGCCATAAAAATTAGCGCTATACTAACGCTCTCGGGAAGGTTAAAAACTTACACTACACACAAATAAATTTGTTTAAAAAATATGGATAAGAACTCACTTCTTTTGAAATCTAAGAACAGGATTGGCGTATATATCGGACATATCGATGAATTTTCCGCGTCGTTTAACTTCTGGATGCTTCTTGACTAAAAGCCATCCCATGTGAGAATAGAAAAAGCCGCGTGTTGCGTTATGAGGATCGGCGTCGGTGTCGCTGTATCTGCAAATGGTTATATTCAATGTTACAGTATCTATTGTACTTTGGATTCGGCAAGTAAGCGAAGTACTCTTGTCGATGTCTTGAAAGATGTTTGTCCAGTCGAGGACTGTTGACCAAGACAATAATAGGTACTATTATTGAGGGGCCAGTCACGTGCGACAGTGATATCAACAAACTCATCTATTGTGACATTCAGCGTTGACGGAACATGTTAGCAGCGATTGTGTGACTTCACTGTACCCATGCGACGTCCACAGTTAGGCGATAGTTGCAAGCGTCCATGCTCTTCTATCTATCTATCTATTCTCGGGGACGCCTATCCTAAAGATGGGTGCCCAGCTCCTATTCCGGACTATCCCACCCCTTTTTCGCATAATGGGACAATATCCCTAAAGTGGATATTTGTTAGGTCCACATCTTCAATTTCATCCTTACCCAGTATCCCCCATCTTACCAGCGAGTGCATAGGGCACTGAGCCATAAGGTGAAGACTTGTTTGTTCTTTTCCACACTGGGCACGCTGCATCTTCTTTTATCAGAATTCATCAATCATTCTTTAGTCCGTGCTCTTAAGCTGCATATCACATTCTAGGGTTTTTCAATGTAAAACTCACCTGTGATGCATCCGGTGATCTCTGATCCAATGTATCGCGGTGTTCTGAAACGCGAACGTGTTCATCACCATCAGTATTATCTGTAGGGGCATCTTAGCCTTGTACGCCCGGTGGGTCCACAGCCGATGTGCACCCGCCGTCAGACCGAAACCGGCTACCATTAACATAAAGCTATCTGGAACAAGTGACCAATTTAGGAATGTGAAGAAACAATCATAATAATATCATAAATATAAAAGTTTATTTGTGCTTCTTTCACATTCGAAACTGAATGGTAGTGGAATACAATGGCCAATGGAAAGGCTGGTAAGCGACAGCTTTTAGACGGTACCGAAGTTGGGTAGATAAAATACCCATCTTCGTATTACCAGGATACTTATTTGACCAAGATTTTCCACGATGCAAAAAGAGACACTTATCTTTAGGTCAATGGTTTCCAAGCTATACATGGTGTGATTAAACAGTATTTTTGTCACATCACAATTTAAAAGCGTCCAAAAAAAATCAGGTGGTGGTGGTAAATGGGCATTGGAGTTTGCTCCTTCAAACACGACACTCCGCAGTTCGGGGCAAAATCGGTTGAATTACGATCGTCTTGCGCGTGAAGGCTGTTCTGGTTCTCAGTTAGGTTTTCCGAGTTGCGAAAATGTTACAATCATTGGAGCAGCGTTACGCATATATACGTTAAACTCGAGAAGACTTTTACTGAGAATCAGGAACTTCAGAAGGAAAAATGGTGCTTCGAATGCGATCCCGAAATCAAGGCGCAGAGTGCGGTATAGTACACAAGCGCGTCACCTCAACCCAAGAAAGCTTGCATATCAAAATGAAAAACAATGCTAATTGAGTTTTTTGACTGTGCAGGCATTGTGCATAGAGAATTCGTACCACCTGGGATGAATGTAAACTCTGTTATTTAGAAACGCGATCGCGTCGCTCGCAGATTGTTGGCAAGTAAGCGCTTTATCTGCATCTATTGCCTGGCCCAGACCTGTCTTCCCAGTTTTATTTTTGTTTCCGGTCTTGAAAAAAGAGCTAAAGGGAAGGGCGATTCGAGTCGATTAAGGAGATTATAAAAAGTGTAACCGACGAACTAAAAGCCATACCGGAACACGCGTTTAAAAAGGCTTTGAACAGTGGAAGGACCGCACCGCCAGTGCACCGAAACCCAAGGAACCTACTGCAAAGAACAACAAAAGTCTTCTTTACAATCGCACCAGTATATGACGCTACTCCAAATTGGGTATATAAAGCTCATCGGTTTTTTATTCTCGTACTTGAACTAAATTGTCTTGTAAATTGAATTGACTGACCCGTTGGCGCAGTGGGTAGTGATCCTGCCTTCAGCTCCGCGGGTCGCGGGTTCGATTACCGCCGAGGGCCAACATTTTCTATTTATCAATTTGTTGGCTTTTGAGCCTGGGTGTATATTTGTATTTAAGCATGTATTTAAAAAATATATAAGTGTATATTCACCAGTTTTCTGTCTACCATAACACAAGTATTAAACGACCTATATTATACAGACGACCCTGTGTGTAGGTGTCCCATATATTTATTTATTTAAATATTGAAGACTATATTTCCTATGATCATCTTGAACTTACGGAAGACCAAAGTTTGCCACGATGCGATGGTAAACGCGAGATACACCCCATACAGCATGGCTAAATGCGCGTAGCTGAACGTTAACAAGTTCGGGTATATGACGTCGTACGTCCTGGGTGCGGCTTGCGGGGCAACCAGCTTTGGGAGCTCCTCTTCATCGACATAAACCACGTCTGGTTGTATTTCTTTTGGGTAAGAAACCATTGTCTGAAAGTTGTTAACAATAAATAAAAGAATCGAGCTTTTTTGCGAACTATAAACTTGTAATAAATTTATAATTTCGAAAACGGCTAAAAAGATTTTCAATATTCAATTTCAATTCAAACTTAGGGGTTTTCGTGGGCGATAATTAATCCGGTCCGCTACCCCTCTTCGCGTAGTAACATCCTCGTAGAAGGTGACCATCGCTATCCACTATCCTTACCAATATTATAAATGCAAATGTCTGTCTGTCTGTCTGTTACGTTTTCACGACCAATCCGCTCAACCAATATCGATGAAATTTGTTACAATTATTCCTTATACACCGGGGTCACATATAGGTTATACAAATCCTGTTAATTCAACAGGAATAGGATGACATTCAAAAATGCCATCTATAATAAAAATTATGGAAGTTTGTTTTATTCACGGTGTGGCAAAATCAAGTCAAATCTGTATTTACAGAAGTAGTTAAATTCCAAGTTTTTCAGCTTACGTCAAAAGAGTTATCTTTATAGAGTTTATATATATTCGTTTCTGTTTACTGGATAAATTTAACTGAGCTATTACACTGGATAATTAATAGAAGTAATACGGATTATTTACTAAAATCACCAAAAATATTATAAATGCGAAAGTCTGTCTGTTACGTTTTCATGAACAATTCGCTATAGAATTTATGAGGAATTTAACAATTATGACATATTAGCGGTCCCCTCCGGCTTCGCACGGGTATAAAATATATAGCCTATGTCACTCAGTGAAAAATATGATTAAATCGATCCATTACTTTGGATCCATTAGCATACATAGGGATATAGGGACATGGGGACAGACACAGAAAGCGACTTTGTTTTATACTTTGTAGTGATAACAAATAAATATAAAATTTAGCACAATTAATGTTTATGTACCAGGATAACATATAAAAATAGTCAAAAAAGTTATTTTAAGAAAGATTGTTTGGTTTGGATATTGCGTTATTGTTTATTTAATAAAGATATTTGCTATCTTAGTATCAGTTATAGTTTTATTTTATTTCTATGGGGGAACTATAAAAAAGAATTATAGTTTGAGGTTATGTACAAGTACAATTACAGGCTAAATACCATAATAACACATTAAAACGAAAGGATTTGTGATGAAAATATAACAATAGGGTATAATTATTGAAGTAAAAGTTATAAAAAAAATTTCGACACAAATTTTTTTTCGAGAAAACACATTCATAAACGGTTCAAGTCTTTAGTTAGTAGTCTATAGCAACAAGTACGAAAAGAATGACTAATAATTGACATGTATTGGAATATTTTTTATGTAATCCCATAGAGATTAAGATCGTAAGCCAAGATAATGAAAACAATATTTTATTTCTAAACACCATAGTTAATATCCGGCAAGTCATTACAGTTACCTATAGTCAGCGCAGTAACTATAGGTAATTTAAAAACTAAAAAGTTGACAGTTGATAAGTTACGTATAAATGTTATTATTAAATGAGTTTTCTAGCTCGTTTCCATTAAAAGTTTATATTATACATAAATATTTAATATCAGAAAAACATTAAGAATTTTGTTGAATTTTGTTTGAAATACTGTATATGGGGTTTTTGTAACAAGCCCAAGTTTGGCAAACTCCATTAACGAAGCTATTTTAATATATTTCATGTAGGTCATATGGGTTATTTATTAAAATTATCAAGCTATGGTCTAGATCAGAGCTTCTTAAACTGTGGGTCGCGACCCCCCTGGGGAGACTACTGAAAGGAGCATCGCAAAGAATTGATAGTTTTCAATCATTATTGATACAACTACATGGCTGCAGCTGTCCTTTAAAGAACTTTTCTAACAAAGATTTATTGATATTTCTCCTCCTAAGTTCCTTCATTACCCTTTTCATTAAATTTAATTAAATAGATTTTATTAAAGTTATGATTGGTTAGTTTACAACAATTATATATAAAATTTTAAAATTAGTATACACACTACGTACAAATATAAATACAAATAAAAATCATACAAAATACTATTGTAGTTTTGTTATAACTATTTTTTGAAAAAAGTGGCAATGCAAAACTGTTATTTACATTGTAAAATAGTGCGATATTACATCTACATCTACGGTTAATTTATATTTCATAATTCATTACATGGAGGAGGGGGTCGTTTAAAATTTCCTAAGCTTGAAGGGGGTCGCTATATAAAAAAGTTTAAGAAGCCCTGGTCTAGATAAAACGATAAATCTCTTCAAGTCTTCCGGGATCGATCTCATTTCTATTATGGAGATATTTGTAGGGTTGGAGAGTGACAGAAGCCTCTGTTAATTTTAAGACTACAACAGTTCACGCGAAAGAAGTTGCGGGTGAAAGCTATTATACTACATACTTACAACTGAGTAAGAAATCTGAATAGCTTTCGACAAAAACCTAGACTTAACTAAACGGCAAATTTGGACGTTGAATTTTTATAATTTCGTCTGAATTAGTATGCACAGAGTGAATTCAATCAAATAACAAAAAAATACATTAAAATTTTGTAACTGTCGAACTATACTCTAAATACTAGAATAGAATTAACGGAAGTTTTACCGTCTGTTTGTTTGTATAATAATCATAATAATTAATATATTATTTGTTTGCATATAGGATGGTATGGACGATACATAAATTTTAATTTTATGTACCAACACACCTCAGCATCCTACATTAAATAGAATCAGTTAATTCAATGAAATGTTTTATTCACCGGAATTATTTTACGTTTTTAAAACACGATGTATAGAGATCAATGACCGTACACACCATTCAAACCATGGCTTTAGTTTTACTGAATACGATAAAACTATGTGTAAGGGATAAGCCACCACAGCATAGGGGTCCCTACTTGGGGCGTGGTCTTTCCCTGTCGACCGTGATATAACAGACACGGTGGGCAGGGAGTGATCGCGGGCACAGATGGCCTCCTTCTGCTCTGCGGAGGGGGGCGGTGGAGCGGTTCCTGGAACTTTTGTTCTGGATCCAATCTGCTGCTGGCGAGTCCAGGTGGTAGCGACTTTCCTAAGCCCATCGTCTGCCGCAATGTCAGGGGACCTTCGGACGTTCCCAACGGGGTATATCGGATGTCTGGCTTACAGGTCCCCGAGGAACAAGCGCGCCGCGCTAGATCAGTCAACCATTACTGACAAAGCCAGATCTCAATTATATTTATTATATTCGAAAACACATTTTTTTAGCGATATTTAAAACGATTGAATTATGCCAAAGTTATCTTGTACGTTTAAGTGTTCAGAGGAGTCATTTAATCTCATATCGTTGTTTTTTGGAGAAAAATTATTTTTATAAGATGAAATGGTTACGTGTACAATAAAAATATGATTATACTCGTGGGTCTTCTGTATATTCTGCCGTTCTGTGAAAATGTGGTCTATGGTGCCGTATCCTCCTCGGAATCCGGCCTGTTCGGGGGGTTGGAAATTATCGAGTCTCCGCGCGAGGCAATTCGTGATCACCCTGGAAAACAGCTTATATATATGGCTCGGTAAGAGAGAGATCGGTCGGTAGTTCTTCAAGAGAGTTTTGTTTCCTTTTTTAAAGAACAACACGATAACACTCTCGCTCCACACCTTAGGAGTTCTCCTCGAAAAGAGGGCAGAATTAAATATGCGTCGGAGCCGCTCGACTATCGGTTTTTCACCTGCTTTTAGCCGCTCGGTCGTAATTCCATCCTATCCGGGCTTTTCTATTCTTAAGCTGCATCAAGGCCAGCACGATTTCGTCTTGACTGACTTCTGGCAGCTCTTCTGTGTAGTGGCGGGTCAATCTGGCTCTATGATCTTCAGGATCGGGTGGCGGACGAGACGCTTCTGATGTATATAATTTCTCGTAAAAGTCTTGAACCTCCGCAAGAATTTCTGCCTTTGAAGCGACGATTTTTCCATTAGTTGTAGTCAACTTTGTTAGATGACTGCGGTCAATCTGTTGAAAAAATACTTTCGACCCCGATTTTGTACAATCGCTTTTTAATTTTATTAACGTTGTGGCTTCGGGGGTCTCGTCTTATAAGCCTAGAAATAGTTTTGTTTACATCTGACGAAGTGACTGTAGGATTATTTCGCCGCCTTTGCATTAACTGCAAAGTCTTCTGCGAAAGTTTGGACTCCTTACAGGTACTTCGCGTCTGATAGAACTTCGTCCCCTCATCCCGGAGGATCTTCACTGCTTGATCGAGTTCCTGTCAACTTGTCAAGGTCAACGTCAGCTGTGGTTTCCAAGGCAGTGAACCGGTTCCGTTGGGGTTGTTTCTTGAAGAAAGTGTTCATACAGAGCAACCCCTCTTTCTCTAGGAAGTTGGCGAGCATTTGCCCCCTATGATTTCTGCTTCCAAAACCGTGTGGTCATACTACCGATTCGCCGCTAATATTTACTCCCAATTTTGCGTTGAAGTTCCCCATGACAACATTGATGTAGGCTTTTTGGGTGGTGTGTAAGGCTCTGGAAATGTCTTCAAACATTTCCTCTACTTCATCATCCGAGTGTGACGAGGTCGGTGCGTAGACCTGGTTAACCTTGAGGTTATATGTCTTGGTTAGTCTGATGACAAGGTACGTTACCCTTGTCGACACACTCGAGATTTCTAAGACGTTGTCAGTGGGAGCCCTGTGAACCAAGAAACTGACGCCGCCTTGGAACTGTTTGTCTCCCTCTCTGAAGTACAAAAGATGACCTGATACCAAGGTAACGGCATCCTCCCCCTCTCTTCGGATTTCCGATAATCCCCATTGTGTTTTGGTGTGTGCCATTTGAGGATTTGCCAATGATCACCACACTTAGCAGAAGGGTTGGTGATCGCAGGGTGTAGTTCATCGCACCGGTGACGCTGCTGCCCGTCACCAGCCTGTGGTATTTAAGTACGCCTACGTAAAATGGATATACCGCCATTAAATGGTCGTCAGAGCCTCGTTCGCTGATCGGCAGGATGCACCATGGGCAGGTGAGGTTGACTGGGAGTACTAAGATGTAATTTTACTCTCTTGCATCTCACTAAAATTCGCTCTAACATAAATTTCGTTTCGGCCGCTGACTGTGAGCCTCATACGACAGGTCAAAGTCACTCAGCGGGCGAAAGAGCGAGATATGCTCAGAGTATGTCTACGTGATCAAATTAGAAATGAGGAGAACCGTGGAAGAATTAAAGTCACCGACATAGCTCAGCATGTCGCAAAGCTGAAGTGGGGATGTTCGGGCCACATAGTGCTTATGTGCGTCGGGGTCTAAGGCTGTTGGAATGGCGACCTCGCACCGGAATACGCAGCGTCGGTAGACCCCCACGAGGTGGAAAACTTGAAATGGTTGGGGCGAGCCACTGGATACTTTTGTATTACTTAGAATGAATTTAAAAATCTATTTAGAAGGTATTAATTAATATTCATCATTTACGAGTGTTGTCGCCATTGACTTCCGCTTCGTATTTTAGGGCAACACAGTCATGAAACAGGGGTATCGCGCCCTTTTTATTGAAATGGTGGCAATGCTGCGCCATTGTTGTTTACGGTGAAGTCTTCTTATTGATAAAACGTTTCAAGGACATTCAGTCCTTGTTCGTCTTTCAAGAGAAGAGCATCTCGGAACGGGAATTGTGGTATTTCTGTTATATAGTGTTATTGTATAGTGTGTGCGTTAACACGAGTATGTGCTATATATAGTTTTTATGTTAAATAAAATAAAAATATTCTTTTCAATCACTTTTGAATCATCAACGATCAATAGGTATGATAAATTAACCAACTAGTTCGGTATGTTGCTCTTACCGAGAAGAACCAGAAAGAAACTCGGCAGGCAATATTATAAATATTTTGAATTTTACATTATTAAAACGCAATCTTGTTTGAAGCTGAAAGGATTGAATGAATGATCGAATGACCACTTTTATTTGAAACCACATAAATAAAAGTAAAAACTAACAATAATAATCGCTACATATTACAAAACAAAGTTGTATTCTTTGATTGTCCATATATCCCTATGTATGCATAAAACTTTAAAACTACGCAACAGATTTTGATGCGGTTTTTTTTAATAGATAGAGTGATTCAAAAGAAAGGTTTATATGTATAATAACATTCAATAAGGAGTAGAGAAATACTGTAATTTTTGAGGTTTCTGTAAGTAATTAAATTTTTTTCCGCTTACATTGCAAACGCTGACTAAACCCTACGAGATTTATCAAAATGATGTACAAAGTATTTGTACATCTTGAAAAGGTCTACAGAAAAGTCCGCGATAGTATATGCCTATCTCTTATGGATAACCCACAATAGCATTTTTTGTCATTTACTTTTTACGAAAAATAATGCCTTACGTTTAAAGCATTTTTTATACAATACAGCATTAATCCTTATCCAATTAAGCACCTTAAATAAATTGTTGATTTAATATAGATCAATATGGCCGTTTACAGCATGTAATTTAAGTGAACATTTTCGGAGATATTACAGATTTAAAATGCCGTGAGGACGCCGCGGTTCACCCTACAGCACTTCGCATTTAGCAGCTATATGTCGTTGTTTCAAGAGTTTGTTTAAAGCTGCGAATGTTGTTTATGTAGACTCTGTAATTGTAAAAATAAAATACATTGGGAAAATGTAAAAGTAAATAAGTAAAAATGTACTATATGAATTTAGATATTCCAAAGATAGCAGGACATCTTCTTGGTTTAGGGAGTGAAAATTATGTTTCTCCAAATTTAACGCTTGCGGGCCACGGGCAGTAATGAATAAATCAAAACTACTGGATCGATTTTAATCATTTTTTTTACACTGAGTGACATATATTTTATACCCGTGCGAAGCAGGGGCAGGCCGCTAGTATATTTATAACATGTTGTGCCGACCCCACTTGAATGGGATAAGGGCAGGGGAATGACATCGAAGTACCGCCTAATAAATATTTTTTACATATAAGCATATTTCTTACACTTAATTTAATCTAGTATGTAGATAGCTATGTACATATGTAGGTGTATTGATTGTGAAATTTCATGGAAGCGAATACCACCAACCAAGTGAAGTAAAGTGAATAACAGATAAAAAATTGATTTTCTAATTCTGCTAATATGCAAAATAGAAATGACAAGTTATTTTGACTTTAATTAAATGTATAAATTAGTATATGCACTGACTTTTGACTTACATAAAACAATAGCGTAATTAAAAACTTGACTGCGTTTTAATTGCGAATAGTAATTAGTACGTCTTCGCGGCTTACTTGGCACCTCTTTTTTCGATCTGATAATATGCTGTTACCCTAAGGACTAACAGCGTTACGAGGCGGATGCAGAAGTATCGGCGAGATTTTGAAATGCGGAAAGTAGAGCGTTTGCTTGATAAGTAAGTTGATTAGTAACGTCGAACGTGCGTTTGCGTGGACTGTTGTCGCGTTACAGGTTGATAGATGACGCTTTTCAATGTCATCCTCTTCCTGTAGAATAACAGGATCTCTATAGCCTGTGTGTTATTCCGGTGTATCAGGAATAATGGTACCGAATTTCATCGATATTGCTTCAGCGGATTCGCCGTGAAAGAGTAACAACCATACTTCACAAACTTTCGCATTTATAATATTAGTAGGTTGATGTTCGAAGTGTGGCGAGAACGCCGTGTGGTATCCGGTTGAATACAATAGCACTCTCATTTCTTACCGTGGTGTCGTAAAAAGCGACTAAGCTAAGTCGACCCACCGTGTGGTATCCGGCTGAGTAGAATAGACCAACCTCATTTCTTACCGAGGTGTCGTAAAAGGCGATTAAGGTAAGTTGACCCACCGTGTGGTATCCGGTTGAGTAAAATAGACCACCCTCTCTCTTACCGAGAAGTCGTAAAATACGACTAAGGTAAGTTGACGTCAGGCAGGTGGCCGGTCGTAAAATACGTAGCCAAATCATATTATAACATGTTTGTAACATGTTATGCCGACCCCACTTAGAGCGGGATAAGGGAAGGAGGAAGGAGAAGCTACGAGCACCCGACGTCAGAAATCTGGGACCTCGTCTTCGCCAGCGAAGACGCTGTGTGTGTATAACGTGTTTCTGCGTTTGCGACCGTTATTTGATCTTTAGGATCATATAGGCTGCTTTTTGGACGCCTATATTTTCGGTGGTCAGACCTGACTGGGATGTAGGTGGAAGCAACTGAAATGAGAGGGTTCGGGTGTATCTCGGATTTCTCGAAGTAAGACTTCGAAAAACAATTTATAGAATTAGGCGTTACTTTGCGGAGGTCCATAATACAAAAGTAATGAGAAATTATTTTGCTATAATCCGCGATAAAAGAAAATATATGTAATGCTAAATGTAGAGTGTACTATTCGTTCTCATACCTGATACATGCATAATTATTTTAGCTGTCATTGGGCGGATTATAGAATTGGTAATATTCGGGTAATACCCAGGATTGAGCCCCACCTGTCATTTTATTTTTTTTCAAGTTTCAACTTTTTTATAATTTTTATATGAGTAAGGATCGTATTAAATAAGATCGGAAAAAAACAACAAATTTAAGGTCTTTATATTAAATAAAAAAAGCTTAGTGACAGCTGTCTGTGCTTTGACTTCTGGAATATCAACTAGAAATATATTTTAAGGTTTTACTTTTAAATTATGAGTTACATATATAAAACTTAAGATCAAATCAATCCAAGACATCAGTGATGTGTCTTAATAAGTAATATTTAGTTAGCATCATGGCTGAGGGAACTTTAGAAGTTGGAGATAACAGAAGGGATAAATTCAAGAAATGTTCTCTCTTAAACGTGATACAACATATAGACATATTCGGGAAGATTAGGTGTACATTTGCGGAGAGAAGTAGGAGAGTTCTACACGACAAGCCCATCTTATTGTCGTCAGTGTCTTGCTGTTCTCCAAAGTTCTCCAATCAAAACTTCTCCAAAGAAGGTCTAGAGGAGAAGCTTAGTAAGCTCTCTGTAACAACAAAGGTATCTGGACTCTATCCCGGCCATGATATACTGTCGAAGAGAACACAGAAATGTAAACGGTGTACGATAAACGATTCATTCTTAGTTCGCGGCACTGTTTTGCGATGATGCATGTGTAATAAATTATTTGTCACTTAGTTTTATTAACGTTTCATTATATTTTGACTAGCGGCTTTGCCGTTTTTCATAAAATTTTCTCGAATTGAAGTTTTAAATCATAAAAGTAGTTATGAGTTAACCATAAGAGATGGTGGAGATAGAGAGATGGTGTGGCGGACTCTTTTATAGTATTTTTGGAAATCTATGCCCTAGTCTATATCCCTTGGTTACGCAAAATGTAAAAATATTTTACAAATATCACAAACTAGCTGGTGTCAGAAGAAATTAGAAAATTAGAAATCGCGTAGAAACCAGCGTCACAAAACTTTTCTTTGAAGTTTCGAACATAGTTATAATATAGAAACTAATTTTGTTTTCATAATTTTAATTACCAATATTGATAATAATTTACCACACTTACACGTTGGGAATTTTTAATCTATACTTATAAAGCTGAAGAGTTTGATTGTTTGAATGCGCTAATCTCAGGAACTACTGGACCGATTTGAAAAGTTCTTTGAGTGTAAGATAGTCCATTTATCGAGGAAGGCTATAGGCTATATAACATCATGCTAAGATGAATAGGAGAGGAGCAAGAAAAAATATTAGGAAAACGGCAACATTTAAAGCTTTCCTTGCGTGCGCTAAGTACATTATTCCAAAATCATGTATAACAATTTTTTTCCCTTGTAAAAGTTCGAAATAAAAGTCTATGACAGCATATGTCTAACTTTTAATATTAACCCACTTTAACAATTGTTATGGTTATCAAAATACTACATCATTCATTCTCCTACCCTTATCCCACTCTAAGTGGGGTCGGCACAATATGTCTTCTTTTTCCATTCTCCTCTCATACTACCTACATAACGGTTTTAATCTTTCTACGCGGGCGGAGCCGCTGGCGATTGCTAATGGTGAAATAAAAATACATATCAATTTTCATATTTTTTCATTTAATAATAAATTAACCTAGCTTACAATACAAACTTGGCTTGCGATTTCATGCAAAGTTATGGTCTGGACACATCTGACGGGACAATAATAATTTTCATGTCAAATGTTATAAACTAATAAAATTAATATCACAAGTAATTTATAGAATTAGGCGTTATTTTGCGGAGATCAATACAAAAGTAATAATGAAATTATTTTGATATAATCCGCGATAAAGTAAATGGAAAATATAGTAAGTAGCGGCCTGATACTATCCCACTGCTGAGAATAGGCCTCTTCTCTCCGCTTTTGGAGAGAAGGATTGGAGCTAAGACCTACCACGCTTCTCCAATGCGGATTGGTAGGTTACACATATCCCCAGAATTCTCTAGAGATATGCAGGTTTCCTCACGATGTTTTCCTTCACCGAAAAGCGTGTGATAAATTGCAATTATTAATTAGACACATAAGTTTTAACAGAAAAACTCATTGGTGCCTGCCCGGTTTGGAACCTGTGACCTAAATGGAAAATATATATAATGCTAAATGTGTAGTGGATTATCCGTTTTCCTACTTGATACATCGGGATTCGTAAAAACACATGCACAAACCACCACCGCCACCACAATACACAAGCACTACACACTTTCACTATCACAAACTCAACAATCGTTTCGCCCCGCAATCGAAGTATTAGGAGACTCCACGACAAAATTGCAAAGCTCTTTGCTTTGCTATATCTTTCAATGTGAAAATCATTTCTTATTTATTAAATATATGATAAAATGATAAATTGATAATTCAGCTGTTAAAATATATACCTATCTCACTTCATTCGTATATAGCGATGTCTTTTCTGTTAATAAAATAAAATTCCCCTTTTTATTTATTTAATTACATAACACAAATACAGAAAATATTTAGACAGAACTTTAAAAAAATCATCAAATAATAGATAAAAAATTTCATCATCTTCCTGCCCTTATCCCACTCTAAGTGGGGTCGGCACAACACGTTATTAACATGCTGTCACATGATTTGGCTGCGTTTTTACGACCGGCCGCCTGCCTGACGTCAACTTATCTCTGTCGTATTTTACGACACCTCGGTAAGAAAGAGGGTGGCCTATTCTACTAAACCGGATACCACACGGTGGGTCAACTTACCTTAGTCGCCTTTTACGACACCTCGGTAAGAAATGAGGTTGGTACTATTCTATTCAGCCGGACACCACACGGCGTTAATAGATAAAAAATTTATTGAATAATAATTTATAAAATTAGCCGTTACTTTGCGATCAATACAAAAGTAATAATGAAATTATTTTGCTACAATCCGCCATAAAGTAAATATAAGATATAAGATTTTATTGCAGATTATAGGCGAAATAATATTTTACATTACTTTTGTATTGAATAATCATACATGACGAAAAAAAATCTAATTTGACTAATTTCCGAAAGTAAAAAAAAAGTTAAAATTTTAAAATGCCGCCGTGTGGTATTCGGCTGAATAGAATAGTACCACCCTCATTTCTTACCGAGGTGTCGTTAAAGGCGACTAAGGTGAGTTGACCCATCATGTGGTATCCGGTTTAGTTAAATAGACCACCCTCTTTCTTACCGAGGTGTCGTAAAATACGACTAGGATAAGTGACCGAGTTTCTTGCTGGCTCTTCTCGGTAGGAACAGCTTTCCGAACCAGCGGTAGAGTTGACGACTCAAAAGCACTTGTTTACAAGTTTATTTGAATAAAGAATATTTTGAATTTGAATTTGAATTTGACGTTAGGCAGGCGGCCGGTCGTAAAAACGCAGCCAAATCATGTGACAGCATGTTTGTAACAAATTGTGCCGACCCCACTTAGAGTGGGATAAGGGCAGGAGTATGAAAAAAAAACAAAGAAGGTGCTGATAACATGTGGCATTCGAACCCGGGTTGTAAACATTTTCATTCCGCGCTTTACCCATTACGTTTGAAACATTACGATTGAAAGCTAAAAAATCCTCATTCATTTTAAAAATTTATTAAAAAAAGTAAATTTCCCAAAATGTGTCCACACCCTCTATCGTATATAATACTGCACCAAACATCACTAGTTAGTGTTCAGACGGTGCCCGTAGAGGTCTCTTCGCACACTATCTGGTATGTGATCAGGTATTCTGGATACGCCTGCAAACAGAGATAGATTAATTTATTTTATTTAATTTATAAAATGCATATGGATTATATAGATATATCATCATCTTCCTGCCCTTATCCCACTCTAAGTGGGGTCGGCACAACATGTTATAAACATGCTGTCACATGATTTGGCTGCATTTTTACGACCGGCCGCCTGCCTGACGTCAACTTACCTCTGTCGTATTTTACAACACCTCGGTAAGAAAGAGGGTGGTCTATTCTACTCAGCCGGTTACCACACGGCTGGTCGGCTTACCTTAGTCGCCTTTTACGACACCTCGGTAAGAAATGAGGTTGGTCTATTCTACTCAGCCGGATACCACACGGCGGAAGGTTAAAGTACTAAGTACTAACATAATTTTAAGCCACTAACAATTACTGTGAGTCTAGGTTACTTGTTATCTTTAATATTTAAATGAGTTAATCTTCTATATATACAGAATCTCGGAAACGGCTCCAACAATTTTCCTAAAATGCAGCATGTAGGGGTTGTTGGGGGAGAAAAATCGATCTAATTAAGTTTAATTTTATGAAAATGTCTCTTTCACCCTGTTTTCGGGCTCTAAAATTTTTTTGAAATTTACGTTGAATACAATCACAATATTTCGCTGTCAAACGTAAAGTCATGGTAGTTCATTAGGGGAACGGGCGGTCTAGAGAGGTGGAAATACCTAGGTTCGAGCCCCACACGCCCTTTTATTTTTTTATTATTATTATTTTTTTTTTTACATCATTTTTAAAATTACCGAGCTAGGCTTGGTCACCCTGGTACTGATAATAATAAATAATGACCGGATGACATGTGGGAATTGACCACAGGTTTAGAATTCTTCGCGGTTACCATTACGCTATCACAGCTTTGCAATTGACAGCTCAAATTATAGTGCGAGTGCCCGTGGAAACCAGACCTTCGTCATTTTATAAAAGCTGAAAGTTTGTCAGTGCATGCTCCCAACACAGGTAAGGACGATGGTACATTATGGAATTTGGATCATAGTGGTTTTGGGAGATAAACGGTACTCAAGATGTTTTAAATACCAATCTATTTTCATCAAAGTATAAATGCTAATTTTTTGGTATAACCTTCAGAATAATATTAAAAATCACGTCAGTCAATGCCAGACACCCTTAAAGTTGATATAATTGTATTTACGTCTAAGTATAAAAGCTTTTTTTTCGGACGCGTGTCTCGTCGGGGAGATGCCTCTGTAGAACGCCTTGTAGTACAGGGGAATATCGAAAACACAAGATCGCGCGGCAGATCACCAATGCGATGGACGGACCAAGTGCAGGCTGCCTTTGACGGTCCTCTTCATAAATGTAGGAAGGCAGCCGTCCGAAAAGAATGGCGTCGAATGGTCAAACGTGCCACCAACCCTACACTTACGACCACGACCGCTCTGCCAAGAGTGTAGCGACCAAGAATAAAAGCTGATTTTAATATATATAACTTGGATAATAATAAGATGATATTTCCTCACTAGTCAGACATTTTCGACAGTTCCAACCACTGCCAGACAACCATGTAGGGTAGCTATAGGAGCGAGCGCGAGGTAAACATACGGGTAGGTGCGAGTTAGGGTGTTATTTACTGCGCAGTTTTTATTTATACTTTGCACGTATAGTTTAGCGTTTAGTACATGACATTTTTTTGGTACAGATTTGTTTAACTAATAATAACTAACTAACTAATTTTAAAAGCAGTTTAAGAAACCACATTGCGGCAACACAAGCGGACTTTTTTGTGGTATTATAGGTTTACAATTCTCAAGTACATAACTTTTATGTATCTTAGCCGTGTGGATACCAATCCGGCTTAGTAGAATAGACCACCCTCTTTCTTACCAAAGTCTCGTAATACTTTACGACACCTCGGTAATAAAGAGGGTGGAAGAGGGGGTAAAAAGGGTTAGTTGTATAAGTAAGGTAAGCTAAGGTAAGTTGACGTCAGGCAGGCGGCCGGTGTAAAAATGCAGCCAAATCATGTGGCCTGTTTATAACGTGTTGTGCCGACCCCACTTAGTAATAAGGGATAAGAGCAGGAAGAAGAGTTACTTTGTTATATATTTGTATGTCATGACATAAAATTGCATGTGATATCCAGCTGAGTAGAATAGACCACCCCCATTTCTTACCGAGGTGTCGTAAAAGGTAAGGTGATTTGACATGTAACAACATGTTTAAAACACGTTGTGCCGACCCCACTTAGAATGGGATAATGGCGAATGACGATGACATAAAACTGTATGTTGTGACATATAATCCAGTGTATTCACCTGCTCCCCGCGGTACACGACATACTCCGGGAAGCAGAGGCCGCCGTGCGAGGGCGTGCCCGCCACGCTGTGGTGTCCCGGCGGGGCGTGCGCCATCTTCATAGCGCTCACGAGCTGGAAGGCGCGGCCCAGCGTCACCCGGCATAGGAGCATCTGTCTGCAACATTTATTGGGCAACCTAAAATCAGTTCGATTCAGAATTCGATAGGCTCAGACAGCCAATAGACTTTTTATAAATGTTCCACTGAAAACAGATAATACAACTGTATTTTTGGGAATGACCTTGTACACAAAACTCCAGTGGAGCACACACACGTTCACTATCGCAAACTCAACAATCGTTTCGCCCCGCAATCGAAGTGTTAGAAGATTCCACGACAAAATCGCAAAGCTCTTTGCTTTGCTATATCTTTTAATGAGAAAATCGTTTCTTATTTATTGAATATATGATAAAATGATAAATTGATAACTCAGCTGGTAAAACATATACCTATCTCACTTTATTCGTATATAGCGATCTCTTTTCTGTTAACAGATTAAATAAAATTCCCTTTTTATTTATTTAATTACATAACACAAATACAGAAAATATTTAGACAGAACTTTAAAAAAATCTTCAAATAATAGATAAAAAATTCCAGTGGAGCATACACATAACCACTCTCGCTGGGAAACTCAGTTCAGCAGCCTACGCTGTTCGAAAGATAAGACAGTTTACGGACGTCGAAACAGCAATATATATATATATATATATATATATATATATATATATATATATATATATATATATATATATATATATTTATATATATTATATATATATATAAATATATATATAAAAATATATATATATATATATATATATATATATATATATATATATATATATATATATATATATATATAAATTGTCTCACTTCGTAGGTTACCTGGCAGAGATCTCTGTCATAGGGATAAGTTGGTTGACCTTTGTACACTTTTTTTCACCAATAATGTTTTTTTTCCAACATTTTTTTATGGTACATAAATAAATAAATAAATAAACAAAACTAGTTTATTTCGCTTACTTCCATAGCATGCCTTATGGAACATTGCTATTGGGGTAAATGCGCGGATAATGAAAAAGCAAACAGACAACCTCAGTACGAAAGCTCAGTCACTCAGTGGATGATAGAGAGAGCTATGCTCGGAATTTCTCTACGTGACCAAAGGCGAGGCTGAAGTGGTGATGGGCGGGGTGCATAGTACGTGAAACCGATGGGTGTTTGGGTCTCCAGGTGTTGGAATGGCGACCCCACACCGGAAAGCGCAGTGTTGGTAGACCCCCTACTAGATGGACTGACGACCTCAAAAAGGTCGCTGGAGTCAAGCGGTACAAAATCGTGTGTTGTGGAGATCCCATGAAGAGACCTATGTGCAGCAGTGGACTTCCATCGGTTCAAGAAGAAGAAGACCTGGTACTTCTCAAAACCTCTAAATCATTAGCTTCCTTAAAAAACATTTGACAATTTAAGAGTACTAGAAATATCAGCAAAATTAAACTTTAAATTTAATTTTTATTTAATCAATTTTTGGCCTATATATTGTTCCGGCCTCGACTTACGTATAGTATATAATACAATACCGGCTATGGTTCTTGTTAAGTGATGTTTGAGAACAGATATCATTGACCAACAATGATGAACCCCACGTACCTGTGGCACAGATAGCAGGAACGGTCCTTGTGAGCCGGACACCCTGAGCCGCCACCGAAGCCGTAAACGTACTGGTTGCTCTTGGACGAGTGCTCGGCGAAGTAGATACCAGCACCGAACATACCACCTGGGAACATGAAATATATCGACACTGGAAAAATTCAAATGATATAAGGGCACTTTTAATTGACCACTATTTTCTATGAAATTTTAAATGATAAGCGTTTTGTTTGTTGTACCTAATAAAAAATGTGGCGCACAGCCACAAACAATTCACAATCAACACCATAGCTCACATGTTGTATAGTTTTAAATAACTACGTGAGCTATGGTTAAATAAAAATGTTATGCGAAATACGCATATAGAAATATAATGTACGTGACAATATGTTTCCTGTATGTCGCTCCCCTCATAGAAAGCCGTAGTATATAATCTAAGGACCCCACTTAGAAGCTGTAGTAGCCCAGCGGTAACACCGTGCGCTCTTTCGAGGAGGTCTAGGGTTCAAACCCCGGGCAGGCACCAATGAGTTTTCTAGTAAAACTTATGTGTCTAATTGATAATTGCAATTTAACACACGCTTTTCGGTGAAGGAAAACATCGTGAGGAAACCTGCATATCTCTAGAGAATTCTGGGGATATGTGTAACCTACCAATCCGCATTGGAGCAGCGTGGTAGGTCTTAGCTCCAATCCTTCTCTCCAAAAAAAAAACGGAGAGAAGAGGCCTATGCCCAGCAGTGGGATATCAACAGGCCGTTACATTACATTACATTACACCCAGGCTCGAAGACCAACAAATTTATTTATAGAAAATGTTGGCCCACGGCGGGATCAAAACCGCGACCCACTGCGCCAACGGGACAGTCAAGGTTGGGTAGATAGTTTTTGCTATGGGGATACGTCCATCAATCCACTTTTTTCGTAGCACCAACTTACCAATATAAGCGTGCCTCTCGTCGAAGCCCTTTTGGACGATTGCGTTGATGAAGGGCGAGCCGTGGAACAGCATTCTCTCGTTGTTCAGGCCGGCCTCCTCGGATACCTCGCGTCGCCGATGTTGGTATCGCTCCCAGAGGCGACCGTTCACTATTTTTTGTATCTGATATGCGGAAAACATCGAGTTTTTATACTAGGGAAGCCATAGGCAAATTCAAAATATTCTTTATTCAAGTAAACCTGTAAACAAGTGTTTCTGAATCGTCAACTCTACTGCTGGTTCGGAAAGCTGTTCCTATCGAGAAGAGCCAGCAAGAAAGTCGGCGGTTGCTCTTTTCAAAATATAATTCTTATTAGTGGTTACATTTAGTTATTATTGTCTTGTACAAAGTCGAAGAGTAGCTAAATCCGCGCATTGTTATCATCTATATGTGTCTAATTAATAATTGCAATTTATCAAATGCTTCTGGATAAAGGAAAACATCGTGAGGAAACTCTCTAGAGATTTTTGGAGATATGTGCAACCTATCAATCCACATTGGAGCAGTGTGGTAATCTTAGCTCTAATCCTTCTTTCCAAAAACGGAGAAATGAGGCCTATTCCCAGCGCAGTGGGATAGTAACAGATTGTTACTTTAGGGCCTGTTAGTGATAGTGTCGCAACAAATAATGAGACTCATATATTTTATATACCTTAGGGCCTGTTTCACAAGTTACCAATAAACAGTCAGTTAGCCTATTTGGAAAATATATGAGACATATCTCGGAATTTTGCTTTTTCCAGGTTTCTGATAGGCTTATTCAGCACTTAAAGTCCGTTATAATTTAACAGGTAGATCATGTGGCTGTTATTTTTTTTATCTGCTGGATAGCAAATACCTATTTCAAAATGGCCCCGATTTTTTTTTAATTTTTCTCTTTTTATAAACATTTATCTGCTACTTAGTTTATTTGTCGGTTAATTATCCGACACTTTGTCAGTAACTTGTGAAATAAGCCCTTAAAGTCCCTAATAAGTTATGTGGCTATTAATTAGTTTATCTACTGAATAGCAAATACCTATTTCAAAATGACCGACATTTATCTGCCACTTAATTTATTTGTCGGTTAATTACCATACTCTTTATCTGTTACTTCTGAAACAGGCCCTTAGTCTAATGTGCGCAGAGAAGTTAGTTTCCTTAGTTCAAGAAGACATCCCTTACCCTGACAACGTTGTATCTGGTGAAGTGGCCCCCAGCGTGGTCGCGGTGGGCGCGCACCCCGGCCTGCATCTCTCTCTCCAGCACGGAGAACTCGCTGTCCCCACACTCGCCGGCCCCCACCACGTCCACCAGGGTGGTGCCGCCGTACCATTCTGAACACCGAGCACGCACTTTGAACACGTACCATCAACGACGCGCACGCAAAACTATCGCACTCATTTCGTTTATTTATTCTTTACACTCTCGACACTCGTAGCCGTGTTGTATGCTAAGTAGAAAAGTACCACCCTCTTTTCTTACCGAGGTGTCGTAAAAGGCGACTAAGGTAAGTTGACCCGCCGTGTGGTATCCGGCTTAGAATAGAACACCCTCCTTCATACCGAGGTGTCGTAAAATACGACTAAGGTATGTTGACGTCAGGCAGGCGGCCGCTCGTAAGAACGCAGCCAGATTGTGTTACAGCATGTTTATAACATGTTGTGCCGACCCCACTTAGAGTGGGATAAGGGCAGGAGGATATATACTCTCGACACTCGTAACACAAGTTATCTTAGTACGAGTGTCTAAGCAGTAAGATATTTGTTAATGTGAATTTATTTTGTTATTTTAATTTTGTTATTTTTGAATTTCATATTTTGTATTTTGTATTTATTGAATATTTTTTGGCTAAATAATGTTGATTAAGTATTATCTCTTTTTTGCACATATATGAAAATTTTAGAAAAAAAAAATTACCATGTACTGTAAAGTCTTTATCTTTAAAACGGATCTCTTTCGGTCAACTTTTGATTAACAAAGAAAAAGACAAAAATTGAAATAAGGAAAAAAACGATGTATCTAAATAAAATATGTACACGAAATAACATAAATATTATAGAAAAAGTTAAAAAAAATGTAATTAATAGTATAAATTGAAATGTTCAATTTTTTTTATTAACTAATAGGTAAATTAATGACAAATAATAATAATTACTCGAGACAAATATTTTTCATACCCCGTTTGTTAACCCGGGTTCAGAACTTTTTAGGACCACACGTAACCCATTAGGCTATCACAGCATTGGTTTTATAGCCAAACATATCGATTCATTTCTGCATTTTAGCATTTTTTAATGCCCGAAATGTGATAAAACGTCATCGTCAACGTTTTTTTAAATGAAACTTAAGTAGATCAAACCCCGCCCCCCCCCCCCCTCCCACAAAACTCCCTAGTTGCCGAATTTCTTGAAAATCGTTAAAGCCGTTTCCGAGATTCAGAAAATATATACACAAGATTAACTCATTTAAATATTAAAGATAATTGATATATGTAGCGTTTGAATTATCTATTTACTTCAAACATACATATGTTTTTGTGACGTTTCTGTGGCAATGTTAACAAAAATTTAAAATTAAAATTAAGTTTATATTATGATTTAACAATGCCAGACTAAATCACATTTGCATATTCATTTCTTGATAATACACCGGAAACTAATAAATGTAACACCTTTTTGTATTTGTTTTATGTAACAAAATGACTTAATTTGAATTAACCTTGAGTTTAAGTTAGTTTAAGATTGTGGAAAAATATCACTAAATCTAAAGTAACTTACCAATCTATTTCTCGAAATCTAAAGTTACTGAGTAACAGTTAACAAACTAAATATCCCACCGTGTGGTATCCGGCTGGGTTGAATAGACTCATAGCTTATCGAGGTGTCGTAAAAGACGACTAAGTCGACCCGCCGTGTGGTATCCGACTGAGTAGAATAGACCAACCTCATTTCTTACCGAGGTGTCGTAAAAGGCGACTAAGGTAAGTTGACCCACCGTGTGGTATCCGGTTGAGTATATATTTATATATACATATATATATATAAATAAAATACCCCACCCACCGGTTTTTACGAATCCTGCATGTATCAGGTATGATAACCGATTGTCCACTCTACGTTTAGCATTGTATGTATTTTTTATTTTACTTCATCACGGATTATAGCAAAATAATTTTATTCTTACTTTTGTATTATGGATCTCCGCAAAGTAACGCCTAATTCTATAAATTATCCAAAGCATAGAGATTAGTAAGATCTTACCAGAGTGCGACTGCAGGCTGTGCCTGGCGGCCTTGATCAGCCGGTGGCGGTGTCCGTACGCGGCCACGCCCACCGCCCTCAGGTCCTCGTGCGACATCTCCGACAGGATGTCCACGGTTATCTGCTCCCGCTCCAGGACTGGTGCCAACTGCTCTAGCCCAATGCTGAAGCGGACAATAAACTTTAAGAGGAATTTTTATCAGCGATGCAGACATTCAACCGTCGAAAACAATAAGGTTTTTACAAGCAATTACGTTGCGTTACTCAGTTACGTGCATAAATCCGTGTGCGTTTTTCATGGACTCTTATTTATTTCTTTTACTTTTTAAAGTAAAAAAGCACATGTATAAAAGCGGACTTTGAGTCTTTGGTTTTTAAATAACCTTATGTTAATATTTTGAGTGTACGATCACGATTATCAGAAATTGCCAATAGCCATTGTTATGTTAAAAGACTTTTATGCCCACGAGAACAATTACATTGTTGCTCAGTTACGTGCACGGCTGCGTGTGTGTCTGTCAACATGCGTGTATTATCGTGAATGCTAAAGACTATCTTTAGCCATCGTTATGATATTTGAATACCACTAACACTAATAATTAGTGTGCGTTGCGAGTGATGACTTACGGATCCCAAAGTGGTCGCTGACTATAGACCTTATAAGAAAGCTCGGAATCACACAGCGGGCGATGGAGCGAGCTATGCTTGGTGTATCTCTACGCGATCAAATCAGGAATGAGGAGTTCCTTAGAAGAACCAGAGTAACCCACATAGCTCATCGTGTCACGAAGCTGCAGTTGCAATGGGTGGGGTACGTACAATACGTGGTACGTAGAACCGATGGGCGTTGGGGTCCTAAGGTGCTAGAATGGCGACCTCACACTGGAAAGCGCAGCGTTGGTAGACCCCCAACAAGGTGGACTGACGACTGTCTCAAAAAGGTTGCGGGAAGGCGCTGGTTCAAAGCGGCACAAAATCGTGGAGTGTGGAGATCCATTAAGGTGACTTATGTCCAGCAGTGAACGTTCATCGGTTGAGAAAGAAGAAGAACACTAATAAGAGTAATTACAAACTATCTGATGAAAAGTAAACACCAGCATATTAACATAACACTTAAAAACAGACTAACTCACCTGGTCAAGAATGTTTGAAGAGATTCAGACGTAGACAGGGCTGAGGCTGGTCTGCCGGCAGCGTCCTCGAGACTGCCGCGGGAGCCTTCAGCCCAGTAGTTCGTGGGGATCACCTGGTGAAATATATCATTTAAATACTAGGTCACAGATAGTGGTGTTGTTTGGGACTTCCAAATATTCAAATTCAAAATTCTAAATATTTTTATTCACGTGGAAAGTTCTCAGTACTTTTGAATCGTTAAATGATTTTAAAGAAACTACTACTGATACGAAAGTTTGCTCCTACCGAGAAGAACCAGCAAGAAACTTTGCAGATAGTCTTTTCAACAAAACATAATTGCTATTTGATTGATGACTTCAAAACACGTATTTTTTATGTTGTGCCACTCTTGCAGCTTATGATTGATCTAGGATATAACAGGTTCGTCGGGGAAGAAATTAAATTGAATTGCGGGTAAAAAAGTAAAAAGTAAAGGCGCTCACAGGTAACGGCAGTGGGACGGTCTCCCCGCTGGGCAGCAGTACTGGAGAGTGGGGGGGCGGTAGGGGTGCGGGGGCGGGTGGCGCCACCGTCCCCTCCGCGCCAGCCCCCGCGCTGCCCGTCATGGCGTCCTGCAGCAGGGACCTCACATCATCAGCTCCGGCCAGCTCCAGCGCCGTCTGACCCTCCTGGTTCTTGAGGAACGGGTCCGCGCCGTGAGCGAGCTGAAGATTTAATCTTTTAATTTTACCAAAATTAATTAATAGATTAAATAATTAAATTTAAATAAACTCTTTCTTTTTCTCTATATGACCCGTACTCTCTTTCTTCTTCAATCCTTGTCCTTTTCCTTCTATTACTCAAAGGTTGACTGGAAGAGATCCCTTTTAGGGATAAGTCCGCCTTTATACATGTGCTTTTTTTAATTTTTGTTTCTCTTTTCTAAATATATGTATAAAAAGAAATAAATAAGATTTGGCTCGATTAAAAATCCAGAAAGAAAAGTAAGTAGGTAAAAAAATCCAAAAACTTATAATCGCTCTCATAATCCTTACCGATAACAATAACTTTGTGCAAGACGCCCTCTAGCTTGGGAACAATGTGTACAAAGACTTACAGATCCTCTGTATGCATTATAGCTATATATTACCTACAGACTAATCCCACGGAGATGTTTCCAAATATATTTTCTCATAGACCGATTTCAGCTAGTTCCGTTGTACCCTGTGAAGCTAAATTTATACCATATTCCCAAAACCTGACTAAAAATGACATCACGTATTGTGATCCCCTATTGTTTGTCACGCTAACGTAAACCTTGTTAAACTGTAGCCCAGCGGTTAAACCTTTCGAGGGAGTCACGTTTATAAACCCCAGATTCGATTAAAAACTTATGTGAATAATTGAAAATTGCAATTTATCACACTCTTTTCAGTGAAGGAAGACATCGTGATGAAACCTCCAATTCTGGGTATATGTGTAACCAACCAATCCCAATTGGACCAGCGTTGCTCCAAAACTTCTCACCAAAAACGGATAGAGAGGGCCTATGCCCAGCAGTGAGATAGTAACAGGTCGTTACTCTGCTATACTATATAGACCCCGTCAACTCTTCCATAGGTCCACCTGGATCTCCTAGAACTCCTCACCAGTAGAGCACATAACTGCGTCCGAGCTTTATGCGCTGCCTCATGAAGGGGTGTGAACCCCCACCTGTCTGCTGCATTAGGGGGGGTCCCGGCCCTTAGGAGCAGCGCAGCCAGCTCCACGTGGCCGTACGACGCCGCGTTGTGGAGGGGCACCAGGCCTCCCTTGTCCCTCGCTGACACGGCAGCGCCCGCTTCTAGAAGCGCTTCGGCCACTTCCAAATTATTGTAGCCGGCTAGAAACATTTCACATATATAGTGCTAATATTTAAAAAGCTGGGATGGATGAACGGTAAGATAGACAATTGCTTTCAGGACATCACAGACCAAAGCCAAGCTTATATTATACCTAATGGTTATTCCGATTGATAATTGCAAAATATTGCTCGCATTGTTTGACCCGTTGGCGCAGTGGGCAGTGACCATGCCTTCAGCTTCAGGGGTCGCGAGTTCGATTCCTGTCGAGGACCAACATTTTCTACAAAATAATTATTGATTGGTATGCATTTAAAACTATATAAGTATATATTCACCGTTGTCTCTCACTGATAAACAAGTATTACTTTGGGAACGGACGACCGTGTGAGTAAGTATCCCATATATTTATTTAATTATTTATATTTATTTTTGGTCTAGAAAAACAAACATTAGACATGTTGATAGTGTAGGGGATTCTCATGGTAATATTGAAAATATAAAAAAGAACAATGAAAAACTTGTTAGGTGTTCAAAGACTGTACAAAGTATATAAAGTTCGTAATTAGTGACACTTAGACTTGTCCTAATGTTATTAAAATTACGTAAGCGCGTAGAATCTTGAACAGTCAGTAACATAGTATCTGATACTGAAAGTAACCGACGAAATTTTAGGTATCCGATATTGATAGTAACCGACGCAATGATTAGTGGCCTATATTGATAGTAGCTGACGAAATGATTAGTATCCGATATTGATAGTAGCCGACGCAATGATTAGTGGCCTTTATTGATAGTAACCGACGAAGTGTTTAATATCCGATATTGATAGTAACAGGCGAAATAATTAGCATCCGATATTGATAGTGAACGACGAAATGACTAATCATTTCGTCGCTCACTATCAATATTGGATGCTAACATCCAATATTGATAGTAACTGACGCAATGATTAGCATCCAATGTTGATAGTAAACGACGAAATAAATAGTATCCGATGTTGATAGTAACGCACGAAATGTGGACTCCAAAGTGCCGTACTTTTCTAATTAAAATAGTCATTTTGTTCCGATTAAGATAGGCGTTTTGTGGTTTTTAAAAAGGTAAAGACAAATAGAAGGCGAATGTGCTAGAGATGCGATGTATTTTGAATACAAACAAAGGAGGATCAAGTCCTTGAGAACTTAATATATACTAGTAGACAAATCAAAGACAGCTCACCGGCCAAGTGTAATGGCGTAGAATTCCTTCCATGCGCATCTCTACAATTGACGTTTTGTGGTGTTATTAGTTTTCTGAAACAAAATAAAAGACAAACTAATTATAAACTGGTCGATGAACTTTATTCAAACTAAAACTCCAAGTATTCTTTATTCAAATAAACTTGTAAACAAGTGCTTTAGAAGCGTCAACTCCACTGCTGGTTCGGAAAGGTCCTACCGATAAAAGCCCGCAATAAACTCGGCGGTTGCTCTTTTCAAAATAAACGTCGTCATAGCTACCTTGTGCAAGGTCGAGGAATATCTAAATCCAGGCATTTTTATCATTTATATAATACCCAGTAGTATAATAGGCTTTATGTACCAGCCTACTTTTGGGAGTTATTTTTTTTAATGTCAGGGAAACCCATTATGGGTCATCACCGCAGGACGGGGACGAGCGGCGGGTATGTCGCACTCTCACCGACTAAAAACCTGACAGTGCTCCACCACGCTGCTGGTGGCGGGGACAGGGTACCGTTGGACACATTGCCCCCATACCCGCCAGCAACAACTCTGAACCCCAGAGTGCGCCACCTCTGGCGAGGCCTCTCTAACAGTGACCTCTCCCTCCGCCAATCGATGCATCCAGTGCACCAAATGCATCTACCGCCTCTGGGACCTTAAAAGGGTGGTCGTCCGATAAATCCTGTTCGGAACGCCCAGTTATTTTAAATTACCGTAATGCACGAGTTAAAATCCCAGACAGACACTAATGTTTAAAAATAATATTGATTAAACATCTTGAGAAAATCTGCATATCTCTAGAGAATTCTGGGGATATGAGTAACCTCCAATCAGCACTGGAGCAGCGTGGTAGGTCTTAGCTTCGGCCCTTCTCTCCAAAAACGAATATTGGGATATTAACAGGCCGTTTTATTGCTTTATTATAATGTGTACCGCATCGTCAATATCGGATATCGGTGGTAGGTAACGTCGGAGTCACCAGTGTGCTGATGTAGTTTGGTTGTGGACTTCTCTATTGTGGAGCGAAATCAAAATAATGCAGGTGGCGATATATTTATTATGAAACGTGCTACACGTTAGCGTATTTATTAGCGACTGCCTAACAAATTACAAATTGCTTCTATCACTGTCCATTGTCCATGTAGTATATAATGTCAACAATTAATTTAATAACAAAATATTGCCCTCACTTGGCTCTGGCGAGGTCGCCCCGCTTGGCGGCGTCGAGCAGGGCGGCGTCACCGCGGAGGGCGTCGGCCGTGTCACCGTCACCAGCCCTCACCAGCTGAAGAGGCGTGAGGCCGTCGCGGTTGCGGCGCGTGGGGTCAGCACCGTGCTATCAACAACGGCGAACAACCATAGAGTAATAATAATAACTTCATGAACTAATTCATGAAAACTATATTTCACACTTAAAATTACTTATTTAACAATGATAACGTGAAAAGCTCGTGGGTCTCAACTTAAAGCTGCTTGTCAGCCCACGCATTGTACTAATGCTGCCACCATTGCTGCTGCATTTTTTTAAAATTTAATTATACCAAAACAAATAAAATTTTAATCTAAATAGTGCATGAGCTGTTCAAACGATTCATTATCTCCTGCAAAGCACAAAGCGCGTACCCACTCTGAATATTAGTCACATTAATAAGTAGAGTAAGGGTAGAAGAGAAGGTATAGGCAGACCTGTGAGTTCGAGTGGCCAAAAAATTATAAATAGAGGAAGAAGAGTGTCTCATCTTCCTTCCTTAACTACTTATTATGTCTAATCACATACAAAAAAGAGAGACAAATGCAAGACACAAGAAAGAATAAAGTCACATTTCCTATGCTAATACATGGGACATGGACTTTATTCTTTGGATAGGGCGATTTGCCTTCTTTTTTTTCGATGGACACGTTTTAAATTGGCTTTCTTTTTCTAATATAATAACTCTATGCACTTATATACACTATACTTAGTGCTATTTATTGTTATTGGAATAAAAGTTATTTTGATTGATTGTAAACACTAAAGTTTTGTACTGCAAAGCTGTAATAAAATTTCCGAAACCGCACGTAACGATATTCAATTCCGATTATAGTTAGTATTATTAGCCCACTCTAGTCCACTAATGGACATAGGCCTCTCCAGTTATACGCCACTGAACCCGATCCTGGACATCCTACTTTCAATCACTGCCCGCTGTCTTAAGTTTATCGTCATTCCATCGTGTCTCAGGGTGCCCAACGGCCATTCTACCCCAACGGCCATCAATTCTAATTCCGATTGAAAGCCGGCAACTGTGCCTACCTTAAGGAGTAACTTGACGATATCCGCTTTGCCCTTGGCGGCCGCCTCGTGCAGCGGCGTGAACCTCCACAGGTCCGCGGCGTTTACTCCAGCACCAGCAGATACCAGCAGCTCCGTCACTTCGAAATGGCCGTACGAGCACGCGTTGTGCAAGGGCACCAGGCCGCTAAAGTAAAAGTAAGGAAGTCAAGTAAAGGGACTTTAAAAACGCTTTAACAAAATTTCATGTCCCTACTGATTCCTTGTCTAGCAGCAGAACAGGTGCTTATCATAAACATGCATTGTCATCGGAATTTTATTTAACATTGTACTTTACCTTTATGTATAACAACTCAAGGTAAAAAAGATTTTAATAAAACTTCATCATGTCCCTACTGTTAACTGTTGAGCAGTTCCCTCATCTGGAGCCAATCCTGGCAGCATCAGGTCATGCTTATCATAAACGTGCATTGTCATCGGAATTGGACCAGTACGTAAAATTTCACCTCAATCGGGCACCGGGAAGTAGTTCAAATTTAACTTGCAAGATTCCACCTTCACATACATACATTGCAAGTTGAATAATAGTTTTTTTTAAAATAACGGCCAGTTGCTATTGCTGTGCTGAGTTTAGGACTCCTCTTTCATAGGCTAATGGTTAACGGGCTTAGGATAGGGAACTTAGGTTCGAATCCCACATATCACCGGCGCCTTTTTCATTTGTTTTTTATTGTATTTTTTTAATATCTTTTCAAATATTACCGAGCAAGGCTCGGTCAGGTACTACCTAAAATTATAATCAATACTACTTATATAAACAGATAAGTCTCATTTTATTTTCTTTATTCTAAATGGATACATTTTAGGCTGACTCCCCTATTTAAGTATAATAACTCAATGGTAATATGACAATAATATCTATGACTCACCCCTTGTCTTTGGCGTGCACGTCAGCCCCCCGCTGTAGCAGAAGCTGAGCTAGTGGTAGCCTGTTGTATCTGGAAATTAAAGATATCCATATTATTATTGTAACGGTAGCTGTAGTAGCCCAGCGGTATCACCGTGCGCCTCTTTCGACAAGGTCTAGGGTTCCAACCACGGGCAGGCACCAATGAGATTTCTAGTAAAACTTATGTCTTATTGATAATTGCAATTTATCACACGCTTTTCGGTGAAGGAAAACATCGTGAGGAAACCTGTATATCTCTAGAGAATTCTGGGGATATGTGTAACCTACCAATCCGCATTGGAGCAGCGTGGTAGGTATTAGCTTCAATCCTTCTCTCCGAAAAAAAAAACGGAGAGAAGAGGCCTATGTCCAGCAATGGGATAGTAACAGGCCATTACTTACTTACTTTTTTATTGTAACGGTAGGTAAAGGAGAACGGAACTTGTACCATAGGACTCGAGGAAAGTAATAACAATACTAACAATACTAAGTAAATAAACAGAATATATTTAATTAATAACTTAAACGTAATTTAACTTTTCCTTATCCAGCTATATATAAGCTTTATGCTAAAGTTTGTGTCGGACATAATGGGAGAGAAAGAAAGAAGGAACGGGCTAGAAAGGCCAAGAAACAGACACCGGCATCTGTGAAGCAATGCCGAGAGGTGATCCCGCTGTAGAAGGAGGCGGAAATGAGGAGGGGTTTTAGTCCGTGAGAGTCGGACAGTCTCCCGTGGAAAAGTCCGCAGGAAGTCCATTAAGAATTTCCCCTCCTCTAGCAAAAAAAAAATTAACGACAGTGTATGGGTCTACATCATATGGGTCTACAGAGTATATCATCATCAGGCACCGCACTTTAAGGCAAGCTAAAAATGCATTGATGTGCAGCGATGCAGGAGTTATTAAGGATATTCACCCGGCAGCAAAATGTAAAGGCGTCGAATGTCTCCCATCGACATCTCTACAGTTGACAAGGCGGGGCCGCGCGTCCAGGATGGTCCGGGCAGTTTCCACGTCGCCGGTCCTGGCAGCCTCCAGCAGCCGCAACGCCGCGGCGTTCGAGCAAGCATCTGGAGACAATCAGGAGAACAGGTTGAACGAAGTAATTTTAAATTAGCCGCCGAGTTTCTTGCTGGTTCTCCTCGGTAGAAACAAACTTCCGAATTAGGGGTAACTTCTTTAAAACATTTGACGATTCAAGTAATGTAAAGAGTCCACTTGAATTTGAAAATTTTGAATTTGAATTTAATTTAACCCTCGAAAGACAGTACAGAGGGTACGAAAAAAAATTGCCGGTATGTTTATACCTTTTTTTTTACAGGAAAAATCCCCTTATGGGTCCGCCGCCCGACACGGACAGGCGGCGGTTATGTCGGACTTGCACCGACTAAAACGACCTGTGTGCTCCACCATGCTGCCGATGGCAAGGACAGGGTATCGTTGTAGAAATTGCCCCCATCCCCGCCGACAGTTCATATCCCAGAGAACACCTTCTCCGGGTAGAGACATGTTTATACTCTTGGCGTATTGTCCTGCCAGTTTATCTCAATGCTTCGGTTGCGGTTAAGAAAATATTGTAAATATTGTATATATGGAAGGGAGACCGCGTCTTGGCAAACGCAGTGTAGGGCGTCCACCGTCTCGCTGGACCGACGATATCCGGAAGGTTGTTGGGGTCAGGTGGATGCGCATTGCGGAGAACCGGGATGTCTGGCGCAGACATGGGGAGGCCTATGTCCAGCAGTGGACTACGATAGGCTGATGGATGGATATATGTTATTACCCAATGTATATATGTATGTTATAACCCAATAGACCCTTAGTAAATAAGGTGGTATAGCTCTAGGCGGAAGTCCCACCCGCAGGAATGAAAGAGAAGAATGATAGAAAGAACAAGTATGCTGAATGAAAGTGTGAAAACATGCGAGAACTTGTATGAATGAGATGAGAAAATATACTGTAAAGATAGGCTCCAATTCAGTTGGAGGTAGAATATTTTAAAAAAAATACTATGCGGAGTGAAACGATTGTTGAGTTTGTGATAGTGAGCGTGTGTAGTTTTTATGTATTATTGGTGGCGGTGGAATCGTGGAATTTATATTCTCTACGTTAAGCATTATATCATTCCCCTGCCCTTATTATCAACTAAGTGGATGGTGGTGGTGGTGGTGGACTCAACATGGTTTAAACATGTTGTTACTTTATTCGGCTAGGTATTTTATGACCGGCCTGACGTCAACTTACCTTAGTCGCCTTTTATCACACCTCGGTAAGAAATGAGGGTGGTTTATTCTACTCAGCCGGATACCAAATTAAGCATTATCCATATTTATACATATTATAAAACAAAGTTCCCAAAACTTGCCTGAATGTGATCGATTTTCTCAAAAAGTACTCAACGGATTATAGTAGTAATATTTTTTGTTAAAAATAGTTTGATCCCTGAGGAAAGGAGGATCCTTGTTTAGATGAATAGTACATTATGATTCCATTCTAGTGGTGTCAGGATTTACGCAGGTTAAACTGTGGGACACTGATTTACTCGCGGGTGATACCAGTGCGTTAGGATTTAGGAGCATTAGTAAAGATGTAATCCTGTTGGAGATCCGAATAAATCTTCTTCCTCCTGCCCTTATCCCACTCTAAGTGGGGTCGGCACAACATATTATAAACATGCTGTCACATGATTTGGCTGCGTTTTTACGACCGGCCGCCTGCCTGACGTCAACTTACCTTAGTCGCTTTTTACGACACCTCGGTAAGAAATGAGGTTGGTCGATTCTACTCAGCCGGATACCACACGGCGGATCGACTTATCTTAGTCGCCTATTACGACATGAATTAAGAAATTAAATTAAGAAATGAGGGAAGTAATATTCTAATCAGCCGAGATCCGAATAAATAAATCCATTAATCTCATAACTAAGAATGCTCAACACCTTCACCCTAAGTCAAATGATGACGGATACTTAATTATAAATGTAAAAATATAAAAAAAATACACAAACAATGAAAGGTAAATAATAATAACAAAGGTGGTTAGGTTCAACTTGGGATCATTTGTATGGCGGACGCGGATGTCACGTTTAACTGAGCATCTTGTGAACTGTGTTATCTTCTATATTACAGTTTAAATTTTCCATGCGGGCGTAGCCGATTGCTAGAGTGTGCGTGCGTGCGTGTATACACACACACACACACACACACACACACACACACACACACACACACACACACACACACACACACACACACACACACACACACACACACACACACACACACACACACACACACACACACACACACACACACACACACACACACACACACACACACACACACACACACACACGCACACACACACGCACGCACGCACAAACACGCACGCACGCACAAACACGCAAGCGCACGCACGCGCACGCAAGCGCACGCACGCGCACGCACGCGCACGCACACGCACACGCACACGCACACGCACACGCACACACACACACACACACACACACACACACACACACACACACACACACACACACACACACACACACACACACACACACACACACACACACACACACACACACACACACATAAATATATATGTGGCCCGTGGCCTGCAAGAAGCCTGTTAGAAAGATTTCCTGCTATATCTAATATCTAATTTCATATACTACATATTATATTTTTACATTTCACCTCTCTAGACCAACCGTTCCCCAAATGAACCACCATGACTTTACGTTTGGCAGCGAAAAATTATGATTGTATTCAACGTAAATTTTTTTTTTTAAATGAAACATTGATTTTTTCTCGAGGCTGCCCGCTAACCGAATAAGCTACGTCGACTTGACAGTTAAAGGCGAAAATTCAATTCAATATAAATGTTAGTGTTTTTTAACGCCCAAAAATAGGGATAAAACAATATTTTGTTTACATAAAACCTAGCTAGATCAATTTTTCTCCCCCAAAACCTCCTACATGCTGAATTTCAGGAAAATCGTTGGAGCCGTTTCCGAGATTCGGAAAATATATATATATACAAGATTAACTCATTTAAATATTAAGAATATCTGGGTGACCGAGCTTCAGTCGGTAATTTTTTACAAAAAAAATAAAAAACTTAAAAAAAATAAAAAATAATTATTAAGTCGGGGATCGATCCTTGGCATTCACATTTCTCGACGCTGCCGTTACCCGAATAAGCTACGCCGACTTGACAGCTAATGGCGAAAATTCAATTGAATATAAATGTTAGTGTTTTTTAATGCCCAAAAACAGGGATTAAACAAATTTTTTTTTACATAAAACCTAGCAAGATCAATTTTTCTCCCCCAAAACCTCCTACATGTTGAATTTCAGGGAAATCGTTGTAGCCGTTTCCGAGATTTGGAAAATATATATATATACAAGATTAACTCATTTTAATATAAAGATAAGATATAGAATTAAGCTAAATCCAATTGTATGGTTGGATTAATTCATGTAAAAATATGTTTACGTGAGATTATAGAAGTATATTTATTTTTAATGTGGTAGCCCAGCGATGACACCGTACGACTCTTTCGAGGAGGTCACGGGTTCAAACCGGGCAGACACCAATGAGTTTTTTGTTAAAACTTATGTGTCTTATTGATAATTGCGATTTATCACACGCTTTTCGGTGAAGGGAAACATCTTGAGGAAACCTGCATATCTCTAGAGAATTCTGGACATATGTGTAACCTACCAATCCGCATTGGAGCAGCGTGGTAGGTCTTAGCTCCAAACCTTCTCTCCAAAAGCGGAGATAAGAGGCCTATTCTCAGCAGTGGGATAGCAACAGGCCGCCACTACTACTACTACATTTATTTTTATTACTTTACGCCGTGTGAGTTTGATAAATATAATTCAACAAACTAAAGATCTAAAGATTGTCTAAAGATTGTGTTTCAGATTAAAATAGAATTTTGCATATTAAATACAGTGTTCAAAAAACAAAGTCTTACAAAAATAGAGGTTAATAGTAGGATTTATTTTTGTACCAACAAAATCTTATAATAGACTAAAATTTAAGTTTCGTTCAAATTTATTGTTTTAAACACAGTCCCAATTACTACTTTGTTCTTTTACGTCTGATGACGTCATTTTAAACAAACAAATTAATTTAATAAAGTATATACATTTTTTTATACAAAGACAAGAGGGCTGGCTCCTTTTTCGCACAAAGAATCAGCGGCATAATATATATTTAAATTTAAGGAGAGAAGTTTAAGGATATTTCCTTAAACTTATTTCTATATTTATTATTCTTGGTATTCTTACATTTGCTTCACAGTATATTTTGAGTAATTTAATATTTGTATATAATAATATAAAGAATTATAAAACAATAGGCGATGTATATAATAGACACAGTAGGAACCGACATAAGCTTACGGCCCCTGCTTTGCGCCTTGAAAAAGTACGTAAGTTGTTTGTGGGTTTGGGTATAAGATTCTATAATAAAATTCCACAATCAATTTTAACTTTGCCATTACAGCAGTTTAAAAACACTATTAAGGAGAGGCTGATACAGAAAGCCTACTATACTGTTGAGGATTATTTGGACGATAAAAATGCGTGGATATAAATATTGTTCGACCCTGTACAAGATAGAAACGATTAAATGTAACTAGCATTAAGAATTGTGTTTTTTAAAAAGAGCAACCGCCGTGTTTCTTGCTGGCTCTTCTCGGTAGGAATAGCTTTCCGAACCAGCAGTAGAGTTGACGATTCAAAAGAACTTGTTTAGAAGTTTATTTGAATAAAGAATATTTTGAATTTGAATTTGAATTAAGCACGGCAAAGCTGGCTCGGCATACTAGTTTAAAATAAATCTATCTTTATCCGTCCAAAGCCTTCCGGTTTTAGGTTTAACTCGTCACAACGCGCGAGTAATTCAGAGTTTATAAAAGACGTCAGTTTATTAAATAATTAGTTTATCTTACAGTTAGTGCGTCGCCGTTCGTGTTAATGGATAATTAGCCAGGAGTTAATGGGTAAGTACCTTGCTCACTGAGCCTTGTAACTTACCATTAAATTTAAACTTAACTTACACTTTCTAAAAGTGTGTTAAAAGGTAACTTTTTAACAGGTGACATATGGAAATCGATGCCAGGTTTTGAAATTTTTTGTCCGCTCATTACCAATTAGGCTAGCTTTGCATAACACATCTCAAATATCATTTGCATTCAATTCTACATTTCAGAATTTTCTTAAATGCCCGCAAACAGGTATAAAACGACTTTTATTTTAAACGAAACCTAGCTAGATTGATTTTTCACCCCCAAAACCCCGTACATGCTGAATTTCATGAAAATCGTTAGAGCCGTTTCCGTGTGGTATACGGCTGGAGGTGTCGTGAAAGGAGACTAATGTAATTTGACCCGCCGTGTAGTATGCAGCTGAGTTGAATAGACCACCCTCATTTCTTACCGAGGTGTCGTGAAAGGCGACTACGGTAGGTCTTGTATACAAGTTTACTTGAATAAAGAATATTTTGAATTTGAATACGATGATTTAAACTCAATTCTTTTTGTAAAATGTTGCGGTTTATCCTTGACTAAAGGATGATTCACGCTACACCGTGTCGCGACCGGGCCGTGCCAGTCATTCATGTTACACCGGGCTGTTTGGGTTTATTATTTGCACGACTTATATCTATGTTAAGTAGCTTTTGTCAGCAAGTGATTTCATCTATCGATAGACTTGACGCCTAAATAAATATGCAGTTTCACAATTTGAATTAGCAGCTATTGCAATTGCCATCGATGATGAAGTATTGGAAATTATTTTATTTGTTATCTAAATACTTAGGATGGCTCATGTCGTAAATCACAGAGCAAATTACACACATTCTAAACAATTTTCATTGTCCATTTTGCTGTTAAGCTGCTAAACTCACCAAGATTTGACGTTGACTGCTCTGCGGGCGCCCGGGCGCATATGTTTATGTTACAACGTGTCGGGGCCGAACCGTGCCGGAGCCGGGAAACAATACCCACCGACATTTCAACGCCGTGCCCCGGCCGTGCACGGCCGGGACACGGCCGGGGCACGGTTAGGCATGAATCACTTCATACCAAAAGTATACCATAATGTTCGACCGTGCCCCGGACGGGGCACGGCCCGGTCGCGGCACGGTGTAGCGTGAATCATCCTTTAAACAGAGTACTATTGTTTTTAATGGTCTTGAGAATTTTTTTTCCAAGATCGTATCTTACTACATGCAAGTGATTTTAATTTATATAATTTTTAAATTAATTTAAATAATATAAGTTTACCAACCTCATTTCTTACCGAGGTGTCGTAAAAGGCGATTAAGGTAAGTTGACCCACCGTGTGCTATCCGGTTTAGTAGAATAGACCACCCTCATTCTTACCGAGGTGTCGTAAAATACGACAGAGGTAAGTTGACGTCAGGCAGGCGGCCGGTCGTAAAAACGCAGCCAAATCATGTAACAGCGTGTTTATAACATGTTGTGCCGACCCCACTTAGAGTGGGATAAGGGCAGGAGGATGATGAATATAAGTTCTTTTTTAATACTAATTTTGGCAAACATTAAATTACACTCTTCGTCCATTTGTCTGTTTCACTATATCGCCAATCCGATAAATGTTAATGCAAGATAATTTATAGAATTAGGCGTTACTTTGCGGAGATCCATAATACAAAAGTAATGATAAAATTATTTTGCTATAATCCGCGAAGATTCTTCTTCGCGGATTATAGCAAAATAATTTTATTATTACTTCTGTATTAATGCAAGATTTAAAATATCTCGCTTGCCCTTCGGGAAAACTTTCACCTTTTACGACACCTCGGTAAGAAATGAGGGTGGTCTATTCAACTCAGCTGCATACTACACGGCGGATCAACTTACCTTAGTCGCCTTTCACGACACCTCGATAAGAAATGAGGGTTGTCTATTCTACTCAGCTGCATACCACACGGCGGGTCAACTTACCTTAGTCGTCGTTTACGACACCTTGGCAAAAAATGACAGTGGTCTATTTTACTCATCCGGATACCACACGGCAAGTCACCTTACCTTAGTCGCCGTTTACGACACCTCGGCAAGAAATGAAGATGGTCTATTCTACTCAGCCGGATTCCACACAGCGGGTCAACTTACCTTAGTCGCCTTTTACGACACCTCGGCAAGAAATGACAGTGGTCTATTTTACTCAGTCGGATACCACATGGCGGGCCAACTTACCTAAGTCGCGTTTTACGACACCTGGGTAACAAATGAGGGTGGTATATTCTACTTAACCGAATACCACACGGCGGCGGGTCAACTTACCTTAGTCGCCTTTTACGACACGACAGCAAGAAATGACAGTGGTCTATTTAACTCAGCCGGATACCACACGGCAGGTCAACATACCTTAGTCGCCGTTTATGACACCTCGGTAGGAAATGAGGGTATTCTATTATACTCAAATGGATACCACACGGCTTACATAGGAAGTCTTTATGTTATAGGTAAAGCTGACATATTTACACGATTTCACAGAAACAATGGTTCCTTACGCAATAGAAAAGCCAACGACTTCAATCCTCGATGATGAAGAGGCTCTCCCAAAGCTGGTAGCCCCACAAGCCTCTCCCAGGAAGTATGAAATTATGTATATAAATGTCCTGACATTCAGCTACGGGCATATCGCAATGCTGTACGGGATATATCTGGCGTGGACCACAGCATCGTGGAAAACATTGGTCTTCCGTAAGTTCAAGGTGATATATCAGCTTCTTCTGCTTCTTCTTGGAGTGCCTCTCAGACTAGCGAAGGAGGCAGTCAGCTGTGTAAATTCATCTCTATCCCTCGCTACCCAGAACAGTTTAGCGATCGCGATCCCCGTCCATTCCCTTACGTTACAAAGCCAGGATATCTTTCTGCGTCCCACGCCTTTTTTTCCGGAAAATTTTCCCATTAAGAAGAGTTGCAGAAGTCCATATCTATCGTGCCTGACCACATATCCTAAATATGCGACTTTTCTCATAGATAGATCTAACTATAGCTAATATCTTTGTCTGCAATACGCATACAGCTATCGTATGAGGAAACCTGAATATCTCTAGAATTCTAGGGATATATGTAACCTACCAATCTGCATTGGAGGGGCATGGTATCTACCATGCTCCTCCAACACAGATTCCATCTCCAATCCTTCAGGCCAGGCCAGGCCAGGAGGCCTATGCCCAGCAGTGAAATAGTAACAAGCCGTTACGGCCTGGCTTTACATTTATCTGCCCAAATTCAGTACCGTCTAAAAACTTACCTATATCGCTTACCAACCCTTCTATTGGTTCCATACTATAACCTCGATCCGTTTCAAATGTGAAGGAATACAAATAAACTTTAACATTCATGACATTAGAATGATTTGATATGAAGATGGCTCAGTAGAATAGACCACCTGTTCTTAGTTTTCTCTTTCTGTTAATCAGGCAGGCCATAAAATACCTAGCCGAATCATATGACATGTTTGTAACATGTTGTGCCGACCCCACTTATGGTTTGATATATTATTATGTGATTTGTTTTACGCAGTTATAAGTATGTCAATTGTTCTAGATAACTTTATCTTCATGGTAGCCGCTGTCGGTGTGACGGCGGGCGCGCACCGGCTGTGGACCCATCGGGCGTACAAGGCTAAGATGCCCCTACAGATAATACTGATGGTGATGAACACGTTCGCGTTCCAGAACACCGCGATACATTGGATCAGAGATCACCGGATGCATCACAGGTGAGTTTTACATTCAAAAACCCTCGAATGTGATATGCAGCTTAAGGGCACGGACTACAGAACACAGATTGGTGATTGATGAATTCGGAATAAAAGAAGAAGCTGTGTGCCTAAAGTCTGGAAAGGAACAATGCCCTATGTACTTGCTGGTAAGATGGGAGATACTACTTCTACTTGCGTCGATGTCCTCAATGCTGAGGGTCGTGACCCCTTCCACGGATTAACAGGAAGCTAAGGATAAAATTGAAGTCGCGGACCTAACATGTATCAGGGATATTATCAGGGTTGTTAAAGCAACGGGTAGGTTAGAGCAGGTGACACATATATTTATTTATTTCTTTGCATACATATAGTTAGAAAAGAGAAAGAAAAAGTAAAAAAAAGCACATGTATAAAGGCGGACAAATCCCCAAAAGGGATATCCAGTAACCTTTGAGTGGCAGAAGGAAAAGGACAAGAATTGAAGAAGAAAGAGAATACAGAAAAAGAAAAATTTTATATAAATTTAAATATATAATCTATTAATTGATTTCGGTAATATAAATAGATAAAAAGGTGCTACTAATTTATAATTACTGAAGACAAATATTTCCAATATTCCACAGCCTAACATCTTGAACTCTAAATGATCTCGAGTAAGTCAGTGAGAAGCATTTTGGGAAGGCAATAAGGTATTCAGGTGACACTGTCAGGACAGCAGCGAAACCGTTGTCCCAACATGGGGAAATGAGTGGAATAGTCCGGAATAATAGCTGAACACCCGTCCTGTACCGACAGGCGACCCGAGAATAAAGAGATAGAAGAGCACAGACGCCTGTAGCTGATAGCTCGCATGGGTAGAGTGAATTCACACAAGCGCTGATAGTATGTTCCGCCAACGCAGCTTTGAGTGTCACAATAGTTGAGTTTATTGATATCACTCATCATAATAGTTTCTATTATTCTCTTGGCTAACACTCCACGACTCGCTAAACATTCAAGTCATTCGCTTACTTGCTTAATCCAATGGACAATAGATACTGTAACATTTACTGTAAACAATTCCAGATACAGCGACACCGACGCCGATCCTCATAACGCGACGCGCGGCTTTTTCTATTCTCACATGGGATGGCTTTTAGTGAAGAAGCATCCAGAAGTTAAACGACGTGGAAAATTCATCGACATGTCCGATATATACGCCAATCCCGTTCTCAGATTTCAAAAGACGTGAGTTCTTAACTATTTTATAGAATAAGCGTTACATTGCGGAGGTCAAAAGATCAATCTTTATACTATGACGAAATTAATTCGGAATTTTGCAACCTTGAGTACCTCGTATCTCCCAAAGCCACTATGATCCAAATTCCATAATCGCTCTTACCTGTGTTGGGAGCATGCACTGACAAAGTTTCAGCTTTTATAAAATGACGAAGGTCTGGCGTTCACGGGATCTCTCTCTATTATGAGAATAATATTTTGAAAACAACAAAGGCTGAGTTTCTTGCTGGTTTCTCTTGATAAGAGTAATTATCCAAACCAGTAGAGTTGACGATCCAAAATTCATTGTCATCATATTATTGGCATCACTGAATAACAATTCGATGATTCGATAGTAATTGTAAAGCTCATTTAAAAAAAAAACTATTTATAATTTGCATTGAATTGCAAATTCAAAAACAGTTTTTATTTCAATTTGCATTATGATTAAATGCATTGAACATGTGAATACAATGAATTTTGGAACATCACCTTTTTGTCAGGAAAATAGAGTTTCGATTACAATAAATAAACATGGTTAACTGTCAAGTGAGGTTATTAAAAAATAACCGATTGTTACCGATTAATTTGTAACAAAATAATTGATTTTGGACTTTGGATATAGCTACTCTTTGACATACAGTAATAACTAAATGTGACTAGTAATAAGAATTATATTTTTAAAAGAGTAACCGCCGAGCTTTCTTGCTGGCTCTTCTCGGTAGGAACAGCTTTCCGAACCAGCAGTAGAGTTGTCGACTCAATAGCACTTGTTATAAAGTTAACTTGAATAAAGAATAATTTGAATCACAACTAAACTTTCTGGGCTAAAAAGTTCTTCCTACTTAATCTAGGCTTGAAGACTTGGGGTGAACTGAAATCATTGGTCCCTTATCGAAATTGTTCTAAAGATAATATCTAATTTTCAGATATGCCATTCCATTCATAGGGACAGTCTGCTTCGTCCTACCTACATTCATACCAATGTACTTCTTCGGAGAGACCCTTAATACGGCTTGGAACCTAGCCATAATGCGATACGTATTCAACCTTCACGAAACGTTCCTAGTGAACAGCGCCGCGCACCTATGGGGGAACAAGCCATACGACGAGAACATTAAACCCGTCCAGAATCTCCCCGTGTCGTTCATCGCGTTCGGGGAAGGATTCCATAACTACCATCACGCGTTCCCGTGGGACTATCGGACGGCAGAACTGGGCAACAACTGGTTGAATTTCACTACCAAGTTCATAGATTTCTTCGCTTGGATCGGTTGGGCGTACGACCTCAAATCAGTGCCCGACGATGTGGTACGCTCCAGAGCTAGAAGAACTGGCGATGGCAGCAATATGTGGGGCTTGAAGGGGGATAAAATGAGAGGTCCAGAGACTGAATAAAGCATTAGTATTTTGTATATCGTTTTCTCTCATAACCGTTTTAACACGTTAAGTTAATAATTTTGTTGTATCTGGTTGTTTTTGTATTTTAAGTTACTTTTGTATTACGTTTATTGTTATTATTTTTTTTAGTTAACTACTTCTCAGGTTAAACCTGGTAAAAATAAGTATTTACGGGTATAGAATACCAAGTAAATACTTAGGTTTGGTTGATGTTAGTATATAAAACGTCTCCATCTGATGATAATTGTAAGAATTTCCGAACAATTCTACAAGTATTTAATATGGCTGCTTTTTGTAAAAGTATGAATGTATTTTTGGGGAGGTTCAAAATACGGATACTATGGTGCAAATGTTTGGGAACAACTCCCGTGGTTGAAATAATTAATGGGACTATTGTAACTGCATTCATTTTCCATACTCGTTTTATTTCTTCCTGTAGTTCTGTGTATTTTCTGATTTCCAATTCGCAGGCCTTAATAATAGGGAGTAGGAGATTGCGTAGTCTAGTTGACTTCAGCAATTTACCGATAATTAAATACGATGGTACACAAATATGCCTGACCAATCAGGCCAGAAATCTTGGCCTAATATTTGATTGCAATCTATCTTGGTCAGCTCATATTAATGAAATCAGCAGACGCATGCATTTCTCGCTTCACTCTTTGAGACGATTGCAAAATTTTCTTCCTCTTAAAACAAAAATCATGTTGTCCCATTCCCTTATGCTTCCTCTCCTCGACTATGCTGACGTGTGCTACGTAGATGCAACTGTGTAGCTACTCAACAAACTCGAACGGCTTCAAAATTTGTGTATCCGCTACATGTACGGATTACGCAAATTTGATCATGTATCTCAATTTCGTTGCAAATTAAAATGGCTCCCTATCCGCCTTCGCTGGAATATTCACATCCTCACCACTCTTTTCAAAATTCTTAACACTTCTTCACCTCTTTATCTTCGTGAGCGTTTTCTTCTGGCTCCTCCTCGTAAAAGACAAGCCATTGGCGGTGCCCTCTTATAAACAATCTTTTACTCTAAGTCTTTTACAGTAATTGCATCCCATCTTTGGAACTCTCTACCAAAAAGCATTTTTAAAGACTCTCCTTCCTTGCACACCTTCAAACACAGGTTAAAGCAATACTATCTTTCCTCGCTGTCATAACTTATATCTATGTAAGTTTATTACACTCTGTATCAGTATTAGTATATTACCTTGTATTATATATATTATTTTATTGTATGATTATTAGAATGTAAGTTTATTTATATATTTATCAATATATAATTTATTGTTATGTTTTATAGTATTTTGTTGTTGTTATTTATTAATTTTAATGTACCTATACTACGTTTCTTTTAGTTATCCAACCACCAAGGGTCGCTGGCAGAGATCTCTTATAGAGATAAGTTATCCTTTGTACTTGTTTTTCATTTAACTGTATTTTTTGGATGTTTTCTTTTATGGTACATAAATAAATAAATAAATAATTTTAATCTTCATCATTTTATATTTTGATCTACGAAAGAGAATTCATAATTCTAAATAAATCCAGGTAGAGATGGAACACCATAAAATGGCGTGCCCCTTCAAACTATTGTTTCAATGAGTGAAGTCACATCTTTACAAAAGATTTTACATGCAGTAGTTGGTTTTTGTGCAATCAATACTCATAATATCCCCGCGACTTCGTTCGCGTGTGTTGTCGTGTGATAGGTCGATAATAGATGGCGCTTTTCAATGTCATCCTATTCCTGTAGAATTAACAGGCTTTCTATAGCTCATATGTTATCCCGGCGTATAAGGAATAATTGTGCCAAATTTCATCAATATTGTTCGAGCGGTTTAAAAAACAGATTTTCGCATTTAGGAGTTATTGCGCATTATAGTTGTAAAAGTCGTATGGTGTCCGGCTGAATAGAAAAGAAATATAGTATTTCTCACCGAGGTGTTGTAAAAGGCGATTAAGGTGGGTCGACCCACCGTGTGGTATCCGGCTGAGTAGAATGGACCAACCTTATTACTTATCGAGGTGTTGTAAAAGGCGACTAATGTTAGTAGACCCACCGTGTAGTATCCGGTTCAGTAAAACAGAGGTGTAGTAAAAGAGAGGTTCTTACCGAGGTGTCGTAAAATACGACAAATAAGTTGATGTCAGGCAGGCGGCAAATCATGTGACAACATGTTTATAACATAACATACGAAGTTTGTTAGTAATTTCCATACAAAAGATAATTTTTTTGAAGATCAAAATAAGTTTTGAATATAATATACATAAATAATGATTATACACAATAACATCACTACATATTATAAAACAAAGTCGCATTCTTTGTTTGTCCATATATCCCTATGTATGCATAAAACTTTAAAACTACGCAACAGATTTTGATGCGGTTTTTTTAATAGATAGAGTGATTTCAGAGGAAGGTTTGTATGTATAATAACATTTAATACGGAGTAGAGAAATACTGTAATTTTTGAGGTTTCTGTAAATAATTACATTATTTCCGCTTACATTGCAAACGCAGGCTAAACCCTACGAGATTTATCAAAATGATGTAGTAAGTATTTGTACACCTTAAAAAGGTCTACAGAAAAGTCCGCGATGGTATATGTCTATCTCTTATGGATAACCCACTATAGCATTTTTTGTCATTTACTTTTTACGAAAAATAATTACTTATTTTTGAAGCAGTTTTTATACAATACAGCATTAATCCTTATCCAATTAAGTACCTTGAATAAATTATCGATTTAATATAGATCAATATGGCCGTTTACATCATGTAATTTAAGTGAACATTTTCGGAGATATTACACATTTAAAATGCCGCGAGGACGCCGCGCTTCGCCCTATAGCACTTCGAATCTAGCAGCTATGTCGCTCTTTCAAGAGTTTGTTTAAAGACATTCTATAATTAATTGTAAAAATAAAATATATAGGGAAAATGTAAAAGTAAATAAGTAAAAATGTACCAATGTAAATGTAAATTCATAATTTAGATATTCCAAAGATAGCAGGAAATCTTTTTGGTATAGGGAAAGGAAATTGTTTTTCTCCAAATTTAACGCTTGCGGGCCACGGGCAGTAATGAATAAATCAAAACTACTGGATCGATTTTAATCTTTTTTTTTTCACTGACTTACATCGGATATATATTTTATACCCGTGCAAAGCAGGGGCAGGCCGCTAGTAACTTATATATTGAGGTTAAGTGATACGGCCTCAGATTAGGCCGTATTTCGGTGATGGTAAATCGGGTGACGCATTGATGAAAAAAATGGGTTTATGCCATTTAATATATTGGTTGGCAACTAAGTAATATGACGTTAAAAATAACCACCCAACGAAGTCAGCGATCGCAGACCATCTGCTTAATTTGGGGAGCAATTACTGGATTGACCTTCATGATCCCAAGTCCTGTCAACTGATGCACACTATTTTGCAAGAGTGACGCGTGAAGCTGTTGAGTTAAAAAAGCAACACACATTCAACAAAGAAGAGGGCTTCAGATTGTCAATGACTTGGGATCCAGTGATCAATAAATATAACTCGCAAAAGAAATCGTTGCAAGCTTTTGGGTTGGCAACTAAGTAATTGCGGATTTGTTCAATAAAATAAAATTCATATTTTTTTTACTTGAACTTTACTTTAATTTATTATGTGCTTCCATTTTGTTCGATGGCTTATTGGCATCTTTTTGACAACTTGAAAATTCCACATTTGTAAAAATTATGATCTTTTGCGACCAAAAGCAGATTTAAGTGAGATTTTACAGCATCATCATCATTGAAAGTTTCACCACGAAGAGAGATATCTAGGAATCGCAGAAACTGGTTATCCGATTAGGCAAAATCAGGGCTATAAGGTAGATGTAACATCAATTCCCAAACAACGTCGTGATGGACGTTGTGTGGATACCACACGGTGGACCGGATACCACACGGCTTTAAGTTATACTTCAAAATATATTGCTTATTAAAATAAAGAAAGAGCAAATAAGGGTGCATCTATCTCTCTTTTTATATGTGATTAGACAGAGATAAATATACAAGTTAATTATGTTTGCAACTGCCAAAAGAATATAAAAAGCCAAAAACTTATAATTACTTTCATTAACTAATTACTTATAATGTTTATTATAACCTATTAGTGATAGAGTGATAGTGACGCTTCGAATAGATCACCCTCATTTTTGCCGAGGTGTCGTAAAAGGCGATTTAGAAAAGTTGGCCCACAATAGCATTCTTTGTCATTTACTTTTTACGAAAAATAATGCCTTATTTTTAAAGCAATTTTTATACAATACAACATTAATCCTTATCTAATTAAATACCTTAAATACATTGTTGATTTAATATAGATGAATATGGCCTTTTACAGCATGTAATTTAAATGAATATTTTCGGAGATATCAGATTTAAAATCCCGCGAGGAGGCCACGCTTCGCCCTAGAGCATTTCGAATTTAGCAGCGATCGTACGCGCAACTGTCGCTCTTTCAAGCGTAACCTCTAAAGAAAACATGTTTGTATTGTCTAATAATGATAAGAAATTCTGTAATTATTTTTAAAATTAAAATATATAGGGAAAAAAGGTAAAAATAAATAAGTAAATATGTAGTATATGAATTAGATATTAGATATAGCAGGAAATCTTCTTGGTATAGGGAGAGGGGAATTGTTTTTCTCCAAATTTAACGCGTGCGGGCCACGGGCAGTAATGAATAAATCAAAACTACTCGATCGATTATAATCATTTTTTTCACTGAGTGCCAAACTATACATTTTATATAGCCCGTACGAAGCAGAGGCAGGCCGCTAGTTTATACTATAACGTAAATAGAATATCATTTCATGATCATTAAGGGTGTCTGGCAAGGGGTTGCCACGATGCTGAGTGTCTGGCATTAACTGAAACGAATTTTAAAAGCTTTCATTCCACTTGTAATGTATGTGAAGGTGGAATCTTTCAAGGTAAATTTGACCCACTTCTCGGTGTCTGATTGAGATGAAATTTAAAAAAACATCCAGTCGCCATGATGATACACGTTTATGTTACGCATGACCTGATGCCAGGATTGGGTCAAGACTAGGGAACTCTTAAACAGTAGATAGGGAAATTTTGTTGAAAGCTTTTTTAAAAGCCTTTTTAACTGGACTTGTTAATATTATTCTGAAGGTAATACCAAAAAATCACAATTTATAATTTGACGAAATTAGATCAGTATTTTTCACACTTTGAATATCCGTTTTTCTGTATCTTTTAACTATACTTATCTCCCAAAGCCAAGATAATCCAAATTTCATAATGTACCATCGTTGCTGCCCACCGTAGTACCATGTGCAGGGAGCGATCGTGGGCAGCGATAGCTTTCTTTATTGTGATATATTTTAATTTTGATTTTGAAATTATTTTGATTTGATTCTGCGAGCACGTTATTTCGCGGTAGGAGGCGGCGGGGCTGGGATTCGGGAAGTCGAGTCCTTGAATCCGCCACAGGCGAGCCGGGCGCAGGCGAGTCGCTCAAGATCATCGCATGCCGCCCTAACGGGGACTGTCCGGGAGTTCCGAACGGTGTTTATCGGACGCCCACCTTATAAGGTCCCCGAGGCGGTCGATGCATCGTCCAGCTGAGGGAGGGGTACACTATTAGAGAGACCCCGACCCAGAAGTGGCGCACTCTGGGGTACAGCTTTTCTGCTGGCGGGGATGGGGGCAATATTTAAAGGTACCCTGTCCCCGCCACCAGCAGCGTGGTGGAGCACTGTCAGGTTTTTAGTCGGTGCGAGTCCGACAAATCCACCACTCGTACCCGTCGAGCGGAGATCACCCATAATGGGTGTTCCTGACATTAAAAAAAATCGTTGTAACGTATGTTAGGAGCATACGCTGACAAACTTTCAGCTATTATAGAATTTACGAAGGTGTGGGGTTCAAAGGGTCTTCGGCCGTGAGGTCTACTCTGAGGTGGGAAAACTGATAGACGTTGCACACGACCCAAACATGAGCTTGATATAGTCTTGTGCATCGGTTTGGCATGCAATTCCTCGAATATCAAAACTTGCTCTCATGTCAAAGCGAAACATCGTTCGCTCGGCGGCTCGTATCTCAGAGCACGCGTATATCAAGGCACTAGGTATGCCGAGGAACCATTGTATATGTAAAACAGATGTAATAGTCAGTGGAAGGTCGCAAAGGGCTATGTTATAGGTCATGCGAGACAAGTTGACATGTAACCACAGAAAAAATTAAATTGTATTAGGTGTTTAGTTTTTTGTCAACAATGTATACGTACATCGAAAGGTTCCGCTCACATAAAATCAAATAACACAATTGTAATTTCATCATTCTCCTGCCCTTATCCCTCTCTAAGTTGAGTTGGCACATGTTTCAAACGTGTTATTATATGATTTGCCTAGGTATTTTACGACCGGCTGCCCACCTGACATCAACTCATTTTAGTCGCAAATAACTTATTTCGTAACTTAAAGTCGCCTTATTTTCGAAGCAATTTTAAACGATACAGCATTAATCCTTATCCAATTAAGTACCTCAAATACATTTTTGATTTAATATAGATCAATATGGCCGTTTACAACATGTAATTTAAATAAACATTTTCGATGAGATCATAGATTTAAAATCCCGCGAGGAGGTCGCGCTTCGCCCTATAGCACTTCGAATTTAACAGCGAGCGGATGCGTTTATATTTTTCACATGGCCAACTATATGTCGCTCTTTCAAGAGTAACCTCTAAAGAAAACATGTTTGTATCGCCTAATGACAAGACGCCTGTGAATGATAATTTTAATGGAATAAGATTTCATATTAGGATTAATTATACTAATATATAAAGCTGAAGAGTTTGTTTGTTTGAATGCGCTGATCTTAGGAACTACTGGACCGATTTGCATTCTATTTATCGAGGAAGTCTCTAGGCTTTATAACATCACGCTAAGATAAATAGGATAGGAAGAGCAATCAATAATATGACGAAAACGGCAAAATATTGTGCGTGCGCTTAGTAAACGGTGATAGTTTTTCAAAAATCATGTATTACAAAAAAATTTCACTCTAAAAGTTCTAAATAAAAGTCCGCGACAGTATATGTCTAGCTTAAGGTTAATCACACTTTAACCATTTTAATGGTTATCAAAAGACTATATTACGGCGGAGCCGCTTGCGATAGCGATAGATAGATATAATATATAGTTTGTATATCATAGTTAATGTATAGAACCGGCTATACTCACATCTTATTTTATCGGGTTAGCCCGACTAGTTTAAAATATCCGATAAAATAAGACGTGAGTATAGCCGGTTCTATACATTAACTATGAATACTACTCACAATAGTTTGTATATCAATGAAATATAAATGTCAACTGCGGTTTTGTTGGCGCACCCAGTTACCTCTAATGAAAGAATATAATGTCACATAAATAGTTATACCTGAAACAATTTCGATCATTTCTGCGAGACGATTTCACTAATACATATGTATCAACATATTTTGCATTGCAGGTAAGCATTAATTTGTTTTCTCTCCTAGACATTATCCATATATCGCAAGCTTAATACTAAAGAGACCTAATTCAATATTAGGCTTGATGGAGAGATTCGCGTCCAAATTATTATTTTAAACAAGTGCTTTTGAATCGCCAACTCTACTGTTGGTTCGGAAAGCTTTTCACTGAAAAGAGCCAGAAAGAAACTCGGCGGTTGCTCTTTTCAAAACTATTTTTTTTCTATTAACTATCTTATAACGTCAAAGTAACGCCTAAATCTATTAAGTAAGTAACGGCCTGTTACTATCCCACTGCTGAGAAAAGGCCTCTTCTCTCCGTTTTGGGAGAGAAGGATTGGAGCTAAGACCTACCACGCTGCTCCAATGCGGATTGGTAGGTTACACATACCTCCAGAATTCTCTAGAGATATGCAGGTTTCCTCACGATGTTTTCCTTCACAGAAAAGCGTGTGATAAATTGCAATTATCAATTAGACACATAAGTTTTAAGAGAAAAACTCATTGGTGTCTGCCCGGGTTTCACACACAGCTTCAAAAATCTATTAATTAAATTATAAACAAATAATATATTTTTATCTTAATTTATACGGTACTAGCTTTTATCCGCAACATCGTTCCCGAGGAATATTGTCACGAGATAGGTAGATAATAGATGGCGCTTTTCAATGTCATCAAATTCTTGTTAAACTAACAGGATTTCTATAGCACCGGTGTATAAGGAATAATTGTGTTAAATTTCATCGATATTGGTTCAGCGTATTTTATTTATTTAAAGGGGTACAAAACAGAGTCCTGTCGGAGAAGTACAAGATAATAACATAAATATATATGAACTTAAGACTAGACAGTTATCCAAAATATGTGTACATATCATGATTTACTGTAAACTTAGTGGATCAGGTTAAAATATTGAAACTATATAAAACTAAAAAATGTAAAAATTAATTTTGAAAATAAAAAAAAATATAAATTAAACTGAAACTATTTTTAAGTGTGCTTTAAACTTATCATAATTGTTATCAAATACGTCCAGAGAAGAATTGTTAATAACAGAATCTTTGTAATAGCGACACATTTGAATAACTGGATTGTTAAAAGATGTATTATTGGAAAGAACGGGGTTGTTAAAGAGATTATTGTGCGATTTGCGTGTATTGCTTATATTGTGTTTAAGCTGTGGTAGCCCAGCGGTAACACCGTGCGACTCTTTCGAGGAAGTCACGGGTTCGAACCCGGGCAGACACCAATGAGTTTTTCTGTTAAAACTTATGTGTCTAATTGATAATTGCAATTTATCACACGCTTTACGGTGAAGGAAAACATCGCGAGGGAACCTGCATATCTCTTGAGAATTCTAAAGATATGTGTAACCTACCAATTCGCATTGAAGCAGCGTGGTAGGTCTTAGCTCCAACCCTTCTCTCCAAAAAAAAAACAGGGAAAATGCCTATTTTCAGCAGTGGGATAGTAACAGGCCGCTTACTTTGCGTGTATTAAAGATAATTAGGGAAAGCAATACGGATGAATCAAATGTTGAATGAATAATTTTACAAAGATTGACCAGACTGTGTTGTTTACATCGCAATTCTAACGTATGTAGCTGATTCGCCGTGATAGAGTAACAAACATACATCCATACTCACAAACTTTCGCATTTATACTGTTAGTAGGATGCAAGCAAAGTCGGAAGGGTAAACATCATATTTAAATTCACACAATACAGTTAATTTTTAAACATTTTTTTGCAACGATGAAAGAAAATATTGGAAACAATATATGCGCATATAAAAACTAGAAGTAATATATAATAGGTCAAATGTGAATTGCCCTTAGAATTAGTTGACAGTTTTCCAGTGGAGACGTTGTGCATTTTCATTAGTAAGTATTTAGCTTTTAGTAACAAGTGCCTGGATGACCGAAACTTGGTCAGTATTTTTTTTAATAATAATTTAAGAAAAAAACAAAACAAGGTTTGTAAAAACAGGGGTTTGATCCCGTGTATTTTCACTTCTTTACCCCGTTCACCACTGAACTTTACAAGTGACAGCTAGAGTTTCATTTACTCTCTAACATTTATGCCCAAGTGCTATACTATTCTCTAAAACCAACGTACTAACTGTAGCTAACGTTTTATTATTTTATTTAACCATTACTCTTAGGGCGCCTAGATTAACTGGATTTAATCCCTCGCTTCGAATTAACAATCGTAGAATTCTTGGTTTTCCATCGATAAGACATCAAACATCCTTCTTTGAACATCAACAATAATTTATAGAATTAGGCGTTACTTTGCGGAGTTCCATAATACAAAAGTAATGAGATTATATTTTGCTATAATCCGCGATAAAATCACGGATCGCGGATTATACCAAAATAATATTCTCATTACTTTTGTTTTTTTACATCAACAATAATTTTTAGCATCCTTTCTCTAATAGGATAAACAAACATTTGAATATCCATAGAGAAACGGCCTGTTACTATCCCACTGCTGGGCATAGGCCTCCTCTCTCCATTTTTGGAGAGAAGGGTTGGAGCTAAGACCTACCACGCTGCTCCAATGCGTATAATATCCCTAGGATTCTCTAGAGATATGCAGGTTTCCTCACGATGTTTTCCTTCACCGAAAAGCGTGTGATAAATTGCAACTATCAATTAGACACATAAGTTTTAATAGAAAACTCATTGGTGTCTGCCCGGGTTTGAACCCATGATCGTCTCTAGAGATTCACACGGTCGCACCTCTAGGCCATCACAGCTCTGAATATCCATCCCTAAATCAAACGTGCAGCCATAGATAAAATTGTATCTTAGTTACAGCAAGGCAACTATCAAAAAACTGAACATTTAATGGCTTATAACTGAAACCTATTTTATCGACCCACAAATAATTCCACACAATAACCACACTCACACACCTCGCGCACTTTCGCACGCACACTCGCAATTCATAATATTTTATTTTGCTTATATTAAAATACTAACTTTTAACCGCAACTTCATTCGCGTGTACTGTAGTCTTGAAATTAAGAGTAGCTGCTGTCACTCTCCAACCCTTCAAATATCTCCATCATAAAAATCAGCTCGATCAGGGAAGAATCAGAGGGATGTATCGTTTCACCAAGAGCATAATTTGATAATTTTAGTAAATAACCTGTACTTACATGAAATAAATATTAAAATAGCTCAGTGAAAGGAGTACAAAAACTTCATATACATCAAAAAATTCATAATATTTTTTGGTATTAAAAAATATGTATGTATGTATAAATATTATAAACTTTTAATGGGAACGTGCTAGAATCTTATTTAATAATAACATTTATAAGTCACATATTAATTGTTAACTTGGTTTTTTTTAATTACCTATGCGTACGGCGCTGAATTCCAACGTAGTATAAATATATACCTTTATAATAGTTTAGTATAAATATTCTTTATAAATATTAAAAATAGTGTTTAGAAATAAATATTTTTTTTATTAGCCGTATGGCTTCATCTCTATGGGATTAAATTAAATAAACCTCTTGCCATTTGCAATAAACTATTAACCAAAGACTTTTTCCGTTTAAGAATGTGTTTTTGTTTTCTCGAAATGTCTGGTTTTTTTAAACAAAAAATATATATGATATAATTTTACTTGAACTTAAATGATTATACCTTATTGTTATTTTTTCGTCACAAATCCTATCGTTTTAATGTGTTATTATTGTATTTAGCTAGTAATTGTACTTGTACATAACTCAAACTATTGAAGATTTTTATATGTTACCCCGGCACATAAATTGAATTGAATTTATCTATATTGTTTCAGCGAATTGGCCATGAAAACGTAACAGACAGACTTTCGCATTTATAATATTACTAGTCGCCTGCCCCTGCTTCGCACGGGTATAAAATATATAGCCCATGTCACTCAATGAAAAAAAATTATTGAAATCGATCCAGAAGTTTTGATTTATTCATTACTGCCCGTGGCCCGCAAGCGTTAAATTTGGAGAAAAACAATTCCCCTCTCCCTATACTAAGAAGATTTCCTGCTATCTTTAGAATATCTAAATTCATATACTACATATTTACTTATTTATTTTTACAATTATTTAAGAATGTCTTTATATACAACATCCACAGCTTCCTTGTCATTAAACTAACTCTTGGAAAGGAAATATAGCTCTGCTAAAGCGAAGTGCTATAGGGCGAAGCGCGGCCTCCTCACGGCATTTTAAATCTGTAATATCTCCGAAAATGTTCACTTAAATTACATGCTGTAAACGGCCATATTGATCTATATTAAATCAACATTTATCTAAGGTACTTAATTGGATAAGGATTAATGCTGTAAAACAAAAGTAATGAGAATATTATTTTGAATGTTGAAAATTGTCGGTGCCGTTTTCGAAATTCATAAAAAATATATACAAACAAAAATTAACTCATTTAAATATTAAAGATACAGATAGATACAGAAACATGGCTGTTCTAACGGCACATACAAAAACAACATCTGCTACCGAAGATGAGCATCTACCGAAGCTGGTCGCACCCCAGGCAGCGCCGAGGAAGTACCGTATCCTGTACATCACCGTGGTCATCTTTATATATGGCCACTTAGCCGCTGTTTACGGACTGTACCTAGCGTATACTGCTGCTTTGTGGAAAACACTCATATTCAGTGAGTATTCATATAGTTAGGTCATGGTACTATTCTAGCCCAAAGATCCCAAGATCCCTCGAGGCGGCCGATGCGTTAGTTTTTATGGAATAGGATGGCAAACAACCAATCAAGTAATTACCACCACCGACTACCTCTCGCAAAGAAAGTGCGTTGTCGTCCTTAAAAAAGGTGGAAAATACTGGTGCTCATGTTGTACCGATCCGGAAATACCGCCAAAGGAGATCGTTCCATAAAACTGTGGTGCACGGAATGAAATTATTTGAAAACCGCTCTGTAGTAGATTCGCCACTCATCCAGATGGTAGGGATGATATTTTAACCTGTGACGTACAGTGCTGTTATAGAAATTAGCACCAGGAATCAGGTCATGTAGTTCGATGGAACACTCTCCGAAAGATGCGGTGGAAAACGCATCAAAGGTATAAAGTTTGTGTTCCCAATGCTTCGGTTGTGATTGTTAGAGGCCTTGTCTTAAAGAACCTACATGGTGCAAAGAGCGGCTACTGCTGACGTGACACGTCCAGTATTCCTGTGCCCTCCGTCTCCAGGCAGTAAGATGGAACACCATGAGGTTTTAGCCGGTAAGAGTCCGGCATAACTGCAATACAACCCCCGCGGATTGCAGTACCCATGAAGGGTTTCCTCATGTAAAAAAGGCTCTGGTACTATAATATAATCTCAATTTCTTCATCATTCCACTGCCCTCATCCCACTCTAAGTGGAATCAGCACAACATGTTTGAAACACATTGCACAATATAATTTGGCTTGTTAATTTACTTTACCTTAGTCGCTTTTTATGAAACCTCAGTAAGAAATAAAGGTGGTCTATTTCACTAAGCCGGATACCACATTTGACTTACCTCAGTCGCCTTTTACGACACCTCGGTAAGAAGTGAGGGTGGCACTCAGCCCGATACCATATGGCAGCTCAACTTACCTTAGTCGCCTTTACGACACCTCGGTAAGAAATGAAGCGGGCATCGCAATAGTGCGATATTACTAGCTGGCTGGCATCGCAGTATTGCAATGTTATTGCCTGGCTGAGTCGCAGCAGTGCGATTTTTTGCCTGGCTGACATCGCAGTATTGCGATCTTATTGCCTGGCTGAGTCAAAGTCAAAGTCAAAGTCAAAAGTCAAAAATCATTTATTTGCTTAAAACATGGATACAAGTAGATGTTATAACTAATTTTAGAACATGTTTAGTCAAGTTTGACATGCAAATTATTTAACAAAGTAAAATTAGAGTTCACTTATTATATCTTAATATTTAAATGAGTTAATCTTGTATATATATATATATTTTCCGAATCTCGGAAACGGCTCCAACGATTTTCCTGAAATTCAGCATGTAGGAGGTTTTGGGGAAGAAAAATTGATCTAGCTAGGTTTTATGTAAAAAAAATATTGTTTTATCCCTATTTTTGGGCATTCAAAAACACTAACATTTATATTGAATTGAATTTTCGCCATTAACTGTCAAGTCGACGTAGCTTATTCGGTTAGCGGGCAGCCTCGAGAAATGTGAGTGCCAACTAAATAATAGTTTTTCTTTTTTAAGTTTTTTTTGTAAAAAATTACCGAGCGAAGCTCGGTCACCCAGGTATTTATTATTATATACATATTATTGTTATATTATTATTTATTATATTATTGTTATTCAATTATTTATTATAAATTATGTCAAGGATATATATATATATATATATATATATTTATTTTTCTTTCATAAAATTTCATGTTCTAAACTGATCGAGTAAGTATTCATTTACACTATAAAAGCAATTTATTAATAACCATTGAAATATTTTTTCTTTTAAAATGTGAAATGACAGGTTATCTATTTTAAAGTTCGATGGTAGTTTGTTATATATTTTTATACACATTGCATAACAATTTCTTTGAAAAAAAGCAGATTTTATTCGGACCGGCAAGACTAGCCTATTTGGATTACGTGTATTTCTGGGGTATACATCACATGCTTTCGCAGTCGCAGCAGTGCGATATTATTGCCTGGCTGACATCGCAGTATTGCGATATTATTGCCTGGCTGAGTAGCAGTAGTGCGATTTTTTGCCTGGCTGACATCGCAGTATTGCGATATTATTGCCTGGCTGAGTAGCAGTAGTGCGATTTTTTGCCTGGCTGACATCGCAGTATTGCGATATTATTGCCTGGCTGAGACGCAGTAGTGCGATTTTTTGCCTGGCTGACATCGCAGTATTGCGATATTATTGCCTGGCTGAGTCGCAGTAGTGCGATTTTTGCCTGGCTGACATCGCAGTATTGCGATATTATTGCCTGACTGAGTCGCAGTAGTGCGATTTTTTGCCTGGCTGACATCGCAGTATTGCGATATTATTGCCTGGCTGAGTCGCAGTAGTGCGATTTTTTGCCTGGCTGACATCGCAGTATTGCGATCTTATTGCTTGGCTGAGTCGCAGTAGTGCGATTATTTGCCTGGCTGACATCGCAGTTTTGCGATCTTATTGCCTGGCTGGAATCGCAGTAGTGCGATGTTATTGGTTGGCTGGGATCGCAGTAGTGCGATGTTATTGGTTGGCTGGGATCGCAGTGGTGCGATCTTATTGCCTGGCAGGATGGTAGTAGTGCGATCTTATTGGCTGGCTGGCATCGCAGTAGTGCAATCTTACTGCCTAACTGGCATCGCAATAGTGCGATCTTATTGGCTGGCTGGCATCGCAGTATTGCGATGTTATCGAGTGGCAGGATAGCAGTATTCCGATCTTATTGCCTGGCTAGAATCGGAGTAGTGCGATCTTATTGCCTAACTGGCATCGCAGTAGAGCGATCTTATCGCCTGGCTGGCATCGCAGTAGTGCGATCTTATTGCCTGGCAGGATCGCAGTAGTGCGATCTTATTGCCTGGCAGGACCGTAGTAGTGCGATCTTATTGGCCGGGTGGCTATATCTTAGCAGCTTCTACATCTTTCAATAAATATAACTCAATTTCTTAAATCTTTAATATTAGTCTTGCCTAAGATAAGACATATCTATTATAGCTAAAATTTTATTTCAAGCATTGTATTCTAGATCATATAATATACATACTGGCTGGTATTGGAGTGACCGCAGGTTCTCATAGACTGTGGTCCCACAGGGCATTTAAAGCTAATACGCCTTTGCAAATTTTAATTATGATGATGAACTCAATGGCCTACCAGAACTCGGCATTCGACTGGGCCAAGAAACATCGCATCCATCATAGGTTAAGTTTTTTTATGAATTTTTATATATACAACTTTTTACTCATACATGACGTGCGGTATCCGGCAGAGTAGAAAAGACCACCCTCATTTCTTAGCGAGAACAACTACATCTAGTGACGGATGTTCTAGTTCAAATTTTCGTTACGCTAACGCGATAAAGTATGTTGAAAAACTCGCACTAGACACACAGTTCCCAATAGAAAAAAAGAGAAATTTGTTACCTTATGTTAGTCCGGTATATATATACATATAGAGCGAGAGCGTAGACCCCAGACCTTCTTCATTTTATAAAAGCTGAAAGTTTGTCAGTGCATGCTTCAAACAAAGGTAAGAACGATGGTAGATTATGAAATCTAGATCATAGTGGCTTTGGGAGATACGCGGTACTCAAGGTCGCAAAATACCGATCTAATTTCGTCAAATTATAAAGGTTGAGTTTTTGTTATTACCTTCAAAATAATATTAAAAATTACGTTAGTCAACGCCAGACACTTAGCATAGTGGAAACCCCCTGCCGGACACCCTTAAAGTTCATGAAAATTGACTTCTATTTACGTCATAGTATAAAAGCTGATTTTAATATATACTACTTGGGTACTAATAAGATGATGTTTCCTCATCAGCCAGACATTTTTGATAGTGCCAACCATATACAGACAAGATATAGACAAGCATAAAAGGTAGCGGTTGGAAAGAGCGGGAAGTATATATACGGGTAGGTGCGAACGAGATGGCGAGTTAGGTCGTTACTTAAATAAATTAAAATAGGTTAATCTTGTGTTCTGAATTTTGGCTCCAACGATTTTCATAAAATTCAGCATGTAGGTTTTTTTTTGGATCAATCTTGCTAAGTTTTATTAAAATAAAAGTTGTTTTATCCCTCTTTTCGGGCACTGAAAAAACTGCGAGAATGTTATGAGAAAGCAAAATGCCACTGGCAGTCAGTTACGCCAGGCAGCTCAGCGTAACCAATGGAAGCAGCTAGTAGCCAAAGTAAAATGCTGTCACGATCCTCAGCAGTGAGAAGTCAGAAGTGATGAAGACAAGAATAAATAGAAGGATATACTATATTCTATTTCTTCTTAAATGGTAGAGAGATGTTAGATGTTCAATCAATTTCACAGATACAGTGATACTGACGCAGACCCTTACAACGCCACTCGAGGGTTCTTCTTCTCCCACATGGGATGGCTTCTGGTGAAGAGGCACACGGACGTGAAGCTAAGGGAAAACTTGATAGACCTCTCTGACTTGTACGCGAACCCAGTGCTTATGTTTCAGAAAAGGTGTGTGTCGTTTTTTATTGACTTATTTCTTATTTATTGTAAATATATATAGAATAGAACATTCTTTATTGCACCACATCAAATTACAATATACAATGTAAAGAAAACGATATAATCTTAATGCAGATACAATAAGGCGGCCTTATCGCTAACTAGCGATCTCTTCCATGCAACGTTTGGGCTAGAGACATTAAAGTTAGTGTAATAAAATAGAAAGAAAAAGAAAAATAGCACATGTACAAATGCGGACTTATCCCTGAAAGGGATCTCTTCCAGTCAACCTTTGAATAAGAGAGGAAAAACGAGAAGTAGGTAAATAAGGTTAACATAGAAAGAAAGAAAATTAATTCTTCATTCTTAAGACAAAAGATAAAAAAATACATAAATCCTTGAAATAATATTATATTCATTTGTCAAGATCTCTTGAGGAATGAAAAAGGATGTTGAAACTTATCTTAATACGGATTCTTTTTAAAAAATTGCTTCCTTCATTCAGCATTACATAAATTTTCATTTAAGTAGTTGTTAAGCAAAATAATTTTATCTACTCTTGTGCTTTGGAATACTACAAAGCAAAGACTACATCTGTAAAGTATAATGAGGCAAATAACATCATAACTCTCCTGCCCTTATCTCAATCTTTGAATCCATTCTCTCCTATCATTCGTCAACTATGGCGCTACTGCTTTTCTATTCAGGTCATACTTCTCACAATCCAATCCTTCGGCCTCCCTCTAGTCACATATCCATCGATATTCATATTTAACACCCGTTTGTTCACATGATTTTAGATCCTCCTCATTATATGTCCATACCATCTTAATCTTGCACTTGTGATCTTTTGGGCGCAACTTTCAGACCTCTCCGTATTAATTAATAATATCAGATCTCACTAGCTTTTGCCCGCAAGTTCATTGCGTGGACAGTTGTCAAATGATAGGTTGACAATAAATGCCGTTTTTCAATGTCATCTTATTCCTGTATAATGAACACTATTTGTATAGCCTTTAAGTTAGCCCGGTGCATAAGAAATAATTGTGTCAAATTTCATCGATATTGGTTCAGCGGATTCACCGTGAAAGAATAACAAATACTCAGAAATTTGCACAAATTCAAATTTGGGATATTTTAAGTTGTGTGTGTAAATACATAATTTTCATTTCAAGATACGCTATCCCATTGATTGGGACCATGTGCTTCGTGCTGCCGACGTTCATCCCCGTGTACTTCTTCGGTGAGACCCTCAACATCGCGTGGAATATTAACTTACTCCGTTACGTGCTCAACCTGCACATGTCCTTCTCCATAAACAGCTTTGCCCATATCTGGGGCAACAAGCCCTACGATAAGAACATAGTGCCCGTCCAAAATCTGTTCGTCTCTTTAGTCGCGTTTGGAGAAGGCTTCCACAATTACCACCACGCGTTCCCGTGGGACTATCGTGCCGCTGAACTGGGTAATAACTGGCTGAACCTCACTTCGCTGTTCATAACATTCTTCGGGTGGATCGGATGGGCGTACGACCTAAAGACAGTGCCAGAGAGCTTGGTACGATCGAGGATGGGCAGAACCGGCGACGGCAGCAATAAGTGGGGTTTCGAACCTACCGAAACTAAATATTGAATAGTTTATCAATGTATCAAAAATGTATGGCTAAGCAATAAAATTATCATCATTTTCCTGCCCTTTTCTCACTCTAAGTGGGGTCGGCACATGTTTATCTCTTCCATTCTATCCTGCCATTCGTTAGTTAATATATATTCCAAATCTCTTGTATTCTACGGGGAATTTTATAACCAAGAAAATGGTTTGCTAATCATAAGTATCACTGCAAAGTATAAAACAAAGTCGCTTTCTGTGTTTGTCTATGTCCCTATATCCCTATGTATGCTTAAATCTTTAAAATTCGCAACAGATTTGGATGCGGTTTTTAAAATAGATAGAGTGATTGAAGAGGAAGGTTTATATGTATAATAACATTCAATACGGAGTAGAGAAATACTGAAATTTTTAATGTGATGTAAATAATTCCATATTTTCCGCCTTCATTGCAAACGCAGGCTAAACCCTATGAGGTTTATTAAATTAATGTACTATCAATATGGCTGTTTGCAGCATGTAATTTAAATGAACATTTTCGAAGATAATACTGATTTAAAATGCAGGGCATAGCGACAGTTTGTATTGTCTAATGACAAGAAAGCTGTGAATGTTGTATATAAAGACATTCTGTCATTAATTGTAAAAATAAAATACATAGGGCAAAATGTAAAAAGTAAATAAGTAAATATGTAGTTTATGACTTTAGATATTCCAAAGATAGCAGGAAAACTTCATGTTATAGGGGAAGGGGAATTGTTTAACTCCAAATTTAACGCGTTCAGGCCACAGGCAGTAATTAATGAACAAAAATCACTGGATAGGTTTTAACAATTTTTTTCACTGAGTGACATAGGCTATATATTTTATAAATGGGCGAAGCCGGAGCGGGCCGCTAGTAATTATTATAAAGTAGTAAAAAAATTAACGAATAATAAATTTTAAAAATTCTATTGTAACGAATTTTTAAAATTTAAACATATAAAAAGTCCATATGTCGAGTTAACAACACATTCGCGCGTGGTACGGAGATATTAACACTTAACTCTGTCATACCTTTAACTAAATCTGAGATTGACTAAAATTGAGTGTTTTATTACATAAATCATAAAAGTTAATGTAATGTTTTTATAGCCTAAAATAATTATAAAGCAAGTGTTATGCAATTCTTCACTACATATTATAAAACAAAGTCGCATTCTTTGTCCATATATCCCTATGTACGCATAAAACTTTAAAACTACGCAACAACTACAAAATGTACTATATGAATTTAGATATTCCAAAGATAGCAGGAAATCTTCTTGGTATAGGGAAAGGAAATTGTTTTTCTCCAAGTGTAACGCGTGCGGGCCACGGGCAGTAATGAATAAATCAAAACTACTGGATCGATTTTAACCATTTTTTTTTTACACTGAATGACATGGGATATATATTTTATACCCATGCGAAGCAGGGGCAGGCCGCTAGTTGGATTATAAACTGTATTGACGCGGCAAATGCATTTTCAGTGTTACATAAAAGGCCATCGCAGAGCCTCATTAAAGGAGTTTGTAGTGTAAGACGGACTTGGACGAAATATTTTGTAAGTGATATATTATTCTGAGTTAAAATTATATTATCACTACATAGTATAAAACAAAGTCACATTCTTTTTTTGTCCATATATCTCTATGTTTGCTTAATTCATTAAAACAACGCAAGATTTTGATGCGGGTTTTTAATAGATATGAGTGATTTAAGAGGAACGTTTATATGTATAATAACATTCAACACGGAGTAGAGAAACAGTGTAATTTTTGAGGTTTCTATTGTGATGTCGTAAATAATTACTTTTTTTCCGCTTACATTGCAAACACAGGATAAACCCTACGAGATTTATCAGAATGATGTACTAAGTATTTCTACACCTTGAAAAAGTCAACAGAAAAGTCCGAGATCGTATATGTCTATCTCTTATGGATAACCCACAATAGCATATTTTTGTCATTTTTTTTCCAAAAAATATTGACTTATTTTTGAAGCAATTTTTATACAATACAGCATTAATCCTTATCCAATTAAGTACCTTAAATTCCTACCTTAATTGTTCATTTAATATGGATCAAATTAAAAAAATTACCGAGCAATACTCGGTCAACCAGGTACTTAATATTTAAACGTATATGCGTATATGTGTATGTATGTATATATATATATATATATATATATATATATATATTCACAATTAGCTCATTTAAACATTAAAGATTACTATAACTAGTTACATTAAGTCATTACTACCTTGTACAGGAAAAGTAGTTATATCCAGTATAATAGGCTTTTTGTATAAGCCTCTCTTTTGTTTTAAACTGCTGTAATAGCTAAGCTAAAATTGATTGTGGAAATTATTATAGAATCTTATACCAAAACCACAAACGACTTGCGTACCTTTACAAGGCGCAAAACAGGAGCCGCAAGCAATAGATCTAGAATAAAAGTAGCCTATATAACGTAACTATAACCTGTGATAGGCCAGTGGTGAGACCGTACAACTCTTTCAAGGGGATCACGAGTTCAAACCCCGGGCAGGCACCAATGAGTTTTTCTATTAAAACTTATGTGTCTTTTTTATAATATACATATCTCTAGAGAATTCTGGGGAAATGTATAAACCTACCAAATCGCATTGGAGAAGCGTGGTAGGTTAGCTCCAACCCTTTTTCAGAAACGAAGAGAGGAGGGCGTGTGGTATCCGGCTGAATAGAATAGTACCATTTATTTCTTACCGAGGTGTCGTAAAAGGCGACTAAGGTAAGTCGACCCGCCGTGTGGTATCCCGCTGAGTAGAATAGACCAAACTCATTTCTTAACGAGGTGTCGTAAAAGGCGACTAAGGTAAGTTGACCCACCGTGTGGTATCCGGTTTAGTAGAATAGACCACCCTCTTTTTTACCGAGGAGTCGTAAAATAAGACTAGGGTAAGTTGACGTTGACGGCAGGTCGTAAAATACTAAGCGAAATCATATGATAACTTGTCTGTAACATGTTATCAGTGCAGGAGGATGATGAAAAGTAGAGGCCTATGCCCACCAGTGGGATTGTAACAGGCCCTTACTTTACTTTTTTTACTATATATTGACCAGGTACCTATCACCTATAACACAAATATTAAATAAGTTTGGGTACAAAGACACATAGCTTCGGCGAAAAATGTAAAGCGCGACGCGTGCTCTAAGGTATTAAAAAATTCACGAGTTCACGTCAGAGTCGCGTCCATTTACTATACTTTTGTTTGTTATTCTTTCACCGCGTATCCGCTGAACCAATATCGATGGAATTTGACACAATTATTGATTATACACCGGGGTTAAATATAGACTATAGAAATCCTGTTAATTCTACAGGAATAGGATGACATTGGAAAGTGCCATCTATTATCAACCTAAGATGCGACAACGGTCCACGCAAACAAAGTTGCGGGTAAAAGCGCGACGCGTGATCAAAGGAATTTAAAAAATTCACGAAATCACGTCAGAGTCGCGAATTGTTATACGGATTTTACATAGTCCTTTTGTTAAAATGTCACGTCATGTCAGCAAAAAAAAAGGGAACATAAGTAGAAAAACTTTGGCCCGACCTTTAACTAAACAGCTGTGGCGGCTACTATGGTGCCTGTACACTATCGCCCGAGAGCTCTCACTGTCTCGCTCCAGACGCCTTATTTTATTTACATCAGGAAAACCCATTATAGGTCGTTCGCCCGATGGGGACGAGCGGAGGGTATGTCAGACTCTCACCGACTAAAAACCTGACAGTGCTCCACCACGCTGCTGGTGGCGGGGACAGAGTACCGTTCTACACAGTGCCCCCATCAACAGCAACTCTGAAGAGTGCGCCACCTCTGGGTCGGGGCCTCTCTAAAAGTGGCTTCCACTAATCGTTGCATCAGGAACACCAGATGCATCGACCGCATTGGGGACCTTTTCAGTTGGCGTCCGATAAACATCCTCCTCCTCCAATAATACTCGCTCCAGACGCTTCGAACGAGACGTGTTAGCTTGGAGTTACCATTTAGACATTCGAGAGTGATCAGCAACGTGCTCGCAGATTGCGCGAGATCTTTTGACTCGGGCATAAAAACCGATACGGGAACGAAAGCGGCCGCGACAATTAAGACATACCGAGGGGAAGCGAAAGCAACGTTTCACACCCTCGAGCTCGCTATGCCTCGAGGTGCCTCACAGAGAGTGTACAGCCACCATTAAGAAGTGTGAAAATTGGAATATCTGAAAGTATAATTTCAGTACATTTTGCACACAATAGACAGGAAAAAAATGTTAAAAATTTTGATTAAAATATGCGTAACAAAAAAAAATTGTTACATAAAAATGTCCAACTTACATAAATGAATCACAAACAAACTATTAGTTTGACGCTGATGGCCTGTCCATGACGACGGTTAACCTTTAATGGTGAGTGTCAAGATCTTGTTCATCATCTTTCTGCCCTTATTCCACTCTAAGTGTGGTCGGCACAACATGATGTCACATGATTTGGCTACGAATTTTACGACCGTTTGCCTACCTGACGTCAACTTACCTTAGTCGTATTTTACGACACCTCGGTAAGAATTGAGGGTGGTCCATTCTACTCAGCCAGGTACCACACGGTAATGTCGAGGGCTAGTTAGCGCTATATTATATATAACACCTATATCCCACGCAAAGGGATATAGGTGCACACACATATCCCTAGAATTCTCCAGAGATATGCAGGATTCCTCACGATGTTTTCCTTCACCGAATAGCGTGTGATAAATTGTAATTATCAATAACAAACATCATTTTTATTAGAAAACTCATTGGTACTCGGGATTGAAACCCGTGACCTCCTCGAAAGAGTCGCTGAGAAGCTATCACAGCTTCTCGGGATTAAAAAAAAAATATAAATGATAGCAATCGCCGGTGGCTCCAACCGCATGGAAATATTAAAACCGTAATATAGATTTTTGATAACCATAATAAATGGTTAACGTGGGTTAACCTTAAAAGCTAGATATATGCTGTCGCGGACTTTTATTTAGAACTTTTAGAGGGGAACAATTTTGTAGTACATGATTTTTTAATAACTATCACCCAGTTTACTCAGCGCACGCAAGGAAAGCTTTAAATTTAGCCGTATTCGTAATATTTTTTATTGCTGCTCCTCTCCTATTCATCTTAACGTGATGTTATATAGCCTATAGCTTCGATAAATGGACTATCTTCAACTGAAAGAATTTTTCAAATCGGTCTAGTAGTTCCTGAAATTAGCGCTTTCAAACAATCAAACTCTTCAGCTTTATATATTAGTATAGATCAGTGATTCTCAACCACTGTGCCGCGGCACTTTTGACTTTTGTGTGCCGCCAAATTTCAAAAGCGTGCCGCCAAATTTTGCTAACATATAATAATGTTAATATTATTAAATTATATAAATTAAAAAGAAAAATATTTTCATTATTAGCTTGTAATTAATCCCTTAATAAACGTTATTTATTATTGTAGTCTATATTAGTTTATTTCGTATATTTAAAATTTTTGTCATAAACTATTTATGCAGTGTGTTGTAGTAAGTGAATAATTTTTATCTTTTTCTTTGTGTAAGGGTTGAAAAAAAGGTTGAGAACCACTGGTATAGATAATAACATTTCAGGAATTAACCTCATCATGGCTGTCATATCAACAGTAACGGAAAAGACCAAAGTGATCAACGATGAAGATGATTTGCCAAAACTGGTCGCACCACAGGCTGCGCCGAGAAAGTACCAAATTATATACATCACTTCGATCATCCTTGTTTATTATCACCTAGCGGCCCCGTACGCGATATACCTGGCCTTCACTAAAGCCAAGTGGGGGACGGTGATATTGAGTGAGTGAGAAGGTTATATTAACCTACCGCAATCAATATATCGCACGCTAATTAAAGTGACGTCATTAAATATTAGGATTGATTGAATTTGAAAAAACAAGCTGACCGGATACTACTTCCTACTAATATTATAAATGCCAAAGTTTATGTATATGGATGTATGATATTTTCATATTTCATTTATCCAAAGCACAATTTAAACGTGAGTTAATTGAACAATAAAATAAAAAAGTATTAAACATACATAGACACACAAACACATGCACACACACGCACGCGTATACATACACACACACACACACACACACATACACACATACACACATACACACAATACACAAACACGCACATCACGTCGTTATTGCAGCATTCTTACTTTCTATTCTAAATTCTGTTAAGCAAAATTTATTTATGTAAAACTATATAATCAGTTTGGCCTTATTAATAGATTAAATTTTATATATATATTTTATGTAAATAGCTGTAGATTATATAAAATAAAATAAAAATAAAAAATGAAATTATTGTTACTTGCCACGGCGAATCCGCTGAACTTGACAAATTGAATTTGACAAAATTAGTCCGGAATAACATATGGGCTATAGAAATCCTGTTAATTCTACATGAATAGGCGCGACAACAGTCCACTTGTTTATAAGTTTATTTGAATTAAGTATAATTTTAATTTGTTTGGAAAGGTGCAATCTTACAAGTTAAATTTAACCTACTTCCTATTAATTTAATTGCTTCCTGTGTCCGAATGAGCTGATATTTTACATACATCCAGTCCGGATGACAATATTTATGATAACCATGACCTGATGATGCCAGGATTGGCTCCAGACAAGGGAACTCCTCAACGGCTAACAGTAGGGACATGAAATTTTGTTTAAAGCTTTTAAATTTAAATGAGTTAATCTTGTATATATATATATATATATTCTGAATCTCGAAAACGGCTCCAACGATTTTCCTGAAATTCAGCATGTAGGCAGTTTTCGGGGAGAAAAATTCATCTAGCTAGGTTTTATGTAAAAAAAATATTGTTTTATCCCTGTTTTTGGGCATTAAAAACACTAACATTTATATTGAATTGAATTTTCGCCATTAGCTGTCAAGTCGACGTAGCTTATTCCGTTAGCGGGCAGCCTCGAGATATGTAAATGCCAAGGATAGATCCCCAACGAAATAATTGTTTTTCTTTTTTTTTAAAGTTTTTTATTTGCAAAAAAATTACCGAGCGAAGCTCGGTCACCCAGATATTTTTGTTTAAAACTTTTAAATTCCGTTACAAGACTTTTTAGAAGCATTTTGGATTCCTAACATTCATATTAACATTTCTGTTCCTTGACATTTTTATAACAGTTAACTTTCACACTCTCTTTTCTAGATGCGACATGGTTTCTGCTAGCTAATATAGGTATTTGCGCCGGATCTCACAGACTATGGTCGCATAGGTCGTATAAAGCAAAAATGCCTCTACAAATTCTACTAATGCTGATGACATGTATGGCTTACCAGAACACAGCGTTCGACTGGGCGAAGAAACATCGTATGCATCACAGGTAAAACTTTATACATTACTAGCTGTGAAAGCGCCATCGCCCGCGTGGAAATCAGAGTGTCACAAAATTTTGAACATAAAATAAGGTATTGTAAATTAACCATATGAGATAGAGACATGCTGTCGTGGACTTTTTTGTAGTATTTTTATAGATCTACAATTCTCTAGTACATTACTTTATTGTATCTCCGCTGGATTACGCGGTGCAGGCGAGTAAAGCTCCCAGAAGGCAAGTTTTTTTTACAACTGCGCGACCTTTTCAATATTATTTACAAAATAACGGTAACGGTGCATTATCCTTTAACGTTTAACGATTTTTGTAACGTTTAGTAAAAACGTTACAAAAATCTTTTTTTGTAGATTTTGAGAAAATTGGTAACATGTTTTATAATAAGTATAGATACAGTAAGAGCCTTAAGGAGTCTTAGGTTTAGATGAGAGATACGTAGTGGACCCTAAAATAAGTCATCGTACTCCTGCCTTTACCCCACTCTAAGTAGGGTCGACACAACATTTTATAAACTTGTTGGCACATGATTTGGCTAAGTATTTTACGACGACTTACCTTAGTTGTATTTGACGATACCTCGATAATAAATCAGGGCATTGTATTCTATTCAGCCGGATATCACACGGCTGGTCACACCTTTAGTCGCCTTTTACGACGACTAGGTAAGAAAGATAATCTCATCATAATTTCCATGGTGTTATCTTCCATAGGTATTGCGACACTGACGCCGACCCCCATAACGCAACGCGAGGTTTCTTCTTCTCACATTTAGGATGGTTCCTCGTTAAAAGGCACCCCGATGTGAAGCTTCGGGAGAAATGTTTCGATCTATCAGACTTATACGAAAATCCAGTGGTTATGTTTCAAAAACGGTGAGTCGAAGGTATTCCAATTTATTTCTCATCAGACAGACATATTTTAACGAATTATAAAACGAATTCTAAAACGAAACGGAACCGACTTAAGCTTGCGGCTCCTGCTTTGTTTTTTGCTAAGTACGTAAGTCGTTTGTGGGTTTGGGTATAAGATTCTATAATAAATATCCACAATAAATTTTAGCTTTGCCATTCTAGAAGTTTTAAAACACTGGTAAAAAGAGGCTGATATATAGCCTATACTATTACTATACTATTATGTTGAGGATTACTTAAATGATAAAAATGCGTGGATATAGCTTGGCTATAAATTGGAGGTCCCACTTAAATACGGGTACCGATATGATTAATTTTACAGAAGTTACAATAAAATTAGTTTGCTGTAATCCGGGTTTGTTGAGAGTAATGCAATGCTAAGTGTATGAAGCAGACAACAATCACCACATACATGCAGGACAAGCGGCCACACGTATCACAAGACGCCTCCAACACCAATACTCCATACAAAGTACTACACACGCTACCTCAACCTCTACGATCGTTTTGCCCCGTAACGCAAGCAATTGATCGATTGAAGCAACTGAAGCAATTGGATAGGCTCCACGAACAAAATCGTAATGCAATGTAATACGTAAAGTATAATTTCACAAATGTTTTCATTCCAGAAACGCCATACCGTTGATAATAACCTTCTGCTACTTGCTACCGACCATCATCCCCGTGTACTTTTTCGGGGAATCCCTGAACATTGCGTGGAATATAACCTTGCTGCGTCATTTGTCAAACATGCACGCGACCTTTTCAATAAATAGTTTCGCCCATCTATGGGGCACCAAGCCGTATGACAAAAACATCGAACCTGTCCAAAACCTCTTCGTCTCCTTGGTAGCTGTAGGAGAAGGCTTCCACAATTACCACCACACGTTCCCGTGGGACTATCGTGCCGCTGAACTGGGTAATAACTGGCTGAACCTCACTTCGCTGTTCATAACATTCTTCGGGTGGATCGGATGGGCGTACGACCTAAAGACGGTGCCAGAGAGCTTGGTACAATCGAGGATGTGCAAAACCGGCGACGGTACAAATATGTGGGGATTCGAAACGACTGAATCCGTATATTGAAGAAGTAACGACTTATATCGCATATAATTCATTAGATATAGTATTGAAGTGAATTCAAAATGTTTTGCTGCAAATTGCAACAAAGCATAGCATAGTGCCCACAAAAATCGTGAGTGTTAGAGACCTATAACTTGGAGCAAGAAAACACAAGTTTTTTTAATGGTTCGCCTCATAGATTGCAATGTATCTAAAACGATCAAGCCTAATTTTGAATTAGATAATTTTAATATTAATTGTGCGATATATTTCTTCATGTATGATAAAGTGTTGGTTATATTATTTTATTTTTATTTATTTGGATTACGAACAGCTTAAGCTATTTATACATTTCCGCATATAAATGTTAACCTATCCTATAAATCATCATCATTCCATCACCCTTATGCCACTCTAAGTGGGGTTGGCACAATATGTCTTCTTCCATTATCCTCTATCATTATCCGTATCATTTTTCACACAATCCATCCATCCATCCATCCATCTTTTTTTCGGCCTCTCCCTAATCCCCTTGACCTATCCTATAAATATATAGACATAAATGAAGATAGTTTAGGTTGCTTTTGTCCAAAGGTATGTAAGTTTGCAAAAATTCCAACTTTCCTAAAACATAAATTTTTACTCAAGTAAACGTAAAACTATGTAATCCTCAACAGTATAGTAGGCTTTCTGTATCAGCCTTCTTTTAACAGTGTTATTAGACTTTAATGGAAAAGCTAAAATTAATTGAAATATTTATTTATCAGGTTGAAGAATAATATATTTTTAAATAAAATATTTATCTCTGAGCTGTGAGTTTAAATTAAACATTTAATTAGCTTTGACTGTTTCTTACTAAACATCTATGCAAATTTACAAAACTGAAGAGTTCGTTTGTTGGTTTGATTGTTTGAACGCGCTAACCTCAGGAACTACTGGACCGATTTTAAAAATTCTTTCAGTGTAAGATAGTCCATTTATCTATGAAGGCTATAAGCTATATAATATCACGCATAGATGAATAGGACAGGGGCATTAATATAAAAAGTACGAAAACGGCAAAATTTAAAACTTTCCTTTCATGCGCTGAGTAAACGGTAATAATTATTCAAAAACCAAATATTAATTAACAAACTGTTTCCCTCTAAAAGTTATATATAAAAGTTCGCGATAGCATATGTCTAGCTTTTAAGGTTAACCCACTTTAACCATTTTTATGGCTGTCAAAAGACTATATTACGGTTTTAATCTTTCCACGCGGGCGGAGCCGCTGGCGATTGCTAGTAAAAAATATTTAAACAAAAAGTAAATTTAAATATTAATTTGAACTTTAAATTAAAAAAATAATTTAAAGTTCAAATCTTTGTTTACTAGTTTGCCTAATTAAATATTAATGAAAGATTCATGATGTTATTTGACTTGATGTCAAAAAAATTTGCAATTGAAATTTAGGGAATTGTTCATGGTTGCCAATTTATTTGACCTTTAAAAAAAATAGATTTAAGCCTTACTCAGCACAATTGAATATTACTGGTAGTTTTTTTTTTATGTCAGGAAAACCCATTATGGGTCATCACCGCCCGACGGGGACGAGCGCCGGGTATATCGGACTCGCACCGACTAAAAACCTGACAGTGCTCCACCACACTGCTGGTGGCGGGGACAGGGTACCTATGTAAACATTGCCCCCCATCCTCGGCAGCAGCAACTGTATATTACTGGTAGATAAGTTTATTATAAAATCCCGCAATCCATACTAGACCAGTCTACAGAAAGGTTCAAATTAAGTATAAGAGATATGCTTATACGTAAAGCGTATTACAAAATTGAAGATAATTTGGATGATACAAAAAGCCTGGATTTGAAAATCCTTTCAGCGACATACAAGACTGCAGTTTAATAATATAAAATTGAAAATGTTAGAGAAAGATTGAACGCCGAGGTTCTTTTTGGTTCTCCTCGGTAAGAGCAACATTCTGAACCAGTTGTAGCTTCATTAATCATATTGATCCTTGACGATTCAAAATTGATTTATAGAATTAGGCGTTACTTTGCGTAGGTTCATAATACAAAAGTAATAAGAATATTATTTTTCTATAATCCGCGATAAAACGAAATATATGTAATGCTAAATGTAGAGTGTACTATTCGTTCTCATACCTGATACATGCAGAATTTGTAAGAACTCATGCACTACCCCACACCGATGACACAACAATACACAAGCACTGCACACATTCAACACCACAATCTCAACAATTGGTTCGCCCCGTAACCGAAGCATCGTCAGGAGATAGACTCCACGACATAATCGCAAAGCTTTGCGATTGTGTCGGGTAGTGCATGAGTTGTTACAAATTCTGCATGTATCAGGTATGAGAATGAAAAGTAACTCTATACTTAGCATTACATATATTTTATGTTATCGCGGATTATAGCAAAATAATATTCTCATTACTTTTGGATGCAAAAGTGCTTGAAAGAGCTTAATTGATTAAAGATTATTTTGATTTCATACGTTTTGAGGAATTTCATAATAGAAGCAGTGCGCATAATGCATGGACATAGGTTATATGGTAATCACATAACCGCATACAAATGTAAATACTAATTATACGTTAATGAATGTCAATAGTAGAGAACAATTAAATTTAATTTAACCTAAATTTAATTGTCTCTTTTGGATTACCAATTAAATGTAATGTTAATCTACATTTTAGTATAAATACGCCATGCCAGCAGCTTCAACCGTGTGGTAATAAGTGTTTTTGCTAGACTGAGTATGAGGCCCCCCGAATTCAGGACGCTTGAGGACGCTTGCCCCCCCCCCCCCTAATACTACATCTAATTCGTTACACGATGTATACCAAAACAATGATCTGGAATAGTTTAATTAGGACATTAGTTTCTTTACCGACCCAGAGCTTTTTTGAATTAGGTCTCTTTAATACTAACTAATGTACTGGAAGGGTCACTTGTTCAAACCCCGGGCTCGCACTAATGAGTTTTTCTGTTAAAACTTATGTATCTAATTGATAATTGCAATTTATCACACGCTTTTCGGTGAAGGGAAACATCGCGAGGAAACCTGCATATCTCTAGAGAATTCTAGGGATACGTGTAACCTACCAATCCGCTTTGGAGCAGCGTGGAAGGTCTTAGCTAACCTAACCTTTCTCTTTTAAAACGGAGAAAGCATGCATACGCCCAGCAGTGGGATAATAAGAGGCCGATACTTTACTTTAATTTAATGTTCTGGATATAATTTCATATAGAGGCGTCTTTTTTTTCTTGATAGTCATATAATGCATGCTACTTTGAATAGCTAATTATTTGTAATGAATAAGTTTAAATAATTAACATTTTCTGTATAAATATTTATGACATAAGCCTTTAAATTTTTATATTAGTATTATTTTTAGACCGTGAAAAGGATTATAAGTAATATTATAATTGTATCATAAAGGGGATAAAGATATTAGATATAATTTTATGCACAAAAAGTATTTTGATAGAAATATGCTGTGAAGCTAATGTTATTAATGCGTGTGTGGATCTTTTATTTAATATAAACATTTTTTCAATATACGTTCATTTACCCAATAACAATATTCCATAAGACATAACGCTATAAAAGTAAGTAAAATGAACAAGTTATGCTGTTTCGACGTCTACAAACTGTTTTTTCTTTTAGACAGCGTAGCTTGTTCACACGTTGCTTCATATGACTTCATATAGCTCTTTGCCTCACTGCATTATTCCATATGACATAATTCTACGAAAATAAGTAAAATCGTAGGAGGTAGACGTGTTCGGGAGACCTCTTTTGTATTTCGTGTTATTAGAATCTAACCTCAAATAATTGCTATTCGTGATAAGAGCGACCACTGAGTTTCTTGCCAGTTCTTCTCAAGTGGATTAGGGTTCCGAACTGGTGGTAGAATAATTCTGTCGTTAGATTTTGTAGTGAAAAGTATTGGGTGCACAGTAAGGTGGCCGGCGTGATTCCCTAAACGTATAATTTTTTTTTTTTATTATTCATTTTTAATTCAATTTAGACTTAATTTCTAACAATATTTTTAAAAGGAAATTAGTTTTAATCCTGTAACAGTTCGGTAAAACGAATTGCAAACATTAGGTTTTATTTGTATTTAAAGGTATTTACTGAAAACCAGTTAGATATCTAAGATCTATATGTGTGGCGTAGAGCCACAAATAATTCACAAGCAAAACCATAGCTCACATGTTGTATAGTTTTATTTAAATATCACGGGAGCTATGGATAAATAAGAATGCGAAATAGGTATATAGGATATATATTGAATATAAAATTTATTATACTTTGTTTATATTATACTAAGCTGGTTTGTTTATATTATACTGGTTTAAATTTATATATATTATACTAAGCGATATATATCCTCCTGTCCTTATCCCACTCTAAGTGGGGTCGGCACAACATGTTATAAACATGCAGTAACATGATTTGGCTGCGTTTTTACGACCGGCCGCCTGCTTGACGTCAACTTACCAATGTCGTACTTTACGACACCTCGGTAAGAAAGAGGGTGGTCTATTCTACTAAACCGGATACCACACGGTGGGTCAACTTACCTTAGTCGCCTTTTACGACACCTCGGTAAGAAATGAGGTTGGTCTATTCTACTCAGCCGGATACCACACGGCGGGTCGACTTACCTTAGTCGCCTCTTACGACACCTCGGTAAGAAATGAGGGTGGTACTATTCTATTCAGCCGGATACCACACGGTAATTATACTCAGCGATATAAAGAATAGATAACTAGAATTATAATTAGTAGAAAAAGTATTGTACGTGAAAATATATTTCTTGTATTTCGCTCCCCCCCCCAGAAACCCGTAGTATATAAGCTAAAGTATTTTTCATTGTTATTACCTTTTCACTTTCACTTACTCCAGCCTGTTATTATTATGTAGTCAAATAAATATACATTTGTTATTCATCACGTCATATTGAAATTAGGTTCCATTGCGTACCGTACACCCAGAAATGCAATTGTGTATCATAGTGTACTCACCGTCGGCCTCGGGTCGTGTATCGGGCGCGTGCGCTCCGCAGGCCAGCAGGAGGCGGCACGCGGCGGCGGAGTCACGGCGCGCCGCGAGCGATAGTGCGGACTCGCCGCGACCGTCGCACGCGTTCACTTTCGCACCTACGTATGTAGATATTAAGTAGGTCTTTTTTTATTTAGGAGCTTTTATACAATATGTATATGCCAGCACCATTTTAACCCAAAGATTTTTTTTCTTATTATGTAGGTACAAAAAATCCTATAAACAAATCTAATCAAATAAAAACAATAATAATATTTCACATAAGACTTACGAGTTAGGTAGGCAGTAGGAGTACGAAATAAATATATTTTCTTTTGATGTAGGACCATAAGGTAGGTAGGTCTTATATATATATATTTTTTTTTATACAGGAAAAAACCCCTTATAGGTACCACCGCCTGACGGGGAGAGGCGGCGGTTATGTCGGACTCGCACCGACTAAAACAACTGTGTGCTCCACCACGCTGCCGATGGCAAGGACAGGATATCATTGTACATATTGCCCCCATCCCCGCCAACAGCTCTGATCCCAGAGAACACCCCCTCCGAGTAGGAGCCTCTCAAAAGAGAAGTCCCCCTCCGCTAACCGGTGCATCGGGAGCACCAGGTGCACCGACCGCCTCGGGGACCTGTAAGCCAGGCGTCCGATATAATCATACTTCTACCCTTATCCCAACCCTAAGTTTCATTGACACAACACATTTTTCCATATAGGAAATATATAGGGAATATAGGAAAACAAAGACAGATAAACAGATATCGATGATTAACAAAGATTACTGTTGCGGCCATAATTATCTGTCCGTTGGTTCAAGTGTCACGAAATCCACTGAAGAATACTTACAACTTGTTAAGCTTGTTACACTTGTTTGCAGGCAAAATAAAATAAATGGTGGGGTTAAACCGATTAGTATAAAACTAAGCTTATTTGGGTATTGCTTCGCTTTGTGATTTTGGTCGTGGAGTCTATCTCCTGATGATGCTTCGGTTGCGGGCCGAAACGATTGTTGAGTTTGTGATAGTGAACGTATGTAGTGCTTGTGTATTGTAGTGGCGGTGGTAGAGGTTTGTGCATGTGTTTTTACGAATCCTGCATGTATCAGGTATGATAACCGATTGTCCACTCTACATTTAGCATTATATATATTTTCTATTTTACTTATTATTATATTTTTAGCATTATTTATATATATAGATTATAGCAAAATAATTTTATTATTACTTTTAAAGTATAACTGTGGCCATACGTATGACATGGGCCAATCATTGACGTGTAGGCGAAACATACGTCAACTACCATCGTTATAAATTCAATTGTCATGTTGTCATATTCGCATTCAAATTTTGTAACGCTACGCATATGTACTCCTGCAACTTGTTATCCCAAAAGAAGCCTATATAAAGGCTTCACGCAAGCGCAAACAATAACATAATATAATAGTGATTTATAGAAGCAGGCGTTACTTTTCAGAGGAACCGATATTTAGTGTATATGTTGGTACAAACTGACCTGAAATTCGGTTTCAGTGGGTTGAAATATTTACCCATTGGTCAGTCCAGTCAAATGCACTTTCCGCATTTTTTTATGGTCTTTGAATTTAATTTACTTTGAATTTTGAGCGATTTTTGACATCACTGACCGTGTCTCAACAGGAGGTCCATGGCGTCGAGGTGGGCGTTCTCTGTAGCCACGTGCAAGGCAGTCTGTCCATCTTTATTCTTCTCGTTTACTCTCGCGCCTTTCCGTATCAAAATCTCCATTACCTGACAACAATTGTAAATCACAATCAGGCATTTCCACAGTCACCATGTAATCCAATAGCAAAATAACAACGTCGAGGTCATTATTATTTCACTTTTATTTGAGCTTCTTATTTAAGTTGATCGATATACGCAAACTGAATCTCGAGCCGAGCGATACGCTCGCTAGCTAATGAACGAACCGATTTTAGGAATGTACGCGAATGTTCGCGAGTCGTTGCGGCGATACGGAACACGATTAGTAAACGTGAATGTTCCGGAGAATTAGAGTCAAGTGAATTTGAACACTACGATATATAGTTCATGAACTACTTTAGCAAGTTCGTAAACTGCCCCTTTCCAATTTAAACTCTGTGTCGAATGCATTACGAACTCGCATGTCGCGTAGTAATATTATAGTTGGAAAAACTTTGAACCACGCTGATTTCTATTGCGACAAAGCCGCAAGCAAAGCAAATTATAATTATATTTAATTCTATAAATATAAAGGGACACTAACAAACACAGTCGTTCGTCTCCAAAGTAACTTAATACTTGTGTAACTTAATAAATACAAAGGACCTGAGTGACAGTTTTTATTAGATACAACAAATAAAACGCTTATTATTTAAAATTTCATACAAAACAATCAACTACTAGTTCATAGTTAATTACTAGTGCCCTTATCTTAAATATTAAAGTTTTAATATCTGAATGAGCTAAAAACAAGTTTTTTTTAGAAAATTGTTAGCGCTCCCACTATACAATAACAGGGTATAATAGAATACCACAATTCCCGCCACGAGATACACTTCTCTTGAATAACGTTCAGACTGAATGTCACTGAAACATTTTATCAATAGGAAGACTCCACCGGAAACAACACCGGCACAGTGTTGCCACCATTTTAATCAAAAAGGGCGCGATACTCTTGTTTCATTCATTTCAAGTCATTGGCGACAACAAAATGTTGGCCGGCGAGAATCAAACCTGCGACCCCCGTTGCTGAAGGCAAGGTCACGGCTATTATTAACACACCTATAGTTAATGTATAGAACCGGCTATACTCACGTCTTATTCTATCGGGTTCGCCCGACTAGTTTCGAACCCATCCGGGGCACTTATTCATGAGCTCTTTACACGACGTTATCTCGCATGAGCTCTTTACACGACGTTATCTCGCATGAGCTCTTTACATGACGTTATCTCGCATGAGCTCTTAACATGACGTTATCTCGCATGAGCTCTTTACACGACGTTATCTCGCATGAGCTCTTAACATGACGTTATCTCGCATGATCTCTTTACACGACGTTATATCGCATGATCTCTTTACTCGACGTTATCTCGCATGATCTCTTTACACGGCGTTATCTCGCATGATCTCTTTACACGACGTTATATCGCATGATCTCTTTACTCGACGTTATCTCGCATGATCTCTTTACACGACGATATCTCGATATCACGACGATATCTCATGCGAGATAACGTCGTGATATCGTCGTCAGATATCGCGGTCGTGTAAAGGTTCGAAACTAGTCGGGCTAACCCGATAGAATAACACGTGAGTATAGCCGGTTCTATACATTAACTATGAATACTACTCACGAAAGTTTAAATTTAAAAATATTCACACACCTGTTTCCTCTTGGGATAGACGCTGGCCGCCGCACAATGCAGCGCCCTGTCTCCCGTCCCCAGGTGCTGGAAGTTGACCAACTCGGTCACGCGCTCGTTGGGAACCGCTGCGGGCGCTTGCTGTGCGCAATGCAGTGACGTCACATCCTGGCAGGCAAACCCGAGCATCATCAGAAACAATTTAGATAAACGAAGCTTTACCACACTACGAAGTTGTATTCACCCATCAACTAGACGACCTTTTTGGCTGTAGTCATTTGCGTTGTCAAATATTTCAGATAAGAAATAATCGCTTTACCACACCACAAAATTGTATTAACTCAAATTGACAACGTTGTTGGCTGTAGACAGTCACTATGCGTTGCACATAACTTTGCAAATATCTATATAATTAAGTCAAATTATAGTGAATGAATGTTTATTTGTGTGATATTCGGCTAAATAGAATAGTACCACCCTCATTTCTTACCAAGATGTCGTAAAAGGCGACTAAGGTAAGTCGACCCTCCGTGTGGCATCTGGCTGAACAGTAGAGACCACCCTCTTTTCTTATCAAGGTGTCGTAAAATGTGATTAAGATAAGTTGACCCACCATGTGGTATCCGGTTAAGTAGAATAGACCAACCTCTTTCTTACCGAGATATCGTAAAATACGACTAAGATAAGTTATTGTCAGGCAGGCGGCCGGTCGTAATATACATAGCCGAATCATGTGACGACATGGTTATAACATGTTGTGCAGATCCCACTTAGAGTGGGATAAGACCGGGAAGATGATGATTCATTAGATCGAGTCTAGAAGATCAACAGGATCAATATAGTTGACTGACCCGTTGGCGCACTGGGTAGTGACCCTGCCTTCAGCTCCGCGGGTCGCGGGTTCGATGCCCACCGAGAGCCAACATTTTAGTTAATGAATTTGTTGGTATTTGAGCCTGGGTGTATATTTGTATTTAAGTATGTATTTAAAATTATATATTCACTAGTTGTCTGTCACCCATAACACAAGTATTAAGTTACTTATTTTGGGGGACGGACGACCGTGTGTGTAAGTGTCCCATATATTTATTTATTTACATTTATTTATTACTATTCCCGTTCCGAGATGCACTTCTCTTGAATGACGAACAAAGACTGAATGTCACTGAAACGTTTTATCAATAGGAAGACTCCAACGGAAAGAACAACGGAGTGTTGCTAAGATTTAATCCAAAAGAGCGCGATACTCTTGTTTCATGACTGTTGCTATTAAATACAAAGCGGAAGTCATAGGCGACAACAATAGAAGTACTGTAGAAGTTACCTGCTGCCCCATCGTCGATAGCTGTTTCTTGACACGCGCTGGCTCCGACAACCGGCACGCCTCCAGCAGACAGTGGCCGCGGTATTCGACTGGGAACAGACTAAATTTATCAACCAAATATCACCCACAAAGGGTGGGCTTAACTCTTAAATCCCCAAATTCTTATATCCACAAAACACCCGAATGAAAACGGCAAGTAAAAAGTAAAATAGCAAGTAATCGCTATTCGTGATAAGTGCAACCACTGAGTTGCTTGCCAGTCCTTCTCAAGTGGATTAGTGTTCCGAACTTGTGGTAGAATCATTGTGTCGTTGGATTTTGTAGTGAAAGTGTTGGTGCACAGTAAGGTACCCGGCGTGATTCCCTATACGCATCCGTTTATTTTTTATTATTCATTTTAAGTTCAATTTAGACTTAATTTCTAACAGTACTGTAAACTTCCAGATGATCTGCGAGAATTAATAACTAAAAAACGTATTGCCACCAGCGCATGCGTTACATATTCGACTCGAAAAAATCATAGTGCGCTTAATTGATTGCAAAAAGAAGTTAAAGAGTAACTAGTCTCATTTTACAACAACTCCTAGGATAGAAAGCTTTTGGATATTGAGAAATCTCTTAAACCTGATGCGTGCGTAGCTACCCGACTACTTCGCGCTGTTAGGATGGTCGGCTGCGCACCGTTTTAAAAATAAAACCACAAAAATCAACACTGCACACACGATTTATTGGTGATCACTTTTACAAGGGACAAGGGGATGGTTATCCGAAACACGCCCAAGGTTGCAATAGATGCAACTACGCCGGTGGTTAAGCTCAAACTCTGTTAGGAATTACAAGTGGGGCCTATATATATAGCGTGACGTTAAGCGTCACTTGGACGTCATGGCGTCCCTTGTCAGCACTATTCGCCTAGGGACTTAGGATATAGCAGCTTGAAGTAGTGGTGGGGTGGAAAATCAAGATCAATCCCCCCCTCTATTCACTCTAAAATCCTTCATAAGTTAAAAACTATACTCGTAACTTGAAATATCTAGTGCTATTCTTGGATTTTCAGTTATCGAGGTACTCACACGCCAGCCGGTCCCTCAACTCCCTTGTGGGTGCCACGTCGAGGGCGGACTTGCCGTGACAGTTCAGCAACGTAGGGTCCGCGCCTTCGCTCAATAGTAGGGAGCACACCTTGGACCAATCAAGTCAACTTTTGAAACATGACCTAATATTGCACGCAGATATAGAATTTAAAATCTTCTATATTCATGAAGATATAGGTATTCTATTACAGTAATTTAAACAATAGTAACTGGGTGACCGAGCTTTGATCGGTATTCATTTTAGAAGATATAAAAAAGATGCAAAAATAGTCGTGTCAGCATGTTGTCGCAAATTACCACTAAGGTAAGTTAACGTCTGGCAAGCGGCCGTTCGTAAAATACGTAGCCAAATCATGTGGCAATATGTTTATAGCATGTCGTGCCGGTGTGGTAGCCCAGCGGTAACAACGTGCGACTCTATCAAGGAGGTCGCGGATTCAAACCCGGGCAGACACCAATGAGTTTTTCTGTTAAAACCTATGTATCTAATTGTTAATTTCGATTTATCACACGCTTTTCGGTGAAGGGAAACATCGTGAGGAAACCTGCATATTTTAGAGAATTCTGGAGATATGTGTAACCTACCAATCCGCATTGGAGCAGCGTGGTAGGTCTTAGCTCCAAACCTTCTCTTCAAATACGTAGAGAAGAAGCCTATTCTCAGCAGTGGGATAGTAACAGGCCGCTACTTACTTTTTAACTTTATGTCGTGCCGACCCAACTTAAGACTGGGATAAGGTCAGGAGAATGATAGTAATACATCATTAAAAAGTTTTTTTACAGAAAGTTTGACGCGAATCAGTGTACACATACTTCTTTTTTTATTGTCAGGAAAACCCATTATGGGTCACCACCGCCCAACTGGGACTCTCACCGGCTAAAAACCTAACAGTGCTCCACCACATTGCTGGTAGCGGGGATGGGGTACCTATGAAGACAATACCCCCAGCATAGCAACAACTCTGAACCCCATAGTGCGCCACCTCTGGGTCGGGGCCTCTCTAAAAGTGGCCCCTCCCTCCGCTGGACGATGCATCGGGAGCACCAGATGCATCTGCCGCCTGGGGGAATAGACATACCTCTAGTCTAGCTTTGCTGGCGGCTTCGTGCAGCGGGGTGAAGGCCCAAAGGTCTGTCGCGTTGACATCAGCACCAGCGCGCACCAGCAACTCGGTGACCTCGTAATGGCCATAGGAACAGGCGTTGTGCAGCGGGACCAGACCTCTGGGATTATAACAACTCTATTAAAGTTACGTGAGGAATTTTATTATATTCAAATTCAAAGTCCGTTTGCGCCTAGTGCGGACGGCGCCTAATTCGTTGACAATAGTCTATGTGTTGTCGCCATTGACTTCCGCTTTATATTTTATAGCAACACAGTCATGAAACAAGAGTATCGATCCTCTTTTTATTGAAATGTTGGCAACACTGTGCCGTTATAGTTTCCGGTGGAGTCCTCCTATTGATAAAACGTTTCAGTGACAGTCAGTCTTTGTTCGTCATTCAAGAGAAGTGCATATCGGAACGAGAATTGTGGTATTCCTATTATATCTTGTTATTGTATATAGTGTGCGCTAACATATGGACTTTTCAAATTTGATTTTGATTTTTGATTTTAAAATCACGGAAAATAACGAACACTACTTTTTGACAGCCGCTTTAAGAGACAATAACTTGCTGCAGGTAATTTAAAACATAATTTTATTAACCCCTGAAATCTTTAAAATAAAGGATATTAGAATAATCTTTTTACCCCTTATCCTTGGCGTGTACATCGGCCCCTCTCTGCAATAACAGCCTCACAGCACGAGCTCTGTTATATCCAGCTGCTAGATGCAAAGCGGTGGACCGGCGGCCGTCGCTGGCGTGAACATTTACATTGAGAGGGGTCAGGAGAGACGCGAGTCGGTCGTCAGCGCCCGATCGGGCCGCCTCCAGGACATCTGCTGCGCAGTATTCACCTGGGAAAGATTGACTGCATTAACCATAGAGTTATTGTTATAGAATAGGGAAGCCAGTCAACGTTGGCGCAGTGGGTAGTGACCCTGCCTTCAGCTCCGCGGTTTGCGGTTTCGATTCCCGCCAAGGGCTAACATTTTCTATAAATAAATTTGTTGGTCTTCGAATCTGGGTGTATATTTGTATCTTTGTATTTAAGAATGTATTTAAAAAATATATATGTAAAAAATAAATAAATATATTCACCAGTTGTCTGTCACCCATAACACAAGTATTAAGTTACTTACTTTGGGGACGGACGACCGTGTGTGTAAGTGTCCCATATATTTGTTTATATTTCTTTATTTAATTAAACGTTTTTTTGTCAGTATTCCCGAAGGAAATAGGGGAACTATTTGTTCTATATGTTGGTCTAGTGTATAAGATACAATTGTATGAAAATTCATCAAAATCGCTTCAGCTGTGACAAGCATAACAAACAGACAGAGTTGCCAATCCCAAGGAACTAATAACAGCAGCTCATCAATAAAACAGTAGGTGCAGTAAAAAAGGCAGATTGCATACTGTACTCATTAATATCAACTTATATAATAATTAGGAGGTAATATTATTATTAGCATTAATCCTTATCCAATTAAGTACCTTAAATACATTGTTGAATCGATATAGATCAATATGGCCGTTTACAGCATATAATTTAAGTGAACATTTTCTAAAATATTACTGATTTAAAATTCCACGAGGAGGCCGCGCTTCGCCCTATCTCACTTCGAATTTAGCAGCGATCGGACGCGTTTGTTTTTCACATAACCAACTATATGTCGCTCTTTCAAGAGTAACCTCTAAAGAAAACATGTTTGTATTGTCTGATGACAAGAAAACTGTGAATATTGTATATAAAGACATTCTGTAATTAATTGTAAAAATAAAATACACGGAGAAAGTAAATAAGCAACAATGTAGTATATGAATTTAGATATTCCAAAGATAGCAGGAAATCTTCATGGTATAAGGAAAGGGGAATTGTTTTACTAATTTAACGCATGCGGGCCACGGGCATGAATAATGAATTATTCCAAACTACTGGATATCATTTAATATTATTTTTCACTAAGTGACATAGGCTAGATATTTTATACCCGTGCGAAGCCGAAGCAGGCCGCTAGTAAAACATAAAACAGGAGCCCCAATATGAAAACAGCAAATCTAATGTTACAAACAGTAGGGTTTGTAACACTGCACACAGACACACTTTCACATTATTAATTTGGATAGGTATACCTGTGAGAACAGGCCTGGTAGCAGGGTCGGCCAGGTCCAGCGGTGTCTTGCCTTCTGTGTTCCTGATGTTCGGCTCGGCGCCATGCTGGAGAAGAGCTAGGAAAATGTAAATATGTTATTAGTATAGCAATCGCCAGCTCCTCCGCCGCTTTTATTATAGCCATAAAAAGATTAAAGTGGGTTCACCTTAAAAGCTAGATATATGCTATCACGGACTTTTATTTAGAACTTTTAGAGGGGATCAATTTTGTAATACATGATTTTTAAATAACCGTTTTCGCAGCGCAAGCACATAAAGCTTTAAATTTTGCCGTTTTCGTACTATTTTTTATTGCTGCTCCTTTCCTATTCATCTTAGCGTGATGTTATATAGCCTATAATCTAGCCTCTAATATAGCCTTCCTGGATAAATGTTCTATCTTACACTCAAAGAATTTTTCAAATCGGTCCTGTAGTTCCTGAGATTAGCGCGTTCAAACAATCAAACAAACAAACAATCTCTTCTGCTTTATATATTAGTATAGACAAGCCCATACGGAGCCCTTATTAAAGCCGTGTGGTATGTTGTTGAGTTGAATAGCCCACCCCCTTTTTCTTACCGAGGTGTCGTTAAAGACGACTGAAGTAAGTCGAACGGCCGTGTGGTATCCAGTTGAGTTAAATAGAACATCCTTATTACTTAACGACGTGTCGTAAAATACGACTAAGGTAAGTCGAGGTCGGGCAGGCGGCCGGTCGTGAAATACGTAGCCAAATCATGTGACATGTTTATAACATGTGCCGACCCCACTTAGAGTGGGATAAGGGCAGGAGGATGACGAATTATTGAAATGCAAATAAATGCTTCAGCAAGTCTGGATGGTATAAAAATTTAGTTATTATACTGCGTCCATCATATTATCAGTCTTTTGACAGCTCACGCTCATTAAGTTTTGTATTGCTTACGTACAAATATCATACAAATAATATTTGTACTTTATGGATGGGTACCGCCCACTTAGTGATGTCACACATAATGGTTACTACGATTATGCCACAGATTAAAAATAATCGGTAGAAATCGATGTTACGAGTATTAAAAGACATTTAATAACATTATATAAAGTTTTACTTTCTTCTTAGTTAATACATGAATACAAATAAAACAATCAGGATATTTTAATTTATTTTATTAGCACGAGTCGTCGGAATGATAATCAACACTAGACTCCTCCGATGAGGAGTCTTCAGTAGCAGTTATTATTAGCTCTTGTGTAGATAATATATTATCAAACGCAATATCACGTTCCCAATCAGAGAATATTACTCTTTTAGTTCTTTCCACCACACTTGCCCAGTTCTCGGCCGTTACGTGGGTGCAAGCATTTTTTAGCAATTGCAACATTTTATTCGCTGTGAATGGGGGGCTTGTATTGCATTTCGCAGCATGCCCATATAAGTTCTATTGCGTTGTACTGGCAGTGGTATGGAGGAATCCGAAGAACAGTATGGCCATATTCTGCTGCCATTTCATTGATTACATAGCGTTTTGCTCTCTTTTTGGTTTTTAATATTTTTATTAATTCAACTTTTAACATTGAGTCGTCCACATTTTCTCCATTGTCCCGAAGCCAATTAATTATTTCATGCTTTTTATTAGCCTGTGTTGGCATTTTGTCAATTTGACGGGAGTGGTAGGGCGCATTATCAATAAAAATTATTGATGGTTCTTCCAATGAAATGAGCATTTTTTTGAACCACTCTTCATACACATTTGCATTCATCTCTTCGTGGTAGTCATTTGATTTCTTCGATTTAAATGCCAACAGTGCGTCTTGTACAAATCCTTTTGCTGTACCTGCATGGCAAATGATTAGGCGCTCACCTTTTCCCATTGGTACTGAGGAAGTGGAATCAGCAGTATCATCAGTCCAGAAACGAGATAGTGTGTGGTTAGCGTTGAGCCATGTTTCATCCGTGAAAACAATATTTGCCCAATCTTGTATTTTCTTTGCCTCTCTTAAAAAATCACAACGTGCTATAGCTATATCTGTGCGTTCCATTAATAATTTTCTTTTATTTAACTTTTTATATGAAAAGCCAATTGTGTTCAAAACTTTGACCAAAGAAGATTTTTCACCATGAAATAGACCACTTCTTTTCAAAGAAACAATAAGTTTTCTCAAAGTTGGAATTTCTTTTCTCAAGTAGTAATCATATACATGACGACGAATAGCGTCAGCGTCAAAGTCATCAACAGCTGTCACCTTATGAGCCCGGCGCTTTCTTTTTGGTGTAGATGGTTTGTTTTGCTCCAAGCCGCTCCTGCCGTAGGCATCAGTAGTGATTTTAGTCACAGTTGATAGACTGATCCCCGACGCGGCTGCAACACGGTTTCGGACTTGCGTGATAGGTATAAGAGGTCCGCCATTTTGATTTTCTTGTTCAAAATACTCATGAAGTTTTAACACTAACTGTCTCGATTGTGCTTTCAACACACGTCCTTTCGGCATTTTCACGATCAATTAATATAAGTTTCACAAAAGTTTTTCCGAGGAATAAAGCTACTTAACTCAAGGTGTAACAGATGCGAGAGAACGCTCAGCGAACGTAAATGCGTGTGACTATCACGGGCGTTTCGTTGAGAGTGACAGATCACGTCAAAATGGCGGCCGAGCGGAAGGTCTGTTGATGTTGCCAGTTGATGTATAATATATTTTTTATGATTATAATAAATACACACGGATTAACATTTATTTTCAAAAAACTAAGGCAATATTAAATCAAAATGTTGATTTCTATATCTGTTATTAGTTTACGTAGGTTATCATTAATCGAATTACTTAGGTACGTAATTCGATTAATGATAGTAGGTACTATAATCGGAATGGTATCGCATACGAGAATCTTTAGGACATCACTAAATATGTAAATCGTCAATCTGTCAAAAGATGGTTAATATTATGGACAGTGTATAGTTTTTACCGATACAAACGTCGACCTTCCCCTTCGCCGCTGCCTCATGGAGGGGGGTGTAGCCCCAGTTATCGCGGGCAGCAGGCGGAGCGCCCGCGGAAAGCAACGCCCTCACAACGTCCGCGTGCCCGAACGAGCAAGCGTTGTGGAGGGGCTGCAGACCGCCTTCGTCCCGGGCTTGCAACGCCGCGCCGCCAGCTATTAGAATCTCTACAACTTCCTTGCGGCCGTAACCTGGAGAAAAATTTAATGTTGTTAGAACAATTTTTAGTGACAGTAGAAACAACCTGATGTAGCTTGTAGTTTAGAGGTGGAATCCGGCTCCAACGGTTTGAAATTTAGTATGTAGGGGGTTTCGATAATCGATCTAGCTATGTTTACTTTTTTTTAAATAAACAATATTGTACTTTTACTTGTATTGTACTGTAAGAATAACTTTAATATTTAAATATATATATTCACATATATCTATATATGTTTTCGGAATCTCGGAAACGGCTCCAACGATTTTCCTGAAACTCAGCATGTAGGGGTTTTGGGGTAGAAAATCGATCGTGCTAGGTTTTATTAAAAAAAAAACTCGTTTTATTCCTGTTTTCAGGGAAATGCTAAAATTTATGTTTCATTCAAAAGATATTTTTCGTCATCAAATGTCATGACAGTTCATTTGGGGAACGGGCAGTTCCCAAATGAGAGTGGTGAAAATACCTAGGTTCGAGCCCCATCTCCTCAACTGTATTTAATTTTTTCGATTTAAATTTTTATTACACACTCGGTCACACAATAGTTTCACAATATCTCGGTATGAAATGAGGGCGGTTTGTTCTACTCAGCCGGATGCCACACGGCTAGAATAAGGGCCAATTGTCACATGATTTGGCTTGGTATTTAACGACGGCCGCCTACCTGACGTCAACTTACTTAGTCGATATTTAAGACACCTCGGTAAGAAATAAGGGTGGCCTATTATACTCAGCCGGATACCACACGGCTTCGAAGAACAATATCACTTGTTCAATGTTAATACAAAGAACATGTGGCTTTATTCTATAGATGGGGCGATATATCCCAGAAATTCTGCAGAAATATACAGATTTTTTTACGATATTTTCCTTAATATTTGCACTTTATTTTTTAAGTCAAAAGTGTGTGATAAATTGCAAATATCAATTAGGCACATGAATCCATGACCTCTATTCGGCTATTACAACTTTTTTGACTATTATAGGTCATTATCAATTACAATAAGAGAGATCGGAAAGCTGTTTTTTGAAAAATACCCTTGACTTGGCTACCATGATTTCTACTTTTTTGACATTGACAACAAGACTGAAAAAAAATGTTCGTACATTCTTGAATTTTCTTGTTACATTAGTCTCAAAGCTGTGACAGCCTCGCGTTGAGACCGTTTGACTTCTTCCATTGGTCACAGATTCAAACCCCAGTCACCAATTAGTTTTTCTATTAAAACTTGTGACTTGATGACACACGCTTTACGATAAAGGAAAAGACCGTGAAACCTGCATATCTCTAGAGAATTCTGAAGATATGTGTAACCTAACCTAACCTAACCTACCAATCCGCATTGGAACAGCGTGGTATGTCATAGCTCTCACCCATCTCTCCAAAAACGGAGAGAGGAGGCCTATGCCCAGCAGTGGGATATTAAGAGGCCGTTACTTTGTTTTTTGGTCTCATTGACGCTGGAATATTTTTAGCTTCGTTAAGCCTACTAAACGTTACAGTTTTAAAATATCACCTATATGAGATAGAAACGTTTACTATTTCTTTTACTATCCCATTGTCTATGCCCAAAAGAGGTGAATAAATAAATAAATAAATAAATATATGGGACACTTACACACACGGTCGTCCGTCCCCAAAGTAAGTAACTTAATACTTGTGTTATGGGTGACAGACAACTGGTGAATATATACTTATATATTTTTTAAATACATACTTAAATACAAATATACACCCAGGCTCAAAGACCAACAAATTCATTTATAGAAAATGTTGGCCCTCGGCGGGAATCGAACCCGCGACCCGTGGAGCTGTAGGCAGGGTCACTACCCACTACTCCAACGGGCCAGTCAAAGAGGTGAAAGATCTCGCTGCCAAAAAGATCCTGGAATTTCTGGAGATCACCTGCTCCAAGTGATCGGTTTTACGTATCCCAAGAGTTATCCAGAGATACGCAAGTATCCTTTACCGAAAAACGTGTGATAAATTGCACATTTTAATAAGGCATATAAATTAAAGAAAACTCATTGGTTGCTGCCCGGGGTTGAACCTGTTACCCCTTGGAAAGAGTAGCACAGTCTTTCAGTCTAGCTATCACAACTTCTGGCATTCATCTTTGAAGAAAGAGAAGAAGAATTTGTGGATACTATATTGGTTACCGAACATCAAAGAAGAGTGATAGGCCTAAGCTCCAATTCTTCTCTTCAAAACGAGAGAAAAGGTTGTACAGCAATGGGATTGTAAGCAGACATAGTTCAAAGCGACCCAGTTAAAAAACTCAATTGTCAATCAAACTCTAATCATCTCAGGGTCATCACAAACTTTAAATAACAGTCAAATTTCAAACTACTTGTAAATGACTCACAATGGTTACTTAATCTAATCTGAATGATAACACTGACCCACTTTTTATTATAATGAAAGCCTAACTCATTGTTTTAGTTAATTAATATTTATGTACCATGCTAGCTGGTTTGGTGAATTAATTGACCAAAAATTAATACACCGACACCACAATACACAAGCAGTGTATTATGTAAAAATAAGTATTTACGGATATAAAATACCAAGTAAGTACTTAGGTTTGATTGGTGTTCGTCTCCATCATCACGAAAACGTATCCATTTGATGATAATTGTAAGAATTTCCAAACTATTATACACGTATTGTAAGAATTTCCGAACTATTCTACAAGTATTGTAAGAATTTCCGAACTATTCTACAAATATTGTAAGAATTTCCGAACTATTCTATAAGTATTGTAAGAATTTCCGAACTATTCTACAAGTATTGTAAGAATTTCCTAACTATTCTACAAGTATTGTAAGAATTTTCTGAACTATTCTACAAGTATTGTAAGAAGTTCCGAACTATTCTACAAGTATTGTAAGAAGTTCCGAACTATTCTACAAGTATTGTAAGAATTTCCGAACTATTCAACAAGTATTGTAAGAATTTCCGAACTATTCAACAAGTATTGTAAGAATTTCCGAACTATTCTACAAGTATTGTAAGAATTTCTGAACTATTCTACAAGTATTGTAAGAATTTCCGAACTATTCCATAAGTATTGTAAGAATTTCCGAACTATTCTACAAGTATTGTAAGAACTTCTGAACTATTCTACAAGTCTTGTAAGAATTTCCGAACTATTCTACAAGTAATTGTGAGAATTTCCGAAATATCCTACAAGTAAAAATTTTTATTATTATTAATCTAGCTGGAATACATTTTATAATCATAACTTTAATTTACATTTTTAAATATTTTCTAAAACATACAGAAAAAAAAAACATTTAAAAATATAAAAAATTGATATCCACGGAGAGCAGAGAAAGGACCCAAGCTCCTGGCGGTTGGGAATACAGAGTGAGGAACCTCCTCACAATGTGAGCCGTCTCAAGCAACACCGCCTTCTGTATCCTGCCCTTGATCCAACAACTAAGAAAGAGCCTCTTGAGATGTTGGTCGAGGCTCTTTGCTAGTAGACCGTTTACTGATACAACAATTGGAACAATTATTGTTGAGTCAATATTCCACATGGCGGTAATCTCATGAGCTAGATCCAAATATTTAGTTAATTTTTCTTTTTCAGCTTTTATGATCATAACTTATTATTATGATTCTTAAAATTAAGGCGTTTTATCCATCTTAAAACGTGAGTAAGCAATTACACAGAGGTCACTTTTTGCATGTAACTCAATTTAGGAAGCTTATTATAAGATGTATTATATTTCTTCCTTGTTCCTTTTTAGCTTGGCATCCATTCTAATAAGGTTCTATTGATTTCTAGATCTTTTTACATAATTATAACTTTTATATGAACTCTTCTATATCTATAATCTATATAAGAAATTTAAAATTTTAGATTTCTTAACAAGGACACAACTTCTTTAAAAGTGATATTATTATTTAGATTTTTTAAATGCACTTATGATCTCCTGAAATACGACTTTGTATCCATTATTACAATAAGTTTTAATATATACTTGTGAACATATTGATTCAGTTACTACCTCAGTGATATAGACAGAAAAACTGAATAGAAACAGGAAGTGATTATAACACTAAATATTATCTAATATTCGACTGAGGCATGACTCAATAGACGATACTAAACGTCTAACAATTGAAAACTATGAGAAATTAGACGGTGGAGGAGATAAATCACGACATTTGGCGCAACCACAAACCGTGACCAATTATGCAATGTCCAAAACATTAACCTTTCTCTTTTGTTTTTATTGTCCACAATAACAACGTTACAATAGATAATGTGGCCGCAATACGTGTGGCGTACCTGCAGCGAAATGTAGAGGAGTGGATTTGCGTCCAGCTGTGTCTCTGGCGTTAACTGTTTGCGGTGTAATAAGTTTCTTCACGCGAACAACATCACCAACTTTGCAAGCCTCGAATAGATCACGAAGTGGGTCCGTGGGCGCCGGGAGCGAGTCCAACGCCGAACCGAGCATAGAACGGCGGCTCGACATGTTCGATTAACGCATTTAGTCACCACACAATCATTACACAGGCATATTCGTTGATATAAAAATATTGTGTGAAAACACGTATAATTACAGCTGCTTTGGGTAGCTTTGACAATAACGTTAGATTTGTTGCCATATTTTAAACAGTTTTCCCGATAAAGTTATATCGAGCAGTAGGAAAACATAATCACACAATATAAATTATGTAGGCATATATAAGTTTTTCCCGTAAATGTTAAATCAGGTGACAGGAAGAAATTATAAGTGATACTAAAATTAAATTACATAGCTAATTAGAATATACATACATATGTCTTAAATATCACAATTATATAAAATTTGAGTGCTTTGTAGTGTGATCGATCACTAGAGTAATTAAATTATCAATAAATCTCAACTGGTATATATAAGAAATAATAATCGAGCTTTGAATTCGAGAACTTTGAATGTGGATAAGTGGTAATCAACTATTATTCCAACCAACTTAACAGCAAAGATCTCAATCACGTTCATACGTGATACACATCTCGTGGGGTTATTATTCACCTGTAAGAACTATAAGAACTTTCAATCATACAAGCCCCTATTTTCAAACTATATGACGCAAATTCAGTTAAGGAATGGTGAAAAAATTATGATAACATTATTAATTCTCATCGAATACCCCGTGACTCGTTATTTTGAAGTAATTATATGATGTTACCGATATGGTAATAAAATAAATAAATTAGACTAATTGTTAGCTTAGACTATTAGTTTTCTATATCTTTAATAAGCTATTAGATTAAGGATTACGATAAATGTGTAGTTCACCAACGTTTAAGGGTTTTGGTTCATTGTTTGCAACCCTTTTATAGATAATAAAAATGAAAAATTTTCATTAGTTCTTATTTAAACTTTTTAATTATTTGAAGTATGTATTATACTGTATACTATAACATTTTACAAATATTTTTAAAACACTTACTTCTTTGTAAAAATGTTCATAAAAATATTTTATTTTATTTCTAAACTCATAAAACGTGACATTAGAATATTATTCTATTTAATTGTCTATGGATGTTAGTTGACGAAATCAAAATGGCGTCTTTCACGGAATAGTGCATTTATCCGCCGCACACGGAATTCTATAAAAAATATCGTGAATTGACTGCTTGTTTGTGCAAAAACTATTTGTGAACTGATATTTAGTGTTCTATTTGTGTTCATATATTTACAAGGTGATTTGTGGAATAACATTTGATTCTTCGCTACAATTTCCGCAAGGTATGTCCCCTTTCACCTATCAAATACTTAAGACGGTTAATTGACAAATTATCGGTGTACGAATAAGCAAGTAAATTGAACTAAACCCATTAGCACGGGCAAGTGTTGTTATAAATTATTTTGATTGCGTCCGGAAACTGCGTTCTTTAGTTCAGTAGGTGAGACGGTGAGTCAGATGAACAGGTTTTTTGTCGAGGACGCGGCTAGAAGGCGAGGCTGGGTCAGATCTTCACTTTTCTTGTCGTTCAAACATTACGAAAAGTACCGTCTCCGTGTTATATGATGTCGTTAGCCTGTAAACTGTACTAATTTAATTAGCTAGGCGCGTTGCATTTCTCTAAGCTTGATGTTAATGATAGTATATTTTCTCTCCTCTGTGCTTTCTACAGAGGTCTACAATATATATGAGTATTGCACTTTTTTTTTGGCTGTATATGTTTGACTTTTGCTTCTAATAATATAAAAGCAAATGAACATTATGGTTGTAAAAAGTTAGTAACTGTTGATTTGTATGTCAATGACTGTAATTAAGCAATTTAACATACATTGGTACTAGTTAAGTGACATTCCACTATAATTTATTTGCAGTCACTAATTTAATTTGTAATTTAGGCTCTGGAAGTTGTGGTTAATTATTTAAAGATATTATTTTTCTTGTAACAATAGCCTTGATTAATATTTTTTACTGCTGTCATGAAATTTAAACCCCTTTAATCTGTAAAAAATAGGAATATTGTAATATCACGGTATGTCAGAATTTTTGCATCTAATATACTCAGTACAGGGCATTATGCTGTATGATATCGGGCCAAGTAGAATAGACCAACCTCATCTCTTATCGAGGTGTTGTAAAAGGTGACTTAAGTAAGTTGACCCACTATGTGTTATCCGGTTTAGTAGAATGGACCACCTTTTTTCTTACCAAGGTGTCGTAATATACGACTGATGTAAGTTGATGTCAGGCAGATGGCCGGTTGTAAAAACACAGTCAAATCATATGACAGCATGCTTATAATATGTTGTGCCGACCCCACTTAGAGTGGGATAAGGTCAGGAAGGTGATGATACTCAGTGCAGGGCATAACAGTAGATAATAATAGGCTGCTATGAGTAATATTTTATATATTATGTCATTTTATTATTTATATTTGTGAATCATATTTATACCTAGAAATATTTATATTAATAGCTAAATATATATTTATTTCTTTTATCAAATAAATAAATCTTTGAATATTATTGAATTAATATGTATTTCAAGATAACAACTTTAATTTTTATTGTTCAATTTATGTGTTAAAAAAAAATACAAATATTTGCATGCACAGCCCGTTAAGAATGTTATGGCTAGCCATAAAATAAATGGTAGCATAGAATTAGCACAAATTGCAATTTGGAAACTTAATAATATAAAGAATTTGCAAATGTGTATGTGTGTAATGAGGTTTGTCAGAGGAGAGCATAATAAACTTATCAAATTAACTGAACTGCTGTTTTTAGCATCATTTCTACATTCTTTAGTATCAATTTGTCTTCCATTTAATCTATCACTAGTATATTGTGTAAACTCTTAATAATCATTCTGGATATATCACAGTCTGCTTCTAGAAATTAAAATTGCATTATATAATATCTTGTATGTGAGGGTCCCGGCTGAGTAGAATAGACCACCCTCATATCTTACTGAGGTGTTGCAAAAAGTGACTAAGGTGAGTTGACTTGCTGTGTGCCGTTCAGCTGAGTAGAATAAGTAAAGTAAAAAAAATAGTAGTAGTAAAAACTGAGTAGAATATACCACCCTAATTTCTGTAAGCTGTTGTAAAAGGAGACTAAGGTAAGTTGACTTGCCATGTGGCGTTCAGTTGAGTAGAATAGACTATCCTAATTTCTTACTAAGACGTCGTAAAAGGCGATTAAGGTAAGTCAACCCACCATGTGGTATCTGGATGAGTAAAATAGACCACCTTCTTTCTTACCAAGGTGTCCCAAAAGCTGACTAAGGTAAGGTAACACCAGGCAGGTGGCCAATAGTAAAATACCTAGCCAAATCATGAGACTACATATTTATAACATATTGTGTTGACCCCACTTAGAGTGAGATAAGGGCAGGAGACTGCTGAAACCAGGTTAACATAGGTTAAAAAAATTGTTTTTCTTTTAGTAAAAGGAAAAAACAATACAATGCTTAATTGAGGGTAATTTAACACAAGTTGATGCAAATACAGTTGCAAGTACAACTTGTAGTCAATATAGCAACCTCTAATGCTGCTTCACATGAGAAAATAATCATTATTCTTATCTTATCATGTTATGCAAATGATGTTTTTTTGATCTTAACATGTTTATATGAGTTTTTATATTTACATGCAAACTTGTTAATGTTTTTACATAAGAACTTGTTATAAATAGATTTCGTTATTTAACCAATTTTAATTGTGTGTGTGAGGAATAATACAAAACATTTGCTTGTGGGTAATATTCTTAATATTCTATGTGATTATAGACTGATACCCAATACTGGCTCTTTGGTGCAGTGGGTAGTGTCCCTTCAGCTCCACGGGTTGCGGGTTCGATTCCCGCCGAAAACATTTTCTATAAATGAATTTGTTGGTCTTTGAGCCTGGGTGTATATTTGTATTTAAGTATGTATTTAAAAAATATATAAGTATATATTCACCAGTTGTCTGTCTAATATAACACAAGTATTAAGTTACTTACTTTGGGGACGGACGACCGTGTATGTAAGTGTCCCATATATTTATATTAACAAAAGGCTAATACGGAAAGCTTACTATACTATGAAGGGTTACTTAGATTATAAGAATGTGTGGACTTAGCTACTCTTTGACACTAATATATGACTAAATGTAACTAGTAATAAGAATTATGTTTTTAAGAAGAGCGAAGGCGGATATTTTTTGCTGGCTCTTCTTGATAGGAACAGCTTTCCGAACCAGCAGTAGAGTTGACGATTCAAAAGCACTTGTTTACGTAGTTTACTTAAATAAAGAATAGTGCCTGGGTTAGCGAGCCTTGCTCAGTAATTTTTAAAAGAAATTTTATAAATTGAAATAAAAAAAAAAGAAAGAAGGCGCTGGTGACATGTGGGATTCGATCCCGGATTTTTGATCATTTTTCTTCCGCTCGTTACATTGGATTCAATTGGAAATTGCAGCATTAAGTATGATAACTAAGATATCCTTTGGTTTCAATTCTACATTTTAGCGTCTTTTCAATGCACCAAAACTGGGATCAAACAACATTTTTTTTAAATGAGACTAGTGTAAAAGAAGCAGAAAAAGAGTCCAATACTAGACACTAGCTCGGTTTAACCTCAGGAACAGAACTCCCTCAAGACACATTGTAACATGACTGGGACACGTGGCTGTTTAATAATGGTACTATGATGTCACAATCCAGCAGCGTAACAGTATGATAACCGTTCTAATTAAATCTAACAGCAAGACTCTTTCGCTGTTTTTTTTTTTCGAACACTAACTAAGGCTGTTAGCCGTGAAGGCTTTGACAGCGTCACCGAGAGAGTGGGAGAGCGCGGAAGCATCGCCGGGGGTTGAGGTGCTGGGAGAGCGGGTCTCGAGAGCGGCCCGCAACATCCTGGGAGCGTCGCCTTAAGGGTGCCTCCTGTGAGGCCGGACCTCGGCTTAAAACGACGCGTTGTGGAGGACTGCATTGGACTTGACTCTTTCGCTGTGGCAAGCTTGGCTATTTTATAGACGAAGCCCTTCTCTTACTCGGTCACATGATTACCGCGTTTTTAGTATTAAATAACTAAAGAGATGAAAGGAGATGGGCAAATAGCTCATACAATTTTGGCCTGAGTGGACAGAAATAAATTAATATTTAATACAAAGACCGAAAGTTACTCTTCTTCTTTATGTACAAGTCATTTTTAGATAGCACTTGGGAATTTGAAGAAATAATTTTATGACCATGACAGATTAACATAGAGTAATAGAATTTGTTACTACATTTTTTCCAATATAATTTATTTTCATCTAAGAAAAAATACGAATCCAAAATAATGAGATTGTCGACTCGAAATATAATATATCAGTAGTCCAGAAACACAGCAAAGGTCGTTATAAAGTAGCGCACGAATACAAGGAATCCCCCAAACGTTCACGATGCGAAAAACAACACGAATATGCATGTTTAGAAACATAACAATTCACAGATAATTAATATAACGACAACCTTTTTGATTAGTGGTATGCGCAAAAATCGATTTTAATAATCGATCCGTAAATCGGTCATTTATATAAAAAAAATAATGATAATTAAAAAAGCTAGTAACTATGCATAAATATAGTTATCTATTTTTTTATGGTAGTAAAAAATAATTTATCAACAACAGTTACCATGCTGAACTATACTATACTGAAATATACTGTATATTAGTAAGAATATTAAATTCTTAAATCGATATATCTATATCGAGTTTCATACTGATTCGAAAGAAATTGTGACTTGACTAATTATAACTGAACTGGATCAAATAAATAACTTTTTTATTCAATACCAGTTTTCCCGAGTAGTACAGAGATAGTATTAATTTATTTTGACGTTATTTAATACTTCTAATTTTATTATGTACTTCATTATTCAGTCCGCACAGGCCAGATTTTGTCCATCTCCTTTGATTATTTCCATTTCTAACAACTTTAAGATGGCGCCACAATCGCTGGCGCCTAAATAATTATGTCAAAAAAGTATCTTATTAACTAATTTAAAGACGCAATAAGTCATAACTATAGCACTTGATATACAATATCTGGGTGACCGAGCTTCGGTAATTTTTTACAAAAAAAATAAAAATAAATAAAAACAATTAATTAGTTCGGGATCGATCCTTGGCATTCACATTTCTCGAGGCTGCCCGTTAACCGAATAAGCTACGCCGACTTGACAGTTAATGGCGAAAATTCAATTCAATATAAATGTTAGTGTTTTTTAATGCCCAAAAACAGGGATAAAACAATATATTTTTTACATAAAACCTAGCTTGATCAATTTTTCTCCCCCAAAACCTCCAACATGCTGAATTTCAGGAAAATCGTTGGAGCCGTTTCCGAGATTCGGAATATATATATACAAGATTAACTCATTTAAATATTAAGATATTGTTAAATAATTTTTATACATCACTAGATGTGACGTATTCCTTAGTCTCCTATTAATCGTGCGGTAAAACTAGCTAGCAAGATCAATTTGTCCCCCTCAAAGCCCCCTACATGCTGACTTTCATGAAAATCGTTTGAGCCGTTTCCGAGATTCAGAAAATATATTTTACAAGATTAACTCATATTAAGATTATTAATTTCAATTAGAATTTGAATATGAGTTTCTTAAATAGAGCAAGCCAACTGAGTTTATAAATTGTTATCGCATATCTAGGCATCTTAACGTAGATAGTGTGACATGATATTGGAGACGCGGCCTTATCAAAATCTCTTATCTGATAAAATATTGCGTGTAAAGAAAGTATGATAACTACATTCACATACCATTATATTTGATTATTTATTATTGAAGTGGTATATTTAATGACCTCATTCTTGATTCTTAACTACGCCGTGTGGTATCCGGCTGAATAAAATAGACCATACTCATTTCTTACCGAGGTGTCGTAAAAGGCGACTAAGGTAAGTTGACCCGCCGTTTGCTATCCGACTGAATAGAATAGTCCATCCTCATTTCTTACCGAGGTGTCGTAAAAGGCGACTAAGGTAATTCGACCCGCCGTTTGCTATACGGCTGAGTAGAATAGTCCATCCTCATTTCTTACCGAGGTGTCGTAAAAGGTGACCAAGGTAAGTCGACCCGCCGTTTGGTATCCGGCTGAGTAGAATAGACCACCCTCATTTTTAACAAAGGTGTCGTAAAAGGCGACGAAGTCAAGTTGACCCAGCGGTTAAGTAGAATTGACCACCCTCATTTCTTACCGAGGTATCGTATAAAACGAATTAGGTAAGTTGACGTCAGGCAGGCGGCTGGTCGTAAAATACGTAGCCGAATCGTGTGACAACATGTTTATAAATTGTTGTGCAGACCCCACTCAGAGTGGGATAAGGGCAGGAGAATGATGAAATTCTTGGTACTTAACTAGGATATTCTCATCGTTCTAAATTTATACTATCGTGAGTAGTATTCATGGTTAATGTACAGAAACCGACTATACTCACGTCTTATTCTATCGGGTTAGCCCGTCAGTTTCGCACCCATTAGGAGCACTTATTCATTAGCTCTTTACACGACATTATCGCGGCGATAACGTACAATCAATTCGGGTTAACCCGATAAAATAAGACATGAGTATATCCGGTTTCTATACATTAACTATGCTTATCGTGCTGACAAATGTATTAGCAGTCTTTTAGTATCCCACTTCTGGGCAAAAGACTTGCTCTCTACTTTTTTTAGTTCAGAGTTTATACCCACAACGTTGGTCCAATGAGGAATGATAGTTTAGATATCTTAATATTTAAATGAGTTAATCTTGTATATATATATATTTTCTGAATCTCGGAAATGGCTCCAACGATTTTCCTGAAATTCAGCATGTAGGAGGTTTTGGGGGAGAACAATTGATCTAGCTAGGTTTTATGTAAAAAAAAAAATTGTTTTATCCCTGTTTTTGGGCATTAAAAAACACTAACATTTATATTGAATTGAATTTTCGCCATTAGCTGTCATGTCGGCGTAGCTTATTCGGGTAACGGGCAGCCTCGAGAAATGTGAATGCCAAGGATCGATCCCCAACTAAGTAATTGTTTTTTTCTTTTTTTTTAAGTTTTTTTTTTGTAAAAAAGTACACCCAGATATTATTAATAAAACCAAATATATGCTGGTTTTCTCACGATGCTTTCCTTTATCGAAAACACAAAACTTCACTATTTCATCTTTTACTGTATTAGGCATTGTTAGAAGAAGATTGTTTATAAAAGAAAAAAATGTGTACGTTCAGCAGAACTATATAAAATCTATACTTATATATAAAGCTGATGAGTTTGTTTGTTATTTTGTTTGTTTGTTTGAACGCGCTAATCTCAGAAACCACTAGACCTATTTGAAAAATTATTACAGTGTAAGATAGTCCATTTATCGAATAAGGCTATAGGCTATATAACATCTGGCTAATATGAATAGGAGCGGAGTGGCAATAAAAAATATTACTTTCCTTGCGTGCGCTAAGTAGACGGTGAAGTTTATTAAAAAAACATGTATTACAAAATTGTGCCCCTCTCAAAGTTCTAAATAAAAGTCAGCGACAGCATATGTCTAGCTTTTAAGGTTAACCCACTTCATAATTAAAAAGTATTAGTTTTGGGTAACATACCACAGTAATTTGTTTTGATTCGCCGATATTTCGACCCAGTTGCATGGATCGTGGTCACGACGGAACTGCAGGTAGGCGGTACTTCAAGCTGAGACGTTAGGGGCAGTATCTAACTACCCGCCGTCTCGTTCTTTTTATCGGCGCGTCACGGATTGTTCGGCATACTACACTCACAACGTCACTTTTAAATTTGAATTTTGGCGCCGTTTCTGAGTTTTACACAGTTCTACTACTGGATTCCACGTGTTCGCTAATCTAAAACCGTCTTCGCGATTGAAATTTTTATATTTCTTAATTTCAATGGCTTCGCGAACTATCCTCGGTATGTAGTGGCGATCAGTGGAAAGAACTTTCGGGAACTTTAACCCACTTCAACCATTTTTATGGTTATCAAAATATTATATTACGTTTTCAATCTTAACGGGCAGTTCTAATGGTTAATATTTAAATGAGTTGATTTGTATATCTCGGAAACGGCTCCAACGATTTTCCTGAAATTCTGCATGCTGGAGGTTTTGAGGAGAAAAATCGATCTAGGTCTCATTTAAAAAGAATCATTTCATCCCTGTTTTTGGGCATAAAAAAATTATTAACATTTAAATTTAATATAAACACTATTTTTGCCGTGAATTGTCAAGCACGTAGTTTATTCCGGGCGGTCTCTAGAAATGAAAATACCTATGATCGAGCCCAACCTACCCAATAATGTTTTTCTTTCTTTTTGAAGTTTTTTTTTTACATTACAACCTGGCAAGTAAGGCTCAGTCAACCTGGTAATAAATACTTATAGATCAAATTGTTTTCATTACACACAGTGGCAATGGCTGTCGTTATATGGTTTTAATGTTAAATGACTAACGCTGATAAAAATATCCTGTTTCTACATTATCAATTATTGAAATGAATTTGTTTCGTGGTGCATCGTCAACTAAACAGTGGCAGTACTTTGTCATTATAGAATACTAGCTTTTACCCACAACTGCGTTTGCGTGAACTGTTGTCGCGTGATAGGTTGATAATAAATAAATATATGGGACACGTACACACACGGTCGTTCGTCCCCAAAGTAAGTAACTTCATACTTGATTTATGGTACACAGACAACTGGTGAATATATACTTATGTAATTTTAAATACATACTTAAATACAAATATACACCTAGACTCGAAGACAAATTCATTTCTAGAAAATGCGGCGGGAATCGAACCCGCGACCCGCGGAGCTGAAGGCAGGGTCACTACCCACCGCGCCAACGGGCCAGTCAATAATGGATAATAGATGGCGCTGTTCAATATCATCCTATTCCTCTTGAATCAACAGAAATAGGCTATAGAAATAGCCTATAGGTTATGTATAAGGAATAATTGTGCCAAAAAAAAATTCAAAATTCAAATAATTCTTTATTCAAATTGGCCTTTACAAGCACTTTTGAATCGTCAAATTACAATGAAGCTACCACTGGTTCGGAAAGGTGCTCTTACCGAGAAGAACCAGCAAGAAACTCGGCGGTCACTCTTTTCAAAATTCAGTTCTACAATAATCGCTTAATTAAGAAAAAATTACAATATAATCTAGTGCGTAGCTGGACGCAATTTAAAACCAAGCTTTCTTATCATCAATATAGTTCTCAACAGTATAATAAGCTTTATGAATCAGTGTCTTTTTAATTGCTATTTTGAACTTGTGTAAAGGCAAGTCCAAAATAGACTGTGGAATTTTAAAAAGTTCATTGGTATATTGGTCCAGCGGATTCGCCGTGAAAGTGTAACAAACATACATCCGTACTCACATACTTTCCCATTTATAATACACTCGGGAGCAAAAATCTCAAAATTTTAGCCCTAGTAACCAGTTACGTTTTTAAAATCTTAAATTTTCGAGTGTCAGCTTTAGAATTACATCTAATATGGTAGCAATAAAGAATAATTTGAATTTGATATCTGTGATTGGTGCACTACTATTTTGATCTCGTTGACACCTATAGTCATTTTCTGACAAATTAAGCGTTTAAACGGACACCTACCGGACAAACACTTGTCAGTAAGTCGTCAAACGTCAACTGATACACACATCTGTCAAGAACAACCAAGAATATTACCTGAAAATGGATAGAACACGTGAACGAGCAGCTCAAAAATAGTTATTGTAAGTTAACCATGAGAGATAGAGACATGCTGTCGCGGACTTTTTTGTACTATTTTTGTGGATCTACAATTCCCTAGTACATCACTTTAGTGTATTTGTGCTGGTTTACGCGGCGCATGTGACTAAAGCTCTCAGCAGGCGAGTTATTTTCAACTGCATAAAAAACAAATTACTAAAAACCATAATGAACCTAAGCTTTCCGGAAGAACTTTTTGTAAAAATCGTATTAAAATCAATTTAGTAGATTTAGAGAAAATTGATCACTTACTACTCCTCCCCTTATCCCACTCTAAGTGGGGTCGGCACAACATGTTTTAAACATGTCACATGATTTGGCTACATATTTAACGACTGGTCACGTTAACTTACACGGCCTGACGTTAACTTACCTAAGTCGTATTCTACGACACCTCGGTATGAAAGAGGGTGGTGTATTCTACTCAACCACACGGTGGGTCAGCTTGCCTTAGTCCTCTTTTACAACACTTCGGTAGGAAATGAGGGTGGTCTGTTCTTCTCATCCAGATACCACACGGCGGGTCAAATTATCTTAGTCGTCTTTTACGACACCTCTATAAGAAATAAAGGTGGTTAGTTCTACTCAACCGGATACAACACGGTGGTTCAACTTAGCTTAGTCAGCTTTTAAGACACCACGGTAAGAAATGCGGGTGGTCTATTCTATTCAGCCGGACACGGCAATTTACGTAAAAAAGTATATTATTTATTACAATCACGGAAATCCGAAAATATTACCCTTGATCTATATTTTTGCCCGGCGCTCTAACGTCTGCCTCGAAATAGCGTAATGACGATAAAATTGTATTTTTATTCACATATTTGTTGCTGTGACGTAGTTTGAACACTAGACGAAAGTTATGATAAATTTATATAATAAAACGACGATATTTCTCCTATATTCTTATTCAATAAATAAAAAGCAGTTTTTCCAGAGTCAACCCATTTACTCTTTCGCAATAACTCCATGAATGACACATAAAATATATGACAGCCACAATGCTTTTTCATATTAATCGCCAACTCTATGAAAGAGGTTGTATTAAAAACATGTTGTAACATTTATTTTGCTACTAGCGGCCCGCTCCGGCGGGTTTAACATGTGTGCCCATAAATAAAATAAACGCCCAATGTCACACAGTGAAAAAAATGATTACAATCGATCCAGTAGTTTTGATTCGCACATTCCTGCCCGTGGTCCGCACGCGCTAAATTTGGAGTAAAACAATACCCCTTTCCCTATACCGTGACAATTTCCTGCTATCTTTGGAATATATAAATCCATATACTACATTTTTACTTATTAACTTTTTACATTTTTCCCTATGTATTTTATTTTTACAATTAATTACAGAATGTCTTTATAAACAACATTCGCAGCTTTCTTGTCATTAGACAATACAAACATGTTTTCTTTAGAGGTTACTCTTGAAAGAGCGACATATAGTTGGCTATGTGAAAAACCAACGCGTCCGATCGCTGCTAAATTCGAAGTGCTATATGGCCAAGCGCGGTCTCCTCGCGGCATTTTAAATCTGTAATATCTTCGAAAATGTTCATTTAAATCATTTTATCGACTTTGATTACTTAATTCGATAAGGATTAATGCTGTATTGTTAAAATTGTTTCGATAATAAGGCATTATTTTTCGTAAAAGAAAATGAAAAAAAATGCTATTGTGGGTTATCCATAAGAGATAGACATATACCATTACGGAATTTTCTGTAGACCTTTTTAAAATCTACAAATAGTACATTATTTTAATAAATCTCGTAGGGTTCAGCCTGCGTTTGCAATGTAAGCGGAAAAAAATGTAATTATTTACGAAATCACATTAGAAACCTCAAAATTTACAGTATTTCTGTACTCCATATTGAATGTAATTATACATATAAACCTTCTTCTTTAATCACTCTCAAATCTCAAATACCGCATCAAAATCAATCTCAAAAAATCTCAAAAACCGCATCAAAATCTGTTGCGTAGTTTTAAAGATTTAAGCATACATAGGGATATAGGGACATGGGACCAGACACAGAAAGCGACTTTGTTTTATGCTATTTAGTGATAATCCGCGATAAATTATGACGTTAGCATTTAAATAATTTATACAATTAGGCGTTACTTTGCGGAGATCCATAATACAAAAGTAATAATAAAATTTATTATTACTTTTGTACGTTAGCATTTATTTATTTAATGCTTGAATAGGTTAAAGGTAAATTTACCCTGCACAAAGGCGGTCTTATTGCTGAAAGCAATCTCTTACAGAAAATAACCTGTTACTATCTCACTGCTGTGTAGTAGTATTATAATAAAAAAATTGTTTGAAGTAATAGTATAATTGTTGAAAATTTGAAGAAAGTCAAGTTGTCAGGGGTCTTTAATGGAAAGTATACCAAATCAGTTTAAGTTATAATGCGGATGTTCCTACCATTTTTATTCTTAGCTAGTTTTTCTATAAGTATAAATTAATTCTATCGATACTTTTGTACTCATAAATAAGTTTACAACGCTTACTTGTCTAGGAACCAGTAATCATATAATCCTAAAAGAATTCGCCATAAGTGAGGAATGTCGCAACACGTGCGCGAACCACTTCCTCATAGCTCGGCCGTGGCGAGGTCCATATACAGTTGAAAATTGCCGATGTTTGTACCGTTTACGTAAACCGTGCAAATTTTTCTTTCTCTTTAAACTAGTCTAGACTACAAAAGTAATAATGAAATTATTTTGCTATAATCCGCGATGAAATCATTCTTCATCGCGGATTATAGCAAAATAATTTATTTATTACTTTTGTATTATGGATCTCCGCAAAGTAACGCCTAATTCTATAAATTAATCTAAACTAGTAGAGGAAACTGATACAATTTTGACCTCAAGATGTAAAAGATGAAAATAAAGGCCAATTAGTTAATTTTTTATTAGTTAACTATAACTCAAAATTTGGCTTATTTTGTCAATCTAATAGCAGAGTTATAAAAGATTTAGTAAAAGTGAGATTATGAAATTCTTATATAAAACTAATGAGAATATTATTTTGCTATAGTTATATGTAATGCTAAATGTAGAGTGTACTATTCGTTCTCAAACCTGATACATGCAGAATTTGTAAACACCCATGCACGACCCGACACCGATAACACAACAATACACAAGCACTGCACAAATTCACCACCACTATCTCAACAATTGTTTTGCTAGAAGAAGACTTGTTGATGGAATAGAAAGCGAATGATATTTTAAATAATTAAGTCACCCAAATACTTTAGAATTAGGCGTTACTTTGCGGAGGTCCATAATACAAAAGTTTTTATCGCGGATTATTATAAATCTTAAATCACTCCTAAAGTCCTCGTTCCGCACACATTCAATCAAAATATGAAATGCATCTTCGATAACACCGTAATTAAACCTTAATTACCTTATTTAAAAGCTGTGATGGCCTAGCGGTGTGACCGTGTGAATCTCTAGAGACGATCATGGGTTCAAACCCGGGCAGACACCAATGAGTTTTTCTATTAAAACTTATATGTCTAATTGATAATTGCAATTTATCACACGCTTTTCGGTGAAGGAAAACATCGTGAGGAAACCTGCATTTCTCCAGAGAATTTTGGAGATATGTGTAACCTACCAATCCGCATTGGAGCAGCGTGGTAGGTCTTAGCTCCAATCCTTCTCTCCAATAACGGAGAGAAGAGGCCTATGCCCAGCAGTGGGATAGTAACAGGCCGCTACTTACTTACTACTAATATTCTCATTACATTTTTCACCCAAATACTTTGTATTTAAGTATGTACCTAAATTTGTATATGTATATATTTACCAGTTTTCTGTCATCCATAACACAAGTATTAACTTACTTTGAAGACGGACAGCCGTGTGTTTAAATGTCCTATATAATTATTATTTATTTATACATGCCCACACACTTATTTGTGTGTATGTAATTTTCTAAATAATCCATTCATGGAAACTTAACTGGTAATGATTTCTCCTCACAAATCTCTAATAGGCATGTTGACGTAAATCAATGTTATATTAGCGAGGGGCATTCCTCAGTGTCGAAAGTGTGCCAGACACGGCCGCCTTGAGGACTGTCGTGCGCGAAAAACGTATTTTGGACTTTGCAATTTTATTCATATCTATCTCCTGATGATGCTTAGGTTTTTTTTCGAATTGACTGTATGCTGTTAGCCCTGACGGCTTTTACAGCGTCACCAGGCGAGCGCAGAAGCATCGCCGTGGTTGCGAGTGCGTGGAGAGAGTAGAGCGCAGAAGCACTACTAACGTCGGAGAACGTCGGCATAAGGGTGCCTCCTGTGAGACTGGACCACGGCTTAAGGCGACGTGTAGTGGAGGGCTGATGTGGGTGGCAAGAAGCCACGACCAACCGATGACAGAAATCTGGGACCTCGTCTTCGCTGGCGAAGACGCTATGTGTATTACGTGTTTCTGTGTTTGCGATCGTTATTTGATCGTCAAGGTCATACAGGGCGCTTTTTGGACGCCTATTTTATTTTTTAAATTGACTTGGGTGACCATGCCATCTTGAACATCTACAATTTTCAAAAGAGTTATATATAAGACTAAGTTGGTATTCTGACCATAGATGGGGCACGATCTCTCATTTCCCACATTGGTTCATGCCATGGTGGACAGGGAAAGATCGCGGGCAGCGATGGCCTCCTTCTGTGAGGACGTAATTTCGCGGAAGGAGGCGGCGGGGCGGATTCGGGAAGTCGAGTCCTTGGATCCGATCCGCCGCAGGCGAGCGGGGCGCAGACGACTCGCCGAAGTCCGTCATATGCCGCCCTAACGGGGACCTATGGGCGCTCCGAACGGGGTTTACCGGACGCCCATGTGTAAAGGTCCCCGAGGAGGTCGATGCATCTGGTGCTCCCGATGCATCGTCTAGCGGAGGGAGGGGCCACTTTTAGAGAGGCCCCGATCCAGAGGTGGAGCACTCTGGTGTTCAGAGTTGCTGCTGGCGGGGATGGGGGCAATGTGTACAACGGTACCCTGTCCCCGACACCAGCAGTGTGGTGGAGCACTGTCAGGTTTTTAGTCGGTGCGAGTACGGCATACCCGCCACTCGTCCCCGTCGGGCGGGGATGACCCATAATGGGCTTTCCGGACACAAAAAAAAGTCTATGCCGTTGGTGCAAGCTGCAGTGACCGTGCCTTCTGCTCCACAGGTCGCGGGTTCGATTCCCTAGCCCCAGTATTTTGTAAAAACATTTTTTATATTAAATAATTTATAGACGCCGGAATTACTTTGCGGAATTTCATAGTACAGAAGTTAAAATAGAATTATCTTACTATAATCCGAGTTTTTTAAAAATCTATGTAATGCTAAATGCAAGAAGCAGTTAACATTTACATACCTTATATATGCAGGACAAGTCACCACACGTATAAAAAAACGCCGCCACCAGCAACACTTCACACAAGCACTACATACACTCACTACTATATTCATTTACAATCGACCTATCCCCTTGATGATGCTTCAGTTTCGGGGCGAAACGATCGTAGAGATTGTCGTAGTGAGTGTATGTAGTGCTTGTGCGGTGTGCTGTTAGTAAATATAAACCATATTTTTCTTTGTAAAATATACGAAACGCTTATATAAGGGCTTCCCCTTAAAAGTTGCGCCCATTATAGAAAAGACGAGAAGTGCAAGATTAAGATGGTATGGACATGGATGGTGGATGGATAGAGGGAGGCCTAAAAAGAGATGGTTGGATTTTGTGAAGAATGACATGCATATAAAAGGAGTAGCCAGAGTTGACGAATGATAGGACAGAATGGATGAGAAAAACATGTTGTGCCGACCCCACTTAGAGTGGGATAAGGACAGGAAGATATATATTTTTCTATGTAAAATATTGTCTCGAAAGTCTTGTAAGTGGAAATATCATTCAGTCGTAACAAATAAATTCATCACTCGATCAAACAACCTGACTTTTGAACTCACCATGTATAACGGTGTGAGTGAACTTCTCTCTTGACAGTGCTTCTTAATTGATCGCTAAGAGTATGAGATACTATAATTAACCGTACCTCATGTATACAGCTTGCGTCTCTATTGTGATGACGTGTGGACCAAGTTATAAGCGATTCCATTTCCATCATTAATATTTAAATGGTTAATCTTGAATGTAAATTTATTTATATTTTCAGAATCTCAGAAACGGCTACAACGATCTTTGCTTTGCTCATTTAGGATGACATGGGGGGTTGGGGAGTCTAGATGATGATTACGTCATCGTTAGTTATTTACATTCAAATTCAAAAAAGTCTTTATTTAAGTAAACTTGACACAAAAGTAATAATAAAATTATTTTGCTATAATCCGCAATGAAGTAAAATAGAAAATATATATCATGCTAAATGTAGAGTGGACAATCGGTTATCATACCTGATACATGCAGGATTCGTAAAAACACATGCACAAACCGCCACCACAATACACAAGCACTATATACGTTCACTATCACAAACTCCACAATCGTTTCGCCCCGCAACCGAAGCGTCATCAGGAGATAGACTCCACGACCAAAATCGCAAAGCAAGTGCAAGTAAACTTGAATTCAACTTGAAAACAAGTGCTTTTGGCTCGTCAACACTAATCAGGATCGGAAAGCTGTTCCTACCGAGAGGAACTGGCAAGAAACTCAGCGGTTTCTCTTTGCAAAATATAATTCTTATTATTAGTTACACTTGACTGGCCTGTTGGCGCAGTGGGTAGTTACCCTGCCTTCAGCTCCGCGGGTCGCGGGTTCGATTCCCGCCGAGGGCGAACATCACTACATATTATGAAACAAAGTCCATATTTCCCTATGTATGCATAAAACTTTAAAACTACGCAACAGATTTCGCAACGGTTTTTTTTAAATAGATATTTAGATATTCCAAAGATAGCAGGAAATCTTCTTAGTATAGGGAAGGAAATTGTTATTCTCCAAATTTAACGCTTGCGGGCCAAGGGCAGTAATGAATAAATCAAAACAACTGGATCGATTTTAATCATTTTTTTACACTAACTGACATGGGATATATATTTTATACCTGTGCGAAGCAGGGGCAGGACGCTAGTTTTCTATAAATGAATCAGTTGGACTTCGAGTCTGGATGTATGTTTGTATTTAAAATTATGTAAGTATGTATTTACCAGTTATCTGTCACCCATAACACAAGTATTAAGTTACTTTGGGGACAGGCAACCGTGTGTATAAGTGTCCCATATATTTATTATTATATTACTGTCTTGCACAGGGTCTATAATATATTTACTCTTATAGCTATATCTCCGATGATAAGTGAAAGTGTAATGATTGATATACATTGAGACAAAAGAACTAATTTGATGTGAGTTAGTTGAAAGTTTCGTATAAAAAAAAGGTAAATTATACTTCTCGCTTTACGCTTTTGACTTGCGCCATTTTTATATCGGATTATGACATCATCTTTGCGGCGACGTCACACTATATTTGCGCGTGTGTTTGCTCGTCCGTGAGTAATATCCGAAACTACAGTCAGCGGTGACATAATAAGGACGTTAATGTACTTAACAAATATGTGCGTTGTAAAATACTGTAGAGATGTGAAAAAGTAATGGATTTTTATATTAATCGATTATTTTATTGTTAGAATCGATTTAAAAAAAATTTAATCGATTTTAAATTTGAAGCACCAGATGCATCGTACGCCTCGGCGACTTCAACTGGGGATTTGTAGCCTTCAACGATTTTCATGAAATTTAGTATGTAGGAGGATTTCTAAGGCGATAAGTCGATGTAGCTAAGTTTCATCATCATTCTCCTTCGGACATGAGAATGATGTGTATATCCCAATGTAAGTGGGGTCAGCACAACATTTTATATAGGTGTGACATGATTTGGCTAGGTATATTAGGATCGGCTGTCTATTTGGCATCAACTTTCCTTAATCGTACTTTAGGTTACCACGGTAAAGAAATGAGAGTGGTATTTTCTACTCATATTTCATTTTATCCGAGTATTTTACGACACCTCGGTAAGAAATGATGATGGTCTTTTCAACTCAGCCGAAATATTTTCATTTTTTAAAATTGCATTTTGATCCTGTACTCAGGCAAAAAAAAACTAATACAATATAAATTCAAATACGAAGGTTAATTTTGCTGTCAATTGAAAAATTGTAATAGCTAAGTTGGGTAATCGGGCGTCCATGGATAAGAATACTCTATATTTGACTCCAGGTATCTTAAATCTTAAGTTTAATTCCCTTTCTTCGTTTAGTTTTTTGTAAAACAAAAATTATTTGCAATCCTTTATCGATGCACGTAATACATATCACCCTGTCCGAAGAATAAAGTCAGATATCACATGTAAAAGGATAGGAAATGTGACTTAATGTGTAAAAGGTGACCAAGTTAAGTCGATCATAACATGTTTTTTTGACAAGCCAACAACATATGCATTAAGATAAATAAAAATAATGAAAACACTAATAAAATAAGACACATAGCACAAACATCATAACAGGCGTATACAATTAATTTACAAACAAACGCCGTGTAGTATCCGGCTGAATAGAATAGTATCACCCTCATTTCTTACCGAGGTGTCGTAAAAGGCGACTAAGGTAAGTCGACCAGCCGTGTGGTATCCGGTTGAGTAGAATAGACCAACCTAATTTCTTACCGAGGTGTCGTAAAAGGCGACTAAGGTAAGTTGACCCACCGTGTGGTCCGGTTGAGTAAAATAGACCACTCTTTTTCTTACCGAGGAGACGTCCGGCAGGCGGCCGGTCATAAAATACGTAACCAAATCATATGACAACATGTTTGTAACATGTTGTGCCGACCCGACTCAGAGTGGGATAAGGGCAGGAGGATGATGATGACAATTAATTCACAAACAAATATATATATACAGAATATTATTACAGACAAATAATGAAGCTGTTTAACACCAAACACAACAAATAAAAAAAAACAACTATTTAAAACATGTGCCGATTAGATTGGGATAAGCAGCATTGATGATGATTTATACGAGTACCTGTTGGTAGATTGGTCAATAGTTCGAAGGGAATGCGTGTGATGCCGGGTCATCGCGTATGTCCACCCGATCAGCTGTGACGGCCCGTTATATGTACGCCTTTCTCTTGACGTTGCGTAGGTGCGCCACTAAATCTAGGGTCGGCTCGGATTACATGCACGCAAGTCGTTGCGTTACTAACTAACCTACAATAAGGTAAAATAACATGTTAGGCCGGGTTCCCACTACGCCTGACCAACGGTTTTACCTGCGCGGCCAAACTGCCGGAAGTGCTAGTGGCTAAAGAATCTTATTGAAATTCAAATCCAAAATATTCTTTATTCAAATAAACTTGTAAACCAGTGCTTTTGAATCGTCAACTCTACTGCTGGTTCGGAAAGCTGTTCCTACCGAGAAGAGCCAGCAAGAAACTCGGCGGTTGCTCTTTTAAAAATATAATTCTTAATACTAATTACTTATAGTCATAACAGGTTCGAAGGGAGCTATATCCACACATTCTTATCATCTATGTTATCCTCAACAGTATAGTATTATCTTACTGTCTGTCTGTTACGTTTTCACGGCGAATCCGCTGAACCAATATCGATGAAATTTGGCACAAATATTCCTTATACACCGGGGTAACATATAGGCTATAGAAATCCTGTTAAGTCAACAGGAATTAAATTCAGGACGAATTAAATACCAGAAAAATCATTATGAATTTTTTGATGTATGTAAAGTTTTTGTACCCCTTTTACTGAGCTATTTTAATATATATTTCATGTTAGTACGGGTTATTTACTGATCTGATTCTACCCGGATCGATCTGATTTTTGTGATGGAGATATTTGCAGGGTTGGAGAGTGACAGAAGCTACTCTTAATATTAAGACTACAGTCCATGCAGACGAAGTTGCGCGGGCAAACGCTAGTTATATATATTTTCTATTTTACTTTATCGCGGATTATAGCAAAATAATAATTTTATTATTACTTTTGAAGTATAGATGCATTTTCTACGTTATCGTGTCAGCGGAAACTTGTCACCCGGCTGCTGATAAACAAGTGTGTAATCTGTACACGGACCGACGTCTGTACGGTGGTCCAAGTTAAGGAACCATAGAGTTGTTATACCAGAGTTAACTTAAACAAATGAGTTTGAATGATCAATTCTACTGCTGGTTCGGAAAGCTGTTCCTACCGAGAAGAGCCAGCAAGAAACTCGGCGGTCAATCTTTTAAACATTTTCAATTTTTAGGCTGGCTTTACTAACTCTATAAATCAACTATTAATTCAAATTCAAAATATTCTTTAATCAAATAAACTTGTAAACAAGTGCTTTTGAATCGTCAACTCTACTGCTAATTCGGAAAGTTGTTTGTACCGCGAAGAGCAAGAAACTCGGCGGTCAATATTTTAAACTCAGACAAAAAGAAACTCTGTGGTTGCTCTCAAAATATAGTTCTTATTAATAGTCACTTTTTGTTATTACTATTTTGTACAGTCGCTGCCTATGGGCCTCGTTATAAAGTAACCGTTAAAAGCATTTTGATAACCACAAAAATGGTTAAAATGGGTTAACCTTAAACGCTAGACATATGCTGTCCCTTACTTTTAATTAGAACTTTATCAGGGGAACAATTTTGTAATACTTGATTTTTTAATAACTTTCACCGTTTACTTAGCGCACGCCAGGAAAGCTTTAAATTTTGCCATTTTTGTGATACTTTATATTGCTGATTCTCTCCTATTCATCTTAGCGTGATGTTATATATAGCATGCCTGGATAAATAAACTATGTTACAATGAAAGAATTTTTCAAATCGGTCCAGTAGTTCCTGAGATTAGCGCGTTCGAACAAACAAACTCTTCAGCTTTATATATTAGTATAGATGTAATCTTCAATAATATACTTAAGCTTTTTGAATCGGTTCATGAGCTATATTATAAAAACCGCTGTCACTTGCACCACGCGCCACCTGCCCCCTATAAATATATTCATTTGATTACCTCTTATATTCTCGATCTTTGTTACCATGGCAGTAAGTACCTATTTTGTTTGACACTTAAGCTGTCACAGCGACAAGGACGAGTGCAAGGCCCCGCTCTCAAAGGCTACGTGATTATAATACGGGTCGAGGAATCGATTATAGGAAGAACATATGCCCTAGAAATTTGACCTCGTTTTGTCCAAAAACATTATACGAACATGCGTTGCTATAAAATTTTATAAATTGTACATTAAACCTCGCGCTCTTATCCCATTCTAAGTGGGGTCAGCACAACATGTTATAAACATGTCGTCACATGATTTGGTTACGTATTTCACGACCAGCCTGTCTGACGTCAAATTCAAATTTAAGTGTGGCATTCAGTTGTGCCAACTTTCATCGATTTTTTCAGCGGATTAGTCGTAAAACCGTAATAGACAGACGGACTGATAGGCAGACAGACGTTCGCGTTTATAATATAAGTATGTTTTCTTGTTCGCAGAGATCGCAGCGGAGGGCCACCAAGATGAACAAAGACGGTTGAGACGGCCCGCGCGTCGGTGACGGCGCGCCCCACACACCAACATGTCCTTCTTTAATAATCTTAAAAAGGTACGCTGGTTATACAAGATGATACCTACGCCGGTTATACAGGGTGGTACCGACCATATGACATTAATTTTAATATTACTTACCTACACATCTCAGCACCATACATAAAAAAGGTCAGTTAAATCAGAGAAGTAATTTAGCCATAGGAATATTATGTTTTCAATAAAGGAAACACGATTTATAAATCAATGACCGTACCGTAACACGTTCCCAATACCGTAATGCGACTCATAACCTTGACCTAAAAACTGAACAGAACAAGTGCGAGTGAGACAAAACAAAAATGTTCTCTTGGTAGTCTCCTCCTGTTGCGCGCCGCTCTAGGTCAGTGAACCATTATTAACCAAGCCAGCTCCCAATTAAATTATAATATGTTTAACTAATTTAAACAATGGTCTATCAAGATTATATGATCTAATGAAAATTTAGATTTTCTGGTTTGGTTGGGCCAGGACTTGGAGTCCAATGTTGTGCTTAATGCGATTTTTTTAATATACTCGATAACGTTAGCGTAACGCCAATTTTTATGACGCTCCAACAGCTACGTCTAGTGACCGCTGTTCCTTCCACCCTTATCCCACTTTAAATGGGGTCAGCACAACATGTTATAGACATGTCACATGATTTGGCTACGTATTATACGATCGGCCGCCTTCCCTACGTCAACTTACCTTAGTCGTATTTTACGACACCTCGGTAAGAAATGAGGATTAGGAATTAGTTTTATTTAGTTAATTATAGTCGATGAGAAAAAAGTCTAGTGTAGGTAGTAAATAATAATTTAATTTTCAATTTGTTTATTGAATGTTTTTGATTTGCTCTCTTCCAGGTGCTGCACCTTGGCAGCGGCAATGATGCCAAGAAGAAGAAAGTGTTCAGCAACATCCGCGACAACTGCGACCCCGGCGAGCACTGGGACATGGTCGGCGAGCTGGGTGATGGCGCCTTCGGGAAGGTCAGTAGGACAATCAGCGCCACACATCTCGCTGTCACTTCCCTTCCCTACCCTTGGTACCCTTGTCCTAACAATGTAAAATGGGTATCCCATCTCCAAGGTGCAGACGGGGCGGCGCTGGACGTGTCAAATAGCGGAAGCCGTCACCCCTGACTTGTAACAAGTTTGGGCACATTCGTCGTTTCTCGCTAGTGGAACAAAATACCGAGAAAAGAGATACACTCAAAGTTAGAACAAAAATCTCTCTGTCACGCTGTGATATACTCAAAAAATATAATAGGACAAATTACACAGACATGAACCTACAACTAACGAGGTTCGAGCCGAGATTTTATAGGAGTTTGGTTGGGAAACATTTTAGCTTTGCATTAAAGGAGTTTCAATCTTTAATATTTAAATGATCTATTCTTATATCTGATAAGCTGTGATATCCTAATGGTAACGCGCGGACCATAAAAGTTAGAAACCTGGGATCGATTCCCACATGTCACCTAGCGCTTTCTTTTTTTATTATTTGTTTATATTTTTTTTAAATTACCGAGCAAAGTTCGATCATTCAGGCACTTCTTTATTTAAATATTATATAGTACAAAATATAAGTTTTTAACAGTACAGTTGTTAACCCTATGTCCAGGTGTACAAGGCGCAGCACAAGTCGACTGGCCAGCTCGCCGCGGCCAAGATGTGCGTGCTGGACAACGAGGACGACCTGGCCGACTTCACCGTGGAGATCGACATCCTCACAGAGTGCCGGCACCCGAACGTGGTGGAGCTGCACGAGGCCTACTTCATCGACAACAAGCTGTGGGTGAGCACCCGTTGACACCCATAATTTTATATTGACCAGTAGGTGGCAGTGATCCTTCCTTCAGCTAAAGGGACCGTGGCTCCGATTACAATAGGGACGTTTTCAAAAACAATTTGTTGGATCATCGAGTTTGAGTCTATCTGTTTATCCTGGAAAAAAGAATCGTCAAACTACAGACTAAAAATCTAGACTTTATTCCCCTATCTATATCTTTGACAAAGAATTTCCTTAGCGCTATGTTTTAACGTTCTAAATCGTCATCTTTATAACCGTTTAACTTAGATTTCATCTGCGGGGAAATATTCAAATATTCATTCAAATAGAACGAAAACGGTGGCTGAGGTAGATGCGGGCGGTCACCTCTTGTACTCTTTAAGTTGTAATATCACACTTAATGCGCTCACCGCCTGCAGGCGAGGTCTAAGTCAAACGTATAGCCTATAGCAATTGATGTAAAAAAAATTTTTCTTGCAAAAGAGATTCGTTCCGAGGCCCATACCCCAGTTGTTTTTGGACAACTGAGAAGACCCTGCTTATAAAAATATTATTTAGAATTTCACATCGTTGGCTAATTCCAGATGTTGCTAGAGTACTGCGACGGCGGCGCGCTGGACTCGGTGATGTCCGAGCTGGAGAAGGGGCTGAGCGAGGCGCAGATCGCGTACGTGTGCCGCGAGATGTGCCGCGGGCTGCAGTTCCTGCACTCGCGGCGCGTCATCCACAGGGACCTGAAGGCGGGCAACGTGCTCGCCACCATGACCGGCGGGGTCAAGCTGGGTCAGTATCTTATTGGACTGCGACAGCATGAGGGGGAGCACTCCATGGTGAGGGGGAGCGCCCCACCATGACCGGCGGGGTGATGCTGGGTCAGTATCTTATTGGACTGCAACAGCATGAGGGGAACGCCCCACCATGACCGGCGAGGTCAAGCTGGATCAGTAATAAATATCACGCACAATGGTCGCCTTACAGTGACTAAGTGCGGAAAATAGCCCGCAACAAGAGTAATAAATATATGAAGGACTTACACGCACGGCCGTCCGTACACAAAGTAACTTAATACTTGTGTTATGGGTGACAGACAACTGGATTTTTTTAAAGAAATGTTTGCCCTTGGTAGGAATCTGCTGAAATGATTATTTTGTAACCATCAATCAAATTGTGATTATTTTTTTTTTAAATAGCCGATTTTCTTACTGGTTCTTTGCGGTAGATGCAAACTTCTGAATCAGTGGTAGCTTCTTTAAAACATTTGACGATTCAAAAGTACTGTAAACAGTCCACTTGAATAAAGAATATTTTGAATTTGAATCGAACCCACGACCCATGGAGCTGAAGGCAGGGCCACTACCTTATGCGCCAACGAGCCAGTCAAAGTTAAATCAGCGCTATACTTATATAACTTTTTGACTATGGTGGAAAATACAAGGCGTAGCCCCACAGCACGTCGCATGTCACCCTAACGCGGATCTCCGGGCGTTCCGAACGGGATATCAGTGCTTAGTGCGAGTGTTTAAATTTAACTTGACGGAATCGAATTTACGGATACAGCTTGTGCAAAATGTAACTGTTGTGTAAAATGTGACTAATCTTTGCTTGCAGCTGACTTTGGTGTGTCGGCAAAGAACAAGTCGACCCTCCAGAAGCACGACACGTTCATCGGCACGCCGTACTGGATGGCTCCAGAGGTCGTGCTGTGCGAGACCTTCAGGGACAATCCGTATGATTTTAAGGTGACTTGGTCATTTCAGCGTGTATATATATGTAATAACTTTAAAGCCATCTATACTTATATATAAAGCTGAAGAGTTTGTTTGTTTGAACGCGCTAATCTAAGGAACTACTGAACCAATTTGAAAAATTCTTTCAGTGTATGATAGCCCATTTATCTAGGCATCGTTAATTTAGGCTATATAACATCACGCTAAGATGAATAGAAGAGGAGCGGCTATTAAATGTATTATGAAAACGCTTTCCTTGCGTGCGCTGAGTAAACGACATAGTTATTAAAAAATCATGTATTACAAAATGGTTCCACTCTAAAAGTTCTAAATAAAAGTCCGCGACAGCATATGTCTAACGTTTAAAGTTACTAAATACTATATTACGGTTTTCATCTTTCCACGCGGTTGGAGCCGCCCTACGATTGCTAGTCTCTTGATAAAATTACCAAGCAAGGCTCAATCAGCTAGGTACTTAAGCTTTAATTGTGCCAAGTTTCATCAATATCAGTGCAGCGTATTGGCCGTAAAAGACACCTCCTGGGTAAAGTAAAAAGTTCTATCAACTGAGCTCAAAAATTTCTGTAGTGTTTTTGTAGATATCATATCATATACATACATCTTTTAACTCACATATCAGATACAATAATACAGATAACGATCTGTAACTAATATTTACGATAGATGATTTCATCTCCGTGCGACATCTCTACGGGTTATCTGTGAGTTAGATATTAAAATATTTATTCAATGTTTGTATTCTGGTAAAGTTAGCCTCGATTTAGACTAAGATGACGTTTTTAACGACAATTTTATCACTCGAAAATCTGGCAATATATATATCATCCTGTCCTTATCCCACTCTAAGTGGGGTCGGCACAACATGTTTTTCTCTTCCATTCTGTCCTATCTTTCGTCAACTCTGGCGCCACTCCTTTTATATGCATATCATACTTCACACAATCCAACCATCTCTTTTTAGGCCTCCCTCTAGGCACATATCCATCCACATTCAAATTCCGTTACAACATGTTAATAAGGAAAATCTGGCAATAATATAGTACAATTATTATTATAGCACAATAGCACAATTATTCATTACTAGCAATTGTCAGCGGCTCCGCTCGGGTGGAAAGATTAAAACCGTAATATAGTCTTTTGATAACCATAAAAATTATTTAAAGTTGGTTAAACTTAAAAGCTAGACATATGCTGTCGCGGACTTTTATTTAGAACTTTTAAAGGGTAACAATTTTGTAATACATGATTTTTGAATAACTATTACCGTTAACACGTAAGGAAAGCTTTAAATTTTCCCGTTTTCGCACTATTTTTTATTGCTGCTCCTCTCCTATTCATCTTAGCGTGATATTATATATCCTATAGCCTTCCTCGATAAATGGACTATCTTACACTTAAAGAATTTTTCAAATCGGGCCAGTAGTTCCCGAGATTAGCGCGTTCAAACAATCAAACAAACAAATAAACTCTTCAGCTTTATATATTAATATAGATGTATAACTAGGTTTTACATAATGAATACGCTGTGATAGCCCAACGGTTAGATTATTTATTTTATTTATTTATTTATTATTTAATTAGAACGGACATGATCCAATTACACTAATTAAACACAGTAGAATCACAAAAAAAGAATACATAATTTTAACTATAACACAAAAAAGAGAAAACTAAATTAAATAAAATAAAACAATTTAAAATTTAAAAAATTGTGATTTTGCGACTGTAGACACAATCACGTGTTCAAAATCCGGGCAGGCACCAATGAGTTTTTCTATTCAAACTTATGTGTCTAATTGATAATTGTAATTTATCACACGCTTTTCGGTGAAGGAAAACATCGTGAGGAAACCTGCATATCTCTAGAGAAGTCTGGAGATATGTGTAACCTAATAATTCATATTAGAGTAGCTTTGTGGATCTTCGCTTCAAACCTTATCGACCTTGGAGAAAAAAATAGCCTATGCCCAGAAGTGGGATAGTATCAGACCGTATATCTCTAGAGAATTCTAGAGATATGTGTAACCTAGTTAATGTATAGAACCGGCTATACTCACGTGTTATTCTATCGGGTTAGCCCGACTAGTTTCGAACCAATCCAGGGCACATATTCATGAGCTCTTTACACGACGTTATCGCCCGGACGGGTTCGAAACTAGTCGGGCTAACCCGATAGAATAACACGTGAGTATAGCCGGTTCCATACATTAACTATGAATACTACTCACGATAGTTTAAATTTAAAAAATATGTGTAACCTACCAATCCGTATTGGAAAAGCGTGGTAGGTCTTAGCTCCAACCCTTCTCTTCAAAAACAGAGAGGAGACCTATGCTCAGAAGCGGGATAGTAAAAGTTTCTTTTACTTTACTTTATCGTTGATTTTTCGTTTCCAGGTGGACATCTGGTCGCTCGGCATCACGCTGATAGAGTTCGCCCAAATAGAGCCGCCGAACCACGAGATGACTCCGATGCGAGTGTTGCTCAAAATACAGAAGAGCGACCCCCCTAGTTTGGAGCAGCCGTCGCGGTGGAGCAAGGCCTTCAATGACTTCGTTGCGAAAGCGCTGGTTAAGGTGAGGCTATATTCAAATTCAAATTCAAATAATTCTTTATTCAAATTGGCTTTTACAAGTCTAATTTATTTATTTTATTACCATATCGGTAACATCATATAATTACTTCAAAATAACGAGTCACGGGTTATTCGATGAGAATTAATAATTTTATCATAATTTTTTCACCATTCCTTAACTGAATTTGCGTCATATAGTTTGAAAAGCAGGCTTGTATGATTGAAAGTTCTTATAGTTCTTATTGGTGAATAATAACCCCACGAGATGTGTATCACGTATGAACGTGACTGAGATCTTTGCTGTTAAGTTGGTTGGAATAATAGTTGATTAGCAAATTCAAATTCAAATAATTCTTTATTCAAATTGGCCTTTACAAGCATTTTCGAATCGTCAAATTAGAATGAAGCTACCACTGGTTCGGTAAAGTGCTCTTACTGAGGAGAACCAGCAAGAAACTCTGCGGTCACTCTTTTCAAAATTGAGTATTATATGCTTCTGGGTCTTATATATTAATATCTTCTTCTTTCTTCCCTTATCCATCTGACTGGCTCGTTGGAGCAGTGGGTAGTGATCCTGCCTTCGGCTCCACGGGTCGCGGGTTCGATTCCCGCCGAGGACCAACATTTTCTTTAAAATGAATTTGTTGGTCTTTGAGCCTGGGTGTATATTTGTATTTAAGTATGTATTTAAAAAATATATAAGTATATATTCACCAGTTGTCTGTCACCCGTAACACAAGTATTAAGGTACTTACTTTGGGGACGGACGACCGTGTGTGTAAGAGTCCCATATATTTATTTATTTATTTATTTATTTATTTATCTAAGGCAGGTGGGCACAACATGTTATAAACATTTCACATGATGTGGCTACGTATTTTACGACCGGTCGCCTGCCTGATATCAACTTACCTTAGCCGTATTTTACGACTCCTCGGTAAGAAAGAGAGTCGTCTATTTTACTCAGCCGGATACCACACGGCAGGTAGACTTGCCTTAGTCGTATTTTACGACACCTCTGTAACAAATGAGGCTGGTCTATTCTACTCAGCCGGACTCATTCCGGACCTTACGGCGGAAATTCGGCGGTTGCTATTTCCAAACTTAATTGTAAGAAGAATAACTATATCCATGCATTCTTTTCATTTATATAATCCTAAACAGTGTAGTAGTCTCTCTGTATCAGAGTCCTTTTTATATTTATTTTAAACTACTATAATGAAAAAGCCAAAATCGATTTTTGTCAGGATCCAGAGAAAAGGCCGACATCGACCGACCTTCTCAAGCACGAGTTCGTCTCCGGGGACCTGGATTCGAAACCGTTACGGGATCTATTGCTGGAGTACCGAGCTGAGGTCGTGGAGGAGGAGCTTCTGGATGATGATTCGGAGGTATTTCTAGATTTATCGAAGATAAGTCAAGGAATTTTCAGGTGATTATTACTCAAGGCTGATACAAGGCCAGATTCCACCGCAACGGCGGTTACTTGACCTCTCCATTTGTTATGTAGTATTAACTCACTGATACACACGCCTCTGGATGATGATTCAGATATATTTCTAAATGTATCGAAGACCTTGAAAGGGATTGGGAAGGGACCTTGAAAGGGATCAAAGACCTTAGGTATTACTCAGGTCTACTTCAAGGTCTGATTCTACCTCTAAAGAGTTTTATTGATGTCTAAATTTATCGAAGATATGTCAAGGAATTTTCTGGTGATTACTACTCAGGGCTGCTTTAAGGCCAGATTCCACCGCAAGGGCAGTAACTTGACCTCTCCATATATTAATTACTATTAACTCACATATGCAATATCCTCTGGATGACGATTCGGTGATATTTCTAAATTTATCAAAGACCTGGAAAGGAATGTTCTTTAAGCATTATTCAGGTCTACTTCAAGGTCTGTTTCTACCTCTAACGAGTTTAATTGACCTCTCCAAATATTAATTACTATTAACCTACCGATACAATATGCTCTGGATGATGATTCGGAGGTATTTCCAAACGTATCGAAGACCAAGAATGGGATGGTCTTTAACTAGTCATATCAGCATCAAGGTCAGATTCTACTTCTAAGGAGTTTTATTGACCTCTTCATATATTAATTACTATTGAATTACTGATGCTAAGTCCTCTGAATAATGATTTGGAGATCTTCTAAATTTATCGTAGCCCTTAAAAAGGATACTCTAAGTATTAGTCAGGTCATTTAAAGGACAGTTTCTACCTCTAGGGAGCTTTATTAACCCCTCTATAAATTACGTAGTACTAATTCAGTGATCTAAATACCTTTGCATGATGATTCAGAGGTATTTCTAAATTAATCAAAAATATGCAAACTAACCTTGTACATACTTCGCTTCCACTAACAAAACACGTGTGTGCTTATTCACGCTTACTAACGGATAAAAGGCGCGCGCCCGCCGCAGTCGGTTACGGGCCAACAAGGAGCAGTACCAGAGAGTTGGTTAGTATTTACTGCCCTGACATACGTCGTCTTATGAGATATCTCACTGGTCAGCATTTAAGTGGTGATATATCCTGTGGGTATCAGCTAAATGCAGGAATAATCTACTGCCACTGATACGTCCCTTGAGTTATCTCAATGCAAACACATTTAATTTGACTGGCCCGTTGGAGCAGTGGGTAGTGACCCTGCCTTCAACTCCGCGGGTCGCGGGTTCGATTCCCGCCGAGGGCCAACATTTTCTATAAATGAATTTGTTGGTCTTTGAGCCTGGGTGTATATTTGTATTTAAGTATGTATTTAAAAAATATATAAGTATATATTCACCAGCTGTCTGTCACCCATAACACAAGTATTAAGTTACTTACTTTGGGGACAGACGACCGTCTGTGTAAGTGTCCCATATATTTATTTATTAATTTATTTTATTTAATTGAATATATTGTTTTATAGGTTTTAGCTAAATACTGAAATAACATAACTCTATTGATTCTCAATACCACTAAAGTGTAAGTTAAGTAAAGAGTTCCTAAATCAGAATTTTTATATTTTCAAAACTATATAGAAGGTAAATTACAAATAGTGAAAATAAATAAAAATGTACACACTAGGTTACAAGCAATTTGTTTAGAATGAATTTGTAAGAATTAACAACTGGTTAAGCGTCATCTTTCATTTGATTACAAGCTTTAAGGTGCTTATATCGAATTTTTCTACTGAGCGCTGATACACGATGATTTTTTGGACGTTAAAAATACAATTCGAAAGATATTTTTACTTACACTTAACTTCACAATAATACTAGAAAATTAAGGCATACGTACAAAACCGGACGTAAATGCGTGCGATGCCTGTATATGCGTACGCATGCTCGCAACCATTTGCGTACGCAATGTTCATTTTTGATACATGTTATAGAGCAGTCTTAATTATAACTTAGGGGGTTAAGTTTATTAGATTATTTTTCAATAAGTATCCAAAGAGTCTTCTCTTTAGATCAGTGTTTTGAAAAGTTTTCGCTGGATATCGTATAATCCAACTCGTTTATGCTAACAATACGTTAATGGTGCGCTTCTGTGTGGTTACATTGCATGCGAATCGATCGGCCAGCCGCAAGAGCCTCCGCCCTCGTCGAAGGTATTTATAGAAAAAAAAATGTTGGCAACACTGGAATAAAACTTCTTTATCTGTTTCTAATTTCCTTTATGCCTTTTGTTTACAAACGTAGCTAGTTCACTATGTTTTTTAGTTTCTATCATACGTGTGTTATTTTTTAAAAAAAGCTTTAATTATTTTGATAAAATGATATATATATGGTATATATGAATATAGCGTGAGTATGTCTATATTAATAACTTTTTGTAGACCAAGCTAGTTCTTAATAGAATGCAGACCGAATATTTGTACTCCGTGTACTAATCAATAGCCAAAATAAGCATATCATTAATTTTAAGAAAACTACGATCTTTAAAGCTATGTATTTTAAAGTTGTGTAAAGCTGTTAATTAATGGTTAAGAAAATTTCAATCCTTAATATTTTAATAGATTGAAAAACATTTAGACTTGGAGAAATTTTACCAAATTTAACATTGGGTTTTACATTTCCATCTCTCAAACAGCTAAAGTATTGCTGCTATGGCTAGCATAAGAACAGGGACGTTAAGATTTTGACATCTCAGTGCGAGCCTCACCTACATAATTTTTTTTTTCATATTTCATCCTTTTTATATCTTTAAAAAAAATACCGAGCAAGGCTCGGATAGAAAGTTACTAAAATTAAAAAACAGTAAGGCTTCAGTAATTTATGATATACTTGCATCTAACCACATTAAAATCTTATAAATATTTTGTTAGAAATTAAGTCTAAATTCAATTTAAAATGAATAATAAAAAAAATACAAATGCGTTTAGGTTAAGGGGATCACGCCGGGCACCTTAGTGTGCACTAACACTTTTCACTATAAGATCCAACGACAGAATGATTCTACCACCAGTTAGGAACACTAATCCACTTGAGAGGAACTGGCAAGAAACTCAGTGGTCGCTCTTATCACGAATAGCGATTATTTGAGGTTAGATTCTTATAACACGAAATACAAAAGAGGTAGCCCAAACACCTACGCTGCACTCCAAAATAGAGCGAATGAAGTCAGTCGTTGTCTTTTATAGGCTGTCACAGCTTAGGGATCTGGATTGCTAACAATATTTTATGTATATAAACTAACTAAACTAAATAGGCTATATTTAAGTCTTATTCAATCGAGTTAGTCCGACTATTTTTGGGCTCATCCATGCCCCTTATTCATGAGCTCGGAACTGCGTTCAGCAGCTCGCTTGGCGCGACTCGTGCGTAGCTGGGATATATAAATTGGCAACTAAGTGGAACAGACTACCCTGCCAATGCTTTTAGTCCGGTATCTTTAATATTTAAGTGAGTTAATCTTGTATGGATGTGTATATATATATTCGGAATCTCGGAAACGGCTTCAACAATTTTCTTGAAATTCAGCATTCAGGGGGTTTTGGGGAAGAAAAATCGATCTAGCTAGGTTTTTAAAAAATCATTTTATCCGATTTTGGGCGTTATAAAATAAAAATATTTACATTGAACATATAAAAAACCTTTTTTCCCGTTTTTTTTTAACCGTTATTATCAAGTCAGCGTAGCTTATTCGGGGAACGGGTGGTCTCAACCAATGAAAATACCTAAGATTGAGCCCTACCTACCCAATTTTTTTGTCTCCTTCTCCCACTTTCTTTCTCCCACTATACTGTTTTTTTCTTTTCTTATATGATTCCTTCGCTTAAAACGGTTGTCTGGAAGAGATCACTGCTTAGTGATAACACCTTTGCCCTTTGCATTATTATTAGATTTAAAGTTTTCTGTTATTTTTACGTTTTTATTTATAGTGTAATTTTGTGCAATAAAGATGTTTATCTATCTATATATCTAGGTCCGGGATAGTATTAATTAATCATCTCTGTGTGTAGGAACACCGCAGCTCCCAGATGCATGTGGACATGGAAGATGACTCCACGTCCGTGAGGTCGGGCGACACGCCGGACATCAAGAGTGAGTGCTTAACATTATATATTTATACTTCTTTAGTAATGATAATCTGTCTGTTACGCTTTCAGGATTAATTTGCGTCGTTGGCGCCGATAGTTAAATATATAATTGTTTTTACTATTTTAGTATACATATAGGTGAAAATGAAAGCCCTTTATATAAGTAGTGTATTGCCAAAGTATACAATCATTATCGTAATTGAAGCTGTGATCGTGAAAGGAGAAAAGAGGAAAGTTGCCATCTTGGAGACCTTATATTAGTTTATTTAACGGTCTGGAATCGAGTCCTTTAAAATGTATTTGCGACACAGACAAAATATCACCCGCTGAACGTCGTACGTCCGAATACTGTAGTATATATTGTCAAAGCATACAATTATTATCGTTATTGAAGCCGTGATCGTGAAAGGAGAAAAGAGAAAGTTGCCTTCTTAGGGGGACCTTATATTAGTTAATTTAACGGCCTGGAATCGAGTCCTTTCAAAAGTATTTGCGACACAGACAAAATATCACCCGGTGAACGTCGTAAGTCCGAACACTGTGGACTATCTTCTTCTTCTTCTTTCTCAACCGGTGGACGTCCACTGCTGAACATATGTCTCCTTAAGGGATCGCCACAATCCACGATTTTGTGCCGCTTGGATCCAGCGGCTCCCCGCGACCTTTTTGAGGTCGTCAGTCCACCTCGTTGGGGGCCTACCAACGCTGCGCTTTCCAGTGCGAGGTCGCCATTCCAGCACCTTAGGACCCCAACGCCCATCGGTTCTACGTACTACGTGCCCCGCCCATTGCCACTTCAAATTCGCGATACGATGAGCTATGTCGGTGACTCTGGTTCGTCTACGGATCTCCTCATTTCTGATTTGATCACGTAGAGATACTCCGAGCATAGCCCGTTCCATCGCCCGCTGAGTGACTCTGAGCTTCATGTAACAACATGTTGAACCGACTCCACTTAGAGGATAAAATTATATAAATAAATCAATTTGTATAATAATAGATTATTTTTGAAAAATCGATTATTATAAGAATAAGAAAGACTTTATTATTGTGGCACATTACAATACACAGAGAAGATCAACAAGATGACAAAAAAGTAATATTAAAAAAAAACAAAAAGTCACTTTGGCTTTTCGACTATTCAGTTTAGCATACATATCTTTAATATTTAAATGATTTAATCTTGTATGTATATAAATATTCTCGAATATATTTTCGGAATCTCGGAAGCGGCTCCAACGATTTTCCAATAATTCGGCATGTAGGGGGTTTTGGGGGAGAACAATAGAACAGCTAGGTTTTATTTTAAATAAATCGATTTATCGCTGTTTTTGGCCATTAAAAAAAATACTAAAATTTACATTGTATATAAAACACTATACTACTAATTAATATATCGGTCACAAAACGGGTCACATCGCGATAATCTCGAGTTACCTTTGTATAAGGTTTGACGTTTTGGCAGAGTTGCATCAACGGACCACGCCGAAACGCCGTTTGTTTATATATTAATTGGTATGAATGCGAAAGTTTTAAATCTACCACTATACTACTAACTATATACTAAAACAATTACTTTTTTTCACATCCCTAGTGCTATGATCACTATTCATCAGTTGTGAGTTGTATCTTTCGCAGTGTCGGACGCGGAGCCGAGTGCGGGCGCGACGCCGGCGCCGCCGCCCGTCCGCGGCCCGCCGTCGCCGCGCGCCGCGTCGCCCGCGCCCGCCGCCCCCCACCCGCAGACCGCCTCCAAGCGAGCGCTGCCCGACGATGCGCCAGCCGCTGACAGGAGGCCGCCGGTCAGTTACATATATTCCAACCTGACTGGCTCGTTGGCGCAGTTTGCAGTGATACTGCCTTCAGCGCCGCTTGTCATGAGTTCCATTGCTATGGGGTAAAGGTCACGGGTTCAACCTGGGCAGACACCAATGAGTTTTTTTGTTAAAACTTGTGTCTAATTGATAATTGCAATTCATCACACGCTTTCCGGTGAAGGAAAATATCGTGAGGAAACCTGCATATCTCTAGAGAATTCTGGAGATATGTGTATCCTACCAATCCGTATTGCAGCAGCGTGGTAGGTCTTAGCTCAAAACCTTCTCTCCAGAGGCCTATTCCCAGCAGTGGGAGAGTAGCAGACTTACTTACTTTACTTTTTATTAATTTTCAGGCACCAAAGAAAGAGAAAGGCCCCGCGCCCCCTCCCCCCGGCGCAGTCGCGTCCCCCCCGCCGCCGCCCAGCCCGCCCTCGCCCGCGGCGCAGGCCTCGCGGCCCGTCCGCAAGCAGCCCGCGCCGCCGCCGCCCATGTTACCCACCACGCCGAGCGCGCCTACCACGCCCCCCATACAAAGCACCCCCACGCCACCCCCCTCAAGCGCTCTATCCACCCCTCCCACGCCACCTCTGTCAATCGCTCCCACTACCCCTCCCTCTTCCCTCGCGTCATCAACACCGCCGTCCACCATCGCCGGACACATTGTGGAGCAGGTGAGCTAAAGTTTAACTGTCCCTTTGCTTTAGGGCTAAAGTTCCGGGGATCGTGGGTTTTTTTTCCGCCGAAGGCCGAAGGCAATTTTCCATAAAAAATTGTTGGTTCTTCGAGTCCGGGTGTATATAAGTATATAATAAGTATGTATTTAAAATTATATAAGTATATATATAAATATTTACTAGTTGTTTGTCATCCATAACACTAGTACATTTAGATTCAAGGCATTTCCACCTTGAAAGACATTTTTCTTAAACAGTGGAATTATGCGACAGTAGAATTACAGTGGTTATTCTGTAAAGAAGAAAGACTAAAATTAGGAAGATGTTAAATTATGTAAAAAAAAAAATTTCGTCGTCCGAAAAAGTAGCTATTTGTTTTTCCTATCAGAGTCAAGGAATATACGTGTATTTTAAATTTGAATGTTCATTCCAGGTATGCAGAGAAGCAGAAAAAGCGGTAGAAGAGAAATCAGATAAAACAAATAAAGAATTTAACGATAAGGACACCAAACCAAAGCCCGATAGTAGATTAGCGACCCCAGAACCCGTTGTCAATAGACTCAACGGGACCACTGAGGTCAAACTGAGCGATAACGAAATAACTAGTCCCCTAACAGACAAAATTATCTCGGACGTTAAAAAAATAGAAGACGTCAAAAGGTACAGCATGGACGCCAATGAAATCGTCGCTGACGTCCATATATCAAGTCCAGAAGTCAATAAAATGGACGTACACAAATCAAATGTAGAAATTAACAAAACTAGTCTTGATATAAACAAACCAACAGACGTCAAAACGAGTACAGACGTCCCTAAAATATCTGAGAAACAGGATAATAAATCCAATGTAGAAGTTCGAAAGAGCGCTGACGACGTAAGACTCGATACAAAGGAGAAGCGAATTGTTGATTTTGGAAAATTCCCTGAAGTGAGCAAATCTAGTGTAGAAATTAACAAATCAAATGAAGTCAAAGCTGAAATACGCGCGATCGCTGATATTATTAAATCAGATAAAAAGGAAAGATCTAGATCGAGTTCAACAGAGATAGATAATAAGAGAGTGAGTGCGGAAGTGAGTAGGATAGAGTCGCGGTCCCGTTCCGTGGACGACAAGGACAGGTATAGTGTGGAAGTGCGACGGAGTAAGGACTATTCTAGATCCGGTTCGATAGAAGAGAAGGAGATTGAAAGGGAGACCACGCAGAGTGCGGTGGAGATACGATCTGTGACGGTGAGAATTTGAAAGTAACCTAACTTAAATTTATATTTAAACTGGTATGTTGTCGTAGATACCAATGACTATACCTTCAGCTCTGTGGAGCACGGGTTCGATTCTTGCCAAGAGCCAACATCATAATTCTCCTTTATCCTACTCTAAGTTAGGTTACAACATGTTGTTACATGATTAGGCTAGGGATTTTACGACTGGTTGCATGCTTGTTTTATTCTACTCAGCCGGATACCTCACGCTGGGTCGACTTACCTTAGTCGCCTTTTACGACACCTCGGTAAAAATAGTTGCAACATGTTGTGTCAACCCCACTTAGAGTGGGATAAGGGCAGGAGGATGATTACAAAGGTTTGCAAAGTTGCTTGGAAGTGAACGTGGTCTCTTAGTCGATGGTATGGATGAATTTAGATCGATTGACTGGACGATTGATTGATTGGTACTCGGTGACCAGTTACACAGACGATCAAACACCTTGCTTATATGAAAATAACACTATTTAAAGAGTACTACCAAACGTTCTACACAGGTAATCTGTAATTCAAAAACCCTAAAGCTGCCATAGATACACTAAGAGTTAAATACAAAAATGGATTTAGAATACTGTTGGGCTTGCCGAGGTTTTGCTCCGCTTCTAGCATGTTTGCTGAAGCGGGAACTAATTATTTTTACGCGGTATTAAGGAAAAAGACAGCATCCTTGCTAGCATGACTTCGCTCAAGCTGAAACAGTAGCCTAAGTACGTTAGTGTGTAAAATGGAGTCACCCATATATGAAAGATTTATGGAGATGCTAGTGCGACACAAAGATATTATGTATATAATGTTAATTTTTCGATAAGGATTTGTATATTTTATTATTAACATAGTTTATAAGATTTTTTTTTTGGTAACTAACAATTGTGAGCCTTTGTAACGTTGAATAAAATTATTATTATTATTACATGTTTTCCAGCCGCCAGAACGCGACCGCAGCTCGGTGGTGCTGCCCCAGCAGGCAGTGACGGTGGTGGCGGTCAGCGCCGAGCCCAACTCGCTGGCGGCCGCGCCCATTGGCCTGGTCACCGTCACCACCACCCACCCGCCTGTGCTCAACACCGCCGCGCCGGTACGTACCACCGAAATTACACCCACCCATCTACCCATAGAGTTAATAGAGTAGTGGAGCAAACCTAAAATGTGCCTATCAACAATAAAGAGAATTAAACATCTTATATAGCAATTTAATTATAAAGTTAATACTGTATATTAAAGCTAATATAATTTTCGGAAACGGCTGCCATGCTTTCCTGAATTTTGAATGAGTATGTAGGGGGTTCTGGGGAAGAAACATTGATCTAAATTGCTTTTATTTTTTAAAAAATCTCGTTTATTCCCTGTTTTCGGGAAAATCAAAATTTATGTTGAATGAAGTCATGACAGCTCATTTGGGGAACGGGCGATCTAGACAGGTGAAAATGCTAGGTTCTAGCCCAACTTCAACTATTTTTATTTTTTTTCAAAAAAGGCTATATATATATATATATATATATATATATATATATATATATATATATAATCATCATCTTATTATAGTAGATTGGGGGAGACAGCCTAAAATGTGACACACACGGCTTAAAAAAATATTTCAAAATATTTAAAATAAGAACGTTCATCATGTAATTAGACAGAGATAATTCTGAAATAGGTCTCTTATTGTCCCTCTCTTATTATTTCTTGAACACTCGATGTCAGACAGACAGATTAAAGTCAAATTTTGTATACTTTTATCACACAATATACCTATATGATATATTATATAGGTATATTGTTATATAATATGTATGTATGTAATATGTATAATATGTTATCTTCCATTCCAGCTGCCACACAATGCGGTGACGATATCCACCACTCCGCCCATGGATGAGGTGGTGGTTGTCCGCGCCGGTTCGTCTTCGGATGACGACGCGTTCGCCCCCTCGTCATTGGACTCGCTGGATTGCACCACGTGCTATACAGGTATTAAATGTGACACCACGTTGAAATTACTAGCGAAATAGATGTGAAAGCCTAAAGGACAGACTTCCGCATTTTCGCATTTTTAATACTAGTTTTTACCCGCAACATCATTCGTGTGGACTGTTGTCGCGTGAAATATTGATAATATATGGCGCTTTTCACTGTCATTCTATTCCTGTAGAATTAACAGGATATAAAGTGTATAAGGAATAATTGTGCCATATTTTATCGATATTGGTTCAGCGGAAAGCGGGTTCGCCTTGAAAAAGTAACAAACATACTTAAACAAACTTTATTCAGCTTGTCACTATAATATTAGCAAGCGTCAAATGAGTTTGAACTCTATGACACAAAGTTTACGAACTCTTTTCGCATGTATGTAAACAGCCTCATTCCGATTTAAACTTTATTCCATATGCATTACGAACTCTTTTCGCATACTCGTAAACTGCCACATTCAAATTTGAACTCTTATGACATATGCATTACGAAGTCTACCAATGTTTGTAAACTGCCCCATTCTAATTTGAACTCTGCGAAAAATGCATTACGAACTCTTTTAGCGTATTCGTAAATTAACCCATTCCGATTTGAACTCTATGACATATGCATTACGAAATCTTTTAGCATGTTCGTAAATTAACCCATTCCAATTTGAACTCTATGACATTTGCTTTACGAACTCTTTTCGCATATTCGTAGGATTTGTATGAAAAAGTGAATTTGGTATTTTACAGAGAAGAGTCGTGGCAGGAGGCTGGACAGCAGTGAAGTGTTGATATTAAGTCCTGGTGCTGGAGACTCTGGCGTCTTTGACGACAGCCAGCACAACCACCTAAATTTGGTAAAAATTCATTTTTTTTTAATATATGCAATCTTAAACAACACACCTTGTGAGGGTGACATTGCATTAGTATTAGATGGCCTGGCCCGACCATTATTATATCGACTGCCCGTTTGTGCAGTGGTTAGTGACCCTTCCTGCAGTTGCAGGTTCGACTCCCGCCGAGGGCCAACATTTTCTATAAATAAAATTGTTGGTCTTCGAGTCTGGGTGTATAATTGTATTTAAGTATGTATTTAAAAATTATATAAGTATATATTGACCAGTTGTCTGTCACCCATGACACAAGTATTAAGTTACTTATTTTGGGGACGGACGACCGTGTGTGTAAGTGTCCCATATATTTATTTATTTATTTTTTTAGTACAAATAAATAAATATATGGGACACTTACACTTGCTAATGCCATCCGCACAGTCATTAAAAACAAAAACAGTTAAATGAAAATAATATTTAAATAATGTTTGAAAGCGTGTGTGTATGTGTGTGTGTGTGCGTAAGTATGCGTACGTGCGCGTGCGTGTGTGAGTGCGTTCGTGTGGGTGTGTGTGCGTGTGGGTGTGTGTGCGTGTGGGTGTGTGTGCGTGTAAAATCTGGATTTATTTTTCTAAAAGAAAAAGTGTATTAATACAGCATCATTGATAAATAATAATTGATTAATCTTGTTGATTTGTATCGCGGTACTTGAGTTCACGCAGAGTTTACTTAAAAAGGTGGTTTAAATTTTATATTTTTATTATTTATTTTTTAATTATCAGGACACATCGCACGTGTCCGTGGTGACGGTCGGCGAGGAGGTCCGGGTGCGGGACTCGTCCGCCCCCGCCCCTCGCACCCCACACACTCCCCACAACCAGAGGCCCTCGAGACTGAGCCCCGATAGCTTTGAGAGGTGAGTGTTGGGTCACGTGACGTCAACAATCCATATTATAAAAGAAAATCCCCAAAAGCTGTATGTGATCGATTTTCTCAAAATCTACTAAATGAATTATTGTACCGTTTTAACTGAGATATAATGCAATTCTTTCCGAAAGTTGTATTAACCTAAATAGTACATTACGGTTTTATGTAATTGAGTTGAAGAGTTTAGTTATAAATCGCCTGCTGGGAGCTCAAGTTGCGTGCGCCGAGTAAACCAACAAATATACACTACAGTAATGTACTAGAGAATTGTAGATCTACAAAAATACTACAAAAAGTCAGCGACAGCATGTCTCTATCTCTTAACTCACACTAACTCACATCTATCATTAACTACTTTTATTTTAATTTATAGGCGTTATTTTGCCGTGGTCCATAATACTAGAGTAAAGTAAGTAAAAATACTAGAGTAATGAGAATAAATTTATCCGATAAATTTTTCGCGGATTATAGCAAAATAATATTCTCATTACTTTTGTACTTTTATGTTCAAAATATCTATGGGGGTGAAGCCACAGTCACTTCTAGTAATAATATAAGTTATAGATATTGTTCCTACCTTTTATTACAAAACCGATCATAAATGTGTTCAGTAGATTTTGAGAACATCAATCACATACCGACGGATAGCTTTTAAGGACTTTATTTATAATAAGTATACATTTACATACTAATATTTATTAATTGCACTCTACTTTATATTTTCGTAGATTTTCGGTAGACTGCGGCTTACAGAAAGATTTTATTTTTTGCTTAGTAAAAATTGACGTCATTAAAGATTTGCATATTCCGTCAGAAGCTGACGTCAGAACAGAATTTTCGTAAGAAGCTGTGATGGGCCCAGCGGTGCAACCGTGCGACTCATTCGAGGGGGGTGTAGGGTCAAACCCCGGGCAGACACCAATGAGTTTTTCTATTTAGACTTATGTGTCTAATTGACAATTGCAATTTATCACACGCTTTTCGGTGAGGAAACCTGCATGTATCTAGGGATGAATATGTAGCCTAACAATCCGCATTGGAGCACCGTGGTAGGTCTGAGCTCCAATCCTTCTCTCCAAAAACGGAGAGAGGAGGCCTTAGCCCTGTAACAGGCCGCTAATTTACTTTTTATTTTTTTATATTCCGTCAGCAGTGGCAGGTCGCAGTCGGACAGCGGGTCAGTAGCGTCGGAGAGGTCACGCCGCGGCGATGCTGACTCGCTCGCCACCACCAACACCACCGCATCCCACGACTCCCACCAGCTGGCCAACGGGGCTGCCCGCGTGCACTCCGAGCCCCAGCCTGACGCAGACGAGGTGGTTCTGCGCCGGAAGCCCCTGGACCCTCAGCCGAACAGGATGCAGCGCTCCAAGGAGGACATCCACATGGCCAACCTGAAGAAGAAGACGCGGAAGAGGACGAGGAAGTTCGAGATCGATGGCGTCACCGTCACCACAACCACTTCCAAAGTAATTTTAAAAAGCACTAATTGTTACCAAATTATTACTTTTTGAGATAGGGATAGAAACCGCACGCTTAGTATTAAAGTGACCTAATTCAAAATGTTTAATTGCATTGAACATTGTAATCCTTATATCAATGCCAGCTATGACATCCTCTCCTCCTCCAATTTTAAGATTTGCTTTTTTTTTGGGGAGCCACGGGTTCAAACCCTGGGCAGGCACAGATAAGTTTTTCTGGTAAATCTTATGTGTCTTATTGATGATTGCAATTTATCACTCGCTTTTAGGAGAATTGAAACATCGTGAGGAAACGTGCATATCTGTTAAGGTTCATGGCGATTTGTGTAACCTACTAATTTTATATTGGATATTGGAGCAGCATAGTGGTTCTTAGCTTCAAACCTAACTAAAAATGGAGAGAGGAGGCCTATGCTGAGCAAGTGGGACTGTAGCAGTCAGTTACTTTAATTACAATTTACTATACTCATTATGGATTTTACTTGGATGGATTGATACAAATAATCGATTTTTTTCCCTTTCAAAAAAATCGATAATTTAAAAATCGATTAATTTGTATCTAAATATTCGATTTTTTTAAGACTATTTGAACATTTGCCTTTTTTAATATTAATAATTGATTACAATAAAGGCTAATTAGAGCGAACAACTACCAAGAAATAATATCAGATGCGCTTTTTGTGATATTTGATAAAAACGTGTAATTTGGCTACATTGGTTTCATCCAACAATGTGTGTATCTTATCTTAAAAAACAAGAAAAAGAGTATAAATTAAAAAGAGGATAATTAAAATAGTCGATTAAAAAATTTACTTTTGATTAAAAAATAATCGATTATTAAAAATCAATTTTTTTGAAAATAATCGATTAATAAAATCGATTTTTAACGAAAATAATCGATTAACAAAAATCAATTTTTAATAAAAAATAAACGATTATTAAAAATCGATTATTTTTGACATCCATAATACTCATATCAAGCCTATCATTATGTAGGTGATCTGGGGTGACGAGGAGAGCGGCCGCACGTGGGACGACCACGCGCTTCGCAAACAGGAGCTGCGCGAGATAAAGATGCTCCAGAAGCAGGAGCAGAAGCAGTTCCAGGACCTGAACGCGAAGGAGCACCAGCTCAGAGACCAGCAGGACAAGAGGTAGACATTCTAACATTTTAGTTTTGAAGCATCATCATGGCTGGCCCGTTGGGGCAGTAGGTAGTGACCCTGCTTTCAGCTCCACGGGTCGCGGGTTCGAGTCCCGCCGAGTGCAAACATTTTCTATAAATGAAGTTGTTGTTCTTCGAGTCTGGGTGTATATTTGTATTTAAGTATGTATTTAAAAATTATATAAGTATATATTCACCAGTTGTCTGTCCCATAACACAAGTATTAAGTTACTTACTTTGGGGACGGACGACCGTGTGTATAAGTGTCCCATATATTTATATCCTGCCCTTATCCCACTCTAAATGGGGTCGGAACAACGTGCTATAAATATGTTGTCAAATGATTTGGCTACGTACTTTACGACCGGCCTCCTGCCTGACGCCAACTTACCTTAGTCGCCTTTTACGACATCTCGGTAAGAATGATTTTGGTCTATTCTACGTACCGGATACCACATGGTGGGTCAACTTACCTTAGTCGCCTTTTACGCCACCTCGGTAAGAAATGAGGGTGGTACTATTCTACTTAACCGGATACCACACGGCGTCTCGACTTACCTTAGTCGCCTTTTACGACACCTCTGTAAGAAATGAGGGTGGTACTATTCTACTTAACCGGATACCACACGGCGTCTCGACTTACCTTAGTCGCCTTTTACGACACCTCGGTAAGAAATGAGGGTGGTACTATTCTATTCAGCCGGATACCACACGGCGGTCAAGATTTACTCATTTAAATATTAAAGATACATATATTGACCAGTTGTCTGTCTACCGTAACACAAGTATTAAGTCACTTACTTTGGGGACGGACGACCGTGTGTGTGTGTGCGTGCGTGCGTGCGTGCGTGCGTGCGTGCGTGCGTGCGTGCGTGCGTGCGTTTGTTTGTTTGTTGTAAGTGTCCACGTGTGGTTGTGCGCAGGTTCGAGGCGGAGCTGGCGTCGCTGTCGCGAGCGCACGAGGCCGACCTGGACACGCTGGCGCGGGCGCAGCGGGCGGCGGCCGAGCGCGCCGAGCAGCAGCTGGAGACCGAGCTGCGGCAGCACGCCAAGAGGCTGCGCGCGGAGCACGAGCGGGACCTGAGGCACTTCAGGGACACGCTCAAGCAGGAGCTGCGGCTGCTGAAACAGGCTAGTGTTCACATATACAGAATAGACCAAATGACATATGCAGATCATACGATATTGATTTAAATTTTAGTTAACTATCACCTCAGCACCCTACATTATCATCCTCCTGTCCTTATCCCATTGTTAGTGGGGTCGGCACAACATGTTATAAACGTGCTGTCACATGTCTCACATGATTTGGCTTCGTCTTTACGACCGGCCGCCTGCCTGACGTCTTCTTATCTTAGTCGTATTTTACCACACCGCGGTAAGAAAGAGGGTGGTACTATTCTACTAAATCGGATACCACACAGTGGTTCAACTTATCTCAGTCGCCTTTTACGAAATGAGGGTGGTCTATTCTACTCAGCCGAATATCACACAGTCGTCTTTTACGACACTTCGGTAAGAAATGAGGGTTATTTATTCTACTTAGCCGAATATCACACGGTGGGTCGACTTACCTCAGTCGCCTTTTACGACACCTCGGTAAGAAATGAGGGTGGTCTATTCTACTCATCCGAATATCACACAGTTGTATTTTACGACACCTCGGTAAGAAATGAGGGTTTTCTATTCTACCCAGCCGAATATCACACGGTGGGTCGACTTACCTCAATCGCCTTTTACGACACCTCGGTAAGAAATGAGGGTTGTCTATTCTACTTAGCCGAATATCACACGGTGGGTCGACTTACCTCAGTCGCCTTTTACGACACCTCAGTAAGAAATGCGGGTGGTCTATTCTACTCAGCCGAATATCACACAGTCGTCTTTTACGACACTTCGGTAAGAAATGAGGGTTTTCTATTCTACCCAGCCGAATATCACACGGTGGGTCGACTTACCTCAATCGCCTTTTACGACACCTCGGTAAGAAATGAGGGTTGTCTATTCTACTTAGCCGAATATCACACGGTGGGTCGACTTACCTCAGTCGCCTTTTACGACACCTCAGTAAGAAATGAGGGTGGTCTATTCTACTCAGCCGAATATCACACAGTCGTCTTTTACGACACTTCGGTAAGAAATAAGGGTTGTCTATTCTACTCAGCCGATTATCACACGGTGGGTCGACTTACCTCAGTCGCCTTTTACGACACCTCGGTAAGAAATGGGGGTGGTACTATTCTATTCAGCCGAGTACCACACGGCATTAGTTACACCTGTTCGTATGTATATATTGTTTTATAGTAAGTGTAGCTGCCTGACGGAGCTACAAATGCTTTACCTTTCATTTACTCCTTTTCCTATTTCCTGTGCTATCAATCGACCGGCTCAAACCCGCCTATACGGTCGACGATAGCACAGAGAAAAGTCAACAAACGCCACTACCGAGCTGTCAGAGTACAACTACAGTCACTCCAGCAATAGCGAATAAACAGAATACCACAAACTTAACAACAAAGAAAGTTACTCGTTACGGTCGTGTCGTCAAGCCTTTGGTACGCTTTCGCTAGGGGCGGAGTAATGTAGCTGCCTGACGGAGCTACAAATACGTTACCTTTGTTTACCTATTAAAGCAAATACCATATACCTTGTACCTGAAATACCATTACCAGGAAATAGGAAAAGGAGTAAATGAAACGACATACCAATGCATTTGAGAAGGCTTGCAACTTGCTGGTTTTATTCACATACTCTTAAAGCATCAAATTCAAATAATTCTTTATTCAAATTGGCCTTTACAAACACTTTTGAATCGTCAAATTACAATGAAGCTACCACTGGCTCGGAAAGGTGCTCTTACCGAGAAGAACCAGCAAGAAACTCGGCGGTCACTCTTTTCAAAATTGAGTTCTACAATAATGGCTTAATTAAGAAAAAATTAAAAAATTTACAATATAATCTAGTGCGTAGCTGGACGCAATTTAAAACCAAGCTTTCTTATCATCAATATAGTCCTCAACAGTATAATAAGCTTTATCAATCAGTGTCTTTTTAATTGCTATTTTGAACTTGTGTAATCCCTCCGATAGTCGCCGCAGAACCCCAGCTCGCTAAAGTAAGTATAGATTAAGAATGTAAATGAAATTGTCGTTTCAGGAGGTTGAACTGGTGGCCAAGGAGCGTCGGAAAGAGGCGTACCGGCAGCGGCGCACGCGGCTCGACGCCGAGCACGCGAGCCGCGAGCGCGCGTTCGTGGCGTCGCTCGCGGACGCCGGCGACGGCATCCTGCGGCGCGTGCACGACAAGCACCGCGAGCGGCAGGCGCTCGCCGACCGCCAGTACCTGCAGCAGAGGCACCAGGTATATAACTTTATATCAAATCATATTTATTGTGAACTAGCGGACTGCCCCTGCTTCGCACGGGTATAAAATATATATCCCATGTCAGTCAGTGTAAAAAAAATGATTAACATCGATCGAGTAGTTTTGATATATTCATTACCGCCCGGGGCCCGCACGCGTTAAATTTGGAGAAAAACAATTTCCTTTCCCTATACCAAGAAGATTTCCTGCTATCTTTGGAATATCTAAATTCATACAGTACATTATTACTTATTTACTTTTATATTGTCCCTATGTATTTTATTTTTACAATTAATTACAGAATGTCTTTAAACAAACTCTTTAAAGAGGGACACAGCTGCTAAAGTCGAAGTGCTATAGGGCGAAGCGCGGTGTCCTCACGGCATTTTAAATCTGTAATATCTCCGAAAATGTTCACTTAAATTACATGCTGTAAACGGCCATATTGATCTATATTAAATCAACTATTTATTTAAGGTACTTAATTGGATAAGGATTAATGCTGTATTGTATAAAAATTGCTTCAAAAATATGGCATTATTTTTCGTAAAAAGTAATGACAAAAAACGCTATAGTGGGTTATCCATAAGAGAAAGACATATACCTTCGCGGACTTTTCTGTAGACCTTTTCAAGATGTACAAATACTTAGTACATTATTTTGATAAATCTCGTAGGGTTTAGCCTGCGTTTGCAATGTAAGCGGAAAAAAATGTAATTATTTACAGAAACCTCAAGAATTACAGTATTTCTCTACTCCGTATTGAATGTTATTATACGTACAAACCTTCCTCTGGACTCACTCTATCTATTAAAAAAAACCGCATCAAAATCTGTTGCGTAGTTTTAAAGTTTTATGCGTACATAGGGATATAGGGACTTTGTTTTATAATATGTAGTGATGATACAGTAATTATAGATGTCATAAAAGTAATTATTTAAACCAATGTATTCTACCATTACAATACGGTGTACAATATTGTGTATATATTGTGCAGAAATTATAATTAATCTATATTTTAAATTAAATATTAAAATATATTATCCAGTCTAATTATTGAGAAAATCATTGATTGTGTAGTAACATTTATTAATTAATAAAAATTTTAGCGCACTTTTAAAACTATTAATTGATGGAAGTTTTTTAATATCGTTGGGTACTTTATTATATATATTAACTGACATGCAAAATGCACTCTTATTCATAAGAGCAGTTTTAGAAGGAATTAAATGTGCTGAGATTGGTATGAACATACACGGCTGTTTCAAAAATGTATAATGAAGGGAAAGTTAATAATTGTAGTTGCTTAAAGTGCAGTTGACAACTAATATATTTATATCACTTTCACCCTGTATACATATTCTTCCTGTCCTTATCCCATTCTAAGTGGGGTCGGCACAACATGTTTTTCTCTTCCATTTTGCTCTATCATTCGTCAACTCTGGCTCTACTGTTTTTATATTCCATACTTCACACAATCCAACCATCTCTTTTTAGGCCTCCCTCTAGTCACACATCCATGTGCAAAACAACTCTGCAACGTGCAAGGCAACTCAGTTCATCGTCCCATGGTGTTCGGAAGATTATTTAATTGAATATCTTTAAAAGATTGGTGAAGAAACATTATCTTGCACTATCTTGCCTAAACTGACGACTTTATATATAACACTTTATAATTAAATTTCTAAATTTGCTAGGATGGCATTGCGATACTATAAAACTGTGTGCATATGCCATCCTCAAAAAAATTATTCAAATAAAATATTAATATTAAAAATTTATATACTATATATTATATATTATTATATATTTAAAATAAGTAAAATAAAATATTATGAAATGAAAGACAGTTTACAGACGTGGAAACGGCAAAATTTGTTTATTTTGCTTACTTCTATAGTATTATGTCCTATGGAATATTGCTATGGGGTAAATGAGCGAATAATGAAAAATCTTTGTATTACAAAAAAGAGCCATAATAATTTCAATTTAAAGTAACGGCCTGTTTCTATCGCACTAAGCTGTGACAGCCCAGCTTTGAGACCGTGCGACCTCTAGTGACGATCACGAGTTCAAACCTCGAGCAGGCACCAATGAATTTTTCTATTAAAATTGTCTAAATGTTTCTTATACATAATTGCAATATTACACGCTTTTTGGTGAAGGAAAACATAATGAGGAAAAATGCATAACTCTCAAGAATTCTAGAAATATGTGTAACCTACCAATCGGCATTGGAGTAGCTCGGTAGGTCTTAGCTCCAAGCCTTCTCTCCAAAAACGGAGAGAGGAGGCCTATTCTGAGCAGTGGGATAGTAACAGGCCGCTACTTACTTACTATTGTATTCATATTTCATTAACTTGATAAAAAAAATTCCTATACCCAGATGAATGTACCTGTAATCCGCATAGGAGCAGCGTGGTAGGTCTTAGCTCCAATCCAGCAGTGAGATACCTAACAGGGAAATACTGTACTACGACATATTGCTATAAAGGGAATACATTTATTTCCATTCAGATAATGCGGACCCGCGAGGCCGCGCTGTGGGAGCTGGAGGAGAAGCAGATCCACGAGCGGCACCAGCTCGCCAAGCGGCAGCTCAAGGACGAGTTCCTGCTAAGGAGGCACCAGATGCTCGTCAGGCACGACAAGGAGTTGGAGCAGATCAAGAGGTAAGGTATTACACACGCGCACGCACGCACGCACGCACGCACGCACGCACACACACACACACACACACACTGAAATGAGACACTTTTTTGGGTTAACTTAACATTCCCTCTGAATATCTGACACGCTCGAATAACTTTTTTTTTCTACCCCTTTTTACGGCTACCCTCCACTTACTTCTCGTGAGATTAATATCGCTCAGTTATCAGAAGGACATTTCCATGTAACTGTTTTTTTTTACATTTTTGAAAGCTTGTACAGGCTTTCCTCCCCACTAAAATGGAAAACTTCATATAAACTTTTCTTCGTTTTAGGACTTAATCTTCACAATCCTACAGGTCCCCATGACGCTTTAGTTACTTTAAATTTAGCATTCCGGGCTCCCCTACTAAAATCGATCGATCCCCAATAAAATAATTATTATTTTCTTTTTTTGTAAGTTTTTTTATTTTTTGTAAAAAAGTACCGAGCAAGGCTCGGTCACCCAGATATCAATTATTATTATTATCATCTAACACAGGAAAAACAGTAGAAAAGAGGAGGAGTTGGCCAAATGTCAGGCGTTAGAGAAACGTTCGCTGCCGAAGCGGATCCGGGCCGAGCAGAAGGCGCGCGAGATGATGTTCAGGGAGTCGTTGAGGATCGGCGCCGCGCCCGCCTCCGCCGAGGACGACCGCGAGAGGCTCAAGAAGGTAAATGAAATATACACTATAAAATATAACACATTCCATAATACAGAAGTTTATAAGAAGTTAATAACAATATAATTATCCGCGGGTCGCGGGTTCGATTCCCGCCGAGGGACCTAACATATTCCATAAATGAATTGTCCTCGAGTCTGGGTGTATATTTGTGTTTAAGTAACGCGTAACGCCAATTTGTATGACGCTGCAATAGCGACATCTAGTGATTGCTAAACATATTACAAATTTCGCCATACAAATTGAGTTACGCTAACGCGATCGAGTAGGTTAGAAAAACTCGCACTACGACACAGTTGTCTGTCACCCATAACACAAGTATTAAGTTACTTGCTTTGGGGACGGACGACCGTGTGTGTAAGTGTCCCATATATTTATTATTTATTTTTTCACGCCGTGTGGTATCCGACTGAATAGAATAGTACAAACCTCATTTCTTACCGAGGTTTCGTAAAAGGCAACTAAGGTAAGTAGACCCGCCGTGTGATATCCGGCTGAGTAGAATAGACCACCCTCATTTCTTACCGAGGTATCGTAAAATGTGACGAAGGTAAGTTGATGTCAGGTAGGCGGCCGGTCGTAAAAACGCAGCCAAATCATGTAACAGCATATTTATATCATGTGCCGAGCCCACTTGTAGTGGGATAAGAGCAGGAAGATTATGGTCTTTATAACGAATAGTTACATACTTTACCTAGATTCACATCGATAAGAAAGAGGGTGGTCTCTCTACTTAACCGGTAACCACACGGTGGGTTAACTTACCTTAGTCGCCTTTTATGACACTTCGGTAAGAAATGAGGCTGGTACTATTCTACTCAGCCGGATACCACACAGCGGGTCGACTTACCTTAGTCGCCTTTTACGACACCTCGGTAAGAAAAGAGGGTGGTACTATTCTATTCCGCCGGATACCACACGGCGTCTATTCGTTATAAAGATATTGGAAATAAGTTAGCGTTTGTGTACAGTTCCAGGAGAACGAGAAGCGTCGCTACCGCGCCGAGCAGCAGAGGCTGGCTACCAAGCACGCCAAGGCCAGGGAGGAGCTCAAGGCGGCAGGAGAGGTAAGGAGTAAAACCGTAAAAATAACTTTTTAGTTTGCCGTGAACGCCATCTCTATCTAGTAGGTTGAAAAGTTGTAATATTAATAGAAAACAATTTGGCGACGACGCGACGGGCGAAACCACCGGACGAGAAAACACCACCGATTACGACACCACCACCGGACTTAACAATTCCTCATGATGACTAAGAGGTCTGGGAGCTAACATTCCCAGACCCCACCCCACCCCACCGAACCAGACATCTTTAGGTCACCTAGGTGACCTCGGCCTACTGCCGGAACATGGACCAGGAAGAATGCCTGCGAGGAAATGCCCGGGCAAAGAGGTACGCCTCGAGGCCCGTACCCCGCCTACCCCCCAACCGGAGAGTAAGCGAGATAACCCTGCTGCTGTAAAACAAAAAGCTAAGCTAAGGAGGTACGCCTCCAAGCCCGTACCACACCCGTATTCGTGCGAGTGAGAGACCCCCTGCCGCTAAAACAAAAAGCGGACAACATCTAGAAGTTTCACCTTTAAGGCATCGCACCACTCCACGCACGACCACCCGACGTTCCCTGCTTCCCGAGCTCTTGCGATCACCGTCACGACGCGGACGATGACGGTGACGACGAGGACGATGCGACGGGCGATAGGGCGAAACCACCGGATGAGACACTACCACCTGATGCTACATTTCCTGATGATGACTTTGAGGTCCGGGAGCTACCATTCCCAGACCTCCCCACAAAACTTGATACCCCTTTAGATCACCCAGGTGACCTCTGCCTACGGCCGAGACACATACCAGGCTTTAAAGCCCGCGAGGATATGCCCGGGTAGTGGGGATTTCCTCGAGGCCCGTACCCCGCCTACCCCCTAACCGTGGAGTAAGCGAAACGACCCTTCTCTCTCCACCGATTATGACACTACCACCTGATACGACATTTCCTTATGATGACTTTGAGATGTGGAAGCGACCATGCCCAGACCTCCCCACCGAACTTGTCATCCCTTAGGTCACATAGGTGAACTGGGCTTACGGCCGAAACATATACTGGGCTTAAGTGCCCGCGAGGATCTGCCCCCCCCCCCCCCCCCCCACCTGCGGAGTAGCGAAAGGACCCTGCTGTGCTGGAAACAAATGCTATTTACGCTGTCAATCTTTATAATATCAGTCGGGATCACCATCCCAGCCCTATAAGCGTGTTATGCTTTTTTTTTTAATTCTTCATTCAATTCATCTTTTTCTTGAGCAAAGTTCTGTAATCCAGTTACTTTAAGGAAAACGACAAGAATTATTTATCGCTAAACCTTCACATTCACATACAATTTATTAAAAATTTGTTAAAAAGAGGCTGATACAGAAAGCCTACTATACTCTTGAAGATTATTTGGAAGATAAGAATGTGTGGATATAGCTCTCTTTGAACCTGTACAAGACAGTAACGACTTAATGTAAATAGTATTAAGAATTATATTTTTAAAAGAGCAACCGCCGAGTTTCTTGCTGGCTCTTGTCGGTAGGAACAGCTTTCCGAACCAGCAGTAGAGTTGACGATTCAAAAGCACTTGTTTACAAGTTTATTTGAATAAAGAATATTTTGAATTTGAATTTGAATTCCCCAGGCGTTGCTCCGTGAGCTCGAGCAGTACCAGAACGAGAAGCGCAAGGCGCTGATGAACCACGAGAGCAGCAAGATGAAGGCCATCGAGGAGCGGTACGGGCACGAGCTCAAGGAGTGGCGCGCCACGCTCGCCGACAGGAAGGCGGTGAGTACGCCCTACCTGGCTACTGGTGGCGGGGGGGGGGGGGTAACCAGGGGGTTATGACGTCAGAAATGCGTATACTATCCCAATAATATTTTAAAAACTAGAAGAATTATGCCTTACTTTATGGAGATCCAAAATATTTTAAAAGTAAAAAATATGAATTGTAGCTTAAGGACCACACGGCAAAATCGAAGTGTCCACCAAAACTAGGTTAATATTTATTTACATTTTTCCATTTTAATTTCTCTTTCTTTATCTTTAATATTTAATTTTTTTTTCTGAATCTCGAGAGCAGCTCTAACGATTTTTTTTTTAGAGTGTTTTGGGCGAGAAAAATCGATTTAGATAGGTTTCATTTTACAAAAACACGTATTTTCCCTGTTTTTGGGCATTAAAAAAGTACAAAAATTTACATTGAATATATAAAAACCGATTTTTAGTTTTTACTTAAAACTTGACAGTCAGCATAGCTTATTCGGGGAACGGGTGGTCGCGAGAAATGAAATTACCTAGGATCGAGAACCACCTACCCAATTATTATTATTTTTTTTTAGTTCCTTTTTTTATATTGTAAAAAATTACCGAGCAAAGCCCGGTCACCTAGGTACTTACATTTAAAAAGCCTCTTTGATAATACGAATAAAACGTATTCGCATGACACGTGTTTATTTTAATACTGAAAACAACTGATGCGTCATTTTTTCTCATGTAACGATTTATAGCGCATATAACACACTTTAAAACAAATAAATCATTCAAAAAATATTTTATACTAAACTTAAGTACATATTTAGTTTACGCATTTCTGTCGTTGTTTCTTCTGGAGTAATTGTAAATATGTATAATATTATATGAGAGATACGCTTTAAAAAGACCTAAACGCATATGTCGCATTTAGTCAGACTGAAAGTGACATGACAAAATTGACAGACTAGTGTCACAAAATAAGGTGACAAGGTGTTACAAATTGTCATAAAATTTAATAAATATGACATAATGCGTTATAATACGATGTTGGTAGAGTAGATCCGTGTAACCTACATTAAGTGTTCAGAGTTAATGTGAGGTTAACGTGACTGTCAGTCAAGTCTGACCTGCTGAACCGATTTTGATACACTAAAGTATAGTAATAAATTGGACCTCTGTCCGAGACATAGTGATATTGATTAATATATTAAGCAGACAACGACTAGGTTTCTAGCTAGACAGTCTAAATCGCGAAATTTCAGTTTTTCTTAATGTGTTGTGGTCTCAATGTTTTAAATGTATGTATAGACGTTTGTCTCGAAATAAAACTATTTTATCTGTCTCTCTTTTTTATATGTGATTAGACAAAGATAAAGTTTACGAGTTTAATTTCATTATTTATCATTACAATCTCTCATGCCTGCCTAAAGTTCCCATACTCTATGATTATAATACTTCAATCCAAGAAAAATAAGTCAATAAAGTAATTTTTAAATTCATTTTTTTTCTATTGATAATATGGCTAAACATTGTTTCCCAAAATCATGTTTTAAAAACAAGGTAAAAATATTTTTACGAATGGTTTTATTTCGAATTCGTATGCATGGCATGTATGTATAAACATTCGCATGGTGAATGTGCATGGTGGTTGAGCTTTCACTAAGGTGGTGGATATGTACGAAATATTTGATACTTCACTTTCAGGTTATACGGTTTTTGTGCTAGGACACATCGAAATTGTAATGGCTAACGTAAATCTACGATAAATTTCTGATATAATAAAAGTGATGGTTCTATTAATTATTCCATTACAATTTCCATCGTATCCGATCGAGTACGTAGACGTGTTGTCTCAACGAGTGGAGGGGGTATATGTTTGTGCCGTCCCCGACGTCGTATGCCGAATTAAACGAACAAAAATTTCCAACAGACCCTCATTAAGACCTTCGAGAAACAGCTCGACGACCACGAGAAAAAGTACGGCATCAAAATACCAGACCGTAGCGTGTACTTGGATGTGCCTTGGCCCAAGAACGTGCTGCAACACGTTCTAAGCGCTTACCACCAGAGGAACTCCTTTATCGGATCGCTGTCCAGATCGCGTACGAGCTTGAATCTCGCGCTTTCCAACTCAAACACACCCAGTATGGATCGCCGGCGCAGTATCAGCCCAATCAGACTTACCAAATCGGCCGTATCAAGCGCTACCAATACAACGAAACGTGGCAAGTTGACGAAAGCTCAAAGATACGGGTCCACGTCCAACTTGAAGTTGGTCTCAGAGAAGATATCTGGATTCTCTGTCTTCAGCGGTTCGGATACACTGAAACGCGAGCCGATAATGGCTTACGACGAAGGCCCTAGAAGAATCGACGAGGAGCCGAAAAAGCTGGAGAGATCCAAACCGGTGGACCGCACTGTTAACGCAAGAAACAAAAAGTACAACAGGCAGAGTTTGAGCGAACACATGTTCAAACAGGTTAACGAGGACGACGCTGGACTGAAACGCAGTATATCCCAACAGAGTTTGAAACAGGATATAGCGATGGAGGCGGTCGTTATCGATATGCCGTCGTTGGATGGAAAGTACGATACGTACAAGAGCGTTGCCAGCACGAGCACGCAGAGCAGCGACGGGGAAGATAGGTACTTGAGTCGTTGGGGCGCGTTCAGAGGATCCAACAGCTATTCCAACGCCCCAAATATCCCAGTTAGTCAATTATCCACTTTGAATTTGAAAGTAATCGCTGATAAGAAAGACGGTCCTGATTCCATTGCTTGACCACCTTAGCTAATGAGGCTTCCAAACTCCACATTTTATCTTCCATCCTTAACCTATATCTTCATATCGCCCTATCCGAAGAATAAAGTCACATTTCCTATGTTTATATATGGAATATGTGAATTTATTAGTTGAATAGGGCGATATATCTTATCTGTAATTTAAGAGACATCTCTTTTAAGAATCCAATTTAATTCTGCTATCATTATTATAAACTCAAATTTATTTCTGAAGGTATGTCTTCAAAAATATTGTACATTATCGTAAAGCTCCCAGTTTCATTCAACAACCACAACGCCTTACAAGCACTTTCACAAAATAAGTAACTTAATGCAAAACATCCAGTGCCTTATCGTGCAGTTCTATGCCATCTTTTAGTATAATCAGACCCTCAGAATTAATAAATCAAACATCGATAGATAGTTTTAATATTTCAATACAAATACTATCCTTAAAAATAGCATTTGTTGCCAAATAATGCCATAATCAAGATAAGCTTCCACTTTCACGATTTTCATTCAAACTCCAAGTTCGTGTTAGCAGCATCTGCTATATTGTAGCATATTCCTTTACATTTCTCAATAATCTGAAGATTTCTTAATGACATTAGTTACTCTACTGGTTACTCTAATTTTACCTTCCTTAAACTGAGATTAGATGGCCAAAAAAGGTTACGATGTTGACTGGATAATTTTTGACTCGTTATTGACGATTTTACGGATTCAAAACAAAGTTTGTACTGTACCTTTTGTATAGATCTTAAGATTAACAAAGGGGTTTATTTCCAATTAAATAAATCCTATAAGCTTCCTTTTCTGAATGTAGATTTATAGAAATTCTACTGATAGTGGGATTATTAGTAAATTTTCTATGAATCCGGACCCTATCCGATCGATAAAGCTGCTTTTATCGATTAATGATATCTGGGTCGGCCAGTACGAATGTTTCTACAAACAATAATCGATATTATGAGTCGCCTCGGTTCGTTGTTGATATTGAAAACGAATTAGATTAGCAAATTCTAGCAATTAAATACATAAAATTGAAATATCTTCCTTTTTACACCCAGAATATAAAAAGTTTTTCAGAGACATAGTTGCTATCGTATCAAAGCAATAATAATAATAATAAATACACTTTATTGTACACAGAAAAATGTAAAACGAAATAGAAAAAGAAGCATAGTACATAAGATGACGTACACGAATACAACAACAATACAAAATACAAAAACAAAAACAGCACTATAATCTCGCTATAGAATGTTCGTATTTAAAAGTAACAGTAACTGCAAACAGTAGCAAACTGTGAGTTAGAAAATAACTATTAGATCTTCTTCGATTTTCTTTTATAAATCATATCTAACCATTTTAAAATTTGAAATATGGATAGAATTTCATACGCCGATTCACATCCGGCTCGAAGGACCAAAAGTTGTCCGTGACGTGACGCGATGAAAGAACATATATATTGGTGATGATTTAGTAATTAATAATGAAGATCAACTCTCATACCCATCATGTAACAATGGAAGATTTTTTCTTCGAAATTGTTAGATATTCTAAATCTATTTGCTGATTTATTGTCCTGACGCGATCTTTAATGGTCTATTTGAACGATTACATTCACTTATCCTGACGTCCTCCAACGCCTTTTTGCGTTAGTTCCAAATAAAATTCAATGTGCCTAAACCTAGCTTAATTAATAAGTATTACATATTAAAGTATATTTGTTAATAGATTTATATTAAAAAATAATTTTAAGATATAAAGATATATTGATAGTTATTATTAATATAGCAAAAGAAAATCTGAATGCTCTACAAAAATGCTTGAAATGTAAATATGCGCTTACATTACAAAAAACTTAATAATAATTGAAAATTGGTTATGCAATAAAAAATTAAGGCCTAATTTTTAATTAAAAAAGTTATTTTTAATGCTGGATATGACCATAGTCAATGTTATTTTGAATTATAAAAATATATATAACAAAGAAAATGTCAGTATAGCAAACTATTTTTGATTATTAGTCTGTGCTCAGTATCAGGATAGCCAACCTTAACAATGTCAAAACATTATACAGAATTCTTTGTTTATAGTCTATGCTAGAATGCAGGGAGTACCAGATTTATTTTTAATTATTATATATAGAAATTTATTAAACTAATTAGATTATAGAAATATATGTATAAGTCCTTAAACATGTAGGTGGACGTTTTTTAACAGACTTGTATTTTTGGTCACAAAACTGCTTTCCAATATTTTAGCAATTAGTTATTATTATATTTAACATAGTTAATATATTTATTTAAGATGCCTTAACGGTTTTTTTGGAAGTGCAACTGTTCAAGTTGTAGGTTAAATAGTAATTTAATACCAAGTCGTCGGAATTTTGTATTGAGGGTATACCTTGAAGAGATGTTCAGAAGGGGATATACATGGAGAGTGAGTCTGTGAAGCAAAAGGAAGAGAGAGATTCAAATACCGTTAAAGAGTTATTACGAATACATTCCACGTGGTTACTAACTTATTAGGAAATCTGTACGTTTAAATAAGATTGACTTTCCGATACTTTTTTAACGTATGGTAAATATGAGATATGGTTACTATAGATTTTCTAGTAAAAATCATGTTCATTAACTATTATCTCTTACCGTTAAGTGAGAAAGTGATTATAGAGTAAAATTTTAAAAAGAAAAAGTCTTTAAATAATTTATAGAATTAATCTTAACTTTGCGGAACTATATAATACAAAAATAATGAACATTTTATTATGCTATAATATGTGATTAGAATAATCTAAATTTAGTTGCAGATTATAGCAAAATAATATTATCTTCTTTATTAAAAAAGACCATGTATGACACGTCACAACATGTCCTTGAATGCTTTTTATTGAACTTTTTATATTGTTATGATTAAAGGAATTAGGCAATGCATAACTTACATTATGCATTGAACGATGTCCCTGATACTAAGCATGCCGAAACAAGTTCACACATATTTAATACCGTGTTTTGTTAATGTTTTATATTTTTATTAAGATTATGTTATGCGTATGCTATAAGGGTTATTATTATAATATGCATGTAATGCTGTAGATATTGAACGCTTTTTACTTAACCTATTTACTTGTGTATATTATTTAATCTCTTAAGCTGAACATTCACTGGCTATGAAATAATAATAAAGCATTTATTATTGCGCGGAATATCAAGAAATATACTTTCTAATCCGTTACATTGCTGGTTAATGATCAGTTTTAATTAAAATAAGTAAATAAGCAACGATGAATGTAAAATTTAAATATTTTGTTCTGAGTTAAGGCGAATACTCACATGCAACTATACGCTCCTGCCTTAATACATTTGCTAAATGTCTCTCTCCCTCTCTTACATACATCTTGCCTCTCACTTACACAGCGTATCTATTTTAATAATGTTAATTGTTTTATTCATTGTGCATGCTATTTTTGTTCAATTTCAACTAAATGAATTAATATATGTGAAATGATACATAATAAAAATAGTTCGAGACCACGGCGGTTGCAACTCTGTCGAAACGTCGTACCTAATATATAGGCATCTCCATTTTGTCCCGTACCAGCTCCGCCCGCGTGGAAAGATTAAAACCGTTATCTAGTATAATGATAACCATAAAAATGGTTAAAGTGGATTAATCTTAATACCTAGACATATGCTGTCGCGAACTTTTAGAACTTTTAGAGGGGAACAATTTTGTAATACATGATTTTTGAATAACCATTACCATTTACTCAGTGCACGCAAGGAGCTTTAAATTTTTCCGTTTATTATTTTTTATTGTTGTTCCTCTTCTATTCACTGAGCGTGATATTAAATATAGCCTACCTTAATAAATGGACTATCTTACACTGAAAGAATTTTTAAAATCGGTCCAGTAGTTCCTGAGATTAGACCGTTCAAACAAACAAACTCTTCAGCTTTATATATTAGTATAGATAACAAATTTACACCGTGAGCATTCGCCTTAATCAAACTGAATAAAATCGCTTGGCATGTGGTATTATATTTAACACTAAGAACATAATATGTAAATAAAGATGTTATGTTTGTTATTGTTTGCTTTATTTCAAATCAGGTGGTGGGTTCAAATTTTACGTAAATAAGTCATTCGAAATTATAATAATACTGACATAATATAATAGGAGATCTGAGCTTAGTAAACGATATAAATCTAATTCCTTTACTGAGCAATATATTAAATTATTACATAATTTAACAAATCAATAATTGTAATTTATTATTGCCAAAGAATATTAATTTTTTAATATTTTTTATTGCTAAATTAATGTTAAGATTTCGCCTCTCATCTTAAAATTTGAAACTAGGAAAATTTTATTTTTTCTTCTTTAAAGGATTTGTAAAGATTAATAAAGCACACAAGTTTTTGTAACTATAGGTCCAGAGTTTAAAAAAAGGAATAAAAATAAACGTTATGATTTGGTCAAATTGAATTCGTTAAAAGAGGCTATTAGTAAATTAATAGATTTTTATATCATTTTGTCTAAGATTTCGATAAAATCTCCATTTAAATGTATACAAAAAAGGCCCTGTAAGAGGCTCACTCGGTATAAAAAGACGATAATTACAATATAAATTTTTGCTTTATAAACGCTTTCACATTTTCATTCGGATTAAAATAATTAAGTTAAAGTTATGTATATAAAATTCAAATGCAAATTGTACATTTATTTTTTTATTTTTAATGTTATTGGTCCGTGGTTAATTACCAATAGACTAAATATAGAAACATTAAAAAAATAGTACTTTTGATGCTTTAATATTGAAAATAATGTTATTTTTTTCTACTTCTACATAGTGAATAGTGAATTTAATGTGGATTTTTTTATTACAATATAATAGACGTTAAAAAAATGTAAATATTTTACTTTGTACAGTGTTCATATATTTACTTGAGCATGACTAATAAGGTATCAGGTGATCTAACATCGACTGGATATTTGGCTTTTATCTCCGGACTTGCATGGTATGTTACCTTTTTCATATATTACTTTGCATGATATATATAGTTTTTTGAAATAATTTACTGAATTAGCCGTTACTTGTAATTCTGTAGTACAAAAGTTATGTTTAAAATATCTTGCTATAATCCCCGTTTGTTAAGAAAATCTATGTAATGCTAAGTGAAGGAAGCATAACCGTTCTCATACCTTGTACATGCAGGATTAGTTACCACACGACAAGACACCACCACCAACAGCACACAAGCAATACATACATTCACAACGACAATCTCAACGATCGTTTGGACCCATAAATGAAACATCATCAAGATATAGACTCCACGACTTATCGTGCTACCTATACTAGAGACTAATCCTGCATATATAAGGTATGAGAACGGTTTTGCTTTCTACATTTAGCAATACATGGATTTTCTTAACAAACGCGAATTATAGTAAAATATTTACATAATCTTTTTTAGTTAAAAGTAACGGAATAAATAAGTTATATATTCGTTATGTATTAATGATAAATAGTAATTGAATTATTTGTTTATTTTTTTAAATTAATTTTCTTAATTGACCATACTTTTATCAACTTTAGGCATTGGAAGAAGAGTTTACAGCCCAACTTGATGAACAGGAAAGAATGGCGGCGAACGCGCGTCTACCGCCACCGACCACAAGCATGCCACAGCACAGTTCCACGCTACATTCATCAAGAACAAGTTTGGCGTCTAGCCATTATGATTAAATGTAACTTTAAATTTGGCATTAAAGCCTTAAACAACTATAAAAAAGTCACGAAAAATATGACATTTCAAAGTCATAAAGTTATTTACTAGAGTAGGGGAGCGAAATGTGTCAAAAATATAAATAAGCAATTATTGTCTCTTTTTTACAAATATTGTAGTCTTCCTTCCTTTGTTGCGATATTCTCATTTATAGGTTTGCCTATGGTTCTCCTACTCTAGGATATAGACATTTATGCTTTATAAAAAATGATCTTAATAAATTTTGACTGTAATTTCAAAATTGGAGATGAATGTGAACGATGAAAGATGACTATAACTCCCCTATTCAAGGATAATAACTCTATGATCAATGTTGTAGCGTGACCATAGACATTTATGCACTTCAGAAAAAATCGTCTTGATAAATTTTGACTGCATTTTCAAAATCGGAGATGGATTTGATCGATGAAAGAAGAATCCAAACTGATAATTTCACTTTAAGTAATGGATATTTACATAAAATATACCGTGTTCATAAATAAAAGCTAGCGGTCCACTTCGTATTATGTATATTATGTTCAATAACAAATTATCAAATGGACGTATAACTTTATGCTTAACCAGGAAAAGAAAGAAAAAACATTTGTGCGGTTTCTTGGAAATTATTCAGAAAAAGGACTATTTTTAGATTTTTTTCATAGATTGATCGTATAGCGTAAAAGATTTTACATTTTAATTCCTGACACGATATTTTAACTTTTATTAGTCGATGAATAGACCTGCGGCCTATTAGATAAAGATTTGCATAAAATTTGAGCTTATTTTTCAATACCTTTTTGGTATTATATTTTAGAGATTAGAATAAGTGCCAAATTTTTAAAGCATTTAAGAATTGAAGATAATACAAAATTCATCCTAATAAGAAGCGAATTACTTAACGTATGTGAGAGGGTAATCTCTAATCTTGACTGCGGGCGGGTGAGAATTAACGAACAGATATAAAATTTTAAAAGTAAGCATAATCGTTGGTTCATATGGATGTTGCTATTAGTCCTTGACTTTCTATTTCTCTAGTTTGTGGTCGAAATTATGGCATGTCTACACAAACGCATATCTACTGTAACAACAACTTATTAACGAAAAGAGGCATATCGAACAAAATAAGGCATATCTAAGTAAAATAAACAACAAACATTATCTATGGAAACAAAAATATATTAAATCATAAATAAATGTAGCAAAAGATAAATAATTTTATAAATAACCAAATTGAACGTATTTGGTTGTAATATTGTATATTCTTTGCTTATTATAAAATAATTTAATTTGTACAATAGCTGTTCTAACAAGCGTTTATTCTACTTAAGAATATATTTCATATTGTAGAATGCTGATAGTGTGGTTCGACCCTAATAGCGATAATTCAGAATGTGTCCGGGAAATGTCAGGGCCTGCATTAAAATTTTGAATGGCTACTTAATATTTATCGGTGTGTTTTAAAAAATAGGTAGATTAATGAGGAATTGATAGTTCGGTGCACTTAGGAGACTGCTTGCTTATAACACCAATAAGGTGCTTACGTCTAATTTAGATTTTGCTAAGATTCGAGATAGATCATAGATTATAGAATCGTCCAGACAATTTATAGATTTAGGCGTTATCTTCCACGATTCCATTGAACAAAAGTGATGCATAATTATATTGCTACAATATGCAATTCTATAATTGGAAGATTTACAAAATAATTACTTTTGTCTATAGTACGTATGTCTTTACTTTTACTGCATCTAATAGGTTTTTTTCAAACAAAATCCCGATAGTATATTTATTTTTTTTAAACGCTTACCGCTGCCAATTTTATATGGGATATGAATTTTTTTAAATTAGTTTATTAACACAACATTACAGAAAAGTTCGCATTGTTTATTGTCCATGTTTTCTATATCTAAGTTATGTCTAGATGAATATATAATCTATATGGAGTTTGAATAGAAATTATAAGAGACACAATACACAAATTGTGGGCGAAAGACGATTATTACTTTTATTAAACGAGATAGAGAGACAGCGGCCTAACAAAAATTAAATTTAATAAAAGTGAAAGTTGGATTTCTCAAAGTCATACGTCATATTATAAAATGAATTAAAAGACATTTGACGTAACACAAAAAATCTACATTTTACTATATTTAAAAAAAAATGTATATAGCTAAAATTAACTATCAGCTTTTACCAAGCGTAAAAAAAAGAAATTTTAAAATATGTAAAAAATATTAACAATAGATTTTGTTGTGTGAATTAATTGTCTATGGAAATAAGACATGAGATTAGTTCTCTCTGAACTACGTACCTAGTATAAATTAAAAAAACTCCCATTAGCAGGTTAGATATAAGCCGATGGCACGTGATTTTGAGGTGTTCTTTTTGCTAGATATTCCATAATGTTATTAATAAAGTATATTATTTAAGATATAATTACAAAGACTTTATTTTAGATATGAAAATTGCTAACATTAACTTGATCGCGATAGTAGTCATATTTGAAATTACGTGGAAAAAAAAATGTATATTTTGTACAGTTGCTAGGAGTGAAAAATAGTCAGTTATTTAAACACGCCGACTGACCTGTAGATATAGGAGAAAAAAAATAATTTTTCATGTACAGTATTTGTGTATTTTTAATTATTGTGCCTACTTAATTTATAAAAGACTTCTTGTGTGGTTATCTTTTCTATTTTTACCACAAACCATGTAGCGTAGGTTTTATTGTAAAAAAAAACTAACCACTTTGTCTATGGATATTTTTTTTATAAAAATGGCTAATATATAAATCGGCTATATATAAAACATTAATTTTTGATCGTATTATACTATATTATATAGTATACTGTAGCTTGGATATGTTCAGTAAACCAAAGACCCTTTCCCATTAAATTCATTTTAAATTTGTATTGAATTGAATTTTATGTAAATCAAAATGCAACCATAATAATCCATAGTAAGTTTTTTCTACTTAACACTTTTCAGCCAAGGTTGTCCACTTCCAAATACGCTTAAATGGTCTTATGTCATAAATAATTAGAAACTATTCGCTCGCTCTTCTTCGATAAATATGAATTGAATGCATTATTTTTAAAGAATGTACCTCAAGAATTTTAAAATCAAAACCTGTTCTAGGGTGATTCAGGGCGCGAAAATTTGATATTTTGTCCACATATTTAATAATTTTATACACATTTAAATATCTGTATTTTTTACAATAAGTATTCAGATAATTTGCTCAATGATAAAATTTAGCACACCTGTTTCGCCTAGGTAATGTACAGATAGTGTTGTGCCTCGATGCCTAATTTTAGAATATATTTAAAAAATATTATCTATGCTAGCTATAAAAACATGAACTATGAAAACAAAATTATGCCTCTATTGTACTTAGCAGAGGCATAAATTACAAATAATCGTGTTTCAATTTATCTATATTTTGATTTTTCTAAAACATTTTTTTAAACCAAAGGTTTTTGAACTATACAACATCATATTTTGGCCTATTTTTACAACTGTCTTAACTTTTCCTACTTAATATTACTTTAAAAAACAATTTTATTGAATTGTTGCTATTAATATTTTTATCTCTATCTACGAACAATGAGAAAATTAAATACATCTTATCATGAACGCTTAAAGAAATACTTTGTTTTTGTCATCCAATATTATCTAAGGCATCACAGTTAAAAAACGAAAAATATTTAACTTATCTATTTAATTAAACTTAATTAATAAAGATCTGCTCTTTAGTTTCATTAATTACTAAGGGCCCTTACGCACTAGCGGTTGGCCGCTAGGCGGTAGACTCGAGCGGTCCAACCGCTTAACGCGGTTTCTTCGCGGTTGGCCGCCATAGCGGTCAGCCGCGATGAAACCGCGTTAAGCGGTTGGACCGCTCGAAGGCGCGTGGCCCATAAATAAAATGGACGCCGTCGAGATAGCTTGTGTTATTTATTTTTACTCCCGAAAACAACGAAAGAAATATAAAAAAAGATACTGGATTCATCCTTTACTAGAAACACGCAACGAATTCGGCCAGTTCGCAAGTTGTTTTCAAGAACTGAAGAAGCACCAAGATAAATTTTTCGGCTATGTTAGAATGAGTGTTTCGTCATTTGAAGAACTACAAACAGTTTTATATGACACCATCAAAGGACAAGATACTAAATTTCGTGATTGTATCCAACCCGAAGAGAAATTAGTAATAACATTAAGGTAAGTATGATAAAAATAAAAAAAGTTTTAGTAGTTATTATGTTTTAATTTTAATCGCAATGTGGGTTTATAATTGAATAAAAAAAGTAGTAAACTATAACTATTACTGAGAATTATTATCATTAAAAAGATCTAGATAATCAGATTCTTGAGATATCTGTGAATATGTTGATTCAGGAGACATTACAGATTGTTCTTGATTACATGTTCCACGGTGTGTAGGTGGAACTGAGGGCGGTGGTGGTGGGTTATTATTTCTAGCAAATGATGGTGTCTGATATCCTTGGGATGGCCCTTGGTTGTAGTTAAATGGTCGTACGTAATCCCAAGTAGAGTTACAGTAGTTGTATCCAGACGTTTGGGCTTCAGTAATGACTTGCATTATTTGAGATTTTGTACGTAGGCGTATATGTTCAGGCACTTTTTTTATTTCACTAACCAACGACAAAAAGAAAAGTCTATCTTCATCTTCTTCCGCCTTTTTCAACTCTACATTCTTATTTAAGACGTTAATCAATTCAACTCCTATATCATCTTCTTTATTTTTCTTTTTTTTTCGTTTTGGCGGTGGTACTACGACTGGGTCAGCTACGTTTTCTGTTTCATTTCTTTCATTTTCTTGCCTTTGCATGCTTGAATCAGTTTCATTGATAGATACTGTGTCCTTCAAAAACATTAAATTATTGTAAAATATGTATTGAGTCTTTTTCTTAGCCGCTGACCCACTCCTGGTAACATTGTCCTTTAGAGCTTTCACGAAATTATCCCTAATGTTCTTCCATTTCTTTTGTAATTCTTTTCCTAGAACAATACAACAAACAAGTTAATGATTTAGTCATAAAGTAATAGATTTGTTGTAATTCGTGTGACATGTGCAATAAAGAATATACATAGGTCATTGAATTCAATAAAACATGTAATAATAATAAAATGTTTGTTTCAGATATTTTGCAACAGGTTGTACATTCACGGAACTACATTATACATTCAAAATTGGAGTAAGCACTGTAGCAGAAATCGTACGAGAAGTTTGTTTTGCAATTTGGTTTTGTCTGAAAGATATTTGTTTGCCTGAACCAAACAAAGACGCTTGGAAAAAAATTGCCAATGATTTTTTTCAAAGAGCAAATTTTCCTAACTGCTTAGGTGCTGTTGACGGCAAGCACATACGATGCATTGCACCTAATAACAGTGGCTCGATGTGTTTTAATTATAAAAGTTTTTTCTCTTTGGTTTTATTAGCAATATGCGACAGTAATTATAAATTTGTTATGGTTGATATTGGAGCTTTTGGTAAATTCAGTGACTCGTCAATATTTCAAAATTCGGTTTTCTATGAAAAAATGCAAAAAAACCAATTGGATATTCCAGAGCCACAACCGATTTCACAAAGCAGCGAGACATGTATCCCATACGTATTTGTAGGCGACGAGGCATTTGCGTTATCTACGAATTTAATGCGCCCATACGCAAAAAAAGATTTGGATGAAACCAAAAGAACGTTCAATTACAGGCTTTCTAGAGCAAGAAGATATGTAGAATGCAGTTTTGGAATTTATGCAAACAAGTGGCGTATATTTCATAGACCTCTAAATGTTCAATTCACTCTAGCAAAAGATATCATAAAAGCTACTTGTGTCTTACATAATTTTGTAAGAGATCGAGATGGCTATTGTTTCGACGACTCACTCAGTTGCCCTTTGCCAGAAAATGTAACACAGGAAGGGTTAAGAAGGAACAATAAAACTGCGTTGAGATACAGAGAATTGTTTGCCGAATATTTTATGACTGATGGGAAATTAGAATGGCAAAGAAATATGATTTAACTGAAAATAGACCTATTTATTATGTTCTAAGATGTTTAAAGTATGTTTAGTTTCGTTTAAAAATATGTAACAATAATAATAAATACTTACCAAGACTTTTTTTTGCCTCTGTTGTCATCTCTTCTTTTCCAAAAATATCTACTAATTCTTCCCACTGTTTCCGTTTTAAATCTCTATTCTTATAAACTGCTCCTTCACAATTCCAAATAGCTTCTCGTTGTTGAATTTCAACAATGAATTTCTCTGTGTCGAAGTTCATGGCTGCGCAACTCAAAACACGTGCATACTTCACCGGCGGCTCGCCGCAAACTAACCGCCAGTGCGTATACACAAGATGGCGGCTAGCCGCGAAGCGGGCCGCGGCCCTCCATTCAACCGCCGCGGTTGAAATTTTGTGGCGGTTTAGTGCGTACGATCATAAGCGGTTGCATATTAAACTGGAAAAGCGGCTAGCCGCGCGGTTAGCCGCCCCCGCGGTTAGCCGCTAGTGCGTAAACGATTTAAGTATTGCATCAAATAAATTATATTACTTCTAACGTTCAAACTTATAAAAATGTCCACAGATTGTCCATAATAGTACCTATAGATAATAAATAGATTTGTAAATTGTTAACTAGCATTTCCACTTTAGTTCAGAGATTACATCAGTATTGAAGCAGTAAAGTTATCATAAATTAATAACGCGATAGCCATTTTTAATGTTAATTTTATTTTTTTGTCTATATGAAGTAAATTATTGTTACATCATTACAAGATATAAAGAACCTTACTTTGTAAATTTGTCTTTTATTTACAGTCCTTTAAGCATAAATGTATTTTAATATTTTATTGCAGATTTTCGGAATAATTAATATCAAATTGATGCACACTCGGAGACATTATTATGGGGAATCCATAAATTAAATTTCTTTTATCTGTGTAGCATAACTATCCGCATCTAAAGCCTACATTTTTAAAAATTCTATTAGTATTTATATGTCCGCCGTGTGGTACGCGGTGAGTAGAATAGACCAACCCTCGTACCGAGGTGTCGTAAAAGGCGACTAAGGTAAGTCGACGTCAGGCAGCCTTCGGTCGTAAGAAATCTAGCGTCAATTAGATTTTAAGATTAGGATAAGTGAATTAAAAATAGATAAGTTTAAGCACAAGTGCGTTTTAGAATGTAAATATTAAGTAAATATTGCAATAAAAAAAGAGTTTTATAAGTACAATTAAGTAAGAAAACTCAGTCTCTGACATTTCGTCAGAGGTATAAGAACTTTAAAAAAAATTATTGTTAAAAAAATGTTCATAATATGTTGTGCAGACCCCAATAAGAGGAATAAGGATAGAAGAATGATGATTTGTTTTTATGAGTTTACTATTCCTGTTTATACCTCATATGTATAAGGTTCAGTATTCTTCAAATGTATGTTCTACAGACCACAATCGCCACCAACACTAGCACTGCACACATACACTACTACAATGTCAGTCGTTTCATGAGGGATACACAACGCGACAATATCGCAAAGCATAAATAATATAAAAAGCCATCTTGTAATTTATTTCCATAAATAAATATTATTAGGTACTCAGGAAACAGACAATAAAAGAGAACACTTTTTTATAATATTGGTTATAATACAATTATACTTCTATGATGTGCGTATATACATTAAAAAACTTAAAATACTTTTGTATTGGAACTAAATTATAATATAAATTGCAATAGATAAGCTTATTTTTCTATCAGTACATAATATTTATGACGTCATATCGCTATAAAGCAGACTACTATAATAGTAGTATCAAAGATTCGCTGCCGGCGGGAAACCATAATGTGGAAATAGGACGCCGTTTGTTGCGCTCTCTGTCGCACTTACTGTCCTTACGGCAGTCATAGTGATGCACCACAGATTTGTCGATGTTTATGATATGATATGAAACACATATGGAGAACACAATCATAACACTTGTTACCGCACAATTAATAGAAGAGACTAAGAAATACGTCACACCTAGTGATGTATAATAATTAATTATCAATATTTAAATCAAGTGCTATAGTTGACTTATTGCCTCTTTAAATAAGTAAATTAGATCCTCTTTTGACATAATTATTTATGCGCCAGCGATTGTGGCGTCATCTTAAAGTTGTTAGAAATGGAAATAGTCAAATGTCATCTCTTTAGTTATTTAATATAAAAAACGCGGTAATCACGTGACCAAGCAAGGGAATGGCCCGACAATCGCCATAAAATAGCCAAGCTTGTCATAGCGAAAGTCTTGCTGTTAGATTTAACTAGGACGGTTATCATACTGTTACGCTGCTGGATTGTGACGTGTTGTACGATTATTAAACACCCACGTGTCCAAGTCATGTTACAACATGTCTGAGGGATTTCTGTTCCTATTAACAGACCATAATACAGTGTAATGTCCATATAACGTCACTCGATTTAACGACAAACTGCTTTAAGCATCGATATCACTTAGCTTTGGTTGGTTTAGCTTGTTTCCCATACACTATGTAGCCATGTTTCCCATACATTACACCAACTCTCAATAACGACAGCAATTTAATACTATTAAGTACTTTTTAAGTTGCCAAAATTAGTTAAACTGCGTCGTTGTGTACATTCTTTTGTTCTTATTTATCCTAGCTCGTAATAAACTTGACTGTCGGCATTACACATACCGAACTTTCTAAGAAATCCGTTCTTTTGTTTACAAATTGGAGATTGCTTGCACGTGTTGATTGTTAGTAGGAGTCATGGATTACCTATACGTTGTCATATTCTTAGTTGCTCTCAAACTTAGTAATTAACGAAAAAGTTTTACTGATACGCGCAATAGAGGCTGGAGAGAAGGTAAGTCATGTTGGCAGACGCTTTGGATTTAGTCGCACTACAGTTTCTCTACAGATTTTTCTTTTCTCCATTTGAGGACAACTCTATAACGTCAAAATATGCACAGTCCCTTGAGGGTCATTATATAGAGTTTGCACTGTATTTCTTAAATTACCCGCACTAAAGCTACCAGAACATATTTATTCAGCCTTCAAAAATTCGATAAGTGACACAACGCACGCGCCTATCCCTAGCTCAGATGTTTTAAGGGACAGCGGCCAACGAGTCTTCAATTTAACTATAGTTTTATAAATATTTTCTCTAAACTACTATTATTATGCGCACGGATTCAAATCCCCTGTCATATTGACGTGTGAACACGTCACCCTTTGCCCGTTAGGTACCGCTATCCTGAACAACTTCCCCTGGGGCATACACACACACACTTTAAACTGACCTGTGCCATGGAACTTCTCTGATTTATTCAACGGCAGAGCAATCGGAAGATATCTGACGTCAATAAACACTCCCTCTTTCCCGCTCAACACGACGGAACCGTTGATGGACTTGAGATGTATATCCTGATCGGCCTTCCAGAACAGCTCCTTGGATTCCATGTGCGTACCTTCAGCTCCTCGGAGGTGGGTGGAGGCGTCCGAACGGAATGTCAGGTCTTCGTCTACTGGTGATGAGATCCGTTTGGTTGATACTTGCTTTAATAGTAAATAAATCTATCTTTAATATTTAAATGAGTTAATCTTGTATGTGTGTGTGTGTGTGTGTGTGTATATGTATATATATATATATATATATATATATATATATATATATGTATGTATGTATATATATATATACATATATATATATATATATATATATATATATATATATATATATATTTGAATTTAACACGTGTTTATAGCCGGTTTCTATACATTAATTATATATATTTTTCAGAAATAGACACCCTCTTCTTACCGAGGTGTCGTAAATGGCGACTAAGGTAAGTTGGCCCGCCGTGTGGTATCCGGCTGCGTAAAATAGACCACCCTCTTTCTACTGAGGTGTCGTAAAAGGCGACTAAGGTAAGCCGACCCGCCGTGTGGTATCCGGTTAAATAGAATAGACCACCCTCTTTCTACTGAGGTGTCGTAAATGGCGACTAAGGTAAGCTGGCGCGCCGTCTGGTATCGGGCTGAGTAGACACCCTCATTTCTTACCGAGGTGTCGTAAACGGCGACTAAGGTAAGTTGGCCCGCCGTGTGGTATCCGGCTGAGTAAAATAGACCACCCTCTTTCTACTGAGGTGTCGTAAAAGGCGACTAAGGTAAGTCGACCCGCCGTGTGGTATCCGGTTAAATAGAATAGACCACCCTCTTTCTACTGAGGTGTCGAAAAGGCGACTAAGGTAAGTTGGCCCGCCGTGTGGTATCCGGCTGAGTAAAATGGACCACCCTCATTTCTTACCGAGGTGTCGTAAATGGCGACTAAGGTAAGTCGACCCGCCGTGTGGTATCCGGCTGAGTAGAATAGACCACCCTCCTTCTTACCGAGGTGTCGTATATATACCATAACACAAAAGTAAAGATAATATGTTTAGCTATAATCCCTGATAAAAGCGTTATCCGAAGAATAAAGTTATATGTCCTATTTTATATACATAGGAAACGTAACTTTATCCTTTGGATGGAGCAGTATGTAATACTAAATGTTGCATGTACTATCCAGAATCACTGCAAACATTCACTACCAAAATCTCAACAATCACTAACTCTGCATTCCGATATAGCAAAGTGGAACAGTTTCCTATCATACCTTGGCTTGCAAGTTGTTGAGGCTCTCAACGACAGTTATCTCGGGGCTGGCAGTGCTGAACACGCGCTCTCCAGACCCAGGGTCTGTCAGCTCCAGGGAGTTCACTCCTCGTATGAACACACCAGAGGTGTTCACAACCATCTTGGTTTCAGCGCGAGATAATCTAAGAGAAAAAAAAACGGTTGCCTGTAGTCGGTTTTACGGTCAAAGATTTTAAGTGACAACGTCTTTTAAATTTGATGGATTGGAGTGGGAGAGAGACGCAAGGCATTCGCCAGTCCGGCGGGCGTCTCTTACGTTCGGTGACTCATCGTAACAGACGTGAGCGGGCGTTACACTTTTTCATGAGTGACTCCAAGCCGCAACCTAATTTAAGACATTGTCATGTCAAAAGTAATGAGAATATTATTTTGCTATAATCCTTTCCTATAATATATAGTAAGGAAGTAAGAATGCTAAATGTAGAGTGGACAATCCATAACACTCTACATTTAGCATTATATATATTATCTATTTTACTTCATCGCGGATTATAGCAAAATAATTTTAGTATTACTTTTGTATTATGGACCTTCGCAAAGTAATGCCTAATTCTATAAATTATGAAATTGCTGCAATCTCAGCCTAAATAAATACTTATACACACGCACATATACCTGGTTTGTAAATTGAACAACACAGATCCATTTTCGCTTGTGATGCTCATGGGGGTGTCTCTGAAACTCTCAATCAGACCATCCCTCTTGTATATGTGGTCCAAATCAGCCATCCCAAAGAATTTCATCGCATTGTGCTCCGGAAGGAACTCCATACTTTCCAGACCTGACATACATCTTTATTATTTAAATAAGTTAATCTTATACATTTTTCTAAATTTTGGAAACGGCTCTAACGTTTTTACATGAAATTCATCATTATTCATATAAACTTGTAAATGAGTGCTTTTGAATCGTCAACTCTACTACTGGTTCGGAAAGCCTACCGAGCCTCTCGGTTCCTAGAAGAGCCAGTAAGGAACTCGACGTTTTAGTTTAAATCCATCCAATTAAATAAGCAATTAAATGATAAAAACTATTAAAATTATTTTTAAAAAATGTAATGTATCTCGACCTGACAATTTGTTATTATAAATTAGTTAACATATTACCTTGACCAAGCCTCAATACAGCGAGAATCGTAAAAGTCAGTACTAAATTTCCAATAGCCAAGACATATAAAAGGCTCACGAGAGTCCAGAATGCGAATGTTTTTCTGCCTTTATGTACATTCTTCGTAACATCGTTTCCGTTTTTATCCGAGAAATTTTTGAGAGTATTAGTATTTGTCTTGTGAAAAGACATTTGACTCTGTGAAGGCGTTTTTGTAAGAAGCGCTTTTTCACCACGATTTCTTTCTAATGTGTCCGACATAGTATCTGATAAAGGCGAAATCCCGCGAAGAGTTGACATCAGCTCGTTATTCATAATTACGTTCAAATAGCTTACACGCGAATTATAAATAGCACCGCGCGTTAAAGATTAAAATATAAATAGCTCCTAATATACATTATACAAACATTTCGTACGGTCAAATTATTGAGCGAAGATTCTCGATTGCTATTGGTCTACCCGCTGACCAATCAAATAAGAGTAGATATGGATTCCTAAAGTTTCTGAATAAAATCGGTATTACCGGTTTTTAAAACAGTAAATACTTATATGAATAATAATTATCAATCGTATTTTCATTATTATTTATAGAATTAGGCGCTACTTTGCGGAGATACATAATAAAATAATTCCATTGCAAATTATTCTTGTTTGTCACATAATAAATTAACAAATATAAGGCAAAATATTGTTGTCTAAAACAAAAGTAAACTGTGCTTCGCACTACAGAGCTATCAAGCTGTGATTGCTTGTATTTAATCGACATGATATTGCATATATTGCTCATATATATATATATATATATTATTTTTAGTCTATAATAAGAGTAAGCAGTTTATACAACAGTACTCTGTATTTATTTTCAAATTTTGACAATTTGCTTTGTAATCATGGCGTCTGAACGCTACAGTTTTTCTCTTACAACTTTTAGGTAATTATTTGTGTATTTTATATAATTTAAAGTGAAAATAATGTATATATTCTCATGTATAACTATTTCCTACATGTTTAAAAAAAAATTCATAGCACGTTATAAAATACCGGCGTTATAAGTGCAACTCAACAACTGTTATTCATGAATAAGCTAACATTTTTATGATTATATTACAGCCCGTCTGGTAAATTGGTGCAAATCGAATATGCGTTAGCCGCTGTAGCCGCCGGCGGGACATCCGTCGGTATCAAAGGTAATTTTTGTATGCTTAAGGTTATAGTTGTTTAGTCATGGTGTACAATCAAAGAACAACGATATTTAATTTAGATGTATTCTATTATCTTCTGAAAAAAATACACTTTTCGTTGTTCTTTTGTTTTGAGCTTTGTCTTTTCTGTTTGTCAGATAAAGTATTAAATTCGATTAATAGTTGAGTCACTAGAAAGTATTTCTATAATTGGTTTTTTGAGTTTTCTTTAAATAATTTATAGAATTAGGCGATACTGTTCGGAGATCTATAATATTAAGTCCATAATACAATCAAATTAAGTTTTCTTCATTAATAACTGTCGATTTCAGATTTATAGTTTATATGTATTTCTTTATTTCTAGTCCAGGAAGGTTCTGGTTTAGGCAAATAACTGAGTAATCTATTTATTGTAGATAATGGCAAATCTTGTTTAGTATCTATTTGTAATTCATAGTTGATTTGTTCATTCATTCTGTTAGTTCATAGTAACTGTAGTAGCATGTTACGATATTACATCTGAGCAAATGCTTTCCTTTACAGTGAATGATTAGGTCAAGATTTAGACTCACTCATATAATTCTGCTGTGGGGTGGTGTGCTATATATTGTGCTGAATGTCTCCTGAGATATGCTGGTTACTTTTGGTGATAAGCAGCACTTGAATAGACTATATCTATTTTGTCACCTTAATATTGTAAGAATAGCAGCACAAAGTGCTAATTTTATAACTTCCACCTATATACATATTTATTTCAATATTTAATAATACTTTATAATTCACTTCCATGTTCACAGAAGCACTTTACAAAACATAATGCCCCACCTCTACCTAGAACCGTCCCTATTATAATCTAGCCTCCCATTCTCAATATATTTCAAACAACAAAGAAAACTGCTAATTTAAATTAAAATGTTTGTCTTTAAATTCTTTAAAATTATTGAACCTTACAATCACATGATTTTGGATTGTATTAATTTCTTTTCAGCTTCAAATGGTGTTGTGATTGCTACTGAGAATAAGCACAAAAGTTTCTTGTATGATGAACACAGTGTTAACAAAGTTGAGATGATTACCGGACATATAGGTGAGCTTAGCTACAATTTTTTTTTTTTTAATTTTTAACTTTAATAACTATAACTTAATAAAATTAGAAAGAATAGAATATACAGATACTTATATTTCTTCTTCTTTTTCCCCACTTTAAGTAGGGTCAGCACAACATGTTATAAACATGCTGTCACATGATTAGGTTGCGTTTTTACGACCGGCCGCCTGCCTGACGTCAACTTACCTTCTTGCCATTATTGCCTCATCTTCCTGCCATTATCTCACTCTAAGTGGGGTGGGCAAAACATGTCATAAACATGTTGTCACATGATTTGGCTACGTATTTTACAACCGGCCACCTGCCTGATATCAACTTACCTTTGTCGTATTTTACGAAACCTCGGTAAGAAAGAGGGTGGTCTATTCTACTAAACCGGATAAACCACGCGGTGGGACAACTTACCTTAGTCGCCTTTTACGACACCTCGGTAAGAAATTAGGGTTGTACTATTCTATTCAGCCAGATACCACACGGTGTAATACAGATACTTATATTTATCTGGGACAAATAATTTCCTTTCATGACCAAATGCCACAAGAAATTGATAGGTGTGTAACAAATGCATCGAAGAGGTATTGGGGCACTTAAAGACGTAATGAGGAATGAAAAGTACAAAATTGATATTAAGAGATAAGTATTTTGATACCTGCCTGCTACCCATACTGACATACGGTTGCCAAATTTGGGCCCGAACTGCTCAGAGAAGCATGGAAAAGAGCATCTTCCGATACAAAAGAAAAGATGAGATGAGTGCATCTGACCACCAAATTCGAGGATGTCAATATTCGACAGACTCGTTGGCGCAGTGGGTAGTGACACTGCTTTCGGCTTCGCGCGTCGCGGGTTCGATTCCTGCCGAGGGCCAACATTTTCTATAAATGAATTTGTTAGTCTTTGAGCCTGGGTGTATATTTGTATTTAAGTATGTATTTAAAAAATATATAAGTATATATTGACCAGTTGTCTGTCACCCATAACATAAGTATTAAGTTGCTTACTTTGAGGACAGACGACCGTGTGTGTAAGTGTCAGTATATTTATATTTATAATATGAAATGAAAGACATTAAAGTGGAGATGGACTGGTCATATGAGGTAATCAGTGGATAGGCGAAGGTCGAACAATTACAGAATGGGCACGACAGTACCATGTTAAAAGGAAAAGAGGTCGACAGCTCAAATATAGGCTGACGACCTGCACGGAATTGTTGGCGCTCTGTGGATGACGGCAAGAGACAGGGACGAGTGGAAGAGGTCGGGGGTGGCCTATGTCTTAACGACTCATTGATGTGCGACTTACCAAAAATCTATATCATATATTGTACAGTAACTTTATCAGTAATAAAGGCTTATTATTATTATTATTATATTAATATTAACTTTATTACTCTCATTAAAGAGGTCTCTAAGCACAGGCCATGGCCAAGTGCATTAAAATTCAGCTAGGAATTTCCGTACTATTCTACACGTATTAAGTATTACAGCTTTTTGCATAAGTGTGTATATGTGTGGGTGAATGTCTAGACTTTTTAAGCTGTTTTTTAGGCTCTTAGGGATGATACCCGTGGATGAAATGACTATTAGGATTGTAGTCAGTTTGTGCTATCGCTTTACAAGCACCTGTTATATGCTGAATTGTTTCGGGATTACAATAACAGCGCCCACACGTGTCTGTTAGGAGATTGGGTCTATGGATAACATGTTTTTCATAATTCCGTGTAACTATTACTTGATCTTGTATTACAATCATAAAAGCTTCTGTCTCTGGAAAGAGCTCACCACTATTATTATTATTATTATATGCTAATTAAAAAAATTGTACCTGGGTGACTGAGCCTAGCTCTGTAATTTTTTTTTATTTAAAAAAATGCAATAAAAAGAGCGCCAGGTGACATGTGGGAATCGAACCAAGGTTTCTATCGTTATTGGTCCGAAAATCAGAATATATATTTATATATATACATACAAGATTACATAACTCATTTAAATATTAATGTAAAAATATCTTTCAGGTATGGTGTACTCAGGGATGGGTCCGGACTACAGGCTGCTGGTGACACAAGCCCGCAAGATGGCGCAGCAGTACTACCTCATGTACCGCGAGCCTATCCCTACAGCACAGCTGGTGCAACGAGTGGCCACTGTGATGCAGGAGTACACACAATCTGGGTAATATAAAATTCTTATAAATAATTACTATCTTGTACAGGGTCGGACAGTAGCTGTATCCAAGCATTCTTATCGTCTAAATAATCCTCAACAGTATATTTGGCTTTCTGTATCAGCCTCTCTTTAACAGTTTTTAAACTGCTGTAATGTTATATTCCTTATGAAAGGACAAAACATTTAATTCATAAAAGTAATGGCCTGTTACTATCCTACTGCTGCGCAAACCAAAGCAAGGATATGAGCTAAGACCAACCACGCTGCTCCAAAACAGATTGGTAGGTTACACATATCTCCAAAATTCTCTAGAGATATGCAAGTTCCTTCACCGTAAACAATGTGATTAATTGCTATTGTCAATTAGGCACCAAAAGTTTTAATAGAGAACTCATTGGTGTCTGCCCGGGTTTGAACCCATGACCTCCTCGAAAGAGAGTCCCACGTTATTACCATTTTATCATACTATATCCTACTAATATTATAAATTGAGAAAGTTTGTGAGTATGGATGTATGTTTGTTACTCTTTCATGGTGAATCCGCTGAACCAATATCAATCAAATTTGGCACAATTATTCCTTACACACCGGAATAACATATAGTCTATAGAAATCCTGTTAATTCTACAGGAATAGGGTGACATTGGACATGGACAACAGTCCACACGAAGTCGCGGGTAAAAGCTAGTTAACTATAAAAAATTATTAATTAGGTCTCTTTAATACTAATCGTGCGTATAATGCAAGGGCACTCTGTGTTATACATGTTTGATATGTTAATCACAATTTGTTACCTTGCTATATTAAATCTACTATACCCTATTCTAAATAAATAAATAATAAATAAATATATGGGGCACTTACACACACGGTCGTCCGTCCCCAAAGTAAGTAACTTAATACTTGTGTTATGGGTGACAGACAACTGGTGAATATATACTTATATATATTTTAAATACATACTTAAATAGAAATATACACCCAGGCTCAAAGACAAACAAATTCATTTTTTTTATAGAATGTTGGCCCTCGGCGGGAATCGAACCCGCGACCCGCGGAGCCGAAGGCAGGGTCACTACCCACTGCTCCAACGGGCCAGTCATAGTCAATAGTCATTACATGCTATTTGGTCATAATAGTAGAGACATTATCATCATCATCTTCCTGCCCTTATCCCATTCTAAGTGGGGTCGGCACAACATGTTATAAACATGCTGTCAGATGATTTGGCTGCGTTTTTACGACTGACCGCCTGCCTGACGTCAACTTATCTTAGTCGTATTTTACGACACCTCGATAAGAAAGACGGTGGTCTATTCTACTTAACCGGATACCACACGGTGAGTCACTTACCTTAGTAGCCTTTTACGACACCTCGGTAAGAAATGAGGGTGGTACTATTCTATTCAGCCGGATACCACACGGCGGGTCGACTTACCTTAGTCGCCTTTTACGACACCTCGTTTAGAAAAGAGGGTGGTACTATTCTATTCAGCCGGATACCATCACCAATAAAAAAAGCAAAAACATAAAAATTAATTTAAAATAAAATAAGTATTTGACTTTACATTTTGATAAGCATTTCGCTCTGGTATCCGGCTGAATAGAATAGTACCACCCTCTTTTCTAAACGAGGTGTCGTAAAAGGCGACTAAGGTAAGTCGACCCGCCGTGTGGTATCCGGCTGAATAGAATAGTACCACCCTCATTTCTTACCGAGATGTCGTAAAAGGCGACTAAGATAAGTTTACCCACCGTTTGGTATCCGGTTTAGTAGAATAGACCACCCTCTTTCTTGTCTAAGGTGTCGTAAAATACGAATAAGGTAAGTTGATATCAGGCAGGCGGCCGGTTGTAAAATACGTAGCCAAATCATGTGACAACATGTTTATGACATGTTTTTGCTGACCCCACTTAGAGTGGGATAAGGGCAGGAAGATGATGATGATATAAGTATATATTCACCAGTTGTCTGTCCATAACACAAGTATTAGGTTACTTACTTTGGGGACGTACGACCGTGTGTGTAAGTGTCCCATATATTTATCTATTTTATTTATATACAGCGGTGTCCGTCCGTTCGGTGTGTCGCTGCTGGTGTGCGGCTGGGACGGAGGGCGGCCGTACTTGTTCCAGTGCGACCCTTCCGGCGCCTACTTTGCATGGAAGGCCACAGCCATGGGCAAGAATTTCAACAACGGGAAGACTTTCTTGGAGAAACGGTACCGTACAATGCCATACATTTAGCATTAGTCTGTAGTAGCTGTAATGCTGTGTAGCTGTGTAAACACTAACAGTAACCAGAAACAACAATAGAAACTATCACAAACAAAAACAAACAAACTAGCACAAATTACAGAAATCGCTGTCGGAGGACTCAAGAAAACCCAAATTACTAAAACTAATTTATTTTATATATAAACTACAATCTAATTACAAATTAAAAAGCATCTTTCCTAGCACGATGCTAAGGAAAGAATATTTTAAACTAATTTATTTTTATATAAAAATTACATTCTAGCTATAAACTAAAAGTGTCTATCCTAGCTCAATGCTAAGGACAGAATGATTAAATGAAATAACTATTCCTAAGGGCTGGCGGCAACATATCCGATTACAAGGATTTGCCGCCCGCTGACGGCGTCCTAAGGTCCAGTTACGCCGACGATGTAAATAACCGACGTGGCCCCATTATTTATTATAACACCACTATAGAGCACCATTGTTACTTCTATAACACACAAATACAATCTAACACAAACTATTACAGTATTAAAAGTATAGTATTAAAAGTAACATAAACAAACACAAATAACTAACCAACACTAACGAGAAACAACACTATTATTTTCTAAGCGATAAAATTATTTATGTACGCGCTGTTTGCTTCATATTCACCCGTGTGTTATCCGGCTGAGTAGAATAGACCACCCACGTTTCTTACCGAGGTATTGTAAAATATGACTAAGGTAAATTAACGTCAGGCAGGCGGCCGGTCGTAAAACACGTGGGTACACGTGGTCTATTCTAATCAGCCAGATACTACACGAAAGGTTGACTTACCTTAGTCACCCTTAATGACATCTCGGTAAGAAACGAGGGTGGTATATTCTACTTAGCCGGATAACACACAGCATCCTTGTTTTGAAAACAAATAGATTAATACGGAAGTTGTTACAGACAATAATTTCCCTGTCCAGGTATACTGAAGAGTTGGAGCTCGATGATGCGGTCCACACGGCAATCCTGACCCTCAAGGAGGGCTTCGAGGGGGCAATGACCGCTGACAACATCGAGGTGGGCATATGCGATGCGAGCGGCTTCCGGAGACTGGAGCCGGCGCACGTCAAGGACTACCTCGCCAATATACCATAGTGATACTAAATAAATTATTTATCTGTTTGTATTGAGAGTTTTATTGAGTACACGAGTACTGAATATATAGCCTTGTCAAACGGTAAAATGACGTCATAGGTGCACACGGCACGAGTATACACAAAAATTTATGATTAACATAATCATAGCTGTGGTAGCCCAGCGGTAGCACCGTGCTACTCTTTCGAGGAGGTCGCGGGTTCAAACCCGGGCAGACACCAATGAGTTTTTCTGTTAAAACTTGTGTCTAATTTATAATTGCAATTTATCACACGCTTTTCGGTGAAGGAAAACATCATGAGGGAACCTGTAAATCTAGAGAATTCTGGAGTTATGTGTAACCTACAAATCCGCATTGGAGCAGCGTGGTATGTCGACGAGCGCCGCATTAAGTGCTAAGTAAAGTAAGTTGATTTCAGGGAGGCGGCTGTTCATAAAATTAGTAACTAAATCAAGTTACACTATATTTATAACATGTTTTTCGACCCCACTTAGAGTGGGATAAAGGCAGGATTATAATATTATTCTTACGTATCAAATGAAGAGTAAACCACAGCATTGTAAAGATGTACTAGTGATTTCGAAACAAGATTGTTTTGGTAATGAGAATTTAATGTCCATATCAGTTTATTATATCTTTTCTTTTATCTGTTACGGTATCGAAATATCAGTCAGATAAAGTTTCCCATAGAGTTATTAAGAATAGAATAGGAGAGATATAGGCAGGTTTGTAAGTGACTCAACAAATAATCATCATCTTCTTGCATATCCCACTCCAAGCGGGGTCGGCACAACATGTTATAAACATGCTGTCACATGATTTGGCTGTTTTACGATCGGCCGCCTGCCTGCCGTCAACTTACCTCAGTCATATTTTACGACACCTCTGTAAGAAAGAGGGTGATCTTTTCTACTGAACCGGATACCATATAGTGGGTCAACTTACCTTAGTCGCCTTTTGTGGTCTATGCTACTCAGCCGAATACTACATAACGGGTCGACTTACCTTAGTCGCCTTTTACGACACCTCGGTCAGAAATGAGGGTGGTACTATTCTATTTAGCCGGATACCATACGGCGAAGTATATTGATAACTATAAAAATGGTTAAAGTGGGTTAACCTTAAAAGCTATATACTGCGGACTCTAAGAAGTTTTAGGAACAATTTTGTAATACATGATTTTTGTATAACTTTCACCGTTTACTTAGCGCATGCAAGGAAAGCTTTAAATTGCCGTTTGCTTAATATTTTTTTATTGCTGCTCCTCTCTTATTTATCTTAGCGTGATATTATGTCTTTAGCCTTCATCGATAAATGGACTATCTTACACTCAAAGAATTTTTAAAATCGGTCCAGTAGCTCCTGAGATTAGCGCGTTCAAACAAACAAACGAACTCTTCAGCTTTATATATTAGAGGGAGAGGGCGGGGACTCTGAGATAAAGGTTTTTATAAACTTAATTCGGAGTTCCCGGTAGAATAGTTTTGTTTTTTACAATATGTGCAAAATTAAATATTTTATTTATTTTTTATTTTATATTAGTACTAGCGGCCTGCCCCTGCTTCGCACGGGTATAAAATATATATCCCATGTCAGTCAGTGTAAAAAAAATTATTAAAATTGATACAGTTGTTTTGATTTATTCATTACTGCCTGTGGCCGTAGCGTTAAATTTGGAGAAAAACAATTTCCTTTCCCTATACCAAGAAGATTTCCTGCTATCTTTGGAATATCTAAATTCATATAGTACATTTTTACTTATTTACTTTTACATTTTCCCTATGTATTTTATTTTTACAATTAATTACAGAATGTCTTTAAACAAACTCTTCAAAAGAGCGACATCGCTACTAAAGTCCTTAGTTCAATGGTTTTATTATTATCTGTGTTTATTTAAGAATCGAATGAAGTATTTGCCACAGAGATAGGAACCTCAGCTTTTAAAATATAAAGGAAGAAGTAGAGAGCTGTACCATCGAAAACGGCTCGCATCATATGATGCTTGCCGCTTTTTAGCGTGCGTAATGTTGCCGCCTCATATGAGGCAGCCGCTTTGGAAGGGCCGCTTAAAAGAGCGACATTTCGTTGCGCGTCCGATCGCTGATAGATTCGAAGTGTTATAGGGCGAAGCGCGGCGTCCTCACGATATTTTAAATCTGTAATATCTCCGAAAATGTTCACTTAAATTACATGCTGTAAACGGCCATATTGATCTATATTAAATCAACTATTTATTTAAGGTACTTAATTGGATAAGGATTAATGCTGTATTGTATAAGAATTGCTTCAAAAATAAGGCATTATTTTTCGTAAAAAGTAAACGACAAAAAATGCTTTAGTGGGTTATCCATAAGCGATAGACATATACCATCGCGGACATTTCTGTAGACCTTTTCAATGTGTACAAATACTTAGTACATTATTTTGATAAATCTCGTAGGGTTTAGCCTGCGTTTGCAATGTAAGCGGAAAAAAATGTGATTATTTACAGAAACCTCAAAAATTGCAGTATTTCTCTACTCTGTATTGAATGTTATTATACGTACAAACATTCCTCTGGAATCACTCTATCTATTAAAAAAAATCGCATCAAAATCTGTTGCGTGGTTTTAAAGTTTTATGCATACATAGGGAAATATTGACTTTGTTTTATAATATGTAGTGATGGATTATTACTAGCTGACTTGGCGAATTTCGTACCGCCTTCAAAAAGCATACTACGTGTCTTTTAATATTAGGGTAGTAGGGTGCTATCGCGGACTTTTATGTACAACTTTTAGAGGGCAACAATTGAACACTTGAAGTAAATAAGGCACGAAGACCCTAAAAATTAAAATTCGAACAAAGTATGCACTCTGGCTCCAAAATTGGCTTTTAGAACCAAATTGCATACTTGGTTCGAATTTTAATTTTCAGGTACTTAGTGGCTTATTTACTTCAAGTATTCAATTTTGTAATATATATACTGTCGCGGACTCTGAGTAGTTTTCGGAACAATATTGTAATACATAATTTTTGTATAACTTTCACCGTTTACTTAGCGCACGCAGGGAAAGCTATAAATTCTGCCCTTTTCGGAATATTAGTCTGTAGCATTCCTCGATAAATGGACTATCTTACACTTAAAGAATTTTTAAGCTACCTTCCCTACTCTAGAATAATAATAACTCTATGGAGTTTCCAATCTAAAAATGTCGTTGACAACGTATCATATTATCGCGTAGAGGATCTATATTACGCATAATTTATCTTATTTTATCTTAAATCCAATTAAAGTATAAATTTTATAAGTACGGATTATATTAAGAACTATCTAAGTAATTACGATAAGATAGAAGCGTAAAGTATTAGGGTATATGCAAATTCGTAAAGGTCCTAATAATGTTGGATTTATAGGTTCAGCGATACATTTATTAAGTTTAATAAAATTATACTTAAATAAATAATAAATATAAATAAATATATGGGACACTTACATACACGGTCGTCCGTCCCCAAAGTAAGTAACTTAATACTTGTGTTATGGTAGACAGACAACAGGTGAATATATACTTATATATTTTCTAAATACATACTTAAACACAAATAAACACCCAGGCTCAAAGACCAACAAATTCATTTTTTTTTTATATATAGAAAATGTTGGCCCTCGGCGGGAATCGAACCCGCGACCCGCGAAGCTGAAGGCAGGATCACTACCCACTGCGCCAACGAGCCAGTCAAAGCTTAACTTAAGCTCCAGACATTGGAGCCGTAGTGTTACATTTAGCTTAGTTTATTATAGTTAAGTGTTGTCCTTACACATAATGATGTGCATGCTGTGGCAGCTAAAGGCAGTGCATTTAATGCCTTTTGTGGCGAATTTAGTTTATTCTAATGTTATGTAACTGCCACTGGTTGTTCCGAATAAAAAAATTACAGCCATTTTCTGATGCAATTAAATTATGTATTGTAAAATCCTATTAGTTGGTCTAATAAATAAATAACATAAAATAGGTACATAAATAAAAAATAAAATTATTATGGTAGATATCACTCGGTATTTGTTATCTTGCGGTGACCAAATAGTTTATGATAACTATGAGATAGGTATATATATCAACAAATCTGATCTGTCTATCGTGACATTAATGTATCACCTCAATTAGTCTGTCTACTTCATATCTGTACCAATGATTAAAAATATAACTCGGTTCGTTTTGTGTTATTTTTACGAATAAAAACAAGTCAAATCGAAAATCAAAGTAAAAAAAATAACTTCCAAAAGTCCACCTTTACATACATATTATTTTGCTATAGTCCGCGATGAAAGAAAATATATGTAATGCCAAATGTAGAGTGTACTATTCGTTCTCATACCTGATACATGCAGAATTTGTTGAGATTGTGGTGGTGAACGTGTGCAGTGCTTGAGTATTGTTGTCATCGGTGTCGGGTAGTGCATGAGTTCTTACAAATTGTGCATGTATCAGGTATGAGAACGAATAGTACACTCTACATTTGGCATTACATATATTTTCTTTTATCGCGGATTATAGCAAAATAATATTCTCATTACTTTTGTATTATGGACCTCCGCAAAGTAACGCCTAATTCTATAAATTACATATTACTTCATAAAAAAGTTTCCGGAGTTTATTAAGCAAGTTGAAAAAGCTTAATATTTGTTAATATTTCAATTAATAACCGTTAATAATAATATAAATAAAAAATAATCGTTAATTTTTGTTAATATTTCAATCTAAGGTTCGATATGCGTATATTAATATCTACATTATGTAATCGATTCCACCTATAAAAACAAACGCAGACTTTATCTAGCATTCAAATCTTATCAAGTCATTCTCATGTCTCAAAAAGCATCTAAGTATGTCGCAAATATGATATGATTTTTATATAACATACTAAGTACATACACGTGTTGATAACTTGATACGATTCATAGAAAAAACAATATTTGCTTCTGTACATCGATAAATAGAAATAATCAATCAAACGCGACGTGAACACAACCCTATCTCTGTGTGGGACAGTATTGCTATAAGAAAAATTTTGTTTGATACAATGTAAATTTATTTTACTTATATTTAAAGTATCTTTAACAGATTTACTTTGTTTTAATAATTTAACATATCTATACTAATGTATAAAGCTGATCAGTTTGTTTGTTTCTTTGATTGTTTGAACGCGCTAATCTCAGGAACTACTGGACTGATTTGAAAAATTCTTTGTGTAAGATAGTCTATTTATTGAAGCAGCAATAAAAAATAGTAGGAAAACGGGTAGATTTAAAGCTTTCCTTGTGCAAGGAAAGCTTTAAAAGCTTCGCTGAGTAAACGGTAATAGTTAGTACATAATCATGTATTACAAAATGGTTCCTCTCTAAAATTTCTAAATAAAAGTCCGTGACAGTATATGTATAGCTTTTTAGGTTAACCCACGTTAACTGTTTTTATGGTTATCAAAAGACAATATAACAGTTTCAATCTTTAAACGCGGGCGGAGCCGCTGGCGATTGCTAGTAACTTATAAACTTTGTTTAAATAATTTTATTTAAACGTAATATTTAAAATGCATTTTTATGTTCCTTTTTTAGTTGAAGAAATGTTTTTATATAAACAGTTTTAAAACAAACTAATTAAACATTTCAATATTCTTTAGGCGATTTATTTAGGCGATAATATTTTCACGAATGATATTCATTTATATTCTGATATATACGTAAATAAGCGATAAGATATTAATAATGATCTATTGTTTTAATAATAACTTATTGTTAGGATAATAAATACAATGGGTATTTAAGTTGTTAAAATATTGCACTATAAACTTTTAAAATAATATGTGTAAACTTGTATTGTTTTTATAATCATGAAAAACAAATTTTTGTCTAACGAAATGTTTCATATGGTGTGTGATGACATTTAAAAGAATTAAAGACTTTTTACTCATTAATTTTAAAATATCATTTAATATTACAGGCTATATAAACAATAATACTGTCCTTATGTTGCTTATAGAACTATTTAAAATGTTCATACAGTAAGCTTTATACCTATTCTCAAATAATTTAATTGTAAGATATACTTTTAATTGTAACTTATTGTATGTAAATTGTAGAGTTAAGGCTTTTACGCTGCACGAAAGATATTTCCTGATTCAATTTTCAGGGTTATAAAATAAATCGCTTTCTAAAGGATGTGCATTATATTTATGCCATGCGTGAATATGTTTACAAGTCGACAAGTCGTCATTTTATTTTAGGATTGCCTTAATTATATGGTGAATATTTCAGTGAAATCGATGAGTCTTTTATATTGCACATCCAAACATGTGAATATTAAAACAACTCTGTTAAACGGATACGGAACGTAAATTTATTTATGGTTGCCCTGAAAATTGTGTGTTTTGCACTGTACTTGTTAGGTAATTCATGCCTTGTACGGGTATATCACCCTATACGAAGAATAAAGTCACATTTCCTATGCTTATACATGGGACATGTGACTTTATTCTTCGAATAGTGATATATAATATAATATGTGATAGGTGATATGTATGATTTTTTTTATTTATAAGCACGAAGCTCGCGTAATTCAGGGAGTCAGGGAACACGCGCGTCAGGTAATTTCGAACGCGGCATGGCAACATTGTATAGTAAATACATGTCAGGCCGCTTCGAAAATTCATTCACGGAGTCGCGTTTGACATGGCTACAGTGAGTGTACGGACTAGTGGTGTTGTTCTCCTATTATTCCTAATAAAAAACGCCCTATCATCGTCCCCGCCATGGATATTCTCCGTTGATGTGAACAATAAAACGTGTAACGATTTAAAATGTGATTATAATTTGCGAGTGAGCGGCGACTATGAGTATTGGTCGTTAACCTCGAAGCCGGGTTGTTTCGACACACGCCTTATCTATCCAGTAGGTATCGATGTGCATGTCGATATTGGGAAGTTGGAGAAGTGGTATTTTTGTGCGAAAAGTGGCGCCAATGGGTGGATCCAACAGGATGTGTCTTTGGTGTTGGGTGACGTCATCAGACACGCACGGTATGTGAATTCGGTTGACCGACATTTTTCGTATTCCATTGTAACAGATTTGATCGAATGTAACGATATTCGCGGCATTGTTTATATATTCATATTGTATTTAGTTCAAGGATGGCTGATTAAATGTTTCCGAATTCTGTAAAGGCGTCTGCTTTTTTTTTCAGATAACTTTGTATCTTTTTAATTTTTAAAATTAGAATAGTAGAAGTGTTTCATATGTTACTAATTTTATTGTTCTTTATTTGAATTCGTACTTATATTTAAGTTTAGTTACATATTTTTTATAATTGATAAAATCGTGTACATTGTATATGTATGTCCACTTATTTTATTAACGATTATTCATTAGCAAAATTAAATTTGAATTTATTGGCTCTGATTAGATTCTATACACCGTTTTTTATGTGTTTTAAAATTATGAAAAACGGCGACTACACTTTGCATTCCGGCAATAACTTCGACAAATAGTAAAATTACATACAATCTATTATTTACCCGCATTTCTGCCACGTCAACTTGTATACCTTCAGTTATGTTGTTCTTTTTTGGTTTCGAACGGGTTATTTTAGCCCGGTATATAATCTTAAACTTTTTTTTATTCGATACCGCCCATGTAATAATAGACCTACATACATAATTGTAAAATTTTTCCTTATGAGTTAATTTGAAATGAGGTAAATCGTTTTAAATAAAGCACGCGAACGATTTGAATGTATTTACGAATGTCATCATCCTCCTGCCCTTATCCCACTCTAAGTGGGGTGCCGACCCCAACATGTCATAAACATGTTGTCACATGATTTGGCTACATATTTTACGACCGGCCGCCTGCCTGACGTCAACTTACCTCAGTCGTACTTTTCGACACCTTGGTAAGAAAGAGGGTGGTCTATTCTACTAAACCGGATACCACACGGTGGGTCAACTTACCTTAGTCGATTTTTACAACAGCTTGGTAAGAAATGAGGTTGGTCTATTCTACTCAGCCGGAAACCACACGGCAGGTCGACTTAACTTATTCGCCTTTTACGACACCTCGGTAAGAAAAGAGGGTGGTACTATTCTATTCAGCCGGATACCACACGGCGTAATATATTTACGAATGTAAATGTGGCTAATTTTAAGGAAGACCATAACAAATTTCTGAAACAATCATAATGAAGTTGTAATCAGTGCTGGATTTCCGCCTCAGCCCGTGAGACGGCAACATGTTTGAAATGCAAAAAATTTAACGCGAAAAATAGCAAAGACAGACGTCAATTGAATATTTTGAAAGACTTTTATGAGAAAGTCTTTTGAAAGACAGGTATTTATAATTAGTCTTTACATAAACACAAGTGCTCAAATACCCTCAATTATGTTTCTATTCTATATTATATATAAATTAGCCCGTTATAAAAAAATGCGAGAGGCCCGATTAGACCGTGTAACTCTTAAAATGAATTTTGAGTTATTTAAATTTTAATTTAAATTTTGAACAAAAGTAGTTATTTATAAGAGATTTTTGAATAACTTTCACCGTTTACTTAGCGAATGCAAAGAAAGCTTTAAGTTTTGCAGTTTTCGCAATATTTTTTTATTGCTGTTCCTCTCCTATTCATCTTAGCGTGATGTTATATAGTCTATATTCAATAGTCGTTCTTGATAAATGGACTATCTTACATTCAAAGTATTTTTTAAATCGGCCTAGTAGTTCCTGAGATTAGCACATTCAAACAAACTCCTCTGCTTTGTATATTAGCATAGATTTTCCGAATTTCGGAAACAGTACCAACGATTTTTATGAAATTAAGCATGTTTGTTATTTAAAAAAATTAAGTTTTATCCCTGTTTTAACGCCGTGTGGTATCCGGCTGAATGGACTAGTACCACCCTCATTTCTTATCGAGGTGTCGTAAAAGGCGACTAAGGTAAGACGACCTGCCGTGTGGTTTCCGGCTGAGTAGAATAGACCAACTTCATTTCTTACCGAGGTGTAGTAAAAGGCGACTAAGGTAAGTCGACCCGCCGTGTGCCCGGTTTAGTAGAATAGACCACCCTCTTTCTTACCGAGGTGTCTTAAAATACGATAGAGGTAATTTGACGTCAGGCAGGCGCCAGATCGTAAAAACGCAGCCAAATCATGTGACAGGATGATTATAACATGTTGTGCCGACCCCACTTAGAGTGGGATATGGGCTGGAAGATGATGACGTTTTATCCCCGTTTTAGGGCGCTAATGAAAATTCTAAAATGTTTAATAGGAAGTGATGTTGAAAAGTAAATGATATTTTAGCTGTCATTTGTAAAGTTGTGATAGCTTATTGAGCAACGGGCGTACTAAAGTAGTGAAAATACCTGGAATCAAGTCTTTTATTAACACCTTTTTAACTTTTTTTTTGCATCTTTTAAAAGAAATTACCAAGGATCGGTCGCTCAGGTTCGATCGGAAGTGCTCTTCGCAAAGGCTGAACACTGGCGAACCAGCCAAATCCTGCCCTAAGCGAAAATTGACTAAAAAAAAGTTGCTTGTAAGTGTTTGGTGGACTAGTGCCGGTGTCGTTCACTACAGCTTTCTTAAATCTGGCCAGATGATTACGGCAGATATCTATTGTCAGCAACTGCAAACCATGATGGAAAGCTAGCTGCTAAACAACCGAGGCTGGTCAATCGCTCTAGGCCACTGCTGCTTCAGGACAACGCTAGACCACACACTGCACAACAGACGGCTACCAAATCAGAGGAGCTTCAATTAGAATGTCTTAGACATCCACCGTACTCTCCGGACCTTGCTCCAACAGATTACCATTTTTTTCGCAATTTGGATAACTGCTTGCAAGGAAAAAAATTCAACTCCGATGGGGCAGTCCAAACCGCCTTCAAAGATTTTACTGATTCCCGCCCGAATGGTTTTTTTAGTAAGGGGATCAATGAACTACCTATGAGATGGCAAAAGTGCATACATAGCAATGGTACATACTTTGATTAATTAAATATATTTCATTAAAAAAAAAAACGACTTTATGTTCCTCCCATAGAAAACGCCAATTTCATATGTAAGGACCTAATATTACCATGCATATGCATAGCGTAGTTTACGGTAAACGTTGTATTTTTGAACCTTAATAGCAGTAAACGTTATTTTAGTAAAGTAATGAGTTTCAATTTATATTAATAGTTTGTTATTGTTTGTTTGTTCATTCATAGATATTTGTTAATATTACAAATATGGATATTATGCTTAAGTTGACATCTATATATGATATACTAGAAATATCCCGCGGTTTCATCCGCGTGATTTTTATTTATTTATATTAATTTAAGCATATATCTTAGTCCATATATAACGCTGTGTGGTATCCGGCTGAAAAGAATAGTACCACCCTCATTTCTTACCGAGGTGTCGTAAAAGAAGATTAAGGTAAGTTGACCCACTGTGTGGTATCCGGCTGAGTAGAATATATTAACCTCATTTCTTACCGAGGTATTGTAAAAGGTGACTAAGTTAAGTTGACATCAGACAGGCGGCCGGTCGTAAAATACCTAGCCTATAAATCATGTGACAACATATATATAAAATGTGACAACCCCACTTAGAGTGGGATAAAGACAGGAGACTCCACTTAGACTGGGATAAAGAATGATGATAATTTTAAAAACATACTTAAATACATACTTAAGCTGTGATGGCCCAGCGGTGCGACCGTGTGAATCTCTAGAGACGATCACGGGTTCGAACCCGGGCAGACACCAATGAGTTTTTCTTCTAAAAACTTATGTGTCTAATTGATAATTGCAATTTATCACACGCTTTTCGGTGAAGGAAAACATCGTGAGGAAACCTGCATATCTCTAGAGAATTCTGGAGGTATGTGTAACCTACCAATCCGCATTGGTAGTGGTAGGTCTTAGCTCCAATCCTTCTCTCCCAAAACGGAGAGAAGAGGCCTATTCTCAGCAGTGGGATAGTAACAGGCCGTTACTTACTTAAATACAAATATACAGCCAGCCTTGAAGAACCAACAAATCGTTTATAGAAAATGTTTGCCTTCGGCGGGAATCGAACTTGCGACCCACGGGGCATATAATAAACTACCCTCATTATATTTCCAACCTTATGCTTCGTTCATCGCTATATTCAGAGAGTGGTTCATAAATATGTTGTGTAAATTTCCACGTATGTGCACAATGATTTCTGAGTATGTAAATTGCTTATTGTTTATTGTGAGTGCATGGTGGGTTCGAGCTACAAAAAAATTAAGCCCAATACCATCAATTATGTTGTATGTATATTTTTGTTTCCTATTCCCGAAGATAAAACGTAATTTTTAATCATATTGGATTAAAAATTAACGATGTTAGAAATCGCATTTATGATTTTAGCCATCACGTAGAAAAGGCTACCAAATAATACATCAACCATATATAACACGCCAAACAAGTATTGACAAGTTAAGTTCATATCATCATCCTCCTGCCCTTATCCCACTCTAGTGGGGTCGGCACAACATGTTACAAACATGTTGTCATATGATTTGGCTACGTATTTTACGACCGGCCGCCTGCCTGACGTCAACTTACCTTAGTCGTATTTTACGACTCCTCGGTAAGAATGAGGGTGGTCTATTCTACTAAACCGGATACCACACGGTGGGTCAACTTACCTTAGTCGCCTTTTACAACATCTCGGTAAGAAATGAGGTTGGTCTATTCTACTCAGCCGGATACCACACGGCGGGTCGACTTACCTTAGTCGCCTTTTACGACACCTCGGTAAGAAAAGAGGGTGGTACTATTCTATTCAGCCGGATACCACACGGCGTTGACAAGTTAAGTTCATAATAATTTAGAATTGTTAACCCAGACGATTGTACCACTTGTTCGGAACTCTGACATTAACTGAAAAGAACTGGCAAGAAACTCAGTGGTTGCTCTTATTTGCTCGATTGTTCTATTTGACGTTAGATTCTATTAACACGAAATACACACGTTCACTATAACAAACTCAACAATCGTTTCGCCCCGCAACCGAAGCATCATCAGGAGATAGACTCCGCGACTAAATCGCGAAGCAAGCCAACAAGCTTTGTGTGGTGTAGTGCTTGTGTATTGTTGTGGCTGTGGTGGAGATTTGTGCATGTGTTTTTACGTATCCTGTATGTAATTACTAAGCTATTGTAAATTGGATTAAAAACATTTATCCTCCGGGAATAGGAAACAACAATATACATACTACATAATTAATGGTATTGGGCATTTCGCATTATTGAATACTGCGTGTATCTATACTAATATATAAAGCTGAAGAGTTTCTTTGATTGATTGAAAACGCTAATCTCAGGAACTATTGGGCCGATTTGAAAAATTATAGTCCATTTATCGATGAAGGCCTATATTTCAACACGCTTGGATGAGTAGAAGAGGAGCAGCAATAACAATATTAAGAAAACGGCAAAATTTAAAACTTTCCTCGCGTGCGCTGAGTGAACGGTGATGGCTATTGAAAAATCCATTTATTAGAAAATTGGTCCCTCTTAAAGTTCTAAATAAAAGTCCGCGAAAGCATATGTCTAGCTTTTGAGGTTTAACCCACTGTTAACGCACACTATATACAATAACACGATATATTAGGAATACCATTCCCGTTCCGAGATGCACTTCTCTTCAATGACGACTAAAGACTGACTGACACTGAAACGTTTTATTAATAGGAAGACTCGACCGGAAACAACACGTCACAGTGTTGCCACCATTTTAATAAAAAATGGCGCGATATTCTTGTTTCATGACTGTGTTGCTATAAAATACAAAGCGGAAGTTAATGGCGACAACACCACTTTAACAATCTCTATGGTTACCAAAAGACAATATTACGGTTTTAATCTTTCCACGCGGGCGGAGCCGCTGGCGATTGCTAGTCAGGTATAAAATCAAACAGTCCACTCTACATTTAGCATTATATATATTTGATATAATACTTTATCGTGGATTATAGAAAAATATTTTTTTTATTACTCTTATATTATGGATTAGCCGTGTGGTATCCGGCTAATTAGAATAGTACCACCCTCATTTCTTACCGAGGCGTCGTAAAAGGCGACTAAGGTAAGTCAACCCGCGGTGTGGTATTCGGCTAAGTAGAATAGACCACCCTCATTTCTTATCGAGGTGTCGTAAAAGGCGACTAAGGTAAGTTGACGTCAGGCAGGCGGTCGGTCGTAAAAACGCAGCCAAATCATGTTACAAAATGTTTATAACATGTTGTGCCGACCCCACTTAAAGTGGGATAAGGGCAGGAGGATATATATATATATATATATATATACTCTTATATTATGGATCTCCGCAAAGTAACGCCTAATTCTATAGAATATTCCTAGTTGTTTATACTATTGTATTATCACCTGTTATTGATAAATACACGAAGTTTGAATTAAATCTCTCCGTACGAAGTAGGTCAAGATTGAGTTCAAAGAAATCGATTACATACAGGTGAAACAAATATAAAACGTAAAAATGAGGTCGACCTTAAAAGTCTGGATCGATGTGATCCAGGTGGCGCGAACGATTTCCGGTCCACTAATTTAAACTAGGGACGTGCGTCGGAGTAGAGAAAATCAATGAATAAATAATTGATTTATTTATTCTAATTAATTATGAATATTAAACAGGCAACTTTTAAAATAGTCAGAAAGAAATAGTTTAATAAATAATCGATTTTTTCCGTTTACAATAAAACTATTTTAGTATTCATTTAAATCGATTAACTTGTATTAAAATAATCGAATATTGTTTTGACTATTTGAGAAGTTTGCCTATGTTTAATAACTTTAATATTTTAATAATTTAATCTTGCGTATATATGTGTTGGTAACGGATATTGCAAGAGGTAGCTGCTATCGCTGATGGATAGCGAACTCGCCCCGGCTCCCTGTTACTGAGAGTCCTACGAACATAGCCGAGTGCCCGGCATAAAGCGCAATTACAAATGGAAGTTGCGATGGCAACGGAATAACAAGCCATCTTGTATGATGTGACGTTTGCTTTGGGAGATGTATTAATTATGAGTATGATAATACAAGTTGAATTATAATTCAGGGTTTAATTAATAATCACTTCTGGACCTTCTTTAACAGTGTATTTTCTGAATTTCGGAAACGGCTCAAACGATTTTCATGAAATTCAGTATGTAAGGGGCTTTGGGAGAAAAAATTATATAGCTAGGTTTCTTTTAAAAAAAACTGTCTTGTCATCCTGTTTTCGGGCACTGATAATATGGTAAAATTTACATTGAATAGAAAAGACTATTTTTTCTGTCTGTTGTAAGTCATTGTAGCTTATGAATATACAGAAAATACCTAAGATCGATAATAAATACCTGCCTAATTTTTTTTTTTTTAAATTTCATATTTTTTTAATCAAAAAAATTACCGAATAACGCTCAGTCACCTCAGGTTCCTTATAATTAATAAGAATAAAGGCTAATAAAAGTGGAAAACTACTAATAAATAATAACATATGCGCTGTTTGTGTAATTCGATTAAAGTATGTAGTTTGGCTACATTAGTATCATTCAACAATGTAAAGGAGAAATAAAGGATAATCGATTTAAGAAACATCGATTTAAAAAAAATATCGGTTATTAAAAATCGACTATTTCTTTACATCCCTAATGTAAACACGATCCGCCTAAAATGGGGCGAATGTTTGCGCGGATAATGTTCGATGCTAATATCGGTTGAGTCGATTGTTCTGTCAACATCGGATAAGTTGATAATGTAATTAGGTTAAATGGCGATCGACAAGTGGAATTACAAAATCAATGTAATGTCGCGACTCAGCAGAGTTAGCAACTCTGTCTCATGAAAATGCATGTTTATGAAAAGCATAACCTGATGCTGCCAGTTAATATTATAACTGACTAATATTAATACATAACTCTACTTGTTTCGGTGATGTGTCGGTTCATTATTGTCTTCTTGCCATTCGGCACAACTTGTTCTTATTATCTCCTCTTGTTTATGTTTTATTATTAACTTGGTGTGCAATAAAGAGTTTTCATTCATTCATGTTGTCACATGATTTGGCTACGTATTTTACGACAAGCCGCCTGATGTCAACTTACCTTAGTCGTATTTTACGACACCTCGGTAAGAAATGAGAGTATTCTATTCAGTCGGATACCACACGGTGGATCCGGTGGATCACATTACCTTACTTGCCCTTTACGACACCTCGGTAAGAAATTAAGGTGGTACTATTCTACTCAACGGGGTACCACATGGTGGCTCAACTTTCCTTTGTCGCCTTTTACGACACTTCGGTAAGAAATGACGGTGGTACTATTCTATTCAGCCGAACACCACACGAAGTTGCCAAAATGATCGTGGTGCAAAAATTCATTCAATACAGCTCGTTAAATAGCGCTAACAAACACCAAAACAAACGTATATTGTAGAGACGATTACTTCATGATGATGTCATCAAGCATTTTATTCGCATGCGTATTTTCGTCAAAGCTTACTACCTCTTCATAATCGGTGATTATAAACGACTAGCTTTTACCCGCGACTTCTTTCGCGTGTGATAGGTTAATAATAGATGTCGCTTTTCATCATAGCCTGTTACTCTCCCACTGCTGGGAATAGGCCTCTTCTCTCCGTTTTTGGAGGGAAGGTTTGGAGCTAAGACCTACCACGCTGCTCCAATGCGAGTTGGTAGGTTACACATATTCCCAGAATTCTCTAGAGATATGCAGGTTTCCTCACGATGTTTTCCTTCACCGAAAAGCGTGTGATAAATTGCAATTATCAATTAGACACATAAGTTTTAACAGAAAAACTCATTGGTGTCTGCCCGGGTTTTTAACCCGTGACCTCCTCGAAAGAGTCGCACGGTGCTACCGCTGGACTACCACAGCTTGTCGGTAGTATAGTGGTCAGTATGCTCGCCTTTCGCTTTTCAATGTCATCCTATTCGTGTTGAATTAACAGGATTTCTATAGCCTGTATATTATTCCGGTGTATATGGAATAATTGTGCCATATTTAATCGATATTGGTTCAGCGGATTCGCCGTGAAAGAGTAACAAACATACATCCATAATCACAAACTTCGCATTTATAATATTAGTCGGATTAACAGTGAACACAATCTAGTAAAAAGACATCCTCGGCTAAATTCGCAATACATCGTCTATGATACCCATTTTTCATTGGGGACAAAAAATCCCTTACAGACGCTCATCAGCCCGCACTGGTTAGAAATGTCCGACTTGCACGGACTAAATAACCTCCCCTTTTCTCGCCTGGGCCAACATGTAATCGCTTTTAGCATAACTTCATGAAGACCCGTTTTTTTAGTCTGTCCCTCCTGTCTTTTGAGCATTTTGCTCAAAAAAAGCCTTTTATTAATGATTCGCACTTATTGCACTCCAACTCGCTTGATGTCCACCGCCTGCCTGACGTCAATTTACCGTAGTCGTATTTAACAACTCAGTAAGAAATGAGAGTGGTCTTTTCTATTTAGTCGGATACCACACGGCGGGCCACTTACCTTAGTCGTCTTTCACGACACCTCGATAAGAAATGAGGATGGTCTATTATACTCAGCCGGATACATGGCGGGTCAACTTACCTTAGTCGCCGTTTACGACAGCTCGATAAGAAATGGTAGTCTATTCTACTCACCCGGATGCCTTACATACATATTCACATTTTAAAAGGAAGACAAATTTATGTCAATGAAATATGACACAGTTGCGTTGGGAGACGTTTTTGTAAATTTTGGCAAGCGTTTAGGAATTCCTTCAAATTTCGCGACCCGGTCTGGTGTCCTTTCATTTCTCTTGGTACGCTGCCAACTGAGGCTGGAAAAGCGTTCGTTATTTATAAATGAGAAAGAATTGATTTAAGATAATGGTGAGCCATTTATAGTCTCTGATTATATCGGTCGTAGCATTTATCTTGTTATTCTCAAGCTGAAGATTTATTCGCTAACTATAGGTCTCATAAGAAAGCCCAGAGTCACTCAGCGAGCGATGGAGCTGGTTATGCTCGGAGTATCTCTACATGATCAAATCAGAAATGAGATCCGTAGAAGAACCAAAGGGACGGACGTAGCTCAACGGGTTGCGAAGCTGAAGTGGTAATGGGTGGAGTGCATAGTTCGGATAACCGATGGACGTTGAGGTCTCAAGGTGCTAGAGTGGCGACCCTGCACTGAAAAATTTACTGCAAGCATTCGTCAGGTCGTCTTTCCACTAGGTGGACAGGCGACCTCAAATAGGACGCTGAGAGACGCTGGGTCTAGGCAGCACAAAATCGTGTAGCGTGGAGTTCCTTGGAAGAGACCAAAAAGTGGATGTCTATTGGTTGATGCAAGAGAAGTGACTTCTTCGTAAAATAGCAGTTCTTCTTCGAGTAGCAGGGGTTGGACGGTACCTTGCTATTTTCTCAAATTTGTGATAGAATTATTTTGCTATAATTTACGATTTGTATATTCTACAGAAAATGTATTGTCCACTTCTAAGTGTGGTCGGCACATTATGTTTTTCGCTTCCATTCTGTACTGTATTCGCAAACTGGCCTACTATATGATAGTCCTTTTATATGTATGTCATACTTCACCCAATCGAACCATCTCCTTTTTATTCTCCCTCTAGTTTCAAATCCATCCACATTTACATTTAACACTAATTTGGTCTAATGACTTTCCCTCATTAAATATCCATTCCATCTTAATCTTGCACTTTTCGTCTTTTCTATAATCTGCAAAACTTTCCCTTATATACTCATTTCGTATTTTATCCAGTCTTGTCACACCGCACATCCACCTTAACATTCCCATCTCATTTGCATGCACTCACTTTTATCCGTCTTTTTCAGTGGTCAACATTATCGTTTTATTAATTTCTCCTTAACTTTAAAAGGTACATATAAAGACAGACTAGCATTTATTTAAATCTTCTTCTTCTTCTTCTTCATCCGATGGACGTCCACTGCTGGACATAGGTCTCTTCATGGGATCTCCAGAACACATGATTTTGTGCCGCTTGTATCCAGCGGCTCCCCGTGACCTTTTTGAGGTCATCAGCCCATCTAGTAGTAGTACTACCTAGCACTTATCTTTAATATTTAATTGAGTTAATTTTGTATATATATATATATATATATATATATATATATATATATATATATATATATATATCTGATCTAGATAGGTTTTATGTCAAAAAAAATCGTTTCATCCCTGTTTTTGAGCATTAAAAATATTAAAATTTATATAAATACACTATTTTGCCATAAACTGTCAAGTCAGCGTAGCTTATTCGGGGAACGGGCAGTCTCGAGTAATGTAAATACCTAGGATCGATCCTTAAAGTTTAAAAGTATATTTTCATCCTTTTTAAAGTTTCTTTTATATTTTGTAAAAAATTACCGAGCAAGGCTCGGTCAACCAGGCACTATAATTAGTATGGTTTAAGCCAAAACACTTAATTTTTGGGAGCGACTTTATTAAAGCCAACACACCCATCGCGTGGCTCGCAACCATTTGTCTATGGATAACCTTATTTTTAGCGAATCCCTTATTACGTACGCAAGTTGTCGAGCATTTTGTTCGTGAAAACTCGTATATATTAAGAAAATTTCTGGGGTTATTAAGCAATGTTGAGCGTTGAGACTGAGCGTCTCTTTTAAGGGATTACGGGATCAAACCCTGGTCAGTCATCAATGAGGTTTTCTGTTAAAAGTTAAGTCTCTATCATTGCATATCATCTTACGCTTTTCGGTAAAGGAAAACACCGTAAGGAAACCTGCATATCTCAACAGAATTCTGAGGATATGTGTAATCCTTCTTCCGAAATGGAACTTGGCACCTGCCTGGGGTGCGAACCTGTGACCTTAAATAATGGGCACTGTCTCAACTCTGAGTTATCACAGGTCTTATTGAGCATAACCTTTAATGTTGATATACCTCTCAATCAAAATCAAATTCAAAATATTCTTTACTGGCGGTACCCGTGACTTCGCCTTAACATAACCAAGTAAGTGCTCTCAATAATTGAATATGTTTCCCTTTTACTTTTATTTTTACAATGTACAAGTTATATCTATATTCAATTACTTACACGCTAGGACTATACAAATCATGCCCACATGGAATGGTCCCAAGAATGCTGGCAGCGTTTCCGCGCTGAACCGCTAAGCTGATTCTTTGTGCGAAAAAAGAGCCAGCCCTCTTGTCACCTGAAGAGGCAATTTACCGAGGTGTTAAAACGGATAATTTTTTTTGCACTTTGACTCCATGGCCCTTCCTTTTTACTGAAATATATGCATCCATGTTACCATAAGCTTCAATTTGATTGATTCAAACTTCAATATATGCTTCAATTGTGCCATACTTCATCAATATCGGTCCAGTAGATGATGACACAAGACAGACAGAAAGACAGAGAGATTAAATGATGAAAATTAAGCTGTAAACGTTTGTTTTTTTAAAAGCCACGATCAGCTAAGCAGACAAGAAAAGAGGCCTTGAATTTGTTATAAAAAGTAGGTCAGCCTGAGTGATATAATCACGCGATGGGATTAGCCTAAATTGAAATTATTATTTACTCTAATAGGCTTATAAAAAACACTTTTCAATCGTGGAATGAGTTTAAAGACGCTACTGATCCGAAAAGTTTTCAAAAAAATTATAAAAGTTGTCATTTTTTTACATATTTGCTATCCGCCCATGCGTTGCTGTGACTTTGTTTAAAACAGAAATTAATAGTTTAAATCATTTTTAAAAATTTTTGAAAATTTCAATAAATTAGGTCCGGCCGTTTCGGAGTCTACAAAGTACATACAGACAAATATTCATTTTTATATATTACGATTACTTATTTCTAAGTTGGAGCAAGTGAGAAAATTTTGATTCATACCAAAGATACGTGGGACATTACAAATTTATCTGTAATTCAACAGAACAAAAGAATCTATGTAAACAGTGACGAACAAGGTTTTAAATATATCACTGTTACATCATGTAAACTACGTTAAACAAATGTTTCGTTTTGTAATGACGTACTTGAAGGAATGATAATGAATTGTTGTGGCTTAATTGATTTAATAGAGAAATGAACCTCTGTTTTTTATTTATATCCTGCCCTTATCCCACTCTAAGTGGGATTGGCTGCGTTTTTACCGGCCGCCTGCCTGATGTCAACTTATAGTAGCGGCCTGTTACTATCCCACTGCTGAGAATAGGCCTCTTCTCTCCGTTTTTGGAGAGAAGGATTGGAGCTAAAAACCTACCACGCTGCTCCAATGCGGATTGGTAGGTTATATCGACTTACCTTAGTTGTATTTAACGACACCTCGGTAAGAAATGAGGGTGGTCTATTCTACTAAACCGGATACTACGCGGTGGGTAAACTAACCTTAAGTCGCTTTTTACGACACCGGTAAGAAATGAGATTGGTCTATTCTACTCAGCCGAATACCACACGGCTGGTCGACTTACCTTAGTCGCCTTTTACGATAACTTGGTAAGAACTGGTGGTCTATTCTACTCAGCCGGGTACCACAATGTACCTCTGTAAACTATTTTTGACAAACGAATATTTTTGATTAGGTGTCTCTTTTTCAATCGTTTTTCTTATTTTTTAAGATTACATATGCATTGTTTAATGAAACCAATGTAGCCAAACTACACATTTTCACAAACACCGCATCTGTTATTATTTATTGGTCGTTGTCTACATTAATTTGGCAAACTTCGTCGAGTCCTCACGTCCGAGATTCCGCAATGCCTGAAGACCAAAGTCTTCGACCAATGCGTCTTGCCTGTGTTAACGTATGGCGCCGAGACGTGAACACTGACGGCGGGGCTAGTCCGCAAGTTTAAAGTCACTCAGCGTGCTATGGAGCGAGCTATGCTCGGAGTATCTCTCAAAGATAAAATCAGAAAAGAGATTATCCGCGAGAGAACCAGAGTAACCGACGTAGCTAGCAGAATAAGTAAGCTGAAGTGGCAGTGCGCCGGTCACGTCTGTCGCAGGACTGATGGCCGTTGGAGCAAAAGAGTCCTGGAGTGGAGACCGCGTCTTGGCAAACGCAGTGTAGAGCGTCCACCGTCTCGCTGGACCGACGACATCAGGAAGGTTGTCGGGGCCAGGTGGATGCGCATTGCGGAGAACCGGGATGTCTGGCGCAAACATGGGGAGGCCTATGTCCAGCAGTGGACTGCGATGGGCTGATGGATGGATGGATGTCTACATTAATTAGCCTTTATTCTAATCTTTAAATGAGTTAATCTTGTATGTATATATATGTATTTTTGGAATCTAGGAAACGGCTCCAAGGATTTTCCTGAAATTTAGCATCTGGTTTTGGGGGAGAAAAATCTTAAAAATTGAAAATTGAATGAAATGCCTGAGCAAAGGCTCTGTCACCCAGGTACTTTATTAATTGTTATTGTTAAAAAAACAACCTCTCAAATACGCAGAAATCGATTAATATTAATCGATTATTTTGATACGAAATAATCGATTTTTTAAAGGGAATTTTCGATTATTTATTAATCGATTTTTTCTACTCCAAGTCACATCTAGTATACATTTTCGACGCGCGGTAGAGATGGGATAATTCCTCTCCTACGCCACACCGGCGGTCTACTCTCTCTCCGTTTTACGAATTTTCGATCAAGATACGTGTTCTAACGTGGGTTTAAATTTTTTTTACCCATCACAAAACGCTAAATAAGTTTTCACTCGAAAACTCGCACACAGCGAGTGAGCTGGCGATAACTGTGAGCAAAACCGTGGCATCGAACTAGCAGTATGTCTGCAAAGGTCTCGGCGATTTGCCAAGGCGCGGCAGACGTCATAAGTGATTTATTTTAAGAGTCGAACGCACTGTTCTGAGATGAATCATTTACGTCTGTACTTATAATTTCACTTTCACGTCAATGGCTTTTATATAGGGTAATAGGGTTATTGGAAGACAAGAATGTGTGGATATAGCTCGCTTAGACCCTGTACAAGACAGTAACGATTAAATGTCACTTATCATAAGAATTACATTTTTAAAAGAGCAACCGCCGAGTTTCTTTCTGGCTCTTCTCGTTAGGAACAGCTTTCCGAACCAGCAGTAGAGTTGACGATTCAAAAGCACTTGTTTACAAGTTTATTTAAATAAATAATATTTATAATTTGAATTTGGTAAAGTACCTGGGTGACCGAGCCTTGCTCGGTAATTTTAAAAAAAATCAATAAAAAATATTAAAAAAATAAAAATTCTGGGATCGATCCTGGTATTCTGATTCGAGACCGTCCGTTACCCAATTGAGCTATCATGACTTTGTACTTGACAGCGATTATTCTTAGCTTTCTCATAAAATTATAGCAATTTTTCATTGCTTGAAAATAGGGATAAAACAACATTTTTTCTTAATAAAACTTTGCTAGATCGACACATAGCCCCACATCCGGCTGAGTAGAAGAGACCACCCTCTTACCGAGATGTCATCCAACCGAGTAGAAGACACCACCGTGTTGTAAAATACGACTAACCTAAGTTGGCGTCAGTCAGGCGGCCGGTCGTAAAATACGTAAGTAAATCATGTGATAACATGTTTATAACATGTGCCGACCCTGCTTAGAGTGGGATAAGAACAAGAGGATGATGACATATACCAAACTAACATGAGTTGTAAAAATTCTGTTTTTCCTTTGGGAAAAGGAAACTAACAATATAGTGCATAATTGAGGGTATTTTGACATACAATTTTGACGTGATCGCAATAATGGGACCTTTCTTCCATAGACAAAGTCTTTATCTACATAGTTCTAAGCATGGACGTAGTATATACTGGACGGCGCCAAAAGACGTTGCCGATCTTGCGTCTGTGTGTAAGCGATTTATCGTTTGTCTCTGTTCTTATCGCGAACTATACATAAGAGTGAAAGAGATTGTGATGAAGTTTGGCAACGTCGCTAAAAATGTGTCCAGTTGGTGACACCAAATGAGGCCATAACATTGAGTTTGTTGAAAATTATTTCTTGAAATCTAAAGCAAATACGAGTGTTACTGATATATTTTTTCAAGAAAGGTGGAATATGTCGTGTGCTGCCTTAACGTGTCCATCAAGAACAACGAAAGGAGGAGTTAAAAACACGGAATTACAATTTCATAAGTAAATCTTTGACTCTCAATTGCGTGCTTAATTAAAGCGTTTTATTCAGTTAAAGCGTTTCAGATTATAATGTATCAGTACAGTTTGATATTCTCTAGCCGGCACGAGTGTGGGATACTGATAAAACATAGAAATTAATCATTAAATATTCGATTGAATTGTGTTACCTACGTAGTGATGTACACACTAACGAATTATTATGTATCGATAAATATCAGTCAAAGTTACATTTACTAGTCAAGTAAATGCGAATTCTCTAATTTTAGATTATTTTCTTAGGTTTCCTAAATGCCCACATATAAGAGAATAGTGGATAAAAGCTGTCACCGGTCTCACGGATATGTAAATGTTGGGAATAATGTGGATCATGATATTGTTCCATTGGCCACTGAAGCACTAACATTTATGTTAACATTTCATCTATACATAAAGCACCGAGTATGGGCTGCACGTTCGACTTTATTTTTAACGCTTCAAAGGATTCTTTGGTAAATCTTGGCTCACAGTCAATTGACTGATACCATTTCTGAGAACCACCCATCACAGTAAGATATGCAGTAAAGATGTGCATCGGATAATTCATGACATTATACTGCAGACTGTACACTCAGGAAATTATGTCAATCTATTCAAATGTTTAAATCTATTCTGAACAGTAAACCAACTAGGTTGGTTACAACTGTATATTAACTTTACAATACCTGAGCTAGGTTTCGATAATTATCGATGCCTAGTTTAGCTTATCGATAAGCTAAGTACTTCCCTAATCACGCACACTAATGCAGTTCTAAAAGTTCACACAAGCATAAAACGGACACACAAAAATAGCTAAGGCGGCATCCAGTGTATTCTTTATCCAAGGTTCTAAGCCACCTTATTCAATTGCAGATTAAATAACCTAGTATCTCTCATATTTACGTTGTTTACGATCGCGAACGCAGATAAACTTTATTGAGCTGTAAAACTAAGATGGCGGCGGGCGCGAAATGACTCTTATACAATATTACTTTTTACAACTTTATCTTACGACGTCGTGAAATAGAGCATTCGAATATAAGTATATAGTTTACTAGCGGCCTGCCCCTGCTTCGCACGGGTATAAAATATATAGCCCGTGTCACTCAGTGAAAAAAAATGATTAGAATCAATCCAGTAGTTTTGATTTATTCATTACTGCCCGTGGCCCGCAGGCGTTAAATTTGGAGAAAAACAATTCCACTCACTATACTAAGAAGATTTCCTGCTATCTTTAGAATATCTAAATTCATATACTACATATTTACTTATTTATTTTTACAATTTTCCATATGAATTTTATTTTTACAATTAATTACAGAATGTCTTTATATACAATATTCACAGCTTTCTTGTCATTAAACAAACTCTTGAAAGAGCGACATAATATAGCTGTTAAATTCGAATCGCTTTAGGGGGACGCGCGGCCTCCTCGTGGCATTTTAAATCTGTAATATCTCCGAAAATGTTCACTTAAATTACATGATGTGAACGGCCATATTGATCTATATTAAATCAACAATGTATTTAAGGTACTTAATTGGATAAGGATTAACGCTGTATTGTTTAAAATTGCTTCGATAATAAGGTATTATTTTCGTAAAAAGAAAATGACATAAAGTGCTATTGTGGGTTATCCATAAGAGATAGACATATACCATCGCGAAGTTTTCTGTAGACCTTTTCAAGGTTTACAAATACTTAGTACATTATTTTGATAAATCTCGTAGGGTTCATCCTGCGTTTGCAATGTACGCGAAAAAAAAAATGTTATTATTTACTTTGTTTTATACTATGTAGTGATTATATTATTTAAATTATAATTATCAACCGCTAAGTATTAATGTATATTGTCACAGATAAAATTAATGATATGATAATACAGAGTAATTTAATTGTTGTAACAGATAAATAATAGGCATCGGAATGTCAAATAATTAAGCTCAGAGATGAATGAATATTATTAATAAAGATAAATAAATGAATAATTAAAAAAAACAAATAAAACACTATTTTAATCGTAATTAATCAAATTAAGTACATATTTAATAATATCATATGTACATAATCAAAATATTAAGTACATATTTAATAGCGGTAGTGTGCAAGAGAATAGTCATGATCATCCTGCCCTTATCCCACTTTAAGTGGGGTCGGCACAACATATTATAAACATGTCGCATGATTTGGCTATGTATTTTACGATCGGCCGCCTACCTTACCTGGGTTAGAAATGGAGGTGGTCTATTCTACTTAACCGGATTGGTACGGTGGGTCAACTTACCAAAGTCGTCTTTTACGACATCTCGGAAAGAAATGAGGGTGGCCCATTCTACTCAGCCGGATACAATAACGGCGGGTTGACTTACCTTAATCGCCTTTTACGACAATTCGGTAAGAAATAAGGGTGGTACTATACTTTCGAGCCGGATACCACGCGGTGGGTCGACTTACGTTAGTCGCCTTTTACGACACCTCGGTAAGAAATAAGGATGGTATATTCTACTCAGCCGGATACAACAACTGTGCAAAAGTGTTTTGAGTTAGCGAATATGATGATCAAATAATTTATCTATCATATTTTTATTTACGATCATAGACGCGTTTACGACGCCATCAAATAAAAATGGCGGCGGGCAGATGGCGCGAAATGTCCCAGAGAAAAAATATATCTTTTTTATCAGGGAAGTCAACGGCGACTTTATTATTTATCTCCTTGAAGTTACCGCAACGTGACATGCAGTATTTAACCCACTTTCAGCTTCAAATAATCTCGCAGTATTTTTTTTAATTCTACGTTATTTATGGCCTTATTAAAATGAATTAAATTGGTCTTGAATGCATTGGACTGAAAGTTATTAAATTTTTAAAGGCTATTTATGTTTATTTTATGTATTTCTAGTAATTTTATCGGTTTTACTAGTAGACGCGACATCGTTTGTGTCGACAATATATAGTCCATCGTGTAACTAATCTTTCCGTATTCCCGAATGAAAAACGGGGAAGCCCCGTATATTAGCGTCAATTGTATAAAATTATATTGATATTGGTGCAGGGGATTCGCTGTGAAAGTGTAACAGACAGACTTTGGCATTTATAATATTACTAAGCATATGATTGTATCACGTTTGTGCTTTCCCATATCATACATAAGGTTAAGTTTAACAGCATAACTAAAAATATATGGGACACTTACACACACGGTCGTACGTCCCCAAAGTAACTTAATACTTGTGTTATGGGTGACATACAACTTGTGAATATATACATGTATAATTTTCAATACATTACGAATCGAGGAGCCAAAAAATTTATTATAGAAGGTGTTGATCCTCGGCGGGAATCGAACATGTTACCCACGGATTTGAAAGCGCGAACGGGCCGTATTTACAATCAAAAAGAAACTTAGGCAATAGATAAAACAAATGTATTAATAAAATTAGTTCGCTAAATTCCGTGGTAGAGCAAATAGAAAAAACATATATATAGTGCTATGAATGTAGAGTTGTCTATCCGTTCTCATACCTGATTTATGCAGAATTAGTAAAAAAACAAGCACTACATACGTTCACTATCACAAATTCAACAATCGTTTCGCCCCGCAACCGATGCATCATCAGGACATAGACAAAATCGCAGTCGTTAGATAAAACTATGAAGTCTATTTTTTTCATTTCATTATTGCTATTATAAAACTAATATTGTAGTTACTGCTGCAGTTAAGTTAATCTCGTAATTGCTCTTAATGTTTAACTAGCCTTGTAATTATCACCTACTTATAATAACAGTTTACTTAAAGTATTTACAGATAAATATTTATAGTCTTGTAAAAATAACTAATATGGAATGTATTTTGTCTCGACTATTTAAGTTACCTAATATTTACTTAACTAAAAATTTGTCGCCGCATGCCAGATGTCGACTTACCTTAGTCGCCTTTTACGACACCTCGGTAAGAAATGAGGGTAAAGTAACGGCCTGTTACTATCCCACTACTGGGCATAGGCCTCCTCTCTCCATTTTTGGAGAGAAGGGTTGGAGCTAAGACCTACCACGCTGCTCCAATGCGGATTGGTAGGTTACACATATCCCTAGTATTGTCTAGAGATATGCAGGTTTCCTCACGATGTTTTCCTTCACCGAAAAGCGTGTGAGAAATTGCAATTATCAATTAGACACATAAGTTTTAATAGAACAACTCATTGGTGTCTGCCCGGGTTTGAACCTATGATCGTCTCTAGAGATTCACACGGTCGCACCGCAAGGCCATCACAGCTCTTGAACAGAAATGAGGGTGATCTATTCTATTCAGCCGGATACCACACGGCGTAAAGAGCTCCTACTGTATTGTCACCCATTTAAGGTATGTTAAACAAATGTTTAGGTTAGCTATTAGCATTTTAGTTATGTTGGCATAGATTTTGTGAGTGCTTTTGTTAGTATAATTATCTTATACCTGCGATTTCGTTTGCGTAAACCTCACAGCCAATTCATATTCAAATTCAAATAATTCTCTATTCAAATTGGCGTTTACAAGCACTTTTGTAACGTCAAATTACAATGAAGCTACGACTGGTTGAACTTGACTGGTACGACTGGTGGAAGCTTTGGTAGCCCAGCGGTATTACCGTGCACCTCTTTCGAGAAGGTCTAGGGTTCAAACCCCGGGCAGGCACAAATGAGTTTTCTAGTAAAACTTATGTGTCTAATTGATAATTGCAATTTATCACACGCTTTTCGGTGAAGGGAAACATCGTGAGGAAACCTGCATATCTCTAGAGAATTCTGGGGATATGTGCAACCTACCAATCCGCATTGGAGCAGCGTGGTAGGTCTTAGCTCCAATCCTTCTCTCGAAAAAAAAACGGAGAGAAGAGGTCTATGCCCAACAGTGGGATAGTAACAGGCCGTTACTTACTACTTTTACTTACGACTAGTTCGGTGCTCTTACCGAAAAAAACCAGCAAGAAACTCTTTTAATTATTTAAGACTGGCAATCGCCGGCGGCTCCGCCCGCGTGGAAAGATTAAAACCGTAATATAATACTGTATTACGTAAGCACTTTTATTAGAACTTTTGGAGGGCAATAATTTTGATGTATATGATTTTTGACTTTCTTTCACCGTTTACTTGACTGGCCCGTTGGCGGTGGGTAGTGATCCTGCCTTCAGCTCCGCGGGTCGCGGGTGCGATTCCCGCCGAGGGCCAACATTTTCTATAAAAAGAATTTGTTGGCCTTTGAGCCTGGGTGTATATTTGTATTTAAGTATGTATTTAAAAATTAAAAGTATATATTCACCAGTTGTCTGTCACCCATAACACAAGTATTAAGTTACTTACTTTGGGGACGGACGAACGTGTGTGTAAGTGTCCTATATTTATTTACTTAGAGCTTACAAAGAATTTAAATTTTGCCGTTTTCTTAATATTTTTTATTGCTGCTCCTCTCCTATTCGTCTTAGCGTGATGTTATATAGTCTACAGCAGTTTAAAAACACTGTTAAAAAGAGGCTGATACAGAAAGCCTACTATACTTTTGAAGATTATTTAGAAGATAAGAATGTGTAACGACTTAATGTAAATAGTATTAAGAATTATATTTTTAAAAGAGCAACCGCCGAGTTTCTTGCTGGCTCTTCTCGGTAGGAACAGCTTTCCGAACCAGCAGTAGAGTTGACGATCTTATAGTGATGTTATATAGTCTGTCTTCCTCGATAAATGCAATATCTTACAATCAAAGAATTTTTCAAATCGGTCCAGTAGTTCCAGAGATTAGCGCGCTCAAACAATCAAACTCTTCAGCTTTATATATTAACTAGTATAGATATTTTGCTCTCGGCCAGAATCGAACTCGCTACGGCGTTGAAGGCAGGTTCACTGCCAACTGTATCAACGAGCCAGTGAATATAATTAGGAAGAATACATGATGTCGACTGATTTTGGCAGGTTTCCTCGACGGCGCCTATATCGATCTTGTTTACGTAGATGAACAGTTACGTCATCGATCGTTGAAAATGAATCGATCACTGCCAACTGTCCCAACAGGCCAGTCAATATAATTAGTAACACTATATTAAAAAAGTAAAAAAAGTAAGTAGCGGCCTGTTACTATCATTGCTGAGAATAGGCCTCTTCTCTCCGTTTTTGGAGAGAAGGTTTGGAGCTAAGATCTATCACGCTGCTTCAATGCGGGTAGATTGCACATATCTCCAGAATTCTCTAGAGATATGCAGGTTTCCTCACGTGAGAAACGAAAAGCGTGTGATAAATTGCAATTATTAGACACATAAGTTTTTAACAGAAAAACTCATTGGTGAACCCGTGACCTCCTCGAAAGTCGCACGGTGATACCGCACAGGCTACCACAGCCAAGAATACATTATGTCGCCTAATTTTGGCAGGTTTCCTCGACGGCGCCTATATCGGCCTTGTTTACGTAGATGAACAGTGACGTCATCGATCGTTGAAAGGGAAAGGTCCCGCGGTAATAGACGCACGATGACGTCACCCACATGAGTCAGACATGTGAGTAACAAACAGCCGAGACAAATATACGGGATGGAGATAATTACGAAATACGTCATCGTGATGAAATCTCATCATTTTCCTGCCCTCGACCAACTCTTAGATGTAACAACATGTTTTAAACATGTTTTGGCTATATATTTTACGCTCTGTCGCCTGCCAGACGTCAACCTTAGTCGCCTTTTATGAAACCTCAGTAGGAAATGAGGGTTGTCTATTCTAATCAGCCGAATATCACACGGCAAATCAAATAACCTTACTTGCCTTTTACAACACCTCGGTAAGAAATGACGGTGGTCTATTATACTCAGCGGGTATATTATACCGATTACCGATAGTACAGAGCTTCTGGGTATTGAAATAAGTTCCAAGCTCAACTTTAGTAAATGCATCGAGTCCAAAGCAAAGACAGGTGCAAAGAAACTTGGCATCCTTAACAAAGTCAAGCAGTACTTCACACCGAAACAGCTTCTAACATTGTATCAGGCTCAGGTACGTTCGTGTATGGAGTACTGCTGTCATTTGTGGGACGGTTCTGCCAAATACCAGTTGGATGCTTTGGATTCGGTGGATCGCCGCGCCAGAAGGCTCATCTCCGATGAAACCCTGACCAATACCAAACTACACAGTCTACAACATCGGCGCAGGGTTGCTTGTCTATCGGTCTTCTACAGGGTATATTTCGGGGAGTGTGCAGAGGCTCTACATAACCTTGTTCCTCCATCGCCGTTCTATTATCGCACTGCTAGACACCGGGAGAATTTTCACCCTTACATCATTGACCTCCCACGAAGGCGTACGGAGCGCTTTGCGTCCTCGTTTTTATTGCGCACAGCAAGGGAGTGGAATTCTCTCCCGGCATCGATATTTCCGAGTTCTTTTGATATGGGTCTCTTTAAAGCAAGAGTGAATAGGCATCTTCTAGGCAAGCGCGCTCCATCCGACTGCATCATCGCTTACCATCAGGCATGATTGCAGTCAAGCGCTCGCCTATTCTGCAATAAAAAAAAAAAAAAAAGCGGGAGACCGAACGGTGGATTTACTTACCTTGTCGCCTTCTACGATACCTCGGTAAGAAATGAGGGTGGTCTGTTCTACTCGGCCGGATACCGAACGGCGGATTAACTTACCTTGTCGCCTTTTACGTCAATTCCGGAAGAAATGAGGGTTCTCTATTCTACTCAGCTGTATACCACACGGCGTATAAACTTACCTTAGTCACCTTTTACGACACATCGGAAAGAAATGAGGGTGGTTTACTCTACTCAGCCGGATACCACACAGCGAAAACATTTATTTTACATTACATTAAATTTCTGTGTCCTATTGTTAACTGGGTATATATGTTTCAATTATAATAAATTTCATCTATATTGCTTCAATAGATTAGTAGTGAAAGCATAACAGACATAGAGACAGACAGACTATTGCATCTATGAGTATAACCATAGATTGGAAAAAAAGTTTCTAATTTATATACTCGACGAGCGCCGCATTAAGTGCAAACGACTCCGCTAAAGTGGTCTTAATTGGACGAGAAACACGCACGAACGTATTAAGAAGTAACGTTAAAAAATACGATAGTAAATGTTGCCAGATGTTTAGTTTTCCCCCTATTACTCGGTAATACCCGTGTAGGTACAAAAAGAGGTGTCATAAAATACGACTGAGGTAAGTTGATGAGGCAGGCGGCCGGTCGTAAAAGCGTAGCCAAATCATGTGACAGGAAGATGATGATGACCAGTGTAGGTAAATAAATACCATAGACTATCTCTTTGCACGCCGTCTGGTATCCGGCTGAATAGAATAGTACCAACCTCATTTCTTATAGAGTTGTCGTAAAAGGCGACTAAGGTAAGTCGACCCACCGTGTGGTATCTGGTTTAGTAGAATAGACCACCTATTTCTTACCGAGGTGTCGTCGTCTAAGGTAAGTTGACGACAGACAGGCGGCTAGTCGTAAAAACGTAGGTAAAGCATGTGACATGTTTATAACACTTGCCGACCCCACTCAGAGTGGGATAAGGGCAGGATGATGACTGACGCATAACATGCTGTCATTTTGACTGCGATTATAAAGTTACCAGAAAGCATTGGCCCACTACGCTGACATTGGCGGAATTACTGCTAACATCAAAAGCAGTAAAAGTGCCATTAATCAATAAGAAGAAAGCATTGACAAAATCATTGTCGACGGTTGAAATTTTGTTATATCAACAAATTGTACTAAAATTATTTGTTCCAAGGCCCTGTTAGTTACTTTTATTCGTAAGTCTAACACTGTTGATTATTTAAATGCTGTTTAATTAATTCGTCCCGTAATCGCTTTAACCTTGACGACTCATGAACAAGCGAAGGATCTCTAATTCAAGATAATTTGTTGATGACGCTGTGCTGTTTTTCAGTTGAACAACTTTTCAACTGTATTTATATATCACTACATATTATAAAACAAGTCCCTATATCCCTATGTACGCATAAAACTTTAAAACTACGCAACAGATTTTGATGCGGTTTTTTTTAATAGATAGTGTGATTGCAGAGAAAGGTTTGTACGTATAATAACATTCAATACGGAGTAGAGAAATACTGTAATTTTTGAGGTTTCTGTAAATAATTACATTTTTTTCCGCTTACATTGCAAACGCAGGCTAAACCCTACGAGATTTATCAAAATGATGTGCTAAGTATTTGTACACCTTGATAAGGTCTACAGAAAAGTCCGCGATGATATATGTCTATCTCTTATGGATAACCCACAATAGCATTTTTTTTCAATTACTTTTTACGAAAAATAATGCCTTATTTTCAAAACAATTTTAATACAATACAATATTAATCCTTATCCAATTAAGTACCTCAAATAAATTGTTGATTTAATATAGATCAATATGGCCGTTTACAGCATGTAATTTAAGTGAACATTTTCGAAGTTATTACAGATTTAAAATGCCGTGAGGACGCCGCGCTTCACCCTATAGCACTTCGAATCTTGTAAGAGTTTGTTTAAAGACATTCTGTAATTAATTGTTAAAATAAAATACATAGGTAAAATATAAAAATAAATAAGTAAAAATGTACTATATGAGTTTAGATATTCCAAAGATAGTAGGAAATCGTCTTGGTATAGGGAAAGGAAATTGTTTTTCTCCAAATTTAACGCGTGCGGGCCACGGGCAGTAATGAATAAATCAAAACTACTCGATCGATTTTAATCATTTTTTTACACTGACTGACATGGGATATATATTTTATACCCGTGCGAAGCAGGGGCAGGCCGCTTGTAAGAATATTAAAAAGATAAAACTTGTCACAAAAAGGAATAAATATGCAAGTGGGAATCGATATATATATATCCTACTGCCCTTATCCCATTCTAAGTGGGGTCGGCACAACATGTTTTAAACATGCTGTAACATGTATTGGCTGCGTTTTTACGACCGGCCGCCTGGCTGACGTCAACTTACCTTAGTCGTATTTTACGACACCTCGGTAATAAATGAGGGTGGTACTATTCTACTCAGGCGGAGACCACACGGCGGTTCGACTTACCTTAGTCGCCTTTTACAACACCGAGATGTGAAATGAGGTTGCTCTGTTCTACTCAGCCGAATACCACACGGCGGACAGATAAAACAACATATTTAAAAAAAATATTACTGTGGATATGAATAAATGAATAAAAAACTCTTTTTTGCACACCAGGTAAATAATACACATAAACAAGAGAAATAAGAACATTTAAGAGTGCAGGGCTAGGGCGGTCTTATCGCTAAAAGTGATCTCTTACAGACAACCCCTACGTTAAAGTAATAGAGATAAGAGACAGGTTGAGATCCGTGCACATTTCTCCTTTAGTTATTTTGGGGACGGAGGACCGCGTGTGTAATTGTCCCATTATCATGCCTCTGCCATTATCCCACTCTAAGTGGGGTCGGCACAACTTGTTATAAACATGGTGTCACATTACTTGGCTACGTATTTTACGAGCGGCCTGCCTGACGTCGTGTGTAATTGTCCTAACAATTCGTAAAAAGATTTTTTTTATATCTTTATCTTTGTTAAATATTTAAATGAGCTAATCTTGTATGTATATATATAAATATATTTTCCGAATCTCGGAAATCTAGCTAGGTTGCATTTAAAATAAATGTCTTTTTATCCTTGTTTTCGGGAAACTACTAAAATTTACGTTCAATTCACGTAGTCATTCACGCTGTCAAACGTAAAGTCATGGTAGCTCATTTGGTGAACGGGCGGTCAAGAGAGGTGAAAATACCTACGTTCGAGCCCCACCTGCCCAATTATTTTTTCATTTTTCCATTTTTTTTTATATAAAAAAAATTTACCCAGACACTCAGGTACTGTAGATGTAAATTTGTTATTATTTGCCCTAAAAGTTATAACAAAAAATCGTGAAAGCTCACTTGTTTTGTGAATAATAAATTTAACATTTTGGACTGCTATTACAAAACCTGTATCTTTTGCCAGAACGTCAGAAAACGAGGTGGAAGACGTACCGCGTGAAGAGATAGAGTTATATGATGATGAAAAGGCCAAGACTTACTACAGGGACATGGCTGTCAACAATTATGGTGATAGTGTCGAGGATGATGCCGTGGAGACGTTCACCAGCGCCAGGGATTTAAGATATCTGCGGCTGAGGCGGCAGGCTGGTGAGAATATTTGTTTCGTACTATACAGCTTTTCGATGTAGGAAAACATCGTGAAACCAGCATATCTCTAGAGAATTCTGGAGATATGTGTAACCTAACAAGCATTGGAGCAGCGTGGTAAGTCTTAGCTTCAAACCTTATCTCTAATCACTTAAGGGGTTTAGTTCGGTGAACACACGGCACACGGTACCACAAAGTTTTAAATAATAGGCACGGATACTGCTATGGCGGTCGGAAAGTTTAGCGGTCAAAAGACGACTAAAGGTCGCGTGTCGGTTGTACTAGTGGCGCTCTCGGTAGAAATCCACGTATTCGGTACCACCGAGCAAGCCATTGGCTCAGTGGCGGAATTTACTGCCAACCGCAGAATGTGCAGAGTTGAAGTACTGAACAACATATATATATATATATATAATTTTCAATTTTACTCAGCTTACCACACGACAGCGTCATACTTTAAGTGAAAATCACATAAAATATTGTTTATTTTAAGGTAATGCAACAAACAGTATGCCGTTAAGGGTAATGGGTCTCAGGGTTGAAGAAGCGGAAAAGGAGCCCAAGCTGGTGGACGAAATGATACCCAGTGTCCTCAGGGAGACGACCTTCACCTTACGATTGTTCGGCGAAGGGTTCACCAACGACACCATGATCGCGTTCACCCACGTCGCTGAAGACTATGGGAAACCGTGCCATTTTCTGTTAAATGGGGAGTATAAGGTAAACTTAAACACCCTCCTGAGTAATAAGTAACCTAAACTGGTTGTTTTTAAAAAGAGAGTTGCATACATACATCAATATGAACAAATGCATATAATATCCACACATAGTCTCTAACGTATCACGTCAGTAACACCAGAGCCGCGGGCGAGAGTGGACGTGCGGGCGTGAGTTCCATACTAAAGGTCTTACTAATAAAGTATTACACACTGCGTATACACAGTGAATAACAAAACCGTTACTAATAAACACTTTGTAACTGATGTGTGGTATACACCAGATATACACAGCTGTCAAATTGTATGAAAACTTATACAATGCTTATTCAGGTAGCGACCCTTGTTTAACAACTGTAATCTGTGTACGCTAACAAAACGGTTGATTAGTTAGGCACTTTCTTTCATTCCAAATCATTTTGTAGCGATTATCAGAGGTACATATATAAAAAAAACCTTAATTATTTAAAAATAAACTTTAGCCGTGTGGTATCCCGCGGAATAGAATAGTACCACCCTCATTCCTTACCGAGGTGTCGTAAAAGACGACTAAGGTAAGTCGACCCACCGTGTGGTATCCGGTTTAATAGAATACACCACCCTCTTTCTTTCCGAGGAGTAGTAAAATACAACTGAGGTGTGTTGATGTCAGGCAGGCGGCCGGTCGTAAAAACGCAGCCAAATCATGTGACAGTCTGTTTATAATATATTGTGCCGACCCCACTTAGAGTGGGATAAGGGCAGGAAGATGATGATGTGCTCTTAGTGTTAAGGTACTTACTAGCAACTAGTCATAAATAAAAAAATATTAATTTAATAAAGTAAGCCACCTATATTCACATCATATGTATTGAATTATCTCAACTCTAACCTCGTATGTCACCTCAATACACCTTAATACACCGTTTTTTGTCTTTGCTATGGATAAGGTGACATCTTTGTACTAGTTTTGAGGTATATTTGTATTTTATCACGCCCTTGGAATACCAAATTAAATTTACTAACGTTCACAAAATTCAAAACTTTATAATAACTAGCTTTTACCCGCTACTTCGTTCGCGTGGACTAGGACTCGTAAATTAAGTAAACAGTAGCTTCTGTTACTCTCTCATCTTACAAATATCTCCATCACATAAATCAGACTGATCCAGAAAAAAAGACAGATTTATCGTTTTCTCGACTGTATACTTATTTAAGTAAATAGCCCGGATGACTTAATATGTATACTAAAATAAAAAACATTAAATATGTAAAAACGCTCAGTTCAATTTATCCAATAAACAAAAACCGAAATATATAAAAACTTTCCTTAAATAACTTTTTCGTAACAGCGCTATTATATATTTTTTAGCTATTTTTTACATTTACTGACTTTTTTTACTTATAAAAGTTTATATATATTGTATTTTTCCAAAAATATTTAACTAAGAAACATAGTAAATAAAAAACCTTTTTAATTAACGTTTTTAATTAACGACAACGTTTCTTAATCTCCTGTTTTCCCGTAGAAAAAAACAGGATATTCCGGTGTATGAGGAATAATTGTGCCAAATTTCATCGATATTGATCCAGCAAATTCGTAGCGAAAGAGTAACAAACATACATCCATACTCACAACACAAATAAAATTATTAAAAAAATGTGTCAGACTAAATTGATCTTCCAACGAGCTATCTCTTGCAGATATACTTTTTATCGTCAAATGTTTTTTCCAATGTATCTCAGGTGAAACTGGTTGAACAAGATTCAGCGCTCTTTCAACTGAAAGCACCACCACCGAGCGACGATTACCTCTTCTACGTTTGCGCCAAAAACGATGCAAGCGGTGACTTCGTCCACCAGGGTCGGGAGAAGTGGAAGATTCTAGCCACCCACAACAAACTGCTCCCCCTCTGGGCTTCGTTGATCCTGATCGTAATACTGCTCATGATGGCGTCCCTCTTCTCCGGTCTGAACCTCGGACTGATGGCCTTGGATAGAACTGAGCTGAAGATCATAGCCAATACAGGCACGGAGAAGGAGAGGAAGTACGCCAGAGCGATCATGCCAGTCCGAGCTCATGGGAACTACCTTCTATGCACGATTCTGTTGAGTAATGTAGCTGTTAACAGCACTTTCACAGTGATATTGGATGATCTGACGTCCGGGTTGGTGGCTGTTATTGGGTCAACGTTGGCTATCGTGTTTATCGCTGAGATAACGCCTCAAGCTATCTGCGCTAGACACGGGCTGCTGATTGGAGCTAAGAGCATATGGATCATGAAGGTGAGTGACTCTTTCCAAACTCAATATCTATCCTGATAAAAGCTAGGGTAAAGTTTCCCGGTTATTGTCTTATGGGTATTTTTAGTCTCACGCTTATTAGCTAAGTCCTTACTTTGGAGGTCTTTGGTAAGCCGTTAGCTAGTACAATGGCAATTGTTTATTGGGCCGCTCCTCTTATTGCTGACTGAATACTGTTATGTTAAGCAGTTGCGACCTTTACAACCTGTGAACTAAACTTGGCCACGCTTATTCATGTAAAAATATTTGTAATTTTCCGTTGCTGTCAGAGTCTAGCCAGAGCTTTGAAAGAAATATTATATTAAAAAAACTATAATGAAGTAGTCCATAGAATACTCTAGATATAACATACATTCGTAGAATTTCTGTATATAAAGATTGTTGATATGAATTTATTTATGATAAAATATTTAACGAATTCTTTATTTCACCAGATCGTGATGGGAATATGCGCACCATTGGCTTGGCCCACAAGCAAACTATTGGATTACTTCCTGGGTGAAGAAATCGGAACGCACTACAATAGAGAAAGACTGAAGGAGCTTGTTAAAGTAAGTCGACTGATTATTTGTGACTTATTTATTGAATCTTAGCTGATTATAAGTCTGTTCTTATTGCGGAATAGTTGTATGGGCTATAGCAGTGCCTCTTTTTTGGCTATATATTTATGTCCTACGTTAGCCTTACTAAAATTCTTATGTCCCCCTTACCAAAAATTAATTAATAGATTAATTAGTTAAATTTCTATAAACTTTTTCTTTTTCTCTATATTACCCGTGTTCTCTTTCTTCTTCACTTCTTGTCCTTTTCCTTTTGTTACTCAAAGGTTGACTGAAAGAGACTCTTTTAGGGATTAGTCCCCCTTTATACAGGTGCTTTTTTACTTTTTCTTTCTCTTTTCTAACTATATGTATAAAAAGAAAATAAATAAATAAATACATAACTTTAATATAAAAATATTGTTATTTCATTAAATTTGCCATAATCTAGTATTGCGGTTTAAGTGACCCGGAATGCAAGAGTAACTTATTAGGAGTTATTATATTTGACATCGTAATTATCCTTTACTTTCTCTAGTACAGTACTTTTAATGCCTTACAAAGGGGATAAAATGACTTTTTTTAAAAATAAAACTTAACTTGATCCAATTTTTCCCCTCTATATGCTGAATTTCATAAAAATCGTTGGATTAATTTCCGAGATCCACATAAAATATATACAAGATTAACTCATTTTAATATTAAAGATTTGTAGGGAGAATGGAAGAGAAAACCATTTTATGCCGACCACACTTTATTTTTAGACAGGAAAAACCCCTTATGGGTACCATTGTCCGACGGGGACAGGCGGCGGGTATGTCGGACTCTCACCGACTAAAAAAAAGTGCTCCACCACGCTGCTGGTGGGGACAGAGTACCGTTGTACACATTGCCCCCATCCACGCCAGCAGCAACTCTGAACACCAGAGTGTCCGACCACACTTGGGGTGGGATAAGGGCAGGACAATTATGATTAATTCTTATTATAGATAACGAATCACGTGAACGATCTGGAAAAGGAGGAAGTGAATATCATCTCTGGTGCCCTGGACCTGCACAAGAAGACGGTTAAGGATGTGATGACGAAGCTAAAGGACTGCTTCATGCTGCCCATAGACAGCGTGCTGGACTTTGAGACTATGACTGAGATTGTCAAGTCGGGTGAGTGCGCAATCAAAGATTTTTCATCTCTCATCGAGAGTTATATATACCAGGGAAACAGCGTCAAGACTTGGAGCTGCTGCGGAAATATCCGAATACGGCGAACGTCGGAAGTATGCATCTCTCATCGAGATTTATATATTCGTGCAGTTAAGACCCTAGGGCCATGGAGTCAAGGTGCAAAAAATTCTCTGTTCTAACACCTCGGTTAATTGCCTCTTCAGGTGACTGAGACTGGCTCTGGCTGAAGATATAATGCTAAATGTAGAGTGGACAATCGGTTATCATACCTGATACATGCAGGATTCGTAAAAACACATGCACAAACCTCCACCACCGCCACCATGATACACAAGCACTGCATACCAAACCGACCACGCTTTGCGATTTTGGTCGTGGAGTCTATCTCCTGATGATGCTTCGGTTGCGGGGCAAAACGATTGTTGAGTTTGTGATAGTGAACGTATGTAGTGCTTGTGTATTGTAGTGGCGGTGGTGGAGGTTTGTGCATCTGTTTTTGCGAATCCTGCATGTATCAGGTATAATAACCGATTGTCCACTCTACATATAGCATTATATATATTTTCTATTTTACTTTATCGCGGATTATAGCATAATAATTTTATCATTACTTTTGTATTATGGATCTCCGCAAAGTAACGCCTAATTCTATAAATTACTTTGCTCCGTCATTCCCAGGTTACTCTCGTATCCCGGTATACGAGGGTCACCGCGGGAACATAGTGACAGTGCTGTTCATCAAGGACCTGGCCTTCGTGGACCCTGACGACAACACCCCCCTGCGGACCCTCTGCCAGTACTACCAGAACCCCTGCAACTTCGTCTTCGAGGACGTCACCCTGGATGTGATGCTGAAGCAGTTCAAGGACGGTGAGTATTCACGGCGTCCTTAAAAATAAGTAAATGAAATTCACTGACTGATTTAACTGGCCCGTTGGCCCAGGGAGTAGTCACCCTGCCTTCGGCTCCACGGGTCGAGGGTTCAATTCCCGCCGAGAGCCAACATCACTACATATTATAACAACATCACTACATATTATAAAACAAAGTCGCATTCTTTGTTTGTCCATATATCCCTATGTATGCATAAAACTTTAAAACTACGCAACAGATTTCGATGCGGTTTTTTTTAATAGATAGAGTGATTTAAGAGGAAGGTTTGTACGTATAATAACATTCAATACGGAGTAGAGAAATACTGTAATTTTTGAGGTTTCTGTAAATAATTACATTTTTTTCCGCTTACATTGCAAACGCAGGCTAAACCCTACGAGATTAGTATATAACTAAACTTATTTGGGTATTACTTCGCTTTGCGATTTTGGTCGTGGAGTCTATCTCCTGACGATGCTTCGGTTGCGGGGCGAAACGATTGTTGAGTTTGTGATAGTGAACGTATATAGTGCTTGTGTATCACGGTGGCGGTGGTGGAGGTTTGTGCATGTGTTTTTTACGACTCCTGCATGTATCAGGTATGATAACCGATTGTCCACTCTGCATTTAGCATTATATATATTTTCTATTTTACTTCATCGCGGATTATAGCAAAATAATTTTACTATTACTTTTGTATTATGGATCTCCGCAAAGTAACGCCTAATTCTATAAATTATTAATAATAACTCAATTCCCTCCAGAAACAGCTCTCAGCGGCCTATATATAAATAAACACGCCGCACCGTCTGCGGTAAATCATACATTATATGCGAATATTTCATCACATTCACCCGACCAGTGTTTTTTTACAATTAACCTACTTTCAATGGTTTTTTTTGCTCAAAGATTCTTTATATTTTTATGTACATAAATTAAATTGCTTAAAATATACTGTGAAGCAAATTCTCTCGCAGGGAATCACGCGGTTTTAAATTATAAATGCCACGTATAGCTCTTTTTTGTAAAACAAAAATTTTTTCACTATCCGCGCATTTACGCCATAGCAATATTCCATAAGACATAATGCTATGTAAGTAGGCAAAATAAACAAGTTTTGCTGTTTCAACGTCTGTGAATTGTCTTATCTTTCGAACAGCGTAGGCCGCTGAACTCAGTTTCCCTTACATTATTACACAATTGTATTATTACACAAATGACACTTAACTATTTCCTATACCATGTTTTAAGGTCACAAGGGCCACATGGCGTTCGCGCAGCGCATCGACGAGGGCGACGGGGACCCGGTGTACGAGACCGTGGGCCTCATCACCCTGGAGGACGTCATCGAGGAGATGATACAGGCGGAGATCGTGGACGAGAGTGACGTCATCAGTAAGTATTACTTAGTCAGCTTTACTCAAAGTGTGTTGTGTGATACCTCTGTAGGTGTTCCACAAGAATTAAGAAAAAAAAAATTAAATCTATCTATATTTATATATATTTAATCTATCTCTGGTCGAACGTTTTGACTTCGCGGCCGCGCGTAGGTATATTTATTTGTATTTGTATTAACATGTGTTACAACAGCTGGTGTATTAATTAGATTTTTTCTTTTTTAATATCTTTAAAATAATTATTCAATACTTACTACCCCTAGCCATACAATAATTATTATTATTGTACTATTATTATGCTTAATAAAAAAGAAATCTATTTGTCCTTCCCAAAAAGGTTCTGTCACTAAAAAAGTTTGAGAACCACTGACTTAAGTTATCTACTTTGTCTTTATCTGTAGGATTGTTAGTACAAAGTTCCTTAAAGTTAACTGAATGTTTCTTCCATTATATTCCATTATCATCATCCTCCTGCCCTTATCCCACACTAAGTGGGGTCGGCACAACATGTTATAAACATGCTGTCACATGATTTGGCTGCGTTTTTACGACCGGCCGCCTGCCTGACGTCAACTTACCATGGTCGTATTTTACGACACCTCGGTAAGAAAGAGGGTGGTCTTTTCTACTAAACCGGATACCACACGGTGGGTCAACTTACCTTAGTCGCCTTTTACGACACCTCGGTAAGGAATGAGGTTGGTCTATTCTACTCAGCCGGATACCACGCGGCGGGTCGACTTACCTTAGTCGCCTTTTACGAAACCTCGGTAAGAAAAGAGGGTGGTACTATTCTATTCAGCCGGATACCACACGGCGTATTTCAATATATTCCATTATATTAATCGTAAAAGGTGTTTTACGATTTTGCTCTCGAATCTTCTTAGGTTCTGATTAAAAAAGTAAGTAAGTAGAGGTCTGTTACTCTCCCACTGCTGAGAATAGGTCTCTTCTCTCCGTTTTTTGGAGAGGAGGATTGGAGCTAAGACCTACCACGCTGCTCCAATGCGGATTGGTAGGTTACACATATCTCCAGAATTCTCTAGAGATATGCAGGTTTCCTCGCGATTATTTCCTTCACCGAAAAGCGTGTGAGAAATTGCAATTATCAATTAGACACATAAGTTTTAATAGAAAAACTCATTGGTGTCTGCCCGGGTTTGAACCCATGATCGTTTCTAGAGATTCTCACGGTCGCACCGCTAGGCCATCACAGCACTCACATCACAGCATCACAGGTAGGTTACACATGTCCAGAATTCTCTAGAGATATGCAGGTTTCCTCGCGATTATTTCCTTCACCGAAAAGCGTGTGATAAATTACAATTATCAATTAGACACTTAAGTTTTAACAGAAAAACTCATTGCCCGGGTTTGAACTCGTGACCTCCTCGAAAGCGTCGCACGGTGTTACCACTGGGCTACCACAGATTGGGTTCTGATTGTTGTTATATTATTATTCTTTCATATTTTGTATATTGTCATTTAATTTTTTGTAAATTGTCATTTAATTTTTTGTATATTGTCATTTAATATTTTGTATATTATCATTTCACATATTGTGATTTGATTATTTTTATTTTATCATTTAATATTTTGTATATTATTATTTGATATTTTGTATTTTATCATTTCATATTTTATATATTGTTATTTGATATTGTGTATTTTATCATTTAATATTTTGTATATTATTATTTGATATTTTGTATTTTATCATTTCATATTTTATATATTGTTATTTGATATTGTGTATTTTATCATTTAATATTTTGTATATTATTATTTGATATTTTGTATTTTATCATTTAATATTTTATATATTGTTATTTGATATTGTGTATTTTATCATTTAATATTTTGTATATTATTATTTGATATTTTGTATTTTATCATTTAATATTTTATATATTGTTATTTGATATTGTGTATTTTATCATTTAATATTTTGTATATTATTATTTGATATTTTGTATTTTATCATTTAATATTTTATATATTGTTATTTGATATTGTGTATTTTATCATTTAATATTTTGTATATTATTATTTGATATTTTGTATTTTATCATTTAATATTTTATATATTGTTATTTGATATTGTGTATTTTATCATTTAATATTTTGTATATTATTATTTGATATTTTGTATTTTATCATTTAATATTTTATATATTGTTATTTGATATTGTGTATTTTATCATTTAATATTTTGTATATTATTATTTAATATTTTGTATTTTATCATTTAATATTTTGAATTATATGATTTGATATTTTGTATTTTAACATATGATATTTTGTATCATTTGATGTATTATATATTAATCATTTGATATTATATTACAATTTTCATAATCTATATAGGTACAAATAAATAAGTGAATTGGTGGTAGGCCGTGAAGTTGGCCAGTTACCAACCTTTTGGGCTAAATCTTACTTTGCCTGTATACCGTAAAGGTTCTACTGCTTTTAGCTATGCTTCTGTCGTAGCCTGACTTCACTTATCTTTAAATAACATAATAGTCAATTACGTAAGAAACTTGTATTACTGGTTTTACCTTTCTGCTGGTTCTCATGGTATTCGGTTCCCCAGGTGACAACCGCACCAAGAAGCGTCTGATGCGGCCGATGAACAAGCTCCACGACATAGCGGCCTTCGCGGGCCACCAGCACCAGAGGGTCCACGTGTCTCCGCAGCTGATCCTGGCCACCTTGCAGTTCCTCAGCACCAGTGAGTATCCTCCTGCCTTTATCCCACTTTAAGTGGGGTCAGCACAACATGTTACAAATATGTTGTCACATGATTTGGCTACGTATTTTACGCCTGCCTGACTTCAACTACTTTAGTCGTATTAACGGCTTCTCGGTAAGAAAGAGGGTGGTCTATTTTACTCAACCGGATACTTAGGGTGGGTCAGCTTAACTTGCTTGGGTTAGCTGGTATTTAACAACTACATAAATGTTATTTGATTCTTCCTTATATTGGTGCCAGCAGCTTAGATTTAAATTTTTCCCGGATTGACATTTTGTACGTTATAGTAGTTATTGTGAGTTAACCATAAGAGATTAAGACATGTTGTCGCGGACTTTTTTGTAGTATTTTTATAAAAAACGCTTATTATTTAAAATTTCATCAATTACAAGTGCACTTACCTTCCATTGTCCATCCAGGTGTAGATGCGTTCCGCCCAGATATGATATCAGAGACAGTCCTCCGCCGCCTGCTCAAGCAGGACGTGATCCAGCACATCAAGGACCGCGTGGACAAGGACAAGAACGACCCCAAGAGATACGTCTTCCAGGAGGGGAAACCGGTGAGTTGAGATCTCTTATAGCTGGTCTGGAGTCCTGTTAAGGTACAAGCAGGACAGAATCCAGCATATCAAGGACCTCTTGCACAAGGACAAGAATGGCCCCAAGAGATACTTTTTCCAGGAGTGGAAACCGGTGAGTTGAGATCTCTTCTAGCTGGACTGGTGTCCTATTTGTTAAGGTACAAACTGACTGAAATTAAACCCCAACAGATACGTCTTCCAGGAGGGGAAACCGGTGAGTTGAGATCTCTTATAGCTGGTCTGGAGTCCTGTTAAGGTACAAGCAGAGCAGAATCCCGTATTTCAAAGACCGCGTGGACAAGGACAGAAACGTTCCTAAGAGATATATCTTCCAGGAGGGGAAACCGGTAAGTTGAGGATATCTATAAGGGGCATCCTCAATTTACCGGTTTCTGGACTGGTGTCGGACTCCAAGAGATACTTTTTCCAGGAGTGGAAACCGGTAAGTTGAGATCTCTTATAGCTGGACTGGTGTTCTATTTGTTATGGTACAAGCAGGATTTGATCCAGTATTTCAAGGACCGCGTGGACAAGTACAGAAAAATCCTCAAAAGTAATGTCTTCCAGGAGTGGAAACCGGTAAGTTGAGTTTATTAAGGTACAAGCAGGATATAATCTAGCATTTCAAGGACCGCGTGTACAAGGACAAGAACGACCCAAAGTGATAGAGAAGAGAGTGTTCAAAGAGGATGTAATTCAGCAGAACTAAGACCTAGTTCTCGAGAAGAACGACTCCAAGAGGACGTCTTCTAAAAGTAGAGCTGGACAGTTCAAAAGATCTTTTAAAGCTAGACCAATACTAATATAACTGCCTTTCGTATATATCACATCCTAAACAAGCTCCTGATATTTCTTTATAGGATTGTCTTAACTCCCATCTCATTTTCCATGAGAAGCATACAGTTGTCGATTTGGTAACTTTGTCATATTTCTGATTATTGTGACACATATAAGCTTTCTAACTCTGTATAGGTGGATTACTTCGTGCTGATCCTCGAGGGTCGCGTGGAGGTGACGGTGGGCCGCGAGAACCTGGTCTTCGAAGCCGGACCCTTCACCTACTTCGGGGTGCAGGCTCTAACTCAAAACGTGGGATTAGGTGAGTAGGGAATAAGGACAACTTAAACTGAGAAACTCAAAAGTTTAGTTGGGTCAAATAAATGATGGATCTTAATTTTTTTAACTTTAGGATACTCACTTTTTTTCTTAACTTTAGGATGTACAAATCAATCAATAATAAACATATATATTGAGTAAATTTAGCAAAGCAGGAATAGCGATAAAAAAGATGAAACTTGAAAAAAAAATTAAAATTATTGGGCAGATGGTTCGATCCGGAGTATTACCATTTCTTTAGTCCGCCCATTATTCGCTGAGCAATGACAACTTTATAATTGTAAAAAAGTAAGTAAGTAACGGCCTGTTACTATCCCACTGCTGGGCATAGGCCTCCTCTCTCCGTTTTTGGAGAGAAGGATTGGAGCTAAGACCTACCACGCTGCTCCAATGCGGATTGGTAGGTTACACATATCCCCAGAATTCTCTAGAGATATGCAGGTTTCCTCACGATGTTTTCCTTCACCGAAAAGCGTGTGATAAATTGCAATCAATTAGACACATAAGTTTTACTAGAAAACTCATTGGTGCCCGGGGTTTGAGCCCTAGACCTCCTCGAAAGAGGCGCACGGTGTTACCGCTGGGCTACCACAGCTTTTACCACAGCTTTATAATTGACAGCTAAAATATTATTGGCATGCTATTCTACATTTTAGAATCTTTTCAGAGCCCGAAAACAGGGATAAAAATACACTTTTTTAAATGAAACCTAGCTAGATTGATAATGAATTTGAATTTCCTTTAAGCCGAATCCCCGGCCCCCTCAACCCTGGGCTCGCTCCAGAACCTGAATATGGACTCCATGCTGCGCCACACCTTCGTCCCTGATTACTCGGTTCGCGCCATCGCTGAGGTCTACTATCTCACTATCAAGAGGTAACGTAACCCCTTTCTTATGTTAGGAAACCCCCATATGGGACCCTTTCCCCATTCCTCTGCCGGTCCTATCCTTTCCGTTATTTCCCAATATTAAATAAGCATCATCATTCTCCTGCCCATATCCCGCTCGTAGTGGGGTCGGCAAATGTTAAATATGTTGTAACATGATTTGGCTAGGTATTATACGACCAGCTGCCTGCCTGACGTCAACTTACCTAAGTCGTATTGTAGGTACATGAAAGAGTAACATATATCCATACTCACAAATTATTATAACACATTTATAGTATTAGTAGGATAATAATATAATTACTGTTGTATTAATTATTAATTAAATATAATTAATGTTGTATTAATGATTAATTAAATATAATTAATGTTGTATTAATGATTAATTAAATATAATTAATGTTGTATTAATGATTAATTAAATATAATTAATGTTTTATTAATGATTAATTAAATATAATTATTGTTGTATTATGATTAATTAAATATAATTAATGTCGTATTAATGATTAATTAAATATAATTAATGTTGTATTATGATTAATTAAATATAATTAATGTTGTATTAATGATTCATTAAATATAATTACAGTTGTATTAATGATTCATTAAATATAATTACAGTTGTATTAATGATTAATTAAATATAATTACTGTTGTATTAATGATTAATTAAATAAGTAAACTGTCGTCTTCCAGATCGATGTACCTGGCTGCCAAGCGCGCTACTCTGATGGAGAAAGGTGTACTGAACAAGGGCGGCACCAACGAACAGATCGAGCCGGAAGTGGACAAGGTATAATACTGAGTAGCGAGTTTACAAAACACACTGAGTGAAAATGAACTCTTATTCTCATATATCACAAACATATCTCCATAGCAACTATACAAAAATAGAATACCCTATATTATAAACCTCACAACTACCAGACAGTACAACATTGCTATCAATAGCCAGTCTTATACAATGAGCAACACACATTATTCAATATAACAAGTACTCTTCAGCTATACGAGTACGACAAACACTGTCCTATTTATACAATAAATACTTTGTCATATAACATACACTGTCTCATTTATATAAAAAACACAAACGTCTAAACAGCACTGTCTCATTGATACGACAAACACTGTCTCACTTTTACTTTAAATACTGTTATACAACATTGTATAATATACACAACAAAGAATATCGCATTTATACAAAGAACACAATCGTCTAAACATAACAGTGTCTAGCACTGTCTATGATAGCTTAGACAAATCCAACAAACCCTGTCCCATCGAAACAACACACTGTTTCATGGATACAACAAACACTGTTCTATCCAAACAACACACTGTCTCATGGATACAACAAACACTGTTCCATGTAAACAACACACTGTCTCATGAATACAACAAACACCGTTACATCTAAACAACACATTGTCTCATGTATACAACAAACAATGTTCTATCTAAACAACACACTGTCTCATGGATACAACAAACACTGTCCCATCTAAACAACACACTGTCTAATGGATACAACAAACACTGTCCCATCTAAACAACACACTGTCTCATGGATACAACAAACACTGTCCCATCTAAACAACACACTGTCTCATGGATACAACAAACACTTTTCTCAGCTGTACGACAAACACAGTTCAATCTATACAACACGTACTGTCTCATTTGTTATCAACAAATCAATCTCGCCCTCTCTCACTTCCCACTCACACTCAAACTGAAAACTCTCCACCATCAGACCGCAGCGTGCTAAATTAAAGCATTCTATCTTTTTCTTTCAGCTGCTCCGTGACGGAGACAAACTGGACGATATAATGGAAAACAAGAAGGAGAGTCCTCTGCCTAAACAGGTGAGTTTTATTTAATTTTAATAGATAACATGTGATAACAATTGAATCGGTTCGGCTAATTTTGGTCTTAATATATTTGTTAAAAATCGAAGGTAAGTTTAAAAGGCTAGTAAATATGAAATAATGTAGGTTATAACAAATTTATTTATTTAACATTAAGTTACTGTTTTTAATATTAAATTTATAATTTCACGCTGCAAGGCTCTGGAAGTTCCTGATACAAAATATTAAACATTTATATTATCAGGTACTTGAAAATGCAATTTATATTATTTATAATCCATAGCTTATAAAAGCAAAATTCTGTCTGTCTGTAACGCTTTTACGGATAATCCGCTGAACTAATATTGATGAAATTCGTAGCAATTGAAGCTTATTTACCAGGCTGTTATAAAAAATAAAACATCCCCTCTATCATTCGGGAATAGAAAACAACCAATATAACAAATAATATCATCATTCTCCTGCCCTCTTCCCACTCTAAGTGAATTCGGCATAACAATGTTAAAAACATGTTGTAACATGATTTGACTACTTATTTTACGAGCGGCAACCTGACGTCAACTTACCTTAGTCGCCTTTTGCGATACCCCGGTAAGGAATGAGCGTGGTCTATTCTACTCAACCGGATACCACACGGCTTGTATTTGAAACATGTTGTAATAATATATTTTTATCCATTTCAGCTTTTACCCGCATCAGCAAGCCCTAACACCAACTCAACATTCAAGCCGTACGAGAAAGAACAAAACCCTGAAGAAGAAAAACTACTAAAACCTTAAAACTACCAAATTGGTAGAAAACGCTAACGTTGGCAACACTGCCTTCAACCATTATGACAATTTCGCGGTGAATGCTTAATTTAACGTAGACTTTCAATTTTAAGTTTGTTACAAACATTGAAGTAAGTTTTTTTAATTTTAATAGTATTTAATATGGCATTTTAACATTCTAGCTTTAGTATTAGTTATTAGGTGAAACTGCAGTACTTAGTTCGACTTTTTTTAATATGTAATATCTTTTAATGGCGACATTTTTTTCGCTTGTATAAATCCACAAAAATGTAATGCATCACAATTGGTTTTATAGCAATTTTTTATGCTAGTCAACCTCCATATTTTTTTTGACGTTTTATATATTCTATTTCAGTTTTTAATTGACATATTTTTATGCGATTTTCTTTATACAATAATTCTATATACTCGTGTAACCCGAATTTACTTACATTCAAAAATATGTATTTTTGAAATTAAAAATGTTAATACGTCCTACTATAAGTGGGGTCGACAAATCGTTATAAACATGTCACATATTTTGGCAACGTGTTTTACGACCGGTCTGACGTCAACTTACTTAGTCGTATTTTACGACTCGGTAAGAAATGAGGGTGGTCTATTATACTCAGCCGGATACCACAAGGATAAAATTAAAAATTCATTCATTCTTATAAAAATCTGTCACAATCCTAGGCATAAATAGAAGAAATACAATAAAAAAATGCGAACCATTGCAATGTATCATTTAAGCACACATTTTATAAAAGAGTCCTACGTTTAATTTTTTTTTTATCAATTACTCTTCAATTTCTTTTTCGTTATATAGAAAAATAGTTATTAAAAGCTAACAAATACTTGTTTTATAGTAAGATTTTTGTAATGACAGTTAAATATCCGTTCCTTATTATTTGTAATGAATTCAAAGGATGATATAAAAAATTCCGTTTCGATCAGTAACAGTTATATCGTCTTACAAATTGAGTATTTTTTGAAAATTGGCCCCTTATATAACCTGTTTGCATTGCGACGGTGTGTGTAGTATCTACAACATAATTTTCAAGTCAAATATATTTTCAATTTATATACATCTAATGGGAGAAAATGTCGCCTATATATGTTTACGATTATAAGACACTAAAAGTGATTTTAAAATTTAATAGATGGATATTAAAAGGTCAGAAAAATGTAGCTATGTTAACTGCCGTGTGTGTTAAGTCCATATAAAGACGCGGGTTTTTAAAAAACTCATAATTATAAAAAAAATATTAGAAGTGTTTTTGGAAACACAAAAATTATAATGGAAAAATGTTTAATTTTTTCATTCAACTAATAAATACGTATTATACGATATTTAGTAGCATTCAAAAAACCAAATATATCAGTGATAAGACATTGTTCTATCTTCGTCCATATTAGTTGAACCTCAAAGGAAATTCTTGAAATTACAGAATCATTGTCGAAACATAGTTGAATCCATTGATCTTGATTATTGATTGAGGCATGGTTTTTAGTCCTTGCTTTCCAATGTTTAGATATAATACCTAAATTATTTTATTCTCAAGAATAATTTTTAATTACCTTCTTTTTGAATGTTACGTAAACGTTTGCTTTTTATAATCAACACATTATTTTTTTCCATACACAAAGCCATCCGTAATCCATCCATTAAACACAATGTATGACAAGTTTTATAAAAACTATATTAGTATATCTTAACCATTATTTATAAAAATGTGTAAAACATTAAGAATAATGTTGAGTATTTTATATTTTATTGACTCGAGGTTTTTACTAAGTATACTAGTACAAAAGTTTATTAAACTTTTCCAGTAATTTATTCCCTTTACAATTTCCATCGTGCCTTTTGTCAAACGGTGCTCTTTTATCCAAAGTATTGCTCCCACCAACTGTTATATTAATATGTCCAAAAATAAAATGTTAATTTTGAGTATTTCGGTGGAAGCAAACCTTAGTTACGTTTTATACAAACTTATAGAAATTAAAATGTTTTGATATGGCAACTTTTGGCCAAAAAATAGCCAAATATCTATTAAATATTAAAACTACCATTTTTTACATTATGGTAGAAATTGAAAATTTTTGACATGGCAATTTATAAATCGTATTGCACTTTTATTTTTCGAATTTAAATAGAATGTTACTCCCAAAAATCTTGCGTTATCCAAAGTCAGGTTGAAAAATAGTTTTGTGGCAAATTACTCAGTAATTAACACTTAATATGTGACTTTATAATTAATAATATTTAGTTATAAAATCAACATTACGATAAATAGCTTAATGCTAAATATACTCTAAACCATATAATTTGGAGTAGTTATGTCATAAAACTATAATTAAACGCACCTACGTTAATTTTGACAATTTGAATACTGACAACATTAATAAAAAAAATAACTAGGCGATTAATTATGGAAAAGCCAAAAAACCTTTGTATCGAATATTTTACAATTTGTTATTTATATTTGAGTTTTTTTTTACCTCGTTTTGATCAATTTCATCTGTACGTACAAAATAAATATATTGTATTGATTTACTTCACATTTTATAATAAATATTCATGGTGCAGTTTTGATTTTTTATTACTACAACCCCAATGTTCATAGACAAAAAGTATGCACTTTTCTATATATTTACTTCATGGAAAGTTAAGCAATCTTATTACCCATATCTTATTACTTATATCCCACTTCTGATTTTTCATCTTTTTTTTCTCTTTCCACTTAAAGATTAAGGCCCATAACGTAACCGTCTGAGTATTTTCGAAAAAAAAAGGTAAACAGGAGGATATTACAACATTAAATAAAGACAATATAAAATTAAAAAATAATTTATTTATAAATACAAAAGAAATAATAAAATTATATAGTGATGATGTTTTTCCTTTACACTAATACAATAAATGAGAAGAATTTTCTCAAAAATCAATCAAAATATCCTTTTTTAACTTTTGTTTTTGTTTTTTTTTTTATTATTATAGATTTAACTATTTGACGGAGGTTGTATTTGAAACATGTTTGATTATAGCATTATAATTTTATTATTACTTTTGTATTATGGATCTCCGCAAAGTAAGGCCTAATTCTATAAATTATTTATTTATGTCACGTGGCCAGTTTACTTATATCTTCGTATTGAACGTCCTTGACGAGACGACCTCTCAACAGACCCTCTGATATCTGTAAGAAATACAGAATTAATTTGTTAATTTTCAAAAAAAGATGAAAATATTATTTTCTTATAATCTATCCGTTCTTATACGTAATACATGCAGAATTTGCAAAAACTAATGCACTACCAGCCACCAACAACAGCAATACACAAGCACTGCACACATTCACTGCCTCAATCTCAATAATCATAATTATTTAAGTCGTCAAGGTTCTGCTGTTTAAGTTATACATGTTTGTACCGATCATTTAAATTTAATTTTAATTAATTTTAATTTTAGTTACCTACACTCCTTAGCACCCTACATTAAAAAAAAATCGAAGCGAAGTATTTTAGCCACGGGAATTATTATACGTTTTGAATAAAAGATACAAATATATCATGTATTTTATTGAAGGGTAAATAGGATATGACATGTTGTTTATAACATGCTATCCCGACATTTAGAGTGGGATAAGGGCAGGATGATGATCAGTGGAGTCATTCAGGACATCACATACTAACCTCCACCTCGCAGCAGAACCTATCAGTGTTGATGTACCGGAGCACGCCGCGCTGTCCGCGGTACGCGCCGTTCACAAAGAGCACGGCCCTCCCCGGGGACGGTATCACGGTCTCCACGTGGTTCTATATTACATACTTATATTAGGGGCCGTTCAAGTTCAGATTTATTATAATTTACACCCCCCCCCCCCAACCCCCTGTCAGCAAAAATAAACAAAACTCTTACCCCCTTTCCCATGCTTATAATAATTTACCCCCCCCCCCCCAACCCTCTTGTCAGGGCAATTTAAGCAAATCTCTAACCGCAGATTTATTATAATTTTATATTTACCCCTCCCCATCCCCCTTGTCAGGAAACTGTAAGCAAAGCTTTTCTACCCCCTCCCCCCATGCTTACGAAAACTTTTGTCAATCAATGTAGTTTTTTTTTATATTTTTATATCTAAATGAGTTAATCTTGTATGTATATACTTCCTGAAATTCAGCATGTGAGTGGTCTATTCTACTCAGCCGGATACCATACGGCGGGTCGAGTCACCCTAGTCGCCTGGTAAGAAATGAGGGTGGTAACATAATGCAATAACGCCCTTATCAATAAAATATAAGTTCCAATTATAAATTTCAACATTAACCCCTTGTCCATAATAAATTGTTCTAATTCCCATGAATCACATGTCAATGAAATAAAATAATTATAATAATTGTCTCTGGATGATTACCTGATCTAATTTCAGTTTGATCCCGTCATCAGCGAGCTGCACTTGCGCCGCATATTTGTCTATGACCTTCTCAACAGTCGCTTTCCGTTTGTAAAATTTCTCACCGAGTGATTTTGTTACAATTTTAACTATAATCCCTTCTGTCAGCCAGTAGTCTTTTCTAAAAAAAAGGGAAAATAATTTTAATAAATTCTTCTTCTTCTTTTGTGTTTATGGCCTCGATCTGTGCTTTGAGGGCACGATATATTCCGCCAATATCGCGTAGGATGGAGAAGACACGTTGGAGATTTACGTTAAATTTACAGTTGGCCGGTAATTAGTACATGTACTTGTTAATCTACGACAACACAAAAACGTCACATTAACAAACATAAATATAAAATATATACATTGCATATACATAAATTGACATAATATGTAATAGATAACGTTACAGTTTAATATTATTTTTAATAATAAATTTATTTAAAGTTATTACTAACGGAGTGTACACATGCATTAGTAAACATTGAAAATTTATTGGACGAGGAATTGTAAGAGGTAAGATGTCATATAATGAGTGGTCAAGTTTGCGACAATTAAAAAAAATGTGATCGTAGGTTCCCTCTTCCAGACCGCATTCACAAATGGAATGACCTCTAATTCGCAACTTGGCCAGGTGTACAGGAGAACAAGCATGCCCAAGGCGTAGCCGACATAGTATTGACGTCACTTTTCTACTAAATTTACGGTATTTAAAAAACCATGGCATTCGTGGTATAGACGGTTGAATAGCACCATAAAATTTTCCTTTTGTCAATACTGATTTAACCCAATATTCATTCCATGATATGTTAAGCTGTCTTTTAGCAATATATTTTAAATCATGCGGAAAAATTTGTCTAATTTCCATACCAGACTGTGTTGCAACCTTAGCACATGAATCTACTGTCTCATTACCAGCAACTCCACTATGACTAGGGATCCATGCTAATGTTATATGTATACCTTTTTTGCAGCAGTTATAGAGTGCCTCCCTAACTTTTAAAATTATTGGAATTATAGAATTACCACGAAAAGGATTTTGTTTAAGAGCATATAAAACACTAAGACAATCCGTTAGTAATAAAACCTTTGGGATATTATGGGATTCAACGTATTCGACTGCCTGAAGCAACGCCATGGATTCGCCGGTGAAGACAGAAGACTCAGATGGTATTTTGAAGTTAAGAATAATTTTAAATTTCGGAATCCAGCACGCAACACCAACGTCATGATCCTCAGATAATTTAGATGCATCAGTGAAAATATTTAAGTAATCTTTCCAGTCACTAGTCAAGATGTCTTGGAAACGTTTATTGGCACCAGGCGTATTCTTGTCTATACCTAAATTAAAAACAATAGAGGGTTGGAAGGTTAATGCATCGTAAGATATAAGGTAAAGAGGATTCATTGTAAAAGTATTCAAAGGACTAGGAAGGCTTATAAATTTGCGATAACTTAATAAAATGCATGATGGTGATTGACTTGGTATACCAAAGTTAGAAAGTTGATGAAGATGAGATAAAAGAGGATGGGAGGAAGTTTGAAGCACTTTAGACAGAAACCGATCAGAAAGAAATTGTCTCCTAATGCAAAGTGGTGGATCCCCACCTTCTATTTGTAAAGCATTTGTAGGTGAGGATTTCATAGCTCCTATTATAATACGAAGACACTTGTACTGGATCTTATCTAGTTTAGTTATAGCTCCTTTAAGAAAAGGATCAAGAATAAAGCATCCATAATCAAAATGACTGCGTACGATGGCATTATACAAAAGTTTCTGTGTATACTGGTGAGAACCCCACCATACACCTGATAGACTTCGTATAATATTAATACTTTTTTCACATTTATGTGTAACATAGTCAATATGATTTCTGCCAGTGAGTCGAAAATCCAAGAACAAACCAAGAAATTTAACATACTCATTAACCTCCAGGAGTTGGTTATCAAATCTAATGTCTATAGTAGGAACCTGTCTTTTTCTTGTGAAAATTACAACTTTACACTTTGGTACAGATAAAAATAAACCATGATTTTCAAGCCACTGCCCCAAATAATATAAGGCAGAGTTTAATCGTGAGGTAACTTCAGACATACACCTAGAGCTTGTATACAGAACAATGTCATCTGCATATTGGAGTATATCACAGAAACTATTTACTGACTTATCCAAGTCTTGAGTATAAATGTTATATAACAATGGACTAAGCACAGAACCTTGCGGGAGACCTTTCCAGACTAACCTAGGGGGATAAAGAACCCCCTGGTGTCTAACTTGTATAGACCTACCCATCAAAAGATTACATATAAAATTTGTAATTCTCTTTGGTAAGTTCAGCTGGTGCATTTTTTGCCTGAGCAACGAGAGAATAACATTGTCATATGCTGAGCTTATGTCCAGAAAGGTACCCACAAGGTACTCACCCTTTGCAAATGCTAACCTGATCATCATCCTCCTGCCCTTATCCCACCCAAAGTGGGGTCGGCACAACATGTTATAAACATGCTGTAACATGATTTGGCTGCGTTTTTACGACCGGCCGCCTGCCTGACGTCAACTTACCTAAGTCGTATTTTACGACACCTCGGTAAGAGAGAGGGTGGTCTATTTTACTAAACCGGATGCCACACGGTGTGTCAACTTACCTTAGTCGCCTTTTACGACACCTCGGTAAGAAATGAGGTTGGTCAATTCTACTCAGCCGGATTCCACACGGCGGGTCGACTTACCTTAGTCGCCTTTTACGACACCTCGGTAAGAAAAGAGGGTGGTACTATTCTATTCAGCCGGATACCACACGGCGGGCAAATGCTAACCTGATATCTGTTGTAATTATAGCAAGGCTATCCATTGTACCAAAACCTTTTCTGAACCCATACTGTGAGTTTGCCATGATGCCTCTGTTCTCAACAATCCATTCTAGTCTATTTTTCACAAGGTGTTCCATGACCTTACAAACAGTTGAAGATAAAGCTATTGGACGATATGAGTTGCAATCAGCTGGGTTTTGACCAGGCTTTAGCAAAGGTACAACTATTTGGCACTTCCATGATTCAGGGATCAAACCAGTAATGAAAATTTTATTTATTAAATTTAGATAATATTGCTTCGAAATATTGCTTAAATTAACTAAAAATGAATAAGGAATGCCATCTATACCTGGTGCAGTATCTTTAAGACCATTTAATGCACACAGGAGTTCCTCAAAAGAAAAGGGGCGATCCATATCATCAAATGATAAGACAGACAGACAGGAGGGGAAGCAGTCCCTTAAAGGGGCTGTAGGGGGAGATAGTTTGCCAATAAAATCTTGTAGCCATGTTAAAGAATCATTTGTTGTAAGATCACAATT